>JAZHRO010000026.1:11530000-13930000 GCA_037157565.1 Thalassia testudinum | reverse complement strand
CGCAAAGCGAATACCCAACCAAAAGACAAAGATAAAATAAACAATAGTCCTATAGAGCCAACAAAATAATTAAACCTAGCTTCTATAGGAAATAGGAAACTCCCCTTTGCAAGGAGTGCGTCGACGATGACGCGGTGCGTGTGCCACGCGATGGCGCTACGTAGCTCTCGTGAACAACAGCGGGAGAGCGGGCGCGCAAACTGTTTGATGCTCTCAAGATGTAGAACTTGAGCTTGGAGAGCAAGAACTTCTTGGACACAAGAGTGTGAAAGTGTGTAGCTAAGTGTATCCAAGTGTATTTCTAAGTGTCTCTTATGTGTTTTTGTGTTGCAAAGGCTCCCCTCTATTTATAGAGGCCTTAGGAAGGCTTTGGAAGGCTTGGAAAAGCTTCCATAGCCGTTGGGTGCAAAGCCCAAGAGAATCAGGCCGAAATCAGGACAATGATTGCATTTGACAGGGTTATCAGACGTCTAACTCTGGCATCAGACGTCTGGAAGGCCACTTTAAGACGTCTGATTTCAAGGTCAGACGTCTGATTCTATGCGGGTTTCTCCCTGACTTGAATCAGATCTAAACAGGGTTTTTGTGCAAGTTCATCAGACGACATACAGGACGTCTGGCACTATGTCTGGACGTCTGGAAACCTACTTTTACTGTGGGAATTGATTTCCAAACGTTGCAACGGCTAGAAAATCTCTGAGAAGAGATTTTGGGTCAGCCGAGGCAAAACGGTCATTTATCAGACGTCTGTAAAGTCCTATGGACGTCTGATAAGGCTCTAACGGTCATAATCTTGAGTGTTTTCTAAGCCAGCCAACGGTCCACTAACTGGACGTCTGGCAAAGTCATCAGACGTCTCCTAAGACGTCTGGTCTAAGGTCTGGACGTCTGATTTCATCAGACAGAACTAACTATGTCCAGCCTAACAGTTATCAGACGTCTGAAACAACAGTCAGACGTCTTAAAATCCTTTATCAGACGTCTGATTCGTGAATTAGACGTCTGGAAAGTCTGTTTTAACCCTATATTGGTTTTCTAAGTGTTCTACAGAAAACCTAAGTATCCTAGGGTAGTGCAGGTGTTCCTAGGACTACTGTTAGGGTTCTTTGAGGCTCTTTAACATAATGTCTAAGGAAAATAAAGAGCAAGAAAATAAATACAAGAGATACATGAAAGGATAAAAAAGAATCTATCCTATTCTTCTTGTCTTCCATCTCCAATCTTTCGCTCCACGCGAACCTCCTCTGTTTTCCGTTAAGCTCCTCCAATCCGTCCTAGATGCGAGCTTGAACTCCGTCTAAAGACGTCCACATTTGCAATTGACCTGAAATCTAGGACTCAAATTGCAAATGTTAAATAACACGTGTTTTGTTATCATCAAAACAAATGATCGTGGTGCTCTAGCACCAACAATCTCCCCCTTTTTGATGATGACAAAACCGTAAATAATAATGCATAAAAAAATCCTCCCCCTTTTTGACATTATCAAAAAGGTTTAATTGATTTTACATTTCCTATAACTCCCCCTTAAAACATTCTCTTCTATGAGTTTATTTTAACAAAGGTAATATTCTCCCCTTTTTGTAACAACAAGATAGCTATTATTTTTCTCCCCCTTACTAAAGGAAATTTAGCTACCTTATTTCTCCCCCTTAAAAATTGACAATTAGCTCATCATTTTTTAACTCCCCCTATCTAAATGCTTATGATAATAAGATAGGGTTAAGAATTTTTACCTCACCTACCATGGCCAATAAAATGGCCCGAATGGTGGTGGTGGATGCCACATCGGATGGGGCTCCCATCCGTAGCTTGGAGGCCTGGGCATTGGCGCCGGTCTCCAATCTGGTGGTCGACGTGCGGCGGGTCCGTCGTTTGTTCGCCGTCTTGTCGGTCTTCTTGTTCTCCTCCTTGGTCTACTCCTTGGTTCTCCCAACTTGAGTTGACCAGCCTTTAGTTTGTAGGTCCAGTCCTGTGTATTGTAGTTATCCCTGAATCCTACAAAACAAGATTCTAATTCTTTTTTCGGTATCCAAGTGGGCTTGGATCCGGATTTGTTAGAGGGTCTCCTTGATGGAGATCCTTTCTCAACCTTAGGGCTATAAAAATTATCAACTTTGTTGATTAATTTGTTAGAATTTTCCCTAAGACATGCAATTTCTTTTTCTATAATGTTCATTTTAGTCTTTAAATCTGAAATTTCTAATTTTAGACTAACATTTTCCTCAATCAATTTATTATTTTCATTGATGAGGTTATGATTATCTAATAATAGGTTATCATCCTTAGGACTAGCTTCTATGTCCTTAAGTTGTTTTTCTAACCTATCATTTTCATTTCTAAGAAAACTAAGGTTCTTCTTAATACTTTTATTTTCTATCCTAAGTGATTTACTAATCTCAAAAAGTTCATTAAAAGCTTCTTGTAAATCCAGGTTTACCTCATTGTCGGAGTCGCTTTCGCTGTCGATGTCGCTTTCTCCGATTGCCATGAAACCAAGCAAGTGGTTTCTTCTTTTTTTTCTTCTTCTTCTTCCTCCGAGCTGGAATCCTCATGAGTGCCTTCCAACCTCCTCCATATCTCGTGGGCGGTGGTGCACTCTTGGATTTTCTCGAACTCTTCCGGACTCAACGCGCAATACAAGGCATTCATTGCCTTTGCGTTGAGTGAGAGATCTTGAATCTGCAGCTGCGAGTAGCCTCCTTGGGGTCGCTTCGGGATCTCGTATGGGGTTTCGCAACATCCCCATAGAGCGAAGTCCGTGGCTTGAAGCCACGTCTTCATCCTCAACTTCCAATATCCGAAGTCCCTCCCGTCGAAATAGGGTGGTCGGACGGTGGATTGCCCTTCGGAGATTCTGACTGCGGCTATGCTTCCCTCCATGATCTAGATCCTCGCCGGTTTGTAACGCCGATTTCGCGAGACCTGCTCTGATACCAAATGAAGGTTCTACCCTTGTACTAGGAGGGGGTGAGATTAGCGTAACAAAAAAAAATGCGTAATTGAAATATAAACAATCTCACAAATAGTCAATCACACAAAGTACACAAGTGATTTTAGGTGGAAACCCAAACCGGGTGAAAACCACCACCTAACCCTCTCGAGTTAGGATTTTCCGATCAACCTAGTTGATCAAATCCACTAAACCGAATCACTTAAAACGAGGGTGATTCAACCTCAATACAACCACGCTACAAGTACGAGGGTAGCGTTCCTCAACCCCTTCTCTCCACGAGAAGGATTTTGTCCCACGAAGGAGACGGGAATTCGCAAAGCGAATACCCAACCAAAAGACAAAGATAAAATAAACAATAGTCCTATAGAGCCAACAAAATAATTAAACCTAGCTTCTATAGGAAATAGGAAACTCCCCTTTGCAAGGAGTGCGTCGACGATGACGCGGTGCGTGTGCCACGCGATGGCGCTACGTAGCTCTCGTGAACAACAGCGGGAGAGCGGGCGCGCAAACTGTTTGATGCTCTCAAGATGTAGAACTTGAGCTTGGAGAGCAAGAACTTCTTGGACACAAGAGTGTGAAAGTGTGTAGCTAAGTGTATCCAAGTGTATTTCTAAGTGTCTCTTATGTGTTTTTGTGTTGCAAAGGCTCCCCTCTATTTATAGAGGCCTTAGGAAGGCTTTGGAAGGCTTGGAAAAGCTTCCATAGCCGTTGGGTGCAAAGCCCAAGAGAATCAGGCCGAAATCAGGACAATGATTGCATTTGACAGGGTTATCAGACGTCTAACTCTGGCATCAGACGTCTGGAAGGCCACTTTAAGACGTCTGATTTCAAGGTCAGACGTCTGATTCTATGCGGGTTTCTCCCTGACTTGAATCAGATCTAAACAGGGTTTTTGTGCAAGTTCATCAGACGACATACAGGACGTCTGGCACTATGTCTGGACGTCTGGAAACCTACTTTTACTGTGGGAATTGATTTCCAAACGTTGCAACGGCTAGAAAATCTCTGAGAAGAGATTTTGGGTCAGCCGAGGCAAAACGGTCATTTATCAGACGTCTGTAAAGTCCTATGGACGTCTGATAAGGCTCTAACGGTCATAATCTTGAGTGTTTTCTAAGCCAGCCAACGGTCCACTAACTGGACGTCTGGCAAAGTCATCAGACGTCTCCTAAGACGTCTGGTCTAAGGTCTGGACGTCTGATTTCATCAGACAGAACTAACTATGTCCAGCCTAACAGTTATCAAACGTCTGAAACAACAGTCAGACGTCTTAAAATCCTTTATCAGATGTCTGATTCGTGAATTAGACGTCTGGAAAGTCTGTTTTAACCCTATATTGGTTTTCTAAGTGTTCTACAGAAAACCTAAGTATCCTAGGGTTGTGCAGGTGTTCCTAGGACTACTGTTAGGGTTCTTTGAGGCTCTTTAACATAATGTCTAAGGAAAATAAAGAGCAAGAAAATAAATACAAGAGATACATGAAAGGATAAAAAAGAATCTATCCTATTCTTCTTGTCTTCCATCTCCAATCTTTCGCTCCACGCGAACCTCCTCTGTTTTCCGTTAAGCTCCTCCAATCCGTCCTGGATGCGAGCTTGAACTCCATCTAAACACATCCACATTTGCAATTGACCTGAAATCTAGGACTCAAATTGCAAATGTTAAATAACACGTGTTTTGTTATCATCAAAACAAATGATCGTGGTGCTCTAGCACCAACACTAGTTTGGGTGTATCGTCCTCTCGCGAATGCGGTGCGCATCCCGAATGAGAGGGCGATGAAAAATATGGGCCAGGATTAAGTCGAGGCAGATCGACGGTTTGCTTACCACTCCTTGTAGTAATCACATTGTACGTCGCGGGTCTAGTGGGATCATAAGGCGGAGGAGGGTTCGCAATAGGGGCATAAGGGTAAGGTGCTACAGCAGGATTAGCCTAAAATCCCGGTGGAATGCTCGGAGCCTGCAGAATCAATGAACTTGCCCCTGAGAAGGTCGTACCTATGGTTGAGGACCACGGGGTACGAAATTTCGCGGGTTGGGAATAGGTTGGGCTGGAAGAGTGCCCTGAGATCGAGTCGCCATACGTAGTTGACTGATCTCAGCATTCTACTGCGCCAATTGGTGGTAAAGAGAGGTCATGTTCTCTTCATGGCACTTAGACATTTCTGTCATCATTCGCATCAGTTTATCAAGAGGACTCGATGCGTGTTCTATTTACGGTATGTAAGGACCCGATGGCGGATTCGCCACAGGATTAGACTAGGCCCTTGGGATGATGGGTGAAGACGGTTGCATTGGCCCACTCGTGGGGTTTTGGCGCTGCGGGTTATTGGACTATGCAAAGTTCGGATGATTTCGCCACCCTGGGTTATAAGTGGCAGAGAACGGGTTGTTCCCCAGGGCGCAAGCGTCTTCTAAGCCAGAAGACGAGTCCGCATGTAAATATGCATCCAAGAACACAGAGACTTGGTCCTCCGTGTCAAAATACTAGCTTGCAGAAGCCAGATCCACATGACTTACTAAATCACTCGGTACGACACTCAGTAAGGAAGATCTCACAGGATTTTTGGGGATAAGCCCGTCGTTGGAAGGATTACGATTGTGACGAAGTGGTGAGGTGGGGGTGTTTGCCATAGAACGGGCGGGATTGGCCAGAAGCTCGTCCAGCTTCTTGTGCACGACAGAGACTTCATCCAATTTTTGTGCGATAAGGTTAAGATCTGTGGATGAATGGGAGGGTCCCGTGTCAACTTTGTGAATATTACGAGGCAGGCTGGTACGATTAAAGGCAACAATGGAGGCATTGTTCATTGAGTTTTCGCTCATGTTTTCAAATAATACGAATGCTCCATTCTCATCTTTATTCATGAAATTCCCTCCGCAGGAAGCGTCTGCAATCTGCTTCAAAGTCTCATTTAGCCCATAATAGAAAATCTAGGCTATATGCCACTTAGGCAGGTCGTGGTGCGGACACTTCCGAAGGAGGTCATTATACCTCTCCCAAGCCTCATGAAACTGTTCGCCGTTTTGTTGCGTAAAGGAAGTTATAGCACTGCGAAGCACATTGGTTCGCCCGATTGGGAAGAATTTCTTGAGAAATGCTGTTCGCATCTCTTTCCAAGAATGGATGGTTCTCCCAAGGGTGCGTAACCATTGTGACGCTTTATCCCGCAACGAAAATGGAAACATTTTCATGAGGACAATTGATAACTCGATGTTTCTTGGTTTAACCGTTTCAACCAATCGGGTTAGGTCTTCCAAATAGAGAAAAGGATCTTCACTTGCAAGACCATGGAAGTGAAAGTTAAGTAGGCCAATTATATTAGGTTTCAATTCAAAATTGTCCCCGCCCATGGGGACCCGAATTTATCCTATGGTCTCTATAGCAGCGGGATTTTGATAGGAGCTAAAAGACCTAGGCTCCTCCCATTCTGGAGGGTTCTGCATTTCCTCCAAGGTTTCCCTAATGACTTCAATCTACTCATTATACATTTCCATTTGGGCTTGGAGGTGGGTTATGGGGTCCATGGCTCTACCACCTTGTGGGTTTTGAGGACGGTTTCCTCCATCGGGATTTGGAGGTGGGCGTGCAGCCATGTTTATGGAGGAGGATGACGATTTGGTTTCTTTCCTTCTAGAATTATCAGACAATTCAAACAATTCAGGGTTTTGTGACCTCCTCCCAAACATGCACTACAGCAGGAAGAATTGGGGAGATAAGAAGGAAAAAGGGGATGAGAGAAATGACACTGCAAAGGTACACTTGATGACAAATCAAGGCAATCAAAGTCCTAACCTCTACAATGTGCCCTTAGACCTAAAGATCTAAGTTACCTACTATCACAACCTACGGAACCAAATGCGAGCACAGCGAAACCACCGGGCCAAATTGAAAGGCCGTTTGCCCTAGTCTTAGACACCTGATAGCACGCAAGAACCCGCAGCAGCACGTAGGCGCTACACACAGGTAGTTAGACCTCCAATCCTTAATAAGGGTCAAGTTGCTACCAGTTTTAATTAGAGGCTTAGGATCAAGTGCTTCAGGAATGTGAAGGGCATTGTATACGGATAAAGCCCAAGTGCGTTGATTTTAGAAAGTGTGTAAACCAAGCATGCAACCGGGAAATCTCCCCGAATTAAAGTTTTAGTTGGTGGATGGTTTTTAGAATTTCACCCTTTAAGTAGTATGGATTTTAGATTTCGCTAAGTTACCAAGTCAACCAATCTCTGGGTTTTGAGAAAATACAAGTTCTTCTATCCCAACAAACCCTTCTTCAATGTGAGTTGGTTAATGCATGCTAAAAATGCAATGGGCCTCCCTAGGTGGAAATTTCTTTGTGTGGATGCACGAGCCAATTTTAGGTTAGTGTGAAAGGGAGCCAAAGCACTTCAATTCAAGTGCTCCCAATCACCAAAATGATGTTCCACACACGAGGCTCAACCACATGATAATGTAAAGAAAATCAAAGTGTTGGGGTTGAAATATTCGGGATCAAATCTAAGGCACGTGAAAGGTCGTGGTGGGGTTGGAATCAACTCAATTCCAAGTCTCCCCACCAAAAAATGTGATCCCGAATTGCAGATAAATGAGGCAAGGAGGGATGGCAATCAATCTATTTAATCTTGCCTCAAAGAATACTTCACACGACGAAAGTTCAAGAATCAAGATTCTTGGATCTTCACTATGCGAAGTTTAGCGAGAAATCCGGGGTGGTGGGAGTGATTTTTAATCCACTTGCCCCAAGAAATCCCAAGAAGTGTTTTTAGGTTTTAGGTTTTTTTTTTTTTTAAGGTGACAAGTTGACCTAAGTTGCTAAGAGAGAGACCTACCTTTTCAGCAACGTGGGCGAAGCTCCAGAGTGGCGTCGGAGACTTCACACTCTCGTTCCCACCTTAGATCTACCCACATCTACGACTTCCTCTGCTTGCCTCCTCCTTGCAACTGGTTTACCTGCACACCAGCAAATAAAAACACCCGTAAAGAGAAGGGTGTGAGAAGAGAAAATCAAAGGAATGGAGTAGAAACTTACCTCAATGTGCACCTCCCCAGCAACGGCGCCAGAAAAAGGGTGGTGGGTTTCGAATAGGTTGTATTAATATGGTGAAATTATCGCTGAAGTTAATATAGTGGGTTAACCTAAATCGAGCCTAACCATCTTTCACAAAATTTTTTTAACCTAAACTACTTAATTTTATCTTGGTCACTTTTAGGCCCAGGGTCGATCTCAGGGAGGCAGGGATTAAAGGTGAAGAAGTTTCTATGCCTTACCTAAAATGTATCTCTTCCATGCGTTTATTATGTTTTTGGTTTTTTTTCTATTTAAGATTTTTTTGTTGATAATTTTGTCCTTGAGGTACACCCTCAAAATCAGGTCCTTGGCTTTGAGCCAAATTGTTCTTAGCTTTGAGCCAACTTAGGGTTTCCAGAAGAACTAGACCTGCTATTTGCAAGACCGAGTACCTGCAAGACAAGGATTATCTTTTCTCTTTTACTCCTTTTTTTATCTTTTTAATAGCAGGAAACAAAAGAGAAATAAAAATAAGATAGGTTGCTTGTAGAGAAATAAATATAGTCTATATATATATATATATATATATATATATATATATATATATATATATATATATATATATATATCTTATATATATAGGGGTGGAAGTGGAAATGGCGTGTAGCGCAGTATCGAGTTGGTCCACGTCTAGTAAGACACAACCAACAAGACGAAGTGCTGCGTAAATTATGGGATGGATGTGTGGGAGTGTGTGCGGAGGCGTGTGCTTTACGTGGGTATCGGGGAATATCAGCAACTGGTGCAAAAATTCCCACGATATAATGCGTGGTGTAGTGACTAGTGCAAAGGCGTATGGATACAGGTAGGTGATGTGTATGAAAAAAAAGAAAATATATATATATATGTATGTATAAGGTTATAACTATATAGGTATATATGTAATTGTATATATATATATGTACGTGTATATATATATTTATTTATTTATAACTATATAGATATATATATAGTAATATATGTATGTGTATATGTGTATATATATATATGTATTTATATATATAGATATATAGATATATATGTATGTATATATGTATATATGTATAAATATATATATATGTATGCATATATACTTATATATAGTTGTATAGGTATGAATATGTATGTATATATATATATGTATATATGTATAAGTATGTATAGGTGTGTACAAGTGAGTGTGTGAGTGTACGAGTGTGTATGTGTACAAGTGTGTGTGTGTGTGTATGAGTGTGGGAGAGCACGCTGGAGGAGTGTGAGAGAGAGCAGGCAAGTTAAGTCGTCCGGAGGCTGCGTCCGTCGTCTGATCTCGCAAGAGCACGGGCGTGCAACGCAGAGCGCAGACGCTGGAGGGAACGCACGCAGGCGAGTGCGGGAGTGCAGCGCAGCGCACTGCATACTGCAATGCACAGCGCTGCGGGTGGGAGCGGGCGCAGGCGCAGGAGCAGACGCAGGCACGGGCGCGGACGTGGGAACGCGCTCTCGTGACTGGCTGGAGGCGGTCGCGAGGAGGAGAGAGAGGGCGTGGTGACCGGATAAGTGAGAAACAAACCGGTCACCGCACTGTAGCCACGTGAGGTCATGGCTACAGTGCAAGGGCAAAAAGGTGACCGGCTGATTCGCAAGAAACCGGCTGGGCCGCGGGAGGGGGTTTGTGACAGGGCGCACAGAGAGGGGCGAGGGCGACCGCTGGCGTGCACAGAGCACGCGGAACAGGAACCTGAGGTGCGCGCAGTGGCCTGCGCTTCTTCAGGCGGCCGCTGTTGCTACTGGAGCTTCCGAGCTTGAAGCTCTGATAATGGCGGCGAGGGTGTTCAGTGGTGAAAATAGAGGGTGAAACCACCACGCCCACCTGCTCTCGAAGGAGCTAGGCGGTGGTGGAACTCACAGTGGTGGTCGTGGGACCACTATGAGCTTACTCCTACCTGCAGTGTGTCTCTTCAGTGAGAAGAGATACTACATATGGAGGGGAAGAGTGGAGGAAGATGGCCTGACGGTAGAGGGAAGTGACTGTCTGTGTGTGGGTGTTTTTCAGGCCCCCCTCTCGCAAGGAAGATGGCCAGGCTTTTTTAAAGAAGCGGGAGCCTACCACAGCCATGCTGCCAGCATCGCCTGCCCAGCCATGAGGCGCAAGCCCCATGCCCTACTGCCAGGCAAGGGAGAAGATTTCAAAGCAAATAAAGAAATGAAGGTGAAATTGCGAGGCAGTACTTGAAGATGTTAATTAAATGGCCAATTATTCGCATTCTCCTCCCCTCTTTAAAAATGCATGCATGTGTTTTTTTACAAATGCGACTATAGCTACCTAAGATGCAATGGAAGTGCTAGGAAATAACACAAGATGGCATATTTATTGGTGTATTTTTGCTGTGCAATCAAGTACCCACCACCATTTGTGTATGGCACTGGTCAGTTTGCACGTAGCAAAAGGGACACGACAGTCATCAAGCAAGTGTATGGTGTCGAAAGTCTTCTCAATTTGCACAATCCAATCCTCAACTTCATCAAGTCCCTCATCTCCCTTAAAGGTAGGAGGCTTCAATTTCTTGAAGGAAGTAAATAACTCTCAGTGCTCACGTAAAGGAACTACTGCTCATCTCAAGGTGGCCGTGAATCATGCTCGTTGCTATCCTTAAGAAATGGAGGAAATGGTGGTCTTTGCCCCCTCATCCTGCCCCACCTCCTACTCTACCATCACCTCTTCTCCTACCTTAACCTTTAGCTTGACCTCCACCTTTATTATTCCCTTGGCCCATAGAACCCTGCTCACTCTATACTCCCTAAATTCCTCTATTTCTACCCTATTAGATCGGAAGGTGTTGCTCAATAAATTCTATGAGCATCTCAACTATCTACTAGGCCTGTGCACCCTACCCTTGATTGTCTCGAGCCCCATTCTAACGACCACCTCTACTTCCTTGTCTTCCATGATCTCCACGTCTTGGAAATACCTTCTACAAAGAAAGGTCATCGTTAGACACTAGAAGGAAATTTTGACACAGACACACATGGCTCAAGAATGAAAGATCATTCAAGACTCTAGATCAGGACTTCAATTGATGACTATGACTTATGATGTGAATTTCACTTGCTGACCCTATTCAACCTATTTTATGATTATATGGGACAAGTTTACTATGATACAATCTTATTCCTACTAGGGTGGGGGCCTTGGTCATAACAACCATCAATCATTTATTTGACAAACTATCCCGAGAATGGCTAGGCTTAATAGTCAAAGAATTCCTTTCTATTAATATGATTCTCAAGTTTCATTTTTTAGATAATCAATCTATTGGATGTGATCTAAATATATCTAACAATAGATTAGGGAACTATTAACCAATAAGGAAAGAGGAAGATAACTTCCTCATTGCAACAATATGAAGGAAATGATTAAGAAGAATGGTGGCATTTCTATTTTTAACATCTCTTTATCATGACCATTATCCAAGCCACAAAAATCTCTCATTAATTTCCTTTAGTTGCGCACACGATCCTATTTGACCTAGGTTGTGGTTATCATTTGTTGCAAGAAATGCATGAAAAAGCAAAAGAGTAAATATTTAAGCAAATAAAATTATTAAATGGTTACTTGCAACAATAGTTTGGCCAGTCCTATTGCCCTTCCCTATGGTGAGCCCCATACTAGTCCTAGAGGGGAACAAGTAAGAAAATAAGTAGGAGTATCATAAAATCTGAAATTAGATCTAATAACTAATTAAATGTCTATTGTGGAGCCTCATCTTTGTTTTACGCTTTCATCCCTTTTTTCCTTCTAGGATGATGACAAACTTCCTTTAATCGCTAAGGTCTTTGTCTTTTCAAGACTTGGTGACCTAATGCCTAAAATATTATCACGACCTTTTAGATCAAGTAGCATTCCTTATTCCACATTCATCATGAACTAGCTATTTCACCAAGATTCAAGCCATGTACAATTCTCGGAGGTCCTTCTTACATCATACCAATCCCTTTTGAATTACTACCTACATTTAGCTAACTCATCTAGGTAGTAATGCAATTCCTCCAAATAACATTTCTAAGTATGCTTGCAACACACCACCATATTCCTTTACAAGTAGACCTCACAGGTCTTCCTCCATAGAATCCAACCTTAGTAACCAACTCCCACCTCAGCCTTGAGACTAGAGAGTTTACATATACAACTTGTGGTCCATGGCCAATCTAGCAAATCACATTTGAATATTTGCCTTGTACATGTTTCAAGCCAAGTGATTTATCAAAAAATGACTCACCAAGGCTAGCAACATCTTGCCACTTTCTCGATAATCTCTAATCATAGCACTCCCAAACTCTAGCACCTGTGCAAGTGGTCATCACCTCTATTAGATCCAAGTACCCACGGATCTAAGCATCGGTGCACCAAAGAGTCTCATCAAAATAGGTGCTAGCTTTGAGTTGCAGCTTAATTAGCTAAGCTATTGGAGGCTCTTGTTCCACCAATCATCTCTATATTTTATATTCTAATCATGAGTCATGGAATGCCATCCAACTCAGAACATAGTTTCTGCATTAGCAGTTGCTGACTAATTAATTTAGGATTTCTTACCCTGAATTCGTGCTCGTCGTAAAACACCTTCAACTAATTCTATGCAAAATTAACTAAATACCTTCCATTGTTTAGAGCGATGAATCGAGTTTTAAGAATATCATGTTGTAATATAGCCAAAAAAGCGTTCAAAATAAATACAATTTTATTACTCAAATTTAAAGTCCGAGGTCAAACACAGGGAGCAAATTGGGATTTAGAAATCAAGATCACAATTTAGAATAAGCAATAATATCAATGTCACAATGCAAAAATATATGAGTAAATGTAGAGCACAAAATACTAAAGAGACTCAATGTATTTGAATTAAACTCAAAATTGGACGTCTGATTTGTAAATCAGATGCCTTAAAATGATGATGCTACAATGCTCCTGACATCTTTCTTCTGCTTCTACTCTCTGCCTTCTCCTCTTTCTTTCTCTTCTTTATCTTCCTTCTTCTCTGTTCTCTAACTTCTTCTTCCTTTCTTTCTCGATCTCTGCCGGCTGCCTTCTTTCTTCCTTCAGCTTCTTCCTTCTCTTCCTCTGCCTTAGCTTCTCTGCTTCCTTGCCTTCTCCTGCTTTTTCTTTTGCATTGCTTCTCTTGCTGCAGCCCTTAGCTTCTCTTCTCCTCCTCTTCAACCTACAGAGCAAAACCTACCCCCTACCCGTGCGCACTCTCCTTTCTTTTCTCTCTTAGGCTCCACTCTCCCAGAGCCACAAGTTTCTCGGGTAATTGGGTTGGGTACGTGCCCGGGACCAGGCCCACTGACGTGCGGCGATGGGCAAGGAGTGCAAGTCGGGTCAGGTCAACCAGGTCCGCAGGGCATGATCGCGGACGAGGCAGTTCGGTTTGGGTGAGAGGGACCTCACCCCGTGATTCGAAGGTGATAAGCCTCTGGCAAGAATTCAATTTATGCAGGTGTTGCGCCTCTTCCAGTTCCGAGGTGGGACATCTGGGACACAAGCCTGGAGCTAGCGAAGCCTGGAGCAACTGCAAGCTTGCTTCAAGCTTTGCTCCAATGGCGGATGAACGTCTGTACCTAAAATCACCACAACGGCCTCGCGGCCATGTCAGAACATTCAGAAAGCTTCACCGAGGCACGACGAGTGTGCTGTGGTGGTCGGCGTGGCGTGGGAACGCCTGTGTGAGCGTGCCTAGGGCACACTATGTGCGTATGTGTGGGTGTGTTCGAGGGTGTTTTTGGGTGATATGAGTGAGGGGTTGTGATCAGAGAGTCAAGGCGATGCTTATGGACTTGTCAGTGAGGAGGGGGGTGGTCTGTGGTGGTGGAGCGATCTCGCCGGAGTTGGTGGCCGGAGGTGAAGGAGATGATGGTGGTGGAGTACAGCAGTAGTCGATTAAGGGAAATAAAGAGGGGGAAAGAATGTAGAGGGTGAAGGGGACTTATCTAGGAGGTGAAGAGACGAAAGGGAGATGAAGATAGCATCTGGCACATATTTTCGACGCCGGAGACGAAGGTGCTCAGAGAGGGACAGTCGGCGAGGATGAAGGGGAGACAGGGGCGTCAGCAAGTGCTGCACGACACAGACGAACGTGAGGAAGAAGAACCTGCCACCGATATTGTGGTCAAGCGACGAAGGAGATCAGGGGAGGTCGCCGGAGCTTGATGAGCGAGTTGGCCAGAGGAGGAGAGAAGAAATTGAGGGGATGTCCGGTCGATTTCAAGCTTAGAGGAGTCGGGGTAAACTAGGCCCCTTTAAATAGATCTCTGGAAGGGGATTTATGCTTGGAAAATAAGCTTCCAAGCAAGGTAGGCTTACCGATGAGAGATTGGGTACCAAGTAGGGCATCAAATTGGGTTCACATTGGAGGGAATTTCTCAGAGAATCTCCCTTCTAATTTTGAAGGGGATTCTCTGCGAAATCAGAGAGAAATCACCTTCTAAAGCTCATTGGAGTAGGATTCCTCCACTATAATGGTCGAAGGATCTAATTGCAAAGAACGATGAAGAAGCTAGGGGGCTTTTGTAAGGGTTTTTGAAAGATAGGGGTACAAATGTAATCAGGTTGGACCTATTTGCAAAGTGGGTCAAGATGAGCTCCCCTTAGATCCAAATTTTGGTACAAACCTAATTAGGACCTAAGGAATCCAATGGTGAAGTTGGATTTTGGTTTTGACCACGTTTGATTGGGTAATTTATGTAAAAACCCAAGTTAGGGTAAATATCTGTCTAAGACCCCATTCTAGGTCAAAATGGGTTCCAATGGCCAAATTGAAAGTTATAAACCCTAGAGAATAGTTTTATATGATTTTTAGAAGGTTTAGGTGAATTTTATTCTGACCAAAACCTTGGTTAATCAAGCGGGTCTGTTTTAGGGTTTCAAGAAGTCATTTAATTCACAGGGTACATATAAACCCTTTTCTATCAAATCTAACCCACTTTTTATCTTGTTAAGGCCTTTTGACCTGTGTTTAGCCCTTGAGAAAATATGTTGTTGTACTGTAATGGTAAAATTGTAGTTTTACCCCTTGTTTCTTACTTTTCTCTCAGAAAGGTTATTCAATGAATTAAGACCTCCAGTTGGTTATGTAGGAGCTTTTGTTCTCTTTTATGATTCAAAATGAGTTGGTTAAGGCTCATGATGGTGTTCCCATCATACCCCCATGCCTAGCTTCTGCTAGTCCCTTAGCAAAATTTTAAGGTTTTAACTTTGATTCTAGACCATGAGTTCTTTTGATGTTCAAAAACTATGATGTGTGTTTCTTTCTGTAGATTAGGTTAGAACACCGATAGTAGGCCTAGAGGTACTCAAGTACCAACCAAGATCTGAACCTGACCAACTCTAGCCTTAGTCTGCTGCTAAGGTTTTTAAGGCCCACAGGAACTATCCTAAGGTTCGTTGGACTCCGCGATTAAAGCACCTATCTTGTAACATATTTTAGCCTTTGTTCAATTTGTAGTGTGTTTTTTTGTAAGAGAGAGACAGAGGAATTTTCTTTTTTTAGAGAGTTTTTTGTCTCTTTTCTTTTTATTTCTAGCTTCGGATTGGCTTCTCAACACGGTCTGTATCGAATTCCTAGTCCCTATCATCAATCCTTGAAGGGTCTCTGGCAATCGATGCTTTGGGATAACACTACCCATGGAAACCCCTAGAACCCTGGCTTTCGAGATTTTGAGATAATCTCGCCCATGGCGTTCTGTAGCTAAATCCAGACCCTAGCAATCGACATTTCGTGATAATGCCACCCATGGCATCTGAACCAGCACGGGGTGCTTACATGCCCCCGATAGGATATGTAAATATCCTAGGAGACAAGAACCGAGGAGACGATATGTTATTGCGCATCTTCGAGGGGAATTTCCCGCTTCTCCGCGTCGGGAACTCATCCAAATCAACTTGTGTTGATCTGTCACTCCTAATCTAGGCGACTTTTTCAGAACAATTAAACGCATTTGCATGATTTTGATACTTATGCACACTGAACCAGATTGTGTGTGGATTGGGGTGCTTAGGTTACCGAGTCCCGCAAACCAGAGGTCAGTTAACAAGGCCAAATACTCCTTAAGCCTTAGACCTAATACTTAAGCTTTTCATTTTCCCCAACCTCTTGAGGACTATCCAGATCTTAGTGGATACTTGAATTTTTAAGCCTAGGAGTATAGCCTAAGAGGCCTAAGATCAACGTTCCTACTAATTTCTTTTGTGTTTCATTAGCACTTCTTTCCTTTCATTTTCTTTTTTTTGATATGGTCTAGAACTCAGTTAATCTCTTAATTTCTTACTAATGACTATCTCTTTTCTTTTCTTTTCAACTTATGCTCCTTTTTTACATTTTTCACTTTTCCCCTTTTTCTCCTCAAGATTTGTATGGCCTCAAAATTTTTTCTTCTTTTTCAAGAATATTTTTCAGTTTTTTGGTATTTTTTTGATATGTGATTTTTTTGATGAAACATTTTCTTGTGAGATGATTTTCACGGTGTTTTGCACTTTCATACCCCCCCATGCCTATGATTTGCAATGTCCCCATTATAAATTAAGTGGGTTCGTGTTCAGTTTAGATCATTCATTAGAACAGGTTCTAGGTGGGCGAACGGGTTGAGGTGACTGTTACGGACAATTTTGAAACTCGAGTACAGGTACCTGAGGTGGGGTTGACTGTTCTAATGGATGAACCCTAAAGTGCAATATGAATTCAGCACAGGAATGCTAAGAAAGGTTTCGAGTTTTTCAAAAATGACAAGTTGCCTCCCGTTAAGCGCTGAGTTTTACGCCATCGGGTGGGCGTAATGAGCTCAGGGAGAATGGATGGTAAAGGATGTCTCAACCAAATTTGTATCGATAAGGTCAATGAACGGTTTGAGTCTCTGACCGTTCACGATGAAAGGTTCTGAATCATGGTTGAGTGGACTGATCTTGATGGCTCCATTTCCGAAGATTCATCGGACAAGGTAAGGTTCGATCCATTTTGATGTTAGTTTTCCTAGGAATAATTTGAGCTTGGCATCAAAGAGTAGGACTTTTTGACCAGGGTGAAAAATCTTTCTGGATATGTGCTTGTCGTGAAAGGCTTTAACCCGCTCTTTGTAAATTCATGAGTTCTCATACACGTCGTGGCATAATTCATCGATCTCGCTCATTTGGAGCTTTCTGTGGGTCCTACCCTAGACAGATCTAGGTTGCAGGTCCGTACTGCCCAATAGGCTTTGTGCTCCAATTTGACGGGGAGGTGACATGCCTTCCCATACACTAATCTAAAGGGAGACATACCTAATTGGGTTTTGTGGGCGGTCCTATAAGCCCACAAAGCTTTCGGAAGTCGGGACGACCAGTCTTTCCTGTCAGGTCGAAGAGTAACCTGGAAGATTTTCTTGATCTCTCGATTTGATAGCTTAGCTAGACCAATAGTTTGGGGGTGGTAAGGAGTAGAAATTTGGTGTGACACCCTGTATTTGGTCATCAATGACCTGAACTGAGCATTAGTGAAATGGGTCCCTCCATCAGAGATGATCTCTCGTGGAATCCCGAATCGTAAAAAGATGTTCTGATGAATGAATTTGATAGCCACCTTATGATCATTGGTTCGGGTCGGAATGGCTTCTATCCATTTGGACACGTAGTCAACAGCGAGTAGAATGTACTCGAAGCCGTCCGAAACAGGAAAGGGTCCCATAAAATCAATCCCCCATACGTCGAAGATTTCGCATACAAGAATTGGTTGTAAGGGCATCATATCACGGTGGCTCATGTTGCCTAGGGTTTGGCAACAAGTGCATGCCCTACAATGATTGTATGTGTCTTTGAAATCATGGGCCAATAGAAGCCGCACTGGAGGACTTTCGCTGCAATTTTATGACCTGAGAAGTGTCCACCGCATGCCTGGTCATGGCAGAAGGACAAGATGTCCTGAATTTCCACTCTCACAACACATCGTTGAATGATTTGATCAGCACCAATGCAGAAAAGATACTGGTCTTCCCAAAAGTAATACTTGGCATCGGAATGCAATTTGTCCTTCTTGGCCTTCAGCCAATCAAACGGGATCTGATGTGATGCCAGGTAGTTGACTAGATCAGCAAACCATGGAAGCCCTATACTGATAGTCAAGAGGTGCTCATCAGGAAAATGTTCCGTAATGGATCCGGAAGGGTTGATAATATCAGAAGGAAGGCAGGACAAGTGATTAGCTACCACATTCTATTTTTCTTCCTTGTCGCGAATCTCGAGGTTAAACTCTTGCAACAGTAAGATCCAGCAGATTAATCAATGTTTCGCATCCTTCTTTGCAAGGAGATGCCTCACAGCTGTGTGATCAGAGTAAATGATAACACGGGAACCCAGAAGATATGATCTGAATTTTTTCAGGGCAAATACTATGGCTAGCAGCTCTTTCTCAGTAACTGTGTAGTTACGCTGAGCCTCGTCAAGTGTTTTACTAGCGTAGTAGATGACCATGGGTTTCCCGTCAATTTTCTGCCTAAGTACCTCTCCTACAACAAAATTAGATGCATCGTACATGATCTCAAAGGGTTGAGACCAATCAAGGGATTGTAGGATTGGTGCTTGGGTAACTCGATCACAGAGGATTTCAAATGCTTGAGTGCATTCCTTGGAGATATCGAAAGGAACATCCTTAGATAGTAGAGTGGTCAGGGGGGGTGCGATCTTTGAGAAATCGGGAATGAATCGACGGTAAAAACCAACGTGCCCTAGAAAAGATCGGATGTCCATGATCGAGCTAGGCATGGGGAGTTTGGAAATCAGATTTACCTTAACTCGATCGACCTGGATGCCCTTTTATGATATGAGATGTTCCAGGACAATTCCTTCATGCACCATGAAGTGGCTCTTTTCCCAGGAAAGAACCAGATTCACGTCAATGCACCGCCTCAGGATCTGGACCAAGTGTAGGAGGCAATCATCAAATGATTCTCCAAATACTGAAAAGTCATCCATGAAGACTTCCAGATAATCACCTACCATATCTGAGAATATGGCAAGCATGCACCGCTAAAAAGTAGCGAGTGCATTGCAGAGACCGAACGGCATCCTTCGGAACGCGTATGTCCCGAAGGGGCAGGTGAAAGTGGTCTTTTCTTAGTCCTCAAGATGGATTGCCACCTGGTTATAACCGGAGTACCCGTCCAAAAAGCAGAAGAACCTATTTCCCGCTAGTTTCTTGAGGATCTGATCAATAAACGGTAGTAGGAAATGATCCTTCTTTGTGGAGGCATCGAGTCTTCTGTAATCAATGCAGACTCTCCACGAATTAGCCACACGGGTTGGTACGATTTCTCTGGTTTCAGTCATGATCATGTGAGTCCTACCTTCTTAGGCACAACCTGGATTGGACTCACCCATCGACTGTCAGAGATCGGATAGATGATCCCTGCATCTAACCACTTGATGATCTCCTTTTTCACAACCTCCTACATATTAGGATTCAGACGTCTCTGCATTTCACAGGAAGGTCATGTGCCCTCTTCTGTGTAGATACGGTGTGTGCAATAAGAGGGGCTGATACCAGTCAAATCATCGAGAGTCCATCCAATGGCTCTTCGATGTTGCTGGAGAATAGTAATCAAACGGGATTCCTGATCAAGTGTGAGTCTGTAGTTGATAATCATAGGAAATGTATGATTGGAACCCAAAAAGACGTACTTCAAATGATCGGGAAGAGGCTTGAGTTCCAAAACAGGGCTATCAGCAGCAACGAGTGGTTCAGGGTGTGTATTAGTAGCAAGGGAAGGAGTTATGGGTGTGTCTAAATCAAGTTCGGACTCCTCTGATTATGGGTTTTGATCCTCTTGTGGTTGATCAGAAGTAGTGAGGTTTTCCTCAATATATGGATCATCAACCACAACCTTGATATCACATATCTGTTCTATAACACCACAATTAATCCCTTGTTGGGCCTTAAAGATGTCAATCTTTAATGTTTGGTTCCCAAATTTCAATTCAATTTGGCCCTCCTCACAATTTATGTTGGCCCTAGAAGTGGCCAGAAAGGGTCTCCCTAGTATAATTGGTGTATCCCTCGGGTTTTATGGAGCATCCATATCCAAGACTACAAAGTCCACTGGGAAATAGAAATCCCGAACCCTAACAATGACATCCTCAAGAACTCTTTTAGGTGACTTAATAGATCGATCAGCCAACTGCAATGTCACCTCTATCGGTTTAAGCTCAGATTCCTCAAAGTGGTCAAGTAGGGATGTAGGTATTAGGTTTATGGAGGCTCCTAGATCTAATAAAGCTCTATCAAATTGGGTATCACCAATTGTACAGGAAATCAGGGGAGTACATGGGTCTTTTGCCTTAGGTGAGAGTTTGCTCAAAATTACAGAGCTGGCTTGCTCTGACAATACGATTGGACTTCCACTTTTGGTTCGCGGCTTACACTTAAGTGTACACACGTCTTTCAGAAATCGGGCGTAAGTCGGTACGTGGCGGATCGCATCCATCAAGGGGATGTTTATATGGACTTGTTCTAAGAGCTTGACTAGATCCTCCTCAGGAGCCATGGGTTTGTTTGTCCTCTTTCCCTTGGTCAAGGCCTCGAGAAATGGAACCTTGGATGGTTCCTCTAGAATAGGTCCAGGTTCTTGATCTGGGACAGGGGTATCCTGGATAACTATCTTAGGGTTTGGGTTACTACCTGGCTGAAAGTGGCTTGGGTAAGGTGGGTCTTGTGTTGCTTTGCCACTACGGGTTGTTACTGAATTTAGTCCTGCCTAGTTTTGGTTCGGTGTCGGTAAAATAGGTGACTGCTGCTGAAATCCCAAATATGATGTCGAAGCTTCCATCCCGTCAAGTGATTGAACAGAAGGGGCTTGATAAATCATGTGGGATTGGCCCGGATTTGGGTTCATAACGCGCCTCTGGTTTGGCACGTTATTCGGATTTGGTAGAGGTTGCGAAGGGAGTGTGCTAGGTTGGCAGGAATTTGCCATCTGGGCGAGTTGATTGCGAACCTCTGTGATCTCATCTTTATGCTGTTTTTGCATAGCCGCATTCATCTTCTAAATGTCAGCCAGAGTCTAAAGGATAAGAGTCATTTGATCTGACTGAGTTGGCCCATATTTATAGGTGGGGTTGGGCCGAGGCTGAGGTGACTGATATGGATGAGGAGCTTGTGGACAGGGTTGATATGGTGGTCTTTGATTCTGATTACTTCCCGCCCATAGGAAATTGGGATGATTCTGCCATCCAGGGTTATAGGTGTTGGAGAATGGGTCATTCTAGATGGCGTTGAGGTCCTCGCAGGTCTGAGGAACCTCAGAAAAATCAGAGTACAAGGGTTCAGAGTTCCCCCAACTAGAGTAAGTAGGATCAGAGTTTCCTCCGGTCCTAGAGTCAAACAGGGGTGGATACGAGCCCATCCCCTGAGAAGATCGGTGATAGATGTTATGCACACTTCCCTCCCAGAGGGCAGTTGTGCAAACGGGTTTTGCGCAGAGGTGGCTCGCTACAGATGTCAAGTTTGCTCATTCACCTTCTTTTCAACGATAGAGACCTTGTCCAACCAACTGGCCATCAATTCCAAGTCGACGGATGTGAACTGACCCTACATCTCATGTGCTCCCCTTGGATTCGTCGATGTGCGGGCATTCGTCCGGTCGAATAAGCCCATGGAGTCATTATTGATGGAGTTCTTGAACATATTCTCAAGAATCTCCCACATAGTGTCTTCGTGTTGACCCATGATATTTCCTCCGCAAGTTGCATTAACAAATAAGCAGATATCTTCACGGAGTCCCTAGTAAAAAGACTGGACTTATTTCCATTTAGGAACTCCATGATGGGAGCACTTTCACATGAGATCCAGGAAACGGTCCCATGCTTCATGAAGTGGTTCTCTAGGCTGCTGGGTGAAGTGCGTGATCTGGTGTCGTAAGGCATTCATTCGACCAACTGGGAAGAACTTTTATAGAAACTCATATTGTAGTTCAACCCATGAGTTGATTGGACGCATTTGAGTCTGATACTAGTGAGCTGCTTTGTCCATGAGAGTGAAGGAGAACATCTTCATGAGAAGAATATCCCGATTTTGGACATCTGACCTGAAGGTCTGGGCCAGATGTATAAGTTGTTTGATGTGCTGGAAGGGATCCTCGAAATTAAGTGATGAGAACCTCATCATGAGCCATAACTAGCTCATTTTGACCTAATACAAAGGATAAATGCTCCAACATAACCCAAGGAAAGGCTTAACTCAGAGAGATTCTGAGTTCGTAAAGAAAACAGAAACTAAGGGGTAAAAATGCAATTTCACCAATCCAATCTGAAAACAAGGTAACTCAGGGTCCAAACATAGGTCAAAGAAACCTAATAAGAGGAAAAGTGGGATGAGATGATTCAATAAGGGCTACAGCAACTCCAAGCAATTAAATGACATCCTGTAACCCTAAAAATAAACCCACTTAAAAACACGATGTTCGAGGTAAAGTAAAAATAGAATAAACCCTCTAAAATTCATAGAAAAATAATCTCTAGGGTTTAGAACCTTCAATTTGCCTTCGGACCCTTTTTGACCTACATTGAGAACCATGCCCAATTAATAACTTAATTTGGGTTTTTGCGTAAATTGACCGGTCAAACAAGGTTTAATCTGAAAATAAAATTCACCATCATAATCCTTAGGCCCCAATTAGTCATGTATAAAAACTTAAGCCTAGGAGGAAACCTTCTTGACCAACTTTACACTTTAGTCCTCATTTATTTACTTTTTGGCCCTCAACTTTTGAACCCTCACATTTATGCCCCTAATTCTCCTTCGTTCTTTGCATTCAGGTCTCTCCTGCCAAAACCTGACCAGCACCATGCTCCGGCGACCTTGCGCGGAGCATGGCGCCGCGCAGGGTAAGGGTGAGGGTCTGGCAAGTAAACCGGGGGTGCCCTGCGTCGTCAGCCGTCGCAGGAACACCCCCCTGGTCGCTGCAACCCACCATACCGGCCGTGCGAACGCACGGACGGTATGGGTCCCCATCTTCGACGTCCTCTGGCGAGGGAGACACGTCGTCTCCCTCCGCCCTCCTCTCTGATTCTACCCTATAAGTACCCCCCGTCGCTCCACCGTTCAAGGGAGCTCGGATCTGACGGAGAAAACCCCCAACTTTCCTCTCTTCTCACTCCGGCAGACGCCCACCAGCTCCGGCGGTTCCTCGTCCTCCTCCTCTTCGCTCTGCCGCAATACCAACAGCAGAGACTACCTTCCCCTGCTCTTCCCGCGTCGCGCAATACCGGCGCGCGCTGCCTCTGCCTCGTCGTCGCCGCCGTCCTCTTCCTCTGGGCAGCTTCTTCTTCGGCGACAGTCGATACGACTGTCGCCTGCTCCGGTCCCTCCTCATCCTGCTAAGTAGGTATAACTTCTCACCTTTCTCCCCTCTTCCTTTTCCTCACTTTAAACAGTTACTGTCGCCCTCGATTCCGATCAATCACCCTCACCTTCTCCGCCTCCGGCCATCCTCCGGTGAGTCGCTCCCATCACTCCAGCACCCCACACGGCTCGCCGACCTGCACATAATCTCCGCCTCCTCACCCTGATCCATTTCCGCCCTTCCAATTCCCGCCACCCGACCTCTGCAAATCCACCGAACACACCCACTTTCCGACCTAGGGCAGCCCTTGCACGCCGCCCCACGCCTCGGCACCACCCGCACGAGCTTCGCCGCACTCTGGCGAAGCTCCCGGCACCTTCTGATTAGGCCGAGAGGCCGTTTTGCTGTGAACAGGTCACCCGTCCTCCACCGCCATTGCTGTGCGGAAGAAGCTGCTTCGACCTGCTACTCCAGGCGCGCCGCGCCCAGGTCACGCTCCCAGGCTGTGCGAGGTGTCTTCGCAAAGCGTCAGGCTGCAGTTGAGGCGAAGCCCTCGCGCGAAGCCCTCGTGCAAAGCCTCGACCGCCGCTGCCTCCTCCGCGCAAGCGTCAAATTGAGGTGGGACATTTAGTCCCACCTCGGAAGGCTCTGAAGGACAAAGCGGTACAAATAGAAAAAGTGCTGAAGGCTTATCGCCTCAGCACACGGGGTGAGGTCCCCTTCACCTGCCCGGTTACCCGATCTCGTCCGCGCTCACGCCTCGCGGACCTGGCCCGACCCGACTAAGCCTGACCTGCACTCCTCGCCCACCACGCACGTCGGTGGGCCTGGACTCGGGATCTGTGAGAGAGAGACGCGGGGGGGGGGAGGGTAGAGTAGGTTTTTGCCCGCTGACGAAAACTTCGAAGAGTGCAGGCACAGGTGAAGAAGAAGAACCGGAGAAGAAAACTGACGGAAGAAGAGCAGCCAGGACTGCTCGAAGCAAAGAGGAAAAGGCGAAGAAGAAGAAGACAAGCGAGGCAGAGAAGAAGGACGACGAAAGATGAAGGAAGGAGCACCGAGCGGCACTGTAGCAGCGGCGGTTTAAGTCGTCTGATTGGAAAATCAGACGACGCTCTGAAGGCAGAAAAGAGGAAGAAGAACAGGACAAGGACCGCAAGGGAAAAGAAAAAGAAAGAGACAAAGCAGAAACAAGAGCTGAAAGACGAAGAAGAACATCACCCACTGCTGCAGATAAAGAAGACAGAAAGAAGAAGAAGAAAGAAGGAGAGACGACGTCCTGACAGCAAAAGCAGAAGAAGAAGAAGAAGACCACAAGGAGATAAAGAAACCAAAAGCCAAAGAGGAAGAAGAGAAGAGAAGAAGAAGAAGCCAAATTTTCATCTCTCTCTCTCTCTTTATTTTTGTAATAAGAATTTGTACCCCTAGAATACAACTTGCTCCCTGAGTTCGACCTCGGGAACTCTTTTATTTTCCGAGTAAAAAAATTATATATTTGAAATGATGGCAATAACTGACTATACTACAACGCTATAACAAAACCCGGTTATCCACGCCAACCTCATTTCAATTGGCTATTCTAGAGGTAATTAAATTCCTATCTTTAAGTTTCTAATAATCTCTCCTCTCTTTTGTGCAAGTACAGAAAGAAAAAAAAAAAAAAAAAGACGCAGCCGCACCACAGCCACTCCAAGGACAGGTAACTTCCTATTAGATCCTAAAATTTTAAAAGAAAAACAAAGAAAAGAAATAGGCATAACCTGTCTTTTATACATAGTAATAGCTGCATATTATTCCTACACACGTTTTAAGGGTATTTAAGGGCTAACACATTCTTTCTTGAGCCCTAATTACCCAACAAAGAGCTAACTGGACCAAGTAGAGCCAACCTAGGATCCAACACTAGGGATTTAGAGACACACTCCTTAAGCAAGAATTGAGAAAACCAAATGAAGTGTGCCCAAGCCCTTGTCTGAAAATACCTATACAAAGAAAACCTAAAACAATTGGCTCTCTAAACACTTGAACCCTAAAAGACAAGACCCAAAAACTCTCAAAGGAAACAAGAGGTGAAGTTGACCCCTTGGGTCAACCAACCTTAAATTAGGTCACTCTTTGCACTTAAAACACCTAAGAGTTCAAGTGAAACCTTAAGCACCCTGATCTTAAAGTAAAATTGGTAGACTTAAGAGGTCAAGATCCCCATTCTGGTCTACCTGGAATCTCAGTGACAAGAGAGGTCGGGTGGGGGAAACCCTGTAACCCGTGAGGACGCTCTACCGTGTAGGGGTCTTTGCGGGACTCACCCTCTCTGGCTGCCCAGGTAATTCTCAGGTGGACGATCTTTCTGATCAAGGGGTCCATCTGCCCCGAACCTCTATAGTCACCCAACATTTTGGGTGTCTTGATTGGGTCCAGCACCTGCTTATCTCATCCAGTCCTTCAGTATTTTGCAGGAGGTCCTTGAAACCTCCTATAGAAATTCACTCTCCCCGAGGCTAAGCCTCGGCTCCCTTGTTTTTGCAGAAATCATTCACATAGCCCCTCTTTCCTCTGATTCTGAACAAAATCCCCTTCTTCCATCTTGATTCAAACTTCAATTCTATATCTTGATTCCACCACCTGATCCAATTATGCAGCCTAATTACCTAGCAAGACTACCATTTAAAAAACCTGAATATCTGAGATCCATGAAAGATAAGATGATTGAGGATGCCCTTGAATTCTATGAAATCAAATATAAACCCTCAACACCAATAGAGAACATTCAGGTTGATGTCCCAACAACCACAGCTTTCATCATAAACTGTGCCCAAATTCTATTGACTGAAATTTCAAAAGGATCAACCCGAGATATGCTCATGACAGGATACATTGAGATAGGAAAATTACACCAATCTGAATACCTTCAATGCTTGACAAATCCTGTACTTTGGGAACAACACCAAGATGCCCTTATAAAATGGGTAGAAATGATGAAATCAGTAGAACAAATTATCAACCAGAAATACCCGTATATACCAGAAATAGAGGATGAACCATCTTGGAACAGTATTAAGGAACAATCCAGTTTCCCAGATCTCGGGATTGAGGCACAAAGTGGTTGTAAAATCCCAACCCAGATAGAAGACAATGTTGAAATAGGTTGGGATATTGCAGGAGAACACAATGATGAGCCAAACTTAGACCATGAATTGCCAAGCCTAGAATTCCAAAACTCCTGCAATAATGAGATCAGAAATGAACCTTTTGAGGGTATAAATTCCGTCCCTTATTCTGATAAGGTAGCCCTCAAAGGTTATTCAGACTTAGGTTCTAATAATTCTACCCACATCCTAAGCCTAGAACCTAGATCTGAAACTTATTGGGAAGATTATGAGGCCCCTTATGAGAAAGATCAAATTTTTACAGAATATGATTCCGGGCCTCTATTTGATGAATATCCCTCTCCAACATCTTCAAAAAATCTGATCGATTTTCCAGAAAACATGCCAATTTATGATACAGAGACTGAGGAGTTGGACGAGTTGGATTTTAATTGGGTCTATCCTACCAGCTTGGAGCTTGAACCTAGACAGAATACCTTTTCGAGCCCAGAATTGACATACAGGCTAGACCCCAATCAGGCTGCTGATTCCACATCTGATGATTTTTACTGTGGTGGAATTCATGATCATGAATCTCATTTTCGCCAACTCTCCGACAATTTCAAATCCAACTATAATTGCGGAGAGATTCTCCTTCCTGAACACGCCAGGCCTATCTACGACCTCAGTTCTCATGACTCTGACTCCGACTCTGAGGTCCTGATTCCCGAGATCACTAATAACACAGAATCATTCCTTTTCGATCCTCAGGAACCAAAAACAGAAAATGCCAAGAGTGATTGCAACCAAGAATCCAATTTTTTTCTCGAATCCGATTTCTTTCATCCTACAGACACTCTTCCGGCATTTGATAGTTACCCAGAGGACTCTCTACAGAAAACCACCTATCATCTGTTTCTAGAAGAGCCCTCGTACACAATGGCCACCTCGTCCGCACACACAGAACGGATCAAAACCTCTTCCCAACCCCGACCTGCAACCGGACTCAATTTCTATTCAGATTCACCTCTCACCGAGCCGATTGCATTTCCACATCGAGTTTGGAACACTGATCAGACTACATACCACGCCCCATCATTCTCTGATCACCCCTGTAGGGTTTCCGCGTCATTCATTGATTATTCTACGGATCCCTACTCTGACCAGGCTGATTCGACTCAGCCAAACCCTGCGTTTACACTTCCACATCTATCTGAGCTTCATAGTATATGGTGGGTTCCACACCTTTTTATCCACATCTATCAACCCACCAGATTGATTGGGTTTGGGCTGCATCATCAACCTGTTGATCTGAACAAGCACCTGGTTGGATCAACCAGGCTCTTAATCAAGGTGCTTGTCTTACAAAACTCCGCTGATTTGACCATCCCCTCTCCATCGCATTTCCCGCTTGGCTGAAGGCATCAAATTTAGCGCTCAACGGGAGGCAGCCCGTCATTCTCTTTGAAAACCTGAAACTTGTTCTGACACCTTTTTGCACTTGAAGTTCACACTTTAGGACAGCCGACTCCACCTCAGGTGCTTGCATCTGAGATTAGAAATCGTCCGCAACAGTCACCCCGACCCATTCACTCATCAAAACAGCTGTCCTAATGTATGAACTTAGTTGAATAAAAACCCCTAGGTTACAATGAGGACATTGCAAATCTTAGGCATGGGGGGGTATGAAAGTGCAAAACGTGTAAGAAAAGGTTTCAAACAAAAAATTCACATATGCCAAAAACACCATAAAAATTAAAAATTTTTGAAAAAGAATAAGAGGAAAAGAGGAGAAGGAAATTTTGTGAAGGAGAAGGAGAAAAGAAACAAAACAAAAAAAAGGAGCACAAAATTATGAGAAAAGGTGATAGTCATTAGTAAGGAACTAAGGAATTAACCTAAGTTCTAGACCTCATTCAAGAAAATAACTGAAAAGTGCATAATGAGATTAGTAAGAACGCAAACCTTAGGCATTCTTGAATAGACTCTTAGTACCCATTAAGATCTGGACACTCCTCAAGAGGTTGAGGAAAATGAAAAGCTGAAGTATTAGGTCTAAGGCTTAGGAAGTATTTGGCCTCGTTAACTAATTTTTGGTTTACGGGACTTAGTAACCTAAGCACCCTAACCTCACACACAGCCTGGTTCAGTAAGCGTAAAAATCAAAATCACGCAGAAGTGTCGCAAAATTCTGAAAAGAACACCTAGAATAGGAGCGGCCGATCAGCACAAGTTGATTTGGACGAGTTCCCAGCGCGGAGAGGCGGGAAATCCCCTCAAAGATGCGTAACAAAATATCATCTCCTCGGTGCTTGTCTCTTAGGATATTCACATATCCTACTGGGGGCATGTAAGCACTTTGCTGGTTCAGATTCCATGGATGGCATTATCTCGAAGTGTCAATTGCCAGGGTCTGGACTCGGCCACGGAACACCATGGATGGGATTATCTCGAAATCTCAATAGCCAGGGTTCCGGGGGTTGCCATGGGCGGTGCTATCTCGAAGCATCGACTGCCAGGGACCCTTGAGGATTGATGATGGGAGCAAGGAATCTGATACAGACCGTGTTGAAAAGCCAATCCTAAGCTAGAATTAAAAAGAAAAAGAGAGAGAACTCTCCAAACAGATAAATTTTCTCTCTCTCTCTTACAAAACGCACTGCGAATTGAGCCAGGGCTAAAACCATTTCAAGCACGGGTGCTTTAACCACAAAGTCCAATAAACCTTAGGTTAGTTCTTGTGGGCCTTAAAAACCTTTGCTAAGGACTAAGGCTGAGGCTAGACAGATTTGGATCTTGATTGGTACTAGAGTACCTTTTAGGCCTATGGTCAGCATTCTAACCTAATCTAAGCTCAAATGAAAAAGCACTTATCTGAAGCTATTAAGAACTTCATGGTCTAGAACAAGGGTTGAAACTTTAAGATTTTGCTAAGGGACTAGCAAAAGCTAGGCATGGGGGTATGATGAGAACCTCATCATGAGCCATAACTAGCTCATTTTGACCTAATATAAAGGATAAAAGCTCCTACATAACCCAAGGAAAGGCTTAACTCAGAGAGATTCTGAGTTCGCAAAGAAAACAGAAACTAAGGGGTAAAAACGTAATTTCACCAATCCAATCTGAAAACAGGGTAACTCAGGGTCCAAACATAGGTCAAAGGAACCTAATAAGAGGAAATGTGGGATGAGATGATTCAATAAGGGCTACAGCAACTCCAAGTAATTAAATGACATCTTGTAACCCTAAAAATAAATCCACTTAAAAACATGAGGTTCGAGGCAAAGTAAAAATATAATAAACCCTCTAAAATTCATAGAAAAATAATCTCTAGGGTTTAGAACCTTCAATTTGGCCTTCGGAACCCTTTTTGACCTACATTGAGAACCATGCCCAATTAATAACTTAATTTGGGTTTTTACGTAAATTGACCGGTCAAACAAGGTTTAATCTGGAAATAAAATTCACCATCATAATCCTTAGGCCCCAATTAGTCATGTATAAAAACTTGAGCCTAGGAGGAAACCTTCTTGACCAACTTTACACTTTAGTCTTCATTTATTTACTTTTTGGCCCTCAACTTTTGAACCCTCACATTTCTGCCCCTAATTCTCCTTCGTTCTTTGCATTCAGGTCCCTCCTGCCAAAACCTGACCAGCACCATGCTCCGGCGACCTTGCGCGGAGCATGGCACCGCGCAGGGTAAGGGTGAGGGTCTGGCAAGTAAACCGGGGGTGCCCTGCGTCGTCAGCCGTCGCAGGAACACCCCCCTGGTCGCTGCAACCCACCATACCGGCCGTGCGAACGCACGGACGGTATGGGTCCCCATCTCCGGCGTCCTCCGGCGAGGGAGACACGTCGTCTCCCTCCGCCCTCCTCTCTGATTCTACCCTATAAGTACCCCCCGTCGCTCCACCGTTCAAGGGAGCTCGGATCTGACGGAGAAAACCCCCAACTTTCCTCTCTTCTCACTCCGGCAGACGCCCACCAGCTCCGGTGGTTCCTCCTCCTCTTCGCTCTGCCGCAATACCAACAGCAGAGACTACCTTCCCCTGCCCTTCCCACGTCGCGCAATACCGGCGCGCGCTGCCTCTGCCCCATCGTCACCGCCGTCCTCTTCCTCTGGGCAGCTTCTTCTCCGGCGACAGTCGATACGACTGTCGCCTGCTCCGGTCCCTCCTCGTCCTGCTAAGTAGGTATAACTTCTCACCTTTCTCCCCTCTTCCTTTTCCTCACTTTAAACAGTTACTGTCGCCCTCGATTCCGATCAATCACCCTCACCTTCTCCGCCTCCGGCCATCCTCCGGCGAGTCGCTCCCATCACTCCAGCACCCCACACGGCTCGCCGACCTGCACATAATCTCCGCCTCCTCACCCTGATCCATTTCCGCCCTTCCAATTCCCGCCACCCGACCTCTGCAAATCCACCGAACACACCCACTTTCCGACCCACAGTCCGACCTAGGGCAGCCCTTGCACGCCGCCCCACGCCTCGCCACCACCCGCACGAGCTTCGCCGCACTCTTGCGAAGCTCCCGGCACCTTCTGATTAGGCCGAGAGGCCGTTTTGCTGTGAACAGGTCACCCGTCCTCCACCGCCATTGCTGTGCGGAAGAAGCTGCTTCGACCTGCTGCTCCAGGCGCGCCGCACCCAGGTCATGCCCCCAGGCTGTGCGAGGTGTCTTCGCAAAGCGTCAGGCTGCAGTTGAGGCGAAGCCCTCGCGTGAAGCCCTCGTGCGAAGCCTCGACCTCCGCTGCCTCCTCCGCGCAGGCGTCAAATTGAGGTGGGACATTTAGTCCCACCTCGGAAGGCTCTGAAGGAACAAAGCGGTACAAATAGAAAAAGTGCTGAAGGCTTATCGCCTCAGCACACGGGGTGAGGTCCCCTTCACCCGCCCGGTTACCCGGTCTCGTCCGCGCTCACGCCTCGCAGACCTGGCCCGACCCGACTAAGCCTGACCTGCACTCCTCGCCCACCACGCACGCCGGTGGGCCTGGACCCGGGCGCGACCCGTACCCGACTATCCGGCAGCTCTGGGAGAGCTTTCCTAAGAGCGGCATCTGTGAGAGAGAGACGCGGGGGGGGGAGGGTAGAGTACGTTTTTGCCCGCTGACGAAAACTTCGAAGAGTGCAGGCACAGGTGAAGAAGAAGAACCGGAGAAGAAAACTGACAGAAGAAGAGCAGCCAGGACTACTCGAAGCAAAGAGGAAAAGGCAAAGAAGAAGAAGACAAGCGAGGCAGAGAAGAAGGACGACGAAAGCTGAAGGAAGGAGCACCGAGCGGCACTGTAGCAGCGGCGGTTTAAGTCGTCTGATTGGAAAATCAGACGACGCTCTGAAGGCAGAAAAGAGGAAGAAGAACAGGACAAGGACCACAAGGGAAAAGAAAAAGAAAGAGACAAAGCAGAAACAAGAGCTGAAAGACGAAGAAGAACATCACCCACTGCTGCAGATAAAGAAGACAGAAAGAAGAAGAAGAAAGAAGGAGAGACGACGTCCTGACAGTAAAAGCAGAAGAAGAAGACCACAAGGAGATAAAGAAACCAAAAGCCAAAGAGGAAGAAGAGAAGAGAAGAAGAAGAAGCCAAATTTTCATCTCTCTCTCTCTCTTTATTTTTGTAATAAGAATTTGTACCCCTAGAATACAACTTGCTCCCTGAGTTCGACCTCGGGAACTCTTTTATTTTCCGAGTAAAAAAATTATATATTTGAAATGATGGCAATAACTGGCTATACTACAACGCTATAACAAAACCCGGTTATCCACGCCAACCTCGTTTCATTAAGCCTATGAAACTTTGGAATAGCATGAAACATGTTGGGCTTGAGTTCAGAATCAGGACCTCCAGGTAGGATTTGGACTCGAGGTTCGATCGCCACCGCAGCGAAATTGTAGTGATCTCGCATGATAAGACGCTGCGATGGGTTTACAAAGGCTTCGAATAAATCATTAAGGCGCTGGAGTTGGTTCTCAAGGTTATTCTCTTCTTCTACGGGTTGTGCCATGATGATGGAAGAAGGAGAATTGGGTTCAGATGAATCAGAGGAGATGTCTATGTGATGGAGTTGCTGCACAAACACGGAAGTCGAGGCCTGGCCTTGACGAGAGTGAATCACTAAAGGAGGCCTCAAGGATGGTCTTAAGGACCTCCTACCGAACATACACCGATGGTTTGGATGAGAGTAGAATGTGATGGACCCAATCAAGACACCCAAAAACTTTGGATGACTATAGAGGTTTGGGCCGGATGATACCCCTTAGTCAGAAAGTCGTCCACCTGAGAAATACCTGGACAGCCAGAGAAGGAGAGTCCCGCAAAGACCCCTACACGGTAGAGCACCCCCACGAGTTACAGGGTTTCCCTCACCCGACCTTTCTTGTCACCGATGTTCCAGGTAGACCAGAATGGGGACTTTACCTCTTAAGTCTACCAGTTTTAATTAAGAGCACGGGTGCTTAAGATTTCACTTTGAACTTTAGATGTATTAAGTGCAAAAAGTGACCTAATTTCAAGGTTAGTTGACCCAACAAGGTAAGTCAACTTCACCTATTTGTCCTTTGAGAAGTTTTAGGTCCCTTCTTTTAGGATTCAAGTGAAAGAGCCTGAATTTTAGGGTTTTCTTGAATAAATCACTTCAACCAAGGCTTAGGCACACATCTTTTTGGAAAGTTAATTCTTGCTTATGAAGGTGTGTCTCTAAAACCCTAAATTGAAATCCTTAATTTGGCTCTAATCTTGATCCAATTTAGTTTTTCAAATGTGGTATCTAGGGCTCAATCAAGAATGTGGTAGCCCTAGTTACCTTAAATGGGTGCACAAATCAGATTTTGTTGTTGAAATCAAATCAGGCAACTTGATGAATTTAGCTAAGAATGTAAGCAAGTAGCCCTAATTGATTTTATCCTTTTTTTTTCCTTTTCAGAATGAGGGGCTTAAGAGAAAGTACTCAGAAATTACCTGCCCTTGGCGTGTTTGATGTGCGGCTATCTTTCTTTGAATTTTCTCCCTGAAACAGCCACAACAAAGAGATATAGCAAATTAATACCAAATCAGCAATTGTAATCCAGAATTCTAAATCGCCCGTTGCTCCCCGACAATGGTGCCAAAATGTTTAGAGCGCTAAATCAAGTTTTAAGAATATCACGTTGTAATATAGCCGAAAAAGAGTTCAAAACAAATACAATTTTATTACTCAAATTTAAAGTCCGAGGTCGGACACAGGGAGTAAATTGGGGTTTAGAAATCAAGATCATAATTCAAAATAAGCAATAATATCAATGTCACAGTGCAAAAATATAGGAGCAAATGTAGAGCACAAAATACTAAAGAGACTCGATGTATATGAATTAAACTCAAAATTGGACGTTCAATTTGTAAATCATATGCCTTAAAATGATGATGCTACAGTGCTCCTGACTTCTTGTTTCTTCTGCTTCTACTCTCTGCCTTCTCCTCTTTCTTTCTTTATCTTCCTTCTTCTCTATTCTCTGGTTTTTCCTTCCTTTCTTTCTCTTTCTCTGCCGGCTGCCTTCTTTCTTCCTTCAACTTCTTCCTTCTCTTCCTCTACCTTAGCTTCTCTGCTTCCTTGTCTTCTCCTGCTTCTTCTTTAGCTCCGCTTCTCCTGCTACAGCCCTTAGCCTTCTCCTTCTTCTTCCTTAGCTTCTCTTCTCCTCTTCTTTAGCCTGCAGAGCAAAACCTATCCCCTACCCGCACACACTCTCCTTTCTTTTCTCTCTTAGGTTCCGCTCTCCCAGAGCCACGTGTTTCTCGAGTAATCGAGTCGGGTACGTGCCCAGGACCAGGCCCACCAGCATGTGGTGGTGGGCGAGGAGTGCAAGTCGGGTCAGGTCAACCAAGTCCGCGGGGCGTGGTCGTGGACGAGGAGGTTCGGTTTAGGTGAGAGGGACCTCACCCCGTGATTCGAAGGCGATAAGCCTCTGGTAGGAATTCAATTTATGCGGGTGCTGCGCCTCTTCCAATTCTACGATGGGACTATCTGGGACACAAGCCTGGAGCTGGCGAAGCCTGGAGCAACTGCAAGATTGCTACAAGCTTTTCTCTAATGGCGGATGAACATCTGTACCTGAAATCACCACAACGACCTCGCGGCCACATCAGAATGTTCAGGAAGCTTCGCCGAGGCACAGTGAGTGTGCTGCGATGGTCGGTGTGGCGTGGGAACGCCTGTGTGAGCATGCCTAGGGCACACTGTGTGCATATGTGTGGGTGTGTTCGGGGGTGTGTTTGGGTGATATGAGTGAGGGGTTGTGATCAGGGAATCGAGGCGATGCTTATGGACTTGTTGGCAAGGAGGGGGGTGGTCTATGGTGGTGGAGCAATCTCGTCGGAGTTGGTGGCCGAAGGTGAAGGAGTTGATGGTGGTGGAGTGCGACAGTAGTCGATTTAGGGAAATAAAGAGGGGGAAAGAATGTAGAGGGTGAAGGGGACTTATCTAGGAGGTGAAGAGATGAAAGGGAGATGGAGATGGCATCTGGCGCATATTGCTGACACCGGAGACAAAGGAGCTCAGAGAGGAACGGTTAGCGAGGATGAAGGGGAGACAAGGGCGTCGGCGAGTGTTGCGCGACGCGAACGAAAGTGAGGAAGAAGAACCTGCCACCGGTATTGTGGTTAGGCGACAAAGGAGATCAGGGGAGGTTGTCGGAGCTTGATGAGAGAGTCGGCCAGAGGAGGAGACAAGAAATTGAGGGGATTTCCAGTCAATTTCAAGCTTAGAGGAGTCGGGGCGAACTGGGCTCCTTTAAATAGATCTCTGGAAGGGGATTTGTGCTTGGAAGCCAAGCTTCCAAGCAAGGTAGGCTTTCCGGAAATGGCAACTCCAAAAGTGACCCAAATCTTTCATGCGTTCGCATGAGAGATTGAGTACCAAGTAGGGCATCAAATTAGGTTCACATTGGAGGGAATTTCTCAGAGAATCTCCCTTCTAATTTTGAAGGGGATTCTCTGAGAAATCAGAGAGAGATCACCTTCTAAAGCTTGTCGGAGTAGGATTCCTCTGCTATAATGGCGGAGGGACCTAATTTCAAAGAACGATGAAGAAGCTAGGGGGCTTTTGTAAGGGTTTTTGAAAGATAGGGTTACAAATGTAATCAGGCTGGACCTATTTGCAAAGTGGATCAAGATGAGTTCCCCTCATATCCAAATTTTGGTAAAAACCTAATTTGGACCTAAGAAATCCAATGGTGAAGTTGGATTTTGGTTTTGACTACGTTTGACTAGATAATTTACGCAAAAATCCAATTTAAGGTAAATATCTGTCTATGACCCCATATCGGGTCAAAATAGGTTCCAATGGCCAAATTGAAGGTTCTAAATCCTAGAGAATATTTTTCTATGATTTTTAGAGTGTTTAGGTAAATTTTATCCTAACCAGAACCTTGGTTAATCAAGCGGTTCGATTTTAGGATTTCAAGAAGTCATTTAATTCACAGGGTACACACAAACCCTTTTCTGTCAAATCCAACCCACTTTTTATCTTTTTAAGGCCTTTTGACCTATGTTTAGCCTTTGAGAAAACCCATTGTTGTACTGCAATGGTAAAATTACAATTTTATCCCTTATTTCTTACTTCTCTCAGAAAGTGAATTAGGACCTCCAGTTGGTTATGTAGGAGCTTTTGTTATCTTTTATGGTTCAAAATGAGCTGGTTAGGGGTCATGATGGTGTTCCCATCACCCATCAATTTAAAGAAGTGAACAAATTAGAGCATATCAAATGTAGTTATCCGATCATTAATAGAGCATCTTGCATTCAAGAACTAAGCCATGTTACATAAGAAGGAATAAGACATCATCTACATTCCCTTTTTAATTTCTCACAATTTGATTAGCTCATTAACTAATATCTTAGGAAAATCCAACAGGAAAATTCAACCACTTAATTTATGCAACAAGTTTTCAAGGAAGAGATTCAAGTAAAACTTCAACAAAATATTAACAATTTCTTTACTTGGGATTCGATTCATATAAATCACAATCATTATCCCAAATTTATGCATCATTCAAAGGGAGAAAAAACAATGATCAAAACATACTATGGATATACCTTTTCAAGATTGTTATTGTCAAAGATCAAATCTTTAATATACATCATATAAAATTCTCATAAACTTAATTACATACATATGACCTATAATTCAATCTAAATATGCTAATGTAACCTCTATCCTGTTGATAAGGAGAAGTTTTTGCGACTTCGAGAGATGAGACTGCAAAGCCAAGTTAATGAAATATGATATTCTTCACCCAAAAAAAGTCCCCGAAACTGATGCCCTGCAAACCTATTTATAGATTTTAGAGGTGATTGATCCTTGTTCTGCAAGCTACTTCCCTTCTGGAATCTTCTGTCCATGTTTCCCAATCTTTTATTGCCATCTATCCATCTTTAACTTGGTCAAAGCTAATGTGCCCTCCCTGTTGTTGTGTCAAAGTTGTCACAATGAATCTTCCTAGGATGCTTGTCCAAATTTATTGTTACTTCCATGTGGTATCTACATGCAATTTTATTAAACTCGAGGATCATTTTACTTTGACTTGGCCTTCCCTAGTTTATTTGTTTTTAGTCTTATGGCCCTTGCTTGATTCTTAGATTTGTTTACGTCAAGTTGCCTTTTCTAAGTTGCCTATCTAACGAGTTTGACCCTTCCTTTCTTTAGAAAGGTTTGTCAGGAGTCGACCTTTTTCCCTCTTATTACTACTTGAGCATAAGCTCTTTTCTTTATCCGAGAAACCTCCATTTTTGGGCTAAGTCGGACTTTTCCCCCTTGTGGGTATTAGAGCATTTATTTTACATTGATGATTTTCCAGGGTATGAGAAGATCTGATTTTAAAGCTTCAACTAGCAATCAAATCTAAGTGGCTGGAATTACTTAAATCGATTGTATTATCTAATCAGTGCATGTTATTGAGATGTTTCTAGTTTCCCGCTCGTGGATTACTCTTTATTCCCTATTGTCAAGTTCTCGGACTTCCAACTGTTTCCTTTACTCGATTAACTTTCAACTACTGGCCCTGTGCAAATACCACCAAATATATAAAAAAAAATAACATATGTAATTTTTACTCCTCATCATGTTGACCCTTGGTAGCATTCTCTCCAGGGTCACCAACACTTTATGTTGAGACGATAAATATGGTGGACATGGGATTTGATCCCCTAACCTTTTTGATGCCCGTAAGGGGTTGTACCACTGAGACAACCCCTTACAAGACTTTATTATCCTTTATTTTTGAAGTTGTAGTCTCTTAAGTTATCTAAATACAACTTGCCCTTCAAATAAGGTTGGCTGATTTGGGTGCCCAACCATTCCTCTTAGTCACCCTACCTATATGTATTTTTGTTCAATCATCAACCTGATTTAGATGAGCAATCAACTGATTTGGTTATTTAACTTTCATCTTCAATCCTTGCCCCTATCTTTAAATTTAGATGTCCAAACTATCTCTTCGATCAAACAAATTTGAGAGTGAACAATTTTACAAAGGAACCATATCTATTACAACCCAACCCGGATCCGTTTGGAAACCGAGCCAGATCATATTCCTATCCCAAGACTCAGCCGTCCAACGAACAGTAAATGCAAGACAATAGCATTTTCCCACATGTGCACCATAGCAAGAGCATAAAAGGACAATAGAAAGGCAGTAGACTAAACCAAGGCACTAGCAACAATACCAACTAAAATAATAGAAAAACACCATAGCCACCACACCACGAAGACAATGAAAGTAAAAGCGGAGGAAAAACTACCAATTCTATGGATGGGTGTTCACTGATGAGAGGCTCATCATGGCTCCTAATTACCCCTAATTAACTAGTTTCCCTAGTTAATTAGCTAGGAATATGCATATATAAGGGTTAATTATGGAATAAGGGATAAATCATTAAAAGACCTTAAAATAAGTTTAAAATGCTAAATTATCAGCCAATTAATATTATTAATAATTTAATTAATAAATAGACTCAAAATACCATTAATTAGTTACCTAATTAATATCTTATTTAACTTAAGTATAACTTAAGACCTAAGTTCTTAAATAACTTAAGTAAGTTAATAAGTAAATAAATATAAATAAATAGGTCAAAATGTGAATATAAGTCTTTAATATAATATTTAGCTAAGTTATAAGTATATATAAAAAGTTAGAAAAGAAAATAATTTAAATTAACCTTAAAAGCCTCTATTTGCATTTCGATCCTTGGAATTCATTGCATTTGAGTCCTTTCCTTTCACCTAGGTCCTTATCTTTCCTCGCATTCAAGTCCTTGTTGTACACTCTTCTTCTGCTTCTTCGTTTCTTCTTCAGCCGCTGTAACGACCCGATTCCCGAGTCCCTACGAGACACGAGAACCGGACCGACTCGACTAATCCCAAGACCCAGTCGTCCAACGAGGAAGTAACCAAAAGACAGTAAAATAAACCACATTCAGCATGAATATAACTAACAGTAAGAAAGTACAGCAGTAAGGAAAGAAACTACTACAGTAGGCACCACCACAACAGTAAAACAACATTTATCATATAACAAAAACTGCAGGTAAAGAAGGTACAGCGGAAACAGAAACTACTCACTAGAACAGAAACAAAAAGGGGTACAAAGCTGTGGTAACTCTACTGGACCCTACTCGGCCCAGCGTCCTCTGCAGCCGCCGACCCTGGCTGCTCAACACCTGGTCCTGAAAAAGGTAACGAGTGTAACACGTCAGCAAAACGCTGAGTAGAGTGGCAAACTAACTAAAGGCAACAGTAGAGTGTACAGTAGCTGTTATGTTCTATTACTTCCTTTATTTACATCTTTCAATTTTTCTCACTATTTCATTTACTTCTCAGATCCTTTACTTGATCTCGGATGTCCTCGTGGGACGATCTTGATTGCAGTCTTTTCCAAAAGTAGAAGTAGCACGTGGTGCTCTCCTGGCCGGGAGAGTCCCCCGTGGTGATCCTACCCTCAGTCAACCACCCCAAGGTCACTGACAGACGTAACGGTGACTACGGCACGCGCGATAAACGCACAGGTAGCTAGCCCGCACTGGCACGCGGTCAGTCGTTTCCGTTAACGGGTGCGCCCAAAGCACAGCACGGAACCAGGGCAGAGCCCTCTCAGTAACAGGGGTCCAACCCCTCCACAGTAACCAAACCGGGGCCTTGCCCCTCCACAGTCCGCGCACCCTCGCCTGACTACCCTGGTTTGCCCTAGTGGGCCTAACAAGTCGGTGAAGGAGGCTAGCAGAACCCCGGGGCCCGTGGGGTAGCTAGTACTCTCCTAACACTACTAGCTCTCCTCGGTACTACGTACACGAGGGCCAACAAGTCGGTACAGAGCGGCCAAGCCTAACCCCGGGTCCCTGGGGCGGCTGGCCCCACTCTGCACTAAAACAGGTACAGGTACTTTCCTTGGTACTGCGTACCCAAGAGACAGTACAAACTACATCTCAGTTCCATTCCTTTTCTTTCCAGGAGTTCCACTCCTAATTCCCCGTAGGGTTCCAGCTCTTTATCTCAGAACATCATATGTTTCACTTTCCAGATTCACGTTCTCAAATTCCATGATCTCAAACATGATTCTTTATGCATAACAGGCAGCTGTTAATTAAATTTACAGGCAGCTTTATATATATTCCTTTCCATTTTTCCAAGACTGCAGTAATATACATTCCACTAGTTTTTCCATCCTAGGACTCATGCCATATCCTAGGATCTATCATACAATCTAGTTTTCCGGCCCTAGGATTCATGCAACACCTAGGAGCTATCATTCCATATATTTCTCATTCCTAGGATTCATGCAATGCCCTAGGTTCTAGTTATGGTTCCATACTTTAACAGATTTTATTACTACTTAAAGCCACTCTACCAGGTACAACGGGAGTAATGGGGGCGTGATCGGGAATCCCGCGCGCCTCCGCGACTCTCAAGACTGCAACCGAACGAGGTCCTATCACAAGGATCAAACACAAGGAGAGTCTCAAAACAGTGTATAGCTACTGTAGGCGGGTAGAGGAATAAATTCTGAAACGAACGCAACTCGAATCGCGGAAAACGGAGCCCAAACGGGCCCTAAACGGGTCGAGAAAGACAATACTGTGCAAAATCAGACGTCTGGAACTCCCTCCAGACGTCTTAAACGGTGGATCAGAGAATTACCTGCTCAGCGTGGTTTCCCAGACGTCCAGAAGTCTACAGGGACGTCTTTCCTAGATCCCAGACGTCCGATGGTCACTTTGGACGTCTGGAGGTCACTCCCGCCGTCTGGTACAACTTCCAGACGTCTGATTCGCAAAGGATGACGAATCAGAACACCTGCGCACAGCCAACCCCCCTCCCTCAGTACGGTCAGTCGACAAAAAGGGAGAAGAAAGCGGAAACTCACCTTTCAGACGTCTGTATGATCTCACAGACGTCGACCTTGCCGTCTGGATATCACTCCAGACGTCTGATTCTGGAAATTTTTCCAGAATCAGAGCCCTGCTCGGCCTCCGCTCGCGACGCCGCCCGCGTCGCACCTCGCGCGTACGCTGCTCCGCCCGCAGCAGGTCCCTCTCCGCGACGCTCTGCGCCCCCTGCGCCCTCCGCCGGCCGACCAAGCCGCTCCTGGCGAGCTCGCCCTCAAGGCAGAGCCCCGCCCTCGCACGCCGCAGCTCCTCCGCGCTCACTGCGGCTGCGCCCTCGCGTCCGCTCGCTCTCGCGCACAGGCAGGAGAAGAAGGAGGAAGATGGTGGAGACGGGAGGGGAGGCGCGCCCCCCCCCCTTTTAACGCCGCGCGGAGAGGAGAGAGAAGGCGGTCGCAGCCGCCTGCAGCCGCAGAGAAAGAGGGCAGAACGCAGGTCTGCACGCACAGGCGCGCAGACGAATATCCCGTGCGAGCATAACTGTTCGCCAGACGTCTGTAAAATATCCCGGACGTCTGGTCAGACGTCTGGATGTGATCCCAGACGTCTTTACAGACGTCTGGGCCACCTCCCAGACGTCTTAAAAGACGTCTGGGGCACGCGCTCGTTACAATATAACAAACTCAAAGGAAGTTTCGTCCCCGAAACTTGCGCCAACTAGGGTGCGGGAAGAAGGTGTCCAAATAACCATAACAAACTCAAAGAGGACCGAAGCCGGTCCGAAAAGACGTACCCGCGAAAAGCTCCGGGTACCGCTCCCGCATTGCCGCCTCAGGCTCCCAGGTAGCCTCCTCGTACCGCTGGCTCCTCCACAAAACCTTTACCAGGGGTACTTGCTTTCGTCTCAATCTACGGACGGCTCGGTCTAGGATCTGCACTGGTCGCTCGGGGTAGGTCAGGTCGTCGCTCACCTCGACGCTCTCGTGACTCAGTACGTGGCTGGGATCGGCTACGTACTTCCTGAGGTTGGACACGTGGAACACGTCGTGCACACCAGAAAGCTGCGGGGGAAGGGCAAGTCTGTAAGCAATGGGTCCAACCCGCTCCAGGACCTCGAAGGGCCCCACAAACCTCGGCGCGAGCTTCCCTCTCACCCCAAACCGCTGTAAGCCCTTCATGGGCGAAACACGAAGAAAGACGTGGTCCCCGACCTCGAACTGCACCTCTCTGCGTCTGCGATCTGCGTAGCTCTTCTGTCTGCTCCTGACAGTGCGGAGTCGTCTATGGATCTGCTCAACTACCTCCTGACTCTGCCGGATCAACCTGGGGCCAACCTCCCACTTGGTCCCCACCTCAACCCAACTCAAGGGTGCCGTGCATTTCCGTCCGTACAGAGCCTCGTAGGGAGCCATGCCGATGCTCGAGTGATAACTGTTGTTGTATGCAAACTCTGCCAGGGGCAGGTGCTCCTCCCAAGAGCCCCTCCAGTCTAGTACACAGGCACGCAAAAGATCCTCAAGTGTCTGTATCGTGCGTTCCGACTGTCCGTCCGTCTGGGGGTGGTAAGCCGTGCTAAACCTCAACCTCGTCCCCAAAGCCTGCTGAAACTCAGCCCAAAACTGGGACGTAAAGCGGGTATCCCGGTCGGATACGATCTCCCGCGGAACTCCGTGTAGTCGCACCACATCACGGATATACCTCTCTGCCAACTGTGCTGGTCCCAAAGTGACTCGGATCGGCAAGAATCGTGCCGTCTTCGTCAATCTATCCACTATTACCCAGACTGCGTCGTGTCCTCGCTGGGTAACAGGTAAGCCCACCACCAAGTCCATGGTGATGCTCTCCCACTTCCACTCTGGCACTGGAAGCGGCTGAAGCGGCCCGGCAGGCCTCTGATGCTCGGCTTTCACCTGCTGGCACACTAAGCACTGCTGCACGAACTCACCCACATCCCGCTTCATCCCTCTCCACCAGAACTCGCGTCTCAAGTCATGGTACATTTTCGTGTTTCCGGGATGTATGGTGAATCTGGAACCGTGTGCCTCAGTCAGGAGCTCTCTCAACAGCTCCTCGTCTCTGGGGACGCACAGCCGTCCCCTCAAGTGTAACACCTGGTCTGTGAAAGAGAAGTCCCCTGGGTCCCCTGACAGTACTCTGTCGCGCAAAGACTGCAAGTACGGATCGGCCATCTGTCCCGTGATGATGCGGTCTATCAACTCTGGCCTGGTCTGCCGTGTCACCGTCACTGCCCCACAGTACCCTCGTAACTCTAGAGGTCGCCAACTGCCCACCTCCTCCAAAAGGCTCCAACTCTGTAACTGTAGACTGGCCAAGCGTGCGGGCGCCTTACGGCTCAAGGCGTCAGCCACCACATTGGCCTTTCCCGGGTGGTAGGAGATGCTGCAGTCGTAGTCCTTCAGGAGCTCCAACCAACGTCTCTGTCTCATGTTGAGCTCCTTCTGGTCAAAAAGATATCTGAGGCTCTTGTGATCTGTAAAAATCTTGAAGGTCTCACCGTACAAGTAGTGCCTCCATGTCTTCAGCGCGAAGACAACAGCTGCCAACTCTAGATCGTGGGTAGGGTAGGTATGCTCATGGGGCTTCAGTTGCCGCGAAGCGTAAGCGACCACGTGACCCCTCTGCATGAGCACACCTCCTAACCCCTGCAAGGAAGCGTCCGTGTACACAACGAACCCGCCACTACTGTCAGGGATGGTGAGCACGGGAGCCGAGGTCAACCTCTCCTTCAGCTCCAGAAAACACGCCTCACAGGCGTCTGTCCAAGCGAAAGGCACATCCTTCCGAGTCAACTGTGTCATAGGACGTGCAATCTGCGAAAACCCTCTGATGAACCGTCTGTAGTAACCTGCCAGTCCCAGGAAACTGCGAATCTCAGTGACTGAACGCGGTCTCTCCCACCTGAGCACTGCCTCGACCTTGGCGGGATCCACCGCCAGGCCGTCTCCAGAGTGTCCAGAACCATCCGCAAGTGCTGTCCGTGCTGCGTCCGATCTCTAGAATAGATGAGTACATCATCTATGAAAACCACCACAAACTGGTCCAAGTACGGTCTGAACACCCGGTTCATCAGGTCCATGAAAGCAGCGGGGGCATTGGTCAGCCCAAACGGCATGACCAAAAACTCGTAGTGTCCGTACCGGGTGCGGAAAGCTGTCTTGGAGACGTCGGTCTCCCTGATCCTCAACTGGTGGTATCCAGACCTCAAGTCGATCTTGGACAACACCGTGGCACCCCGCAACTGGTCAAACAAATCGTCGATCCTCGGCAGCGGATATCTGTTCTTGATGGTGACCCTATTCAGCTGTCGGTAATCCACACAAAGGCGTAGGGTCCCATCCTTCTTCTTCACAAACAGTACCGGGGCTCCCCAGGGAGACGCACTGGGCCTCACGAAACCCTTCTCCAAAAGGTCCTGCAACTGAGACTTGAGCTCTCGCAGCTCAAGCGGTGCCATTCTGTATGGCGCGGTGGAGATGGGGCTGGTCCCTGGTACTAGTGAGATCTCAAACTCGATCTCACGCTCGGGCGGTAGTCCTGGTAACTCTTCTGGAAACACGTCGGGGTACTCTCTGACCACCGGGATGCTCTGGAAGTCTGCCACGGGGCTGTGCTCTGCCACCACACAAGCTAAGAAGCCCTCACACCCCTGGCTCAAAAGTCTCGCCGCCCGAAGTGCCGAAATGCACCTGAAACCTCCATCCACTGGCTGCCCGTGAAACTCGAAGGAAGGCAACTCCGGAATGGAGAAGACAATCTTCCTCTCAAAACAGTCTACCAAGGCGTGGTAAGCGGACAGCCAATCCATCCCCAGAATCACTCCAAAGTCCTCCATCTGTATCATAATCAGGTCAGCTGGCAGGCTGTGTCCCCCGATGCTGACCCCGCAACCCGTGTACACCTCCTCAGCTACAAACAGCTGACCACTCGGACCTCTGATTACGAACGGATTCTCTAACAATGTATAATCCTGGTCCAAACTAACTGCGAAACTGGCTGCGACAAACGAGTGCGTAGCGCCGGAATCGAAAAGCGTGTAAACGAGTCTGCCAGAAACTGAAACCATACCTGCTACCACGGATCCCGAAGCTCTGGCGTCCCTGTGTGTTAGGGCGTTGATACGCCCCTCAGCTCTAGGTGCGGACGAAGCAGCCACACTCTGCGTCGGACGGGTAGGTGCTGGCCGGTACCCTCCTCGCGACTGCGGTCCTCCTCCTCGCGCCTGGAAACCGCGGCCTCCTGCGCGCCCTCCAGTGCTCTGCGCGGGAAGTATCTGCTGACCTCCTGCCCTAGATGGGCAGTCCCTCCTGACGTGGCCCGGCTGGCCACACTGGTAGCAGAGGGGAACCCGACTCCCGCCCTCAGTGAGTCCCTGCTGTCGGCTAGGCGGGGGTCCGGTGCTGGCGACTGGCCCCTGTCGAGGGCCCCCAAAGGCCATTGATGGCCCTGCACAACGTGACGGCTCTCCTGCGGACGCCACGTGTCTCCGTTCTCGCCGGCCCTGTGAGAAGTCTGGCTGAAAGGGCCTCTTCCGCCCGCCGTCGGTCTCTCGCGCGGACGGGTTGGTCTCCTCGTAAGTCATAGCTGCCTCTACCACCCTCGAAAACGTCGGCAGCTTCAGGGGTTTGACATACCCCCGGATCGCAGGCCGGAGCCCCTCAGTGAACCTCCAAAGGCGCTCCTCCTCAGTGGCTACCGCTGTCGCTGCAAAGCGGGACAGCTCCAAGAAACGCGTGCAGTACGCGCTCACGGTCATCGTCCCTTGGCGGAGAGTGTGGAACTCCCGCCTCCTCTGGTCCTGCCACGTCTGGGGAAAGTACTGCTCGCAGAAGAGGGTGACGAACTGGTCCCACGTCGGCTCGTCCCTCTCCTGTCCCCGGACCGCCCTCCACCACCGGTGTGCCGCACTCTCCAGCTGGTACGTGGCAAAGGCCACGCGGCACTCCACCGGGGGGCGAAGGGTGTCGAAGATCTTCTCCAGCTGCTCAAGCCAGTCCTCTGCCTCGGTCGGGTCCTCATCCTCCTTGAAGGAGGGGGGGCTTCAGCTTTCGGAACTGTCCGAAAAGCTCGAAGTGGTGCTGTAGGGGAGGTGCTGGTGCACCTCCAGGCGAAGGTGCCTCGTGTACAGAAGTGTCGGAGGAAGGTGGGGGCGGCAGGGGCCCATCCCCTCCCTCGTGTCCAGCGCCGCGTCCGTCGCGTGGTCCCACAGAGGACTCCCCCTCTGCAACCCCAGGAGGAGGTGCTCGGGGCGATGGGTGGAGCTCCTCTCATACAATATCCCGTATCAGTCTGGCGAGGTCCTGGGCCTGGATGCCAGGGAGTGGTGGCTGGTCCACCGAGACGTCAACGACAGCACATCCACCTCGCCGACCTCGCCCTCGGCCGCGCCCGCGGCCAGTCCAGCCAGTCCCACGACGAGGCATCTCCTGCAAGGAGAGGCGAAACAAAACGGAAACGTCAAAACAGACGGTACCTAACAACACTTCTAAGAGCTCATGTCAAGAGATATGTTGTAGTGGCTACTCTAGCTATAAACATGTGAATTGGTTATTTTCCAGTCAGTTGATTCACTTCTCGGGACGACCTTGCTCTGATACCATCTTGTAACGACCCGATTCCCGAGTCCCTACGAGACACGAGAACCAGACCGACTCGACTAATCCCAAGACCCAGTCGTCCAACGAGGAAGTAACCAAAAGACAGTAAAATAAACCACATTCAGCATGAATATAACTAACAGTAAGAAAGTACAGCAGTAAGGAAAGAAACTACTACAGTAGGTACCACCACAACAGTAAAACAACATTTATCATATAACAAAAACTGCAGGTAAAGAAGGTACAGCGGAAACAGAAACTACTCACTAGAACAGAAACAAAAAGGGGTACAAAGCTGTGGTAACTCTACTGGACCCTACTCGGCCCAGCGTCCTCTGCAGCCGCCGACCCTGGCTGCTCAACACCTGGTCCTGAAAAAGGTAACGAGTGTAACACGTCAGCAAAACGCTGAGTAGAGTGGCAAACTAACTAAAGGCAACAGTAGAGTGTACAGTAGCTGTTATGTTCTATTACTTCCTTTATTTACATCTTTCAATTTTTCTCACTATTTCATTTACTTCTCAGATCCTTTACTTGATCTCGGATGTCCTCGTGGGACGATCTTGATTGCAGTCTTTTCCAAAAGTAGAAGTAGCACGTGGTGCTCTCCTGGCCGGGAGAGTCCCCCGTGGTGATCCTACCCTCAGTCAACCACCCCAAGGTCACTGACAGACGTAACGGTGACTACGGCACGCGCGATAAACGCACAGGTAGCTAGCCCGCACTGGCACGCGGTCAGTCGTTTCCGTTAACGGGTGCGCCCAAAGCACAGCACGGAACCAGGGCAGAGCCCTCTCAGTAACAGGGGTCCAACCCCTCCACAGTAACCAAACCGGGGCCTTGCCCCTCCACAGTCCGCGCACCCTCGCCTGACTACCCTGGTTTGCCCTAGTGGGCCTAACAAGTCGGTGAAGGAGGCTAGCAGAACCCCGGGGCCCGTGGGGTGGCTAGTACTCTCCTAACACTACTAGCTCTCCTCGGTACTACGTACACGAGGGCCAACAAGTCGGTACAGAGCGGCCAAGCCTAACCCCGGGTCCCTGGGGCGGCTGGCCCCACTCTGCACTAAAACAGGTACAGGTACTTTCCTTGGTACTGCGTACCCAAGAGACAGTACAAACTACATCTCAGTTCCATTCCTTTTCTTTCCAGGAGTTCCACTCCTAATTCCCCGTAGGGTTCCAGCTCTTTATCTCAGAACATCATATGTTTCACTTTCCAGATTCACGTTCTCAAATTCCATGATCTCAAACATGATTCTTTATGCATAACAGGCAGCTGTTAATTAAATTTACAGGCAGCTTTATATATATTCCTTTCCATTTTTCCAAGACTGCAGTAATATACATTCCACTAGTTTTTCCATCCTAGGATTCATGCCATATCCTAGGATCTATCATACAATCTAGTTTTCCGGCCCTAGGATTCATGCAACACCTAGGAGCTATCATTCCATATATTTTTCATTCCTAGGATTCATGCAATGCCCTAGGTTCTAGTTATGGTTCCATACTTTAACAGATTTTATTAATACTTAAAGCCACTCTACCAGGTACAACGGGAGTAATGGGGGCGTGATCGGGAATCCCGCGCGCCTCCGCGACTCTCAAGACTGCAACCGAACGAGGTCCTATCACAAGGATCAAACACAAGGAGAGTCTCAAAACAGTGTATAGCTACTGTAGGCGGGTAGAGGAATAAATTCTGAAATGAACGCAACTCGAATCGCGGAAAACGGAGCCCAAACGGGCCCTAAACGGGTCGAGAAAGACAATACTGTGCAAAATCAGACGTCTGGAACTCCCTCCAGACGTCTTAAACGGTGGATCAGAGAATTACCTGCTCAGCGTGGTTTCCCAGACGTCCAGAAGTCTACAGGGACGTCTTTCCTAGATCCCAGACGTCCGATGGTCACTTTGGACGTCTGGAGGTCACTCCCGCCGTCTGGTACAACTTCCAGACGTCTGATTCGCAAAGGATGACGAATCAGAACACCTGCGCACAGCCAACCCCCCTCCCTCAGTACGGTCAGTCGACAAAAAGGGAGAAGAAAGCGGAAACTCACCTTTCAGACGTCTGTATGATCTCACAGACGTTGACCTTGCCGTCTGGATATCACTCCAGACGTCTGATTCTGGAAATTTTTCCAGAATCAGAGCCCTGCTCGGCCTCCGCTCGCGACGCCGCCCGCGTCGCACCTCGCGCGTACGCTGCTCCGCCCGCAGCAGGTCCCTCTCCGCGACGCTCTGCGCCCCCTGCGCCCTCCGCCGGCCGGCCAAGCCGCTCCTGGCGAGCTCGCCCTCATGGCAGAGCCCCGCCCTCGCACGCCGCAGCTCCTCCGCGCTCACTGCGGCTGCGCCCTCGCGTCCGCTCGCTCTCGCGCACAGGCAGGAGAAGAAGGAGGAAGATGGTGGAGACGGGAGGGGAGGCGCGCCCCCCCCTTTTAACGCCGCGCGGAGAGGAGAGAGAAGGCGGTCGCAGCCGCCTGCAGCCGCAGAGAAAGAGGGCAGAACGCAGGTCTGCGCGCACAGGCGCGCAGACGAATATCCCGTGCGAGCATAACTGTTCGCCAGACGTCTGTAAAATATCCCGGACGTCTGGTCAGACGTCTGGATGTGATCCCAGACGTCTTTACAGACGTCTGGTCCACCTCCCAGACGTCTTAAAAGACGTCTGGGGCACGCGCTCGTTACAGCCGCTTCAACAGGTGACGAATGGCGGTGAAGACACCTCACGATCACCTTCCACCCGGCATTCTTCCTTCCTCGCCAAGCTTCTGGAGCTTGTGCTCACCTCCTTCATTTCATCCCACGGTCTGGATGATCTTTAAATCCTAATTAGGGCTTGGTGATAACTTCACCAGAGTCAGAGAAGACGCCAGTGGTTACCCTGCACCTGGACATATTTTCGTTCAGATACAGTCCCCTTCACAGCTGCTGCAACCTATAAATACCCATTAACCCCTACGATTTGAGTGGGTTAGCTCCCTACCCTCTTCCCCAACCTCAGCTAACTAATAGGCTATTCTTCCTACTCCGGCAACCATTTCTCATCTCTGTCCTATTCCTCCGATCATCTCTACTCGCTTCCGATCTCCGCCATCATCCGCTGTGTCCTCTGACAAAGCGTCGATGCCGGACTCCACTTCCACACCATGAAACCGCCTGTCGGAGCTCTTCCTCCAACCTTCTGATTTCATCCTCCGTTAAGAACCTTCGACAGAGACTCCTCACCTCCTTCGTCCAGGTAACAGTAGGATTAGGCTTAGGTAAGTGTAGCGTAGCTTAATTCAGTAGATTAGGTAGTTAGTTTTAAATGTTCAATTTGTATGCCATCTTCCTCAGCTCCAACGAACTCTTTAAGCTTGTTTGGGGCACTCTTTTGCCATTTTTATGCACTGATCATCTTCCTCTCCTTATCATGATTTCATAGCACTGCTTTTCCCTCATTTCTATCAGCTTTATCACCTAGATCACTTCCACATTCACTGGCAACCTCCGTTGTCCACAGTGGAGGCCTCCGAGCTTAGAACACACCCAATTGGGGCCCTACATCTCCTATACACTATTTAAGGGGCCCATTCAACTTGTTAATTAAAGAAATAATCATCTATATGAAAAACACCTAATTAAGTCTCAACTTTTGAGCTCGTTGTCAATGGCGAGCTCAAAAGAGTCTAAACACCTAATTGACCACTTCTATACCATCGCCGTACACAATAAATCTTTTCCCTTCACTCAATTGAGTGAGAGGAATGCCCTGGAGTTCTAACGAACTCAACTTCCTAATTTTCTAAAATTCATTGAAGATATTTGATTTAATTCAATATCCATTTCAATTGAGTTGCTCTTAAGTGTTAGAAGGACCTCAGGAAGTTTTATAATCCATTAATGAGCTATTTTGGTGAGATTTTTATCTCTGTAGGTCAAAACCAGACTCATTGGAACTCCAGCGAGCTCCAGCGAGCTATTTTCGAGTTCCAGCACTTTAGAAACTCTGAAAAGCTCTAGAATGGTCTTATAGTGCCTCAGGATTAAGAATTAACAATTTATTATGTGTTTTAATATCTAAAACCCTTCCCTGACCGTTGTCTTCTCTAACTCCAGCAGAGTTAGAGAGGTGGATTCAGTCAGGTTTTTATAATTTAACAAGTCGAGAAGCTTCACTAGAGTCTTAGGAGTCTGTTACAGAGTTTGTTGAAGCTTGAGAACTCCTAGATTCTTCCACCGAACACTGGCCCTTCTGACCTCAAGCGACGGATCTTGAGTACACAACCAATGAGCTCAAAACTGAGTTTTGAGCTGTGCATTAGCTTTCTGGAGTGAAATAGATCTGATTTAGCACATCAATTTGCTCTGAGAAAGATGAATTGAGAAAGTCAACTCTGAGTGTGAATGAGTCAACCCTGAGTGCTAATTGAGGAATATATGAGGCATTCTATGAATTAGTTGATTTAATTGAGATCTGGAGTGACGTATATCACAATCGAGTGGTTTTTAATGTGTTTAGTTAAGAATTAAAGGAGATTAGACCCGCTGTGTTCTTTGGGTTATTTAGAGTTCAGACACTGTTCAGGTCTATTTGGTGAGATTTGAACCTCAATTTTACCCAGATCAATTTGTTAAAACCTCTTGAGGTTGTTTAGAATCCCTAAGAGGCAGTTCCTCTTTCTGCAAAGCCTTTTAGAACTCAAATTTGAGTTCTATACTACGAGAATGAAGCCATGAGCTCCTCTTCCTCCCTGGATCTTTGCAGAAGCTCTATTCTTGACTTAGAGAGCACGGAATTGAATCCTGAAGGAGTTCAGATCTTCAATCAAGGTCAAAAGACCTTCGACAGGACTGTAGACTCAATTTCCTTTCTCTACAGCCATTAATGGTTGTGCTACAACCTTGCTTCTGCCCTTCAAATCAAAGGGTAAATCAACCCTTGAGCATCAAATTGATGCATGTTCCTAATAGAGTACATCAAGAGCTCTTGATCGAGCCTTTGCTCAATTGATTTGGTGAACGGAGTTAGCCACAATTGCTGGTCGAAGATCGGCCAGAACCTAGGAAAGATAGTCCCACCTCGGAAAACCACGGCCGCACAACATGCTATATTATGATTTTTTGCACTGGATGATTTGGTCGTCAGCGTAGAGCATGAAATGAAACTAAGCTTGGGGCGCGAGTGCGTGCGATGCACGTGCCTACGCATGTATGTGTGTGTGTGCATGCACCTATGGGCGTGAGTGTGGGCCTGTGAGTGGGCGAGTGGGCCTGGGAGGCCGGTTATTGTGCATGAGCTTAAATGGAAAAATAAAACACCTAAGAAAAACTAGGCTTGGACCCAGTAGGGTCTGGTCCCACCCTCTAGGGGGTGCTATGTATCCCCGATCGGTCTGAGCGCAAATAAGAAAACCAAAATTTTGCAATTGAAGGTTTAATGGCTAAGTGTGGAACTTATTAAGCACAGTAAAGAAGTTGAGGTTAAGGAAAGGAATGAACTCGAGGAAAAGATAAATGGAAGAGATAAAGGATAAAATAAGAGAAGAGGAGTTAAAGGGTTAAAGAGAGCTTGAGAGAGAGAGAGAGCACAGCAAAAGAAGAAAAGAAAAGAAGAAAAGGGATGAAGAAAGAATGAAGGAAAGAAACAGAAAGAGGAAGAATTAAGCATTTGCACCTCCTATCAGACTTCCAATCTTCATTTTTAAGACGTCTGATTTGTAATTCATTGATATACCTTGTTTCCTCTTGTTATTTTGAGCTTTAAGTGGACCTAGGAGGCCAGTTACTGTGCATGAGCTTAAATTGGAAAATAAAACACCTAAGAAAAACTAGTCTTTGACCCAATAGGGTCTGGTTCCACCCTCTAAGGGGGGCCATGTGTCCCCAACCAATCTGAGCCGCCAATAAGAAAACCAAAAGTTTGCAATTGAAGGTTTAATGGCTAAGTGTGGAACTTATTAAGCACAGTAAAGAAGTTAAGGTTAAGGAAAGGAATGAACTCAAGGAAAAGATAAAAGAAAGAGATAAAGGATAAAACAAGAGAAGAGGAGTTAAAGGGTTAAAGAGAGCTTGAGAGTGTGAGAGAGAGAGAGAGCACAGCAAAAGAAGAAAAGAAAAGAAGAAAAGGGCTAAAGAAAGAATGAAGGAAAGAAATAGAAAGAGGAAGAATCAGACGTTTGCACCTTCTATCAGACTTCCAATCTTCATTTTTAAGACGTCTGATTTGTAATTCATTGATATATCTTGTTTCCTCTTGTTATTTTGAGCTTTAAGTGATGGGATAAAGGCATTGTATTCATTTGTTTAGCAATTTCTTGCCTTTATCTTTTGTAAATAGCTACATTTGAAATGATAAACACACTACTTAGTCTTAATGCTAAATTATTTGTGTAAATGCATTTCTTTCTAACAGAATGTTGCATGTGCTAATTTGATCTATCTCTTGTGCAATTATTCATACACTTAAAGTATTTTAATTATAATATGATTGATTAAGTAGTTAGTAATTTATGTTTAGTAATTAATGGTGAATTAAGCTACTATTATGCCTCCCAGTAAATGACCTGGATTCATCCAGTTAAAAAGAACTTAAAAGCTAAAATGTTAGGTTAACTTGACCCTATACTGCACTCACAACATTAATTCGAGTTAACCTAAGTTACTTTCTCATGCAATTAATTAAGCCTAAATAACTTAATTAACTGTGTTGAGGATTTAAACAACAACTCACTATAGTAGAAAGTAATGGCAGCTTAGACTAACTTTGACTAGACATGACTAGGCCCAACTTGATCTGCAACCAGTGAAACTGGTTGCTCACTCCCCTATCCTAAACACAAATACTAGGTGTTAGTGAAACGTCGAGTAGAGTGGCAAGAGTATGTGGTAAACGTGTAAAAAGTTCAAAAGGAACAAGAAATAATTATGCATTCATTTAATATATTACCATAGTAGAAAAAAAGAAAAAAAACTTGTTGACTGATTTCCATGTGCACTAGTACAAGGCCATACTTATTCTTATTCACATGCCTCCTATCAAGACAATCTTGTTGCGGCATTTCCGTGAGGCAAGGTAGGCACGTGGCACTCTCCTGGATGAGAGGGCACCCCAAGTCCGTCCTACACCTAATCTACCACCCCGAGGTCATGGTCACAGCATAACAGTGACTACAGTGCACATGATAAACACACGGGAAGCTACCCAGCATTGGCACATGGTCAGTTGTTTCTGCTAACAGATACGCACTAAACTGCACAGCACAGAACAAACAAGGGTCGTACCCCTCACAAGTCTGTGTACCCTTGCCCAACTATCCTAATTGGCCCACATGGGCCCTTGGGAATCACTGCGGAGAGGCTGTTCCTATCTTGAGTTTCTACTTGGATAGGTCAGCTCCTTCCCCGCACAATGGGGCAGCCAGCTCTCCTCAGTACACATGTGCTCAAGGGCCAACACATCCCCATACTAATACCATCACAGCTGGTCACAGCCCCACATGCATATTTTTGTTTCACAATTGAGATCGTCTTTATTTTCTTTTGCATTAGCGTTCAAGAAAATCCCATAATTTAGTTCTAACAATTTCGATGTCATTAATCCCAATAATTCACATGTTGCCATCAGCTAGATCTTTCTTAGTGATCAATTACCCATAACTCCATACATGCACATGCGTGTGTACAAATGCAAATTCTATATACATAAAAATCATACATGCATTTGCATACGTGAAAACACCAACACATACATAAAATGCATACATGCATAAACATAAATAAACACAACAATAGTCATGTAGAATTTCTTTGCGTGCATAGTTACACACAAACACAATTACAAACATACAGTTTACATGTGTATGCCACCACCCTTAATTCCACTCACTCAATATTTCACCTCTGAGTTTCTACTCACGCACCCACTCTAGCTTGCCCTAGGATTCAAGCAAGTTCGTTAGTTTGGTAGCTAAACCGATCAATTGGCATTAACTCCCAAAATTTCATATATTACAAGCCAACCCTCTAGCTTTTACCCCAGGGTTCGTGATCACCCTTACGAGGGTTGCTAACAACTTGGCGTTGACAAGATCAACATTTTTGCACACCAGTAGGAATCTCTAATTTACCTTAGAGTTCAAGTAGATTCCCTAACTTAGCTATTAACAAGTTCGTGTAGTTCCCTACTTGTTCGCTAACAAGTTCAAACATTGTCCATCACAACTTTTGGCACAAACTCCGCAAGTACCTAGTTTGTCCTTAGTGTTCAAGCTCATTCCTATGTGGTTTCCGCCCATTTTATACCCACGTGGTTGATCGTGTCCATTAGGGAGCCATATTGTTGCTATGATATTATTCACAATGGGAACATACCTAAACGTACCTATCCTCCAAGACTGTGGGTGTACGTATATATATTTACATATCTAATTATAAACACATGCTTTTGTTCATTTTAACTAAGCAAAAACCAAACCAGAGGTACTGATTCTCAAACAAAAGAGAAACGTGCACCCATCATTTCACATAGATCATGATCAAGTGATGTTTATCCTCATAAAACATGTGCACACATATTTATGTGCTCCACAACCTTCCTACCGACAAGAAAAAAAAGTAGGATGGGAGTCCCTAGTTCAGAAGAGGTACTGATTCTCAAACAAAAGAGAAACGTGCACCCATCATTTCACATAGATCATGATCAAGTGATGTTTATCCTCATAAAACATGTGCACACATATTCACGTGCTCCACAACCTTCCTACCGACAAGAAAAAAAAGTAGGATGGGAGTCCCTAGTTCAGAAACCCGTCCCTTGAGACAATGCACGTAGGCTAAGGAATTAAAATTTTAAAACATAAAAGGGGTCAAAGGGGCAAGCACTCTACCTAAGCCTTTCAGGAGATATGGAGGCGTAGGTAGCTCGTTCACTCCCCCGATAGTTGCCTTCTACCCTCTCTAGATAATTATGTCGATCCTAGGTGAATTTCCTGACACATTAATGAATTCACAAGAAGTCAAACAAATCCACTTTGAGCTTTAATGAAATTTTCATTACTCAATGAGTACTCCAAAAGTATCAAAAATAATGCTAAAAGATAGAGAAAGTCGATACCTTTCCAATGAGTATTTACTCATGCAAAACTGAGTTCATTTGGGCTACAGACAGACTCAGAAACAAAACTCGTGCACCAACAGAGCACCACCGTGACAACAACCAGCACCAGCCCCTTTCCCACGCTCCACCTCTCTCCTTCTCCTTCTCTCATTCAACCTCCCTTGTTCTCCTCTTTTTCTTCTCTTGTCCACACGGCACAACACCACCCCACCCAATAGCCACTGACTCCACCACCGACAGCCACTGCGAGTTCCTCCTCCAGCCCGCTAAAATAGGGCTCACCTTTGCACCAAATCGTGACCCTTCAGCCCCCGTGTTTTCGCATGCCCTTGCGCAGCGCCTCACACGACACACTCTCGCGCTCAGTGAGCTGCTCACTCGCCTGAGCTCCCTCTTCCCTTTCTCTCTCTGAATGGGAAAAGTGGATCGTGCCACTCAAGGTGGGAAGTGGGTGTGCAAGCCCCCAAGGAGTGGGGGTATTTAGGGTTTGGAGGTGTTGTGGGGTAGGGAAAAGGTATGGTTTTCACCCCAAAAATTATTTCCTTTTCTTAGGGATCCCTAGAACATAACTAAGGGAGTAGAAATTTGCACCTAACCCCCTTGTGAGAAGAGAGAAAATACGTGGGGGGTTTGTACGTGGGTTGGACAATGCACAAAAATTATGGGAAGGCCCTTCAGAGTTTAGAGAATTCTTCAAATCTATGAGACACTATAAAAGACATGTAGAAATTACGAAATAACCTCCGAATGTTTAGAGGTCTACCACGTGACCCTAGGGTGTGCATTTTTTATGCATGAAAATTATGGAGGCCACCCTGGGGAAATCATGATTCTCGCAATGGTCCCCAAGGTCGTTTCAATATCAAATTCCTTTATTTAATTGTAATAAGGGAATTCTCATCCTCTAAACCTTTCTTTGAAAATAATTTCCATCCCTACCCTAAATTATCATGAAATTGAACCAAAATAAATTATCCATGCAGAGGTTAATCATATTAAGTAGCAAATAGTTGATTTCATACTTACTATACATAGCAAAATAAATCCTCATAAAGGAATTCATTTGTCAATACTTCAAAGATTCAGGTACCTTTATTAGTCAGAGTTTGTCATCCATGCTTAAGTTCCACCTTAATCATTATTCTAGATGTGCTCATTTGCAACTAATTCATAAGGTGATATTGCTCTTACATCCTTTGCTCCCTGTGACATTGCTTATCCAACGTGCAGCTCATTTGATTATCTGACGCCATCCCTTGCTTGCTCATCTATTAGAGAGTTCACCAAATAACAATGTGAACAACAATGTCCAAGCCTTTCACGACCACCCAAGTTTTCATCCCTTCCTTTCCTTTTGGCCCCTTCTCAAGCCCTCAAAAATCTCGATGTCAAGTGATGGAATTCCATGAATTTATATTTATAGCCTTTATCTTCAAGCTTAAAGTCAGCTAGAAATCGTAGCCAAATAATGCAGCTTTTGTCTAAGAATCTCATTGGATGCTTGAGGCATCTATCAAGTTTATATTTTCAAACTCATCTTGAGTCATCAAAATGACTAGAGAAATAAGCTTGTGACCCATATCCATTAAATGGGCATGCTTGACTTCTTCCTTTTTAATCTTGGGCACTTAAATTTGTGTTTAGATAACTAACGACGTATAATTTTCTCCTTTTTATGCTGGTCATTTAAGTCCTTTCCAATCTTCATCTTTTGAAAGGTTTTAGTCTCTTAGCCCCCAATGGTATTCCTCAGCTTGAATTGAAGGCATTATTAAGGCCTAAGGTCTTATACTCTTTAGTTAAATCTAATAGTGCATCATTACTTATAATAGTTGCTTTTCAAACAAAATTTCATCAATATCTCACCTTATATATCACATGTATTCAATAAGAATTAAGAAAATATTCAACATGACATGAGTATAAGAAATATAGCAACATTACAAAAAAACACCATGAGGGAAGACGAGCTCATATTCCTTATCTAGGCAAGTAATAGTCATACGATATAAAATCCATGGCAGAATATTAAAAGAACCAAAGATATGTGAATATCCAATGGACCTAGGCCATGCATTTCATCATTACTTTAGATGCATCAATTGGTTTTGTATACCAAACAATAGTAGTTTTGAAAAGTTGGGAATCCATGCGTGAAGCTGGAATGTTATAGAAAAAGAACCAATGGGCCTAGCTAGCCCACACCATTCATCATGAATCTAAACACACTAATTATTCTATATTACAAACAACAGTAATTCTAAGTGGGGAGGCATTTTCCTTCCACCTCTTCAATAAAAATTTAGGTATCCATATGTGAAATTGCAACAACTATGAAATAATAAACTTTCCATCGACAAGACCAACTAATACCCAATATCATATGTTCTGAACGCTCAATGAGCATTACGTAACCTCTAGTTGTTTTGAAAATGGATTGGTGTATGATGAGTCCACTTTAGTAGACTATTACAAAGCCTAAGGTTGCTATTTCCTACATATTAGGACAATACATGCATCAAGCATTTTGGAAGATATGCAGATTAGTATAATTTATAGTCATGAAATACATGCATGACTATTTAGAATGCATATCTCCCTAGTGTCATGAGCATCAATACATGCATTTAGTCATGAAATAAAGATATGCAGATTAATATAATTTGCATGCATTCATTAGTTAATTTTCCCAATTTAGGAAGCATACACATTTAGAATAACTGCATGTGTTCGAATTTAGTGTTGCTTACATTTTATAGCATCAAGCATTTCGGTATGTACTATAAATAATTACATGTTTACATTTTCTTTGCATTATGCATATGCCTATGCACAACAAATAATAATCTCTTTATATAATTATTGATGTTTATTTTGTCTGCAAAGGGGGGTATATTTGAAATCTCGGAATGTAGAAAATGCAAGAGGGTGGATTCCTATGCAAATTCACCCTTATTTGATTGGTGGAATGCACTCCTATGGAGGACAATCAAGGCAATAGTCTCCTTTTGGAAAGACCTTAATGAGATCCACAAAATGTGGATTTAGATTCACATCATAAGGAGGCCACCAATGCATATCTCCCTCCATCTCCCTAAAGGTGGCTCGCCACCACTTCTCCACCAACACAAGAAGGGAGAAGAAGAGAGGGTGTGCCCTCTTCTTCCTCCTCTCCACTACCATGGCGCAACCTCCTCCACGATCACCGTGATCATCGTGTACACCGTGCATCACCACGTACTCACCGTGTCTACTATGTTGTGGAGATTTCCTCCACATTCTCCATCTCCATCAGCTCGATGGTGACAGCACCGAGTCTTCGCATCATGATCACGACCACGTCTTCGACCATCACCATGCTCCGCATCGCAAGGGGGGACACTCTCCTCTAGTTCGCTTTCCTTCGCTTTTGTCTCATCCTCTTGTGAACGTGTAGTTTCGAGATTAAATAATAATTAGTTGATGTTCTTTGCCTTCCTTGTGGATCGACACTCACATCTATACATGGTTATATTTTTAATGTTTTGAGTCAATTGGTTCTCTACCGCAACAATGTCTCCTCGGATTTTCTTTAGCGTGATCAACTGATAAAATGGCACCATTGCTGAGGATTGAAAATGGACACCATCTTGTTCTTATTTAATCTCGTATACATAGCATCCAGGTTAGTTTAGGGTTGATTAGGTCTAGGTTGCATCTAGGTAGACTCTTTGCCATTTGATTTGAGGTTTTCTTTCACAGATTTTCAAATTCAAATATGTTGGACGTGTTTAAAATTCCATGCAGCATGTTTTGTACATCCAAAAATTTTCAAATTTCGTGTGATGGTAGATATTGAAAAGGGATTTTTAACAGTATAAGTTGGATTTTCTAATTCGTAGTATAAAAAAAGATAAAATCAAAAATTGTGAAGGAGTCTGATCTAGTTCTAGGTTCAATTTTCGTGACTTCCAGGATTTTTTTTAAACTTAATATAACTTAAATTTGGATGAATTTTTTTTTAGAGTATTTCTAATCAAATATAGTATCTTGAGCAAATCTGTAAAAACTTTGAATGCAGTTAGATCCTGATTTCACACAATCCTTTAACTTGGTGTCATTTTAGATAGACTCCATACCTTCAAAAAATAAATATGGTTAAAGTATCAAACGATTTGATAAAATTATGAAAAAAAAATATGCTTGATCCTTGTTTGAAGATATACTCTCTTGCAAAATTTCGTTCATGTTTGACTCTTATTGAAACTCCAGTGCCTAATCCATTCTTACTTTGTTGTTCTATGGTAGAAAATGGGTGCACCGGCGTAGCTCCACACCTTAGATCTGAAGTTGATTAGATTTGATAATCGTAGCACCTAGATTAGGCTTAGTTAGATTTGATTTAATTTTGCTTTCTCGCCCTTGTAGCTAAATGGGGTTGGTTTTTGGGGAGTGTCCCCATTTTCTTGAGACATTAGGACTCTTTTTCTTTCTCTGCCATTATTCATGTGTGGTGATGTGGTGATGCATGCCTAAGTAGGTAGTTAATTATTTGTGTGACTCAAAGATTAAATCGATTAAAAAAATTAACGCAAGAAGTTGCCTACTAAGAACGTGCATATAGGACTTATATGCTAGATTTCATTTCCTTACACTGATATGCATATTGCATGAAGAGGGCTAGAGTCAAGTACACATTCTTATCTTAGCATAATTATTTCCTCATGCATATGCATTTGTGGATTAAAAGAAAAGACCACTAAGTTGCTTGAATTGATTAACCAAGTGGTCACCAAAGAAAGAAATTGGGACTATTTATGAGGAGTGATCATAAAATAGTGACCAAATTGTTTGAAGGACTTGATTGCGCATTCTTCAAAACTCAAAAAGTTTTTTCTTCATGGTGTGTTGCACATAATTTGCACTCGAGCACACACACCTAAGGTCACTAGAGACCCCTTCTATCTCTCCTCCTTGCACCACAAGGTGATTAGCCCACGAGCCACTAGGTTGCCCTCTACTAGAGCTCCGGGGTGCCATTAAAGACAATCTCGATTGTTGGCTAACCCACCTTAGCAGTAGGTCTTTAGGCACATACTAGGTGTTGTCGTAAAACGTGGATTTGATTAGGGAAACGTCGTAGTATAGTACGAATTAAGATTCGAACAAAACTATTTGTAACAAGACAATGAGTCTCGATTGATCTCAGGGAGGCATAAAATGATGAAATTGATTCTTAATTTATTCATTCTTCTTCTTTTACTTGCTTAAAATTGAACGTCGGTTTCAAGCTTACGAATGTAGGATTCACCAGTCACGTTGTTCACTCTCACTACGTGTACGTGCGTTAGATAGACAATGAATGTGAAAGTATGGGTACTCGTGTGCACAATTCTCACTTCACGATGGCTATTAACAGAGAAAGCATCAATCGCAAGATCATTAATGTTTTCAGGAACCAACATTTTATTGCAATAGATATAGATTTGAAGTAGGCAACTTTTATTTCCTCAATTGATAATGTCATTGCAATCACGTCTAGAGGAATGCTTGTACATGGAAATTGAAAATACTAATTCTAAGCTAACAGAAAAGATACGCATGCATGGATCTTAAGAAGATTATGCATGTATTCTTAAAGAGAGTAATACTACTACTACTTAGCAAGATAATAATGCAGAAATGAAACTATGAAGAACATTAATCTAAGCTACGAGAAATTAAGGCACCGAAGGTGGTCTCCAATGGCCGTGTGACTTGAGGTGGTAGGAGAGAAAAGAGGGACTACCAAGGTGTTCTGGCCGGCCTCTAGATGAAGGTGGTGGGATGGCTCTCTTGGACCTTGGATGAATGGAGATGGTGGAAGTGCTTGTGAATGGAGATGCAAGTGGCGTGGAGATGGGAGTCCAAGTATCCAAGAGATGGGCTCTTGGCTGTCCAACCTAGTCCTTATATAGACTTCTTGGATAGCCAAGGTAATCTCAAGAGAATTCTCTAGACTTCTCTAGAGTGGCCGGCCATAGGTCTAAAAATAGGTCATCTTAGATCCACATTTTGTGGATCTAAGAATGACCATGTGTGGCCATTCTAGATTTTTCTCTAGAGTTGGCAAGTGGGTGTTTGCATGTGTGTGTGTGTGTGTACGTGAATGTGTGGGTGTGAGTGTGCATCAATAGGTAGTCAAGTGGGCCACTTGGTCCATTTCTAATTAGGTCGTAAGTTGGTCTAAATGGTAGGTCTAAAAATAGGTTTAAGTGTAACCTATTACTAAATGGTTAATCCAATTAAACTTAACCAAGTTTAATTGTGTCAACATGTGTGAAATTGGGAGAGAAAATTCCTAATTAAATTAGGCTTGAGTCAATTGGACTCTTACTAAGTCCAATTAGACTTATATTGGTTGAGATTTGAGCTCAATTGAACTTTATGAGTCCAATTGGTGGAGTGTAATTGACTTGATCCAAGTCAATTGGGCTTAGTGAGAACCTAATTAGGTTCTTAGAAGAGTCTTAGGGTAGGGTACTAGGCTTAGAGTACCTTAATTTAGGTTTCCTAGGGTGTAAGATTGGGTTTATAGGCCTTAGGAATCAAGATGTAGGCTTGAATCCAAAAACAGCAATAGGAGGAGGATTCTAGACGTCTGATCTTAGGATCAAACAACTTATACTTCAAAATCAAAAGTCTAAGTCCCTAGTTTGGATGTCCAATACTAAATCAATACAGAGTTTAGATTCTTTCATAGGTTTTTGCAGAAATTGGACGTCTGACACATTGTTTGGACATCCAATTTAGCAGCAGATTGGGTTTTGAATCCTGCAAGTGGAATCTAAGGAGCCTGGACGTCCAGCATCCTACCTGGACATCCAAAGGTGGGCTGGAATGTGGATTTTGAGGTGTTTTAGGCTAAGGTGACCTAATGGGAAGGTGTCTAAGGTTTAGGAAGGCATCTAAAGCTATCATAGGGCTAAGAATAGGTGTAGGGATGTCCTATGTTCTTCATAATTCAACTCGAACATTAAAATCCTACAAGTAATGTAGTATACCTCTTCCCTATGTTATGTCTTTATCTTGGGTAGCTTTATTCCAAGGCATCTGCTCCAACTCTATCCTCCATCCTACTTCAGGTCCATCTTCAGGCCATCTCCTGAGCTTTCATTACCTACAAACCAAATAATATACTAATCAGTACATTGTTATAGCATTATTTCATGAATATCTAAGTAAAGCAGAAAAGATGCAAGGTATGTTACTAATGCATGAATTATGCTTCAATTATGCTAAGTTTAACTCAATTCAGGCCATTTAAGTCTTGTGATTGCTGCACAATCATACCTCCATGCCTAAATCTTGCTAGTTGATATGCGGACTTCAAGTAGCAATAAAAAGGTGTTTTAAATATCGTTACTGTAGTATAGGTGTCATAAATGCAAACCGATGTCGCATTAATTTTATTTAATTATAATTTTTACTGGTTTATTTCTAGGTTGTTCACTGGGAGGTAGTTATTGATATACATCTCTCTAAGTTCAAAAATGTTCTTTTATTCCAAAAAATGTCAAATTTATTTACAAAATAAATGAATCAATTAATGAATGAATAAGTCAATTATAAACAAAAAAAGAATCAATTAATATGAATTATAATGCCTTAAACATATTCACAGATAACAGGCTTCAAAAACTAGTTAATATTACTCTATGTTAGTTATTTACAACTAATATAAGTAATACCAAAGTATATATACAAAAATAGCTAATAATATCTACTATACTAAATTATATTAACATACTAATAACTATAGTAACATATATTACATATACAGTAACATATATACATAACCTAAGGCAAAAATAGTTATCTATACTAACATATAAATAGATATACAGTGACAGATGAATCTGTCACTAAAGCTCTCATGTTATTTATGTACATATATGAGCTCAAACAATACTCGTACTCTACTATCTATACTTATATACATATTTACTACTTATATACATATGCTATATACTTATACTATATGTATTATACATATATATATATACATATATACATACACACGTATACACACACTCGAACACACAGGCACAAATTGCAGCAAACACTTAGCTGATGCTGCTCACAACTCTCTCTTCTCTTCATTCTTCTTCACTTAGGATTTTTTGGATGTCCACTCTCTCACAGACATCTTAGATACTATTCACATGCACAAAAATGTGTTTTAATGGGTGGGCGGCCCACTTTCGGAGGATATATAGCACCCATATGGGTGGGACCAAACTCCTACTAATGGGCTACCGCTAGTTCATTTTAGGTGGAATTTTATGTATTTTCTAGGCCCATAACAGGCCCACACGCCCACACACACCTGCACACACACGCACGCACCCCCGCAGGCACATGATCCATGCAAATCGAGGACTTATATGCATGTTTGATTGATTTCTTTGGTGCCTAGCACCTAACGACTAAGCAGCCTATCAGACGAATGCAAGATATACTGCATCACGCACTTCTCAACACACGATGTGGTACTATCTTTATCACCCCTAAGGCGTTGAGCAGTGTTTCCAAGCATTTAGATTTAGTGGTTTTAGCCCTCGATTTGAGGGCCATAATTTATTCTAAAATACAAATAAATTATATATTTATAAATCCCTAATATAGGTCTACATGATTATACAATTAATTTAAGAAAATAAGTTATTTACATACATATTAAAATTAGTTAAAGTTAGGGATTTGTACATGTTAATTTAAGGGTTTATTTCTTAATTAAAATACAAATTGGTTAATTAATCATGAAATTGACTTTGTACAGAGTTAATTTATATAATATACTAATTATTATACATTTTTAATTTATTTTAGAGTCTTTATTTTAATTTATTAACATTTATATACGTGTATAAGTTAGTTATATACAAATTTAAGTCATAAATACTGTAGTATAATACAAATACAATATAAATAGGTCAAATGTACTTAAAATTACTGTATATATACAGGTACAGTATAAATTACTTCATTAATAACTTAGTTTACTAATTTATTTTATTTTAAGTTAATAATCTACTTAATTAACTTAATAATTTAATTACCTATTGTAAATACATAACTAAATTAATTTACAGGTATAGTACAGTGTAATATACTTAGTTAAATACTTATGTACAGTATTAACTATGGTTATAGGTATATAAATGGTATGTATAATTACTTAGTATTATATACATTTAAGTTAATATAAATTAATATATAATAATGCAATAAAGTTACATATACAATAAATCACTCTAAATATTTAATTTAGCATATAGAATACATATATAAGTTAATTATAGATATTATTTGCATATTGTACATTCTATAACTATAGCTTAGGTTTAACTTATATATACAAGTATATACATAGTATACAAGGTATTTTTGGGTATTTTCTGGTTTTATGTTTTTATATATAAAATAGAGGTAGGAGATGAGAGAGAAAGAGTGAGATGAGAGATAGAAATTTCTTTTTGTTGTTTTTGAGTTAGGTTCTATTATTAAGTTCCAAAGTAAACTAAACCATCGGTCGGTATGTTCTACTAAGCTGAGGGTTCAGAATACTTTAAAACTTGACACACACTTAGAAAAATACTCAATCTTACTCAGGACACCTTTATTTTATTTTTTTGTGATTTTCTTTTATGTATTTTATTTATAAACAAAGTTCACACACAAGAAGCCTTGAAAGGGTTTTCAACAAAGAACCTAAAAAAGAGTTCTAAGTGTTGGAAAAGGTATTTAAGCACCCAAAAATGTCTTGCATAACACATGGAAGATGTATGAGCTTTTAAACATGATTTACACCTTGAATTTCACTCAAATTTTATATTGGATAGTTTGAACCTTAACATATAGCTGACAATGGATTTAAACAAGATTACAAGCAATTAAAATTCAATCCAAGTACATGAATGCTTGTACATTAACTCTAACATTACAAAGCAAGTCAGCCTCATTAGATCTCCAAGTTCAACCCAAAATCCTAGCTCAAACCTTAGATTCAGGCCTACTGCAGCTACTACATCAAGCATTCAGCAGCTACTGCTGCTGCACTTCAGATCAAATTAAGCAACTGCTACTCAAACGATGGATCAAAGATCAGACTTATAACCATGCTGCAACTACTGCTACAACCACTAATGTTGCTATTCTTGCTGTTCCAAGCAAGCAATTCAGAATGAATGGATCCTAGGTCAAAACAGCAGTTGTTAGTTGCTACTGAAATTGTCCAATCAGTAGTTAAAATCCATGGAAATCCACTTAAAAACCAATACAAACACTCTTCTGCAAATCTAAGATCATCAGAATCAAATCATGAGTTGAAAAACCCTACAATACTAACCTGATCTCAGTCCTCTACTGTAGACAGTGTAAAGGGCAGAGATCAAATTAGACCAACAAATCCACTTGAAACCATTCCCAAATCTTCATTGAAATCTTCGACATGTCAATCACTCTTTTAAAAATCGATTAAAACTAATTTTGAATCTAAAAACCATGTTTCCCAAGTGAGTTATTGATCTTAGGTTACCACAAGGATTTGATCCCTCAGGACACCTACACACTATTAATTAGTGTGCAGGGGTCCATTGTGATCCTCTTTAGAAAATCAAGTCCTCACCAAAGCCTTAGTTCGGTACATTGAAAATTCTAGGCTTTGGCTACCTCAGGCAATGCATGCAAACAAGAGATCTGGTTAAAATCAAGTGTGAAACACATATTCGGTGAAAATCTAAATTGAAGAGATCCAATTCATCACCATAAGCTCAATTGGACTCTAATAAGGACAATTCGCTCAATTAAAACCAACTAATCACTAATTAGATATTGAATTCATGATTCAGGCATAAGCCAAATTCCATTTCAATCGAGAAAACCATGGCAAATAACCACAAGTGGGGTCTTTGTGAATTTTTGACAAGTATGGGCGACCCGCCAGATGAAATTGGCGCATGTAACGGATTTAAGAGCTAGAGAGCTATAAATCTATTAATGGCCTAGATGGATGGGTGAATGGTGGATTATAATACAAGGAAAATCAAAAGGCGATCATGAGGCGTAGGAGGGAGATCAGTGAATTGAGATGATTGCGTGAAAACTCCTCTCTAATCTAAATTGATCAGAGAGGGTGGATCAGATCTAACTATTCTACTCCTAAGCTAAACCACAAAATCCACGAATTACAATATCTGATCTACTTCTAAGCTAATCTAAACCACACTAACAGATACTACACTAACCTAGAAAGTGATTAAAATCCTAATCTAATCGGAGGAATGGGACCTTTAGAACCTTAGCCGGTGGCTGAGGAGGAAGAAGAGAGAGAGGAGATGCTTCAGTAGAGTGAAAGTCCATTAGTGGGAATCAATGTTGCCCTCAAGTGCTATGAAGTCTGTAGTGGCGAGGATTGATCAAAGAATATGGAATTCCTCTGCCATGGGCGACGAAATAGGGGCTATGTGGAGAGGAAGCTGGAGAGGATGAAGGGATCAACTCAAGAATGTAGGAGAGGAGTTGATGGCACGTGTGACGGTCTGGGTTGTTGCTTAAGTAGTAACGACAGTGGATTTGAGCACCGCTAGGTGCGATTAAACTAGATTAAGGCATACAGTGAGGATATGCTTGGAGGAGAGCAGGAAGTTTTAAATCAAAAACCCACCAATGGATGAGATCTGAGGGAGAAGGTAAGGCTATGAACAGGAATGCACCAGGATTGGAGATAGATCAGCTGTTGGATGGAAGGTGCAAGGAATCGACGGTCATTGCTACACATGTTCTTCGCGTGAACAGTGACCTCACAGCTGCAGGTGAATTAGGATATTTGTGCTTGAGCCGTTAAAGTGAAACGATAGAAAGATTGCTCAAAAACTCATAAGTGGAGGAATGTGTAGAATGCAGTCCCTGATGGTTTACAAATAGGTCCCCACGGCTCGCAAATGAGTCCCTGAAGGTTTTATGTGAAGGAAAATGTAAAGATAAAGGACCTATATGTATTGTCATTAATGCAAGGTCCTAATGATGTCCAAATGCAACCAAGTTTTCATTAAAGCATAATTGAACATTTAAGAATATGATTTTACTTTCAATTTGAATTTTTAAACTCAAATGCGTGTTCAATTTGCAATTAGATCATCATTTTGTATCTGTGAATAGAACATCTCAATTTGTGACCTAATTTTACATTTTTAACACAAATTTGTTGTTTTAGGTCATTTCTATTAATTCCCACACTTAACTCTTTTATTGTGTTAACGTGTTGTATTTAGCTTAGTTTCTAGCTTAACTTGAGTATTTTAACTATGATGAGCCATACCTCATCACTAGTCCCTAGCAAATGCAAAACTAAGTTATCTATAAATGGGTCCCTATAGGACTGATTATTGTTATCAACTGTAAGACTAGAGATTCTTTCCTTTTCTGTTTTCATCCAAAAATCTAGAAATCCAGACAATTGTGAATGTGTAGTTATGTAGCTTATGCAACGGATTTGAGTGAAAAGTCGATTCACCTCTAAAGCCTGTACTTGACCCTTAGTAAAATTCTATCGAGATAGGCAAACTTCTTCCCTCGAGATATAAAAAAATATTCTATAATTTCTTCCCCGTCTTTTAGCTTAGGTAGAGGATGTTTGAGTCAAGTGGATTTGTATTTGGTGGCTCATACTCATTTAGTGCTACATATAAAATAGTACTATAGAATCTAGATTTCAAGACTATCAAACAAATCAACTTGGAGAGAAGCAGGGAAAACTGTGCTCTCTTTAGTTCCTTTGTACTTATTCTTTCTCTTTTTTTTCTCTATTTTTTTTTCCGAGCTAACAATCTCACCAGATTTACAAGTAGAATCCATATTTGGTGGTCTCACATGACATTAATACTTTAATAGAGTTCTGATAACCCTAACACTAAGTCAGAAGTCCTCAGCCAATATTCAGGTGGTTAGAAATACAGAAAAGTAGGTTAAGGTTGTATTTGGTGGATCGCAAATGTGGTGGGTAATGTTTCCTTAATGTGATGAAATATATGCACTACACACAATTATAACTCAACAGTTTTTTCCTTTTTTCTATATATTTTTTCTATATTCACTTTTTGTTTCTCTTTTTCTTTTTTTTTCTCTACAATTTTCCTTCTTTTCTTTTTTTTTTCATATCAACACGACGTAATACAACACACGACATACGTGAATTTTATTCAAGAGGCATTAGTAGGGATTGGTAGTGTTCAAAAGGATATCAAGTGGCTTATTTGGTGGAAATGCTTATTCTCAGCACCAGGAAAGGAATGGATAGGATGGCGTATCTTTTGACCTTAATATCAACACCGTCCTTCAGCCGAGGATTCCATAAAGGATAGTCGTAACTATCCACCTTAGTCCTAGTTTTATTAAAACTTAATCTCTACGCAAACAATTGGCCACAATTGCACCACTGAGTTAGGCACATAGAAATGATTAACCTAGAATGATTTCTACTCTTTTATGTGTTGATTTGTGTATACCGGTTCCACAAATCAGAATCTGGTTGAGTAGAAGAAAATTAAGTAGGTTAAGTGCCTTGAATGTGGGTGTATGTTGTGTATATGTTAAATTACCCCCACAAAATTATCTTTTTATTTTTTTTTACATACGAGGGTGAAATGTGAGTGTGAGTGGAAATCCAAACAACCAAACTAATCCTAGGATTTATGAAAACATCTACGATAATTAGATTTGAATTTAATGTGATGAAGTGAAATCTACGAAGGGGGAAGAATGGGGAGCACTTACAGTCATCTTCAACTGCACTCTACTCCGATCAACCGCTTGATGATTCCCTGATAGAGGTATCTGTAAAACAATAGATACGAGAGTAAGCAAGTTAGAAGACAGTAAAGTGCGTGAAATGCGAAAAGAAGATCGGAAAATTGTTGCTTCCTCGGCAACAGTGCCAAAATGTTGAACGTCGAAGGACTACGCTATCGGAGTTGGTTTTGAAAACTTATCATTGTAGTTCAAGTAGTGAAGAACTCGAGCTCAACAAATAAAATTTATACTGGAAAAGAAATCCCGAGTCGAACTTAGGGAGGCTACGTCGATCAAAATTCGTAATTATTTTTTTTTGTGTTTTTGTTTAAAGAGTGGAATAATCATAATGAAATGGAATAATTGTAGACAATAAGAAAGAGAGAGAGAAAGAGAGAAAGCATTCACTTAATGTTGCAAAATATTTTTACAACTAAGAAAGCGAGCAAAGATTACACTAGTAAGTGAGAAATTATTACAACTAGAAAGCAGGAAAAAAGAATGGGAAAGAGAAGTTATCCTCCTCGACGATTGCTTGGGGGACGAGCCGGACAAGATAACACCTGGAAGACGAGGAACGGAGAGGGAAGAAGGAGGTCGAAGCAAGAGGAATGGGAACGAGGCAGCACATCGCCGTCGTCGTGGGATCCGCTTCCAGAATAGGGGCGAAAAATTGATTTTAGCTCTTGAGGAGCATCCCGGGTGTAGGACAAGCTTCTCTTGAGCTTTGGAGAGGGAGAGAAGAGAAGGAAGGGATGGATCAATTGAATGGAATGTGGTCTCCTTTTATAGGCTTTTGGATGGGAGCATTTTGGTAAAAATATAAAGGAGAACGTGGGCTTTGATAGCACCCACGTTTCCACATTTTCCTTGATTACATGTTCCTTCATTGTGCATCTCTTCATGTGATTGGCATTGAGAACTAGCAACCTTTGGATGAACATCCTACGACAGTGGATCTCTTCTGATAGCAATTCTTCATCTCTCCATCAGACGTCGGTGTAGCTGTACAGACGACTTAAATCACCACAACCTCTTCATGCGAAGGATTCTCCCTGCCTCCTCGTGTCTCAAATGCTCCTGCGTGTACCCGCAACGCATCCAAGCTGGCCACGTGGTGCCCTCACTGCCACATATCGCACATCGGATGGTTCAATTTCTCTCTTGTATGCACAAGGAGAGAAACTTTAGCCAAGAGTCAAACTCGTGACCTGCAGCGCCTAAGAATCTTACCCACTATGCTATGCACGTGGATAGACAAGAAGAGCATTCTCGTGCCATTTAATGCTGATCATTGGATCTTGATTTGATGGTTGAAATTAGATGTGGAATTCCTCTCATATGAGATGTGGCTTGAGGGAGGCAACCTGATCAACTCTCAGCCGTTGGATGAGAAGGTAGGGCAGCGAGCGATTTGGAGGGTCTGGATGGTGTCACGTGGCATCATCTGGACCATCCATCTTCTATTAGTTGTAGATGGTGCCACGGATGTCGGATTGGATCGATTTTCATGCCGTTAGGCTGCGATCATCGATCCGAACCCATCCGTGTAGTCAGATTTGTCGTCTAAGGTGTAGATTAACACCATCTTGGCCTTTACTCTTTAAGGTTCCTCAGTCTCTATCTGGTGCTACGGATGTCTGATTAGGGCGATCTTGGAGTCGTTGAACTCCAATCGTCACCCTGATCAGATTTGTACGGTTGGATCTTTGATCCAAGGCCCTGATAAAAAGTTGCCCTATCCCTGACCATAAAAAGGAGACAATTACTGTACAATTTATACAACTTGATCTAAATGCATGATTATGCATGTTATGCACTATTTACAATTTATGATGCTAATGTGACACTAAGAACATGCATTAATAGACATTTTAGGCTAATCAGATGTATGCACATCACACCCCCATGCCTATCTTTTACTAGTCCCTAGCAAAAAATACATGCTATTTATAAAAGAATTACGTTGGATTACTTGGGCATAAGTTATTTTCAACATTAAGAAATTTTTTACTCAGGATCTGAACTTTCAAAGACACAACAGCGTCCGAGTATCTGCCAAAATACAGACTGCCTTAAGCCCTCACCTTATTCAAAGAAAATTTTCTTTTTCTCTTTTTCTTCTTTTCTAATTTTTTTGGATTTTTGAGTTTAGGGTTAAAGAGTGGCTTTCTACGACCACTCAACATACCCAAGATTTGATGAGAACCTTAAGTTTTAATCATCTTATTGTGAATATGATAGACTCGATGATCGGCAATTAGAGCGGACTTCGGGTTTCTATGCCTCTAGGTGACCTCAAAAAGAGAGTTCTACCTAAAGGTGTATTTTTATAACTGATAGCTTTTTCTCTACTTTTATTTTTATGGGGTCAACACAAGAATGAATAAAGTGTATATCTCCCCGGCTTATTCTACTTCTCCGCTTCTTCCTAAGTGTTTTGGGAATTTTGAGTGCATTTCTTGAGCTGGGTTCTGGACAACCGGTCGATGAGCTGTTACCACCGAAAACTTGCCAGCCATACTCGTGCAGCAAAGTGTGGCTTATTTCTTTTATTTTCTTTTTTCTTTCTTTTCTCTTTTTCTTTTTCTTTTTCTTTTCTTTTGGACTTTTTTTTTTAAGTAGGTGGCTTTTCAGGTCTAAGATTTACCTAAAGGCAGCAAGAAGAGAATGGTCAGGTGACTGGGCACTAGATAACCTACCTATGAGCTATTACCCACGATAACTTGCCAGCCATATCACCCTAGAAGGTTCATTAACTACCCAATTCCCGTCAAAATCACCGATCAACAAGTCAGTGACAAGATAGTGTGTAGATGCTTTAGACTTAAAGTTCCCTCAAATCAGAGGGCAGGTTGATAAGTCATGTACTTATCACCCAAATTTATTTAATCAAATTACAATAGAATTCAGGATGGCGAGGACTCGAAAAATAAATCCACATTTTAGTGAATACCCAGGTTGATTAAGCCCAAAGACCTGAAGGGTCTTTGTGTTCAGATCCTAATGTAATATCTCCTAGGATTGAAAAGTCCTAATGTCCAAGTATTCCTTCCTAATTCAAATTTTTTATGTATATATAAGAAGAGAAATAGAATTTACAAGAATTTCACAGAGCTGACAAAATGATTCAAAAATGAATCCACCCCCCCATGCCTAGCTGATGCAATGTCCACATTGAGAAAAAGACACATGAAAGGAAGGGTAGAGTACGGAAGATATCACCTGAATATGAAGCTCGGATCAGCTCTGAGTCAAATTGTACAGCTGCTGAGTTTAATGTCGTCAGCTAGGTGAAGTCCAACCAAAGAAGTCACAACATGGCTAGAGCAACCGTGCCTGAGATGGGTTCTGGAAGAGTATGGTCAATAACAGGCTTCAGACATTGACCGTTGACTTTGAATGAATTACCTGTCTTTGGGTCAGAAATCTGAACAGCTCCATTTGGAAAAATCTGGTCGATAATGAACGAGCCGTTCCATTTCGATTTAAGTTTGCCGGGAAAGAGCTTAAGTCGAGAATCGAATAGCCAGACCTTCTAGTTCGGCTCAAAGCTCTTGCGGGAAATCAATTAGTCATGTAGAGCTTTGGTCCAAGCCTTATAGATTTGACGTTCTCATATGCATCATTTCTAAGCTCCTCCAACTCAGATAGTTGGAGTTTCCTGATCTTCCCAACTAAACTCAGATCTAGATTGCATTGCTTGATTACCCAAAATGCCCTATGTTCAATCTCTACGGGTAAATGGCATGCCTTTTCATACACCAGACGAAACGGAGACATGCCGATGGGCATTTTATACGTTGTACGATAGGCCCAAAGAGCGTCCTCAAGCTTTTGAGTCCAATCTCTGTGATCAAGCCTAACCATTTTCTGCAGAATATTCTTGATCTCCCGATTGGAGATCTCGGCCTATCCATTCATCTGGGGATGGTAAGGTGTGGAGATTCAGTGATTAACCCCGTATTTAGCCAGCAAATTACAGAACTAAGCATTAGTGAAATGAGTGCCACCATCACTGATGATGGCCCTCGGAATCCCGAACATGCTGAAGATGCTCTTCTTGACAAAATCGATGACCACCTTGTGGTCATTGGTTCGGGTGGGAATTGCCTCAATCCATTTGGACACGTAATCAACAACGACGAGAATGTACTGATGTCCAAATGAAGGGAGGAAGGGTCCCATGAAATCGATGCCCCAAACATCGAAGATTTCGACGGAAAGAATTGGGTTTAGGGGCATCATATCTCTCTTAGTTATGCACCCAAGTGCCTGGCATCGGGAACATGACCTTGAGAAATCCTGGGCATCCTTGAATAAAGATGGCCAATAGAATCCAAATTGCAAAATTTTTGCAGCCGTCTTTTTCCTGGAGAAGTGTCCACCACATGCAGATGCATGGCAGAACTTGAGTATACTGTTGAATTCATTCTCTGGAACACATCGACAGATAATCTGATCAGAGCCAATGCAGTACAATTCAAGGTCCTCCCAGAAGTAATATTTGGCCTTAGATTTGAGTCTATCCCGTTGTTGCTTGGTCCAATCCTGGGGTATTTGACCAACGGCCAAATAAATAACAATGTCAGCAAGCCACGAGGTTTGGATGCCTGAAACTGTAAGGATGGTTTTGTCTGAAAAAGTATCAAAAATCGGGATGTCCGAATGAGAAGAATCACTCAGAAGTCTCAACAGATGATCCGCCACCACATTTTGTACCCCGGATTTATCCTTGATTTCAAGATCAAATTCTTGAAGCAGAAGAATCCAACGAATAAGCCAGGGTTTGGCATCCTTTTTGTCCAAGAGATGTCTCAAGGTCGAGTGGTCGGTATATATAATGACGTGAGACCTTATGAGATAAGCCCTGAATTTCTCCAAAGCAAATACTACGGCAAGTAATTCCTTCTCAGTAACAGTGTAATTCCCTTAGGCCTCGTCCAGAGTTTTACTAGCGTAATAGATGACAGGGGGCTTCCTATCAACTTTCTGACCCAAAACAACCCTGACTGCATAATCAGATGCCTCGGTCATGATCTCAAAAGGGGTTGTCCAAACTGGTGGTTGCAACATCGGAGCACAAGTGACTGCCGTTTTAAAAAAATCGAATGCCTTATGGCATGATTCGTCGAAATCAAACGACGTTTCTTTGGCGACAAGATTACTCAGAGGACGAGCAACCATCGAAAAGTCCTTGATGAATCTCTTGTAGAGTCCCACATGACCTAGAAATGATCGAATTTGTTTAACAGATGTGGGAGGAGGAAGTTTAGCGATAGCATCAACCTTAGCGTTATCCACTTCAATTCCCCATTCAGAGATTACATGATCCATGACGATGCTGATGAGAACCTCATCATAAACCCTAACTAGCACAATCTAACCCTGATATGTGAGAAAAAGCTCCTACATGACCCAAAGAAAGGCTTAACTCAGAGAATTTTGAGTTTAAGAATAAAATAAATCATAAGGGGTAAAACTGAGTTTTCACCAACGCAGTTTGCAAACAAGGTAATTAAGGGTCCAAACACAGGTCAAACAAGTTTAACAAGAAAGAAAGTGGGATGATCTAATCTAAATAAAGGTTATTGCAACTTACAGGAATTAAATGACATTCTGTAACCCTAAAACAAATCCACTTCAATTCATGAGATTCGAGGCAGGATAAAAATCAACTAAACCCTTTAAAATTCATAGAAAAATGTTCTCTAGGTATTAGAACTTTCAATTTGGCCTTAGAAATCTATTTTGACCTAGAAAGAGAACCATGTCAAATTAATAACTTAATTTGGGTTTTTGTGCAAATTAGCCAACCAAACATGGTCCAACCTAGAATTAAAATTCACCATTAAAATCCTTAGGTTCAAATTGGTCTTGTATAAAAACTTGAGCATAATTAGAGACCTCCTTGACCAACTTTACAATTTTATCCTCTTCATTTACTTTTTGACCCTTATCTTTTGAAACCCTTGCATTTAGGCCCCCAACTTTTCATCATTCTTTGCAGAATGGTCCCCCTGCAAACTCTGCGCAGCACCATGCTCCGGCGACCTTGCGAGGAGCATGGCGCCACGTAGAGAAGGGTTACCGCCCTGCAAAGCAGAAGCGAGGTTCCCTGCGACGTCCTCTGTCGCAGGGACTCGGCCATGCTCTCTGCCGACCACCATACCTTCCGTGAGAACGCGCGGAAGGTATGGGTGTCCCTCCCGGCCATGCTTCGGCGAAGCTGGCACGTCGCCAGCCCGCTCCTCCCTCTGCACCAACCCCTTTATAAGGACCGACACCCCCTGCCGGCTCCAGCAAGCTCTTCATTGACGGAGAAAACCCCCTACTTCATCCCTTCCTCCTCCGTCAGAAGGCCCGAAGCTTCCAGCGACTTCCTCCTCTTCCTCCTCGTCACTCTGCTGCCCTACCTGCAGCAGGGTTTGCCATGCCCTCTCGTCTGCATTCTGTTGTACCTGCCGGCGCCCTCCGCCTGCTTCCTCGTCGTCGCATTCCTCCTCCAGGGCTCCTTCTTCTCCAGCTCCGGCAGATACGACCTGGCTGCTCCGCCCCCCCCCCCCCCCCCCCCCCCTTTGTCTAAAACTTAGGTAAATAGCTTCCTCTCCTCCTCCCTTACATTTACCCTCTCTCAATTTACCTTTTTACTCCACCGCACACGACTTCCACCTCCGCCTGCTCCGTCTCCGACCACCTTCTCTGGCGAGCCCATCCCACCTCCACAGACCTCCTCACCCCTCACTGACTACCCAAGAAGCATCCCCTCACTCCACTCAACCGATCCCCCCTTCCCATTCACTGCCAAACGCCACCCGACCACCCCCCGAACAAACCCACCTCTCCGACCACAGTCTAACCTAGGGCTACCTCCACATGCAGCCTCATGCCTCGCCACCACCCGCACTGCCTTCGCCGCACTCCGGCGAAGCTCCCTACGTCTTCTGATTGGGCCGAGAGGCCGTATTCCTATTTTCAGGTCGGAGCCCCTTCGCCGCCATTACTGAGCTGCTGCAGCTCCTTCACCTACAGCTGCAGGCGCTCTCCAGCCCAGGTGCACACCCCCGATTGCGTGGGTTGCCTCCGCGAGCACTCCCAGGTTTGCAGCTGGGGCAAAGACCCCGAGAGTTGCTGCAATTGCCTGCGGCTTCCTCAGCTGTAGGCGCTAATTTGGGAGGTGGGACTTTAGTCCCACCTCGAAAGTGCGTGGCCGAGCGCCCACACTTAAATTGGAAAAGTGTCTAAGGCTATTCGCTTTCGAACACAGGGGTCAGGTGTTTGCACCTCAAAACACGCCTGTAATAACGCCTTCTTGTGCTATTTTCTAGCATTAACATTGCATAATAGGATCCTGTAATCGCATTTGTAAAAACACTTGCATGCATGCATTTAATCAAGAGAGGAAGAGGAGTGAAACAATCGCCTACATAGTTACATTTTTCTTCAAGTGCCTCCTTGCAAAATCACCCTCTTTTTATTTTTCCTCTTGATTTCTTCTTTTCTCTCCTTCCCGCGGCTGCGTCCTTCCCGCGGCTGCACTCTTCCCGCAGCTGCATGCAGCAGCCACGCAGCACCTCTTCCCGTCACGTCTCCCTGCCAACGCCGCTCCCTATAGCTGCAACTCGCACGCCCTCTCCCTGCTGCAGCCAACACGCCCCTCTCCCCTCCTCTATAAGTAGCTGCAGCTTCATCCTCGCGACGTAGCGGCTGCAGCTGCTGAAAAAACCCGCAGCCATCTTCTCCACCGCTTTCCCCTCCCATACGTCGGCCCTCCGTCGAGGAGGCACCCGGCGAGCAGGAGAACCCACTGTGGTGCACACCACCACAGTGGGAGCACCACCGCCCAGCTCTTCGACGAGCCGGTGGGCGTGGTGCATTCCCTCGCTTCGTTTCTTCTCTTTAACGCCATTGCCGCCGCTCCAAGCCTCGAAGCTTGAAGCCACGGCAGCAGCAGCCCAGCAACAGCCCAGCAGCAGCAGCAGCAAGTCCTCCCGCCCCTCCGCGACCGTCCCCGCAGTCGCTCACCGCCTCCGCGCGCGTCTGCAGGGCGTTCCCCGCCTCCGTCTCCGTTCTGTCCGCCTCGCAGTTGCACCCGTAGCCCGCCGCCGCGCGCACTGCAGCGGCCGGCTACGGCCTCACGCCGACCCCTGCCCCCCTCCGCGACCCTCCGCGACCACCTGCAGACCTCCTCCACGCTCGCTCCTCCGCGCCATCGCCCGCTCGTCGACTTCGCGCAGGCCTGCAGAACCCTGCGCGAAGGCGCGCCCGCACCCGCCGTCTTCAGACGTCCGCCTCCGCCTTCAGACGACGCGGCGTCAGACGTCCGCCGCCGCGAGCAGACGACTTAACTCGCTGCCATTGTCCACGCTCTCGATCTCTCCAGCCCGCTCTCTCTCTCTCTGCTGATCTCTCTCTCCCGCTCTCTCTCTCTCACGTATTCTCTCTCTTTTGCACTCACTCACAGACACACACTACACCAACACACACACATCTTCACCGACACACACACACACCCACACACACACTTACACTATACGTATAGTTATATATAGTAACATATATATACTTATATACATCTATATATAATATATACATACATATATATATATATATATATATATATATACACTTATATACATAGTAATATCTATAGTTATGTATACATACATATATATATAATATATATACATATATATATAATATATATATATGTATCTACTTATATATATCTATATACTTATACATATACTTATATATATATACATATATACTTATATACATATATATATATATACATATCTATATAGATATATATATACACACATATATATATATATCTAGATACATATATACTTATATACATATATATATATACATCTATATAGTATTATATATATATACTTATATACATATATACATAGCTATATACATATATACATACATATATATATATACATATACACCTATATATATATATATAATACATATATATCTATATATATCTATACATATATACTTATACATTTATATACATATAGATATATTTACTTATATACATACATATGTACATATATTTTCACGTTATTTACTATACGCTGTATCACGGGGATATCTGCACCAGTTGCTGATATTCCCTGATACACGCGTACAAAAAAAAGCGTGGTCCCATACATCATCCATCCTCCATCCACACTCCACGCGGCACATAGTCGTGTTGGTTGCGTCTCTCTAGACGTCAACTGACTCGACATAGTGCTACACTCCATCGTCACCTCCACCCCCACCCCTTTATATATATACTACATATAAATATATATCTATAGCTACTATATTTACTTTCTATCTGTTAGCTTCCTTCTTAGTAAAAAGATAAAAAAAAGGTATAAAAGTGAAAAGATAATCTTTGATTTGCAGGTACCCCGCCTAGCGAGTAGCAAGACTTGTTTTGGGACTCTGTTTGGCTAAAAGCCAAGGACACAATTTTGAGGGTGTGCCTCAAGAACAAGGATTACCATAAAAAACCTAAATAAGAAAAAACACCAAAAACACAATAAACGAACGGAAGAGACGCGTTTTAAGGAAAACGTAGAAACTCGACTTTAACCCCACTTCCCTGAGTTCGACCCTGGGCCTAAAAGTGACAAGATAAAATCAATTAGGCCAGGTTAAAAATTTTGTAAAGAGATGGTTAGGTCTGAATTAGGTTAACCACTATACATATTTCAACGATAAAAACATCATATTAACAACCTATCCAGGCCGACCCATCATGACTTTTCTGGCGCCGCTGCCGGGGAGGTGCGCTTTCGAGTAAGTTTCTATCCAATTCCTTTAAATTTGTCTCTTCTCTCTTCATGGGTATTGTTGTTTTTTGGTGTGCAGGTGAACTTGGTGGAAGGAGAAGGAAAGCAGACGAAGTCGGGAACGAGAGCAGATCCAAGGCGGGAATGAGAGCGTGAAGACGCCGACATCGCATTGGAGCTTCGCACACATTGCCGAACAAGTAGGTTTTCTTTTCTCATCAAATTAGGGTTAACTTGCCACCACAATAAAAAAAAAAAAATTTAAAAACTAAAAACTAGAAAAACTTCTTGGGATTTCTTGAGGGCAAGTGGATTAAAATTAACTTGATTGATTGGTTGTCTTCACTCCCACTGCCCCGGGATTTCCCGCCTTACTTCGCATAGCGAAAATCCGAGAATCTTGATTCTTAGATTTTTCGCCGTGGGAAGTATTCTTTGAGGCAAAGAAAAAGATTGCTTGTATCCCTCTTTTGCCTCACTTATCTTTAATTCAGGATCACATTTTTGGTGGGGAGACTTGGAATTGAGTTGATTCCAACCCCACCACGACTTTTCAAACTTGCCTGTGATTCGATCCTGAATACTTCAACCCCAACAATTTTATTTTCTTTATCTTTTGGTTGAAGCCTTGTGTGTGGAAATCATTTCTGGTGATTGGGAGCACTTGAATTGAAGTGCTTTGGCTCCCTGTCACATTGATATAAAACTGATTCGTGCATCCACACTTAGAAATCTCCATTTAGGGTAGCCCATTGAATTTTAGCATGCATTAACTAAATGATAATTGAAGAAGGGTTTCTTGGGTTTTAGAAGGAAAACCTGTATTTTTGCAAAAACCCAGAGATTGGTTGAATTGGTAATTCAGCAAAACCCTAAAATTCATACTACTTAAGGCTGAACTCTAAAAACCATTCGCCAATAAAAACTTCAATTCGGGGAGATTTCCCCGTTGCATGCTTGTTCTTACACACTCTTAAAATCAATCACTTGGGCATTACCCGTAAACAACGCCCTTCACATTCCAAAAGCACTTGACCCTAAGCCTCTAATTAAAATTGGTAGTAACTTGACCCTTACTGAGGATTGGAGGTCTAACTACCTGTGTGTAGCGACTACGTGCTGGTGAGAGTTCCCACGTGCTATCGGGTGTCTAAGACTGGGGCAAACGGCCTTTCAATCTGGCCCGGTGGTTCCGCGGTGCTCGCATTCGGTTCCGTAATTCGTGATAGTAGGTAACTTAGATCTTTAGGTCTAAGGGCACACTGTAGAGGTTAGGAACTTGACTGTATTGATTTGTAATCAAGTGTACCTTTGCGGCGTCATTTCTCTCATCCCTATTCCCTTCTCATCTCCCCAATTCTTCCTGTGGTAGTGCATGTTTGGGAGGAGGTCACAAAACCCTGAACTATTTGAATTGACTGATAAATCTAGAAAACAAGTCGAATCGTCCTCCTCCTCCACAAACATGGCTGCACGCCCACCCCCAAATCCCGAGGGAGGAAACCACCCTCAGAACCCACCAGGTGGTGGAGCCTTAGATCCCATAACCCGCCTCCAAGCCCAAATGGAAATGTATAATGAGCAAATCGAAGCCATTCGGGAAACATTGGAGGAAATGCAGAACCCTCCCGAACGGGAGGAGCCTAGGTCTCTTAGCTCTTATCAGAATCCCGCTGCTACAGAGACCATAGGACAAATTCGGGTCCCCATGGGTGGGGACGACTTTGAATTAAAACCAAATATAATTGGCCTAATCAATTTTCACTTTCATGGTCTTGCAAGTGAAGACCCATTTCTCCACTTGGAAGACCTAACCCGACTTGCTGAAACCGTTAAACCAAGAAATGTCGGGTTATCTATAGTCCTCATGAAGATGTTCCCGTTTTCATTACGGGATAAAGCGTCGCAATGGTTACGCACCCTTGGGAGAACCATCCACTCTTGGGAAGAGATGCGAACAGCGTTTCTCAAGAAGTTCTTCCCAATCGGGCGGACCAATGCGCTTCGCCGTGCTATCACTTCATTTACGCAACAAAACGGCGAACAATTTCATGAGGCATGGGAGAGGTATAACGACCTCCTCAGGAAGTGTCCGCACCACGGTCTGCCTAAGTGGCATATAGCCCAGATTTTCTACTATGGGCTAAATGAGACTTTGAAGCAGATTGCAGACGCTTCCTGCGGAGGGAACTTTATGAATAAAGACGAGAATGGAGCATTCGAGCTGTTTGAAAATATGAGTGAAAACTCGATGAACAATGCTTCCATTGTCGCCTTTAATCGTACCAGCCAGCCCCGAAATGTCCACGAAGTTGACATGGGACCCTCCCATTCATCCACTGATCTAAGCCTTATTGCACAAAAACTGGATGAAGTCTCCGTCGTGCACAAGAAGCTGGACGAGCTTCTGGCCAACCCCGCCCGATCTATGGCAAACACCACCTCTTCACCACTTCGTCACAATCCAAGTTCTTCTAATACCAGGCTTATCCCGAGAAACCCCGTTAGACCTTCCTTACCGAGTGTCGCGCCAAGCGACTCGGTAAGTCATGTGGAACTGGCTTCTGCGAGCCAGTATTTCGACACGGAGGACCAAGCCTCCGTGTGCTCGGACGCATATCTACATGCGGACGCGTCTTCTGGCATAGAAGATGCTTGCGCCCTGGGGAACAACCCGTTCTCTGCCACTTATAACCCGGGGTGGCGTAATCATCCGAACTTTGCATGGTCCAACAACCCGCAGCGCCAAAACCCCGCGGGTGGACCAATGCGACCGTCCGCACCCGTCATCCCAAGGGTCCAGTTTAATCCTATGGCAAATCCGCCATCAGGCCCTTGCGTACCACAAACTGAACACGCATCAAGCCCTCTTGACAAATTGATGCGAATGATGACGGAAATGTCAAAGCGCCATGAAGAGAACATGACCTCTCTTCAGCACCAATTGGCGCAGCAGAATGCCGAGATCAGTCAACTACGCATGGCGACTCGATCTCAGGGCACTCTTCCCGCCCAACCTGTTCCAAACCCGCGAAATTTCGTGCCCTGTGGTTCTCAACCACAGGTACGACCTTCTCAGGGACAGGTTAATCAAGTTCTGCAAGCTCCGAGCATTCCACCGGGATTTCAGGCTAATCCTGCTGCAGCACCACACTCTTATATCCCCATTGCAAACCCTCCTCCACCGTATGATCCCACTGGACCCGCATCGTCCAATGCTATCACTACGAGGAGCGGTAAGCAGACCGTCGATCCGCCTCGACCTGATCCTGGCCCATCTTCTTCTTCGCCCTCTCATTCGGGATGCATACCGCATTCACGAGAGGATGATGCACCAAAACTTGTGCCAGAATCAGTCCCATTCCCTGAGGCTCTACTAAGGGAGCCAAAAGGCAAAAAGAAAAATACGCAGGCCTTTGACAACCTACGTAATTTGTTCAGGGATGTAGAAATCAAGGTACCCCTGCTCGAGGCAATCGACCACATACCTACTGTCGCTCGATTTTTCAAAGACTACACAACACCCAGACGACAGTCAAAGAGGACTAAGAATCCGGTGGTTCTCTCGCCTCATGCGAGTTGTGCTATACTGTCAAACTTACCACCGAAGCAGAAAGATCCGGGCACACCACTGATTTCCTGTAGCATCCAAGGCTGCAGTTTTAACCGTGCCTTGCTTGATCTAGGATCTTCCATCAATCTCATACCGACCATCATGCTCAAAAAATTTTCCTTGGGAAATCTGAAACCCACCCCTGTCACGTTACAGTTGGCAGATCGTTCTGTCAAAATCCCGAAGGGTGTGGTGGAAGACGTGGTGGTTAGGGTCAACAGTCTCTGTTTTCCTGTTGACTTTCTTGTTTTAGATATGGCAGTTCCTAGTTCACTTTCTGATTCTCCGATCATCCTCGGTCGACCTTTCTTGGCCACAGCCCGCGCCCACATCGACTGCGAGTCGGGCTGTATTGAGATTGCCGTTGGATCTGAGAAGCTCAAGCTTAACATATTCAAGGCAGCCAAGAACTTTGATTGCGATTGCATTGAGGATGACACGTCTGACGAGGACATGGCCGTCAGCGCGTGTATCGGACTAATTGGGACCTATTCGGACTGCTGCGGATTACCTATAAACACTGATAACTGCCTGACCAACGCATACTGTGACGTTCCCCAATCCTTCCCTTGTCCAGTACCTTCTCCTGGCCAGACTTCTGACGAGGTTTTCTCCGCTTCCCATACCTCGTGGTCTGAGTCATATCCGGGCTACTCACTGTCGGTCCATACTCATGAAGACCGAATTGCCCTTTCTTCCCCGCCAAATCAGGCGGATTTACAAATCCACACTGGGACCTTGAGCCCATATACTTCTCACTGGGGCTATTCATTTTTGGATCCATCTATCCAAGAAGCCCCTCTTCTTGGCCAATCTGAAGGCCAGTTTCTTCCTCCTAACTTGTTCTCCTACCCGTCTGGGACACTCTCGTCCCAAGAAATGCCAGATCCTTCCCCATCCACTCCCGAGCTAAAAGTGCTGCCTAATACACTCAAGTATGTTTTCCTGGGACCAAATGAAACGCTCCCTGTAATCATCAGTTCAAAATTAACCATGGAGCAGGAGTGCAAACTAACTAAGGTCCTCCTAGAACACAAGGCAGCTATTGGATGGTCCTTATCAGACTTATCTGGTATTAGTCCCTCCTACTGCACTCATCGTATATATACGGAGGAGGAGGCTCGACCTTCTCGCGAGATGCAGCGACGTCTCAACCCTAACATGCGGGAGGTCGTTAAGAATGAAATCATTAAGTGGCTGGATGCGGGTATAATCTACCCGATCAGCGATAGCCCCTGGGTGAGTCCGATTCACGTTGTGCCCAAAAAGGCAGGACTCACCATCCGTGTCAATGACAGGGGCGAATCCATCCCTACACGCACTCCTACATCTTGGAGAGTGTGTGTAGATTATAGGAAACTCAATGCTGCAACCAAGAAAGATCACTTCCCGCTACCATTTATTGACCAAATCCTAGAGCGGTTAGCGGGAAATAAATTTTTCTGCTTCCTGGATGGATTCTCAGGATATAACCAGGTGGCAATAGACCCCCGAGACCAAGAGAAAACCACTTTTATCTGCCCTTTCGGCACCTTCACCTTTAGAAGGATGCCGTTCGGACTTTGTAACGCGCCAGCAACTTTCCAAAGATGCATGCTGGCGATATTTCATGACATGGTGGGTGACTTTCTCGAGGTCTTCATGGATGACTTTTCAGTCTTTGGACCATCTTTCGACGAATGTCTTGCCAACCTGACTCGCATCCTTAGGAGATGTATTGATGTAAACCTCGTGCTTTCCTGGGAAAAAAGTCATTTTATGGTGCACGAGGGAATTGTTCTTGGACATATCATCTCCGATAGGGGTATCGAGGTTGACAGAGCTAAGCTCGATATCATTGCTGATTTACCTGTGCCTGGTTCTGTCAAACAAATCCGCTCCTTCTTGGGACACGTCGGTTTCTATAGGAGATTCATCAAAGACTTCTCCAAAATTTCTCGACCCTTAACTCATCTCCTATCAACCGACGTGCCCTTCGACATGGGCCCTGACTGTATACAAGCATTCACGCAGCTGCGTAATGCTGTCACCAAGGCCCCTGTTCTCCAGCCGCCTGATTGGTCCCTCAACTTTGAACTTATGTGTGACGCTTCAGACCTTGCAGTCGGAGCCATCCTGGGACAAAGACGCGATAGACACCCCTTCGTGGTATACTACGCCAGTAAGAAGTTGGACGAGGCCCAGCGTAATTATACTACCACTGAAAAGGAACTACTGGCAGTCGTCTTTGGGCTGGAAAAATTCCGTTCTTACCTTCTGGGCTCTCACGTTATTGTTTTCACTGATCACGCGGCCATTCGCCATCTCATGCACAAGAAGGATGCCAAGCCTAGACTGATTCGTTGGATCCTTCTGCTCCAGGAATTTGACATTGAGATTCGTGATAAGGTCGGAGCCCAGAATGTTGTGGCTGATCACCTTTCCAGACTGGACCCTGACCATATTGGACTTACTCTGCCAATTAATGAAGTTTTTCCTGATGAGCACCTATTGGCAATAAATGTGGCAAGTGGACCGTGGTATGCCGACATTGCCAATTACCTTGCTTCTGGATCTCTTCCACGTGGCTGGCCTAAAAACCAGCGCGAGCGTCTCATGGCAGAAGCAAAGTATTATTTCTGGGATAATCCACTTCTTTTTCGGATAGGTGCTGATCAAATCATCCGTCGCTGTATTCCTGACAGTGAGTTCCCCAGTGTGCTATCCTTCTGCCACGATCAGGCCTGTGGAGGCCATTTCTCTGGGAGGAAAACTGCAGCCAAGGTGTTGCAGTGCGGTTTCTTTTGGCCCTCCCTTCACCAGGACGCGCACACTTATGCCAAACATTGCACTAGGTGCCAGTCATTAGGGTCAATGGCACGTCGTGACATGATGCCCTTGCAACACATCCTAGCTGCGGAAATCTTCGACATCTGGGGAATTGACTTCATGGGTCCCTTTCCTCCATCCAACGGCTTCGAATTCATCCTCGTGGCTGTCGACTATGTTTCAAAATGGATCGAGGCTATTCCCGCGCGCCGTGCTGACCATGTTATCTCCACCCGATTCGTCAAAGACCATATCTTTGCGCGTTTTGGGATCCCTCGGGCCATTATCTCGGATGGAGGAAGCCACTTTACCCATGCTTCTTTTCGGGCACTTCTGAGGAGGTACGGAGTCCACCATCGTATCGCATCCCCGTATCATCCTCAGACGAACGGCCAGGCGGAAGTGTCGAACCGGCAAATCAAGCAGATTCTCCAGAAAACGGTTCGGCCTGACCGTAAGGATTGGTCCGACAAGCTGACTGACGCACTTTGGGCGTATCGGACCGCCTTCAAGGCTCCCCTTGGTATGTCTCCATATAGAATCGTTTACGGGAAGCCTTGTCATTTGCCTGTAGAGTTGGAGCACCGCGCTTATTGGGCGGTTCGCCAATGTAACCTCGACCCAGACTTGTGTGAACGAGAAAGGAAACTCCAACTCCAAGAGCTGGAAGAGCTCCGTCGTGAAGCCTATGATTCTGCTCTAACCTTTAAACAACGCACTAAGGCTTTTCACGACAGCCATGTTCGGCGGAAGGAATTTGAGCCATCTCAGCAAGTTTGGCTCTATAATGCCCGACTCAAATTCTTTCCTGGGAAATTAAAGTCCAAATGGACTGGTCCTTTTCTGGTCTCAAGACCATTCCCCAATGGGGCCGTCGAAATTGAAGATCCCAAATCTGGGCGTAAATTTACTGTCAACGGGCAGCGTTTGAAACCCTATCTGACTCATGAACCTGCCCCCATTGGAGAAACCGTTGCCCTGCTGGAGGGTAACTAATTCTTTGCCTCATTCTGAGTCCAGCTGGGGACATTAAATTCAGCGCTTGTTGGGAGGCACCCTAACAGCACTCACCATCCACCATCACTTTTCACACCTCTATCGCAATCACTTCACTTTTCTCTTCACCACCCACCATCCACCCACCCTTCCACCCTGATCTATACCCTGAACCTCAACTCTTGTTACCCGATCTTCCATCCTTCCTCTGCCTTTCCCTGCATGCATATGAGGACATAGCGTTGTTTGGCATGGGGGGGTGGATAGGCATCCATAGGATCCGGGTATGTTATGGTATTATACAGTTCCCACCTATTTATAAATATGCAAAAAAAAATATATATATATATATATATATTAATAATAAATGGTGTTTAGTAATGATTTGAAAGCTGAAACAAAAAATTCAATAAGTATTTATGGATATTCAACCTCTGTTTTGAAGAATTTCCAGGCCACAGAAGCTTGATTCGCTCAGGCTCGGCTTAATTCACTTAAAGTATTGACGAAATAGATCAAAGTCTCTCTTAACTAAGGACGTATTCTTGTACCTGAGACACCAGTACAGGATCCGTTGGTTTGCTTTTTCTTGAGAGCGTAAGTAAATTTGGTTCACACTACACATATCAAGAAAGACCAGGTGAACATAAGATCTAACCCTAGTGTTCATTAGGGAAGGTGGAGTCCTTACCTGTGCGTGCAGGTAGACTTTTTATCCCAGCATTTAGTCTTGTGTTTAGGAATGACTCTTTCCACCAAAAAGAAACTCTCCCACCAAAAAGAAAAATAAGTGTGCTCCTTCAAAATGTGTTGTAAGAGATATACTGACACGTGTTTCAAAAAAAAAAAAAAAAAAAAAAAGAGAGATGTTTTAAAAGAGTCAGTATATCTCATAAATGTCTGCATACTTTGTTTTTCGGTGAGCCACAAAAAAAAAAAAAAATCAGAAAATGGGAGTTGAGTTTTCCGTAATCATCTTAAGGGTCAATCCAAAAACACGAGCTGAAACTGGGACCAACTTGTACTTAAAAATTCGTGAAACCCTGGGAGTGAGTCTTAAGGTTCATCTGGTCAGTCTTGATCCTTCACTATGCACAACCATAACCTCTTGAGCTCTCGAGTACGGCAAAAACCTCCTGGGTCCTGGAAATCGTACTTAAGGTTTAAATATCAAGAGTCCTGGTTAGTTGAGAGATGATCTATGTCATGTGAGACTTAAAGTACTGGTAGTCTTCTTTACAATTGGTTCTCACAATATTCCATAATAAACACACCTGTATCACCTCAGAAGAAAATCTTCAGCTTAAGATCATTTCTAAATACTATTTTGCTAGGGACTAGCAAAAGATAGGCATGGGGGTATATGTTTGCACCTCAAAACACGCCTGTAATAACGCCTTCTTGTGCTATTTTCTAGCATTAACATTGCATAATAGGATCCTGTAATCGCATTTGTAAAAACACTTGCATGCATGCATTTAATCAAGAGAGGAAGAGGAGTGAAACAATCGCCTACATAGTTACATTTTTCTTCAAGTGCCTCCTTGCAAAATCACCCTCTTTTTATTTTTCCTCTTGATTTCTTCTTTTCTCTCCTTCCCGCGGCTGCGTCCTTCCCGCGGCTGCACTCTTCCCGCAGCTGCATGCAGCAGCCACGCAGCACCTCTTCCCGTCACGTCTCCCTGCCAACGCCGCTCCCTATAGCTGCAACTCGCACGCCCTCTCCCTGCTGCAGCCAACACGCCCCTCTCCCCTCCTCTATAAGTAGCTGCAGCTTCATCCTCGCGACGTAGCGGCTGCAGCTGCTGAAAAAACCCGCAGCCATCTTCTCCACCGCTTTCCCCTCCCATACGTCGGCCCTCCGTCGAGGAGGCACCCGGCGAGCAGGAGAACCCACTGTGGTGCACACCACCACAGTGGGAGCACCACCGCCCAGCTCTTCGACGAGCCGGTGGGCGTGGTGCATTCCCTCGCTTCGTTTCTTCTCTTTAACGCCATTGCCGCCGCTCCAAGCTTCGAAGCTTGAACCCACGGCAGCAGCAGCCCAGCAACAGCCCAGCAGCAGCAGCAGCAAGTCCTCCCGCCCCTCCGCGACCGTCCCCGCAGTCGCTCACCGCCTCCGCGCGCGTCTGCAGGGCGTTCCCCGCCTCCGTCTCCGTTCTGTCCGCCTCGCAGTTGCACCCGTAGCCCGCCGCCGCGCGCACTGCAGCGGCCGGCTACGGCCTCACGCCGACCCCTGCCCCCCTCCGCGACCCTCCGCGACCACCTGCAGACCTCCTCCACGCTCGCTCCTCCGCGCCATCGCCCGCTCGTCGACTTCGCGCAGGCCTGCAGAACCCTGCGCGAAGGCGCGCCCACACCCACCGTCTTCAGACGTCCGCCTCCGCCTTCAGACGACGTGGCGTCAGACGTCCGCCGCCGCGAGCAGACGACTTAACTCGCTGCCATTGTCCACGCTCTCGATCTCTCCAGCCCGCTCTCTCTCTCTCTGCTGATCTCTCTCTCCCGCTCTCTCTCTCTCACGTATTCTCTCTCTTTTGCACTCACTCACAGACACACACTACACCAACACACACACATCTTCACCAACACACACACACACCCACACACACACTTACACTATACGTATAGTTATATATAGTAACATATATATACTTATATACATCTATATATAATATATACATACATATATATATATATATATATATATACACTTATATACATAGTAATATCTATAGTTATGTATACATACATATATATATAATATATATACATATATATATAATATATATATATATCTACTTATATATATCTATATACTTATACATATACTTATATATATATACATATATACTTATATACATATATATATATATACATATCTATATACATATATATATACACACATATATATATATATATATCTAGATACATATATACTTATATACATATATATATATATACATCTATATAGTATTATATATATATACTTATATACATATATACATAGCTATATACATATATACATACATATATATATATACATATACACCTCTATATATATATAATACATATATATCTATATATATCTATACATATATACTTATACATTTATATACATATAGATATATTTACTTATATACATACATATGTACATATATTTTCACGTTATTTACTATACGCTGTATCACGGGGATATCTGCACCAGTTGCTGATATTCCCTGATACACGCGTACAAAAAAAAGCGTGGTCCCATACATCATCCATCCTCCATCCACACTCCACGCGGCACATAGTCGTGTTGGTTGCGTCTCTCTAGACGTCAACTGACTCGACATAGTGCTACACTACATCGTCATCTCCACCCCCACCCCTTTATATATATACTACATATAAATATATATCTATAGCTACTATATTTACTTTCTATCTGTTAGCTTCCTTCTTAGTAAAAAGATAAAAAAAGGTATAAAAGTGAAAAGATAATCTTTGATTTGCAGGTACCCCCGTCTAGCGAGTAGCAAGACTTGTTTTGGGACTCTGTTTGGCTAAAAGCCAAGGACACAATTTTGAGGGTGTGCCTCAAGAACAAGGATTACCATAAAAAACCTAAATAAGAAAAAACACCAAAAACACAATAAACGAACGGAAGAGACGTGTTTTAAGGAAAACGTAGAAACTCGACTTTAACCCCACTTCCCTGAGTTCGACCCTGGGCCTAAAAGTGACAAGATAAAATCAATTAGGCCAGGTTAAAAATTTTGTAAAGAGATGGTTAGGTCTGAATTAGGTTAACCACTATACATATTTCAACGATAAAAACATCATATTAACAACCTATCCAGGCCGACCCATCATCAGGTCCCTCTCCCGTACGCTGCGTGCCATGCGCTCACTCGCCCCCGCTCACACCCCGCGGGTCTGGGCAAGATTCGATTACCCAAACCATGCACTCCTCGCCCACCACCGCACGCCGGTGGGCCTGGTCCCGGGTGCAATACCCGCACCCGATTACCCGGCTCTGGGAGAGCGGTCCTAAGAGAGAAATCTGAGAAAGAGAGAGACACGGGGAAGGGTAGGGGTAGGTTTTGCTCTAACTCTTGTGTGAGCATGCAGGAACAGAAGAAGAAGAGAAGGAGAGCAGCTGAAAGAAGAAGAAGGGAAGCGGCCGAAGCCTCAGCTGCTCAGGGCAGCCGAAGAAGAAGAAGAAATGAAGGAGAGAAACAGAAGGAAAGAAGAAAAGGAAGGCACTGTAGCAAACCTACAGTTAAGTCGTCTGACCACTGCACCAGACGACGGATGAGCAGTGGCCAGAACAGAAAGAAGTGAAAAGAAGAGGAGCTGTAAAACAAGAAAAGAAAGAAGGAAGCGAAGAAGAAAAAGAAGAAAAGAGAAAGAAGAAAGAAGACTGAAGCCGCAAGCAAGGAAAGAAAGAAAGAGAAGAACAGAAGAAAAGAAGCAAAAAAAAAAGAAGGCTGAAGAAGAAGAAGAAGAAGAAGTCAGAGAAGAAGAAGAAGATTACCACAGCCACAGAAGAAGAAAAGAAAAGAAAGAAGAGAGGAAGACTCTGCAGGAAAAAGAAGAGAAGGACAGCAGCTGAAAGAAGAAGAAGGATAGAAAAGGAGGAGAGAAGAAGAAGAAGCCAAGACAAACTCTCTCTCTCTCTCTCTCTCTCTTATTTTTGTAATCTAATAGAGAACTTTTATATTTCTAGAATTCCAGTAGCTCTCTGAGTTCGACCTCGGGAAAACTGTTTCTGAGTAAAAATTTGCAATAGTAATCTGGTAGCTGTCTTACTACATACTATAACGACTGTAATTTAAAGTATAATAAACGTAAACAAGCTAACGGGTCACTATTCTTGGCGCCGTTGCCGGGGAGCAACGGCTATTCTAGAAGCTATAAATTCTCTATTTATGAGTTTCTAATAATCTTTTCTCTCTTTTGTGCAGGTACAGGAAAATCAAGAAGCAGCCGCACAACAACCACCCCAAGGACAGGTAACGTCTATCCTCTCACTATTAACCCCTAAATTCTAAAGAGGAAGAAAAAGGAAAAAAATAATATAGGTATAACCTGTCTTTCATACCTAGTAACAGCTGCATATTTTCAAACCACTATTCCTGCACACACTATTAAGGGTATTTAAGGGCTAACATCTTCTTACCTGAGCCCTAATTACCCAACAAGAAGTTAACTGGACCAAGTAGAGCCAACATAGGAATTAACACTAGGGTTTTAGAGACACACTCCTTAATCAAGAATTGAGAAATCCCAAAAGAAGTGTGCCTAAGCCATTGATTGAACATGCCTATTCAGAAAAACCCTAAGCAATTGGCTCTCTAAAAACACTTGAACCCTAAAAGACAAGACCTAATAAGTTCTCAAAGGAATCAATAGGTGAAGTTGACCCCTTAGGGTCAACCAACCTTCAACTTAGGTCACTCTTCACACTCAAAAAGCTAAAAGTTCAAGTAAAAACTTAAGCACCCTGATCTTAAACTAAAATTGGTAGACTTCAGAGGTCAAGATCCCCATTCTAGTCTACCTGGAATCTTAGTGACAAGAGAGGTCGGGTGGGGGAAATCCTGTAACCCGTGGGGATGCTCTATCGTGTAGGGGTCTTTGCTGGACTCACCCTCTCTGGCTGCACAGGTAATTCTCAGGTGGTCGATCTTTTGATCAAGGGGTCCATCTACCCCACACCTCTATAGTCACCCAACATTTTGGGTGTCTCGATTGGGTCCAGCACCTGCTAAACTCATCTCTTCCAACAGTGTATATTTGGTAGGAGGTCCTTGAAACCTCCTTTAGAACTTCACTCTCCTCGAGGCCGAGCCTCAGTACCCTTGTTTGAGAAAACAACACCTCACATCGATCTCTCCTCCGACTCCGAACCCAACTCACCTTCTTCTTCCACAAGGGCTCAGCCAGTTGAGGAAGAGAACAATCTGGAGCACCAGCTCCAGCGACTCAAAGACCTTTTCCAGAACTTTGCGCACCCACCGCAGCGTCCTATGATGCGAGACCATTATAATCCCGCTGCGGTGCTATTGAGCCTCGAGTCAAAATCCCGACTGGAGGACCTGATTCTGAATTAAAGCCTAGTATGATTCATGCCATACCCAAATTCCATGGACTTAATTCTGAAGACCCCTTCCTGCACATCAAATAGTTAAAGCATCTGGACCAGACTTTTGGGTCAGATGCACAAAATTGGGACTTCTCCTCATGAAGATGTTCTCTTTCTCCCTTATGGACAAGGCCGCTCATTGGTACCAAACTCAGACCTGATCGATCAACAATTGGGAAGAACTTCAGTTCAAATTTTTGAAGAAGTTCTTTCCCGTTGGTCGGACCAATGCCTTGCGCCATCAGATTACCCACTTCACTCAGCAAACGGGAGAACTTCTCCATGAGGCATGGGATCGCTTTCAGGATCTCATGAGAAAGTGCCCCCATCACAGATTTCCTAAATGGGAACAAGTCCAGTCTTTTTACTAGGGACTCCATGAGGATATCTGGCTTTTCGTCAATGCAACTTGCGGAGGGAATATCATGGGTCAACATGAGGACATTGTGTGGGAGATTCTCGAAAACATGTGAGAGAACTCCATCAACAATGACTCCATGGGATTATTCGGCAGGACGAATACCCGCGCATCGATAAACCTTAGGGGAGCACACGAGACGCAGGGCCTGTCCACATCAGTCGACCTGGAACTAATGGCCAGTCAATTGGACAAGGTCTCCATCATCGAGAAGAAGGTGGACTAGCTGACTCAGCACTTGCAGCGAGCCACCTCTACGCATAGCTCCTTTGCACAGCCTCCTTCCACACGGGAAATTGTGCAAAACATTCTCCACCGATCTTCTCCTGGGATGGATCCATATCCACCCCATCTGATTCCCGGATCGGAGGGTCATCCGATCCTTTCTATACCAGCCCAGGGAATTCCATTCCTCCATTCTCTGATTCTTTGGAGGTTCCTCAAACCTGCGAGGACCTCAACGCCATCCAGAATGATCCATTCTCCAACACCTATAACCCTGGATGGCGAAACCATCCCAACTTCCAGTGGGTGGGAAATTCCCAAACCCAAAGACCACCCTTTCAGCCCCATCCACAACCCCCTCGTCCTTACCAGCCGCCTCAGCCTCGGCCCAACCCTACCTATCCATCAGGGCCAAACCAGGACCAAATGTCCCTCATCCTTCAGACTCTGGCTGACATTCAAAGAACGAATGCAGCTATTCAGAAACAACACAAGGACAAACTTACAGAGGTTCGAAATCAACTGGCCCAGTTGGCTAATTCTCGCCAACCGAGCACACTTCATTCCCAACCTCTTCCTAACCCGAATAACGTGCCGACACAGCAGCGCGTTATGAACCCAAACCCAGGCCAAGCACACATGATTTATCAGGCCCCCTCTGTTCCTTCACCCGACGGGATGGAGGCTTCCACTTCTTATGCAAGCTATCAGCAGCAACCCATCTTACCCAACCCTAACCAAAACCAGGCAGGGCTAAATTCTGTAACAACCCGTAGTGGTAAGGAAACCCAAGATCCACCCTATCCAAACCACTCTAAGCCTGGTAGTGATCCCAACCCTAGGACAGTAATCCAAGACGTTCCTATCCCTGTCCTAGATCAAAGACCTGGACCTATCCTAGAAGAACCAACCAAGGTCCCATTTCCAGAGGCCTTGACCAAGGGAAAGAAGATAACCAAGCCCGTGGCACCTGAGGAGGACCTGGTCAAGCTCTTTGAGCATGTCCAAATAAACATCCCCTTGATGGATGCGATTCGCCATGTACCAGCTTACGCACGATTCTTAAAGAATGTGTGTACACCTCAGCGTAAGCCACGAACCAAGAGTGGGAGTCCAATTGTACTGTCAGAGCAAGCCAGCTTTGTAATCCTAAGCAGACTCCCACCCAAGGCTAAAGATCCTGGTACTCCCCTGATTTCCTGCAAAATAGGTGATACCCAATTCGACAGAGCATTGCTAGACTTGAGTGCTTCCATAAATCTGATACCCACATCCTTACTTAACCACCTAAAAGAATCCGAGCTAAAACCGACTGAGGTGACATTACAATTGGCAAATAGATCTATAAAGTCACCTAAATGGATTCTCGAGGATGTTATCTAAGAGTGCGGGATTTCTATTTCCCAGTAGACTTTATAGTCTTGGACATGGACGCCCCTGAAAACCCTAGGGATACACCGATCATTCTAGGGAGACCTTTCTTGGCTACTGCTAGGCCAACATCAGCTGTGAGGAGGCCAAATAGAGCTCAAATTTGGAAATCAAACCCTAAAAATTGATATATTTAAGGCCCAACAAGGAATCAATTGCGGTGTCATCGAGCAGATTTGTGATATCAGGGCTTTGGTTGATGAAACACATTTTGAGAATGACCTGATTATACCTCATCAACCACAAAAAGATTTTCAACCGCAATCAGAGGAGTCAAATCCAGATTTAGACAGACCCATAACTTCTACCCTTGAACCTCACATCTACCCTGAACCACCTGCTGCTGCTGATAACCCCATCCGTGAACTAAAACCCCTTCCCGATCATTTGAAATACATCTTTCTGGGTTCTAATCAGACCCTTCCTGTGATTATGAATTCCAAGCTTACTCCCGAACAGGAATCCCGTCTGATTGCTGTTCTCCAGCAACATCATAGAGCCATTGGATGGACTCTCGATGATTTGACTGGAATAAGTCCCTCTTATTGCACACACCATATTTACTCAGAAGAGGGTGCACGACCTTCTCATGAGATGCAGAGACCTTTAAACTCCAATCTGTAGGAGGTCGTGAAAAAGGAGATCATCAAGTGGTTAGATGCAGGGATCATCTACCCGATCTCCGATAGTCATTGGGTGAGCCCGATTCAAGTTGTGCCTAAAAAGGCAGGGCTCACCACCATTACGACTGAAATCAGAGAAGTCATACCTACCTGATTAGCCAACTCGTGGAGAGTCTGCATAGATTACCGATGACTCAATTCCTCCACGAAGAAGGATCATTTCCTACTACCTTTCATTAATCAGATTCTCGAGAAATTAGCGGGAAATCGATTCTTCTGCTTCCTTGATGGGTATTCTGGTTATAACCAGGTAGCTATTCATCCTGAGGACCAAGAGAAGACCACGTTCACCTGCCCCTTCGGAACGTATGCATTCCGAAGGATGCCGTTCAGTCTCTGCAATGCACCTGCGACTTTTCAGCGGTGCATGCTTGCCATATTCTCTGATATGGTAGGTGATTATCTGGAAGTCTTCATGGATGACTTTTCAGTTTTTGGGGAATCATTTGATGATTGCCTCCAGCACTTAGCACTTGGTTCATATACTCAGGCATTGTATCAACATTAATTTGGCTCTTTCCTGGGAGAAGAGCCATTTTATGGTGCTTGAAGGGATCGTCCTAGGACATCTGATTTCTGAGAAGGGCATCCAAGTGGATCGAGCCAAGGTTGATCTAATTTCTCGCCTTCCTATGCCTAGCTCGATCAGGGACATCCGTTCTTTTCTGGGGCACGTCGGTTTTTACCGTCGTTTCATTCCTGATTTCTCGAAAATCGCACGCCCCCTAACGACTCTTCTCTCTAAGGATGTACCCTTTGAAATCTCCAAGGAATGCACTCAAGCCTTTGAGAACTTTCATGACCGAGTCACCCAGGCCCCGATCCTACAATCCCCTAATTGGTCTCAACCCTTTGAGATCATGTGCGATACGTCCGATTTCGCCGTAGGAGCGATTTTGGGGCAGAAAGTTGATGGGAAACCCGTGGTCATCTACTACGCTAGTAAGACACTTGACGAGGCTCAGCGTAACTATACAGTTACGGAGAAAGATCTGCTAGCCGTAGTATTTGCCCTTGAAAAATTTCGATCTTATCTCCTGGGTTCCCACGTCATCATCTACTCGGACCACACAGCTGTAAGGCATCTCCTTGCCAAGAAGGATGTGAAGCCCCAACTAATCCAATGGATCTTGATGTTGCAAGAATTCGATCTCAAGATTCGCGACAAGGCGGGAAGACAAAATGTGGTAGCTGACCATTTATCCCGCCTTCCTTCTGAGATTATCAACCCTTCCGGACCCATCACGGAGCATTTCCCTGATGAGCACCTGCTGAAAATTGGTACTAGACTTCCTTGGTTTGCTGATATAGTAAACTACTTGGCATCTCATCAGATCCCGTCTGATTGGCGAAGGCCAAGAAAGACAAATTGCGCTCTGATGCCAAGTATTACATTTGGGAAGATCCGTACCTCTTCCGCATAGGTGCTGACCAAATCATCCGGAGATGTGTCCCGGAAGGTGAAGTCAATGATATTCTTTCCTTTTGCCATGACCAGGCATGCGGTGGCCATTTCTCTGGGCACAAAATCGTATCGAAAATCCTCCAGTGTGGCTTTTATTGGCCCGCTCTGTTCAAGGACGCATACAGTCACTGCAAGGCATGCAGTCGTTGCCAAACTTTGGGCAACATCAGCTATCGCGACATGATGCCTTTGCAGCCGATTCTCGTATGCGAAATCTTTGATGTTTGGGGGATTGATTTTATGGGCCCATTTCCGATTTTGGATGGTTTTGAATACATTCTGCTAGCTGTGGACTACGTGTCCAAATGGATCGAAGCCATACCGACCCGAACCTGTGATCACAAAATCGTTCTCAAATTCATTCATCACAATATCTTCGCACGGTTCGGGATTCCTCGTGCTATCATCTCAGACGGGGGGACCCATTTCACGAATGCTCAGTTCAGGTCACTGGTGACCAAATACGGGGTCACATCGAATCTCTACTCCTTATCACCCCCAGACTAATGGTCTAGCTGAGCTATCAAATCGGGAGATCAAGAAAATCCTGCAGGTCACTGTTCGGCCTGACAGGAAGGATGGTCGTCCCGACTTCTGGAAGCCTTGTGGGCCTATAGGACCGCCCACAAAACCCAATTAGGCATGTCTCCCTTTAGACTGGTGTACGGGAAGGCATGTCACCTTCCCGTCGAACTGGAGCACAAAGCTTATTGGGCAGTACGAAATTGTAATCTAGATCTTTCTAAGGCTGGAACCCACAGAAAGCTTCAAATCAGCAAGATCGATGAGCTACGTCTTGATGCGTACGAGAACTCGCGAATCTACAAGGAGCGGGTTAAAGCCTTCCATGACAAGCACATCTCCAGAAAGATCTTTCATCCTGGTCAGAAGGTCCTACTCTTCGATGCCCGACTCAAACTTTTCCCTGGAAAGCTGCGATCCAAGTGGGTCGGACCATACTTGGTCCGACAGGTTTTTGGAAATGGAGCCATCGAGATCAATCCACTCAGCCATGATTCCGACCTTTCATCGTGAACGGTCAGAGAATCAAACCGTTCATTGATGTAACTTCTACTGATTTGGCCGAATCATCTTCTATCCTCCATTCCCCATGAGCTTATTACGTCCAGCCGATGGCGTAAAACTCAGCGCTCAACGGGAGGCAGCCCGTCATTCTCTTTGAAAACCTGAAACCTTTTCTGACACCTCTGTGCACTTAAGGTTCGCCCTTTAGGACAGCCGACTCCACCTCAGGTGCTTGCATCTGAGATTAGAAATCGTCCGCAACAGTCACCTCGACCCATTCACTCACCAAAATATCTGTCCTAAGGAATGAACTAAGTTGCATAAAAACCCCCTAAGTCATAATGAGGACATTGCAAATCTTAGGCATGGGGGGGTATGAAAGTGCAAAAACTTGTAAGAAAAGGTTTTAAACAAAAAAAATTCATATATCCCAAAAACACCATAAAAATTAAAAAAAAAATTTGAAAACAAAAGAATAATAAAATAAGAGGAGGAAAGAAAATTTTGAGGACTCTACAAAGGAGGAGGAGAAAGGAACAAAATGGAAAGGAGCACAAAAATGAGAGAAAAAAAGTGATAGTCATTAGTAAGAAACTAAGGAATTAACCTAAGTTCTAGACCTCATTCAAGAAAAGAAATGAAAAGTGCATAGTGAGATTAGTAAGAACGCGAACCTTAGTCATTCTTGGATAGACTCTTAGTACCCATTAAGATCTAGACATTCCTCAAGAGGTTGAGGAAAATGAAAAGCTTAAGTATTAGGTCCAAGGCTTAGGAAGTATTTGGCCTCGTTAACTAACTTTTGGTTTACGGGACTCAGTAACCTAAGCACCCTAACCTCACACACAGCTTAGTTCAGTAAGCATAAAAATCAAAATCACGCAGAAGCGTTGCAAAAAAAATTCTGAAAATGACACCTAGAGTAGGAGCGGCCGATCAACACAAGTTGATTTGGACGAGTTCCCAACGCGAAGAGGTGGGAAATTCCCCTTGAAGATGCATAACAAAATATCATCTCCTCGGTGCTTGTCTCTTAGGATATTTACATATCCTACCAGGGGCATGTAAGCACTCCACTGGTTCAGATTCCATGGATGGTATTATCACAAAATGTCAATTGCCAGGGTCTGAATTCGGCCACGGAACACCATGGATGGGATTATCTCGAAATCTCAATAGCCAGGGTTCCGGGGGTTACCATGGGTGGTGCTATCTCAAAGCATCGACTGCCAGGAACCCTTGAGGATTAATGATGGGGACAAGGAATCTGATACAGACCGTGTTGAAAAGCCAATCCTAAGCTAGAATTAAAAAGAAAAGAGAGAAAAAACTCTCCAAACAGATAAATTTTCTATCTCTCTTTCTTACAAAATGCACTACAAACTGAGCCAGGGCAAAAATTATCTCAAGCACGGCTGCTTTAACCACAAAGTCCAATAAACCTTAGGTTAGTTCTTGTAGGCCTTAAAAACCTTTGCTAAGGATTGAGGCTGAGGCTAGACAGATCTGGATCTTGGTTGGTACTAGAGTACCTTGTAGGCCTAGGGTAGGCATTCTGACCTAATCTAGTTTGAAAAAGAAAAAGCACTTATCTGAAATCATTAAGAACTTCATGGTCTAGAACAAGGGTTGAAACCTTAATTTTTTGCTAAGGGACTAGCAAAAGCTAGGCATGGGGCTATGATGAGAACCTCATCATAAACCCTAACTAGCACAATCTAACCCTGATATGTAAGAAAAAGCTCCTACATGACCCAAAGAACTGCTTAACTCAGAGAATTCTGAGTTTAAGAATAAAACAAATCATAAAGGGTAAAACTGCAATTTCACCAATGCAGTTTGCAAACAGGGTAATTAAGGGTCCAAACACAAGTCAAACAAGCTTAACAAGAAAGAAAGTGGGATGATCTGATCTACATAAGGGTTATTGCAACTTCCAGGAATTAAATGACATTCTGTAACCCTAAAACAAACTCACTTCAATTCACGAGGTTTGAGGTAGGATAAAAATCAACTAAACCCTTTAAAATTCATAGAAAAATGTTCTCTAGGGATTAGAACCATCAATTTGGTCTTAGAAACCTATTTTGACCTAGAAAGAGAACCATGTCAAATTCATAAGTTATTTGAGTTTTTACGTAAATTGGCCGGTCAAACATGGTCCAACCTAGAATTAAAATTCACCACTAAAATCCTTAGGTTCAAATTGGTCTTGTAGAAAAACTTGAGCCTAAGTAGAGACCTCCTTGATCGACTTTACAATTTGGTCCTCTTCATTTACTTTTTGACCATTATCTTTTGAAACCCTTGCATTTAGGCCTCCAATTTTTCATCGTTCTTTGCAGAACGGTCCCCCCTGCAAACTCTGTGCAGCACCATGCTCCGACGACCTTGCGCGGAGTATGCTGCCGCGCAGAGAAGGGTTACTGCCCTGCAAAGCAGAAGCGGGGTTCCCTACAACGTCCTCTGTCGCAGGGACCCGGCCGTGCTCTTTGCCGAGCACCATACCTTCCGTGCGAACGCGCGGAAGGTATGGGTGTCCCTCCCAGCCATGCTCTGGCGAGGCTGGCACGTCGCCAGCCCGCTCCTCCCTCTACACCAACCCCTTTATAAGGATCGGCACCCCCTGCCGGCTCCAGCAAGCTCTTCTTTGACGGAGAAAACCCCCCCACTTCATCCCTTCCTCCTCCGTCAGAAGGCCCGAAGCTTCCGGCGACTTCCTCCTCTTCTTCCTCGTCGCTCTGCTGCCCTATCTGCAGCAGGGTTTGCCTTGCCCTCTCGTCAGCGTTCTGCTGTACCCGCCGGCGCCCTCCGCCTACTTCCTCGTCGCCGCATTCCTCCTCCAATGCTCCTTCTTCTCCAGCTCCGGCAGATACAAGCTGGCTGCTCCGCCCTCCCCCTTCATCTAAAACTTAGGTAAATAGCTTCCTCCCCTCCTCCCTTACATTTACCCTCTCTCAATTTACCTTTTTACTCCACTGCACGCGACTTCCACCTCCGCCTGCTCTGTCTCCGACCACCTTCTCCGACGAGCCCATCCCACCTCCACAGACCTCCTCACCCCTCGCTGACTACCCCAAAAGCTTCCCCTCACTCCACTCAACCGAACCCCCCTTCCCATTCACTGCCAAACGCCACCCGACCACCCCCCGAACAAACCCACCTCTCCGGCCACAGTCCGACCTAGGGCTACCTCCACACGCGGCCTCACGCCTCGCCACCACCCGCACTGCCTTCGCCGCACTCCAGCGAAGCTCCCTGCGTCTTCTGATTGGGCCGAGAGGCCGTATTCCTGTTTTCAAGTCGGAGCCCCTTCGCCGCCATTACTGAGTTGTTGCAGCTCCTTCACCTGCAGCTGCAGGCGCTCTTCAGCCCAGGTACACACCCCCAGTTGTGTGGGTTGCCTCCGTGAGCACGCCCAGGTCTGCAGCTGAGGCGAAGACCCCGCGAGTTGCTGCAATTGCCTGCGGCTTCCTCAGCTGTAGGCGCTAATTTGGGAGGTGGGACTTTAGTCCCACCTCGGAAGTGCGTGGCCGAGCGCCTGCACTTAAATTGGAAAAGTGTCTAAGGCTATTCGCCTTTGAACACAGGGGTCAGGTCCCTCTCCCGCACGCTGCACGCCACACGCTCGCTCGCCCCCGCTCATGCCCTGCGGGTCTGGGCAGGATCCGATTACCCAAACCGCGCACTCCTCGCCCACCACCGCACGCTGGTGGGCCTGGTCCCGGGCGCGATACCCGCACCCGATTACCCGACTCTGGGAGAGCGGTCCTAAGAGAGAAATCTGAGAAAGAGAGAGACGTGGGGAAGGGTAGGGGTAGGTTTTGCTCTAACTCTTGTGTGAACGTGCAGGAACAGAAGAAGAGAAGGAAAGCAGCTGAAAGAAGAAGGGAAGCGGCCGAAGCCTTAGCCGCTCAGGGCAGCTGAAGAAGAAGAAGAAACGAAGGAGAGAAATAGAAGGAAAGAAGAAAAGGAAGGCACTGGAGCAAACCTACAGTTAAGTCGTCTGACCACTGCACCAGACGACAGATGAGCAGCGGCCAAGACAGAAAGAAGAGAAAAGAAGAGGAGCTGTAAAACAAGAAAAGAAAGAAGGAAGTGAAGAAGAAAAAGAAGAAAAGAGAAAGAAGAAAGAAGATTGAAGCCGCAAGCAAGGAAAGAAAGAAAGAGAAGAACAGAAGAAAAGAAGCAAAAAAAAAAAGAAGGCTGAAGAAGAAGAAGAAGAAGTCAGAGAAGGAGAAGAAGAAGATTACCACAGCAAGAAGAAAAGAAAAGAAAGAAGAAGAGAGGAAGACTCTGCAGGAAAAAGAAGAGAAGGAGAGCAGCTGAAAGAAGAAGAAGGATCGAAAAGGAGAGAAGAAGAAGAAGCCAAGACAAACTCTCCCCCTCTCTCTCTTATTTTTGTAATCTAATAGAGAACTTTTATATTTCTAGAATTCTAGTAGCTCCCTGAGTTCGACCTCGGGAAAATTGTTTCCGAGTAAAAATTTGCAATAGTAATTTGGTAGCTATCTTATTACATACTATAACGACTGTAATTTAAAGTATAATAAACGTAAATAAGCTAACGGGTCACTAGATGCCTTCTTATGTCATGAAATGACTCTTTTCCCAGCTAAGGACCAATCTTGTTTTGATGCATCGTTTAAGAATCATTTCAAGATTAGCTAGACAAGAGTCAAACGATTCTCCAAAAACAGAGAAATCGTCCATGAAGACTTCCATAAACTCTCCCACCATGTCAGAGAATATGGCCAGCATACACCTTTGAAAAGTCGCAGGTGCATTGCATAAACCAAATGGCATCCTACGAAAAGTAAAGGTTCCATAGGGATAGGTGAAAGTAGTTTTTTCCTGATCTTCGAGATCGATAGGAACTTGGTTGTATCCCGAGTAGCCATCAAGAAAATAGAAGTACTTCTGCCCAGCTAATCTTTCCAGGATTTGATCAATGAAAGGCAGAGGGAAATGATCCTTTTTCGTGGCCATGTTCAGCTTCCTGTAATCGATACAAACCCTCCAAGAGGAAGGTGAACGAGTTGTGACAGATTCTCCTTCTCATTAGTCACAACGGTAATCCCAGCTTTCTTGAAAACAATCTGCACGAGACTTACCTAAGGACTATCAGAGATCAGATAAATGATTCCTGCATCGAGCCACTTAATAATCTCCTTTTTGACCACTTCTCGCATATTTGGATTTAATCTCCTCTGCATCTGGTGAGAAGGTTGGGATCCATCTTCCAAAAATATTCTATGATTGCAATAAGATGGCTCGATCCCCCTAAGGTCATGAATGGTCCAACCAATTGCCTCCTTGTGTTCCTTCAAGACCTTAATTAATTTAATCTCGTGCTCCTTTGTTAATTTAGCACTGATAATCACAGGGAGCATCTTATGTGGTCCTAAAAGCTGATATTTTAGATTCTCAGGCAATGGTTTCAGTTCAAGCTGGGGTGGGTTGATGATTGAAGGTAAAGAAGATGCTGATGAAAACTCATCAAGAGGAAGAGGTTGAGAGTGAATAAAATCAATAACCTCTTTAGAAAATGGCGGGTCTGCCATAGAGGGTTGCGGGTCCAATTCATCACCAGAGGAGGAACTTTCAAATGCAGAAACCATCATACAAGTTTCAATATTCACCTTATCGTCCTCAAGTTCCTCAATAAATCCAAAATCCTCGAATTTATTAATCACCTTAAAAATATCCAATTTCATTCTTTGATCCCCAAAGGCGATTTCCATGCTACCACTTTCACAGTTAATGTTGGCCTTAGCGGTAGCCAGGAACGGAAGCCCCAGAATGATGGGCGTGTTCCTCAAATTATCAGGTGCATCCATGTCAAGGACAAGGAAATCTACAGGAAAATAGAAATCCTTAACCTTAACAATAACATCTTCAATAACACCTCGCAGATTTGTGACCGAACGGTCCGCTAACTGCAGCATTACTGAAGTTGGTCGAAGTTCACCTAATCCAAACTTCTCATAAAGAGAAGTCGGAATTAGGTTGATGGATGCACCCAAATCCAGTATTGCTCTATCAAAAGTGTAATCTCCGATGACACAAGAAATCAAAGGAGCACCTAGATCTCTCTTTTTCTAAGGGAGGTGGTGCAGGATAACAGAACTAGCCTGCTCGGAGAGTACCACCTTCCTTGGAACAAATTCTCTCGACTTACGCTTTTGTGTACATAAATCCTTTAAAAATCTAGTGTAAGCCGGTATATGCTTGATAGCGTCAAGGAGCGGGATATTGATCTTGACATTCTTGAAAATATTCAAAAGCTCCTCATTACTATCAACAGACTTCTTCTTCCTTAATCTGATCAAGGCTTCAAGAAAAGGAACATGAGTCGGATCTTTGGAATCAGGTTCCTGAGCCTTGATTTCTTCTCCAGAGTTCTCCTTTCTCTCCTCAGGTTCTTCAGGATTCGGTAAATCAGAACAGTGTGGTTGTGGATCCTGAGTTTGTTTACCACTCCTCAAGGTAATAGAATTTACGGATGCATACGAGTTTGGGTCTTGGGGAGGGTTAGGAAAGATTGGAGGGGCTTCATTAGCCAAGAATCGTTGATTTGCAGAAGAAGAAGAAGAAGAGGAAGGACCCTGCTCAACCACCTGAGCATGTGCGTGTGGGTCCCTCTTATTTCCGTACCCATGATCTTGATTGCTCGGATTCAGGATATTTTGTAGGTTGGGTACGGGTTGAGATGGTAGAGATCCGAGTTGACGAGAATTAGCTATGAGCCCGGTTTGCAAGTTGTCCAGCGAGGTTTTCATTTGCTGCATAAGCTAGAGCATGGATCCTTGCATCTCTACCATTTGTCGGTTCAAATCAGCCTGCCCTATAGGTTGACGGGCATTCCAAGCTGGTTGATTGACCTGATTTAAGGGCAACTGAGTATAAACATGACACTAATCCATTGGTCATTGTGGAGCATAGTTGCTGGGTCAGAATTGGGTCTGCTACCCTGGGTTTTTCCAAGAGAAGTTAGGGTGGTTTCTCCAACCCGAATTATAAGCATTGGAGTAGGGGTTGGATCTAACATTCTCCTGTACAGCACAAACATCTTCATAGGGTGAGGATGGAGAGAAAGAAAGGGAAGGATCAGAGAAATTGGGATCAAAGGCCCCAATTTGGAACCCGTAGGGTTCCGAATAATGCTGGCTCGCAGGTTGAGCCGCATCAAGTTAATTCACGAACTTCCGTCCAGAAGGAGCTCACGACGAATGGAATCCTGAATTCTGGGATTGAGTGGATCAAGAGTTGTTCATTGAATTTCCAACCATCCACTCTTCCATTCTCATAGAGACCAAGTCCACCTTATCATGTTTATTACAAATCAATTCCATATCAAATGAATGAGAGCCGTAGACTTCATTAACATTCGATCTGGGTTGCTGGGACCGGTTAAAAGTATCCATGGAGGCATGATTGACCGAATTCTCGCTCATCTCCTCAAACAAATCGTGCACGCTATCTGCGTCTTTGTTGAGGAAATGGCCTCTGCAAGAAGCATCCACGTGATTTCTGAGTCGCTTAGTCAACCCGTGGTAGAAGATCTGCACGAGTTGCCATTTCGACACCTCGTGGTGTGGACACCTCCGCAATAGGTCCTGAAATCGCTACTAGGCCACATGAAACTGCTCCCCCGACCACTGGGTAAAGGTAGTGATTGCCCATCTCAAAGCATTGGTACGTCCGACAAGGAAGAATTTCTTCAGAAAGGTCGATTTCAACTCATTCTAAGTTGCAATTGGTCTTCCTACAGACCTGTACCAATGAGTCGCTTTATCCTTAAGAGAGTGAGGGAAGAGCCTCATGATTATTTGCTCTTCATTCACGTTTCGTGCCTTGGTGATCTGGACCAAAGTGGTCAAGTCCTCCAGGTGCTGAAACGGGTCTTCAGATCCAAGCCCATGGAAATGTGTGATCAGGCTTAACACCTGGGACTTGATTTCTACGTCTCCGACAGGAATTTGGACGTCGGGACGTTCCCCATAATTTGAAGGATCATAAAAATCCTTCAAGGGCTGAGCGCCCTGCATTCTCTAGAACCATTCTTGCATTTTCTGCATTTGTTCCAGCTGCCTTCAAAATACCTCTTGTGGATCTTGAGGCAAAGGAGGCTGTTGATTGGTCATGGGATCAATTTGGCCAAAATCCAATCTACGCCTCCTAGAATACTCTAGTGGTCCTTCCAATCGAGGATTCAATGACCTTCCCAGCATAAACTAGGAAAAGGTCTGAAGGACTGGGGATAAGAACCCTACAGCACAACAAAATAAGCCTGTCCTTAAATGGGGTAGCCTAAGGATCTACAGACTCCCAAAACCCGCCTTAAGATTATAAACGATTTACTCTACTTGTGTCTACTTAATCCAACCAGTTAGGAGGGACTGGGGAGAAGGTTCTTCCTTCGACTTTCGCCTCTAGTTCCTAGTGTACCCCCCAGCTGCGGTCGTTTGACGCTACTCCCTTAGGTATACATCAGATTGATCAGTACAAGTAGGTTAATCGTAAACAATCTCAGACTAGGCCCCGAAGAGCGAATCAGTCCTTAAGGCCAATGTGTACTCGATTTTATTGAGCCTGGGATTATAGTGCTTATGGAATGTGGTGGGCCCTTAAAATGGGCTATGCCCTTAATGATCAATTGAGTATGTGTAAGTGCGTGCACAACCAGGGTTTTCAAGCAAGATTATTTGTGATGAGTAGATTTTAATGTTCAAATCTTACTTAAGTAGCTTTTAGGGTTTAGAATTAGGTTGATTTCAATCAAGTTTAAGGCAAACCAAGTTTTCAAGCACGGGAGAAGATTGCTTTCCATTTAAGATCGGAAATCAAGTGGAGTGCTTGGTATGAACCTAGATTGAAAACCCTAAGAGGAAGCTACTTGGTGAGTTGATTTTATGTTGAGTGGTGCAGCCTAAACAACTCAAACAATTGGCCACAATTGCACCACTGAGTTAGGCACATAGAAATGATTAACCTAGAATGATTTCTACTCTTTTATGTGTTGATTTGTGTGTACCGATTCCATATCAGAATCTGGTTGAGTAGAAAAAAATCAATTAGGTTAAGTGCCTTGAATGTGGGTGTGTGTTGTGTGTATGTTAAATTACCCTACAAAATTATCTTTTTATTTTTTTTACATACGAGGGTGAGATGTGAGTGTGAGTGGAAATCCAAACAACCAAACTAATCCTAGGATTTATGAAAACACCTAGGTTAATTAGATTTGAATTTAATGTGATGAAGTGAAATCTATGGAGGGGGAAGAATGGGGAGCACTTACAGTCGTCTTCAACTACACTTTACTCCAATCTACTGCTTGATGATTCCCTGATAAGGGTATATGCAAAATAATAGACACAAGAGAAAGCAAGTTAGAAGACAGTAAAGTGAGTGAAATGTGAAAAGAAGATCAGAAAATTGTTGCCTCCCCGGCAACGGCGCCAAAATGTTGAACGTCGGAGGACTACGCTATCGGAGTTGGTTTTGAAAACCTATCGTTTTAGTTCGAGTAGCGAAGAACTTGGGTTTAACAAATAAAATTTATACCGGAAAAGAAATCCCGAGTCGAACTCAGGGAGGCTACATCGATCAAAATTCGCAATTATATATTTTTTTGTGTTTTTTTTAAAGAGTGGAATAATCACAATGAAATGGAATAATTGTAGACAATAAGAAAGAGAGAGAGAAAGAGAGAAAACATTCACTTAATGTTGCAAAATATTTTTACAACTAAGAAAGTGAGAAAAGATTACACTAGAAAGCGAGAAATTATTACAACTAGAAAGCAGGAAAATTCTACTCTAGAAAGTAGGAAAAAAGAATGGGAGAGCGAAGTTATCCTCCTCGACGATCACTTAGAGGATGAGCCAGACGAGACAATGCCTGGAAGACGAGGAACGGAGCGGGAAGAAGGAGGTCGAAGCAGGAGGAATAGGAACGAGGCAACACGTTGTCGTCGTCGCGGGATCCACTTCTAGAATGAGGGCGAAATTTTGATTTTAGCTCTTGAGGAGCATCCCGAGTGTAGGACAAGCTTCTCTTGAGCTTTGGAGAGGGAGAGAAGAGAAGGAAGGGATGGATCAATTGGATGGAATATGGTCTCCTTTTATAGGCTTTTGGATGGGGGCATTTTGGTAAAAATATAAAGGAGAACGTGGGCTTTGATAGCACCCACGTTCCCACGTTTTCCTTGATTACATGTTCCTTCATTGTGCATCTCTTCATGTGATTGGCGTTGAGAACTAGCAACCTTTGGATGAACATCCTACGGCTGTAGATCTCTTCTGATAGTAATTCTTCATCTCTCCATCAAACGTCGGTGCAGCTGTACAGACAACTTAAATTGCTGCAGCCTCTTCACGCGAAGGATTCTCCCCGCCTCCTCGTGTCTCAAATGCTCCTGCGTGTACCCACAACTCATCCAAGCTGGCCACGTGGCGCACCCACTGCCACACATTGAGCATCGGATGGTTCAATTTCTCTCTTGTATGCACAAGGAAGGAAACTCCAGCCAAGAGTTGAATTCGTGACTTGTGACACCTAAGGATCTTAGCCACTACGCTATGCGTGTGGATAGACAAGAGCATTCCCGTGCCATTTAATGCTGACCGTTGGATCTTGATTTAATGGTTGAGATTAGATGTGGAATTCCTCTCATATGAGATGTGGCTTGAGGGAGGCAACCTGATCAACTCTCAGTCGTTGGATGAGAAGGCAGGGCAGCGAGCGATTTGGAGGGTCTGGATGGTGCCACGTGGCATCATTTGGACCGTCCATCTTATATTAGTTGTAGATGGTGCCACAGATGTCGGATTGGACCGATTTTCACGCCATTAGGCTACGTTCATTGATCCAAGCCCATCTGTGTGGTCGGATTTGTCGTCTGAGGTGCGGATTAACACCATCTTGGCACTTGCTCTTTAGGGTTCCTTAGTCTCTATCTGGTGCTACGGATGTCTGATTAGGGCAATCTTGGAGTCGTTGAACTCCAATCGTCGCCCTGATCAGATTCATACGATTCGATCTTCAATCCGAGGCCCTGATAAAAAGTCACCCTATCCCTGACCATAAAAAGGAGACAATTACTATATAATTTATACAACTTGATCTAATTGTATGATTATGCATGTTATGCACTATTTATAATTTATGATGCTAATGTGACACTAAGAACATGCATTAATAGACATTTTAGGTTAATCAGATGTATGCACATCACAGCCCTCCTGGAAACTTGCAATTTCCCCTCGAGGTTGGGCCAAAGTTCATGGAAAAATCCCCCCTGATTAGGCTCACGCAAATAATCTCGAGCATGCCTCCAATGCACGGATTGTTATCCTGTGGAACGCTTCTATGTGGAAGGTGGATCTCATCCACTCCACTAATCAAGCCATCCTCATCACCTGCCTCGATAGGGGAGGCCTTTTGATCTCCTCCATTTTGCAAGAAACACTCCTCCCAACGTGTCCCCTTATGGAGCACACTAAGATTTCACAACAGTTTAATTGACAGAGCTTGGGCCATCTTTGGTGATTTCAACACCATCGGACAGTTTGAAGAAAAAGCTGGGGGCAACCCTCCTTCCAAAACTAGCATGAGAGACTTTAATAGCTGTATTGAAGATTGTGGGCTACTTCAAATAGCCACCTGTGGCAACCCTTTATTTTGGAGCAATCTTTCCACAGGATTGAGATTCTCACATCACTTGCATGCTAGATCAGGGGATCGCCAACCCCCCTAGGTGGATCTTTTTCCACTCTCCAGAGTTGACTATCTCCCAGCTAATCTAAGTGACCATGCATGTATGATTATTCACCTTGTCCCCTCCCTTAGGAAGCGTAAGCCATTCCAGTTCCTTAATTATTGGGCTGAAAAGGTCGCTATTCTTGCAGATGATTGAGAAGGCCTGGAGCCCCAAATATGCAAGTAACCCCCTCATTAGATGTATAATGAAGTTAAAAATGTTAAGATTGTGCTCAAGGAATGGGAGAAGGAAGGCCGCACTCGAAGCTCCCGCATCCTTGATCTTGAGTTGTCTCTCGATGGAATCTATCGCTCACTTGCCTCTGAGCCTCTTAACAGTTCGCTTCATGATGATGAGATACGACACATTGCTCACTTCCCTTCAAAAGGAAGAAGAGGATTTTTGGATACAGCAGAGTAGATTAGATTGGCAGAAATTGGGAGATTGGAACACAAAATTTTTCACCACGGCTACAAGAGTTAGGTAGAACTTCAACTCCCTCACCAAATTGTTTAAAGCAGATGGGGAAGATGCTGATAAAGAGGAGTTAAAATCTGAAGCCCTTACCTTTTTCTTAAACCTTTTTGCTAAAGATGAGAACGTTGTCAAATGGTCTAATTTCCCACTCTCAGGTAGGACACTATCTGATCAAGACAATGCTATGCTTACCTCCATCCCATTGCCTGTTGAAGTTAAGGGAGTTGTGTGGGATATTGGCTCTGACAAAGCACCTAGTCTCGATGGCTTTAATGCCTACATTTTTGATAAATGCCAGTTTATCATCATTCTTATGCATTAAAACAAACCTAGCTCTTAGGATTTTACTCCGCAAATGGGTTTTTGGGCTGCATTTAGGCATAAAATAGGTTAGGCGTGCATTGCATTTTTTTATTGTCTTTTTAATATGTTTTTGTGAGTGTTAGGGATGTACAGATATACAAATCCCGAAAACCCTAGCACTCAAGAAGGCAAATGGTGAAGGAGAAGCCCAGACTAGCTGGAACTCAGCTTGATCCAGCTCACCACAGCTGGAACCTAGCTCACTTGAACTAGGGTTAACTCATCCCAGCTCCATTCAGCTAATCTCAGCTGAATGGCAGCTCAACAGAGTTCATCTTAGCTCACCCTAGCTCAAGTCAACTCAGATCCAACTCAACTTAGCTGAGTCTAGCTCATCTCAGCTCCCACTAGTCCACAAGGAGCTCTAGCTAGCTCAGCTGAGTTGACAGGAGTTCACCCCAGCTCAGATCCAGCTACATCCAGCTCCACTCAACTCCAGTCAGCTGAAGAAGAACTCATCCCAGCTCAGGAAGCTCAAGTTCAGCTCCCGGGGACTTAGCTTAGCTCAACTCAGTTGAGCTAAGCTACCTTAGCTGCCTTAACTAGCTTGATTCTCCCCGGGAGCACCAGACGTAGCTCACCTCAGCTCATTATGGTAGAAGCTAGCTTACTTTAGCTCGGCTTAGCAGCTAGCAAAGAACTAGCAAGCTAAGCTAGCTAGAGTAACTCCATGCCAGCCTCTTCAGCAGCAGCCATCTCCAATTTCAGCTTCAGACTTCTCCTCCTCAGCTCCTCCCTCCAAACCCTAGCTCCAACACCTTCTCCTCTACTCCTCCATTAGCTAAGCTATCTTAGCTTAGCTTAGCTTAGCTATGCTCCAACTTCCTTGGCTTGTACCACCCTAAAAACCCACCTAACAACTCCACCCAACTAGCTCCACCTAAGCTCCACATAAGCTAACCTACTTGGCACAAACCTAGCCTACCCACCACCTCCAAAAGACACCTAAAAGTGGCGCCAAAACCACCTTAACCACCCCCTTGATGGCGCCACTTTTCCCTCCAAAATTCCCCTTCATCTCCACCACACAATTCCCCTTGAATCCATCTCCACCATCCACCTAACCCCCCTTCTAGAAGACCCTATGTTGGCGCCAAAATGGTGGTGTCTCTCCACCACCAAAAGCCACCAACACCACCATAACCACCCCCTTTAACACCCCTTGGGTTGGCGCCACACACCCTTGGCCATAGGATCACCAACCACCTCCATCCTTCCATCCTAGCCCTCCATTTCAAGGGGCACCTTAACCCCCCATCCTACCCTATAAAAAGACCACTACCCACCACCATTCAAGACATCCTTGGCTAGAAAATTCACTCTCACATTCTACCTAGAAGCCCACGCCCAAGAGAGAAGAAGAAGAAGAAGATTAAAGGGATATTCTGTCCCTTTGGTGCCTTCCCCTCTTCCCTTCTCTCTTGGGTCACGCCAGCCAAAGGAGAAGCCAGGCAAGGAAGATCTTGGAGGAGATCTTGAAAGTGGTCCACGCCACCTTGGAGGAGCTTTTGAGGGTGGTGCTCGCCCACCCCTTGGAGAGAGCATTGAAGGTGGTAGCTTCCACCTTGGAGGAGCTCTCAAGGAAGGAAAAGAAGGAGGCCCTCCTTTCAAGCCAAGGAGCAGCTAGGCTTGGAGCAAGAAGACTCCCTTCTTCACCAAATTTTGCAAGAGGATTAGTGTTTCCTTTATTGCTTTTAAATTTGTTTAGTTCTAGTAGAAGCATTCCTCTACTTGTCCTTGAAAAGAACACTAATTCTAGTTAATTAAATTGCCTTCTTTTAGCATTTTATTGCAATTGTTACTTTTGGTTCTAGCACTTGTTTAACCTCTTCTTCCTAATTACTCTAGGCCCCTACTTGCCTAGAGTGAGCTTAGGAAGAAGATATTTCTATCTTTTAAGTTTTAGTTAAGCAATTATAGGTGTTAGTACTTTTCGTTACAATTCGCATTTTGCCCTTATCTTTTCAAAGCACAAAAAAAAATTATATATATTTAAAATACCAAAAAGAAAGTTGAGACGTGTCTTTAGCAAGAGAGTTGAATTGCAATTTTTGCCTCCTTGGACGACCCTAGATACTCCCCTATCTAGGATATAAATTTAAAAGCGAAAGTAGATTCGCGTGTTGCAACGACGTTAAAAATCTGCTTTTACAAATCACGCATATTTCGCTATCAATTTTTCACCAAGATTGGGATCACTACAAGAATATTTACTATTGTCGATCATTAAAAATGGTCGGCAATGTGAAAAAAATAGTTGAGAAATAGGGTCAAGGAATGTACTGTCATTATTGGTTTTCTCGACCGTTCTAGAACATTACCATCAGGAAAAAGGCAAACCCTCATTTGACGTGTCGTTTCTGTCGTCTGTTTTAAACGATCTAGAAAAGTTTTTTTCGACCGTTATAAATGCACCATCGACGTAAATATCTACATCGACCGCTATTTAAGTGGTCGAGTAAGATCATATTCTAAACCATTTGTTAATAACGGACAAGAATTTTACTATTGTCGTCAGATTTCAAACGGTCAAGAATATTAATATTCTCAACCATTTTTATCTAACGGTCGAAAATACCAATATTATCATTTGTTTTTAAATAATCGATAATGCCTTGTAATTTTGGTAGCATACTATTCTTGTCCGCTGGAAAATGGTCGACAATAGTTGCAATTTTTTTTTAATCAATGTTTTTAATTATGTGGAAGATCGGTAGAAAACTGAAAATCCTATAAAAATATAATCATTCACATAGCTTAAAACATTCGCATCTAATTAAAACACTAGAAATGGAAATAAAAATTTTATATATGTAACAATGTATACAAAGTTCATTACAAACAGTAATATATATAAAAAATACAACAATCATGCTGCAGCACCAATGCCTCCAGCACCACCACCACCTAAATCTTCATCGTCAGGACGATCTCTAAACTGATGAAAGGATAGGTGATCGATACCTCCTTGCTGAAGTACCCTCAGGAGCTCCTTGATAGTCCAAGTCAACCGCTGCAACTACTCTAACGACTCCCTTAACTGCATTGTGTTATCTCTGACCTGCGTGGTTAGCTCATCAATCCACTGCTCCTCCTCGTGGAGGCAGCATAATAACACAATCTCCTTCCTCATCTCCTGTACCTTAGCTGAAGAGGACGATGCCCCCTTTTTCCCTTACCAGGTGGAGACGATCTTGCTCCTCCTTGCACTACAGACGTACCCACCATGCTCATGTGGCATGACGGTCCAGAATGCCTTTCTGCTGTCAGTGGCTGCTAAACTATACCAGAGTTGGCTTCTTCAAGAGGATGCATCAAGTTGACCATATTATCCTGAAAGATATTGAATTACGTTAAGTAATTTCATTTATTTATAAGTAAGAAATGAAATAAAAGTATTACGTATTTTAACTTACGTGTCTCTGCTGGTATGTGTCATGAAGCCACTCTCTATTTCCCTCACTACTCTTCTTGCTATGAGTGGCCTTATATACTCCCACCCGATCAAGCTAGACACCTTCATACATGGCAGACTATAATATTTTGAAATAGTTAATCAAAACAAATTAAAAGTATTGCAAGGATTAAAAGAAAATAATAATTAAAAATACTTACATATATGGATTTCATCCCACTTATGGTCCTCCTACCCAAGACATGAGTCTTCAGTGGAGCCTTAGCCCTATTTCCCTTATTCTTCTTGGTCTTCTCCTAAAATAAAGGTACAATTGATTAACTTAGAAATTACTTAAATGATAATATATACAATACTGACGTGGTCCGGACGCGTTTGTTTAAGAATGTCGTTGTAGCTTACGTTCGCACGTCGGTTTTAATTAAAGAAACGGACGTGAGTCCGAGTGTCGAACATAGGGAGGCATGAAAATTGGGTTTTCTGTCACTTCGTTGTCACGGAAATGGCAGGTTTTTCTTGTGAGAAAATGCGGGAGAAGAGAAACGAGTGAGGGGGAGAGAGAGACTAGGGTTAGAATCTTTTCATCATGTCATTCATGCAACTCAGGATAAGGAAGAAACTTGGTAAAAAAAAGAGCTACAATAGCTAGAAAAGAAACATCTTCATTTAACATGCAACTTAAGTTTTTGTAAATACAACCATAGACAAATGTTTAAGCTAAAGTAAGGTAATCTTAAGATAGAGAGAGAGATAGGAGAGGATGAGGTGGCCACGGTGGTGGAGGAGGGCTCCGTCGGCGACTCGTCGACTCTAGCGATTACAAAAGGGTGCTAAGAGTAGGGTAGAAGACTTGCAAGGGAATTGAATGCTTTACATGGGTAGTTGGAAGGGGTTTATATAGGAAGAAGGGGTTTCTAATTTAGGTAGGGTCTTTAGCGATGTCTGGGACGTCACTAAAACCATGCTGAAAGCGCCGGTGTAGACCCCTGCCCGCCGGTCCATCGTGCACACCTACTCTTCTTCTCCTTCACGATCCGTGTGCACACCTTGAGGGCCATCCAATCGAAGATCAGAGAGTTGAAATTGCGCGGAGGGCGCGTTCGTGGATTGCGCTTGTGCAGCACGCGCCCTACGCCTCATCGCGCGCATCTGGAATGAACGCTCGCGATCGCGCCACGTGCCTTCATCCGCTTCGTCTGCGTACTCATCAACAGTTCAATTTCTTCTACGTGCACCTTCACCTTGGATTTGAAGTGTGGTACGGCTCGATCCTGCATCAGGTGTGTGGGGAAAAGGTGTCGACCGCTGCGCTACGACCCACGAATGGTCTCGGCAATGAAATCAAGCACGGCGCGGGTTGACCATTAGATGAGAATCCAACGATCAGGATCTGATCGAGGGCACGTGTTGATGAGGTGCGCCGGGGGTGCGGGCACATCAGATGCCGCCACGTGGCCGCCTGTGGGTCATTGATCATCAGATCAATGGCTAGAACTTCTTGAGCTAGTTGAGCAAGCTCCAGATGTCGGATTTGATCGATTTTGAGTTCGTTGGACTCCGTTCATCGTTCTGAATCCATTCGTGTGATCCGATTACTCATCTGAGGCCTATTTTGACATGAACTTGTACAAATGGCTATTAACATTGAATTACAAGCAATCTTGATGTGCGATGCATGTCATGCTCCCATGTCCATTTACGGTGTATTCTTTGTGCATATTATCCTTAAGATAAATCTCGATTGGCAGAATTATCACCATAAAATGTAGCATTATCATACCTCCATGCTTACTCCTTGCTAATCCTTAGCAAGGTTCATCCTAGCCATTATTCTCAGTCAGAATTCAGGAATTGATCACTTAGACATTTTGTTACTTGTCAACAAGAGGAAATATACTAAGATCCTGATCTACAGAGACTAAACAATGCCCAGGTGTCTGCCAAAATATGAATCGCCTGAATCCTTGCTTTAAGGCATATATATATATATATATTCTTTTTCATCTTTTCTCATTTTTTTGGATTTTTGGAGTTGAGAGTGTGTTGGTAACTTTTTACGGCTACCCAACTCACCCAAAACTCGAAAAAGACTCTAAGTGCTAAGCATCTTGGTATGAAGATCATGATAGACTCACTCAATGGTAATTCAGGCAGACTTCAGGTTTCTACGCCCCTAAGTGATCGGAAAAGGAAGTGTTTTCCTGAAGGTGTATCTGTCTGATCGATAGCTTTCTCCCTACTTTTATTTTATATGGGGTCAACACAAGGGTGTTTCCAGTGTATATCTCCCCGGATTGCTCTACTTCCCTGCTTCTTCTTTAAGTGTTTTTGGATCTTTTTGTGCATTTAATGAGATGGGCTCTGGACAACCAGCCAATGGGTTGTTACCCACAACCACTTGCCAACCATACTCGTGCGGTGAAGTGTGGATTATTTTATTCTTTTTTCTTCTTTTTATTTTGTTTAGTAGGTGGCTTCTCTGATCTCAAATTTACCTAGAGGCAATAAGAGGAAAGTGGTCTTGTGGCTGGGCTCTGGACAACCGACCAATGGGTTGTTACCCACAATAACTTGCCAGCCATACCACCCTAGAAGGTTTATTTGCTACCCAATTTCTGTCAGAATCTCTGAGGAGTGAGTCAATGCAAAAATGTGTGCAGATGCTTATACTAAAAGTCCCTCCAAGTCAAAGGGCGGGTTGATAAGTCGTATACTTATCACTCTATTTTATTGGTGGATTAAAATAAATTAAGGTTGCGAGGATTCGAAGCTAAATCCATATTTTAATGGACACCAAAGCTGATTAAGCCTGAAAGCCTGAAAAGTCTAAGTGTTCAGGTTCTTTTTGTATTATTTCCTACTGTTGACAAGTTCCTAATGCCTAAGTTTTTCTTCCTAAATTCATCATTTTTTTTTAATTTTATTTTATTTTATTCAGACTGATAAAATGAACTTAGAACATACAAATTACCACCCCCCTATGCTTAAGTTGGACAATGTCCTCATTGACAAAGAAATTGATGCAACGGGTGTTCAGAAAGAAATCACCTGAGTAATGCAGTATACCTGATCAATGTGAATCTTCTAGGTTGCCTCCCAGGAAGTGCTGAGTTTAATGCCTCCAGTTGGGCAATGCTTCATGTCAGCCCTCAATGAGGGTAACAACCTCCTTTGGGGGAACCTGGGCAAGGAAGTGCTTCAATCTCTGACCATTTATCGTGAAGGTATGCCCAGTGTTCAAATCTGCAATTTCAACCACCCCATTGAAAAAGGGTTTAACCACCCGATACAGTCCTGTCCACTTAGATCTAAGCTTCCCGAGAAAGAGTTTGAGTCGGGCGTCAAAAAGCTAGACTTGCTGGTTGGGTTCGAAGGTCTTTCTATGGATGAGTCGGTCGAGGACAACTTTCATCTTTTCCTTGTAAAGTCGATTATTCTCAAAGGCATCCCGACGAATTTCCTCGAGCTCGGAGAGTTGGAGCGTCTTCTGTGCACCAGCTAACTGAGAATCCATGTTACATTGCTTAACAACCCAGCAAGCCCGATGTTCCAACTCGACAGGAAGGTAGCAAGATTTGCCAAAGACCAGGCAATAAGGCGACAAGCCTATCGAGGCCTTGAAAGTGGTCCTGTATCCCCACAGGGCATCATCCAGTCGTGTGGACCAATCCTTCCTGTTAGGTCTCACGGTCTTTTGCAGAATATTCTTGATCTGCATGTTAGAGACCTCAGTCTGCCCATTGGTTTGCGGATGATATGGGGTGGCAATGCGGTGAGTAACCCCGTATTTTCTAAGTAGGGCATGAAACTGGGCGTGGATAAAGTGACTTCCACCATCACTGATCATGGCCTTCAGTATTCCAAACTGAGAAAAGATGTTTTGCTTAACAAAGTCCATGACAGCCTTATAATTGCATCGACGGGTGGCGACAGCTTCAATCCATTTTGAGACATAGTCTACTGAGACTAAGATGTACTTAAAGCCGTTGGATGGTGGAAAAGGGTCAATGAAATCAATGCCCCAAACGTCAAAGATCTCGACGATCAGAATGGGCTAGAGGGGCATCATGTCTTTCCTGGTCATGGTCCCCAAAGTCTGGTCGCGAGAGTAAGTCTTAGCAAAGTTGTGTGCATCCTTGAATAATGAGGGCCAGTAAAACCCGGACTGTAAAACCTTTGCAGCCGTTTTCTTTCCCGAAAGGTGGCCACCACAAGCTTAGTCATGACAAAAGGAGAGCACACTTTGAACTTCTTCCTCCGGAATACACCTCCTGATAATTTGGTCGGCACAGAGGCTAAATAGCATGGGATCATCCCAGAAATAATGTTTGGCTTCAGCCAAGAACTTATCCCATTGCTATCTGGACCAGCTGTGCGGGGTCTGTCCTACTACCAGATAGTTGACGAAGTCGGCATACCAGGGTAGTTTCTTTTCATGCACAGCTAGAATTTGTTCATTAGGAAAGGTATCAGTAAAGGGCAAGGAGGGCTCAATGTGGTCCGGGTGGAGTCTAGACAGGTGATCGGCCACGACATTCTTGGACCTGACTTTGTCATGAATTTCCAGGTCGAATTCCTGCAAGAGCAGGATCCATCTGATGAGCCTGGGTTTAGCATCTTTCTTGGCCAACAAACGTCGGATGGCCAAGTGGTTCGTATAGATGGTCACGTGGGATCCCAGAAGGTAAGATCGGAACTTTTCAAGTCCAAAAACTACGGCAAGCAGTTCTTTCTTTGTGACCGTATAATTCTGTTGGGCCTCGTCCAACGTCTTGCTCACGTAGTAGATCACCATGGGTTTCTTGTCTTGTCTCTGCCCCAGGACTGCGCCGATGGCAAAGTCTGATGCATCACACATGATCTAAAAATCCTGGGACCAGTCTGCGGGTTGTAACACAGGTGTAGTGGAGACTGATTCCCTGAGAGTGTGGTAATCCTGGATGCAATCAAGTGTCATGTGAAATAAGGCGTCGTTGGCCAGAAGGTTGGTCAAGTGTTTCGAGAGTTTGGAGAAGTCTCTGATAAACCTTCTACAGAAGCCAACATGTCCAAGGAACAAGCAGATTTGTCGGATCGAGCCAAGTGGGGGAAGTTTGGAAATCAAATCAACTTTAGCTCGATCCACCTTAATACCCCTATGTGATACGATGTGACCGAGGACAATTCCTTCTTGAACCATGAAATGGCTCTTTTCCCAGCTTAACACCAAATTAACCTCGATACATCATTTCAGGATTTTCTCCAAGTTGCTCAGACAATGGTCGAATGAGTTTACCAAATACTGAGAAATCATCCACAAAGACCTCCAGGTATTCACCTACCATCTTTGAAAAGATTGCTAGCATGCAACACTAAAAGGTAGCGGGTGCGTTGCATAACCCGAATGGCATACGACGAAATGCGAATGTGCCATATGGGCAAGTGAATGTGGTCTTCTCTTGATCTTTAGGAGCAATTGCGACTTGGTTGTATCATGAATATCCATCCAGGAAGCAAAAATATTTATGCCCTGCCAATCACTCAAGAATCTGATCAATGAATGACAAGAGGAAATGATCTTTCTTGGTCACTTCATTGAGCTTCCTATAATCAATGCACACCCGCCATGTAGTGGTGGTGCGGGTGGGGATGGATTCACCACGCTTATTGGTGACAACGGTGAGCCCGATTTTCTTGGGGACCACTTGAGTGGGGCTCACCCAGGGGCTATCGGAGATTGGGTAAATGATGTCAGCGTCAGGCCACTTGATAATTTCCTTCTTGACAACCTCCTGCATATTCGGGTTTAATCGTCTCTGCATCTGACGGGAAGGTCGAGCCCCATCTTCTAGGTAAATCTTATGGGTGCAACAGATGTGGCTAATTCCTCTCAAATCTGAGATAGTCCATCCAATGGCGGCCCGATGTTCTGATAGGGTCGCAATCAACCTGAGTTCCTGATCCTTGGATAGGTGGGCATTGATAATCACCAGGAAGGTCAAGTTAGGTCCAAGGAAGATGTATTTAAGATTCTTGGGTAGCGGCTTCAGCTCGGGTGTGGGTGGAACCATACTCGATGGGTAGGGGAAAGGTGGGAGTTGATCCACATCAATCTCCTCGAATGGTGGCTGCTGATGGTAATCAGCCCTACAGAAGTCAGTATGCACAGTCGAGGATGGGTTAGAACAGTCGTCACAGGGTTGGGTCTAATGGTCGGCTAAGGAACTAAGGGTAAGGCATTCCTCAACCAGACGTTGCACGGGGTCATGCTCCTCAATCCAGTCTCAATCGAAAGACTTGGTTGCTTTGAAGATATCAAACTGCATCTTTCTATCTCCGAAGGCGATTTCCATGTATCCCGTGTCACAATCAATGTTCGCCTTAGCCGTAGCTAAGAAAGGTCTGCTTAGGATGATGGCTGTGTTCTGTAGCTATTCAGGGACTTCCATGTTAAGCACCAAGAAGTCGACCGAGAAATAGAAGTCCTTAACCCGAACAATCACATCCTTGACAACCCCCTTCAAGGTCTTCACGGATCTATCACCCAACTGGATGGTCATAGGTGTAAGCATCAACTCTCCAAATCCAAATTGGTGATACAGGGTTGTTGGGTTCAGATTGATTGAAGCACCTAAGTCCAAAAGCGCTCTATCAAATGTCATGTCCTTGATATTGTAGGATATCAGGGGTGCTCTTGGGTCAGTTCGTTTGAGCGGAAGGATGCTAGAGATCACAGAACTGGCTTGCTCTGAGAGCACAACCTTCATAGGTGCTTGGGGTCATGGCTTACGCTTCGACGTACAGGCATCCTTTAAGAACTTAGCATTAGCCGGGATGTGCTTGACGACCTTGAGGAGTGGGATATTAATCTAAACCTGCTTGAAGATTTCCAAAAGCTCCTCATTTTCCACAATAACTTTCTTTTTCTTTATCTTTTCCAAGGCCTCAGGATATGGTGTCTGAATGTGAATAGGGTCTGTTTCTAGGTCCTTGGGTCTTTCCTGCTCGTCTTCAGAGTCGGGTATTTCAGGGGGTGAAGTCTCAAGAGGAGTCGACCATCTAGGCTCCTGGGTTTTAGTGCTGCTTCTCAAGGTCACCTCATTTGCAAAGGCATTGGGACCATGGGTTGATCCTTGAGAAGAAGAGGAAGAAGAAGCATTGAACCCAGGGGGTGTTTTTAGGGCTAGCTGGACCATGTGGGCCTACCCGGGATTGCCTTGGAACCCTTGCGAATTAGGGCCTCTGTTAATCATGTTCCGCGGGTTCGGTTGTGGTTGAGAAGGAAGGGATCCCTGTTGTTGACAATCCAACAACTGGCTCAACTGTCCCATCACTAAAGCCATTTCCTTCTGGTGTTTTTGGTTCATTTCAGCCATCATTTTTATCAAGGTGTCCATTTAGTTTTGTGGGGGAGGGGCCGCCCTATTTGGGTTATAGGGGGGTCTAACCGGTGGACCTTGCTAATAGGAGGGCAGGTTTGGCTGATGGTTTGGCCTGGGCTGGTTCTGAAATTGAGGTTGTTTCTGGTTCATCCAAGCGAAGTTTGGGTGATTACGCCATCCGACGTTGTAGGTGTTAGAGAAGGGGTCAGGTTTGGAATAACCTTGGATAGCCTAGACATCTTCAAAGATAGAAGGTGTCGAGGGGGAGGGAAGAAGATAGTCAGGGGTTGAGGGAGCAAAGGTCCCTCCCTGGAACATGGTCAGGGGTTGTTCCAAGTGCATCTGGTTTAGTGGCTGGACTAGGTCGACATTGTGAGCTCCCTTTGTTAGGGAGAGAGTCTGTAGCAGGTTCTTGGTTTGGTTCAACAATTCATCTATTTTCTTATTTACCAATTCCACTCGATCCAATTTCTTTGTAATGATATCCATGTCAACCGTTCCAGAATTTGCTTGTGCCTCATAGATCCCACCATAGGGTTGACTGGATCGACTAAACTGGGTCATGGAGGAATTGTTGAGCGAATTTTCGCTCATAGACTCGAAGAGCTTAAACGTGCTCTCTTCATCTTTGTTTAGGAAGTTTCCCCTGCATGAGGCATCGACGAAGTTTCGAAGGTTGCTGTCTAGATCGTGGTAGAAGATTTGGGCCAATTGCCACCCTAGAACCTCATGGTGTAGGCATTTTCTTAATAATTCGTTAAATCTCTCCCACGCCTCATGGAACTGTTCCTCGCCCTAGAGTGTAAAGGTGGTAATGACTCTTCTGAGGGCATTAGTCTTTCCTATGGGGAAGAATTTCTTTAGAAATGAACACCTTAGTTCTTCCCAGGTGGAGATAGGTCTTCCTAAAGTCCTAAGCCAATGAGACGCTTTGTCTCTCAGTGAGAAGGGGAACATCTTGATCAAAATAATGTCTAGGCTAATGTTCCTGGGTTTTACAGTCCGGGAGATCCGGTCAAGATCCTCTAGGTGATGGAAGGGGTCATCATTTGAACTCCCATGAAAGTGGCTCCGAATCAGGCTTAGGATGTTTGGTTTCAGCTCAAAATCATCTCCCCCCTCAGGGACCCTAAGGTGCGGTTTGATCCGAATCGCAGAAGGATTGTAGAAGTCGTGGAGGGGCCTAGGTTGGCCCTGGAATTGTGGTGGATAAGGTGGTGGTTGCCCCTGCGGGTTTTGCAAAGGTGGTGGTGGTTGCCCCTGTGGGTTCTGCAACCAGTGTATGGGTTGCATGATAGTGTGGATCTGCTACTGCTGAAGCTGGTGGTTTGCATTAATCTAAGCCTGGATGATGGCCATTATATCTGGTAGAGGTTGGTCCTCAACCCCATCTACTCTAGGTTCAGCCATATCTGTAGCAAGGTCAAGTCTCTTGGATTCCTGTCCCAAAACAAACAACTCGGGATGAAGTGATCGTCTCCCGTGCATACACTAGGGAAGAACAGGGGAGGGATGCGGAGAGAGACAAATGCGAGAAGTGTGTGTGCACAACCAAGCAGACAAGCCTAGTCCATACAGGGCATTCCTTAGGGGACCTAAAAATCTCTAAAGGAACAACCAAGTCTATAGGCACGAGACCGCCCTTCCCAAAGCTAATTTGGCCAGGTTGATTACGAGGGGATTGTGGGGAAGGTTCTTCCTTTGGTTTGCGTCGCCGGTTCTGTAGACCCCATAACCGTGGTTGTTTGACACTTCCCCACAACCTAATCATCAGATTCTACTAAGGGAATGAGGGCCAAGTGCCCAGCAAACAAAACCACGCATCTTGAGACTTAACCCAGTCCTGTCTAGGGCACGTCTACTCTATTTTAATGGGCCTAAGACAGTGCTTGTGCTCGGGTTATGTGATGAGGCGTTAATTGGGGTGGTGCCTCTTAGTTATCCAATTCAGATGTGTGTGCTCCTAACAAGACATGGTTTTCAAGCAAGGATTTAAGATGTGGTGTCTTTTAACATTTGTCCTTACTTTAGTGTCTTTTAGGGTTGACGTGTCTTAGTGTTTTCAGGCAAGTTTCAAGTGGGCACGCCAAGTTTTACACATAGCAGGTAAGAGTGAATTTCCTTTAGCGTGATGAGGCTCTGAAACCCTAATGTGCTCATCCTAGTGTTCATGCAATTTCTACCCAATGAGTCGATTTTAAGAGTGAGCGGTGCGGCCCACGTCAATTCACGGTGACTTTGCAAACACCACTCAAAATGAAAGAGAACACACCAAAAAGATTAAGTCTTTAAGAACGTTAGACTGTATTTTTTTGTTGGGTGATGAGTTAAGGATAAGGATCAGGCACTTATTCACCACGCCAATTTTTTTCTGATTTTAAAATTTTTTTAGAGTTTTTTAGGCAAGAAAACAACTACGGGAAAAGAAATACTCACAATCGATCCTTGCTGCGCTTACTCCATCCCTGCCGTCACGAGTCGTGCTCCTTCGTCGCCCCAACGTCGAGTTCCTGCAATCAATTAAGTAGAGGGAGAAAATGAGTTAGACAATCTAAGTATGAATGTAGAATGGAAGCGACAAAATAAATCCATTGCCTCCCCGGCAACGGTGACAAAAACTGACATGGTCCGGACGTGTTTGTTTAAGAATGTCATTGTAGCTTGCGTCCATACGTCGGTTTTGAATAAAGAAACAGACGTGAGTCCGAGTGTCGAACATAGGGAGACGTGAAAATCGGATTTTCTGTCACTTCGTTGTCACAGAAATGGCGAGTTTTGCTTGCGAGAAAATGCAGGAGAAGAGAAATGAGTGAGGGGGAGAGAGAGAGTAGGGTTAGAATCTTTGATCATGTCATTCATGCGACTCAGGATAAGTAAAAAACTTGGTAAAAAAAAGAGTGACAATGGCTAGAAAAGAAACATCTTCATTTAACATGCAACTTAAGTTTTTATAAATACAACCATAGACAAATGTTTAAACTAAAGTAACGTAATGCTAAGATAGAGAAAGAGAGAAAGGAGACGATGAGGCGGCCACGGCGATGGACGAGGGCTCCGTCGACGGCTCATCGACTCCAGCGATTGCAAAAGGGTGCTAAGGGTGGCTAAGAGTAGGGTAGAAGACTTGCAAGGGAATTGAATGCTTTACATGGGTAGTTGGAAGGGGTTTATATAGGAAGAAGGGGTTTCTAATTTAGGTAGGGGCTTTAGCGGCGTTCGGGACGTCGCTAAAATCATGCAGAAAGTGTCAATGTAGACCCCTACCCACCGGTCCATCGTGCACACCTGCTCTTCTTCTCCTTCACGATCCATGTGCACGCCTTGAGGGTCGTCCGATCAAAGATTGGACGGTTAAGATTGAGTGGAGGGCACGCTCGTGGATCGCGCTTGTGCAGTGCACGCCCTGCGCATCATCGCGTGCATTTGGAATGAACGCTCACGATCGTGCCACATGCCTTCATCTGCTCCGTCTGCACGCTCATCGACGGTTCAATTTCTTCTGTGCACGCCTTTGCCTTGGATTTGAAGCACGGTGCAACTCGATCCTGCGTTGGGTGCGCGAAGAAAGGGCGTCGACCACTGTGCTGCGATCCGCAGATGGTCACGACGACGAAATTGGCGCAGCGCGGGTTGACCGTTGGATGAGAATCCAACGGTCAGGATCTGATCGAGGGCACATGTTGATGAGGTGCGCCGTTGGTGCGGGCACATCAGATGCTGCCACGTGGCTGCCTATGGGTCGTTCATCATCAAATCAATGACCAAAACTTCTTAAGCTAGTTGCGGGAGCTCCGGATGTCGGATTTGATCGATTTTGAGTCTGTTGGACTCCGTTCATCGTTCTGAATCCATTAGTGTAGTCCGATTGCTCATCTGAGGCATGTTTTGACATGAACTTGTACAAATGGCTATTAACATTGAATCACAAGCAATCTTGATGTGCAATGCATGTCATGCTCCCATGCCCATTTACGGTGTATTCTTTGTGCATATTATCCTTAAGATAAATCTCGATTGGCAAAATTATCACCATAAAATGTAGCATTATCAAATACTTTTACTTGCGTCATTGGATCATGTCAATGCTCGCACACTTCCTTTCATGCGTGTGGCTGTATCAGAAGAGGCCCATTACGTAATGCCTCATCATGATTCATGTTCTTATAATACTAAAAAATATAGTTGTAATGTTAGAAATAATATTAGAATTATGGTAAAAGAAATAAACAAATACGATTAAAATTTATCTTTTACCTTATTCTTAATCTCCAATATTTGTGAATCTTAGCTACATGCTTGAGGATATTTTTGGGGACGTTCGAATCGTTGCCCCAATCGAAGATGACCTGCATTAGTAGGAGAAAAAAAATTGTTACGTAATTTAAAGTTATATAAAGCAATGTAAATAAGTTATTAATTTTTACCAATTACCTTTAACTCTTGAATGAGCCGCCTCTTTAGCTCCTTTGGCACCTTCCTTCAATCGAAGTAGGACAGTGGGATGATCACCTTCGTCAATGTACCCAGTCTACTAACGAATGGAGGATACTCCACTGTTTCCCCCGCTGGTATGATCCTAACTGAAATGCGGACCCCATGCGGAATTCTCTCTATGTCCCTATTCCGTGTGGGACCTCTTCCCCTACATGCACCTGTAAGACAGAATTATAACAAATAAATAAATAAATCATAACATTTACCAAACTTTAATTTCATACCAATATTGCAAGAGGGTGGTGCAGAACATCCCAGCTGAGAAGGATCTGGGTTAGCTGACTGCTCTAGCTGATCATCCAACCCAACGTCCTCCTTATCAAATGAAGTACTATCCTCCTCGTCCTCATCAGCGAGTGCATCTTTCTCGTAGTCAGGATCCTTTGCCAGGAAATTCGTCGAAGGAGGCATCGGACTCTTACCCTTCCCCCTACCCACCCTCCCCTGACTCTAGAGATATCAAGCCATATCTCCAGGCCTCAGAAACTGTTGGCAAGGTGCTTAGGGCTCCTCACGGGGGGGCTGAGCCGAGTGCTGCCGGTGGTGAGCCTAAGGCTGAGGCTTTTGGCGGGGGGCCTCAAGCTGCTGGGAGATGGCATCATCTCTGCCACTCCAATTAGCCTTCTTCTTGAATATAACCTGCGTAAAAATAAAATAAATAATCAGATATTTTTAAAAAAATTCGACAGCATTTTCCTTATATATTTTGATTTTTCAAAAATCCTGTATGAAACAAATTTTGAAATAAATGAAAATAATAAAGCATGGAAAAATAAATAAATTCACAATTCATTTCCCCCTTCCTCTTCTTTACATCCCCTTCCCCTTCGCCTCTCCATTTCAATCTCCCCTACCTCTTCACAATCCATCTCCCATGCCTCTTCTTTACATTCCCCTTCCCACATCTATTCACCTTCCCCTCCCTCTTCTTCACATTCCTTTCCCCTTTCCCCTCACTCTTTTTCACATTCTCTTCCCCTTCGTCCCTCTATTCCCCTTTCCCCTCCCTCTTCTTCACATTTCCTTCCCCTTTCCCCTCACTCTTTTTCACATTCTCTTCCCCTTCGTCCCTCTATTCCCCTTTCCCCTCCCTCTTCTCCACATTCAATCTCCTTTCCCCTCCATTTCCTTTTCCCCTTCCTCATATTCCTCTTCCCCCTCCATTCCCCTTCCCCTCCCTCTTCTTATTTTCCTCTTCACATTGAACAACATATAAAACATTAAACATCAAATCAAGAAAAGTAGACACACCCCACACAATAATAAAAAAAAGGAATTTAGTAAGAAGAAAAAAAAGTTGATGCATCCCACATAATCACAAAAAAAAGTGGGCACACCCACATAATCATAATTTTACCAATATTATATAAATTAAATGTAAGTGGCTACACCCCACATGTAAAAGGAAATGAGCTTTTAAAAAAGTTGAATAGTGGTAGAAGTATCTCACCATAGTAGAGAACACAACGAAGAACCTCAAAGAATCCAAGAAAGCTATATGACTTGGCAATAAAATAAAACTCAATTTAGAATAATAAATAAACATAAGCTTGGAAAAAATGATGAATATAAGCTTTGAACAATTAAATGTAAGCTTTAAAATTCATTTTCTTTATTAATTTCATTTCTGGGATACGAATTAATACGAATACCAAATTACCTTATATATCAACGTCCATTGCATAAGGGGCAACTTCATTTTGTAGGTTTTCCTGATATGCTTCAGACTCAACATCTGGGTCAAGATCTTTTCTCGCATCGTATTGTTCATGCGGTAGAGCTCTAATGGGTATTATCCATCCATTTCTGCTATTATCAGGCACATAAAATACTTGTGCTACCTAACAAGCTAATGTGAATGATTCTAATGACTAAAGAATGTGACGGTTCTTGCATAAGTTCAAGAAACCGTATTTCTTATCAACTTTGAATCTAACACCTTCTTTGAAAATATTAAACTAATCACACTTAAATAAAACCACCTTATGGTTAAACCTGAAACTCATTTCCACAATCTCTTCAATTTGATAGTAATACCCATCACAACCAGTGCTTATGTCACAATTGACAACGACTCCCGCCTGTTGCATGACTGATGGGAACACCATCATAAGCCCTAACTAGCTCATTTTGACCTAGGAAAGAGAATAAAAGCTCCTACATAACCAAGTAAAGGGCCTAACTTAAGGAATAACCAATCTGAGAGAAAAGAAAGAAATAAAGGGTAAAACTGCAATTTTACCATTACAGTACATCAACGGGATTTCTCAAGGGCTAAACATAGGTCAATTGGTCTTAACAAGATGAAAAGTAGGATGGTTCAATCAGAAAAGGATTCATGTGCAATCTAGGAATTAAATGACATTATGTAACCCTAAAACTGGCCCACTTAATTCAACACGGTTCTGGTCAGGATAAAATTCAACTAAACCCTCTAAAATTCATGAAAAAATATTCCCTAGGGTTTAGAACCTTCAATTTGACCTTTGGAACCTATTCTGACCTAAATAGGGGTCCTAGCTAATTATTTGCCCTAAATTGAGTTTTTGTACAAAATTCCCAATCAAACATGGTCAAACCTAAAATCCAACTTCACCATTGGATTTCTTGGGTCCAAATTAGGTTTGTACCAAAATTTGGACCTAAGGGGAGGCCACCTTGACCTACTTTGCAAAACAGTCCACCCAATTACTTTTATGCCCCTAACTTTCAAAAACCTTGCAGAAACCCCCCTATCTTCCTCGCCATTCTTTGAAATTAGGTCCCTCTACCATTACAGCGGAGGAATCATACTCCGGCAAGGATTCAAGAAGGAGATCTCCTTGTCTCCTCAGAGAATCCCTCTCAAATTTGAAAGAGAGATTCTCTGAGGAATTCCCGACCACGTGAACGCAATCACACGCCTTGATTTGCACCCAATCTCTCATGCGAACGCTCAAGAGATATGGTTATCTCGGATTTCCTACTCCAGCGAGGAAGCCCGTGCTTGGAAGCTTGTCTTCCAAGCACAAGGCCCTCTGCCGATGCCTATAAAAGAAGCCCTAGGCCCAGACGATCATCTCAAGCTTGGTTTGGCCAGAGAACAACCTCCAACTTCTCTTATCCTCTGGCCAGACATCCAACAGGCTCCGACGACATCTCCTCCCTCTTCTCTTCGCTCTGCCATAATACCAGTGGCAGAGTCTTCTCTGCCTTCGTCGTTTGCATCGTGCCATACCTGCGCACGTGCCAATACCTCTTCGTCGTAGTCGTTCTCCCTCCACTGGAACCTTCTTCTTCGGCGGCAATAGGTGCGCGCCAGCCGCTTTCCTTATCCTTTCGTCCATTAAATTAGGTTAAAACTCTTCCCCTCTCTCCTCTCTTCATTTCCCCCTTCTTTATTTCTATTTTCAACCCCTTGACACCGCAGACCACCACCGTCTTCCTCATCTCCGGCAGACCACCGGCGAGGTGTCTCCGTCACCTCCACACACCCATCCACCTCGCCAGACCCCTCAGAACCTCCACCACCATTCACTGATCACTTTCCCCATCTCCATCGACCGCCATACCTTCCACAAGTTCCCCTCACCACGGCCACAGACCGACCTAGGCATGCATGCCTAGGCCACCCCGCGACCAGCCACCTACCGCAGCACCTTCACCGTGCCACGTCGAAGCTTCCTGTGTGGTTTAATGAGGCTGCAAGGCCGTATTGTTTGAGAGCAAGATCGAGCCTCCGCCGCCATGAGCATCGGCATGAAGCTTGCTCACAAGCTTCAACCTAGGTGTCGTGCTCCAAGTTCCTAGGTCCAGGTGATGCGGAATCACCACGCGCACACATCCAGCTAGGGAGTGGCTTTGAGAGAGCGTCACAACCGCAGCAATTGAGCAGGCATCCTCCTACGGCCTCGCGAAGAAGCGGGTGGGACTTTAGTCCCACCTCGATAACTTTGGGCACAGGTAAGCGGTTTATATTGTTTTTGTGATATCGGCTTGTTGCCTCCTATCACGAGGTGAGGTCCCCTCACCCACATGCCTGCCTCGTCCGCGACCCACGCTCCGCGGACCTAGCTTGCCTAACCCGTTTACCCTGCACTCCTCGCACACCACCCACACCGGTGCGTCTGGACCCATGTGTGCTTGACCCGACCCAAATACCCAATTGGCTCTGGGAGAGCGGACCTAAGAGAGAAAAGAGAGAGAACATACGTGGGGGAGGGTAGGGGTAGGTTTTGCACTTGTGTGCAGGGAAAGGAAGAAGGAAGAGGAGGCTGAAGCTGAAGGAGCCGCAGAGAAGCTAAGGATCAGAGGGTGCTAAGGAGGAAGGAAGAAGAGGAACTGTAGCAGAGAAGGCACAATTGAAGAAAAGGCCAAGGCAAAGCTAGGGTAAGAAAGAAGGAAGAAGGAAGGAGAAGGCACTGTAGCAAAAAAGGCAGAAGCAAAGAAAGAAGAAGAAGAGCTGAAGGCCAAAACAGAAAGAAGAGAAGCCAAGAAGGAGAAGAGAAAGGAGGAACAGAAGAAGAAGAAGGAAATCACAGAAGTCAGAAAGAAGAAAGAAGGATTGAAGAAGAAAGAGGAAGCTGAGGGAGGAGTCAGAGAAGAAGAAGGCCAATACCAGAGAAGAAAAGAAAGAGAAACCAAGGTAGAGAAAAAGAAAGGCAGAAGAGAAAGAGAAAAAGAAAGAGAAGAACAAACCAAAAGAAGAAGAATCAAATATCTTTTACATCTGATCCAATTTCTCAACAATTGCTACATTTTTATTCATAACTTCATGTTTTATATTTTGAATTAGATTTTTTAGTAACTTTAAGTGTTCAAATTACATCTATTATTGAGATTAGTATGAATTTCATTTTCTCCTTATGTTCGACCTCGGACTCAATATTCAAGTAATAAAACTTTATTTATTTTCAAGGCAATTTCAATTATACTACGACGCAGCATTTATTTTACAAAATTGATCTTGCCTTCTGAATAACAATGGCCTTCGTATCATCAATGGACCGTATTCTAAATCTGTTAATTATGTAACCCGAATGGTAACATCCATATGTCAAAGGTGTATCAGCAAGTACATCAAAATCATGTGCCCACCATGGATTCCCTTGTTCTTTCAGTTTATTTACACGAGCCTCGAACCAATCAATGAACTGCAAGTCGCTTGTAGATGGTATAGAGGATTCTTTGAATTCATTGTAAAATTCATCAACTTCTAGAATTTGCTTCAGAATGTACAAGTGTGTCAATCGTCAATCCATTTCCGAGATGGGCTTGAACTTCGTCCGAATGATCGACCTTCCTCCGATGTTAAATATGGACAGGAAATCATCATCATCATTAAATCCTCCATCATAATTCTGTTCAAGATGATTAAATCGATTGTTTGTCTCATTTATGTACATGGCACAGAAGTTAATATATTCCTTTACAAGATATCCTTCCACGATTGACCATTCTGGCTTTGCCTTATTCAAGACATAATCTTTCAGCTTCTTCAAATATCGTTCAATTGGATACATCAATCTATACTGCATGGGTCCAACAATTCTCGCTTCATTTGCAAGATGAAGCGTGACATGAATCATTACATCGAAGAATGCAGGTGGGAAAATCTGCTCTATTTTACTAAGTGTGATCACAATTTGTTTATCCCAGTACTCCAGTAATTCGAGATCTAATGTCTTTGAACAGATTACTTTAAAATATCTACTCATCTCTGTAAAAGAATTGACTACCAGATCAAGCATTACTCTACGTATCGCTAGTGGGAATAAGCTTTGCATATACACATGAGAATCATGACTTTTTAACCCAGTAATCTTCTTCTGTGCTTCATTTATGCAACATGAAAGCTGCGATGAATACCTATCTGGAACTCGAATGTCTTTAAGGAATGAGAAAATCCTTTGTCTCTGCTCTCTGATAAGATTGTATATAACTTCTGGAAAGTGTGACCCTCTTTCAACGTGCAACTCAAGACGAATACCCAAAGTTTTCATATCATTCCTTATTTTAACTATATCCTTTGGGTTACTGTTAGGTTTAATACATCAAGAATGTTGTTCATTATATTCTTCTCGATGTGGATAACATCTAAATTATGTTGCACAGCCAAATCCTTCAAATATGAAAGCTCCATAAAAAATATGTTTTTCTTCCTAAACCCTAAATGTTGCAAGGAAGTTAAGTCATTCTTGAAAAGACGACCAAAACGTATTTCACCAAGCTATTACAATGTCTCCATGATTTTCATCCCCGACAACCTAATAGAACTTGTACTAAGTTTATTTTTCAGATTCCTCGACGAATATCGACATGCTTTACCATCAAATCTGTCCTTGAATTGTGACGTTCGCCATCTGTGTTCAATGAGCAAAAACCTGCGGTGCCTTAAGTAACAAAACTTCTTGCTTTCAGGCAATCTTAGGTGATAAGTATCATCCATATAGATTGGACATGTGAACTTCCCCTTTGTACTCTATCCTGACAAATACGCATATACTTGAAAGTCATTGATTGTCCATGGTAATGCTGCATGCAACTAGAAGAATTGTTTCTTTTATACATCATATGTTTGAACACCACTATACCACAAGACTTTCAGTTCATTAATCAATGGTTGGAGATAAACATCTATCACATTTCCTGGTTGTTTGGGTCCTGGGATAAGGAGGGTTGACATCATGAATGGGAATCGCATGCATAGCCATGGTGGTAAGTTGTAAGTTAACATTACCACCAGCCATATGAAATATGATGGATAGATGTTCTTGAATGGGTTGAATCCATCACTTGCAAGCTCCAGTCTCACATTCTGTGCCTCCTCTGCAAATAATGCGTGATTCTCGTTAAATCTATTCAACTCACCAGAATCTGCTGGATGACAGATGCATCTATCATTAGATTTATTCTCTTGATGCCACGTCATCAATTTTGCTGTTTTACTGGAAATGAATAGGCGTTGTAGCCTAAAGATCAGTGGAAAATAACGGAGAACCTTCTTCGGTTGTTTCTTCCTGCCTATGTTTGTTGACTTACCCATCTTATACCTCTCCTCACCACATTTAGGACAGTTAGTCAACCCTGAGTACTCATTTCTATACAGGACACAGTCATTACGACATGCATCAATCTTCTTGCATTTCAGTCCAAGCCCACGTATTTGCTTCTTCGCATCATACTATGACTTAGGGTACGTAGTAAAATTATTCAGTAGCTCCCCAATGAATTCAAGAACCTTAGACATAAATTTTGCTGTGGCTATATTCATCACTTTCATCGGAAACAATTTGAGAATGAAGGACAACTTTGACATTAACGTTATTCCAGGAGCAATAGGATCCTCTACTGCTTTGATTGCATCATAAAACTCATTACAACCTCGTAATGTCTCATCATCATTTGCATCCTCAGGGTTTGTTGCTTTCATATCATATAACATTTCATCCAATTCATCTCCTTGATTATCATCACTTTCTTCAAAAGCTTCAATTCTCTCATTTTTTACTTCTCTGATTTGCTCATCATGAGCTATCTAATTTACATAATACTGTCACCAACTGTTACATACCACATGCTCGAAAATTATGTCTCGGTCATGGAAAAACCATTCAAATAGTGTCTACATGGGTATAAAATCAACTGAAGGAATTTTCCTCGTCTAAATGTCTTCCTATCATTATTAAATGCCCACTCCAGAAATGAAATCACTTCACTCTTGTATTCGTGGAAATTCAAATTCCTCATACTAATCCATGATAATTAACTTAAATGTCAATGACAACCACTCATAAGTTTGACTCAAATAAGGAAAAATTATGTATTTTAAGAAGTTTTTTACTTGATAGCCCATCCTTGAAGATTTGATCACAACGTTACTTTTTACGTGCAGCTAGTGTTTGGAGAAATTTCAACAGCATTTCCCCGCACTTCTCCAGTATACCCTCCAATACTAACATTAACTATATCCCCAATAGCCCCTACTAAAGGAAACTTTAGAAACGGAGCTAAGATTAGTTGGTATATCAAAGAAGAATGAGATAATGAGAGCGAAATTTCTCCAAATACTAGCTACATGCAAGAAGTAACCCTAAGTTGTGATCAAATCTTCAAGGACCCCCTTAGTTTAGAACTTCTCTGAACTAAGGGCGACGACACTTATGGCATGTTATAAAGACAATACATCGTGCATGTGAGGTATATACACACTCTACATTGTCCATATAATATGATCATAAGTCTCTACAGGATACTATTTTGACACAATTATATCCTTCTCACAACCTGTTACCTAAGGGTTAGAATTCCTATTGTTTGTCATGAAGTGTTTCTAAATTTGTGCAAATGTATGTAACTAATTGATATAATACAAAAAATTGATAATCAAAAATGTTATTTTCAAAATAGTTTCTTTATTACAAACTTCACCTACAAAAACTTAAACCTTTAACTCCTAAACACTGAACCCTAACCTGAACCTTAACCCTTAAACACTAAACTGTAACCTGAATACTAACCCCTAAGCACTAAACCCTAGCCTAATTTGTAACCATTAAACAAGTCCCTTAAAATCTAAATCCTATACCATAAACCAAACACCTTTATATCGAAACTCAAAACCCAACACCTTAAAACCTAAAATCCTAAAACCTAAACCATAAATTGAACACCTTAAATCCTAAATCTAGAGCCCAACACTCAACACCCAAACAATAAAACATTAAACTCTAAACTCAAAACCCTAAAACCTAAACCCAACACCCAATCCTAAACTCTAAATTCAAAAGTGTAAAACCCTAAACCTAACACTTTAAACCCTAAAATAAAAACCCATAACCCAACACTTTAAGGGCTAGTTTACTTGGAGGGTTAAGGAAGTGGTGTTAAGAAATGTGAAACTGGTGTTCCCTCAATTGTGTTTACTTGTAGAGTGATATTAACACCAATTTGTGTTTACTTGATTTGGTGTTAAGCTGGAGTGTTAACCCTTGTGGTGTTTACTTGTTAGTGGTGCTAAGAATTTGAATCAGATATCGCGAGAGCACAACAAAATCGTGAGACTTAAATACGGGTTTGCCTAACACCAGTAGCAACTGGTGTTAGACAAATCAGTGTTAAGAGCTCTTAACCCATGTTAACTAAAAGGAGGTTAACCCTCCAAGTAAACAAGGGTTAACCCCTCAAAAAGGGGGTTAACCCCTCAAGTAAACTAACCCCAAACTTAAAATCCAATTCCATCATCAATCGAAAACCTAAACCCAACATCCTAAACCCTAAACCTAGAAAGTAAACTCAAAGCTGGATAAATTTTGACAGATTTTCCCCTATAATATGCACATTCTCCGATTCTTGCATATAAAACATATTATGTAGGCACACCTTACATTCATATCAAATAAAAAAAGCAACTAACATGTGGGTACACCCCACATTTCATGTGCACACCATCACATAACAATAATGACAAATGGAAGTGACCATTGAGCATTGAAGCTAAATTGATGCATTTTAGCTAAACATCGATACATTGAAGCATACAATTTAATTACATTCATAATTAAATCTATAACTAAATACTATAATAAAAGTGAGAAATTAATGGCAGCAGAAGGAGGTGGTGATGGTGGTGGTAGTTGCGTCGTGGTGGTGGTGGGGGGGGGGGGTGCAGGAGGAGGTGGTGGTGGTGGGGCTGGTGGTGGCAGGGCATGTCGGCAGGGGGTGGTGGTGGTGTGTGCTGGTGGCGAGGGTGGCGGCAGGGTGGTGGTGGTGCTGGTGGTGGTGCTGGTGGTGGCAGGGGTGGCAACAAGGGGTGCTGGTGGTGGCGGTCGTGGCAACAGGGGGTGGTGCTGGTGAGGTTTGGCAATGAGGGGAAGGGGAAGGTGCTGGTGGTTGTGAGGTGCTGATGGCGGAGGGACGAGGTCGGCAGGTTGTGGTGGTGGCGGAGGGACGAGGTTGGGCGGCTAGTTGTGGTGGTGGCGGAGGGAGGAGCCAGGTGGAGGATGAGCCAGGCGAAGGAGGAGGTGAGGGAGGAGGACGGCTACTTGAGGAGGAGGGGTCGGTCAACGGAGAGGAGACGCCAGGGGTGTCACGGAGGAGGGAGCTTGGAGAAGAGGATTTGGGAGGGAGGGGGAGGGAGTCGGGGTTGTGTGAGGGATTTTAGTCGACCTTTCTCGATCGTTCCATATCAATGGTCAACGATGGCATTTGAAATTAACCTTTTCAAGGTGGCGGGTTATGAAAAGCTTATCATCGACTGCTTCATTATTAACAGTCGAGAATGACCTCAAATTATCTTTTAAACATGGTAGTTGATGAAAAGTTTATTGTCGACCATTTTTTATGAATGGTCGAAAAATATCTTATTCTAGACTGTTTATAACGGTCGAGAATGACCTCAAATTAACTTTTTAGCTTGGTCCTTCATGAAAAGTTTATAGTTGAATGTTTTATTATTAACGGTCGATAAATCTTGTATTCTCCACCGTTATAAACGGTCGAGAATGACCTCAACCAAAACCTCTACGCAGTAGATGGGAAACTTAATGCTTGGTGTTTTGGCAATCGTTTTACCTTACAACGGTCAAGAATATTATTATTAGCAACTGTTGTAAAATGGTCAAAAATTTACTGTCGAGAATAACACCTTTTCTACTAGTGGATATTATAAGGACTAATATAACAGATGGAGTGAGATTCTTTTTCCAAGATGATGGTGGCATGGTTAGGGAACTTAATCATACTTTCCTAACTCTCATCCCCAAGCAACCAAATGTATTCTCTCTTAAGGATTACTGGCCAATCGCTTGTTGCAATACTCTTTACGAGATAATTACAAAAATCTTGTTCAAAAGGCTGAATCATGTTATGCCAAAACTCATAGACAAGTCTCAAGGTGCTTTTGTTCATGGAAGAAGCATCTATGATTGTGCACTACTTGCCCAGGAATTTCTCAAATGTTTTTACTCATCTGGTCTTGCCCCTTGGATGTGCATAAAAGTTGACATACATTTGACACTGTGGACAAGGATTTCATTTTTATGATGCCTTCATCCTTTGGCTTCTGTCAGAAATGGATTAACTAGATAAAAATGTGCATTGGAGCACCCACCGTTTCCCCCCTCATCAATGGTATTCCTACAGGCTTCCTCTCCACTTCTCGTGGACTTAGGCAAGGAGACCCCCTATCCCCATTATTGTTCAATATGGTTATGGACGTGCTTTCTTCCATTATCCACCTCCAAGTGAACCACGACAGAATTGCTCCCTCCAAGATCAAACATAGTGTCTTCTCTACCCAACTTCTCTTCGCAGATGATATTCTCAATTTCTATAGAGTAGATGAAACTTCAGTCAGAGGAGTTTGAAATGTTCTTCATGCATTTGCTAAACTCTCTGGCCTCAAGCTAAACGGCAACAAAAGTAGAGTTTTTCTTCCCAGGCATGTGGCACGCGGATGGCCTATTTGCCCTAACCTTGGCATGTTGGAAGGCAAATTCCCTTGTAAGTATTTGGGGATACCTCTCTACACTGGTAGGGGTAACTCCTTGGGTAGAACTCTTGAAGACAAAGTCAAGGATTTACTGGTGGGCTAGAAGAGAAAACTCCTCTCTAGGATAGGTAAGGTGCGCTTAGTAAAGTGGGGAATAGAGAGCTTGCTCAAATATTGGATGGCCACAACTGTTATCTTAAAGGATACTTTGAGAAGAATTAAATGCCTTGTAGCTAATTTCATTTGGGATGGAAGGCGACACCTTGCTTTTTGGGGGAAGATTTGCAAGCCTCTTGAAGAGGGGGGTTTGGGCCTCTGCTTGCTTGAAGATGTCCAACTTTTCTCTTATTGTAGACTAATTCATAGACTAAACTCTTGCAATGATTTCATATGGTCATCCTGGATGAAAGAATGATATGGGGATCTTTCACTTGCCCAAAGCTTGCTTATTGACTCACGCTTATGGAGGTTCCTCCTTGCCCATAGACAATCCATTTCAGAACTTTTTATGGTTGCTGGTAGCTGGATGTGACCTTCTAGGCCAGACGGCTCCCTCCACTCGAAGAAGGTTTGGGATATCATCAGAACTAAAGGTAACCTGGAACCCATCTGGAAGTACCTTTGGGGCAAAGATCATATCCTAAAGTGGAGTTACTGTGCATGGTTGGCCATCAAAGGAAGGTTGCTGCTGAATGTTAGACTGAAAGAGTGGAGTCTCAATGTGGACAGTACATGCTTGTTCTGTCAGGATCAAGAGGAGCAACATTCGCATCTTTTCTTCCAATGCAACTTCTCCTCCTATATTTGGGATAGTATCTGGGAGTCTCTTACACTTAGTGCCCTCCCCATTTATTCTTCTATTGAGGATTAGAATTTGGCAGCCTCTCACGACGTTAACCTAGACCTCTTTTGGAAGAGTGCTGCAGCAGCCATTTGGTTTCTTTGGGGAATGAGAAATGGGAGGAGGCATGGCACTTCTAGTAAGCTTGTTACCACCCAGTTGAATGAAATTTTTGGTGCTTTATCTATGTAATTTTCTTACTTTGAATGTGTATATAACTATAAAAGGTGCCAGCACTTTTCTTGGCCAGTTGACCTTTTTTTGAGCAATACATTGCCCTTCTACTAAAAGAAAAACAAGTGTGGATGGAAAATATAATAAGGGATTTTTGTACCTTTTTAATATTTTGTCCCGCAACCTATACGTATCTCTAAACTTTTTATGGTAGCACCTAAGTGGATGACCAAGGACTTTTGATAGTTATCCTTTATTTTCTCAAAGAGAAAAAGGAAAAGGAACAATACTTGCCACGATATACTCTCAAGTTCGATTCTAGGCTTGTGCATATTTTTCTATGTGAAAACTTTCAGGAGACACCCTTGTGTGCATAAGATCCCACCTCTCCTTAATGAATAGGGGGTGCGGTGACAGGTACGAACCATCATCCTTTTGATTAGGAAAAATATTTTGGATACACAAGGGTGTACACAAAAGTGCACATAGAACTCCACCTCCCTTCAACGAATATGGGTTGAGGTGATAGGGTGTCTACAAACCAATATCTCTTTCGATAGAAAAAATATTTTGGATGCAGAGAGGTGTACATAGAAGTGTACACCCCCCTTTACCCAACATGTGGGTCCTACCCTTAAGGTAGGTCCCCCCTATTGGGTAAGGTGTGGGATTGTATATTGTATATCCTCGTGTACCTAAATCATCACCTAAGATAGATAGGGAGAAGGTGTGATATTCTTTCATATAAAAAATAATTTATGTTGAAGAGACTGTTTATTAGAAGAAAATAATTATTTAAAAAATATTTTGAAATATAATGCAAAGGATGATATTAAAAAAAAAAAAATTGACAGACACACGAAAGTATATACAAAATAAACATTGAACCAACTCTTACCGAAAAAACCGGGCGGGGGTGGGACCCGCTTGGAGGTGGGACCACATTTGTCATTTTGTTTTTCATCATCCCCATCAATGGCCGTGATGGATCACTCAGACTCTTGCACGGGAAAATATCCCTTGCGTCTTTTGTTTTTCACAAATGCCCCTCTTAACTTCTATACGTGCCCCGGCTCTCAGATATTCTTCTCGTGAGAATATTCTCCTTTAGCCCGCGTACCCAAACAACCCTCCCAAAGACCCCCCTCCCCACCCCTCACAAAATATCACACCACACCACCTTCGGCCCTCTTAAACCTTCACCAACGAGCTCCAGATCTCCTCCTCCTACCTTTCTCTCTCTAGATGGACAGCTCCAACCCCCAAAACAATCCCCCTCCAAAAGAAGAAGACCCACAGGAGGCCGCCGAATTGGTGCTCTTCCACGTCAAGGAGTGTTACGTCTACCTGGTTGGTAATTCAAATTCCCCTCTATTAGGGTTTCCGTTCAAGCTGCTTCTATATATCATCCGATCAGGAACTTATTGATGCCCCTCTTCTGCTCTTGTTGCTTCTCCGTTCGTTTCTGTATGGCAGATACCTCCGAGGAAGACCGCTGCTTCTTACAGGTTTGCTTCGTGAATCATCAACTGTTGCCAGAGATGTTGTAGTTGATTTACTTCTGTGCTGTGATCATTGCAATTCCAAACAACGGGGGGAAAAAGGATTTACCGATTTCTTAAATGGCGAATGTTTGCGCATAAGATGCATTACTACACCCCGTTTGGATTGCCGCGACATGATTTGAATGCGAGTAATTCATTACCATGCAATTGGATTCTGGTACTTGGTTCAGGCGTAATATGGCATTCGATTTTTACAATGTGGATTGATTTTGACTAGATTAGATCAACCCAAAACTATTATTGTCAGAATATACTAGTTGCACTTGGGTTCTCGTTTGGATTGTTGCAACAGTTGGGAAATGCCTTCTCATGAACTTGGATTCTAGTTTCTTTTGTTTCAACAATCTTTTTAATCTAAATTCGATTGTAACAAGATTATGGACAATTGTGCTCTTTACTACTTGGTGGCTTAGTGGTTACTGGGTTTGCATTCTTTGATGTTTGCAGTCCTTTGCAATTAAGTTACGTAGAATCTAATTATACTATTACAATCCAAACTACCTTGTACTGTAACAGAGATTTAAAATGCCCCTTTTCATGGATCATCATATTAAAATGTGCAGAATATAACCCTCCAATACACTGACAAACACAGAACAACTAACCTGACACGAAATTGACCATGTAGTCGTACTGTTGATGCCGTGCCAGCAATGCACATGTCTACTAATCAAGTTCCCTCATGAAAAAGGGACTTGTCCACTACGGCTTGACGGAAATTCTCAGACTGCGACTTGCACGTAGAATCCTCCATTGAGATGCCAACTCTCTTGATTGGCACTGCTGTTGCAGCCTTACCATTCTTCACCAAATGATTGTCGAAGGCCTGCTCTGTGGTTGTAAGTTCTTTCCTTCCTAGAGGTCAGTACCCTGCTGACTTTAGGACTATGTTCTAACTGAGTAAAAACACAAAAAACACATCATGAGCCCTGGAATCAGTTGGTAATTGGTGCTTATAATGCTTCTTTGTCAATCCTTTCCTAGACCTCAAAGGCCCATTATGCTCAGCTGACTGCCTTGTGAGGAACAACATTTTTAGTGGTATTTGTCAAAGCATTTGAAATATTTACTTCCTCACCAAGAAATCTCTGTGAGAAGCTATGGTTGGCATTAGACTTTATTTAGTTTTGCACCTTCTGCAAATGTAAGCCTCAATTCGCATAATGCTCTATGTAATGCTAATGGTTATTCCTCAACAACCATTGATTTGCTGTTCTTGGAATGTGCCATGCTAAGAAGGGATGTTCATGATGGTATCCACTTCACTGGGCTAGCTATAGTTCAACCAAGGCAGTGATTTCCTCCATTGATAAGGTCTCTCTATTGTTCAAAGTAAGGGAGATAAGTTACCATAGTTCGATTAACAATCTTGATTTGTCTATCTGAGAACGAGTGTCAAAATCACAATCGAGGCTTTCACACCTGTTATAATATTTGTTTGATGGGTAAATGACTATAAATCATGGAATGAGGTATATCAGTCAAATATCCACACAAGATGTGTGACACTAATGAGGTATCCATGCAAGATGCCATGCTAGTCCTTGGCCACTGATAAGGTCCGATTCCTCAACTAGTCCACTATATTACACAGTGAGCATTTGGTCTCCTTTAGTAGGGAGGTGAAGCTGGATAGAATGCACATGTAGTGGAGATTGGGAGAGTCCCTTCTGGAAATGGAGAAAAAAATGATGGAATCCTTTGAAATGAGCTTCTCTCTATTTTATAGTGGAGAGTGAGAGTATCCAAGGTCGATATGTTGTGTTGGGGCCTAAAGAAGCCCTTAATGGTGTAGATGGGGATCCTTATGCTTTTTACAGGAGAAACTGTACACGGCGAAGTAGGCCAGCTTGGAAGGGAAGGTCAGGCTGGACTAGCAGGCTTTCTTAGCAAACAAGCTGCTCAGATCGGCAGGTTCATCAAAGCAGACTGGTTTGCTGAAACTGATTAGATTTCCCTGCACAAATTGGCTTGGCTTTCGATGGCTTGTCTTACAATGTTCTGTTACAAGGATTGCAAGGTCATTCTTGGGGAAAGCATGATGACTCAACATTGCTTGGTAGTGGGCCTCCACATGAAGAAGTCAAGAAAGGGAAGAATGATGTATACAAATACCAAAGTTAAATGGTGGAATCTAAGGAGCAAAAAGTTCCTGGGAGAAAATGTTGCAGCATGATGATTGGGAATATGATTGAAACACCAATGAGATATAACTAAGAGACTATAGCAAGTTGTATTAGAAAGATAATCAAAGAATTGTTAGATGTGTCCAAGGAATGCCTAGGCAAAAAGAGACTTGGTGGTGGAGAGAAAATTGCAAGAGAAGATTACAGTAACAGGGCTTGTTTCAAGGCCCTTTATTGAGAAAAACTAATGAAGGTTAGACAGATGTTAAAAAAGGCAGAGAAAGAAGAAAAAGAAGTTAGTGAAGTAAAACCCAAAGCTTGGGGGCATCTTTACACATGGCTCAATACCATAGAGGCAATCAAATAAACGGAATAGAGAATGATCTTAAAATAAGAGTTATATTTGAGATAGAGAAGAAAAGGTGCTTGTAGATAGTGAAGATGATGAGAAAAGGTAGAATAGCTACTCTCAAAAAACTTTTTAAATGGAAATCACCTTGAGAAATTTAGCAAACTTGATGTTTATCTGAAAATGCAAGTTAGTGACATTTACAAAGGAAAGAAGCAAAATGAACTTTAGAAGAATGATTTTTTTTTCAGTTTTTGAGAGGTAAAAGGGAGGTTGCTTGAGATCAGTAGCCCGCTGGAATCTTATTTCGAAAACAAAAGAATGGCCTTACATTACAGATGGACCGAACACCAACACTCGAGTATTCTTGTCTCTCGCGACAGTAGTACTTTCTACATAAGGCTTTGCACCATCAAAAACAACAGTATTCCTGGAATGTCAAATAGCCCACAATAAACATAAAGGAGTGGCCTGTTCTTTGTTTGATCTATACTGGTTTGACCCTTGAGTTAAGTCCCAACATCTGAAAAACCTCCAGAAATCAGCGAGAAACTCCATATTGACCCACAGATAGCCATCTCCAACCAAGCTTTAGAAGCAAAATCGCATTTGAAGAATAGATGATCTACATTCTCCTCTTCCTTACTGCAATGAGAACAGGTTGCATCCAAAATTGGGTTCCATTTTCTTTGCCTTTCCTTTGTGAAAATCCTCTTCCTCCATAGTTCCTAAGCAGAAAGCCACACCTATAATGGTGTTTTAGTCTTCCACAGCAACTTACATTCATGGAAAAAATCAACATTTCTATCTTGTAGAGTAGGTCCCAATGCCCTGTAGGCTTTTTTCAGTGAGAACTTTTCCGAATACAAACCATCAGGCAACAACATTCAAGCAAATGTTGGGGATCAACTTCTGCATATGCAGTTGATCTTCCAATCGTGCTTTGGAAAGATCCCCAATAAATACAGGATTCCAGGTACCACCATCTGTGTGGCTTTAAAAGAATGATGAAAATGGGGATGCTGTGGGACATGACAACATCTCTAAGAATGTCTGAAATTTGTTTGGTGAGGAAGATATGGCTTGGCTTATGAAATTATTTGATGTCATTTGGAGAAGAACATGCTAGAAGAGCAAAAAAAGTGAATGTTATGGTACTTTTATACAAGAAGAAAAGGATATATAGAATTGTTTAAACTATAGAGGTGCGAAGTTGATGGGTCACAAGATGAAGCTTTGGGAGACAGTAACTAAGAAGAGGTTGATACAATTATCTAATGTAACAAGAATCAGTTTGACTTTGCTTGGTGAGTCTACAACTGAAGGAATACATTTTTCGAAACTTTTGTTAGAAGTTTTTAAGGCCAAGATGGAAGGTATATGTGTGATTTTATTGATTTGGGGAAGGCTTATGTTTTTGTTCAAATGGATTTTTTTTTAAGAATTTAGAGCTAAGAAGAATACTAGTTTTGTACAATGGAGCCGTAAAGTAAGCATTTAGAGGGAACTGATAGATTGCTTCAAAATTGATGCTAGTTTGCACTAAGTTTCAGTTATGAATCAAGAGTAGTAGCAGACACTTGAGAAAAATGAGTGAGAAAGGGAAATAAGTGGTGATGTGGGAGGCGACAAAGATTGGGTGGTCGTTAGGTTTGGAAGATCGCGGAGGAGGAGGCTGAAGGAGATTAGGTGCTTCAAGTGCCTTGGGTGAGGGCATCTCGTGGAGGGTTGTAGAGACTTTGTGTAATGTCTGAGGTGCGGTGGCATGGGCCATCGTAAGATGGCTTGTCTCTGAGGGCAATGTGTGGCAAATAGAATAGAGCTCGGGTGTCTGCCTCGCTTTCAGAAGGGACACCGTTGGTTGGGGTGATGGCGTTGTGGTCTGCGCTGGTTCAACCGTGCTTGTGGGGGCTCTGGTGGGTGAGGTGTTACAAGGGAAGTTGGAAAGGGTGAAGATGAAGGAAATATGTTGCTTTTGCTTGGCTTGAGGGTGGATTTAAAGGTGGTGACGCTTAATCCGACTAGGTTCCTTATCTTCATATTGCGCCCCAAGGTGGTGTGGACCTTCGTCTTCGAGGTCACACGATTTAAGGGTGCCATGGTGTGGTGGAGGTGGTTGTCAATGCATGACGGAGTCACGACGGAGCGACCATCATGGAAGATGGAGGTCATAGTGGCTGTGGAGAGGATTCCTTTGAGTCTTCGCAAAAGAAAGGTGGTCGAGGCGATCATGGAGCCCTTTACGGTGGTTAGGTCTTGCCCTTGTTGAGGGGGACATGTCAGTGATCAAGGCAGTTATTAAGATCACCCCTGGTTGGAAGCTCTTGAAGAAGGTTACTTTACGCCTTGGTGGGTCCTCGTTGGTGGTGGGGAATATGCCCATTAAGGATGTTGGGAGGACTTACGCCCAGGTCCTGGTTGGGAGCAGTTGGAGGGAGGAGGGTGAAGGTGCTGTCATGGGGTTGGTTGGGAGCGGTGTTGCCACAAAGTGGACGAGATTGGTGCTGTCAAGGCGAGTGCCCGAGGTGATGAGGCAAGGTGAGGCGAGGTTGGAGCTTCTCGCCCCCGAGAGATGCCTCCTTGCCTTAGGTGATGCCTTGTCGCCTTGTCGCCCCATCGCCTCACAGAATAAAGGGTAGGAATAGTTTTTTTTTTTCTTTTTTTTTTAAATGGAACGAAATGGTTGTGGACCTCGACCTCTCGACTTTCCTGTTGCCTTCGTACATAATACAAGTGCCCACCAACCTCCATTGCCCCACCCAAACAACGTTGCAGCCTCTTCATTATCGATTCGCTGCCATCTCAGCATCACCTACGGCCACACCATTGCCCAAGTCAGTCCCCATCGACCCCATTTGCTCACTTTTTTTTTTTTTTTGACAAAGATTGGGGCGTGGCATCGCCTCTTCTTCATTTCCACCTTTCTTGTTTCTTCTTCACGTCAGTTCTTCCTCTTCCCTACTATTGGGTGGTGGTCTCCTTTGTTAAAGTTTTTTTTTCTTGATTTTTTTCCGTTTCCTATTGAAGTTTATATGTTATGTGACTTATGTCTTAAGTTCTTAACTATTTAACTTATATGATAACATGTTAAATAACTTACCACAATGGTAGTAATTTTCTAAATTTTAACTAGCAAATTAAATTACTTTTTTAGTGTTTATGACATCATTATAGTGTTTGAAGTGTAGTAAATTTGCTATTGTTACTGATATGTTATAATATGATCATAATAATATAAATATTAAAAAATGATCGCCTCAATTCACTGAGGCTGTCGTCTTTTTGTTGCTTCTCACCTCAGGCGATTATGGGCCTTATCGCCTTGGTATTGCCTTTCGCATTGACAACATTGGATGAGACAAATTTGGAAAGTGAAGGGTCGCAGTGTAGATCTTGGGGAAGGTGTGAAGTTTGCGTAATCTGTTGTGGCGTGCCTTGATTGCGGTGCATGTGTTGAGGAAGGTGATTGTGCGGAGATTACGCATGGCACTGGCAAGCGAATCGACCCTTTATTGCGGGTGAGGGTTGATGAATGGAAGGAGCTGGGGGCCTTTAGTTGTTCTAAGACGATATTTATGAGAAGGGGTGTTGAATCTGAACTCGGGTTCAGACCCGCTCTGTGTTTCTTTGATTCATTACCCACCCAAGTTCCTTTGCGGTCGAACTCCTCCCCTCTGAAGGAGTTTGGTGAGCCCTCGCGGATGCTGATGGCTCTAGGTCTCCTGGAGCATGAGCCCCCTTTGAGGGGTGATCCTTGTGAGTGATCGATGGAACTTTTGGTGCCACGACAATATGGTGCATAGCTTTGAGAGGAAGGTTCGGAACTATAGTTGGTGAGGTGGAGGCCAATGAGACAACTACGGTCGAGAATTTGCTTTAGGCCGAAGTGGAGCTTCTGGGGAGGTTGAGAGAGCCAATGGTGCTTATCAATGCGGTGGCCTTGGCAAGGAGTGAACAGGCGGAGACATTGGTGATGGTAAGCAGAGCTACTGGTGCGGGTACTGAGCATGGTCTCGAAGAAGGTAGCATGGAGGTGACATTGGTAGTGGTAGGCATAGCTACTAGTGGGGTTGATGGGTGCGATCTTGGAGAAGATGGCAAGGCGACAACATTAGTGGTGGTCTGCAAAGCTGCTGGTGTGGCTGTTGGGCACGATCTTAGAGAGGATGATCGGTGTGTAGTTGCCACGGTGGGAGAGGGTGATGCAGAGATAGTTGAGCGAGAATGAGTTGTGGGTGCAGTAGGGTTTAGACGTGTGTCTGAGGGAGGAGATCGAGGTACCCTATGACGAGGATACTTTCTTGGAATGTTAGGGGGTTGAATGACCCCTCAAGGCGAGCGACGCTGGATATATTTAATCTTGGGGCCCTGAGGTGGTGTTGCTCCAGGGAACCAAGCTGGAGTAGTATGATTAACAAACATGGAGGGAGGTTGGGGTAGGATGTTTGGAAATATACGTCACTTTGAATGTTGTTGGATGATCAGGAGGTGTGGTTGTGGGGTGGAAGGAGGATGCACTTTGTGTGGAAGATTTATTCATGGGTTCTTTTGTTGTGATATCTCTGTGGTGTATGAGCCAAATGATGAGGAGATGTGACCCCAGCTGTAGGAGAACTTGAATCAAGTGGCTGAGGGATTCCTTGGTTGCCCTTGGTTGATCAGTTCCATATGACAGGTTGGGTGATAGGGGGAAGGATCGTGGCTCGGAGGCATTTGTAGAGTTCGTTTCTATGCATGACCTCCTAGATCTACTTCTGAGCTCATGTGTCTTCACTTGGAGGAGTACGATAGGCCAGATGTCTCGAATTGATAAGTTTCTTTCTAGTGTGGAAGTCGTAGAAGCTTTCCCCTCGACCATTCTTGGATCATATGCCTTTGTTGTGGCCGTCTAATGAAGCTAGGAAGTTTGGGACGTACTTCAAGTTTAATAGATCCTGGCTGTTGGAGGAGGGGTTTAGGAGGTAGGTAGAGAAGTGGCCGTCGTTCTAGCTAAGCAGGTCAGCAGCGGCTAGACTAGAGGCTAAGTTATGGGAACTATAGGTGATCTTGAAGACTTATAGGAAGCAGGTTAGAGAGGAGCGGAACAGGAGAGAGTGAAGTGTTGGCTAGGATTCGAGATTAGATAGGGAGGAGGATTTGGGGGTTCTGTTTGAGGAGGATCGGGTAGCTAGAGCTACGCATTTGCATACAGTACAGGTGGAGGATTGAAAGACAGAGGTGGAGTGGAAGGTTAGATCTAAATAGAAGTGGTTGAAGAAGGGTGACTCTGATACTCGGTATTTTCACATCATGTCTTCAGGGAGGTGACGAAAACATTGGATAGATAAATTGCATATGAATGGCATGGAATTTGTGGGCAGGGAAGTTGTAGGCAATGCCGTTGTGGAGTATTACAAGGTATTCCCTGGAAGAAGGATGGTGGGGAGATGGAGGTGGTCAAGGGTAGAAATCTCGGGTATTAGTGGGGAGCAGGTAGGTGAACTTACGTTGCCTTTCAATAGGGATGAGGTTCGGAAGGCAATTTAGGGGTTGAATGTTGATGGCTGCCTCAAGCTTGATGGGTTTCTAGTGCATTTTTATTAGTTTTGGCCTCTCATTAAGGAGGATGTCATGCAGGTGGTGACTGTGTTTGCATATGGTAATCAAGGCTTTAATAGGCTTAATAAGTCCTATATGTTCCTCCTACCTAAAATGGATGAGGTAGAGGCTATTGAAGAGTTCAGACCTATTGCATTGTCCAATGTTATCTACCTTATTGTAGTGAAGGCTCTTATTAATAGGTTGAGAGGGGTCTTAGGAGGGATTGTGTTTCCGATGCAAACAACTTTTGCCTTGGACTGTAATATCCTAAATGGCTTTGTTATCACTTCGAAGATTCTAGCCTTTTGGAGGAGGGAGAAAAAGAGGCTATTCCTCTGGAAGGTGGATTTCAAAAAGGCATATAACTCGATGCAATGGTCTTTTATTTGGGCTTCCTTGGTGAAGAGGGGTTTCCCTCCTCGGTGGCTGGATTGGATGTAGTGCGTGACATCGACGTCTTTTGCCATTCTTGTTAATGGAAATGTTGCAGGTGGATGGATATAGCTGAGAGGTGTTAGGCAGGGATTCCTTTGGCACCTATGCTCTTTGTGCTAGCAGCAAATGCACTGGCAAGGTCCACTGTTAGAGCGTGCGAGAGAAATCTATGTAAGGGATTCTCGATGGGGATTGGGATAGAGATCCTGTCGCTTCAATATGTTGATGACGCTTTTCTTTGTGGAAGGCTCAAGGCAAGAAGGATGCACATCCTCCTAGAGTTGTTTGGTGAGGCTTTTGTGATGTAGATAAACTTCTCCAAGTCAACTTTCGTCCTTATCTAGATGTCACCAAAGGAGGCTAGTAGGTGGTGTGGCTCTACATGTAGCGGTTGGCTCCTTATCTATGTCTTATCTTGGTCTTCCTTTGTCGAACAAAAGGGTCTCTGTGCAGGAGTGGATCCCTTTGATAGAAAAGGCTAGAGAGGAGGTTTGTAGGGGGGGCCTTTAAGGTTCTATCTAGAGGGGAAAGGTTGGTGCTCCTGAAGGCGGTGTTGGCCTCCATGCCTTCTTACTTTACGTTTGTTCTAAAGCTCCCGCAGAAGATTGAAAGGAAGATTTTGAGTCTGATGAGGGATTTCTTTTGGACAAACTATGGTTCAGCTAGGAAAGAAATAAAGATGGTGGCCTAGGAAGAGGTTTGTAGGCCTGTGAGAGAAGGGGGTTTAGGGATAAGGGAGTTAGGGAAGGTGAATGATAGTTTTCTAGTTAAGTAGATTGCCAGATTCCTCGAGCATAGAGAGGACTTTTTGGAGAAGATTATTCAGGTTTGCTATGGCAACTCCATTGTTGAGTATTAAATAATCTATTTGTAATGTCTCTTTTATTTTTTCATAATTGTATGGATATCTGTTATATTTTCCTTAGTGTTTATATAAAGGCATGTAGGGCCTCCAATAATAAACAATTCGATTCAGTTCTAAAATGGTAGCAACGGTCTTAGGTCAATGCTCGGTACCACCACCCAAAACCTTAGCACTTGAAACACACCACCGAAACACTTTCTTCTCCTCTAGCATCTCTCTGCTCGCTTGCAGCACCAGTTGCCTGCCACCGTCGTTGGCTAGCATCCTCGTCGTAGCGACCCCCACCATAACCATCCTACTCCTACAACACCTCTTTAGCACTGCTGGGGGTGGTGGTGGCTACGCATAAGTTGTAGCAAGTTTGTTCTGCCGCTGCAGCCACCTTGCCCTAGCGGGGTTCTACGTTGCCTCAAGTCGGTGAGTGTTGCCCCTAGTACCCCTTAAGGTTGATGCCAAACCTCTAGTGTCGCCTCTCATCAGCACAAGCCCTCCTTCGTCGTCTCTCACCAGCTCTTCCCTTTAGCATCGCCCACAGCAAGCAGCAACACCAATAAAAAAAAAAACCCATGTGTTGTACGGGTTTAATGATTTAACCCTCCTGTAATTTGTTGGTTGATGATCTGGTTTCAGATTTATGAAGGATTGATTTTCTCCTGATCTTCATGATTGAACATACAAATCGAGTCCTATGGATGACCCAAAGATTGAGTTTGCTAACTTGGTGGGGCAAGTGACTACCATGGGCGTGCATTCTGGTATGCAAGGTAGCTCGATCAAGTTGGATGATACCAACTTTATGTTATGGTCAACATCTTTTGCTTAATTTGTGGGTTCATATTGGAAGTGGTATATATTGACTACGGATGTACCTGCGGTGAAGTTCGCAGATTGGGAGGCAGGCAACGATTAGGTTGGGTTGCAGCATACATGCTAAATAACATGGAGAATATTGTAAAGTAGGTCATGTCATATTCCTCAGCAAAGAAGATATGGGAGGTCCTGCATGAGATACATTCTCATGTGGGCAACATTGGACGCCTATATCGGGTCTTGGACGATCTGCATACTTTTAAGAAGGGAACTGTCACTGGCTGATTTTTATGAATCTATGAAGAGTCTTTAGGATGAACAAGATCTACTTCAACCTGTCTCTTCTGATATAGCTGTTATGACTAAGCAGCGTGAGAATATACGATCTGTTTAGATGCTTGCTGCATTTGGGCCTGAGTATAAGGCTAGCAGGGATCATTTTATGACACTTGAGTTTCTTCCTACCCCAGCGTAGATCTATGTTAGGCTATCTCACTTGGAGACGATTGAGCCTATTTCGCCCACAGAGTCTTCTACCATGGCCACCTTTGGTCAAGGTAGAGGCAACTCAGGTGGCAGGGGGAGAGTATGTGGAGCTAGAGGAGGTGGTCGTGGATAAGGACGTTCAGGATTGTTTTGTGAGCACTGTCACAAAATCAAACACATCATTGATTGATGATAGTTGAAGCATGGCTATCCTTTTGGCCATCAGGTGGTTCTATAATGTTCGTGATAGTCAGGGAGCAGAAGATGATCAACAAAGCTTACATGTTTTAATTTCAAGAGAGTATGAGAGGTTGGTGGCACCCTACTCTGCTTCACCTACTATTGGGGCTCCTATTAGTCAGCCGACAGGTATTGCTGCTTCTGTTCACGAGGCTCATGCTCCCACCTGGTTAGCAAACTCAGGTGCTTCTTCTTATATTACGGGAGATAATACATTATTTTCTTCTCTTAGATCCCTTGATAATCCTTTACATGTCTGAGTAGCAAATGGTGCCTTGTCACCATTGACTGGGCTTGGTAATATTTCTCTTATCCTTAATTTGCATTGAATTTATGTCAATTAGTTAGATTACAAAAGCATTGAAATGCTGGGTAGTTTTTCATGACTCGTTCTTCTATTTGCAGGACCTCTAGACGAGGAAGCAGATTAATGGACTTGAGTAGGATGGTCTCTACCACCTTCACCTTCCTTCTAATCATGCTACTACTACTGGTGCTACATCCTCTATTTAGTGGCACGTTCACCTGGGTCACTCTAGCATTCCTGCTCTTCGTTGTCTATTTCCTGATTTATAGTTTCCTGATTCTTTTCAGTACGAAGCTTACCAACTAGGCAAGTATCATAGAATTTCTTTTCCTAGTTCAAATAAAAGATCTAAGTCTTTGTTTGCATTATGTTGGGTCAAGAGTATCAGGGATTTTTGTTATTTTCTTGTTCTAGATGATGACTGTACTAAAGTATCTTGGGTCTTTATGTTGAAAGAAAAATCAGAAACCCTGATGTATTTAAAGAAGTTTGTAGTTGAAATAAAGATTCAGATTTCTTACACCATATGTATGTTTAGAATAGATAATGGCCATGAGCTTGTTAATGATGAGTTTCATTTTTTTTGCCTCTCTTGGATTGTTCATCAAATTTCTTGTGTCCATACATCCCAACAGAACGGGGTGGTTGGATGCAAATTAAGATGATGGATGTTGCTTGTACCTTGATGTTTCACATGTATGTTCCTTTTTAGTATTGGTCTGATGCAGTGCTTACTACAACTTTTATGATAAATAGGGTTCCTTCCTGTGTTCTAGATGGGAAGAGCCCCTAGTCTTTGTTTTTGGATCGTGAACTTTTTTCCTTGCCGCCTAAAGTATTTGGATGTGTCTATTTTGTACATTGCTTTAAGGTGGATAAGCTTGCTCCACGGTTTGTTCGGTGTATTTTCTTTTGTTATGATAGGACTCAGAAAGGATATAGGTGCTATGATCTCAAGGTACATTGGTTTTACGTTAGTACTGATGTCATGTTCTTTGAGGATATTGCCTACTTTACTCCTAATGGCAACTCCTCTCCTACCACTGGTGTGCCTTTACCTGTCCCCTCTGCTCTGCCATCACAGCCCTCTGAGCTAACCCATGATACTACCTTTGATGCACCATTTTTTTATCCTCATACTTATCAGCGTAGGACTACTACTGATCCTCAACCTGAGGAGCCTTTGACGACCATTCCTGCTCAGTCTCCTGCTATTGCTGCAAACTCTACTAGAGGCCCCTCCTTGGCTCCTACTGAGGTACCAGAGTTAATACAGTTGGATATTTCCATTGCTCACAAGAAGAGCCAACGATCTTGTGCTAAGTATTTTATTTTCAACTTTATGTCACTTGATCATTCAGGAAAACACCTATCTTATGCTGTGGATGGTCATTCTATTCTCCTGGACCCTGGCTATGGAGGAGGAAATGGCAGCTCTTCAGTCTCGCAATACTTGGTAGCTTGTTGACTTACCCCCAGGTGCAACTATTTTGAGGTGTAGGTGGGTGCTTACCTTGAAATGTCATCCAGATGGATCTATTGAGTAGTATAAAGTAAGGTTCGTAGCTAAAGGGTATAACAGACCCTTGGGGTGGACTATTTTGAGACATTCTCACCAGTGGCACACTTGAACTCAGTCAAGGTACTTATCTCATTGGCTGTCAACAGTCGATGGCAGGTTTTCCAGCTTGACATTAAAAATGTATTTCTCTATGGTGATTTGCACGAAGAGGTGTATATGCAGCAGCCTCCAGGTTTTATTACTTGGGGGGAGTGTTAGAAAGTTTACAAGCTGAGGAAAGTAATTTATGGGTTGAAACAAAGCTTACATGCTTGGTTTAAAAGGTTTAGTGGGGCAATTTAGAAGTATAGTTTCCAGAGATCCACTGTCGATCATTCCATTTTTACTGTACATAGTGGGCATGGGTTAGTTATTCTTGGTGTCTATGCGGATGATATTTTGTTGATAGAAAGTGACGAAGGAGTTATATGGAATGGCAAAGCTTTTCTTCATTCTCAGTTTGGTACTAAGGATTTAGGACTTATTAGCTATTTTTTGGGCATTGAGGTACAACATGTTGATGGTGAGCTTGCTTTGTCTCAGAGGAAGTATGCGGTCGAAATGCTTAAGGATGCATGGATGCTTAGTTGTAAGCCTGCTTTAGTCCTTATGGATCCTTCTTTACCATTGGTTGATTCAGACAATTCACCTTTGTCTGATGTGACCAGGTATCGTTCTATATTTGGAAAGCTACTCTACTTGATTGTGACAAGACCTGATATTACCTTTGTTGTAGTTTGTTTGAGCCAATTTATATAATTTCCAAGAGAGATACACTGGGATGGAGTTTGCCAGGTCTTGAGATACTTGAAGAAGGCACCTGGGAAAAACTTATCTATTCAGAGGCATGGACACCTTGACATATGGGGATATTCTGATGCAGATTATGCTGGGGCACATGAAAATAGATGCTCCATTGCTAGATACTGTGTTTATGTTGGTAGCAACCTTGTTACATGGTGTAGCAAGAAATAGAATGTGTTATTACGGTCATTTGCAGAGGTCGAGTATAGAGCAATGGCACATACCACTTGTGAGCTGTTGTGGGTGCATTCTATTATGCAAGATTTTGGTATTGATGTGTCTGGTTCTATGCCTATGTATTGTGATAATAAAGATGCTACTTTCATTGCCAACAATCCTATGTTTCATGGAAGGATCAAGCATATTAAAGTAAATTGTCACTTCATAAGAGCTACTTTATTGGAGGGAAAGATCTCGACACCCTACATTACCACAGAAGATCAGATTGTAGATATTTTCATCGAAGTAGTTTCCAAGAAGCGTCTTGAATTTGTGTTTCAAACTGAGCATGTTAAATGTCTATGCTTTAGCTTGAGGGGGAGTGTTGAGTATTAAATAATCTATTTGTAATGTCTCTATGCTCCAACTTGAGGGGAAGTGCTGAGTATTAAATAATCTATTTGTAATGTTGCTTTTCCTTTTTCATAATTGTAAGGGTGTTTGTTACATTTTTTCTAGTGCGCCTCTATATAAAGGCATGTAGGGCCTTTAATGATAAACAATTCGCTTTGGTTGTAACATCCATGAACTGGATTTCCTAACGTCTTCTCATAGTGGTACTTCTCATTTTTGGAAAGGGTTGTCTTTGGTGGTGCCCAAGATACAAAGCTTCTTGTATGGTGGTGCGGGCGATATTTTTCGCTTTTAGCTGGATGACTGGATGGGTCAGCGGAAGTTGAGAGATTGGTTTCCAAGGCTATATGCGATAGCTGCTAGTAGGGAGGTGGAGGTGGTTGATTGTTGGAAGGGGTCTTGGTGCTCCTTTATGGGGAATTTATCTGATCAGAGGATACAAGAACTCCTAAAATTGTTGTAGGAGTTGGATGGTTGTTGGTCGGAAGTTGGAGTTGATGCCTTCTTGTGGGATGGTGGTGAGTTCTTTTTTAAGGAGGCTTATAGAAGGTTGGGAAATGGAGGGTCGATGATGGATGTGGATTTCATTAGGGATTGCGGATAGATTTGGTCAGATTCCTATTGAACATCAAAATTTTTGTTTAGTTGTTTAGGAAGGGTAGGCTCATGATGAGAGTTTGGAGTGCTAGATGGATGCCAGAGGCAGAGAAGGCTTGTCTGCTTTGTCATGCAACATATGAGGATGTGGACCCTTTGTTTTTTGGGTGCTCATTTTCTACGGATGTCTGGAGGCTTCCAATTGGAGTGGTTAGCGCATACATGTTTTGCTGATTTCTGGAGGTCCTTTAGGAGTGAAAACTGGAATGGAGTTCAGAACATTTTTAGGACAGAAGGAGAAGGCAAAAGCTATGGTGATATTCTGGGGGCATATGGCTAGGAAGGAACACAGCTATTTTCAAGGGATAACGTTCTTATATTGGGAATTTTATTGCTTGTATCTCGTCTTTGGCTAATTATTGGGCATGCAACTTGTAATTGGTCGTGTTTTTGGCCCTTGATTAATATATTTTTTGGGTGATTATCACCTGGATAATTAAAAAAATAAAGTTTCAATTTTGTATATCTTTTTAATGGATAAGATGAGGAAGTACATCCAGGATGAGTTACCATGATGCATGTGTTTTGTATGGCATTGTGCTTGTGAACAATGCAAGGAGTAAATAGAGAATTGAAGTAATGATTGGAAGCGCTTAAATATAAAGGCTTCTAACTATGCAAGGCAGAAGACTAACACATAAAATGCTAGTTCGATGATGGAGAACATGCAGATGAATTGAAGGTTAAAATTAGGACATTTATTCCAAAGAAGGGGCTCTTCAAGTACTAGAGATCAAATTTTCACAAGACAAGAGGACCAGGCAATGACTAATTAATGTAGGTTGGTTAAAGTGGATAGGAGCTCTAGGTATTTTTTATAACAAGACCACTTGTTTAAAAGTGAAAGGCAAATACTATAGAGCAATAGTATGAACTACCATTTTACACACACCTAAATGTCAATTGTGGGCTTGTAGAGAGAATTAATATGGAAGAAATGAAGATATTTAGGCAAATGTGTCACCAGATAAGGAAACATTGCATTCAAAATGAGATGAGCAGAGAAGAGGTCGGTGTGTTGCCATTAGAGGCTAAAATGCAATACTAATTTAGGTGGGTCAAACATCTAGGCCTTGCGATGTGCCAGTTCAAACGTGTCAGGAATTATATGTTGAGTAATGGAAGACGCGACATGCAAGATCAAAGAAGGAAAAGTTGAAAAGAAACTGCTAGGCATGGCCTTAATTTTTTGAATCTAATGCATAAGGAGGCAAAGAGCTCACATAGCTAACTCCACTTAATGTGGGGAAAAGGTTTTAGTTCTTGTTGTTCTTTGCATGTAGATAAAGAAAGCTTTTAATTTAGATTATGTCTCCTTCCTTTCTTAGGTTAAAGCATATAAGGAAGTTTTTGATTTGGAATCGATGATTGGATGACTTCTTTGGTGGACATTATTGATTTTGGTAGACCACCTTTGAAATCTCTTAGTTTGAAGTTCAATTTTGGCATTATGGCTACCAAATGGATTTTTTTTTTGAAAAGAGAAAGGGCAGTTATCCATATGATAACTACCCAAGTGTATATTTTAATCAAAATAGGCCCAGGGCCAATTACAAATTAAAATTCCATATAGCAATCAGAGAAGACATCTACTCAACAAAATTCTTCACATAAGGGCATTGTCCCCTGAAGACAACCTCATTCCTTCCGAACCAGATGCCCCACAACACCGCCAATGGCCTCACCATTTCCTTCTTTGACCTAAAGGCATTCTGACCCTCGCCCCTCCTCCTACACCTGTAAGTTCTCCAGAACTCATGAAAGGTGGAGTGCTCCTACCAACCAGCGTCAAAACGTCTCCACACTTGATTGACAAAAGGATAGCGCAAAAGAGATGCTCCACGTCCTCCTCTTCCCTAAGACAAAGGAGGCATTGAACCTTAGCATCAGGAGCTCATCTAGCCCTCCACTTCCTCATCATGAGCTTGAACCTCCTCAGCAACTAGGCAAAAATCTTAACCTTCAACGGGTAAGCTGACCAGATACAATTGCAATCCCGAATGAGATCAACATCACCTATAACATCAGCATTTCCTAATCTTCTATATGCATTTCGAACCAAGAAGTCTCCCTCCAAACAAAAGTCATCTTCCCCATCTTCTAGCTGAAATCCCTCCAACTCCTGTAGCAGCCTCTGGAGTTCCTCAATTCTCTGATCTAACAAAGTACCCGCGAATGAGGGGCACCAGCAGTCCTCCCAAGCATCTGCCACCCTGACTCTCCTATCCACAGCTAGCGTAGAGAGCCTGGGGAAGCAGACACACAACCTTCCCTCCCTAATCTAATCTAAGGTTTGAAATGTCGATTTCGGTATCGTTTCGATAAATTTTCATGTGCACATTTCGTTGGCACGTCAAGAGCATGCCGTGGAAATGCTCGTGTTTCGATGCCAGATTTCGACGATTTCAATGCCAAAAAAATAGCCTATTTCAAAGGCATGCTGACGCATGTCAATAGACATGACAAAATTGGTCAAAATGATTGAAATTTTAAGAATAATTATTTAAATGGATAAATATTTTCATTTAAGCTCTAAATCCTATCTTATACTTCCTATTTAAATGGATAACTATTTTTAAAATTAAGGACTAGAAGAAGAAAAGTGCTAATGCTAATTCAAAAGAGGATATATTGGTCATACCTTCTTGATAGTAGGGAATTTTGAAGAAATTACTAAAAATGACTTAAAATAAGTAAAAATGTTACAATATGAAAAAAAAGCATAGGCTCTAGAAGAGCAAAATCATATTTTGAGGAACCCCACACGGTATGAATCATCAATATCTTTCTAGTTAGCAATATGTGATACATAACTTGTGCAATAGTAGCAGCAGTGCAACGTAGTAGCGACTAGCCAGCAGCCAACAACAGCAATGGCGTGCGGCATACGTCACGCGCGCGCGAGCTAGCAACAGCCAACAACGCAAACTGACATATTGTTAGCATGCCAGCAATTTCGGTGGCATGTCGCCGACATGCCGGAGATATTCCTGCATTTCGATAAGTATGTTGTGTCGATATGGCATCTCGTCAAAAAACCTCCATTTCATTGGCATGTCGGGGGCATTTTAATCACTAGTCCAATTGTCCAGCCAAAACCTGAATAAGGGCCCAGAGCCAAACACTTGGGAGAAGACATTCCACACCTTGGGAGCCACCGCTGAAAGGCCCCTAAGGAAGTGAGGGGTGCCACACGACGGGGACAACAGTAGGTCCCAGCTCAAAGGGCCACCGTAGTAGGCCTGGAAGACCCTCCCCACTAAACTCTCTTCATTCCTAAGTAGCCTGGCAATCCACTTAGTTAAGAAACTCTCATTCATTCTTTCCACCTTCCTAACACCTAGCCTACCCTCCTTCAACGGCTTGCAAACCTCCTAACAAGCCACCATTCTTGCTCCCCTCCCTCCACTACCATGGTTCGTCCAAAACAAATCCCTCATCAAGCTCAAAACTTCTCCACCTGCTTCAGCATCTTTAGCACCAAGAGAAAATAGGATGGCAAAGAAGACAATACCGTTTTGAGAATCACCAGCCTTCCCCTCTAGATAGGATCCTAGAGGCCCACCCTACAAGCCTCCCTTCCATTTTCTCCACCAAAGAAGACCAGTCCTGTATAGAGATCCTTCTATCTGTTAAGGGGAGACCCAAGTACGCTAGAGGCAGAGTTCCTATCTGGGTGCCCAGACTCCTGCTACATTGGCGGCCAACTCGGTCGACAGATTGGGACAAAAGTGGACTTGGAAAAATTAATCTGCAACTCGGACGCCTCCCCAAACAACTCCAGCAGAATGTGCATCCTCCTCGCCTCCATCTCACCACCCTCCATGAAGAAAAGCGTGTCAACCGCATACTGGAGGACTGGGACCGCAGTCCCATCAGCTAAGGTAAAGCCCTTGACTAGGTTTCTATTACAGGCTCTGATGGATCCCCTTGCCAGCGCATCAGTCGCTAAGACAAAAAGCATTGGTGCTGGTGGGCACACTTGCCTGACACCTCTCGTTGCCATTACTGAGGACCAAGAAGGAGGTAGTTGTGACACACTACTTCATCCACTGGATCCACATTTGCGAGAAGCCCCTTTTGACCAGGGACACCCAAAAGAAAGACCATTGAACATAATCGTAGGCCTTCCTAAAGTCAACCTTCCAAAGGAAAGACATCTTCTTCTCCTGCTTCAAATGAGCAAGAATCTCCGATGTCGCAACATAGCCATCTAGAATGTTCCTACCCTAAACAAAAGCTGTTTGTACCTGGGCCACCAACTCCGCCAGCACCCCTTTCAACCTGTTGGCCAGGACCTTCCCGACAATCAAATATGTTGCGTTGGAGAGGGAAATGGGCCTAAAGCCGTCAATACTCTCCGCCTTATCCTTCTTCGGCAAAAGGAACATGAAGAATTTGTTGAGCCTGTTGAATTCGTGGTTTTCATCCCTAAATTCATCCATCATCTACAAAATGTCCTCCTTAAGCAGTGTCTAGAACTCCTTGTAAAAGAACATAGGAAAGCCATCAAGACCTGGGCACCCATCTGCATTCAATCCCTAAATGGCCTTTCGCACCTCATTGTCAAAGAATGGCCTAGCAAGCTCCTTAGCCTGATCGTCAGTGATAATCGGTATCTCAGATCCCCGCCACTTCCAACACCCAACCTGCCTCCTGCCAGTGAACTCCTTGAAGAAATCAGTTGTAGCTTTACCAATTGCGTCCCTTTCAGTAAACTTCGTACTACCTACCAAGAGCCTATCAATTTAGTTCCTCTGCTGCCTCCCCGAAGCCACTATGTGGAAGAATCATGTGTTAGAGTCCCTTTATTTCAAGTCTTTTTGGATCTCGTTCTCCACTCCACCTCAGCCTTCCGATCTTCGACCTGAACAACTTGCAAGTGTTTAGCCCTAGCAACCCGATCCTCCTTAGACAACAATCCCAGGTCCTCTACTCTGTCCAATCTCGCAATCTCTCCTAGTGCCTCGTCCTTTTGCCTGTGTCGTTCCTCCCTGAGTTGTCTCCCATACTCCTTGAGGAATGCCTTGAGTTCCTGAAGCTTTGCCTCCAATCTCGCTGTTGTCGAGCCAACTACCTGCAAGGACCTCCATTTCTCAACCTTTACTTTAAAACCCTCTTCCATGAGTCAAGCCCTATCAAACTTGAAGTATGTTCCAAAGTGCCTTCATTGGAGACCCACAATAGCAGCATATGATCTGAGAACGACCTCTCCATAGGTTTGACCTCTGCCAACGGGAAAGTCTCAGCCAACTCAACGGAGGAGAAGAATCTATCCAGCCTTGATCTCTACCCCCCTGAGATCCTCTAGGTAAAATCACAGGAGCTCAGAGGCATATCTATCAAGCCATGCATAGTAACAAATTTTGCAAACCCCTTGGATCCTCGATCCCTTTTGCCCCTCCCACCCGGCCTGTCATTCGGCACCAAGGTGACGTTGAAGTCTCCTCCAATCAGCTAAGGACACCCCTAGAATCTCACCATTGTCTGGCTCAGCTCGGCCCACATCATGTGCCTGGCACCATCATTATTCGGTCCATACACCGCCGAAATAATGTAATAAAAGTTGTCCCAACGTCTTTTCAACCTCATAGTCACCATAAAAGATCCTAGCGAGGAGTCTACCACGGAGAATGCATCTTCTTTCCATCCAACAAGCACACCACCCGACCTCCCAATAGCATTCAAGGCCACAAAGCCACCAGGGGTTCCACCCCATAACTTCCTCCAAACCTGTTGCTCACAATGCTCCAACTTCGTCTCCTGTAACATAATCACGTCAGGCCCAAAACATTGCACATAGCCCCTCAAAGTCGCCCACTTGGAGCGGTCATTTAGGCCCCAAACATTCTACGTGAGGACCTTGGTCATGGATGAAAGCCAAAACTCCCCCCTTCGCACGCCTAAAACCCACCACCTTGGCGACAAGGTCCACCTCCCTAGTCAACCCCTCCCTAAGCTCCACAGTACCCCTGCCAGCCTCCAAAGCATCAGCACCAGCTCCTCTCCCCTCCAATCGAACATCCATCACCTCATTCCCTCCTACTGTCCCCTCAAAGCTAGCTCCAACCTCCACCTCCAACCGATCTCCCCTGCCAGCACACCCTTTAGCACCACCATCCCCAGCCTTCGCCGCCATCATACTAGAGGTCGTCGTTGTCGCCTCCACCATCGGTCTAGAGGCATCCTCCATCGCTATCCGACTAGCATAAGCCCTCTCCATCGCCACTGCATCCCCCTTCGAGCCGTGACCATCCACACTAATCGCCGCTGACACACGCTCTTGATGCACGTGGGCGATATGTCCAACGTTGATGGTACCAAAGCTTAAGTGATCGAGCAATGAAGGGCCTTCACAATGTCAGTCTTATGGAGCCAACAATGGGGTTCGATCTACGAGAGTTATCGCAAGGCCCCACATTAGAATTGAAGCCCCCCGAAGCATGATTTCACGGCCCACGAGAGTCCGAACCCCCTATTCCAAACACGCCCAACAACCCTTAGTTTTGTGAGGGTGGGGGACCCAGATCCGGCCACGTGACATCGGGTCCCCGCACTGATCCATATCTGCTAGCTTTATTTAAAGTTGCCTCCCCCTCCATCATGCTTTCAAATTTTGAAACCTTCGGCCCCTTCGCATTCTCCTTGTCGAATCTGCCCTTCCCACTGTGCCAACCATGGGAATCGAAACAGATGTCATCAAATCCGCACCCCCATTGTAGATAGTGGGCCAACCATTCACCTTCCAGAAATGCATTACCGAGCCGACGGCGGCACCACCACCCTCCGCCGCTGCCTCCTCCGAAGACTTGCGACCATCAGCCCAACCACCATCCAAACCTCCCCCTTCAGTGGAGCTCCTCCTCCCTCCCTCAACCAATTCCTACTTGAAAGAACGAGGTCCTCTGTCAGGCACTGCCATGCTTACTACGCAAGCTGCTTTGCCAAGCCGCAACACGACCTTCATTGGGGCCTTCATCCTCAGCTTGAGCTCCACCACTGCCCTCATCACTGATACGTCTTCACCCACTAAGCCAAGCCCTATGCGCCGCTTGAGTGACGTGAAAGTCTTTAGTATCACCTCGAGAGTCTCCCTTGTGCGAAGCCTAAGTTGAATGCCATTGATCTCCACAACCACTTCCGCCCTCCTTGGGGGTCTCTTCGCTAGTGCTCCATCATGCCTTGTTGGCCACCTCCACTGCACCATTGCCTGACCAACAACGGACATCCTAAAGACCAACTTCCTCACAACCTCCGGTCGCAGCCCAAACACCAAGAATATTGAGGGTGAGAACACAGCCACCGCCCTTGCTACGCCTTGATCACTCCCTTCACCTACCATCGACGCCGAGCCCCTCTAAATTTTCCATCTCTCCATGTCCCCTTCTAACACCTCCCCAACCAGTGCACCCCTGAGACCCCTCCTCGATGAGTCGCACCTCTACAGACTAAGGCGCCCGAACCTCCTCAAGCGGAGACCTCGTCGACGGAGGAGGCAACGTCACTGGTCCCACTACCTATTGAGCACCTCGATCTGCCATGCACTGAGCCTTGTGATGCCCGAAGCCCCCACAACGTAGGCACTTAATTGACTCGCGACACACAACAGCAAAGTGCCCAAGTCTAAGGCACTTGAAGCAGCAAATGCTCGCATCGACCTTCTCCCCTTCACGTCGGCAGTGGTGACGAACCACAACCTAGCCATCACCCTTCCCATCCTCCCTCTCCGCTCTCTCCATCCTTCACTTTTATGCCCCACATGAGAAAGATTTTTCTCACCGAATGGATTTGAGCAAAGTCTTTTCCACTTGAATATTGTTCAACTGTTGCTTTACTACCATTACCACTTGTCACGGTTCAATCCCTTTCATGCTTGAGATAGTGTGCGACACTTGAACTCAGTTCCTTATAGGTCAACTCCAACCAACCTTAAGTCTAAGGATACAAGAGCAAAGTGAGCACGGAGAAGTAGACTCAAGAGAGAATCTTTCTAGAATTGATGGGGATGTGCATCTATGTTAGAGGAATTGCTTCAAGTACGGTAGATGGTCTTATAATATCAGATCCAAATTATGTGATGTTTTGCTATATGCTTGATTAAAAGAATTTCATGGAAATGGGTAAGTTATGAAGCAAATTTTATCAAGGATCAAGCCTTTGACCTTTTTGTTTGTTCTCCAACTCTTCTTCATTACCATCCAAGTGCAGAAATCCAACAATCAAGCACCACTGGATGACTTTTTGCTTGTTTTCTCTCTAATAGCTTGCTCCTTAAACCTCGTTACTCATAGTGAAGTGGAGAGATGCAAAGAAATCGGGGTGCTTGGGAGGACAATCTCAATTTCCTGTGAAAATTCAATTGCTGTAAGCCTGTAAGAGCTCACTGACCACTGCGGAATCCTGTCCCTAACCTCTGGAAGTCTAACTCAGAACCTTTTAGGGCATACCATTGATATCTTTATGATCTGAAGTTTACTTTCTTCAGCTAGGACCTCTTAACCTCTATGCTGGTGAGGCATTGGTCAGTCCTGGAAATGGTGGCAGCGTCATGGGGAGTTCATGACTGGATGTGCTGCAACCTAGGGATCACCAGACAGCTCTTTGGCTGAATAGAAATCTCAGAGGGGCATGGCATAATTCTTCTTGAAGAAAGTTTGCTTGCCCAGGTGACTGATTTGATTGAATTTCTTCTTGGTCTTCTAGATCGACGTTTAATCAAACTCATTGATGAGATTAAGGTCCATTTGAAGAACCTAAGGAAAGAACCCACTATAGGGGCTTGGTTTCTTTTCAAAAACCATCTTGAAATGATTGTTTTTTATGAGGCAGTAGGTTGGATTGAGACATTCGGATTTGCCAATGATTTCAAGTCATAAGAACATATGATGATTCGTTGGTTGTAGCACTCCCCAATTTAGTCACCACTTGAAGTTGCTTTGTCCATGGTTGGAGCTGAAGTTGCCACACTGGGTTATAACTTTTTAAATTCACGATGCTGTATGAAGGGTTGACTTCTGTTTAAGGTGAAAGCGCTATACTAAGTGGCTATTTCTATCTCTCTCTCTCTCTCTCTCTCTGGATGAAAAGAGGGCCGATCACATGAGATGAGTGGTCATCCACTTCATTAAGAACAAGGAAAATTACATCAATGAACAATCAAATAGAAGCCCATGCACCCTCAAGGAACTCCACATTGCCACAAACACAATAGAGTGATTTCTAGACTCTTGAAAATGATGCCATTTCTTTGCAACCAAATCACCTAGAGAACAGCAAAGGGCCAGCTTGTTGTCTATTTGTCCGAAAAGCACACTTGGAAAGCTGTCTAAAAATCATCCCAAGAAGTAGATGGCAGGCAACCTTATCCCATACTGCCTTTGCAGGCAGACAATGAAAAAAAGACAAACATATCCCTGGCACCATATTGGGATATGTATTTCCATGCTCTCATTGACATCGTTGAGAGATTCCTATTCAATATGTCAACCAGTGAACATGAAGGCTTGTGTAAATCTTGTCCAGCAACTGGTCAAAGTTCCAATCATAGAAATTTGAACAACTCTATTATATTACATAATACTTCTGTGAGCATAGCATAAAAACAGTTGTCTAGCCATCCCAGTCTGACTAGGGAACTGATTATCAGCTATGGAAAGAGACATCGTAATTGTCAACTACAGAAACATTCACAGCATGGAATAGATAGGTCATACTCATATAGGTGCATCCATATTTAAGTTGGAAGTGGTGTATGCTAATGCTTAACAAATGACCAAGCAGCCTTTGTTGAAAGAAAATAACTCAAACACCAAATTGTTGGCCTTATCTAAGATGCACCAAATAATGAGATTAGTGGGTCGAAGTTGCCATTTGATATATCTCTACCCAAAGTTTTCTTGTTTTAAATACACTTCCTAATGATTTTTCTTCTGGGCTAAGTTTTTATCCATACTTATAGGGTGACTTTGAATATTGCTTTTCATTGCATCTTATTAGATTTCTTTTTTTCCCCAAATACTAGAGCGGATGAGTGGGATGTGAACAAATGGGCATGGGAGGGAACTCTAAAAGTTGTCAGCAAGGGAGAAGAATGTGTCATTAAGCTTGAGGACAACAAAACAGGTCTCCTTGGGAAAAGTTGAATATTTTCTCTCGATTCTTTTCTTCTATTCTATTTCTAAACATCATGATATACTGAAAGCAGGAGAGCTTTATGCACAAGCTTTCTTAAGGAAAGGAGAGCTGCATCCTGTGGAGCCTGTAATAGACAGCAGCAGGTTTGGTTACCTTTCAACTTGAAGTGTGGCTCCTGGCTTGTGCCTCAATTTTTTTTGTGTATTTTAGCATCTTATTTACTCTCCTTGCACAGATATTTTGTGCTTCGGATTGAGGAGAAAATTGGTGAGTTATCCCAGTTTCTTTGGAATGTTAGAAGTACATGTATGTAATTGGAAATATTTGGTCAGTTAAATATTAATCTGGTTACTTCTTTATGACTGATAGTGTGATGCCTAACATGCTTCAATTTTGAATGACCTCTTTCATATTACGTCCTCCAGAAATAGTTTTTGCCCAATTTCTCCATTCCCTGTGCAGGTGGGCATCTGAGGCATGCTTTCATTGGAATTGGATTCCGGGAAAGGACTCAGGCTTATGATTTTCAAGCTGCCCTTCATGATCATATGAAGTATCCTTCAATATAACTTGTTTTGGATAGCTTTGTCAGATTCCTTTGAGAAGTTTGTTCACATATCATGTTGGAAAAACCTGGTTTAGTTGTATAAAGATAGTCCTTGACATGTTAAAAGATATCTAGATAAAAAGAAAACAGCAGAGGAGATGGAACAACACTTCCAAGCAGTTTCTTCCCTTGATTACAGTCTTAAAGAGGGAGAAACACTAGTTCTTCAAATAAAGAATGTGAGATACTCCTTTGTTTTGATGAATACTTGATGATCAACTTTCTTCTTCTAAATAGAGTGCACGATCTTACAAGCCTCTTTAGATGTAGTAATGCCATGTTACTTTGAGCTGAATATGCTTCTCAAAGTTTGGGCACTTTAGCTTAAGAATGACTATACCCATTGCAGCACTTCAGTTTAAGTATGAGAGTATAAAACCATGGAGTTTTCTTAGTGGGCTCAATTAACCCTCTTGAATGCATATTACTTTGAGTCTATTAATTTTAACAAGTCCTTTTGCATTGCTTTTGGATTGGAAAACATGGAAGCAGAGTATGTAGCGACTATGCTCTCAGCTCAATGGGGTGCCTTCCCTATTTCTTATTTGGATCTACTGCTAATGTCTTCACCATTGAGATGGAAGGACTCAGCACCTTTGCTACAAAGATTGGAAAGGAAATTAGATGGTTGGTGGGCAAAGCTGTTGTCAAAAGGTGGCCATCGGACACTGTTGAAAACAATCATGGCAGCATTTCCAATCTTTTATTAGTTCTTTGGCTCCTCCATGAATTGTAGAATTGAGTCCATTTGCACACAATTCCTGTGGAAAGTTGTGAATGGCTTTGTGAGGGAGGTTTTTTCAGTGACATGGAAAGATGTGTGCCAACCATTGGAAGGAGGTCTTGGAATTAGGAGGTTGTGGGATATGTATGTTGCATTGTTGTCAAAATGGTGCGCGAAGACCATGGCAAGTGAATCAAGCCTTTCTGTCCCTTTGCTGCGTGATCTATATGGTAAGACCCTTAATTGGAAAGGGAGGTGTCTGAGCATGGATGTTGATTCTCCTTTTTGGAGAGGGCTAAAGAGAGTCTTTTCCCAGCTACCAGATTTTTTTATGTCCGTGGTGGGCAATGGCAGACTTCTGGATTTTGGAAAGATGGCTGGTACCACCTCTCTCCAAAAAAAAAAAGATGAGCAATACAACATTGGGCTGCTTCAGATTGCTTTTTCTTGGGCTGTTTGCCTTAGCACAAAACAAGAACATAAAATTGGCAAATTATTGGAGTGGGCCCTTAGGAGAGGAGGGGAGTGGATGGACACCTGCGTTTGTGTCAGGTTTATCTGATTCTAGGGTGGAGGATTTACTTCAGCTGCATGAAGCCATTGCAGGAGTTTATTTGCTTGAAGAGAGTAAAGATGGGTGGTTGTGCGAGAATGGTGTTTAATCAGTTCATCGCCCATACAGTTCTTTCAAGGCCAGGAGTAGAGAACAATGACGAAGATTTTTTGAGAGGTTGGAAGGCAAAGACTCCCTTGAAGGTTAGGATTTTTTTCATGGGAGATGCCTAGATAGAAGATAGTAACAAAGCTCTAGTGTAGCTGATGAACTTACAGGGTTGTCCTGTGAGTGGAGATGGTGAAATAAAATAAATAATCTATTCTCTCTTGCTCCCTTGCCACTAGTGTTTGAAGAGAATACGTAGCCCGGACCAACACCGCCTCATTTTATGCTTTTGGGAGATCTTTCTAGATGGGGCCACCTGATGATGGCCTAATGTTATAATCCAAGTGTGTTGATTAGGAAGTAGGATGGAGCGACAACGAGAGAGCGGGTGGGCGAGAGCGGCAGAGCGCTTCTGTGAGCGAGGGAGGAGAGCCGAACCTCTCCGGCGGTGAGAGGACTGGGGTGGTGGTCTCGGAGGCTGGTTGTCCGGAGGAGGGGGAAGCTAGAGGATTGCACCGAGGCAATCTAGGGGCGAACTAGGGTAGTGGCGAAGGCACGTGGTGCGGCGGTCTGGAGGAATGTCGAGGCTGACTGGTGCTTCAAATGTTTGGAAATTGGACACTAGGCGGAGACGTGCCATGAACCAGTGAGATGCTGGGGTTGTGGGGGTGTCGGTCATCGTCGGGTGCGATGTCAGGGTGCTGGTGGTCGGAGTGTGACGAAGTATTCGGAGGAGTGCCTTTCGCCATCTTCACCGGTGGAGGTGCCCCTGGTGGAGGTTGAGGTTCCCTGGTCGGCAGATGCGGCTGCGCTTCGGAGCCAGGTGGAGGGTGGCCTGGTGGGTGTGTTGACCTCAGGCCATTTGCGGCTCCCCGAGGTAGAGGAGGCTTTTGGTGTGGGGTTGGAGGAGGCCGTAAGGAAGGTCATCCCGGTGGGCGAAGTGAGGGTTCTGGTGGTAGGGCTCTCCCCGATGGAAGCGAGGAGGTTGTGCTTTGCAACTTCACGTTTGAAGTCAGGATCGGTGTCCTAGCGAGAGACCTCCAATCATGATGGAGTGTAGAAGGAGCGGGCCCCGAGGAGGGTGCCAGTGGTGCTAAAGGTTGACAGGGTCCCGTGGTGGCTTCAGACGGTGGGGGTTGTCTGAGTGCTGTTGTCCTTGTTCGCACGGCTTTGTCAATGTAGGGGGGCTAGTCTTCTGACCGGACCGCTGGAGGCGGAGGTAGAGGTGAAGGTGGGGGAGTTCTTGGGAGAAGGTGATCCTCTGCTATGGAGGTCATCGATGGGTGATCTCTTGCACTCGCAAGAGATCCTTCTAGATCGGGAGGGATCCCTCTTTTGTAGCGGTGGTTGGAGGAGAGGCGAGTGCGGTCGATGAGGCGGCGGAGACCCCGCTCCCTAGGGCTAGGGTTTGGGATGGTGCTCGAGATCCCAATCGTTAGGATGCCAACATGGATCTAGGCTCGGTGATTGAGGACTGACCATTGATTGTGGCTGCCTTAGTGGAAGATGTGCAGCTAGAAGCGGAAGAGGTGCTGGAGGCAGCGTGATCGAAGGAGCAGATGGAGTGCTCCCTGGCGCGCATTATAGAGGTGTTTTTTGAACATGCGGACCGGATCCGGTTATAGACAGCGTTTCAGGTGGCACTGAGCCGGGTGTGGAGTTGAACGAAGTGAGGCCATCTGGTGTCAACTTCTCGGTGATGTGACCGGAGTCGGTCGAGGAGCTTGCGACAGCTTCCCTCGCGGCGAGGAGGGATGCCACTGTTGGAGAAGAAGACCAGCGCCGGAGGATGGAAGAGGAAGAAGACATGGGTGCTCCTTCCCCGGTGGTGGAAGTGGTGGAGAACTTGAGACAGGAGGTCGAGATGCCTGCAGCAGATCGTGTGGAGGTGTCACCGCGAGGATAGATGGCAAGCGTCCCCTTGAGAGGAGGTTTGCCTCTGATAGGGTGGAAGTTGAGAGTGGTAGATGGGACCCGGGATAGAGCTTTACGATATAAGCGTAGATAGAGCTACCAAGGGTCTAATCAGGGGCGGAGGATGGTGGTTGATGGCCGCAGCGTGTTGCCACAGGCCTTAGCGACAGCAGCTCTGGACCCGAAGGGTGGAGAGGTCATCCGAATCGCAGAAGCTTGTGGCTTTCATCTACAGATGGGGGAGTCATTCGCCGTTCTCTCATGAACGGAGTCCTTACGTGGAACGTACGGGGGTCTCAGTAACCAATTGAGGACATTAGGGAAATACATTCGGCAGTGGAGAGTGGATGTGGTTCTGTTGCAAGAGTTGAAGTTGGTGGAGTGTAATGCAAGGATGTGGAGGGAGATCGGCGATTTGTGGATGGAAGGATTCTGATATGTTGGAGCAACTGGCCGCTTTGGAGGTCAGATATTGAGGTGGCGGGAGGACATATTCTCCTTGGAGGACTGTTTTGAGGGGGAGCATGTCATCTCGGCGAAATTGTTACGGAGGCTGGGTGGGGCCAGGATGGTAGTCACAGGGATCTATGGACAGGCAGATTCTCAGGCTAGAGGGGTGATGTGGGAGGAGCTCACTTTGGTAGTAGTGGATTGCCATGGGTGTCCTTGGCTGGTTGGAGGAAATTTCAACATAACTCTGCAATTGGAAAATAGGCTTGGGGGGTGAGGGAGACAGGATCATGGGTCTGACGAGTTTGTTGATTTTATGGCCACTCATGGTCTTATTGATCTGTGCTTGACTTCTTATACGTATACATGGAGGAACAACTGCGGCCAAATGTCCAGGATTGACAGATTTTTGGCCAATGTGGAGCTGGCGGAGTCTTTCCCGGTGGTGGAAGTGTCCCCTCTAGAGAGGCCCTTATCTAACCATACCCTGCTGTTGTGGCGGCCTAATGAGGGAGTGCATTTTAGTACGTATTTCAAGTTTGACAGATCTTGGTTGCTCGAGGAGGGGTTTCGGGGGATGGTGGAGAGGTGCTCTTTCATTGTGGAAGGGTCAGCTACGTCTTGTCTAGCGAAAAAGTCCTTATTGCGGGACCACCGCAAAGTGTATAAGAAGGAGATCCGAGCAGCCAGGAGAGGCAGAAGAGAAGAGGCTTTGCAAGTGATCACCATGATAGACAGACAGTAAGACCAAGCCCCTATTTCAGCTAAGGATAGAGATGTCAGGATGAAGATGTCACGAGTAGTGCAGGACAAGAAGGCTGAGATAGTGGAAGACAAGGTCATGTCAGAAATGGCTCAGGGAAGGTGACTTTAACACTAGATTCTTCCACCAAATGGCATCTGCCAGGAGGAGGAGAAACTTGATAGAGAGATTGGTGATTCATGGAGAGGCTTTTGCAGGTAGGGAGGAGGTGGGGAGGGCTGCGGCAAACTATTTTAGAGATTTCATGGGTAGGCGAAATAGGTGTGGTTGGAGTTGGAGGGGGGAGGATATCCATCAGGTTTTTGTAACTTAGGCAGAGGGCCTTATGGCCAGTTTTTCGAAAGACGAGGTTAGGTAGGCGGTGTGGGGACTAAATGCGGATGGCTGCCCTGGGCTAGACGGCTTCCCGATCTTCTTCTTTAAGGAATTCTGGTTGCTGGTGGAGGCGGATGTGATGGAGATGTTGGAGGAGTTTGCAGAAGGGAATAGGGGTTTTGACAGACTGAACATATCATACTTGTTTTTGCTGCCTAAGAAAAATGGAGCAAAGGAGATTCAGGATTTCTGCCCAATTGCACTCTCAAATGCTGTCTACCTTATTGTGGAAAAGGTGTTAGCGAACAGGCTTAGAGTTGTCCTTGGTGACTTGATATCCCCTGTGCAGACGGCTTTTGTACTAGGAAGGGGTATTTTGGACGGGTTCGTCGTTCGCTATGGAGGTTTTGGCTACTTGGAGGAGGGAGAAGAAGCAAGTGTTTATCTGGAAGGTGGATTTCAGCAAGGCATATGACTCGGTGCAGTGGGATTTCCTATGGGCATCCCTTTTGAGAAGAGGCTTTCTCACAAGATGGATTGACTGGATAAAGAGATGCGTGACGACATCTTTCTCGATCCTGATCAATGGGAACCCGACAGGAGGTTGGGTGCAGCCTAGGAGAGGTGCCAGATAGGGGTGTCCTTTAGCCCCTATGCACTTTGTGTTGGCAGCGGATGCGCTGGCAAGGGCGACCCACAGAGCATGTGAGAGAGGTTTGATCACTAGTTTCCAGGTTAGAGGGAGCGATCAGATTGCAATTATGCAATATGCTGATGATACCCTCTTTCTAGTTGAAGGAGGAAGGTTGGAGGCTAGGAGGATGAGGATCTTACTGGAGTTTTTTGGTGCAGCATCTGGATTGCAGATTAATTACCAGAAGTCGACGTTTGTCCCGATGAACATGGCGGAGGAGGTAATGGAGCTGGTGGGTGGAGCACTTGCGACGGAGGTGGAATCCTTGTCGTTGGTCTATCTGGGCCTTCCTTTGTCGAATAAGAGACTTGGATTACATGAGTGGCTTCCTTTGCTAGAGAGGATGGAAAGGAGGTAATCAAGGTGGTTGGTTAGATTACTGTCTAGGGGGGGAGGCTTGTCCTGGTAAAGGTTGTTCTGGCGTCCATTCCTTCTTACTTCCTGTCTATGTTTAGGATGCCGAAATAGATAGAAAAGATCTCAGGGTTGATGTGTGACTTTTTTTATCCAATGTGGGAGCTACGGGAAGGGGGGCAAGGTTGGTGGCCTAGGAGGAGGTTTGTAGGCCGATGCAGGAGGGGGGCTTGGGGGTCAAAGAGGTGGGGAAGGTTAATACTAGCCTCCTTACGAAGTGGATTGCTAGGCTCATGGGTCGGGAGCTTGGCATGTTTGGTGATATCATGAGAAAATGCTATGGATCCTTTATGTCAAGGGGCATCTTTCTTTTTTAAGGGGCTAGTGACTGCAATGACGAAGGTGTGGGTCTTTCTTCTCTCATGTTTTGGGTGAGGGTGATGCCTTCGAATTCTGGCTGGATGATTGGCAAGGAACTGGTGTGCCCTTCAAGGATAAGTTCCCCCGTCTCTTTGGGTATGTGGCTGACTTGACTGCCCTGGTCAGAGATTGTTGGGCTGGGGCCTGGTGTCCTACCTTTCGGAAGGGGCTATCTGATTAGAGATGTATAGACTTCTAGAGACTGTTATAGGAACTGGAAGGTTGGGAGCTAGAGGTGCAGAGTGACATCTACAACTGGGATGAAGGTGAGTTTTCAGTGGTGGTCTTCCGCAGATTGAATGGTAGTGGAGCTGACACAGACGTAGATCTCTGGAGAGACTACATGCTTCTTTGGGAGGGGGAGTGTCCGTTGAAGGTAAAGATCTTTGCATGGCTAGTGAGGCGGGGGAGGATAATGACAAAGAAGTGGAGAGCAAGGTGGACCCAGATGGATGACATGAGCTGTCTCCTCTGTAGAGGTGCGGAAGAGGACGTTCAACCTCTTCTTCCGGTGTCCGTTTGTAGAGCAGGTGTAGTAGAAGATGGGGATTGACTGGATTGTTCCTCGGGATGAGGTTAGCTTATGGTCGTCTTTCCGCAAGGGGAGTGCTTTTGTGGGACACAATACTTTTAGATCTAAGAATGAACGTGCAAAAGTTCTGGCAGTGTTGTGGGGTGTATGGTTGAGCAGGAATGGAGTGCTATTCAGGGGAGAAAGATCCTATGTTGAGAATTTCTTTTATTCCATTGGGTCCCAGGTGGAGTTCTGGAAGTCCAGACTTTTGCCTTGATGTAATTTTTTGGTATCTGGTTGAAATGAAATGATTGTCGGTGGTTATCGTATGGATAACCACCCTTTCCCTTTTCCAAAAAAAAAAAAAAAAGTCCAAGTGTGTTGTACCTCTTGGTTTTTTTGTGGGCAATTTGGATTGAGAGGAATGGGGGTGGTGTCAAGTAGTGATAGGCCTTATGGAGAGAATGTGTATGATAGTTCTCGGTTGTCATTGGAGTGGGGTGATTTTTTTTCCTTGTGATGCAACTCCAGCCTGTTGTGTGTGTGTGAGAGAGAGAGAGAGAGAGATGCTGGGGGGGGGGGGGGGTTGTAGGGCAAGGAACAGGGAGCACGCAAGAGAGAGATCTGCAAAAGGCCATTTGAATGGGCTCGGTACAAAGGTCCTCTTTGAGGGTATGCAAGAGTACATGTTGATTATAACCACTTTGAGTTAATGCAAAATTGTAAATAAACAATATAAAGAGATGGCCATTCACGATTTCATGTTTAAAGCTGGTGTTTTAGGATTGGCTGCAAGGCTTGACACTTCTGTGCTTCCCAAGTCCCATACTAACCCCATGCCACCCACAAGAAAATGAAATCCCATGTAAAAGTGCGGCGGAACCAAATGATGGTTGTGATTGTGAAGTCTAGCGGAGGGAGGTGGTAAAGGAACAAATTTTCACCCTATATTGATCAACATGCAATTTGAAAAATCTGCCTGAAATTGGAATTACATTAAATAAGGAAATGAGAAAGTTGAAACGGAGATGGCGCCATAGAATTTTCTGGATTCATTAGGAAGATTGCCTTCTTTTTAAAGGTCTATTCCTTTTGAGAGCTTGGCTAAACCAAATGTGTGCTCAAGGTGTGTACCTTTCCTTGGCCCTCAGAATGTGTTCTCTGCCTTCTTGCTGCACACTTCCCCTAGTCATCACTGATTACTTTTTGATAGTGCAACTAAAGGCTGGTAGCAAGAGTGACCTTTTGGTGGAGCTTGTTTTCTTTTCTTTTCTTTTTGTAAAATAAATTTGGACACAGTTTTCTCCTAAGAAGCATGTTGATGCTAAGTAACACTTGTAAATGGTTGAATCAAATCGGACTCAGGTGTTAAAAAGTGAAACCTGTCCAATACTTCGGAGGATGCTTTGTCTACCCCTACATTTGGTGTTGTATGATTCAACCGCCAAACCATATTCTTTGTTGTAGCCAAGCTATCTTAAAGTTACCGGAATGTGAAAAATTAGTTGGAAGGACTTCAAAAAAATTAAAAAAGTTCAAAGGGAGCATGCTACTCTTAGATCCTAATGCATGTTCCCTGTGTGATTCGATATTTATTGTTTAAATCCGTGATGTAGAACCTCGCTCAAGATTTCATATTGAAGATTTGCTACACTGCTTTGTGTCGCATCTTTTCAACCACTTTTGAAGCAGAAAAGCTACTATGTGTGCTGTTTTTAGTTATGACATCAAATACCCTCGTGTTCAAGATAGCCCCCGAATGATGTGCTTAATGTGCATTGCAGAAACATTGTCATGGTTCGGCCAAGTCTACTGTCTTACATGGGGACCTTAGTAACCTATCCATAGAGGGAAAGGTTGACAGCACCAAGTCGGCTGCCATATGTCTTAAGCCACCTCCACCTCCACCTCCGCCAGCACCAGGATCTCTGGTTAGTGCTGACCAGGGTTCTGGATCGCCAAGAGAACAAAATAAACAAACAGCTTCCGCTGTCAGTAGCACATCAAATAACGTGGATGATGACTTTGGTGATTTTCAAGCTGCAAGCTGAACAATTCCATATTGGTTCGGCATTGTGTGAACAAAGGGTTTGTATGCTGCACTTCCTTTTGCCTCCCTTGAAGCATGGATTGCCACGGTAAACGTTATAGAACTAAATTTATTTATTGTCCATACAAAAGAATGTAAAATATCAAATTTGTTAAAAGAAGATTGGCAAACTTGTCCTTTGTTATGCTTTCTGGATACAACTGTCCCTTTCACCGTGTTGTTGATCAGTGTCCTTGGACTCGCTGCCTTTTTACAACTTGCCACCCAGAGCCTGCCGTTGAGATCGTTAGCTGGTTTACGCGTGAGGCTCATTTTCCTTTCCAAACTTTTATGCACAAGCCGTGGCCTGACACTCCAGTTTATGCGGAATTGATCATTTATCGAATTTCTGATCTTGTACGTACCTGCTGGACTTTTTTCTGTGTAACTATTTCCAATAGATCAACGTTGCATTAAGGAGAGAATATCAGGTTACATGGGCCAGCGGGAACCATTGCCACTCAAGACCCCAAAGAGATACATAAAGATAAAATAAGAGATGCCAAGAGTAGGTCGCGAAGTCGTGTGCGGATGATGTGGGGATCTGGGCCACATAAAATCTTTCATGCAGACGGTAAGGTCAACAAGGCATCGGATGAGCGTAAGGTCCAAAGATATCACGAAGGCATTTGGATATTACACACAACACGCATCTTTAACAATAAAGAAGACATGGGTTGTCGAAGCAAATCTGAATGATGTACAACCATAAACAAATAATCAACAACCAAATAAAAAAACAAGGACAACAAATACAATCACAAAAATGGTTGCAGGTGTCAAAATCGGAAGGTGAGACGATGGCGGGAGTGAGCGTGGCAGCGGATCTCCATTAGCGAAACGATGACGAAACCACAAGCATCAGGAACCCACGTAGGGATAGGGTTAGCACAAGGGGTCTTTACGGATGCTGTTGCCACCTTGAAGGCTGGCTAGGAGAAGTAACATTGCGAGAGAACCACCACGGAGACAAAACAGGGTGACCATGTATCGATGAACCCCCAAATGTTGTTATCTTCAGTAGGAGGAGGTTGGCATTGTAGCGCGATACACCTGCAATAAAGGTCGCACAATGTAGCCATTCCCGACGACGGCAGGTTTAAGGCCTAGGTAGTAAAAGAAGAGGAGTGGGGAAAGGGGGGTGGGGTGGCTGGGTGAGGAACCTTCGAGAGAGGGCGGTCTTGTACCTATTGGACTAATGTTTAGGAAAAATCGTGGCATTAACTACATAGAATTAGTTTGATATTTTAGAATTGCATAGTATTAAACCAATGATGAGACTAAGTTGCTCAGAACACATTAGCCTGCCAAAAAGATTATATATATATATATATATATATATATATGGGCCTATCCACTTAGCACTGTACTTAAAAATTAACAAATAAGTCTATAATTGTAATCATTAGATCACAATCTCGTGATTCCTATAAATACTACTTATTACACAATGATGAATTTCTAATCCAACGAATATGACGACTTTTATCATATAAAGTAAAATATTATTCGAAATAATAAAATAACATTATAAAAAAAACCCGATTGTGTTTATTATAAATAGATGAGGTACATGAAATGTGCTGATTTGAAATTAAAAATAAATGCTTGTTATGATTGTGAAAATATTGTAATGTAACTGCATATGCATTGTACCTATAAGGTATAGGTTTGTAAAATGTAAGTATATGTACTGTAATGAAAGTAATAGAAGTTGTAACAGAATAACATATGTATTGTAACATTAAAATATGTATTACAAAGATATATATAGTATCCAAACAAATGGAAAATATATAATATAATATACATGTTTGCGAAATATAATGAATTGTAGATGTGTTGTATTCTTATAAAATAAATAAATTACATGTTATATTCCGTAATACAAATAAATAATAATTTGACTTTTGATAACGACTTTGGTATTTGGATTATGTCTGGTATCAAAAATAAATTTTTTATGATTGACATTTAATAGAACACATTGGTAAAAAGGAAAATATAAAATGTTCACTGTTGATAAAAAGATTGTAATACAATATTCTGATAACATTTTTAACCAAATGTGTTGTAACGCATACCTGTAACTTACTGTATTGTATTACAATTTTAATTTTATCTTATTTTTGCATTGTGTGAGATTGTTGAAGTTAGTTGACGTGATGCAACGAGCACCTAGGTCTTATTCAGTTGTGTTACAATATAATATTATTAAAGTTGTGTTGCAAACCAGTATAAAGATAACCATAATATATTTCAGCATAACAATATTGGCTTGTATTACAAACCGTTAAAAAACGTATACGATTGTTGAAGTTAGTTGACGTGTTGCAACGCACACCTGTGTCTTGCTGCATTGTGTTATAATATAACATTATTAAAGTTGTGTTACAAATCAATATAAAGGTAACCATTGTAATGCTACAATTTATTACATAGTGGGATGTTTATGATTTTCCCACGAAGTATTACAAATTCATTGATAATGTTACGAATGGTTCCTAAAATCTTGGTTTATTACTTAAATTTTAGATACGCAATCAGAATTCATAAAGCTTATTATGAAAATGTAACGGTGATAGTGATTTTGCAAACTCATTGACTTGTAACGTAAGTGGTTTCATCAATCAGGTAATAAATCGTATGGTGACAAAAAGAGGCTTATTTGTTGGTTTGTGAGCACTGTACTCAGTGGATACTTTTCCTATATATAGAGCAGACGGATCCAGAGAGCACAATGCTTACAAAATGGGTGATGAGCACATAATATAGTCCATTAAATTAAGATCGTATGAATGTGGTAAATACCACTCATATCAACGAAAGTGGTACTACGACAACTTCGAGAATGAAGGCGCTTAACATAAATGTAATACATGTGCATTTATAATTATTAAGTTACCTAAATGTAAGACGCGAGAATAACTAGCCATATCTACATATTTTAAAAATATATGTGTAGATTGATTGTAATACAATAACAAAATATTCGAAACCATAAATATCCATATTAAGTACATAAGATATGAAAAAGTAAGACCAACCAATTAAATCCATCAGTTCGATGCTTAAAATTAGAGAAGAATCTATATTACTATCTGTAAAATTATTGTAACAAAATAGAATGACATTTGTAACGATAAGTGTATACAGTTATAACAGTTTTATAGGTAAGTTGTAACAAATAAATAAGTTTTTGTAACAAACTAAATAAAATGTTGTAACAACTGATTTGTGAAGTTCTTTGAATATTACACGCAATGTGTTGTAGACACTTTGCAATACATAATATATTACATCTAATATGTATATTACATATGATCAAATTACAACTGTATAAGATTTCATTGAATTAAATATATATTTTTTGTAATACTTGCATGATTTGTTCCTGGTAGACAATAAATATGGAAATATAGATGTAACATATTATTATAATACATTGTGTTTTGACATTTCCTGGTAGTGAATAGATGTAATGTTCAATACATTATATTATAATACGTTGTAGCTGTTTTGTAATACATCGCTTTCATTCAATATAAGTTTTGTGTTACAAAGAGACATTGAGTAACAAGGATGTTGGGAGTTGAGTTGTAATACAAGCCAGTAACATATAAAATAATAGAAAGTCGATTGTAATACAAGTGAACAACATAAAATAATGGATAGCCGAGTTGTAATATAAGACATTAACATATAAAATAATAACTAATCGAGTTGTAATACAAATCGACAACACATAATTGATCATAATATAAGTAATTGACGTTATTATGGAAGATAATCAATACGAAATTTGGGGGATTCATTGTTATATTCTATATATAATAAGATAATTATGATTGGTTATTTTCAAAATTAATCGATGATTTATATGAGTTGGTTAAAATCATTTACAGTATAGTGAAATAGTTTCATCAAATGATTGTGCAATATGATGATCATTATTTTAGGATTTTTAAAAAATTTGTGAGCACACTTCGTATACTTCTCTTATATATATATATATATATATAAAAGCCCTGAACATGAGAAGTTATAGCGGCATAAACAAAAATAAAATCAAAATAAAGATGGAATTGGAGCCCCGATGGGTGCTGCAACTAGTTGCCGATCCCTAACCATAGCTACGTGTAGAAGAATTGAGTTGAGTGTTGCCTTGGGAAGAGGTCACTAGATGTATTTAAGGTGAAATACTACTTGGAAGATGCCAGTCAAAAAGAATAGAGTGACATCTGTACGATGAATACATGCAGATCTCCCTACAATACCAACAAGAGAAACAAAAACAAACCACAAACCAAACTTACAAACACAAAGGCAAACAACAAAGTACAACAATAGCGACGTGCTAAATTGAAATGCTATGAATGAGGAAGGTAAAAAACGTAATTCACTACCCAGTCCATAAATCAGGAACGGATCCTTCCAAACTCCTTTCGTATACATCGGTGGGGAAGCGCTATCAATCATCCAAACCCAACCATCATCAGCCATGATTGCCAGTACTAGGTCACGTTAGCCACAAGCCGTCAGCTATCGTCACGATGAGCATTGCAACTTGAATCTCCAATAAGGTAGACATAGTCGAGCTTCCTTAGAGAGAGATTTAGCCACCTTTGCTAATGAGAGGAGAACGACCCACAAGGCCACTCAATGGGGAGAAAGGAGGGTAGGGGGGCGAGGCAACCAAAATTGGAAGCAAGGGGTCCTTGATTGGCAGTGAATTAGCCAGTTGATGGCCCAAAATAGGGCATCATATAGGCTTTATGGAGGAGAAGGGGAAGGGGAGAAACAAAGGCTCTTGAAGGGTGTGGCACTTGAATAAGCCAAATTGTATTTGAAATGCGACTATGTGGTCAAGAATACAGGCTGATCATTTAGCGATCCTCTATTCCATGTAAAAGAGTGACGATCGGTCACTAAGGAGCTTGTAGAGAAGTAGAGCCTTCCCCTTGACATCTAAAGATCATATGATCAAATACTATGCCTAATATATTTACCCTTCTCAAAAAAAAAAAAAAAAAAAAAAATGGAGATCTCATCCTAATAGAATGGAAGCACGATATTAATTTTTCTACGGTAATGGTAAATGTACATTTTTCCATATATATATATATACACACACACCCACCCACCCACCTCACCTCCCCTCCACCCCCCCAACTCTACAGCCCCCCCAACCCAAAAAAGAAAAGAGAAGAACCAAAAACAGGCATATACACACACAAAGGGACTCGTAGTTGCCAAGCATGTGCTCCCCTATTATTAATTGCTAGTGTGATCCAAAGTCATGCTCCACCACCATCACCAACATACTTCACTACTAGTATGCTCCGCCATCGTTGTGCTCCATTGTCATCACCCAAGTATTTCACCATAGTTGTGCTCCACTACTGTTAACATGCTCCTCTGATGGCGTGCCTTGTTGTTGCTAAGCATGTGGTGTGCTTCTTCATTCATCAGCTACATGCTCATTGCCTTCATGATAGCCACCAACTTGCTTTGTTGCCACTATGATCCACCATTTTCCACCATGGTCGTGTTTTGCTTATGATGACACCATTATCAATGTGCATCACCACCCTAACACCTCTACGCCTTGCGCTCCTCCACCATCTAGCGCATCCTTATTGCTGCTACTATACTTTGTTGTTGCAACCCATGTGCTTGAGAACCACATACACTAACCTGTTTTACCATTATTGACCACATGCTTCACTTGCCATGGAACTAGCTCAATGCGCTATGCTCATCGATGACAACCTCGCAATAATTGTCGTATCTTTTGGCATGACTATATACCACTCTTTAGAATGATCATTATGCTAGCAATGTGCTAACCCTATGATCCACTAGTCACTAATGCATCATCATCCTCGCCATCTAGTGTGCTACATTGCAAGGTAGGGGTGCTTAAAGGTGGCAGAACATAAGTTCTAATTCTCGAACATCATTATTGATAATTTAAACTAAGTTCAATTTTAAAATTTAAGGCTAATAAATATGTCATGTTTATGAAAAAAAGTAAAGGGTCTTGTGGTCTCTCATTTGTTCATAAAGGAGTGCGTTGATATTACCTTTTGAGTTGCTTTAGTTCAACTAGTATCATAGGAATAGTTGGCCTTTCATCAAAGGATTAAGATTGGAACTAAGGCAAGAACACACATACACACACAAACACATAGAGAGGTAGCAAGGGAAAGCAAGAGAGTTTTAATTAGGTTCACTCGGAGAGGAAGTGGATACATTCTATGGAGGATGTTCTCCACCATTCACCAAATGAGTGTCAATTATAAGTTGAGAGCTTTGCCTTAGCTCTTACATAATGGATCCATGAGTTGGGATTGGTTGATTGTCTATCATTTTGAAGTGTGCACCCCTTGTTGTTTTCCTCCTAAATGGTTGTGTCTTCCTCTATTTCCCTAAGATGAGGGGCAACAACAGGTGCCTTGTCCCATTCAAGCAAGGACATGGAATTAATGAGCTAATAGATAATGTTCTCTGTAGTCTAACACAAGGCAAGACACCAATGCTAGGTGGCTCGACCTACCTAGGGAAATAGTAACAACTTCCTCTGGAGGCAACCCATCCTCATACCCTTCTTTGCATGGGTTTCCTTTTGCATGTTATGTGGATGATTTCCCTTGGTCGTACATGGATCTTGTTGTCATGTTATGATCCTTTGTCAGGAAAGGATTTGCTTGGGAGAAAAGCGTTGTGCTTAAGGTACCTGATTTGTGTGATGATACGTCTAACTTACTACTGGAGTCTTTGAGCTGATTTAGACATGTTGGAAATGCCAAGGGTGAGCACTTTAGCTCCTTTAGCCAAATGGGCCAATTGCTTGCAGAGTTCGAGGGGAGTTGTGTCATAGGCCAGATCTAAGCTTGGATTTTCCTTGGTTGAATCTCTAGGGGGATGTGTGAAACTTTAGCCTCATCTTTGTCCACCACTTTTTTGTTAAGTGGTTAGTAGGGTAGATCCTTGGGGTTGACTTTTTCTTTTCATGGTAATCTCCTCCCCACTCGATCAATTGTTCTTCAAATAAGGAGGGTGTTTCTTGGCTCGTTGGAATTACATGGCTCCCCTAAGACAAGACTAGTCCTGGATGTCTTCATTTCATCTTTATGGTTCCCCTTGAGGTCCCTCAATAATTCTCTGGGTGTTTTCTCCAAGAACTATTTTTAGGGTTTCTTGGGTATTTTAGCCTTCTGAAATTGGAGTTTTAGGTATATGTCTTCTTGTATTCCTAGGGCTTTTTGGAGTTCAAGGATCCTCTCCCAAGGCTTAGGCTTTATGGGATTTGTAAGTCTTCACTCGAACTCGTACGAAGTAATGGCTTGCAAGAGCTTGTCCCAGGGTGCTAAAGATTCCATCTGTTGTTTTTGCTCAATAGAGGTTAGGGTTCCTTTAAGACTTGGATTTACTTGACATGAACATGTATGGAGTAAAGCACCTAGGAATTAACTTTGCAGCATCTTACATTTTGTCTTCTAGGGCCCATCTAATTGATCACAAGACTTGAATTCTCTTAACAAGAATTTGTATGGGGAACATGTTCTTCTTCCAAGAATAAGTCCTGGGTATTCTCTTTCCTTCTTCTTAGTTTTGCTTTAAAAATCCTAACTTTTCACCTTTCCCTACTATTTTTGCTGGACATGTGGTAAGTTAATAACTCTTCGCTTTCTAGAAGAAAACTCGGTAACTCTTCAACTTCCTTTTGACTTGCATGCCAAATTGGGTAACGACATCCCCCTAAATCGGGATCCCTTTTGCCCGTTGTAAGTCAGGCCTATCCATTCCTCTCCTTGCACTCATCATGCCTTTCCTGATTGGAGCAACATGAGAATAAGGATGCATTAAATCTCTTGATGAGCAACTAGTCATGGCACCCTTTCAAGCCATAGGCTAGTTTGTCTTTTTTGTATAGTTGATGATGAGACTTACTTTCCCATTGAGGGTATTGGTGGGGTTGAGTATGAATATAATCACAGTCGCCCTTCTAAGTTTGTCTTTGGCACATCAAGGGATGCAAGTTTGGATCTACCTGACTTGAATTCAAACCTACTTGACTTGAAAAGAATAGTTCAAACTGACTTGTTTGAGTTTAGATTTGGGTTTGGGTTTTCATGTAGAAACTTGATCAGGTTCAAGTTTGGCTTTGGGTGCATACCTATGAACCTGATCTAATTACCCAAGTAATATTTTAGGTAGATGCATGAGTGTTTCATGGACAAGTTTTGTGTTGTTGTATGTGGAACTTTCCTATGTTATAAATGGCATGTTGTCAATTTTTATTAGTTAGAATCTTATATGTTTATATATGTTATGAATGGTATATGATCATTATGAAATTTTATTGACAAACTAGCAATGAAACATGTTATCAATTTTTTTTCTTATTTTACTACATTGTGGGCTTGATTTGATTCTAAGGTCAATTTATGAACGAGTATCCAATAGCTAAACGAGTAGCTAATAAGTAGATGGGTATGTTTGTGGGTTTAACTTTGTTGACCTGATGAGTAAATGGGTAAGGTTTGGATTTGGAGTTTGCAGATAGGTATGGGATTGGGTTTAGTTAAACCCAACTTGAACTTGACCCGTTTGCACCCCTAGTCACACTCCTTTTGAGGAACCTGAGTGTACAAGGGGTTGGGTTGTCTAGAAGTTGGGTTGTCTTGAGGAGTTCTTTATGGAGAGATCCTTGAAAAGGAACTTTAGGTTTCCACCCTCCACTCTTTGTCCAAGTCTAACGCTTGCTTAGACTTGCATCGACATTGGCTAACTCCATAGCATTGTCCATGGGAAAGGATGATAAGTTCATCCCTCCACTAGAGTCCAAGGCAATGTTAGACTACCAACACTATCATTGCCGGGAAGTTGTGGGACCTATGGAAGGGGTAGGACTACGAGGTAGTGAACTCTCGCTCCCTAAGGCCTACCATCGCTTCTTCTGTTCAATCAAGGATGGATATATGTTTCAATTAGTGTGGTGGAGGTGGTGAAGTGTGGGTTGTCTTTCACTAAACCCTTTCTACCATTCTATTGTCAACCTTTTCGGGATCCCTACGTTTGGTAGTAGATTATGGGGTAAGATAGGGGCTTACGGGTAGGATAGGAATGAGTTAGGAGCCTTTCCGAGAGGATTTCACAATTCCTTACCCACATCACATCAACACCAATGTCCACTTGCATCATAATATACTCACTCACATCAATTTCAATATATATTAAAATATACAAATTCCATTATAATATACTAATTCATACCATATTATAATATTAAAATATCATCCACTAAAACAACACCAACGTACCAACCATTATAAGCTCCCAATCATTACAAACCTTCCGCCTAAACACTTTCCACTTCAATCATATCCTGAAATAATCCAAACCCTCTACCAAACACAACCTTAGTTCCTCTCGAACTCCTAGGTCTAGATCACGAGTCATTGCTATCGGTGCCTAGAGAAGAGGTACACGTCATCGTTTTCTACCTTTCCTTATAGTATTAGTTTTTATAGTAGTTGAAAGATGCCTTCTATCATTCCCCTACCAACCAGGTATCTGTCTCTGTCCACCTCCTTCAACTCATAAAGGGTTTAAGCAGTTCGACATCTCCTAGAGTGAAGGGCTCTCTCGGAGCAAAGCTAAGTAGGATTTGCTTTGGTGACTCACTAAGGAGGCCACTAAGAGAGTGCAAATCAGATTCAATGGATGCCACAATTTAGTAGCGACATCGGTTTAGAGCTTGTGCTTTGTAACACCTCACTTGGGATCTCGACCATCGTGACAATGAGGAAAAAAGGTTGCCTTTCAATTGCTGCTTGTGTTGTCCATTTTTTATTTTTTAGTGGTTGACCTTTTGCTTTCTTCTTCCCTTTGGTGTGCGATTGAGGAGGCCCTCATTTGGAGGTTTCAGTGACTTAGGGTTGCATTTGATATGCAGAATAAGCCACTTAGTTCCACGTTTGGAAATAGACTATTTTGGGTTTAGGACCATAATCCAGAAAAAAAGTGAATTCCATGCCTGGGTTGGAATAAAATTATTCCCCCTATTGATTCCGTCAAGATTTCGTTGCCCCTCTCATTTTGTACTTTATTCTAGCAACTAATTCCACCTAATAAACATCATAGGTAGAATAAATTCTCTTAATTCTTTGATATGACAATTAAATCAATTAAATATCAAAATCCCTTAACTCCTCCATTTCTTAAACTTCAATTTTTAATTCATCTTAATAATTCTTCTTGCCAAACGGAGCCTAGGTGAACCGGTGCAGAAGAAGCTCATGTAGGCAATTTCACCTAAAGTTGTTGGCATAAGCTTAAGGGTAAGTGATAAGCTTATATTTGTGAGCTAATTAAATATCTAAATGCCTAAACATTAAGGTAACACATCCATTTATTTAGCATGTATTAGGATGTAAATAGATTAATTTATATTTTTGATTTAATTACATAATTCATGCATTACATTCATAATTAAAGTCATTTGGAATTAACTTAGAATGACATGTAATTAGGTACGTTACATGCATTGTTTTAATTAACATAGAACTTAAGGATCTGTGCATAAATAATCCTAATATTTTATTTTATTAATTTTCTCCTTCCGTAGGTAACTGCTCCACTTCCTCCTCCGATGCCCATTCAATTTTCACAGCTGCCAGCATTCACTCGACGGAAAGAGTGGATCTCCTCCCGCCTATTTGGATTTCAAATCCTTGTTGCCACAACTACAAAGGATGAGGAACGGCTGCCATTCACAAGAGGCCTCCATCCCCACTCCTCACTATGTAGAGAACTTGTTCTCATCTGCTCCACTACCATCGACTAACCGTGGTGGAGCTTCGCCACCGTGGGCGTGCGAGGTGACATCCCGCACTGCATCGCAAAGCTCCGTATTACAATCGCTAGATCACCTCCCCCGACGACCTCCACTGCACACCTTGTCGCTCACTTAAGACGTCCGGGAACTTTCCCGGACATCCAAAGTCCCTGCCTTTGTCCACACCATCATGCCTCTACTGCCTGAGCACATCTCCCGCGCATCACGTGCACAACCAGCATCGCCCGTGGCCCCCTTCACCTCTGCCACGCTCGCAGCAGCGCGCGTCCTCCAGCAGCACCACACTCCGCGTGCGTGCAGTCCCTTGCTGCAACCCCTTGCCAGGAGCCCACCGCGCACCACCTCCGCCACGTCCGTTGTTAACGCGTCTTGATAGTGTTTTAACAGTTAGTTACGTTGTAGTATAGGTGACCAAGCATTGTCAACAAATAAAAGTTTATTACTCGAAAACCTAAGTTATCCGAGGTCGAACATAGGGAGCAATTGGAATTTATTACTAATCTCAAGAATGTAATCGAACACTTAATTACTCAAAACTTAATTCAAAATATAGAAATGCATGAGTTTAAAAGTCAATTGTGGCAAAAAGAAGGAATTTGGACGTCTGATCATGGGATCAGACGTCTTAAAAATATGTTTTCTCCTCTATCTACTTCTTGTTCTTCTTTGCCTGTGTACTTCTGATTTTCTTCCTTTCTTCTTTGTGCTTCTTCTTTCTTCTCTGCAGTTGCCTTGCTTCTTTCTTCTTATTTTCCTCTGTCTTCTGCCTTGCCTCTTTTCTGCAGTTTCTTTCTCCTTTTCTCTGCGGGTCTTCTTCTTCCTTGGCTCTGCTTTCTCTTCTTCTGCTTCTTCTTCAGTTCCTCTTGTCTTTTTCCTTCGCCTCTTCCCTCTGCCTTGCCTTTCCTTCTCTTTTTCTCTGTGAAGGCTTTCCTTCCTTCTTTTCCTTCTCTTGCAACAGCTAAGTCCCTACTTCCTTCTTCAGTTCCTTCCCTACACAAACCAAGGAGAGCAAAACCTATCCCTCTACCCACACCCGCGTCTCTCTCTCTCTCTCTCTCTCTCTGTATATCACTCTTTAGCACACTCTCCTAGAGCTGGGTAATCGGGTCGGATCGTGCGCCCGGGTCCAGGCGCATCGGCGTGGGTGTGGTGCGCAAGGAGTCCTCAGGAGGGTATCGGGTCGGGTCACCAGATCCGTGTGATGAGCTCACGAACGAGGTGCAGTGTATAGGTGAGGGACCTCACCCCAAGTGTTATCGGAGGCAACCAGCCGATAGCATAAAATTAATTTAATCTACTCCAGCGCTTTACAGCTTACCGAGGTGGGACTATTGTTCCCCCGCTCTTTCTCGTGCGCCCGCAGCAGACCGTTCTCCAATTGCAGCACTGCAGGCCTCGCAACGCCCTTTATCAGGTTGGGCTTGCGTACACTCGCAACCTGCGCGGTCTGGAAGCCTGGGAGCAGTCGATAGCGGTCTGGAGCTGAAGAACAATCGAGCTCGAGTCGTCGTTAATGGCGGCTGGAAGCTTGACCCTGCACGACACGGAAAGGGCCTTGTGGCTCAATCAGACCACAGGAGGACCTTCGTTATGTCACGGCGAAGATGAGGTGGTAGGTGGCAGGCCGCAGGGCGACCTAGGCATGCGTGCCTAGGTCGCTCTGTGGCCGACCGGATGGGTTTGGTCGGGGGACAGTTGTGGTGGTGTAGAGGGTCTGTGGATGAGCGGAGGATATTCAGTGAAGTGTGGTAGAGGTTTTGCAGTGGTTGGCGAGATGTGTGGGGCTGCAGAGTGACGGGAGCGTCTCGCCGGAGGGTGGCCAGAGATGAGGAAGATGGTGGCGGACAGCGGCGGTCGAGGAGCGTTTGGTGAAATAGGATGAGAGAAATGAAAGAGGGGATAGAGAAGAATAGTTCTAACCTAACTAAGGGGACGAAGGGGGCGAGAGGGCGGCTGGCAGTACCTGCTGTCGCCGGAGAAGAAAGCGTCCAGTGGAGGAAGACAGCGGTGACGACGGGGCTAGGGCTGCTCGCGCGGGTGTTGCGCGACACGGAGGATGAGGAGGACAACTTTGCCACTGGTTTTGTGGCAGAGCGATGAGGAAGAGGAGGGGGGCTCGTCGGAGCTCATTGGACCCCTTGGCCGGAGGAGAAGAGGAAATCGAGGTGGAATTCCGGCCAAGTCGAGCTGAGGAGGCGCGGCTGGAGTTGGGGGTTAATTTATAAGCACAGTGTTCACACGTTTTTGTGCGGGTTTAAAGTATATCACGTTGTAGTATAACCGACAAAACGTTTAAACAAATATAAGGAATTTTATTACTCGAAAAACTAAAGTATCCGAGGTCGAACACAGGGAGCAAGCTCAGTACTTTTTAAAACCAAAGAATACAACTGTTAAATGAAAAGGATTGATTCAAAGAGAGAATTTTAAAAAGGATTTATGAAATAAAAATAGAATTGGACGTCTGATTTCTGTATCAGACGTCTTAAATGTAATCTCCTTTCTCTCTTCTTCGTTGCTCTTCTCTCTTTCTGCTTTTGCTTCTTGTCTTGTGCAGGCTTCTTCCTGCCTTTGTTTCTTTTCTCTTATTTCTTCTGCCTTGCCTTTCGTCTTCTTCACTTGGCCTCTCTTCGTTCTTCCCTCTCTTCTACCTTGTCTTCCTTCTTCTTTCTTCTTCTCTGCGAAAACTTCTCCTTTCACTGCTACACAGCCTCTTCTTTCTTCTCTTCCTGTTCTGCAGCTGCTTCCTTTGCTTCTTCCTTCCTGCACACACCACAGCCGAAGCAAAACCTACCCCCGTCCCTCTACCCAAGCGTCTCTCTCTCTCACCAGCAATTCGCTCAAGGATGCTCTCCCAGAGTCACACGGGTAGTCGGGTCGGATTCGCACCCGGGACTAGGCGCACCGGCAAGTTGTGATGCACGAGGAGTGCGTAGGTTTAGGTCAGGTCGGATCCCGCCAGATCCGCGAGGTCAAGCCGCGGATGAGGCGGGTGTGAGGGCAGGTGAGGGACCTCATGATAGCGAAATACGCGTGATTTGTAAAAGCGGGTTTTTAACGTCGTTGTAACACGCGAATCTGCTTTCGCTTTTAAATTTATATCCTAGATAGGGGAGTATCTAGGGTCGTCCAAGGAGGCAAAAAAAATGCAAAATTAATCCTCTTGCTTACAGATAGATCTCAACTTTCTTTTTGATATTTTTCAATATGTAATTTTTTTTGTATTTTGAAAAGACGAGGGCAAACTGCAGATTGTAGCTAAAAGAACTAACACCTACAAATGATTAACTAAAATTTAAAAGATAGAAATATCTTCTTCCTAAGCTCACTCTAGGCAAGTGGAGGCCTAGGGTAATTAGGAAGAAGAGGTGAAACAAGTGGTAGAACCAAAACAAACAACTGCAATAAAAAACTAAAAGAAGGCAATTTTGATTGAGTAAAATGAGTGTTCCTTTCAAGGACAAGTAGAGGAATGCTTCTACTAGAATTAACAATCTAAAAGCAAGAAAAGAAACACAAATCATCTTGTAACAATGGTGAAGAAGGTTGTCTTCTTGCTCCAAGCCTAGCTGCTCCTTGGCTTGAAAAGAGGGCTTCCTTCTCCTTCCTTGAGAGCTCCTCCAAGGTGGAAGCTTCCACCTTCAATGCTCTCTCCAAGGGGTGGGCGTGCACCACCCTCAAGAACTCCTCCAAGGTGGCGTGGACCACCTTCAAGATCTCCTCCAAGATCTTCCTTGCCTGGCTTCTCCTTTGGCTGGCGTGACCCAAGAGAGAAGGGAAGAGGGGAAGGCACCAAGGGGACAGAATATCCCCTTAATCTTCTTCTTCTTCTTCTCTCTTGGACGTGGGCTTCTTGGTGGAATATGGGAGTGAAATTGCTAGCCAAGGATGACTTGAATGGTGGTGGGTAGTGGTCTTTTTATAGGGTAGGATGGGGGGTTAAGGTGCCCCTTGAAATGGAGGGCTAGGATGGAAGAATGGAGGTGGTTGGTGATCCTATGGCTAAGGAGAGTTGGCGCCAACCCAAGAGGTGTTAAAGGGGGTAGTTATGGTGGTGTTGGTGTCTTTTGGTGGTGGAGAGACACCACCATGTTGGCGCCAACATGGGGTCTTCTAGAAGGGGGGTTAGGTGGATGGTGGAGATGGGTTCAAGGGGGATTGTGTGGTGGAGATGAGGGGAGATTTTGGAGGGAAAAGTGGAGCCATTAAGGGTGGATATGGGTAGTTTTTGGCGCCACTTTTAGGTTTCTTTTGGAGGTGGTGGGTAGGTTAGGTTGGTGCCAAGTAGGTTAGCTTATGTGGAGCTTAGGTGGAGCTAGTTGGGTGGAGTTGGTAGGTGGGTTTTTGGGGTGGTACAAGCCAAGGAAGTTGGAGCATAGCTAAGCTAAGCTAAGCTAAGATAAGCTAAGCTAACTTAGCTAATGGAGGAGTAGAGGAGAAGGTAATGGAGCTAGGGTTTAGAGGAAGGAGCTGAGGAGGAGAAGTCTGGAACTGAAATTTGGAGCTGGCTGCTGCTGAAGAGGCTGGCATGGAGCTATTCTAGCTGGCTTAGCTTGCTAGTTCTTTGCTAGCTACTAAGTCGAGGTAAGGTAAGCTAGCTTCTACCATAATGAGCTAAGGTGAGCTGGGTCTGGTGCTCCCGGGGAGAATCAAGCTGGTTGAGGCAGCTAAGGTAGCTTAGCTCAACTGAGTTGAGCTAAGCTGAGTCCCCGGGAGCTGGACTTGAGCTTCCTGAGCTGGGATGAGTTCTTCTTCAGCTGGCTGGAGCTGAGTGGAGCTGGATGTAGCTGGATCTGAGCTGGGGTGAACTCCTGTCAACTTAGCTGAGCTAGCTAGAGCTCCCTGTGGACTAGTGGGAGCTGAGATGAGCTAGACTCAGCTAAGGTGAGTTGGATCTGAGCTGACTTGAGCTAGGGTGAGCTAAGGTGAACTCTCTTGAGCTGCCATCCAGCTGAGATTAGCTGAATGGAGCTGGGATGAGCTAACCCTAGTTCAAGTAAGCTAGGTTCCAGCTGAGGTGAGCTGGATCAAGCTGAGGTGAGCTGGATTAGGCTGAGTTCCAGCTAGTCTGGGCTTCTCCTTCACCATTTGCCTTCTTGAGTGCTAGGGTTTTAGGGATCTATATATCTATACATCCCTAACACTCACAAAAACATATTAAAAAGACAATAAAAAATACAATGCATGCCTAACCTATTTTATGCCTAAATGCAGCCCAAAAACCCGTTTGCGGAGTAAAATCCTAAGAGCTAGGTTTGTTTTAATGCATAAGAATGATGATAAACTGGCGTTTATCACCTCACCCCTGTGCTTACGGAGGCAATGGGCTTAAAACACAAAAACAACTTATATGATACCTGTGTTTTGCGATCCCACGATGTGGGACTATCTGGTCGGTCCTGCTTTCGTGCCCGCAGAGCTTTCATCGCGCGATTGCTCCAGCTGCTGGCCTCTCTGTGCGACTTGCTAGCCTCACTCACTTCGCGACACTCGCGGGAGTCTGCTGCACCTGCAGCCTGGGAATCCTGGTACCTGAAGCTGCTGCAAGCTCCTTGATAATGGCGGCCGGAGCTTAAACCTATCACACACAACAACGGCCTATTGGCCCAATCAGATTGGCTAGAAACCTTCGCCGTGGCATGGCGAAGGCGGTGGGCGGTGCTGCAGGCTGCAGGTCGGCCTAGGTGTGCGTGCCTAGGTCAACCTGTGGCCGGAGATGTTGGGTTGTTCGGGGGGTGATTGTGGAGGTCTGGAGTGGCTGTGGTGGGGTGGAACGAGTTCCTGGTGGTGAGGCGGAGCTCACGAGATGGTGGCGAGCCGTGTAGAGGGGCGGAGTGGTGTGGGCGGCTCGCCGGAGGTCGGTCGGAGGCGAGGAAGATGGAGGTGTTCAGGCACTGTCGGGGGGTAAGTAGATAAAATAGCAAGGGAAAAAGAGAGAGGGGAATGTGGAGAAGGTATTTGGCCTAACTACAGGGATGAAGGGGGACGGAGAGGCGAACAGCAGTACCTGCTGTCGCCGGAGAAGATGCTGCCTAGTGGGGGAGAACGGCGGCGACGACGGGGCTGAGGCGGTGTGCGCGGGTGCTGCGTGACGCGGAGGAGAGTCAGGAAGATAACTCTGCCACTGGTTTTGTGGTAGAGCAAAGAGGGAGGGGAGGGGGGCTCGCCGGAGCTTGCTGGGAAATTTAGCCAGGCAGGAGGAGATGAATTGGAGGTGGAAACTCGGCCAAATCAAGCTTACCATGAGCGGCCGGAGGTGTAGTCCCTTTTATAGACGCTGGGCCGGGTGTGCAGAGCATGGAGGGCACGCCAGCATCTGAGGTTGGTCGCCGGAGATGGAAAGAAGTTAAGATACCCAAATCTCTCGTGCGTTCGCACGAGAGATTGGGTTCACACCAGGGATCAAGATTGGCCTCAGATGGAAGGGAATTCCTCAGAGAATCTCCATTCCATTTCTGGGAGGGGATCTCTGAGGAATCAGAGAGGATTCCCTCTCAAATCCTCGCCGGAGCTTGGTTTTGCCCTAACAATGGTGGCAGGACCGGATTGCAAAGGGGGCGAAGAACTTAGGGGGCTCTCTGCAAAGATATTCAAAAGATAGGGACCAAATTATAATTTGGGTGTACTGAATTGCAAAGTAGGTCAAGATGACCTCCCCTTAGGTCCAAATTTTGGTACAAACCTAATTTTGACCTAAGGAATCCAATGGTGAAGTTGGATTTTAGGTTTGACCTCGTTTGACAAGACATTTTGCGTAAAAACCCAAATTAGGTTAATTGAAGAGCTAGGACCCTAATCTAGGTCAAACTGGGTTCCAAAGGCCAAATTAAGTATTTTAAACCCTAGGGGATATTTTTCCATGATTTTTAAAGGGTTTAATTGATTTTTATCCTGACCAGAACCTTGTTAAATTAAGCGGGTCAGTTTTAGGGTTACCACATATCATTTACTTCCTGGATTGCACATGAACCCATTTCTGATTGACTCAACCCACTTTTTATCTCATTTAGACCTTTTGACCTATGTTTTGCCTATGAGAAATCCCGTTTATGTACTGCAATAGCAAAATTACAGTTTAAACCTTTAATTCATGTTTTCTTCTCAGAGTACTTATTCCTTCAGTTAAGCCTTCTTCTAGGTTATGTAGGAGCTTTTATCTTCTTTATTGGGTCAAAATGAGCTAGTTATGGCTCATGATGAGGCTCTCACCACACAGGCAGGGACTCCTATGCTTAGAAGCCAAGCTTCCAAGCGTGGGAATCCTCGCTGGAGATGGAAACAGTTAAATGACCCAAATCTCTCGTGCGTTTGCACGAGAGATTGGGTGCAAATCAGGGATCAGGATTGAGTTCAGATGAAAGGGAATTCCTCAAAGAATCTCCCTTCCAAATCTGGAAGGAGATCTCTGAGGAATCAGAGAGTATTCCCTCTCTATTCCTTGCCGAAGCAGGATTTCTCCCCAATAATGGTAGAGGGAGCTTCTTGTAAGAGTGGTGAGGAAGTTAGGGGGGTTTATGTAATGGCTTTCAAAAGATAGGGACCAAACTGTAATTGGGTGTACTAATTTGTAAAGTAGGTCAAGATGACCTCCCCTTAGGTCCTAATTTTGGGAAAAACATAATTTGGACCTAAGGAATCTAATGGTGAAGTTGGATTTTAGGTTTGACCATGTTTGACTGGTCATTTTGCGTAAAAATCCAAATAAGGTCAATCGATGAGCTAGGACCCCAATCTAGGTCAAACTAGGTTCCAAAGGCCAAATTGAATGTTCTAAACCCTAGGGGATATTTTTTCATGAATTTTAGAGGGTTTAGTTGATTTTTATCCTTCCCAGTACCTTGTTGAATTAAGCGGGACTGTTTTAGGGTTACAAGATGTCATTTAATTCCTGATTTGCACAAAAACCCATTTCTGATTGAACCAACCCACTTTTTATCTTATTCAGACCATTTGAACTATGTTTTGTCTCTGAGAAATCCTGTTTATGTACCGCAATGGTAAAATTACAGTTTTACCCTTTATTTCATGTTTTCTTCTCGGAACACTTATTCCTTCAATTAAGCCCTCTTCTAAGTTATTAGGAGCTTTTATTCTCTTTATTAGGTCAAAATGAGCTAGTTATGGCTCATGATGGGGCTCTCATCACCCGTCCACTCCTCGGTGCCAAGAGCCTTCCCATGCTCCATGCACGACCAGTAGCCACTAGAACCTACCTCCACCGTAGCTCCGTCCAGCCACCTCGGGGCACCTCGCACTTCGTCGCGACTGCCATCATGGAGCCCTCAGTCTAGAGATCCTCCTCCGAGCTTCACACCTCTGACCATTCCCTCCTCCTCACGCACGGTCACGAGGAAGAAATCCCTATTTTTGTACAGTAAAACTTGCATTAGTTATTACCATCATATGCCATTGCCACTTCATTTTTTTTATTTCATTATTATGGTGATTTTATGAGAACCCCCTTCATTGTTTAGCTTATTAAGCAAATCAATTTCTTCACCTTAATCTAAGTAGGTTTTCATTCAATTCTTGGAAGAATTTTGCTATAGGAGAAGCTTATTTCGTAATTACATTTAAGTGCCATTGTGAGGATTTTATTCTTATTTTATTGTGGTACACATTACATTGAACCCTCTCCTATTTGGCTTAAATGCAATTTCAACTTACACTTTTATTTAAACTCATATTTACGTGAATTTTTGACACAATTTCTTGAGGAAATCATTTGTGAACAATAATTTTTTATTATCGTGAGTTTGTAATAACCATTGCCTCTTTGTGGACACGACCCACTTTTCTACGAGTGGTTTAATTTTTATTATTTTTATTTGTGATTTTCCATCACTTGCATACTACAACACGACATTCTTTATGCGAAACAACGAGAAACAGTTAAATGACCCAAATCTCTCGTGCGTTTGCACGAGAGATTGGGTGCAAATCAGGGATCAGGATTGAGTTCAGATGAAAGGGAATTCCTCAAAGAATCTCCCTTCCAAATCTGGAAGGAGATCTCTGAGGAATCAGAGAGTATTCCCTCTCTATTCCTTGCCGGAGCAGGATTTCTCCCCAATAATGGTAGAGGGAGCTTCTTGTAAGAGTGGTGAGGAAGTTAGGGGGGTTTATGTAATGGCTTTCAAAAGATAGGGACCAAACTGTAATTGGGTGTACTAATTTGCAAAGTAGGTCAAGATGACCTCCCCTTAGGTCCTAATTTTGGGAAAAACATAATTTGGACCTAAGGAATCTAACGGTGAAGTTGGATTTTAGGTTTGACCATGTTTGACTGGTCATTTTGCGTAAAAATCCAAATAAGGTCAATCGATGAGCTAGGACCCCAATCTAGGTCAAACTAGGTTCCAAAGGCCAAATTGAATGTTCTAAACCCTAGGGGATATTTTTTCATGAATTTTAGAGGGTTTAGTTGATTTTTATCCTTCCCAGTACCTTGTTGAATTAAGCGGGACTGTTTTAGGGTTACAAGATGTCATTTAATTCCTGATTTGCACAAAAACCCATTTCTGATTGAACCAACCCACTTTTTATCTTATTCAGACCATTTGAACTATGTTTTGTCTCTGAGAAATCCTGTTTATGTACCGCAATGGTAAAATTACAGTTTTACCCTTTATTTCATGTTTTCTTCTCGGAACACTTATTCCTTCAATTAAGCCCTCTTCTAAGTTATTAGGAGCTTTTATTCTCTTTATTAGGTCAAAATGAGCTAGTTATGGCTCATGATGGGGCTCTCATCACCCGTCCACTCCTCGGTGCCAAGAGCCTTCCCATGCTCCATGCACGACCAGTAGCCACTAGAACCTACCTCCACCGTAGCTCCGTCCAGCCACCTCGGGGCACCTCGCACTTCGTCGCGACTGCCATCATGGAGCCCTCAGTCTAGAGATCCTCCTCCGAGCTTCACACCTCTGACCATTCCCTCCTCCTCACGCACGGTCACGAGGAAGAAATCCCTATTTTTGTACAGTAAAACTTGCATTAGTTATTACCATCATATGCCATTGCCACTTCATTTTTTTTATTTCATTATTATGGTGATTTTATGAGAACCCCCTTCATTGTTTAGCTTATTAAGCAAATCAATTTCTTCACCTTAATCTAAGTAGGTTTTCATTCAATTCTTGGAAGAATTTTGCTATAGGAGAAGCTTATTTCGTAATTACATTTAAGTGCCATTGTGAGGATTTTATTCTTATTTTATTGTGGTACACATTACATTGAACCCTCTCCTATTTGGCTTAAATGCAATTTCAACTTACACTTTTATTTAAACTCATATTTACGTGAATTTTTGACACAATTTCTTGAGGAAATCATTTGTGAACAATAATTTTTTATTATCGTGAGTTTGTAATAACCATTGCCTCTTTGTGGACACGACCCACTTTTCTACGAGTGGTTTAATTTTTATTATTTTTATTTGTGATTTTCCATCACTTGCATACTACAACACGACATTCTTTATGCGAAACAACGAGAAACAGTTAAATGACCCAAATCTCTCGTGCGTTTGCACGAGAGATTGGGTGCAAATCAGGGATCAGGATTGAGTTCAGATGAAAGGGAATTCCTCAAAGAATCTCCCTTCCAAATCTGGAAGGAGATCTCTGAGGAATCAGAGAGTATTCCCTCTCTATTCCTTGCCGGAGCAGGATTTCTCCCCAATAATGGTAGAGGGAGCTTCTTGTAAGAGTGGTGAGGAAGTTAGGGGGGTTTATGTAATGGCTTTCAAAAGATAGGGACCAAACTGTAATTGGGTGTACTAATTTGCAAAGTAGGTCAAGATGACCTCCCCTTAGGTCCTAATTTTGGGAAAAACATAATTTGGACCTAAGGAATCTAACGGTGAAGTTGGATTTTAGGTTTGACCATGTTTGACTGGTCATTTTGCGTAAAAATCCAAATAAGGTCAATCGATGAGCTAGGACCCCAATCTAGGTCAAACTAGGTTCCAAAGGCCAAATTGAATGTTCTAAACCCTAGGGGATATTTTTTCATGAATTTTAGAGGGTTTAGTTGATTTTTATCCTTCCCAGTACCTTGTTGAATTAAGCGGGACTGTTTTAGGGTTACAAGATGTCATTTAATTCCTGATTTGCACAAAAACCCATTTCTGATTGAACCAACCCACTTTTTATCTTATTCAGACCATTTGAACTATGTTTTGTCTCTGAGAAATCCTGTTTATGTACCGCAATGGTAAAATTACAGTTTTACCCTTTATTTCATGTTTTCTTCTCGGAACACTTATTCCTTCAATTAAGCCCTCTTCTAAGTTATTAGGAGCTTTTATTCTCTTTATTAGGTCAAAATGAGCTAGTTATGGCTCATGATGGGGCTCTCATCACCCGTCCACTCCTCGGTGCCAAGAGCCTTCCCATGCTCCATGCACGACCAGTAGCCACTAGAACCTACCTCCACCGTAGCTCCGTCCAGCCACCTCGGGGCACCTCGCACTTCGTCGCGACTGCCATCATGGAGCCCTCAGTCTAGAGATCCTCCTCCGAGCTTCACACCTCTGACCATTCCCTCCTCCTCACGCACGGTCACGAGGAAGAAATCCCTATTTTTGTACAGTAAAACTTGCATTAGTTATTACCATCATATGCCATTGCCACTTCATTTTTTTTATTTCATTATTATGGTGATTTTATGAGAACCCCCTTCATTGTTTAGCTTATTAAGCAAATCAATTTCTTCACCTTAATCTAAGTAGGTTTTCATTCAATTCTTGGAAGAATTTTGCTATAGGAGAAGCTTATTTCGTAATTACATTTAAGTGCCATTGTGAGGATTTTATTCTTATTTTATTGTGGTACACATTACATTGAACCCTCTCCTATTTGGCTTAAATGCAATTTCAACTTACACTTTTATTTAAACTCATATTTACGTGAATTTTTGACACAATTTCTTGAGGAAATCATTTGTGAACAATAATTTTTTATTATCGTGAGTTTGTAATAACCATTGCCTCTTTGTGGACACGACCCACTTTTCTACGAGTGGTTTAATTTTTATTATTTTTATTTGTGATTTTCCATCACTTGCATACTACAACACGACATTCTTTATGCGAAACAACGAGAAACAGTTAAATGACCCAAATCTCTCGTGCGTTTGCACGAGAGATTGGGTGCAAATCAGGGATCAGGATTGAGTTCAGATGAAAGGGAATTCCTCAAAGAATCTCCCTTCCAAATCTGGAAGGAGATCTCTGAGGAATCAGAGAGTATTCCCTCTCTATTCCTTGCCGGAGCAGGATTTCTCCCCAATAATGGTAGAGGGAGCTTCTTGTAAGAGTGGTGAGGAAGTTAGGGGGGTTTATGTAATGGCTTTCAAAAGATAGGGACCAAACTGTAATTGGGTGTACTAATTTGCAAAGTAGGTCAAGATGACCTCCCCTTAGGTCCTAATTTTGGGAAAAACATAATTTGGACCTAAGGAATCTAACGGTGAAGTTGGATTTTAGGTTTGACCATGTTTGACTGGTCATTTTGCGTAAAAATCCAAATAAGGTCAATCGATGAGCTAGGACCCCAATCTAGGTCAAACTAGGTTCCAAAGGCCAAATTGAATGTTCTAAACCCTAGGGGATATTTTTTCATGAATTTTAGAGGGTTTAGTTGATTTTTATCCTTCCCAGTACCTTGTTGAATTAAGCGGGACTGTTTTAGGGTTACAAGATGTCATTTAATTCCTGATTTGCACAAAAACCCATTTCTGATTGAACCAACCCACTTTTTATCTTATTCAGACCATTTGAACTATGTTTTGTCTCTGAGAAATCCTGTTTATGTACCGCAATGGTAAAATTACAGTTTTACCCTTTATTTCATGTTTTCTTCTCGGAACACTTATTCCTTCAATTAAGCCCTCTTCTAAGTTATTAGGAGCTTTTATTCTCTTTATTAGGTCAAAATGAGCTAGTTATGGCTCATGATGGGGCTCTCATCACCCGTCCACTCCTCGGTGCCAAGAGCCTTCCCATGCTCCATGCACGACCAGTAGCCACTAGAACCTACCTCCACCGTAGCTCCGTCCAGCCACCTCGGGGCACCTCGCACTTCGTCGCGACTGCCATCATGGAGCCCTCAGTCTAGAGATCCTCCTCCGAGCTTCACACCTCTGACCATTCCCTCCTCCTCACGCACGGTCACGAGGAAGAAATCCCTATTTTTGTACAGTAAAACTTGCATTAGTTATTACCATCATATGCCATTGCCACTTCATTTTTTTTATTTCATTATTATGGTGATTTTATGAGAACCCCCTTCATTGTTTAGCTTATTAAGCAAATCAATTTCTTCACCTTAATCTAAGTAGGTTTTCATTCAATTCTTGGAAGAATTTTGCTATAGGAGAAGCTTATTTCGTAATTACATTTAAGTGCCATTGTGAGGATTTTATTCTTATTTTATTGTGGTACACATTACATTGAACCCTCTCCTATTTGGCTTAAATGCAATTTCAACTTACACTTTTATTTAAACTCATATTTACGTGAATTTTTGACACAATTTCTTGAGGAAATCATTTGTGAACAATAATTTTTTATTATCGTGAGTTTGTAATAACCATTGCCTCTTTGTGGACACGACCCACTTTTCTACGAGTGGTTTAATTTTTATTATTTTTATTTGTGATTTTCCATCACTTGCATACTACAACACGACATTCTTTATGCGAAACAACGAGAAACAGTTAAATGACCCAAATCTCTCGTGCGTTTGCACGAGAGATTGGGTGCAAATCAGGGATCAGGATTGAGTTCAGATGAAAGGGAATTCCTCAAAGAATCTCCCTTCCAAATCTGGAAGGAGATCTCTGAGGAATCAGAGAGTATTCCCTCTCTATTCCTTGCCGGAGCAGGATTTCTCCCCAATAATGGTAGAGGGAGCTTCTTGTAAGAGTGGTGAGGAAGTTAGGGGGGTTTATGTAATGGCTTTCAAAAGATAGGGACCAAACTGTAATTGGGTGTACTAATTTGCAAAGTAGGTCAAGATGACCTCCCCTTAGGTCCTAATTTTGGGAAAAACATAATTTGGACCTAAGGAATCTAACGGTGAAGTTGGATTTTAGGTTTGACCATGTTTGACTGGTCATTTTGCGTAAAAATCCAAATAAGGTCAATCGATGAGCTAGGACCCCAATCTAGGTCAAACTAGGTTCCAAAGGCCAAATTGAATGTTCTAAACCCTAGGGGATATTTTTTCATGAATTTTAGAGGGTTTAGTTGATTTTTATCCTTCCCAGTACCTTGTTGAATTAAGCGGGACTGTTTTAGGGTTACAAGATGTCATTTAATTCCTGATTTGCACAAAAACCCATTTCTGATTGAACCAACCCACTTTTTATCTTATTCAGACCATTTGAACTATGTTTTGTCTCTGAGAAATCCTGTTTATGTACCGCAATGGTAAAATTACAGTTTTACCCTTTATTTCATGTTTTCTTCTCGGAACACTTATTCCTTCAATTAAGCCCTCTTCTAAGTTATTAGGAGCTTTTATTCTCTTTATTAGGTCAAAATGAGCTAGTTATGGCTCATGATGGGGCTCTCATCACCCGTCCACTCCTCGGTGCCAAGAGCCTTCCCATGCTCCATGCACGACCAGTAGCCACTAGAACCTACCTCCACCGTAGCTCCGTCCAGCCACCTCGGGGCACCTCGCACTTCGTCGCGACTGCCATCATGGAGCCCTCAGTCTAGAGATCCTCCTCCGAGCTTCACACCTCTGACCATTCCCTCCTCCTCACGCACGGTCACGAGGAAGAAATCCCTATTTTTGTACAGTAAAACTTGCATTAGTTATTACCATCATATGCCATTGCCACTTCATTTTTTTTATTTCATTATTATGGTGATTTTATGAGAACCCCCTTCATTGTTTAGCTTATTAAGCAAATCAATTTCTTCACCTTAATCTAAGTAGGTTTTCATTCAATTCTTGGAAGAATTTTGCTATAGGAGAAGCTTATTTCGTAATTACATTTAAGTGCCATTGTGAGGATTTTATTCTTATTTTATTGTGGTACACATTACATTGAACCCTCTCCTATTTGGCTTAAATGCAATTTCAACTTACACTTTTATTTAAACTCATATTTACGTGAATTTTTGACACAATTTCTTGAGGAAATCATTTGTGAACAATAATTTTTTATTATCGTGAGTTTGTAATAACCATTGCCTCTTTGTGGACACGACCCACTTTTCTACGAGTGGTTTAATTTTTATTATTTTTATTTGTGATTTTCCATCACTTGCATACTACAACACGACATTCTTTATGCGAAACAACGAGAAACAGTTAAATGACCCAAATCTCTCGTGCGTTTGCACGAGAGATTGGGTGCAAATCAGGGATCAGGATTGAGTTCAGATGAAAGGGAATTCCTCAAAGAATCTCCCTTCCAAATCTGGAAGGAGATCTCTGAGGAATCAGAGAGTATTCCCTCTCTATTCCTTGCCGGAGCAGGATTTCTCCCCAATAATGGTAGAGGGAGCTTCTTGTAAGAGTGGTGAGGAAGTTAGGGGGGTTTATGTAATGGCTTTCAAAAGATAGGGACCAAACTGTAATTGGGTGTACTAATTTGCAAAGTAGGTCAAGATGACCTCCCCTTAGGTCCTAATTTTGGGAAAAACATAATTTGGACCTAAGGAATCTAACGGTGAAGTTGGATTTTAGGTTTGACCATGTTTGACTGGTCATTTTGCGTAAAAATCCAAATAAGGTCAATCGATGAGCTAGGACCCCAATCTAGGTCAAACTAGGTTCCAAAGGCCAAATTGAATGTTCTAAACCCTAGGGGATATTTTTTCATGAATTTTAGAGGGTTTAGTTGATTTTTATCCTTCCCAGTACCTTGTTGAATTAAGCGGGACTGTTTTAGGGTTACAAGATGTCATTTAATTCCTGATTTGCACAAAAACCCATTTCTGATTGAACCAACCCACTTTTTATCTTATTCAGACCATTTGAACTATGTTTTGTCTCTGAGAAATCCTGTTTATGTACCGCAATGGTAAAATTACAGTTTTACCCTTTATTTCATGTTTTCTTCTCGGAACACTTATTCCTTCAATTAAGCCCTCTTCTAAGTTATTAGGAGCTTTTATTCTCTTTATTAGGTCAAAATGAGCTAGTTATGGCTCATGATGGGGCTCTCATCACCCGTCCACTCCTCGGTGCCAAGAGCCTTCCCATGCTCCATGCACGACCAGTAGCCACTAGAACCTACCTCCACCGTAGCTCCGTCCAGCCACCTCGGGGCACCTCGCACTTCGTCGCGACTGCCATCATGGAGCCCTCAGTCTAGAGATCCTCCTCCGAGCTTCACACCTCTGACCATTCCCTCCTCCTCACGCACGGTCACGAGGAAGAAATCCCTATTTTTGTACAGTAAAACTTGCATTAGTTATTACCATCATATGCCATTGCCACTTCATTTTTTTTATTTCATTATTATGGTGATTTTATGAGAACCCCCTTCATTGTTTAGCTTATTAAGCAAATCAATTTCTTCACCTTAATCTAAGTAGGTTTTCATTCAATTCTTGGAAGAATTTTGCTATAGGAGAAGCTTATTTCGTAATTACATTTAAGTGCCATTGTGAGGATTTTATTCTTATTTTATTGTGGTACACATTACATTGAACCCTCTCCTATTTGGCTTAAATGCAATTTCAACTTACACTTTTATTTAAACTCATATTTACGTGAATTTTTGACACAATTTCTTGAGGAAATCATTTGTGAACAATAATTTTTTATTATCGTGAGTTTGTAATAACCATTGCCTCTTTGTGGACACGACCCACTTTTCTACGAGTGGTTTAATTTTTATTATTTTTATTTGTGATTTTCCATCACTTGCATACTACAACACGACATTCTTTATGCGAAACAACGAGAAACAGTTAAATGACCCAAATCTCTCGTGCGTTTGCACGAGAGATTGGGTGCAAATCAGGGATCAGGATTGAGTTCAGATGAAAGGGAATTCCTCAAAGAATCTCCCTTCCAAATCTGGAAGGAGATCTCTGAGGAATCAGAGAGTATTCCCTCTCTATTCCTTGCCGGAGCAGGATTTCTCCCCAATAATGGTAGAGGGAGCTTCTTGTAAGAGTGGTGAGGAAGTTAGGGGGGTTTATGTAATGGCTTTCAAAAGATAGGGACCAAACTGTAATTGGGTGTACTAATTTGCAAAGTAGGTCAAGATGACCTCCCCTTAGGTCCTAATTTTGGGAAAAACATAATTTGGACCTAAGGAATCTAACGGTGAAGTTGGATTTTAGGTTTGACCATGTTTGACTGGTCATTTTGCGTAAAAATCCAAATAAGGTCAATCGATGAGCTAGGACCCCAATCTAGGTCAAACTAGGTTCCAAAGGCCAAATTGAATGTTCTAAACCCTAGGGGATATTTTTTCATGAATTTTAGAGGGTTTAGTTGATTTTTATCCTTCCCAGTACCTTGTTGAATTAAGCGGGACTGTTTTAGGGTTACAAGATGTCATTTAATTCCTGATTTGCACAAAAACCCATTTCTGATTGAACCAACCCACTTTTTATCTTATTCAGACCATTTGAACTATGTTTTGTCTCTGAGAAATCCTGTTTATGTACCGCAATGGTAAAATTACAGTTTTACCCTTTATTTCATGTTTTCTTCTCGGAACACTTATTCCTTCAATTAAGCCCTCTTCTAAGTTATTAGGAGCTTTTATTCTCTTTATTAGGTCAAAATGAGCTAGTTATGGCTCATGATGGGGCTCTCATCACCCGTCCACTCCTCGGTGCCAAGAGCCTTCCCATGCTCCATGCACGACCAGTAGCCACTAGAACCTACCTCCACCGTAGCTCCGTCCAGCCACCTCGGGGCACCTCGCACTTCGTCGCGACTGCCATCATGGAGCCCTCAGTCTAGAGATCCTCCTCCGAGCTTCACACCTCTGACCATTCCCTCCTCCTCACGCACGGTCACGAGGAAGAAATCCCTATTTTTGTACAGTAAAACTTGCATTAGTTATTACCATCATATGCCATTGCCACTTCATTTTTTTTATTTCATTATTATGGTGATTTTATGAGAACCCCCTTCATTGTTTAGCTTATTAAGCAAATCAATTTCTTCACCTTAATCTAAGTAGGTTTTCATTCAATTCTTGGAAGAATTTTGCTATAGGAGAAGCTTATTTCGTAATTACATTTAAGTGCCATTGTGAGGATTTTATTCTTATTTTATTGTGGTACACATTACATTGAACCCTCTCCTATTTGGCTTAAATGCAATTTCAACTTACACTTTTATTTAAACTCATATTTACGTGAATTTTTGACACAATTTCTTGAGGAAATCATTTGTGAACAATAATTTTTTATTATCGTGAGTTTGTAATAACCATTGCCTCTTTGTGGACACGACCCACTTTTCTACGAGTGGTTTAATTTTTATTATTTTTATTTGTGATTTTCCATCACTTGCATACTACAACACGACATTCTTTATGCGAAACAACGAGAAACAGTTAAATGACCCAAATCTCTCGTGCGTTTGCACGAGAGATTGGGTGCAAATCAGGGATCAGGATTGAGTTCAGATGAAAGGGAATTCCTCAAAGAATCTCCCTTCCAAATCTGGAAGGAGATCTCTGAGGAATCAGAGAGTATTCCCTCTCTATTCCTTGCCGGAGCAGGATTTCTCCCCAATAATGGTAGAGGGAGCTTCTTGTAAGAGTGGTGAGGAAGTTAGGGGGGTTTATGTAATGGCTTTCAAAAGATAGGGACCAAACTGTAATTGGGTGTACTAATTTGCAAAGTAGGTCAAGATGACCTCCCCTTAGGTCCTAATTTTGGGAAAAACATAATTTGGACCTAAGGAATCTAACGGTGAAGTTGGATTTTAGGTTTGACCATGTTTGACTGGTCATTTTGCGTAAAAATCCAAATAAGGTCAATCGATGAGCTAGGACCCCAATCTAGGTCAAACTAGGTTCCAAAGGCCAAATTGAATGTTCTAAACCCTAGGGGATATTTTTTCATGAATTTTAGAGGGTTTAGTTGATTTTTATCCTTCCCAGTACCTTGTTGAATTAAGCGGGACTGTTTTAGGGTTACAAGATGTCATTTAATTCCTGATTTGCACAAAAACCCATTTCTGATTGAACCAACCCACTTTTTATCTTATTCAGACCATTTGAACTATGTTTTGTCTCTGAGAAATCCTGTTTATGTACCGCAATGGTAAAATTACAGTTTTACCCTTTATTTCATGTTTTCTTCTCGGAACACTTATTCCTTCAATTAAGCCCTCTTCTAAGTTATTAGGAGCTTTTATTCTCTTTATTAGGTCAAAATGAGCTAGTTATGGCTCATGATGGGGCTCTCATCACCCGTCCACTCCTCGGTGCCAAGAGCCTTCCCATGCTCCATGCACGACCAGTAGCCACTAGAACCTACCTCCACCGTAGCTCCGTCCAGCCACCTCGGGGCACCTCGCACTTCGTCGCGACTGCCATCATGGAGCCCTCAGTCTAGAGATCCTCCTCCGAGCTTCACACCTCTGACCATTCCCTCCTCCTCACGCACGGTCACGAGGAAGAAATCCCTATTTTTGTACAGTAAAACTTGCATTAGTTATTACCATCATATGCCATTGCCACTTCATTTTTTTTATTTCATTATTATGGTGATTTTATGAGAACCCCCTTCATTGTTTAGCTTATTAAGCAAATCAATTTCTTCACCTTAATCTAAGTAGGTTTTCATTCAATTCTTGGAAGAATTTTGCTATAGGAGAAGCTTATTTCGTAATTACATTTAAGTGCCATTGTGAGGATTTTATTCTTATTTTATTGTGGTACACATTACATTGAACCCTTTCCTATTTGGCTTAAATGCAATTTCAACTTACACTTTTATTTAAACTCATATTTACGTGAATTTTTGACATAATTTCTTGAGGAAATCATTTGTGAACAATAATTTTTTATTATCGTGAGTTTGTAATAACCATTGCCTCTTTGTGGACATGACCCACTTTTCTGCGAGTGGTTTAATTTTTATTATTTTTATTTGTGATTTTCCATCACTTGCATACTACAACACGACATTCTTTATGCGAAACAACGAAAGCAAAAATCGATATATCAAATGGCACCGTTGCCGGGAAGGCAATAGGCTTAATTAAATCGCATTCATTCATTTGTTCACATTGATTCAAATTTTTTGAAGCACATTTAACTTTGTATCTTGTCGTTCTTGTGCGAGTGAATACATTCTGCGACTCGCCATCACACCAGCTATCATGAGAGGTGACCCTTGATGTTACCAGAGGAGAAATTGTTAAAGCCACCTTGTAAGGAACCAAATTGCTAGGAGAGGAAGGACGAGGACGTGATGATCATCTCTGCACATTTAGTCTCGGATTTGATTAGAGTAGGATTAAGAATTTAGACTTAATTTTTCTTGCACAGTTTGGTTTGAAACCCTTGTTCTGGGGTACATTTTTAGGGGTTTATTCCCCAACTTTGTTTTAGGCCCTTGTTGGGTAACTTTTCGGGAGCCTATTCCCTTTTCTTTAGATCTAGGTTTTCTTTTGTGGGTTGTTTATCCTTAATTTGTTTGTGCATAAGTAGTTAAAAAAAAAAAAATAGCTGCCTGCTAGAAGTTGCCTACCTTAAGACGACCATTTAGGTGTGAATGAGTAGCCTCTAGATTTTATTTATTTGCGTGTATCTTGCATTGCTGATTACTAGAAGGAAGGTACATCCTCTTTCTTTGCATTCTATATTGTTCACGCATGAGCATTTGGATTTAATGGCAAGACCACCTAGTTGAATTGAAAAGATCTAACAAGTGGTTACATATTTTCTTGAAAAAGGACTTTAAGTTAAGGAGGAACAGTAAAAACCAAGGACTTGAATTGAGACATTGTGCTGCGGTTCAAAATTCAAAAATCAAAATTTTTACGGTGTATGCACACTTGTATCTCTTGCACCATGGCACACATTTAAACAATCCTAGGTCTTGGAACTACTAGGACAAGAGCCCTCCTACCATTGGATTCTGAAGTGTTCAAAACTTGAGATCAAAGGTTTTGTAACTTCAAAGAGGGGGATACCCTGTCACGGATTTTTGGGCGTAGTTAAGAAGACCGCGAAAGCACAGCTTCAAAGGAAGGCTTAGGCCTACTTGCATTCCTCGATCTTCCATCTCTGGAGTTGCTCTACCATTTGAGATTTAGGGAAGAACACTTAAGCTTCAACTAGGTCTTTTCAGGCATTTCGTAGGTTGACAATAGACGCGTAATTGATTGGGCAACTTACTTTGTCACCTACAATTTGAATTAAAGTCAAAAGCCTAAATTTGTAAAGACCTAACAAGTCCTTTTGAATTGTATTTGTAGTACATGCTTGGTAGGCGATCTCTTAGGAGACAACTTGTGTTTGATCCTGAACATGAAAGAATCCTATGAAGGGACCACCCAAGGGAAGAAATGGCTAGTCAAAGGAGCCTTAAGAAATATTTCATTTCGACCAATCAAACTGGCCCTGCACTACATAGACCTGGAGGGTACAATCCTTATGAGATCAGAAGTAGTATCATATCCTTGCTACTCTCCTTCTATGGTACTTTTAGAGAAGACCCTTACAGGCATATAGAGGAATTCACTGAGGTCTGTTCCACGGTGAAGCTGTAGGGCGTTACTGATGACACTCAAATGTGGACCCTCTTTCCTTTCTCCCTCATGGACAAAGCCAAGTATTGGTATCATACCCTTGCTGATATTAACACTTGGGATGCCCTGAAGGAGTTTCTGAAGAAGTACTTCCCCATGACCAAAACAAATCACTTTAGGAGGGAAATTATGAGTTTTGTTCAAAAGGACGGGGAGGCTTTCCATGATGCGTGGGAGCACTTTAATGACCTTTTGAGACTTTTCCCACATCACCAGGTGCCCAAGTGGCAACTGGTTGAAAGGTTCTACACCGGACTTCATGATTAGCATAGGCAGACTGTGGATGGTGCCTATGCAGGAACCTTTCTATCTAAGACCGAGGATGAAGCTTGGAACCTTTTTGATACTTTCAGTGAGAATTCTATTCACTTGAATTCTACCTACATAGATAGAAAACCCACTCTTATGCAAAGAAAGTTGAGGCGAATGAGGCAAGGGACACCTAGAATTTAGACTATCAGATTCAATTGTTGAATCAAAACATGGAAAGTCTTATGTCGAGCTCGGGCCAATTTACATCTAGCACCTCCACATCCCAAGCTTTAGAATGTTAAATATGCCAAGGCAATGCACATGCCACTGTGGATTGCCATTTGACCTCCTAATTCCCTGAGCTTGTACAAGCGGATCTGAATGCTGCTCAAGGGTTCTGTCCCAGACCTCGTAATGACCCATTTTCCAATACTTATAATGAGGGATGGAGAAATCACCCAAACTTTTCCTGGAGACAAGGGAATGTTTCAAATTCAGGGAATTATAAACCATAACCCTTTCAAAACCAATAAATGAACTAACCTCAGACCTTTGCCTAACCAAAGACTTCTGAGATGGATGAATTGAAGGCAATGTTGAGAACTATGCAAGAAAGTCAAAGTGCCATCATCCAATCCCATGACAAGGCTATGCATGAAATGAAATTGCAAATAGGACACCTTGTTGAGGCCGTTTGACAAGTCGATTTTCGCTTTCGAAAATGATGATTAAGAAGATTTATCGTTGTATTTCTAAGTGGTGGAAAAATGACCAATCAAAACAATTAGAATTAAAATTAAACCACTCACAGGAGAGTGGGTCGTGTCCACTGAGAAGCAATGGCCAATTTAAACTCGCAATTAGGTAGAAATCAAGTTCGCTAAAAAAATTCGTCAAATCAAACAATGCCTATATAGCTCTGAATGTCAACCTTAAATTTATGGAGAAGTTAAGGGTTGTTGACGTAATTTTCACGTAAGAAAATTATCCTTGTGCAAGGGTATGCCATGTACTTTTCACTTGCATGCATACTAAAATGTAATTCAAAATTAAATGTAATGCATGTAGAGATGAATCAATAAGACTTAACAATTCTCTAGAAGAATAAGCATAAAGCCACAAATTCACCAGAATAAAATAACAATAAACCAAAAATCTTTTTTTTTGGCAATGGAATGAAATGTAAATACTAATTCAACAAAAAACAGAGGTTTCTAGCTCTCTCCTCCTCGCGCACGAGAGAGAGGTTCGTTGGAGGAGCCCTTCTAGGATTAGGTTGGCCGGAGCGAGGGCTTTGCGGTGGTGGCGGCGGCAGGTTGCAAGGTGGCCGGAGCCGGCCGGATGGAGCTTCAACGAAGGGTAGTTTCCGGCAGTGGCTACAGCTGCTGAGGATGGTGGTGCAGCGCTGCTCGCGTGGGCACGCACGAGCGGGCACGGTCATGCACAGGCACGCGCAGGCACTTGCTGGAGGAGCAAAGCTGCTGGAGTCGTTCAGGCCATGCGGTGTGGGTGCGCAAGCTGCTGTTGCTCGCTGCTGAAGACATTTAGGCCGGTGGTGCGATGCTGCTTGCGTGTGGCTGCACGGGCGTGCACGGTCATGCACAGGCACGCGGGGTGTGGCGCAAGCGCTGGAGGCGCTGCGCTGGGACACGTGGCTGCTGGAGCCTGCTGCGCGGGTCGGCGAGGGCGCGCGCGGGGGTGTGGGGCGCGGTGAAGGTTGCAGCTGCTGCTGCTGGCGTTGAAGTGGTGGAGATGGTGATGGGTTTTGTGCGGGGGAAAATCATTGAAGGTGGTTTTTGGAGGTGGTTGATGGCGGTGGTTGCGTGGCCTTTAGACACAGGCTCGCGGTGAGTTGCACAAGCCACTGATGGCCCGGAGGTCTGTCACCTCGCCTACCCGCGGTGGGAGACCGGTGGTGTGGAATGAAGAAGCTCTGCGTAGTGGTGGGTCAGAATGGTGGTGGCCTCCCTTTTGATGGTGCGGTTGCCTTTCTTTTATGCTGTTGGAGAAGACACACCGGCAGACGCTCACTAAAGGAGAGGTGAAACGACGGCATCGTGGGGCACCTACGACTCTCCTACATGAGATACCGACAGCCATTGGAGAGAAAAACAAATAAAATAAAGAAAAGAAATAAGGGGTTATTTATGTGCAAACCCTTAACTTCTATGTTAAATCCAAAACACTAAATGTAATGCAACCTATTTCAATGCATGATATTCTAAATAAATTCTAAATGATATTAGCAATGCATGTAATTCATGAGATGCATGAGATTTATGTTATCCTATTTATATATTAATGTATGGTATACAAATGTACATGTTAGCTTAATGTCTAGGCATTAAAATATATAAATAGCTCACAAATATGGGCTCATCACCGTTAGATAGAGGGAAACTGGGAAGCTTCCCAGTGTTGTTGAGGAGAATTCTAAAGGAAAAGGGATTGTCTTTTGGGAGAATGCCCAAGCGGTGACTATTCTGAGGAGTGGGAAAGAAATTTTCAAACCCGATGCTCCTATAGTCACACATTCTAAAAAACCATCCACCTCGACTTTCACCCCCACCGGAGAAAACTTGTCCAACTTTCCTTTGCTTGAAATCACCTCACCAGAAGAGGTTGCCCCCGTTCCACCCCTTACTCAACATGACAACCCTTCCACCTAGAGACCGAGAGTGCCCTTTCCAGAGTGCTTATCCACCTCTGGGCAGACTTCTGCTGGCTCATCTGGAGCCAAAGACAAGATGGATGAGATCATGGAAACTTTCAAGCAAGTGTAGATTAACCTACCTTTGCTTGAGGCTATCAGGCAGATTTCGTTGCCCACTTCCTAAAGACCTGTGCACGAAAAAGTGGCAATCTAGGAAACAGGTTCAATCAAAAGTTTTCCTACCTAATTTTGTTAGCTCAATTGTTCAACATGGCACACTCCCGAAACTTAAGGACCCAGGTGCCCCGCACATCTTGGTGGTTATTGGTGACTTACAGATTGATAAGGCTCTACTTGATCTGGGCGCGGGGGTGAACATCCTTCCGAGCTACGTGTATAAATAATTTGGGGGAGGCAATTTGAAGCCTAGCCCGGTAATCCTCCAAGTTGCTAATTGATCACTCAAGACACCGCGGGGAATTCTGGAATATGTTCTTGTGAGAGTAGAAGATTTCTTCTTCCCCGTTGACTTCTTAGTTTTGGACATTGACCCTACCAACAAGCCAACCAAGCCCTCCATCATTTTAGGCTACCCCTTCCTTGCAACATTGCATGCTTCAATCAATTGCAATTCTAGGGCATTAAAAATGGGCTTTGGGAACAGGAAAATCTGGCTCAAGTTGAGGTGATAGATGACCTGATTGAAGAGACAACCCCTGCAATGTTATGTGATGACCCCTTCAACATGTAATGCTAAATGAGCATTCCCATCTCTTGGAGGAATGTGAAGGGGATATACTAGAACTTTAGGAGTTGCTGGGTGTTTCTACTGAGTCTCTTTCCCCATCATCTCTGCCCAAGGTAGATCTACTACTTGAGATAGGGACATTGATGATGACCCCATCATGAATCCTAACTAGCTTACTTTGATCTAATAAAATGAACAAAAGCTCCTACATAACCTAAAGGAAGGCTTAATTCAGGGGATTATTGCTCTAAAAAGAGAACATGAAATAAGGGGTAAAACTGTAATTTTACCATTACAGTGCATCAACGGGATTTCTAAGGGTCTAGACATAGATCAATTAGACTTAATAAAAGAAAAAGTGGGATGGTTTAGTCAGAAAAGGGTTACTGTGAAATTTAGGAATTAAATGACATTCTATAACCCTAAAACAAATCCACTTAAAATCACAAGGTTCCAGGCAAGATAAAAATCAACTAAGCCCTCTGAAATTCATGGAAAAATATTCCCTAGGGTTTAGAACCTTCAATTTGGCCTTTGGAACCTGTTTTGACCTAAATTGGGGACCAAGCCCAATATTTGACCTAATTTGAGTTTTTATGCAAAATATCTAGTCAAACGAGGTCAAACCTAAAATCCAACTTCACCATTGAATTCATTAGGTCCAAATAAGATTTGTACCAAAATTTGGACTTAAGGGAAGGTCATCTTGACCTACTTTGCAAATTGGTTCACCCAATGACATTTTGGCCCTTAACTTTTGAAAACCCTTGCAAATACCCCCTCAACTTCTTCGTCACTTTCTTCATTTTGGTCCCTCTGCTATTGCAGCAGGGACCCATACCGCTGGCGACTGTGCGAGCCGGTCTTCTCCTCATTTCCATAGGGAGCTGCTCCTAGATTTGAAAGGGGAGCTCTCTACGAAGCCCCTTACTGTATGAGTAGCTCCCCATACCCTGAATCGCCCCATACCTCTCGTGCGAACGCTCGAGAGATATGGGTCTCACTCCGGCCATACCTTCGGCATGGTGTTCCCATCGCATCCTTGCGATTTCCCCTCTGCCCGTGCCTATTTAAGAAGCCTCAGGATCGACCACTTCGGGCAAGCCTGATTTGGCCAAGGGAATCCCCCCAATTTCATCTCCTCCTCCTCCGGCCATTTGCCCGCAAGCTCCGGTGACTCTCCCTCCCTCTTCTTGTTGCTCTGCCACTGTACCAGTGGCAGAGCCATCTCCGCCTCACTCCGCATCGCACCGTACCCACGCGAGCCCCTCTGACCCCCTCCTCGTCGCCGCCTCTCCATCTCAGGGCCTTCGTCTCCATCGTGGGTACCCACACGCCGTACCCACGCATCTCAGGGCCTTTGTCTCAATGGCAGACATGCACCGCTCACCCTCCACCTCCCCCCTTCACTCCAAGTCCCTCAGTTAAGTTTCTCTTTCTCCCCTCTTCATTTCCCCCTTATCAATTTCTATTTTTGACCCCTCGACTGCCACTACCACCACCATCGTTCCCACCTCCGACCAGACCTTTGGCGAGGTGTTCTCGCTGCTCCACGCCTCCATCCACCTCGCCAAACCTCTCAGAAGCTCTACCACCTTCCACTGATCATTTCTTCCCTCTCCATCGACCACCACATGTCCTACATTCTTCCCCCGAACACACCCACCTGCACAGCCACAGTAAACCCTAGGCACACTCACACAGGCCTTCCCACACCACCCCGACCACTGCAACACACTCGCTGCACCTCGGTAAGGCTTTCCATGTATTCTGACAAGGCCGCAAGGCCGTTTGCCTGATGACAGGTGTTGACCCTCTCCACTGCCATTGACACAGCAAGGAGCTTGCTTGGGAGCTCCTCCAGGTCTCTCCGCTCCAGGTGCAGGGTCCCAAGTGCGCGAGCTCCCTTCATGAACCCTTCACATAAGCAATTGGAGTCCCAGGGCACTGCATCTACTGCAATCGAGCGCGGCATCTGCTGCGGGCATTCGCGAAGGAAGGTGGGACAACATAGTCCCACCTCGGAAGATTGTGGGCGGGCGGAGCACTATAAGATGAAAAAGTGCATTGACCTGGTTGCCTCCTGACCACGGGGTGAGGTCCCCTCACCCACCATGCCTCGTCTGCGACCCACACCTCCACGGACCTGGCTGCCTAACCCGACTACCCATGCACTCCTTGCCCACCACACACGCCGGTGGGCCTGGTCCCGGGCATGCATACTCGACTCGATAACCCAAGAAGGCTTTGGGAGAGTTGTCCTGAGATCGAAATAGAGAGGGAGAGACGCGTGGAGGGTAGGGGGTAGGTTTTGCTTCTCTGTGATGTGCAGGGAAGAAGGAAGAGGAAGTAGCCGTGGGGAAGAGGAAGAGAAGAAGAAGAGGAGCAGCTAAAGGAAGGATAAGCCGTAGAGAAAGAGAAAAAGAAAGGAGGAAGAAGAAGCTGCAGAGAAGAAGAGAAAGAGGAAGGAGACTGTAGAGTCCAAGGAAGATGAAGCTGAAGACTTAGCCGTAGAAGAGAAGGAAGTGAGAAAGCAAAGGCAAGGAGGGAGCCGAAGAAGAAAGAAGAAGGTGCAGCGGAGAGAAGCAGGAGCAGAAGGAAGAAGAAAAGAAAAAGAAGCCAAGGAGGAAAGCCAAGTGAAGAAGAAAAGAAAAAGGAGCACTATAGTGGTCGTCAGTTAAGACGTCTAATTCACAGAATCAGACGTCTGAGAAACAAAAGACAGAGAAAGAAGAGAAGGAAGAGAGAAAGCAAAGAAAAAGAAAGAGAGAAGAGAAGAAGGAAGAAAAGAGAAAAATTTATTTCTTTTTACTCTCTATATTTTTATATACATTGCATTATTTTTGAGAATTGTGATATTTTACTTCTGAAATACCAATTTTCTCCCTGAGTTCGACCTCGGAAGTTTTTTTATTTCGAGTAATAAAATTGATAATCGTTTTCACGGTGATACTACAACGAATACATTTTTAAACCACGTGTGAACCAGTGATTATTTTTGGTGCCGTTGCTGAGGAGTAATGGGCATTTTAGAAACTTTAATCACAACTTCTGATTCATTACTGACTTAATCTCTCTCTTTTGTTGTGTTTGTTGCAGGAAAGCCAAAGAAGAAAAGCAGCTGCACAACAACCACACCAAGGAACAGGTAAACTCTTATTAGCCCTCTCTCTTAAATCCCCTCAAAATCAAAAAGGAAAAACAAAGAAAAGATCAATCTAGGGCTACCTGTTTCTATAATTAGTAACTCACAAAAGTTGCCTGATTTTTAATTTCAACACATTTTTGATTGAACATCCACTTAAGGTAACTAGGGCTAAGACCTTCTTGATTGAGCCCTAGGTACCAATTTGTGAGGCAACTAAATTGGACCAACTAGAGCCAACCTGAGGATTATAAGCTAGGGTTTTAAAGACACATCTTCTTTTAAGAAAAGAATCAAAAAATTCCAAAAAGAGGTGTGCCTAAGCCTTGTTTGAAGAGATCTATCCAAGAGAAACCCTAAGCAAATCAGGCTCTTAATCTACTTGAACCTTAAAAGAAAGGACCTAAAAAGCTCTCAAAGGAACAAAGAGGTGAAGTTGATCCTTTGGGTCAACCAACCTTTAAATTAGGTCAGTTTGCACTCAAAAGGCTTAAAGTTCAAGTGGAACCCTAAACACCTTGATCTTAACTAAAAGAGGTAGACTTAGGAGGTCAAGGTCACCATTCTGGTCTACCTGGAATCTCAGTGACAAGAGAGGTCGGGTGGGGGAAACCCTGTAACATGTGAGGGTGCTCTACCGTGTAGGGGCCTTCGTGGGACCCTCCCTCTGTGGCTTCCCAGGTAATTCTCAGGTGGATGACCTTTCTGACTAAGGGATATCATCCACCCCGAACCTCTATAGTCACCCAGCATATTTTGGGTGTCTTGATTGGGTCCAACACATTCTAATCTCATCCAATCCATCGGTGTATGTTTGGTAGGAGGTCTTTGAAACTTCATTTAGAAATCCACTCTCCCTGAGGCCAAGCCTCGGTACCCTTGTTTGTGTAGCAACCCCACCACATAGACCTTTCCTCTTATTCTGAACCAAGTTCCCCTTCTTCCATCATGGCACAACCTGTTGAAGAAGAAAACAATCTTGAGCACCAGCTTCAGCGTCTAAATGACCTCTTCCAGAACTTCATGAACCCACCGCAGCGTCCCATGATGCGAGATCACTATAATCCCTCTGTAGCGGCAATCGAGCCTTGAGTCCGAATCCCGGCTGGAGGTCCTGATTCTGAACTAAAGCCTAATATGATTCAGGCCATACCAAAATTCTATGGGATTAACTCCGAGGATCCATTCCAGCACATTAAACAGCTCAAGCATCTGACCCAGACCTTCGGGTCAGATGCACAAAACCGGGATATTCTGCTCATGAAGATGTTCTCTTTCTCCCTCATGGACAAGGCTGCTCATTGGTACCAAACTCAGACTCGTCCGATCAACACATGGGATGAACTTCAGTCCGAGTTTTTGAAGAAGTTCTTTCCCGTTGGTTGGACAAATGCCTTGCGGCATCAGATCACTCATTTCACCCAGCAGACGAGAGAACCTCTTCATGAGGCATGGGACCAATTTTTGGATCTCATGCGAAAGTGCCCCCATCACGGAGCTCCTAAATGGGAACAAGTCCAGTCTTTTTACCAAGGACTCCATAAGGACAATCGATTATTCGTCAATGCAACCTGCGGAGGAAACATCATGGGTCAGCATGAGGGCATGATGTGGGAGATTCTCCAGAATATGTGAGAGAACACCATCAACAATGACTCCATGGGCTTATTTGACCAGACGAATGCCCACGCATCGACGAATCTTAGGGGAGCACATGAGACGCAGGGCCTGTTCGCATCCGTTGACTTGGAATTGATGGCTAGTCAGTTGGACAAGGTCTCTATCATGAGAAGAAGGTGGACGAGCTGACTCGGCATTTGCAACGAGCCACCTCTGCGTAGAATTCTTTTGCACAGCCACCTCCCGCAAGGGAAATTGTGCAAAACATCTTCCACCGATCTTCTTAGGGGATGGACCTGTATCCACCCCCATCTGACTCTAGGACCAGAGGAACCTCTGATCCGCTGTATTCTTGTCGAGGGAACTCTGATCCTCCATACTCTGACTTTCCTGAGGCTCCTCAGACCTGCGAGGATCTCAACACCATCCAGAATGACCCATTTTCTAACACCTACAACCCTGGATGGCGAAATCATCCAAACTTCCAGTGGACGGGAAATTCTCAGACTCAAAGACCACTTTATCAACCCCATCCACAAGCCCCTAGTCCATATCAGCCGCCTCAGCCTCGGTTCAACCTCACCTATCAATCTGGGCCAAACCGTGACCAAATGTATCTCATCCTCCAAACATTGGCTGACATTCAGAGAATGAATGCGGCAATCCAAAAACAACACAAGGACGAGATCACAGAGGTCCGCAACCAACTTGCCCAGATGGCGAATTCCCGCCAACCGGGCACACTTCCTTCACAACCTCTGCCAAACCCAAATAACGTGCCGACCCAGAGGCGTGTTATGAACCCAAATCTAGGCCACACATGTATGATTTATCAGGCCCCTTCTGTTCCATCACTTGATGGGATGGAAGCTTCAACATCTTACGCAGGATATCAACAATAGCCACCCATTTTACCAACCCCCAACTAGAACTAGGCAGGATTAAACTTTGTAACAACCCGTAGTAGTAAAGCAACCCAAGACCCACCTTACCCAAACCACTCCAAGCCTGGTATTGATCCAAGCCCTAGGATAGTTATCCAGGATGTCTCTATCCTAGATCAAGAACCTAGACCTATTTTAGAGGAACCAACCAAGGTTCCATTTCCTGAGGCCTTGACCAAGGGAAAAAGGATAACCAAACTCGTGGCTCCTGAGGAGGACCTAATCAAGCTCTTTGAACAGGTCCAGATAAACATTCCCTTGATGGATGCAATCCGCCACGTATCGGCTTACGCACAATTCCTGAAAGATGTGTGTACACCCAAGTGTAAGCCACGAACCAAAAGTGGGAGTCCGATCATACTGTCAGAGTAAGCCAGCTCTGTAATCTTGAGTAAACTCCTACCCAAGGCAAAAGACCCAGGCACTCCCCTGATTTGATGTAAAATTGGTGAAACCCAATTCGATAGAGCATTGCTAGACCTAGGTGCCTCCATAAACCTAATCCCCACATCCCTACTTAACCACCTTGAAGAGTCCGAGCTTAAACCGACTGAGGTGGCATTGCAGTTAGCTGATCGATCCATCAAGTCACCAAAAGGAATACTCGAGGATGTCATTGTTAGGGTGCAGGATTTTTACTTCCCAGTAGATTTTATAGTTCTAGATATGGATGCACTTGAGAACTCAAGGAATATACCAATTATACTAGGGAGACCTTTTCTGGCCACTGCTAGGGCCAACATAAGCTATGAGGAGGGCCAAATAGAATTGAAATTTGGGAACCGAACTCTTAAGATTGACATATTTAAGACCCAATAAGGGATTAATTACGGTGTTGTAGAACAAATATGTGACATCAAGGCCATGGTTGATGAATCGCATATCGAGGACAACCTGATTATCCCTGATCAACCACAAGAAGATCAAAAGCCACAATCAGAGGAGTCTGAACCTGATCTAGATACACCCATAACTCCTACCCTTGTTCCTCACACACACTCTGAACCACCTGCTACTGCTGATAATCCCATCTTGGAACTCAAGCCCTTTCCCGATCATCTGAAATATGTCTTTTTAGGTTCCAATCAGACATTTCCTATGATTATAAACTCCAGACTCACCCCTGATCAGGAATCCCGTCTGATTACTGTTCTCCAGCAACATCGTAGAGCCAATGGATGGACTCTCGATGATTTGACTGGCATAAGTCCCTCTTATTGCACACACCACATCTATTCCGAAGAGGGCGCACGACCTTTGCGTGAGATGCAGAGACGTCTGAACCCTAATCTGCAGGAGGTCGTGAAAAAGGAGATCATTAAGTGGTTAGATGCAGGGATTATCTACCCAACCTCCGACATTCGATGGCTGAGTCCAATCCACGTTGTGCCTAAGAAGGCTGGACTCACCACCATTACGACTGAAATCGGAGAGGTCATACCGACCCGTATAGCCAACTCGTGGAGAGTCTGCATAGATTACAGAAGACTCAATTCCTCCACTTAGAAGGATCATTTCCCATTACCGTTTATTGATCAGATCCTCGAAAAACTAGCGGGAAATCGATTCTTCTGCTTTTTTGACAGGTACCCCGGTCATAATCAAGTGGCAATCCATCCAGAGGACCAAGAGAAGACCACGTTCACCTGCCCCTTCGGGACGTACGCGTTTCGAAAGATGCCTTTCGGTCTCTGCAATGCACCTACGACTTTTCAGCGGTGCATGCTTGCCATATTCTATGATATGGTAGGTGATTATCTGGAAGTTTTCATGGGTGACTTTTCAGTATTTGGGGCATCATTTGACGATTGCCTCCAGCACTTGGTTCAAAAACTCAAGTGATGTGTTGATGTAAATATGGTTCTTTCCTGGGAAAAGAGCCACTTCATGGTGCCTGAGGGGATCGTCCTGGGACATCTGATTTCAGAGAGAGGCATCCAAGTTGATCGAGCCAAGGTTAACTTGATTTCCAAACTCCCTATGCCTAGCTCGATTAAGGACATCCGATCTTTTTTGGGGCACGTCGATTTTTACCGTCGATTTATTCCTGATTTCTCAAAAATCGTGCACCCCCTGACCACTCTTCTCTCCAAGGATGTACCTTTTGAAATCTCCAAGGAATGCACTCAAGCATTTGAGATCCTTCGTGACCGAGTTACCCAAGCCCTGATTCTACAGTCCGCTAATTGGTCTCAACCCTTTGAGATCATGTGTGATGCATTTGACTTCGCTATAGGAGCGGTTTTAGGGCAGAAAATTGACGGGAAACCCGTGGTCATTTACAACGCCAGCAAAATACTTGACGAGGCTCAGCATAACTACACTGTTACTGAGAAAGAGTTGCTAGCCGTAGTATTTGCCCTTGAAAAATTCAGATCCTATCTCTTGGATTCCCGTGTTATTATTTACTTGGATCACACAGCTGTGAGGCATCTCCTTGTGAAGAAGGACGTGAAACCTCGATTAATTCGATGGATCTTGCTGTTGTAAGAATTTGACCTTGAGATTCGCGACAAAGCGGGAATACAGAACGTGGTATCTGACCACTTGTCCTGCCTTCCTTCTGAGATCATTGACCCTTCCAGACCCATCACGGAGTATTTTCCTGATGAGCACCTTCTAACTATCGATATAGGGCTTCCATGGTTTGTTGATATAGTAAACTATCTGGCATCACATCAGATCCCGTCTAATTTGCTAAAAGCCAAGGACAAATTACGTTTCGATGCCAAGTATTACATTTGGGAAGACCCGTATATATTCCGCATTGGTGCTGACTAAATTATCTGGTGAGGTGTCACTGAAGTTGAAATCAAAGACATACTCTCTTTCTGCCATGACCAGGCATGTGGCGGCCATTTTTCTGGGCACAAAACTGCATCAAAAGTCCTCCAGTGTGACTTTTACTGGCCAACAATCTTCAAGGATGCATACAATCACTGTAAGGCATGCAACCGTTGCCAGACCTTGGGCAACATGAGCCATCGTGACATGATGCCTTTACAGTCGATTCTGGTATGCGAGATTTTTGACATTTGGGGGATTGATTTTATAGGACCCTTGCCTATCTCGGACGGCTTCGAATATATTTTGCTCACTGTTGATTATGTGTCTAAATGGATCAAAGCCATTCTGACCCGAACTAATGATCACAAGGTTGTTCTCAGGTTCATTCACCAAAACATCTTCTCACGGTTCGGGATTCCACGTGCAATCATTTCTGATGGAGGGACCCATTTCACAAACGCTTAGTTCAGGTCACTGATGACCAAATACGGGGTGCCACACTGAATCTCTACTCCCTACCACCCCCAAACTAATGGTCTAGCTGAGCTATCAAACCAGGAGATCAAGAAAATCCTTCAGGTTACTATTCGACCTGATAGGAAGGATTGGTCATCCCGGCTTCCAGAAACTTTGTGGGCTTATAGAACCGCCCACAATACCCAACTAGGCATGTCTCCTTTCAGACTGGTGTACAGGAAGACGTATCACCTCCCCGTCGAATTGGAGCATAAAGCCTATTGGGCAGTACGGAACTCTAATTTAGATCTTTCTAAGGCTGGAACCCACAGAAAGCTTCAGATAAGCGAGATTGATAAATTACGCCTTGATGCATATGAAAACTTGCGAATCTACAAAGAGCGAGTTAAAGCCTTTCATGACAAGCACATATCTTGAAAGATCTTTCACCCTGGTCAAAAGGTCATACTCTTTGATGCCTGAGTAAAACTGTTCCCAGGGAAGCTACGATCTAAGTGGATTGGACCATATTTAGTTTGACAAATCTTTGGAAATGGAGCCGTTGAGATCAGTCCACTTAGCCACGATTCTGAATCCTTTGTCGTGAACGGTCAGAGACTCAAACCGTTCATTGACATGACCAATACGGATTTGGTGAGTCATCCTTTATCCTCCATTCTCCCTGAGCTCATTGTGCCCAGTCGATGGCGTAAAACTCAACACTTAATGGGAGGCAACTCGTCATTCTTTCAAAAACTCGAAACCTGTCCTGACATTTCTTTGCTAAATTCATATTGCACTTTAGGGTTCACCCTTTAGGACAGTCGACTCTACCTCAGGTACCCATACTTGAGACTAGAAATCGTTCGCAACAATCACCTCGACCCATTCACTCACCCAATACCTGTCCTAATGAATGAACTAAGCTGAACTCGAACCCACCTAATTTACAATGGGGATATTGCAAATCTTAGGCATAGGGGGTTATGAAAGTGCAAAATATATGAAAACTCATATCAAGAAAAGGTTTCAACAAAAAAATCACATATCTAAAAAAAAAAGGAAAAAAGAAAAAAAAAACTAAGAGGAGGGAAAATTTTTGTGGGCTATACAAAATAGGGGAGAAAAAGAGCAAAATGATAAAATAGGAGCACAAAATGAAAAAGAAAGAGATAGTCATTAGTAAGAGATTAAGGGATTAACCAAAGTTCTAGACCACATCAAGAAAAGAGAAAGTGCTAAAGAAACACAAAAAGATTAGTAAGAATGCTAACCTTAGGCCTTTTTGGCTAGACTCTTAGCACCCGCTAAGATCTGGATAATCCTCAAAAGGTTGAGGAAAATGCAAAGCTTAAGTATTATGTCTAAGGCTTAGGGAGTATTCAGCCTCGTTAACTGACCTTCGATTTGCGGGACTCGGTAACCAAAGCACCCCAATTCACACACAATCTTGTTCAGTGCGCATACTATTAAAATCACGTAGAAGTGTTTTAATATTCTGAAAATGTTGCCTAGATTAGGAGTGGCCGATCAACACAAGTTGATTTGGATGAGTTCCCGACGTAGAGAGGTGGGAAATTCCCCTTGAGGATGCGTAACAACATATCATCTCCTCGGTGCTTGTCTCTTAGGATATACATATCCTACCGGGGGCATGTAAGCACTCTACTAGTTCAGATACCATGGATGGCATTATCACGAAATGTCAATTGCTAGGGTTTGGATTCGGCCACGGAATGTCATGGGCGGGATTATCTTGAAATCTCGAAAACCAGGGTTCTGGGGTTACCATGGGCGGTGCTATCAAGAAGCATCGATTGCCAGAGACCTTTGAGGATTGATGATGGGGACGAGGAATCCGATACAGACTGTGTTGAGAAACCAATCCAAAGATAGAATTAAAAAGAAAAGAGAGAGAAAACTCTCCAAACAAATAAATCCTCTCTCTCTCTTACAAAAATGCACTGCAAATTGAACCAAGGCTATAAATGTTTCAAGCACGGGTGCTTTAACCATGGAGTCCAATAAACCTTAGGGTAGTTCCTGCAGGCCTTAAAAACCTTCGCAGAGGACTGAGGCTAAAGTTGGACAGGTTCGGATCTTGGTTGGTACTAGAGTACCTTTAGGCTCATTGTCAGCATTCTGACATAATCATAGAAGAAAAAACACTTATCATAACTAGCGAAAGAAATTCATGGTCTAGAACAGAAGTTAAAACCTTAAAATTTTGCTAAGGCACTAGCAAAAGCTAGGCATGGGGGTTTGATGAGAACCTCATCATGAACCCTAACTAGCTTACTTTGATCTAATAAAATGAACAAAAGCTCCTACGTAACCTAAAGGAAGGCCTAATTCAGGGGATTACTGATCTAAAAAGAGAACATAAAATAAGGGGCAAAACTGTAATTTTACCATTACAGTTCATCAATGGGATTTCTAAGGGCCTAGACATAGGTCAATTGGACTTAATAAAAGAAAAAGTGGGATGGTTCAGCCAGAAAAGGGCTATTGTGAAATTTAGGAATTAAATGACATTCTGTAACCCTAAAACAAACCCACTTAAATTCACAAGGTTCGAGGTAAGATAAAAATCAACTAAATCCTCTAAAATTTACATAAAAATATCCCCTACGGTTTAGAACCTTCAATTTGGCTTTTGGAATCTATTTTGACCTAGATTGGGGACCAAGCCCAATATTGGACCTGATTTGGGTTTTTATGCAAAATATCCAGTCAAACGAGGTCGAACCTAAAATACAACTTCACCATTAGATTTCTTAGGTAAAAATTAGGTTTGTACCAAAATTTGGACTTAAGGAAAGGTCATCTTGACCTACTTTGCAAATTGGTCCACCCAATTACATTCTGGCCATTAACTTTTGAAAACCCTTGCAAATACCCCCTCAACTTCATAGTCAATTTATTCATTTTGGTCCTTCTACCATTGCAGTAGGGACCCATAGCACCGGCGACTTTGTAAGCCGGTTTTCTCATTTCCATGGGGAGCTACTCCCAGTTTTGAAAGGGGAGCTCTCTGCGAAGCCCCCTACCGCATGAGTAGCTCCCCATACCCTGAATCGCCCCATACCTCTCGTGCGAACACTCGAGAGGTATGGGTCTCACTCCGGCCATACCTCCGGTGTGGTGTTCCCGCCTCTTCCTTACGATTCCCCCTCTGGCTGTGCCTATTTAAGAAGCCTTAGGACCGACTGCTTCGGGCAAGCCTGATTTGGCCAAGGAAATCCCCCCAATTTCGTCTCCTCCTCCGGCCATTTGCCCGCAGGATCCGGTGACTCTCCCTCCCTCTTCTCGTCGCTCTGCCACCGTACCAATGGCAGAGCCATCTCTGCCTCACTCCTCCGCATCGCGCCAAACCCACGCGAGCCCCTCTAACCCCCTCATAGTCGTCGCCTCTCCATCTCAGGGCCTTCGTCTCCGGCGACGGTAGACATGCGTCGTTCGCCCTCCGCCTCCCCCCTTCTGTCCAAGTCCCTCAGTTAAGTTTCTCTTTCTCCCCACTTCATTTCCTCCTTATCAATTTCTATTTTTGACCCCTTGACTGCCACTACCACCACCATTGTTGCCACTTCCAACCAGACCTTCGGCGAGGTGTTCTCGCCGCTCCACGCCTCCATCGACCTCGCCAAACCTCTCAAAAGCTCTGCCACCTTCTACTGATCATTTTCCCCCTTTCCATCGACCACCACACGTCCCACATTCTTCCCCCGAACACACCCACCTGCACAGCCACAGTAACCCTTAGGCATGCTGACACAGGCGTTCCCACGCCACCCCGACCACTGTAGCACACTCGCCGCACCTCGGCGAGGCTTCCCATGTATTCTGACGAGGCCGCAAGGCCGTTTGCCTGATGACAGGTGTTGACCCTCTCCACTACCATTGACACAGCAAGGAGCTTACTTGGGAGCTCCTCTAGGTCTCTCTGCTCCAGGTGCAGGGTCATAGGTGCGTGGGCTCCCTTCACGATCCCTTCACACCAGCAATTGGAGTCCCACGGCACTGCATCTGCTACAATCGAGTGCGGCACCTGCTGCAGGTGTTCGCAAAGGAAGGTGGGACAACATAGTCCCACCTCGGAAGATTGTGGGCGGGCGAAGCGCTATAAGATGAAAAAGTGCATTGGCCTGGTTGCCTCATGACCACGGGGTGAGGTCCCCTCGCCCACCACACCTCGTCCACGACCCACACCTCTGCGGACCTGGCTGCCTAACCCTACTACCCGTGCACTCCTCACCCACCACACATGCCGATGGGCCTAGTCCCGGGCACGCATACCTGACCCGATAACCTGAGAAGGCTCTGGGAGAGCTATCCTGAGATCGAAATAGAGAGAGAGAGAGAGACGCGGGGAGGGTAGGGGGTAGGTTTTGCTTCTCTGTGCTGTGTAGGGAAGAAGAAGGAAGAGGAAGTAGCTGCGGGGAAGAGGAAGAGAAGAAGAAGAGGAGCAGCTAAAGGAAGGAGAAGCCATAGAGAAAGAGAAAAAGAAAGGAGGAAGAAGAAGTAGATGCAGAGAAGAAGAGAGAGGAAGGAGACTGCAGAGGCTAAGGAAGACGAAGCTGAAGACTTAGCCGCAGAAGAGAAGGAAGAGAGAAAGCAAAGGCAAGGAGGGAGCCGAAGAAGAAAGAAGAAGGCGCAGCAAAGAGAAGCAGGAGCAGAAGGAAGAAGAGAAGAAGCTAAGGAGGAAAGCCAAGTGAAGAAGAAAAGAAAAAGAAGGAGCACTGTAGTGATCGTCAGTTAAGACGTTTGATTCACAGAATTAGACGTCTGAGAAAGAAAAGACAGAGAAAGAAGAGAAGGAAGAGAGAAAGCAAAGAAAAAGAAAGAGAGAAGAGAAGGAAGAAAAGAGAAAAATCTATTTCTTTTTACTCTCTAGATTTTTATATACATTGCATTATTGTTGAGAATTGTGATATTTTGCTTCTGAATACCAATTTGCTCCCTGAGTTCGACCTCGGAAGTTTTTTTATTTCAAGTAATAAAATTGATAATCGTTTTCGCGATGATACTACAACGAATATATGTTTAAACCACGTTCGAACCAGCGATTAGACATCTGTTATAAAACCCTCGACTATACAAGCCCCCGAACTTGAGTTGAAACCCCTCCCAGATACTCTCAAGTACGTCTTCCTGGGTGCCAATGATACTCTCCCCATTATCATTTCGGCTATGCTATCTGAGGCACAGGAGGAAGCCCTGATTGAGTGCTTGTCTAGGCACAAGGAAGCTATTGCTTGGAGCATTACTGACATTAAGGGTATAGACTCTACACTTTGCATGCACCACTTTTATACTGATGATTCCATTAAGCCATTTAGGCACATGCAGAGACGTCTAAACCCTAATATGAGGGAGGTGGTTAAAAAGGAAATCCTGAAGTGGTTGGATGCTGGGATCATATATCTCATTGCAGATAGTAAATGGGTAAGTCATATTTATGTGGTGCCAAAGAAGGCAGGCTTTACTGTGGAATTTAATGACCAAGGTGAACAGGTTGTGACAAGACCCTCAACTGGATGGAGGGTCTGTATTGATTACCGCAAGCTGAACATCGCTACCCAGAAAGATCACTTTCTCTTGCCTTTTATTGATCAAATTCTTGAGAAATTGGTAGGGAATAAGTACTATTGCTTTCTCGATGGATATTCTAGGTACAACCAGGTTGCAGTCTTCCCTGATGACCAGGAGAAGACGACGTTCACGAGTCCTTACGATATCTTTGCATTCAAGCATATGTCATTTGGACTATGTATTGCACCTGCAACCTTCCAGCGGTGTATGATGTCCATTTTCTCAAACATGATTGACGAGTATGTTGAAGTGTTTATGGATGACTTCTCCATTTACGACTCATCTTTCGACCAGTGTCTCTAGCACCTAGAGTATGTGTTGAAGCGATGTAAGGAGATTGGTTTAGTCCTCAGCTAGGAGGAAAGCCACTTCATGGTACAGAAAGGAATTGTACTTGGGCATGTTGTGTCTGAGCGAGGCTTGGAAGTAAATAAAGCCAAGATTGATTCTATTTCCAAACTTCCATTGCCTATGAATGTCAAACAGATTAGATCCTTTCTGGGCCATGCTAGCTTTTATAGGAGTTTTATTAAAAATTTTAGTAAAATTTGTAGGCCACTTTGTGACCTATTGGTGAAGGAATCTTCAATTTTGATTCAAAGTGTGCCAAGGCCTTTTAAACTCTGAACGAGGCCTTGATCTCTGCGCCTATTCTCCGAGCTCCTGATTGGACACTCCCATTTGAGCTGATGTGTGATGCTTCAGATTATGCAGTAGGAGCAGTCCTTAGACAAAGGGTTGAGGGAAGACCTTATGTGCTGCACTATGCCAGCAAGACTTTAATTGAACCATAGCAAAACTGCACCGTCACTGAAAAGGAATTACTTGTAGTTTTTGCTCTGGAGAAGTTTAGGTCTTATCTTCTTAGGTCTAAGGTGGTTATTTTCATTGATCATGCAGTAGTGAAACATCTCATTGCTAAGAAGGATTCTAAGCCACATCTGATTAGGTGGATCCTACACCTTCAAGAATTTGACTTGGAGATACGTGAAAAGAAAGGAGTAGAAAATGTTGTGGTTGACCACCTGTCTCGCCTTCCACTTGATTACTCTCCATCTGGAGACATCCGTGAGATATTTCCTGATGAAACCCTTATGGCGGTAACACCAACTTCACCTTGGTATGCTGATATCGTCAATTACTTAGTCACTGGAGAAACTCCTGGTTCTTGGGATGAGTAGAAAAGAAAGAGATTCATTTCCCAAGCTAAATACTTTCATTGGGAAGAGCCCGAATTATTTAGAATTGGACAAGACCAAGTACTGAGTCGTTGCATGCCTGAAGAGGAGCAACAAAAGTGTGCTGAGTTTTTGCCATGAACTTCATTGTGGAGGACACTTTGGGGCTAAGAAAATTGCTTTTAAGGTTCTCCGGTTCGATTTTTGGTGGCCTTCGTTATTTAAGGATTCTCATAATTTTGTTAAGGCATGTATTAGATGTCAACGGACTGGAACGATTGGGAAGAGGAATGAGATGGCTCAACACTCTATTCAATCTGTTGCAATTTTTGATGTTTGGGGAATTAACTTTATGGGTCCCTTTCCTTTGTCTCATGGTTATGAATATATCTTGGTGGTAGTTGATTATGTCTCTAAATGGATAGAGGCCATTCCTACATGCACAAATGACCACTCTGTGGTCTTGAAATTTGTGAAGGCCAATATCATATCTCGTTTTGGCTGCCCCAAGACCATTATAAGTGATGGGGGACTTCATTTTTTAAACCACCACTTCAATCAGCTACTTAGGAGTCTGGGAGTGACTCACAAGATTGCTACCCCTTATCATCCTCAGATGTGTGGCCAGGTTGAAGTGTCAAATAGGGAGATAAAGAACATTTTAGAAAAGACCGTTAGACCTGATAGTAAGGACTGGTCCCAAAAGCTCGATGATACTTTGTGGGCATATCAAACGACCTATAAAACCCCTTTGGGTACATCTCCCATTTGAATTGTGTACGGGAAAGCATGCCATTTACCCGTTGAGCTGGAACATAGGGCACTTTGGGCTATTCGAAGTGTCAACATGGGTTTAGAAAAGGCGGGTAAGGCACAACTTCTAGAATTAAGTGAGCTTGAGGAGCTGAGGAATGATGCTTATGACACCTCTCAAGCTTATAAAGAGAGAACTAAGGTCTTCCAAGATAAGTATATCCTTAAAAAGACCTTTGAGCTCAACCAACAAGTCTAGCTTTTAAATTCCAGACTTAAGCTTTTTCCAGGGAAATTTAAATCTCGTTGAGATGGACCTTATATAATCACTAAAGTGTTTCTGCATGGAGCTGTGGAGATCAAGAGCCCTTCTTCTTTGGCAACTCCCTTTATCGTCAATGGCCAATGGTTAAAATCATACATTATTTTGGATGGCCATCTGGTTGACGATGCCACTCTTGAGGAGCCTTAGCTCCTGTCATTCTCCGCCTCAGGTAATATCTTCCTTTAACTATTTTGTTTCCAATGAGGATATTGTTTGAACTAGGCATGGGGGTATAGGACCTGAGGTAGCTGTTTATAGTATGTCTACATTTTGCATTCATTCATGCATATTGCATTCCAAAAATATATATATATATATATATATTGCATTATTGAGCTTAATTGGCTGGGTCCTACATTCTTAAGCAGACTGGAACTTTAGGTTAAACTAAGTTGACATTAGCCGTCGAACTTCAGAAGCTAAGTGAGCTACTAGCTTTAGACCTTTAGGGTTCTTCATGGACTTAAAAACTAAAGTAGGAGTTAAGTTGTGGACCATTCCTCAAGAGGTTGAGGAAGGAAAGGTAGGGATTGAGTTAAAGGTTGGGTAGTACCTGATGTCTTTTTCTACCTTTTGGTTTACGGGTCCTCGTAACCTAAGCATCCACATTTCACATACACTTGGTCTAATGTAAATAGTGATCACCCTAATTTATTTCTTAAAGGAAAGTTGGTTCTCTTAGTTTTGACTTAGGAGAAGCTTGAAAACACAATTTGATTGGAAGAGTTCCTGCCATAGGAGAGGTGGAGTACATACTCAGCTTGAGGATGCGATGATAACATGTCACCTCCTTGGTGCTTGTCTCTTAGGATATCCATCCTACTGGGGGCATGTAAGCGCATTATGCAGTTTAGTTACCATGGGTAGCCCTATCTTGAAGTGCAGATTGCCACAGGCCTTAATTTGCTTAAGAAATCCATGGGCGATATTATCTCGAAGTGTCGATTGCCAGGAGTTCTTGGGGTTGTTATGGGTGGTGCTATCTCAAAGCATCGAAAGCAGGCACCCTTCGAGATTCAGTGATGGGGACAATGAATTTGACATATACCGTGATGATAGCTTATCCAAGGTCAGACTTAGAGGAATTAAACAAAAAAAAAATTATATATTACAGAAAAAAAAATCTTTATTACTCTCTTTCCAGGTTTGTAATCAAACCAACCTTAAATAACTCAGACCAATGCATATGCACGGATGCTTTAATCTCTGGGACAAATAAACCCTAGGGTAGAGTTAGAAATCAGGGAAACTTGTGCCTGCAATTCGTCTTTAGCTAACATAATCTGTAACTTAGCAACTACTTGGGAACCTTAGGTCTAAAGTCTGAACTTAACGTGTTTCTAAAGGAAGACCGATTGGGTTGGCTAGTCTACTTGGAGTGATATTTTATTGCTTGGATTTGCTAGCGACTAGCAACAATTGGGTATGGGGGCATTTGATAAGCTCATATTTGTGAGCTAATTAAATGTCTAAATGCCTAAACATTAAGGTAACACATCCATTTATTTAACATGCATTAGGATGTAAATATATTAATTTATATTTTTGATTTAATTACATAATTCATGCATTGCATTCATAATTAAAGGCATTTGGAATTGACTTAGAATGGCATGTAATTAGGTGCATTACATGCATTGTTTTAATTAACATAGAACTTAAGGATTTGTGCATAAATAATCCTAATATTTTATTTTATTAATTTTCTCCTTCCGTAGGTAACCGCTCCACTTCCTCCTCCGACGCCCATTCAATCTTCATAGCTGGCAGCATTCACTCGTCGGAAAGAGTGAATCTCCCGCCTTTTTGGATTTCAAATCCTTTTAGCCACAGCTACAAAGGAGGAGGAACGGCTGCCATTCACAGGAGGCCTCCATCCTCACTCCTCACCATAAAGAGAACTTGTTCTCATCCCCTCCACTACCACCAGCCAACCGTGGCGGAGCTTTGCCACCGTGGGCGTGCGAGGTGATAGGCCGCACCACCATCGCAAAGCTCCATGTTACAATCGCCAGATCACCTCCCCCGAAGACCACCACTGCGCACCTTCCCGCTCACTTAAGACGTCCGAGAAATTTCCCGGACATCCAAAGTCCCTGTCTTTGTCCATGACATCATGCCTCTACTGCCCGAGCTCATCTCCTATGCATCACGCGCACCACCAGCATAGCCCGTGTCCCCCTTCCTACACCTCCGCCACGCTCATAGCAGCGCGGGTCCTCCAGCAGTGCCTCACTCCATGCGTGTGCAGTCCCTCGTTGTGCCTCCTTACTAGGAGCTCACCACGCGCCACTTCCGCCACGCCCGTCTACTCCTCGGTGCCAGGAGCCTTCCCGTGCTCACACACAGCCAGCAGCCACCGGAACCCACCTCCACCGTAGCTCCGTCCGGCCACCTCGAGCTGCCTCACACTTTGTCGCGACTGCCATCATGGAGCTCTCAATCTAGAGATCCTCCTTCGAGCTTCACACCTCTGGCCATTCCCTCCTCCTCGTGCATGGTCATGAGGAAGAAATCCCCTGTTTTTGCATAGTAAAACTTGCATTAGTTATTACCATCATATGCCATTTCCACTTCATTTTTTTAGATTTCATTATTGTTGTGATTTTATGAGAACCCCCTTCAATGTTTAGCTTGTCAAGCAAATCAATTTCTTAACCTTAATCTAAGTGGGTTTTCATTCAATTCTTGGAAGAATTTTGCTAGAGGAGAAGCTTAATTCATAATTACATTTAAGTGCCATTGTAAGGATTTTATTCTTATTTTATTGTGGTACACATTACATTGAACCCTTTCCTATTTGGCTTAAATGCAATTTCAATTTACGCTTTTATTTAAACTCATATCTACGCGATTTTTCGACACAATTCTTTGAGGAAATCGTTTGTGAACAATAATTTTTAATTATCGTGAGTTTGTAATAGCCATTGCCTCCCTGTCGACACGACCTGCTCTTTTGCGAGTGGTTTAATTTTTATTATTTTGATTTGCGATTTTCCATCACTTGCATACTACAACACGACATTCTTTATGCGAAACAACGAAAGCGAAAATCGACATATCAAATGCGAGGTGCAGCAAGGGGGACACGGGCGTACAGTCCCTCGCTGCACCCCCTCGCTAGGAGCCCACCGCACACCACCTTCGCCACGCCTGTCCACACCTCGGTGCCAGGAGCCTTCCCGCGCTCCACGCACGACCAGCAGCCACCGGAACCCACCTCCACAGTAGCTCCTTCGGCCACCTCGGGGCGCCTCGCACTTCACCACGACCGCCATCACGGAGCCTTCAATCTAGAGATCCTCCTCCGAGCTTCACACCTCCGGCCATTCCCTCCTCGTGCATGGTCACAGGGAAGAAATCCCCTATTTTTGCATAGTAAAACTTGCCCACCTCCACCGTAGCTCCTTCGACCATCTTGGGGCACCTCGCACTTCACCGCGACCGCCATCACGGAGCCCTCAGTCTAGAGATCCTCCTTCGAGCTTCACACCTCCGGCCATTCCCTCCTCGCGCATGGTCACAAGGAAGAAATACCCTATTTTTGCATAGTAAAACTTGCATTAGTTATTACCATCATATGCCATTGCCACTTCATTTTTTTGATTTCATTATTATGGTGATTTTATGAGAACCCCCTTCATTATTTAGCTTATTAAGCAAATAAAGTTCTTAACCTTAATCTAAGTGGGCTTTCATTCAATTCATGAAGAATTTTGCTATAGGAGAAGCTCAATTCGTAATTACATTTAAGTGCCATTGTAAAGATTTTATTCTTAGTTTATTGTGGTACACATTACATTGAACCCCCTCCTATTTGGCTTAAATGCAATTTCAACTTACACTTTTATTTAAACTCATATCTACATGATTTTTCAACACAATTTCTTGAGGGAATCATTTGTGAACAATAATTTTTAATTATCGCGAGTTTGTAATAGCCATGCCTCCCAGTGGACACGACTTGCTCTTCTACGAGTGGTTTAATTTTTATTATTTTGATTTACAATTTTCTATCAGTTGCATACTACAACACGACATTCTTTATGCGAAACAAAGAAAGCGAAAATTGACATATCATTATTGAGCTTAACAGGTTGGGCCCTACATTCTTAAGCAGACCAGAACTTTAGGTTAAACTAAGTTGACTCTAGGTGTCGAACTTTAGAAGCTAAGTGAGCTACTAGTTTTAGACCTATAGGGTCCTTTGTGGACTTAAAAACTTAAGTAGGAGTTAAGTTGTGGACCATTCCTCAAGAGGTTGAGAAAGGAAAGCTAGATATTGAGTTAAAGGCTAGGTAGTACCTGATGTCTTTTTCTACCTTTTGGTTTACGGGTCCTCGTAACCTAAGCATCCATATTTCACACACACTTGGTCTTGTGTAAATAGTAATCACCTTGATTCATTTCTTAAAGAAAAGTTGGTTCTCTTAGTTTTGACTTAGGAGAAGCTTGAAAACACATTTTGATTGGAAGAGTTCCTGCCACAGGAGAGGTGGAGTACATACTCACCTTGAGGGTGCGATGATAACATGTCACCTCCTTGGTGCTTGTCTCTGAGCATATCCATCCTACTGGGAGCATGTAAGTGCATTGTGCAGTTCAGCTATCATGGGCGGCCCTATCTCGAAATGCCGATTGCCACAGGCCTTAATTTGCTTAAGAAATCCATGGGCGATACTATCTCGAAGTGTCGATTGCCAGAAGTTCTTAGGGTTGCTATGGGTGGTGCTATCTCGAAGCATCGAAAGCCAGGCACCCTTCGAGGTTTGGTGATGGGGACAATGAATCCAACACAGACCGGGCTGATAGCTTATTCAAGGTTAGACTTAGAGGAATCAAACAAAATATATATATATTACAGAAAAAAAAAATCTTTCTTACTCTCTTTCCAGGTTGGTAATCAAACCAACCTCAAATAACTTAGACCAATGCATATGCACGGATGCTTTAATCTCTAAGACAAATAGACCGTAGGGTAGAGTTAGAAATCAGGGAAACTTGTGCCTGCAACTCGTCTTTAGCTAACCTAGTCTGTAACTTAGCAACTACTTGGGAACCTTAGGTGTAAAGTCTGAACTTAACATGTTTCTAAAGGAAGAGTGATTGGGTTGGCTAGTCTACTTTGAGTGATATGTTATTGCTTGGATTTGCTAGGGACTAGCAAACATTGGGCATGGGGGCATTTGATAAGCTCATATTTGTGAGCTAATTAAATGTCTAAATGCCTAAACATTAAGGTAACGTATCCATTTATTTAGCATGCATTAGGATGTAAGTAGATTCATTTATATTTTTGATTTAATTACATAATTCATGCATTGCATTCATAATTAAAGGCATTTGGAATTACTTAGAATGGCATGTAGTTAGGTGCATTACATGCATTGTTTTAATTAACATAGAACTTAAGGATTTGTGCATAAATAATCATAATATTTTATTTTATTAATTTTCTCCTTCCGTAGGTAACCGCTCCACTTCCTCCTCCGACACCCATTCAATCTTCACAGTTGGCAGCATTCACTCGACGGAAAGAGTGAATCTCCCACCTTTTTGGATGTCAAATCCTTGTAGCCAAAGCTACAAAGGAGGAGGAACGGCTGCCATTCACAGGAAGCCTCCATCCCCACTCCTCACCGTAAAGAGAACTTGTTCTCATCCGCTCCACTACCACCGACCAACCGCGGCGAAGCTTCACCACCGTGGGCGTGAGGGGTGATAGCCCGCACCGCCATCACAAAGCTCCGTATTACAATTGCCAGATCACCTCCCCCGACGAAGGCCATAGAGCACCTTCCCGCTCACTTAAGATGTCTGGGAACTTTCCCGGACGTCCAAAGTCCCTTCCTTTGTCCACACCATCACGTCTCTATTGCCCGAGCGCATCTCCAGCGCATCATGCGCAGCACCAGCATAGCCCGTGTCCCCCTTGCTTCACCTCTGCCACGCTCGCAGCAGCACGGGTCCTCCAGCAGCGCGACACTCTGTATGCGTGCAGTCGCTCGCTGTGCCCCCTTTCTAGGAGCCCACCACGCGCCACCTCCGCCACGCCCGTCCACTCCTCAGTGCCATGAGCCTTCTCGCGCTCCACGCACGGCCAGCAGCCACCAGAACCCACCTCCACCGTAGCTCCATCCGACAACCTCGAGGCACCTCGCACTTCGCCGCGACCACCTTCACAGAGCCCTCAGTCTAGAGATCCTCCTCTGAGCTTCACACCTCCGGCCATTCCCTCCTCGTCGCACACGGTCACGGGGAAGAAATCCCCTATTTTTGCACAGTAAAACTTGCATTAGTTATTACCATCATATGTCATTGCCACTTCATTTTTGTAGATTTCATTATTGTTATGATTTTATGAGAACCCCCTTCAATGTTTAGCTTTTTAAGCAAATCAATTTCTTAACCTTAATCTAAGTGGGTTTTCATTCAATTCTTGGAAGAATTTTGCTATAGGAGAAGCTTAATTCATAATTACATTTAAGTGCCATTGTGAGGATTTTATTCTTATTTTATTGTGGTACACATTACATTGAACCCCTTCCTATTTAGGTTAAATGCAATTTCAATTTACACTTTTATTTAAACCCATATCTATCCGATTTTTTGACACAATTTCTTGAGAAAATCATCTGTGAACAATAATTTTTAATTATCGCGAGTTTGTAATAGCCATTGCCTCCCTATCGACATGACCCGCTCTTCTGTGAATGGTTTAATTTTATTGTTTTGATTTGCGATTTTCCATCACTTGCTACTACAACACGACATTCTTTATGCGAAACAACAAAAGCGAAAATCGACATATCAAATGCGAGGTGCAGCAAGGGGGACGCGGGCGTACAGTCCCTCGTTGCGCCCCCTCGCTAGGAGCCCACCGCACACCACCTCCGCCACACCCATCCACACCTCGGTGCCAGGAGCCTTCCCATGCTCCATGCACGACCATCAGCCACCAGAACCCACCTCCACCGTAGCTCCTCCAGCCACCTCGGGGTGCCTCACACTTCGCCGTGACCGCTATCACGGAGCCCTCAGTCTAGAGATCCTCCTCCAAGCTTCACACCTCCGGCCATTCCCTCCTTGCGCATTGTCACGGGGAAGAAATCCCCTATTTTTGCATAGTAAAACTTGCATTAGTTATTACCATCATATGCCATTGCCACTTCATTTTTTTTGATTTCATTATTATGGTGATTTTATGAGAACCCCTTTTATTATTTAACTTATTAAGCAAATCAATTTCTTAACCTTAATCTAAGTGGGTTTTCATTCAATTCATGAAGAATTTTGCTATAGGAGAAGCTCAATTCGTAATTAAATTTAAGTGCTATTGTGAAGATTTTATTCTTATTTTATTATGGTACACAATACATTGAACCCCTCCTATTTGGCTTAAATGCAATTTCAACTTACACTTTTATTTAAACTCATATCTACGCGATTCTTCGACATAATTTCTTGAGGAAATCATTTGTGAACAATAATTTTTACTTATCGCGTGTTTGTAATAGCCATTGCCTCCTAGTGGACACGACCTACTCTTCTGCGAGTGGTTTAATTTTTATTGTTTTGATTTGCGATTTTCTATCAGTTACATACTACAACACGACATTCTTTATGCGAAACAACGAAAGCGAAAATCGACATATCATTATTGAGCTTAACTGGCTGGGCCCTGCATTCTTAAGCAGACCAGAACTTTAGGTTAAACTAAGTTGACTCTAGGTGTCGAACTTTAGAAGCTAAGTGAGCTACTATTTTTAGACCTCTAGGGTTCTTTGTAGACTTAAAAACTTAAGTAGGAGTTAAGTTGTGGACCATTCCTCAAGAGGTAGAGGAAGGAAAGCTAGAAATTGAGTTACAGGCTGGGTAGTACCTGATGTCTTTTTCTACCTTTTGGTTTACGGGTTCTTGTAACCTAAGCATCCACATTTCACACACTTGTGTAAATGGTGATCACCCTAATTCATTTCTTAAAGAAAAGTTGATTATCTTAGTTTTGACTTAGGAGAAGCTTAAAAACACAATTTGATTGGAAGAGTTCCTGCCGCAAGAGAGGTGTACATACTCACCTTGAGGATGCGATGATAACATGTCACCTCCTTGGAGCTTGTTTCTTAGGATATCCATCCTATTGGGGGCATGTAAGTGCATTGTGCGGTTCAGGTACCATGGGCGACCCTATCTCGAAGTGCCGATTACCATAGGCTTGAATTACCTTAAGAAATCCATGGGCGATACTATCTCAAAGTGTCAATTGCCAGGAGTTCTTGGGGTCGCTGTAAGTGGTGCTATCTCGAAGCATCGAAAGCCAGGCATCCTTCGAGATTCGGTGATGGGGACAATGAATTTGACACATTCCGTGCTGATAGCTTATCCAAGGTTAGACTTAAAGGAATAAAAAAAAATTATATATTACAGAAAAAAAAATCTTTCTTACTCTCTTTCCAAGTTGGTAATCAAACCAACCTTAAATAACTCAGACCAATGCATATGCACGAATGCTTTAATCTCTAGGACAAATAAACCCTAGGGTAGAGTTAGAAATAAGGGAAACTTGTGCCTGCAACTCGTCTTTAGCCAACCTAGTCTGTAACTTAGCAACTACTTGGGAACCTTAGGTCTAAAGTCTGAACTTAATATGTTTTTAAAGGAAGACCGATTGGGTTGGCTAGTCTACTTAGAGTGATATGTTATTGCTTGGATTTGCTAAGGACTAGCAAAAATTGGGCATAGGGGCATTTGATAAGGTCAGTAAGCGTGCTTCTTTAGTGTTTCCTTGAATTGGTAGTTAAAAACTATGGGTCAAAAGGCTCCATGATAATCTACAAAACTATTGGTGTAAATGTAAATGACAATAGTCTGGACCTTTGTCGAGTAGTTGTAGAAGCAAATACCATATACTTTTCATTAGGCACGAGAAATGTTAGTAATATTGTGAAGGTTTTTACTAACTTTAGTGTCGAACTCATGGAGGCAGACGTTTGGTTTAAAAACACGCGTTTGTTTTATTTGTCACGAGGTAAATTAATTGATTAGAACTATCTAACTATTTACAATAAATAGAAGAGAGAGAGAGAGAGAGAGAAAGAGAATATTACAAATAAAAACTGAAAAGAGGCATCGAATGAACATGGATTTCATCATTAAAAAGATTATTTGTTACATTAAACATTACGACTAGAAAGTGGGAAAACGATTATACTAGAAAGCAGTAAATCTACTCTAGAAAGCATTAAAAAGAATGGGGAGAGAGATATCCTCCTCGACGGTCGCTTGGAGGATGAGCTAGACGGGACGATGCCTGGATGAAGGAGGATGCAGCAGGACGAAGGAGAATGAAGCGAGAAGAACAGGAATGGGGCAGCACGTCGTCGTCGTCGCAGGATCCGCTTCAGAGAGGGAGACGAAAATTTGACTTTATCTCGCGAGAAGCATCCCGGGTGAGTTGGATCGCACAGATGAGTTGAGGAGCGGTTGTCCATGGCCATTGGATCACGATTGTGCGGTCCAGATCTAACGCGCGGTGGTCTTCAAGATCAGTTGGGCCGGTTTGGGCGGTCAAGATGGCACCACGTGGCGCCATCTTGGCCGTCCATCTTCTAGATGATGTAGATGGTGCCACGGTTGTCGGATTGAGTAGATTTTCGTGCTGTTAGGCTGCGATCATCGATCTGAATCCATTCGTGTGGTCGGATTTGTCGTTTGAAGTGTAGATTCACATCATCTTGGCCCTTGATCTTCTAGGGTTCCCCAGTCTCTATCTGATGCTACAGATATCTGATTAGGGCGATCTTAGAGTGGTTGAACTCTAATCATCGCCCTGATCACATCTGTACGGTTGGATCTTCGATTCAAGGTCCCGATAAAAAGTTTACCCTATCCATGAACATAAAAAGAGACAATTAATCTCCATTTTATTCAAGCTAATTTAAATGCAAGATGATGCATGTTATGCAATAGTTATAGTATGCAATGCAATTCTATGCTTAAGAACATGTATAAATAGACATCTTAAGTAGTTTAAACATGTTTACATCATACCCTTATGCCTATCTTTTGTTAGTCCCTAGCAAAAACTATATGCTATTTATAAAAGAATCAAGTTGGATTATTTGGGCATGAGTTATTTTCAATTACTAAGAAAATGTCTACTTAGGATCTGAACTTTCAAAGACACAACAGTGCCTGGGTATCGGCCAAAATGCAGACTGTCTCAAGACCCCGCCTTATTTAAAAAAAAATTCTTTTTCTCTTTTTCTTCTTTTCTAATTTTTTTGGATTTTCGAGTTTTGGGGTTTAAGAATGGCTTTCTACGGTTATTCAACTCACCCAAGATTTGATGAGAACCCTAAGTTCTAAGTATCATATTGTGAATGTGATAGACTCATTGACCGGCAATAAAAACAGACTTTAGATTTCTGCACCTCTAGGTGACCTTAAAAAGGGAATTCTTCCTAAAGGTGTATCTTTATAACCGGTAGCTTCCTCCCTACTTTTACTTTTATGAGGTCAACACAAGGGTGAATACAGTGTATACCTCCCCGATTTATTCTACTTCTCCGCTTCTTCCTAAGTGCTTTGGGAATTTTCAGTGCATTTATTGAGCTGGGTTCTAGACAACCGGTCGGTAAGCTGTTACCACCAACAACTTGCTAGCCATACTCGTGCGGCAAAGTGTGGCTTATTTCTTTTTCTACTTTTCTCCTTTTCTTTTCTTTTTTCTTTTCTTTTTGACTCTTTTTTTAAGTAGGTGGCTTCCCTGGTCTAAGATTTACCTAAAGGCAGCAAAAGGAGAAAGATCCAGTGACTAGGCTCTGGACAACCTACCTATAGGCTGTTACCTACGATAACTTGCTAGCCATATCACCCTAGAAGGTTCATTAGCTACCCAATTTCCATTAAAATCGCCGAACAACGAGTCAGTGCAAAGAAAGTGTGTAGATGCTAAAAACTAAAAGTTCCCTCAATCAGAAGGCGGGTTGATAAGTCGTGTACTTATCACCCAAACTTATTTACTCCAATTAAAATAGAATTCAGGTTGGTGAGGACTCGAAAAATAAATCTACATTTTAATGGATACACAGGCTGATTAAGTCCAAAGACCTAAAGGGTCTTTGTTTTCATATCATAATGTAGTATTTCCTAAGATTGAAAATTTTCTTAAACCCAAGTTCTCTTTCCTAATTCCACAATTTTTTTATATATATAAAAGAAAATGAAACAAATCTACGGAGTTGACGAAAAAATTCATAGATGAATATCCACCCCTGCATGCCTATCTAATGCAATGTCCTCATTGTATTAAAAAGACATAAAACAGAGTAGAATAGAATAGAAAGCACCTAAATTGCGTGAATGTCAGGTCCGCTCTGAGAAAAAAACTAAAAAGAACTGTATACGTGCTGAATTTAGTGCCTTCAGCTAGGCACACTATACAAAGAAGAAAAATAAAGAATTCACAAGTACAGATCAGAATCAAAATAAACAGGAAAAACCTCTAACCTGTCAGCAGATGTCCACAAATGTGGACCAGATTATTGTGCAAACCCATACCCTATAATCGAGAATGTCTAAGGTTCTGGATAAAAATGATCCAAAACATAAAATCAGTATGCAAGTGGGGTCGGGCCTGCGATTTATGAGGATGCAACCCAAGATCAAAAAGTCGGGATACAGAGATATGAAAAGGATAATCAATGAATGTGTGCTTGGGTTGAACATCCTTAGAACAAATGTCATAAGGGTTTTGGTTTGATGATTTCAGATGAAATGGAACCCTTAGACGCAGTCTTCTACTTCCTCCGGAGTTAACTTCCCAAATCAGAACTTCCCAACTTCTATCCTCCTCATTTAGAATGTTAAATTCCGGGACCTCTTGCATTTTAATTGAAGTGCACGTGTGCATGTGTGTTTAGAAGTGTCGTTATAGTTTGCACTTACAACGTCAGTTTTAAAGTAAAGAAACGGATGTGAGTCCGAGTGTCGGTCTCAGGGAGGTGTAAAAATCGTGGGGTTTTGCTTGCGAAAAGGTGCGGTGAAAAGCGAGAGAGAGAGAAAGAGAGAGAGATTAGGGTTAGAATTGTTTCATTCATAACATGCAACTTGAATATAAAATAGAGCAAGCAACTGAATAGAAAATAACTTCATTAATCATGCAGCTTTAGTTCATAATTACAACATTAGATACATGCTTAAACATAATTAAAGCTTAAAAGAGGGGAAGAAAGAGAGAGAGAGGGAGGGCGGTGAGGCAGCCACGGTGGTGGAGAGGGCTCCGTCGACGGCTCGTCGTCTCCGGCGATTACAAAAGAGCGTAAAGGTAGTTAGGAGAGGGGTAGAGTAGTTGCAAGTGGAGTGAATGCCTTGAATGGGTGGTTGGAAAGGGTTTAAATAGGGAGAAGGGCTTTCCAAATGAAGGGGTTTTAGCGATGTCCGGGACGTCACTGAAACCCTTCCCAAAATGTCGGTAAAGACCCTTGCCCCTTGGTTGCTCGCCCGCAGCCATTCTTCCTCGTGCCCGATCAGTGTGCGCGTGCCAAATCGGATGGCTGGAATCTCGCGCGAGGCGTTCGCCTGGATCGCGCCCTTGCGCCCACGTCATCGCGCGCGTCTGGCCAGGGCGCATCTGCGGGCACCACGTCTCGCGATCTCTGCCATTTGCTGCTGATAGGGTGGCCCAATTTCGCCCGCACGCATCGTCGTCTCTGCATTTCCACTCCGCGCGACTCGAACCCACGTCGCATGAGCGCAGGCGTGCGCTCCAACCGCTGCACTACGCATGCTGCTTTGTCGCGGCGAGTGTGTGCATGCGCGCGGTTCTCAGCTGTTCGATTGGAGATCGACGGCTGAGATCTGTCCTCTGAGTGAAGGTGGTGATCTGGACGTGGTGAGCGGGCGCCACGTGATGCGTCATGGGCCATTAATCATTAGATCAACGGTCAGAACTTCTTGGGCCCATTGTGGGAGCTCCGGATGTCGGATTTGGCCGATTTCGAGTCCGTTGGACTCCATTCGTCGTTCTGAGTCCATCCGTACAATCTGATTGCTCATATGAGGCCTGCTTTGACAAGTGTTCATAAAAATGGCTATTAATACTGTTTTATAAGCAATCTTGACAAATGATGCATGCAATACTCCCATTCTACTTATATTGTGTTTTATCTGTGCCTTTTATTCTTAAGATGGGCCCTATTTAATAGAATTATCACCCCAAGATGCAGTGTTATCATACCCCCATGCTTACTCCTTGCTAGTCCCTAGCAAGGTTTATTCTAGCCTTTATTTTCTGTCAGAATTTAAGAAGTAATTACTTAGACACTTCGTCACTTGTCAATAGGAGGAAATATACTAAGATCTTAATCTACAAAGACTAAGCAATGCCTGGGCGTTTGCCAAAATACAAATCGCCTAAATCCTTTCTTTCATGTATGTAAGTATACATATGTATATGTATATATATTTTTAGATTTTTTGGAATTCAAAGTGTGTTGATAACTTTTTACGGTTACCCAACCCACTCAAAACTTAGACAAAACTCTAAGTGCTAAGCATCTTGGTGTGAAGATCGTGATAGACTCACTCAACGGTAATTGAAACAGACTCCGGGTTTCTACGCCCCTAGGTGACTGGAAGAGGAAGTATTTTGCCTGAAGATGTATTTGTTCGACTGGTAGCTTTCTCCCTACGTTTGTTTCAATTGGGGTCAATACAATGATTTTTCCAGTGTATATCTCCCCCGCTTGTACTACTTCCTCGCTTCTTCCTTAAGTGTTTTGGTTCGTTTTGTGCAATTACCGAGCTGGGCTCTAGACAACCGACCAATGAGCTGTTACCCATGATCACTTGGTAGCCATACTCGTGCGATGAAGTGTGGTTTATTTTATTTTCTTCTCTTCTCTTTTTTTTCTTTTTTGTAGGTGGCTTCCTTAATTTAAATTTACCTAGAGGCAATGAAGAAGTGGTCCCGTGGCTGGGCTCTGGACAACCTGCCAATGGGCTGTTACCTACGACAACTTACCAGCCATACCACCCTAGAGAGTTCATTAGCTACCCAATTTCTGTCAAAATCTCCGTGGAGTGAGTCTGTGCAAAAATGTGTGCAGATGCTTAGACTCAAAGTCCTTCTGAGTTAGAGGGTGAGTTGATAAGTCGTATACTTATCACCTTATTTAGTAGGTGGATTAGAGTAGCTTAAGGTTACAAGGATTTGAAGCTAAATCCATATTTTAACGGACACCAGGGCTAATTAAGACTGAAAACTTGAAAAGTCTCAGTGTTCAAGTTCTTTTTATATTATTTCCCACTATTGACAAGTTTCTAATGCCTGAGTCTCTTCCTAAATTTAATTTTTTTTTTTATTGAGCTCAGGATCATGCAATTTATCACCCTTCCCCATGCTTAAATTGGACAATGTCCTCATTGGCAAATACATGGATGCAACAGGGGTTTAAAAAGATATTACCTAAGTGACGTAAAATACCGGATCAATCTGAATCCTCTGGGTTGCCTCCCAGGAAGCGCTAAGTTTAACGCCTCCAGCTGGGCGGTGCTTCGTGTCATCCCTCAATGAGGGTGACACTCTCCTTTAGGGGAACCTGGACTAGGAAGTGTTTCAATCTTTTGACCATTAACTGTAAAAGTGTGCCCAGTGTTTGGATCAGCGATTTCAACCGCCCCATTAGAGTGAGGCCTAACCACCCGAAATGGTCCTGTCCATTTGGACTTGAGTTTCCCCAGAAAGAGTTTTAGGCAGGCATCAAATAGCCAGACTTACTGGTTAGGCTCAAAGGTCTTCCTATGGATGAGTTAGTCGTGGACGACCTTCATTTTCTCCTTATACAGTCGGCTATTCTCAAAGGCGTCCCGACGAATTTCTTCGAGCTCAAAGAGTTGGAGCGTCCTCTGCGCACCGGCTAACTGGGAGTCCATGTTACATTGCTTGACAACCCAGTAGGCTTGGTGTTCCAATTTGACAGGAAGATGGCAGGCTTTGCCAAAGACCAAGAGATAAGGCGACATGCCTATCGGGGTCTTGAAAGCGGTCCTGTATGTCCACAGGGCATCATCTAATCATGTGGACTAGTCTTTCCTATCAGGTCTCACAGTCTTTTGTAAAATATTCTTGATTTGTCTATTTGAGACCTCGGTCTGCCCATTTGTTTGAGGATGATATGGGGTAGCAATGCGATGGTTAACCCCGTATTTTCTAAGTAGGGCACGAAATTGGGAGTGAATAAAATGACTTCCACCATCACTGATCATGGCCTTTGGTAATTGGGAAAAGATGTTCTGCTTAACAAAGTCCATGACAGTCCTGTAATCGCATCGGCGGGTGGCGACGGCTTCAATCCATTTAGAAACATAGTCTACCGAGACTAAGATATACTCAATGCCGTTGGATGGTGGAAAGGGGCCTATAAAATCGATACCCCAAACGTCGAAGATTTCGACAATCAAGATGGGCTGGAGGGGCATCATATCTTTTCTGGTCATGGTCCCCAGTGTCTGGTGGCGTGAGCAAGTCTTGGCAAAGTTGTGTGCATCCTTAAATAAGGAAGGCCAGTAAAATCCAGACTGCAGAACCTTCGCAGCCGTTTTCTTTGCAGAGAAGTGGCCACCACAAGCCTGGTCATGACAGAAAGAAAGCACACTTTGAACTTCATTCTTAGGGATACACCTCCTGATGATCTGGTTGGCATAGAGGTGAAACAACATAGGATCATCCCAGAAATAGTGCTTGGCCTCAGCTAAGAACCTGTCACATTGCTATCTGGACCAACTGTGTGGGGTTTGTCCTACAACTAGGTAGTTGACATAGTCAGCATACCAAGGCAATTTCTTGTCTTGCACAGCCAGAATGTGTTCATCGGCGAAGGTGTCAAATAAAGCCAGGGAGGATCCAATGTGGTCTAGGTGAAGTCCAGACAAGTGGTCAGCCACCAAATTCTTTGATCCGGCCTTGTCGCGGATTTCCAGGTCAAATTCCTGCAAGAGCAGGATCCATCTGATGAGCCTGGACTTTGCGTCCTTCTTAGCCAACAGGTGCCGGATGGCTGAATGGTTAGTATATATGGTCACATGGGATCCCAACAAGTAAGGTCGGAACTTCTCAAGTCCGAAGACTACAGCGAGCAATTCTTTCTCTGTGACCGTATAATTTCGTTGGGCCTCATCCAATGTTTTGCTCGCGTAGTAGATCACCACGGTTTCTTATCTTATCTTTGTCCCAGGACAGCACCTATGGCAAAATCTGATGTATCACACATAATCTCAAAGTCCTGGGACCAATCTGGGGGTTGAAGTACAGGTGCTGTAGAGACTAAGTCCCGGAGGGTGTGATAAGCCTGGATGCAATCAGAGGACAAGTGGAATATGGCATCGTTAGCCAGAAGGTCAGTTAAAGGTTTGGAAAGCTTGGAGAAGTCTTTAATGAACCTTCAGTAGAAGCCAACGTGTCCCAGGAATGAGCGAATCTGCCAGACCGAGCTAAGTGGAGGAAGTTTGGAAATCAAATCAACCTTAGTCCGATCTACCTCAATGCCCTTATGTGATACGATGTGACCGAGGATAATTCCTTCTTGAACCATAAAATGGCTCTTTTCCCAACTTAACACCAGATTAACCTCGATACATCGTTTCAAGATTTTCTCCAAGTTGCTCAGACAGTGGTCGAATGAATCCTCAAATACTGAGAAATCATCCATAAAGACCTCTAAGCATTCACCCACCATTTTTGAAAAAATGGCTAGCATGTAATGCTGGAAGGTAGCAGGTGAGTTGCATAACCCGAACGGCATTCGACGGAATGCAAACGTACCGTACGGGCAAGTGAATGTGGCCTTTTTCTTGATCTTCTGGAGCAATTGTGACTTGGTTATATCCTGAATATCCATCCAAGAAGCAAAAATACTTTTGCCTTACCAATCTTTCAAGGATCTGGTCAATGAATGGCAAGGGGAAATGATCCTTCTTAGTGGCTTCATTGAGCTTCCTGTAATCAATACACACCCGCCAAGCGGTGGTAGTGTGGGTGGGGATGGATTCGCCATGCTCGTTGGTGACAATAGTGAGCCTGGCTTTCTTTGGAACCACTTGAGTGGGGCTCACCCAGGGGCTATCAGAGATAGGATAGATGATGTCGGCGTCAAGCCACTTGATAATGTCTTTCTTAACGACCTCCCGCATGTTTGAGTTTAATCGTCTCTGCAACTGGCGGGAGGGTCGTGCCCCGTCTTCCAAGTAAATCTTATGGGTACAATAGGCGGGGCTAATTCCTCTCAAGTTTGAAATGGTCCAACCAATGGCAGCTCGATGTTCTGAAAGGGTCGCGATCAACCTAAGTTCCCGATCCTTGGTTAGATGAGAATTAATAATCACAGGTGAAAAGCGATAGTTTATCATCATTTTTATGCATTAAAACAAACTTAGCTCTCAGAATTTTGCTTCGCAAACGGGTTTTTGGGATACATTTAAGCATCAATTAGGTTAGGCATGCATTGCACTTTTTATTATCTTTTTAATGTGCTTTTGTGAGTGTTAGGGATATGCAGATTGTCAGAACTCCAAAACCCTAGCACTCAGGAAGGCAACTGGTGAAGAAGAAGCTCAAACTAACTGGAACTCAGCTTGATCCAGCTCACCATAGCTGGATTCTAGCTCACTTGAACTAGGGTTAGCTTATCTTAGCTCCATTCAGCTCATCTCAGCTGAATGTCAGCTCAAGAGAGCTCATCTTAGCTCACCCTAGCTCAGGTCAGCTCAAATCCAGTTCAACTTAGCTGATTCTAGCTCATCTCAGCTCCCATTAGTCAATAGGGAGCTCTAGCTAGCTCAGCTGAGTTGACTGGAGTTCACCCCAACTTAGGTCCAGCTACATCCAGCTCTACTCAACTCCGACCAGCTAAAGATGACTTCATTCCAGCTTAGGAAGCTCAAGTCCAGCTCCCGGGGACTCAGCTTAGCTCAATCAGTTGAGCTAAGCTACCTTAGCTGCCTCACCCAGCTTGATCCTCCCCGGGAGCATTAGACCCAGCTCACCTCAGCTCCTTTCAGCAGAAGCCAGCTTGCTTTCGCTTGGCTTAGTAGCTAGCAAAGAACTAACAAGCCAAGGCAGCTAAGGTAGCTCCTTGCAGCTCTCTTCAGCAACCACCAGCTCTAGTGCAGCTCAAGATGACTACCTCCAGCTCTTCTCCCTGAAAACCGTAGCTCCAAATGCCTCCAACTCTACTCCCTACTAGCTAAGCTAGCTAAGGTGCTTAACTTAGCTAGTCCACCTCCATGGCACCAAAACCTACTACCTTACTACCTAAGCTCCAGCAAAAAGACCACCTACTCCTACTTTATTTAGGTGCCAACTATCCCTTCCATCACCACCCTACATCCACCATCAAAACCCATCTCCACCCTCCATTTTTTCCCTCCAAAATTGCCTTCTAGAAGGCATTTTTGGAGGGAAAACCAAGGCACCTCTTCATTTCCCTCCCATTTTTCCCTTCAAAATTATCCAAGCACCCCTTCATTTCCCTCCAAAAAAAACCATAACCACCCCCCTTCCCATCCTATAAATACCCTACCCTACCACCACATAATTCCCATCCTCCATTAGTGTATTTTGCTACCTATACCACCTATACCTACGGCCAAGAAAGAGTAGAGAAGGAGATTAAAGGGGTATATCACCAACTCTTTTGGTGCCTTCTTCTCCCCACTCTCTTGAACTTGGGCCACGCCAAGGAGGAGGACTCTTCCACTTCAAGGAGGACAGCCAGGCAAGGGAGAAGGACCTAGGGTGAACGTCCACCCTTGGAGAGAAGCTTAGGGCACGCCCCCTTAGGGCTTGCCTTGGAGGACATCACCTTGGCGGAGCACAGCAAGGAAGGAGTTGGAGGATTCTTTTCAAGCTTGGGAGCTAGCAAACTTGGAGCAAGAAGCCCTCTTCTTCACCATCTATCTAGAGGATTTGTGTTTGCTTTTCTTATTTGCAATTTTCTAGTAGTAGAAGCATTCCTCTACTAGGCCTTTTTGTAAAACACTTTTTCATTTATATAGTTGACTTCTTTGCAATTTTCTATTTTGCATTTCTACTTGCTTTGTTTTTAGCATTCTTTACTCCCTCTCCCTAGTTATTCTAGGCCTCCACTTGCCTAGAGTGAGCTTAGGGAGAGGCTCTACTTGCCACTTAGAAGTAGTATTGTAAATTGAAGTGTAAATCACCTTCCCGCCACCATTTTGCATGTTGTCTTAATTTAAAACAAAAAAAAAAAGATATATTGAAAAATACCAAAAAGGAAGTTGAGATTTGTATTCCAAGCAAGAAAATCAATTTTGCAAACATTTGACCTCCTTGGACGACCCTAGATACTACCCTATCTAGGAATATAAATTTAAGAGTTGATTGGTTTTACGCGTTACAACGACTTAATTAACAAATCGCGTGAAATCTGCCATCATTTTTTGGCGCCGTTGCCGAGGAGGCATGGCTTTGCATTAACTAATTTTCTCTTGCTTGAAGTGGATCTCATCCCCTTCTCTTCCTTTCTTTTGTGTGTGCAGGAATTACAACGGGAAGGCGGGAATCTGGAAGCGAGAGCTTAAAGTTCCTTTTCTTCCCGCCACCATTTCACATGTTGTCTTAGTTGAAAAACGAAAACAATGATATATTGAAAAATACCAAAAAGAAAGTTGAGATTTATTCAAAGCAAGAGAATCACTATTGCAAACATTTGGCCTCCTTGGACGACCCTAGATACTCCCCTATCTAGGAATATAAATTTAAGAGTTAATCGATTTTGCGCGTTACAACGACGTATTTAACAAATCGCGTGAAATCGCTATTCCAGATTCACGCTTTCTTCCTGCAATAGTTCCTCTTTCTGGTCACATAATTAATTAAAACTACCAAAAACATATTAAACTTAGCTTCCAGGATCCCAAACAACTTGATTAAGTGGAGTGGTGCATTTTAAAATCCATTGCTTGCTTGAATGCTTCTTTAGCACCACTCTATTGCAAGTATTGGTGTTCTGTTTTTCGGGTCCAGATTCTTTTCAGACTTGAAAAATCGATTCCTAACACCACAGGCCTCCAAAAATCATAAAATTTCATACAGTGATTCCCAATTAAGTTTGAAACATCTGTTCCAAATTTCAGATCAATTGGATTTGTATTTAATTTTTTAAAATTCGTGGATTGCAGAGGGGTCACACCCTCTAATCTTCCTATTTTGCTACTGTCCGCGAATTTTTACAATTTTTATACTCATCCAATTTTTGTGAGATTTAGCTTGCTGGAATCCTTGTGAAATTTTACACATCACATAAAATCACAAAAATTTTCTGAGGTCGGTGGTAATACTGAAAAGTCCACAATACCCACAAGTATCATTTCTGTACTTTGACACCAGTACAATTAAAAATTCAAAACAATTATCAAACAAATTCCTAAAATCTTACAAAAAATCTTTTCTGGAATCCTTGTTTGATTTCACTCAAGGTAGTGGTGTTGGTTGCATTGATTGGACCACTATCTATTCAGAAAGCCTAAAAATAACTCATTGGTAGTTAAATTTCTATCTTAGGGACAATTGGCTTAGGGTTTCTTTTCTTCTCTTTAGAGACTCAATTTAAAGGAAATATGCAATCACCCATACAACTTATTTTCCTTTGATTGTGGATTTTCAAACTTGTTTGAAAATTTAACTAGAGAAACCCTAAATTACATTCAATTAAAGTGAATCCTAAAAGACATAAACATAAAAAATTTGTGTGACAACTTGATTTTCATTGGAGTCACTCTCCAATTCCTGCACACATACAAAAAAAAATCGAAACAACATGGCAACAACCCAATTAACGCCCTCCACATTCCGTGTGCACTATAGTATCCTATACCTAACTAAAATTTGTAGCAATTTGACCCCTAAGGTTTCATCAATTTAGGCTTGCTATATAGGATTTAAGTTTTCTCTAGTTAATATCAATTCTGTCATCTATATCTGGTGTTCAGGCTGAGGGACCGTGTCAAACGACCAGGCGCGGGTTTGTACAAGCACCTGAGGATTTTCCTGGGAAATGCTTGGGCCCAAACCTCCCCTTAGGCAACTTGGCTAGATTTGTTGACAGAACGGGTATTCACTATTGATTACTTATTTCCTAGGTAGACCAAGTCTTAGGTTAAATTCTAGGGAATCACAATTAAGTTAGGTCTAGAATTTGATTGCTTGTGTGCACACTTCTCTCATCCCCATCTCTTCTCCTCCCCTGCCATTTCTTCCATTTTGCACGGGCGACGGTCCAAAACTCCACACTTGGAGGGACCACTTAATTTTGCATCCCCAAAAAAGACTTTTTCTGCATTCTTCCTCTTCTCTCAAAATGGAAAATCAAAATTGGTCCTCTAACCCGCATGCTAATTTTTCTTTCCCCTATTTTTCCACCCAGGAGCTACTTAATCAGGCCCCTCCACCTAATCTCTACTCTATCATGGCTCAGCTACAAGTTAAGCAACAACTGTTGCATAAGGATTTAACAAACCTAGCCAAACAAGGGAGTCCTGCCACACCTACCCAGGCTCCACACATTCCACATCTCACCCCTTTAAACACCCGCAAGAGAGAAAATCTGCATAAATCTCGTGCTGAGTATAATTATTTTTCTGAGGCTTTCTATGGTTCAACAGGGAATTATGTTTATCCCAATCATCACCCCACCCAAAATGTCCCTACTTTCCAGGAGAAATTGAAAATTTCCTCTAGTGGGGGAAATTATCCGGCTCACTCCTGGACCAATCCGATTCCACACCAACAACAAAACCCATTTGGAGGGTATTATTCAAATCAGACTTATCAATATGGGCAATCTCAAGAAGACATTAATGCCCAGATGATGAAAACCCTGCAGGAGTTACAAAGAAAAACAAAGGAAACAACCCGTCTTATTAACAATCTCAATGATCAAATTGGGGATATTCCGACTTAAAGACCTGCAGGACACTCACCATCCCAACCCACACCAAACTTTATTAATCCCAGGAACCAACACCCAGGTGGAAACCAACATCAGAACCACATGGTTCAACCTCCTATTAACCCAATATCACAGCACCAACCCAGTTTCTATCAAAATCAGGCCCCCCCACCTCCTCCCAGTGACCACCAAGCTGCGTATGCAGAGACTTTGAGTGAGGAAACCAACACGGATTTAAGGCCTTCACATTCAAATGATGAAACTGATTCTCAACCAATGCAGATTGACTCCCCTAACCTCAATAAGGAAGAAGAAAAAGAAATCCCAAAAACACCTGATTCAAACCCTATTTCCCACTCTCAAAAACTGCAAACCAACAATCCAAAATCATAGCCCTCTGACCACAATCCTTTGGACTTATTTGAGCAAGTCGAGAGGAATATTCCCCTCCTAGATTCTCCCCATGCCTCTAAAAAATTTACTTCAAAAAGGCAAGATCAGAATCTAGAAAGGTTGGTCCTTTCTAAGACAGCCGACTCAGTTTTTCTGCCTTTCACAAAAAAGGACCAGGGCACATCACTCATCTCAGTTGTCATAACTGACACCATTTTTTTTCGCGCCCCTCTCAACTTAGGTACCTCTAGTAATCTCATCCCCCCGGTCTTATTTGAGGAATTTCGATTCAGTGATTTAAAACCTCCTAAGGTTCAATTTCAATTGGAAGATCGATCTACCATTCAACCGCGGGGAGTTGTTGAGGATAGTATTATCAAGGTCCGAAATTATCTATTTCCGGTAAATTTTCTGGTCCTTGACATAGAGGTACCTAAGGCTCTCATTAATACCATTCTTGGAAGACCCCTTTTGATTACTGCAACATCTAATATCCATTCTCATTCTGGGAAAATGAATATAAGTTGCAGTAATCAGACCTTCTCATTAGATTTATTTCTAGCTTCCAAGAGGTCCAGTGATCATAAAATTTTTGAGGATACTGATAATAAAATGGAAGCAGTATTTGAAAAGTATATGTTGATCCAATCTCATTCAGCTTTGACCACTATTGATCTAGATTTTATTGATTCTTATTCTAAGGATAATTATGTGGTCCAAGACTTTCCAGATCAACTAGGGTTTGACTTTCCCCGTTTTCATCTTCCTGATTTTTCACCAAAAATATCCATACTAACTTCACCCATCTTGCATATCACTAACTCCTTTCCCCTCCCTTTTCTATTGGACCTACCACCTGATCCACCTGAGTTTGGCCTTCATCATCAATTCAAACCATGGCCAAACCGGGGTCCTTTTTCCATTTCTCTATTTTATTTTAATCCCTTTTTCTTTACCACTCATCGTTTTAGGGATCTTAAGGAAGACGCTTTTATTAAAGACATTCAAGTGTCCAACTTTTTACATGATTTTCCATCTTCCGTGCATACCTTCACGCCCGGCTAAATGGCGTAAAAGACAGCACTGGATGGGAGGTAACCCATCATTTTTTTTTCCTGCTTTCCTTTTTCTTCTTCTTTTTCCAAGTTTTGATCATCCTAAACCTGACCGTTCTTCACTAAGGTGATCCTTTTTCCGTCCTAATGCATGAGGACATGACATATCTTAAGCATGGGGGGTGTTTTTAAAATTTGACGATCGATTTAGGATTTTTGAAACCTAAAAACATGCATTTTTCTTTAGTTATTTTATTTTCCTGCTTGCATACCCAAAAGAAAAAAATGTTGAGAACTTTTTGAGGAAAAATTTTGAAATCGGGACTAAGGTCGAAAATTTAACTTTTGGTACTATGGGATTTAATCTTTAACAAACTAGGGAAGAGGATGTGGATCTGATATTAGAATTTTAGGGTCTATTTTAGACTAGATCAGATGTCCTTATCTAAAAATTACACCTGAACTCATGATAGTTCAGGTGACTTGACCCTATTTTGTAGTGTGGAAAGTATTTGGCTTAGTTTCTGATTCAAAAACTTGCATGTCTTGAGAAACTTGTGTCAATTTTCACACACAAGCCAACACTTAAAAATAACTAAAAATTTGAAAAATTCCCATGTCTGGACTTAGTAAAAGTCTGAAACAGATCATTGGTTTGAGTTCCCACCGCCGAGAAGGAGGAAAATGCCCCCTTTGAGGATGCGATGTCAACATGTTATCGCCTCGGTGCTGCTCCATATCTATATTTCATATCTTTAGACGGAGCATTAAAGCACATTTTAGCAGCTAAAGTGTCTTGGACGGTGCTCTACCTATAGTGTCGGAGCAAGAGCTTGAGTTTGCTTGGAGCGCCCCTTCACACCGCATTGTGTTTTGGGGTTGTGAGCTCCTGGGTGGTGTCATGGACAGTGCTATCCCGAAGTACTAACGTCAGAGCCCCCTCGAGGATTGGTAATGGGAATGATGATCCCGACACATCTGTTGTAAGACTAAGCTGATAAAAAGCATGGGGGAGAAAAAAAAAGAATAAATAAATAAATTAACATGCCCCAATAAATGTTGGCTTTTCACAAGCGCAAACACAAGGCTTTAAAGGATTTTTGCAAGTTGCGAATCAGATTCATAAGCCAAAAAAATCCTAAAAATAAAAATTCAAGTCATCTGAATTAACAAGGAGTTAATTTGTGAAGTTTCTAGAGGATATATTGATCCCGTTTCATCTAATGGTTGGATCCAAAACAAATCTCGATGTTTATCTTTAGCAAATCCTGTACCTCTTGTGTTTTGATCAACCAAGGTCCCTTAATCTATTTCTCCTCAAAAGTAGAAAAAAATTAGATTTCCCAAAAATTTCATTTTGTAAAAATTTAAGTTTTGCTAAGAGACTAGCAAAAGATAAGCATGGGAGTGTGATAAACGCTAGTTTATCATCATTTTTATGCATTAAAACAAACTTAACTCTTAGGATTTTGCTCTGCAAACGAGCTTTTGGGCTACATTTAGGCATCAATTAGGTTAGGCATGCATTGTACTTTTTATTATCTTTTTAATGTGTTTTTGTGAGTGTTAGGGATATGTAGATTGTCAAAACTCCAAAACCCTAGCACTCAGGAAGGCAACTGGTAAAGAAGAAGCTCAAACTAACTAGAACTCAGCTTGATCCAGCTCACCATAGCTGGATTCTAGCTCACTTGAACTAGGGTTAGCTCATCTTAGCTCCATTCAGCTCATCTCAGCTGAATGTCAGCTCAAGAGAGCTCATCTTAGCTCACCGTAGCTCAGGTCAGCTCAAATCCAGCTCAACTTAGCTGAGTCTAGCTCATCTCAGCTCCCATTAGTCAATAGGGAGCTCTAGCTAGATCAGCTGAGTTGAATGGAGTTCACCCCAGCTTAGGTCCAGCTACATCCAGCTCTACTCAACTCTAACCAGCTAAAGATGACTTCATTCCTGCTTAGGAAGCTCAAGTCCAACTCCCGGGGACTCAGCTTAGCTCAATCAGTTGAGCTAAGCTACCTTAGCTGCCTCACCCAGCTTGATCCTCCCCGGGAGCATTAGACCCAGCTCACCTCAGCTCCTTTCAGCAGAAGCCAGCTTGCTTTAGCTTGGCTTAGTAGCTAGCAAAGAACTAGCAAGCTAAGGCAGCTAAGGCAACTCCTTGCAGCTCTCTTCAGCAACCACCAGCTCTAGTGCAGCTCAAGATGACTACCTCCAGCTCTTCTCCCTGAAAACCCTAGCTCCAAATGCCTCCAACTCTACTCCCTACTAGCTAAGCTAGCTAAGCTGCTTAACTTAGCTAGTCCACCTCCATGGCACCAAAACCTACTACCCTACTACCTAAGCTCCAGCAAAAAGACCACCTACTCCTACTTTATTTTGGTGCCAACTATCCCTTCCATCACCACCCTACATCCACCATCAAAACCCATCTCCACCCTCCATTTTTTCCCTCCAAAATTGCCTTCTAGAAGGCATTTTTGGAGGGAAAACCAAGGCACCTCTTCATTTCCCTCCCATTTTTCCCTCCAAAATTATCCAAGCACCCCTTCATTTCCCTCCAAAAAAATCCATAACCACCCCCCTTCCCATCCTATAAATACCCTACCCTACCAATACATAATTCCCATCCTCCATTTGTGTATTTTGCTACCTATACCACCTATACCTACGGCCAAGAAAGAGTAGAGAAGGAGATTAAAGGGGTATATCACCAGCTCTTTTGGTGCCTTCTTCTCCCCATTCTCTTCAACTTGGGCCACGCCAAGGAGGAGGACTCTTCCACTTTAAGGAGGACGGCCAGGCAAGGGAGAAGGACCTAGGGTGGATGTCCACCCTTGGAGAGAAGCTTAGGGCACGCCCCCTTAGGGCTTGCCTTGAAGGACATCACCTTGGCGGAGCACAGCAAGGAAGGAGTTGGAGGATTCTTTTCAAGCTTGGGAACTAGCAAACTTGGAGCAAGAAGCCCTCTTCTTCACCATCTATCTAGAGGATTTGTGTTTGCTTTTCTTATTTGCAATTTTCTAGTAGTAGAAGCATTCCTCTACTAGGCCTTTTTGTAAAACACTTTTTCATTTATATAGTTGCCTTCTTTGCAATTTTTTATTTTGCATTTCTACTTGCTTTGTTTTTAGCATTCTTCACTCCCTCTCCCTAGTTATTCTAGGCCACCACTTGCCTAGAGTGAGCTTAGGGAGAGGCTCTACTTGCCACTTAGAAGTAGTATTTTAAATTGAAGTGTAAATCACCTTCCCGCCACCATTTTGCATGTTGTCTTAATTTAAAACAAAAAAAAATGATATATTGAAAAATACCAAAAAGAAAGTTGAGATTTGTATTCCAAGCAAGAGAATCAATTTTGCAAACATTTGGCCTCCTTGGACGACCCTAGATACTCCCTTATCTAGGAATATAAATTTAAGAGTTGATCGGTTTTACGCGTTACAACGACTTAATTAACAAATCGCGTGAAATCCGCCATCAACAGGGAAGGTCTAGTCAGGTCCCAGGAAGACATACTTGAAATTCTCGGGTAGTGGCTTAAGTTCAGGTGCGGGTGGAACAACGGTCGATGGAAAAGGGAAAGGCAGGAGTTGATCAACATCGATCTCCTCAAATGGTGTTGTTTGATGGTAATCAGCCTTACAGAGGTCCACGGGTAGCGATGGTGACGGGTCAGAACAGTCATTACAGGCTTGGTGGTCTGAGACAGAACTAAGGGTGACCAGAGTTTCCACGGGATCATGTTCCTCAACACAATCGCAATCAAAAGACTTTGTCACCCGGAAGATATCCAATTGCATTTTCTTATCTCCGAAGGTGATTTCCATACATCCCGTGTCGCAATCAATGTTTGCCTTAGCCGTAGCTAAGAAAGGTCTGCCTAAGATTATGGGTGCGTTCTGTAATTTTTCAGGGACTTCCATGTCGAGCACCAAGAAGTCGATCGGGAAATAGAAGTCCTTAACCCGCACAATCACATCCTCGACAATCCCCTTCGGGTTCTTCACAGATCTATCAGCCAGCTGGATGGCGACAGGTGTGGGTGTCAACTCTCCAAAACCAAATTGGTGGCATAGGGTTTTTGGAATCAGATTGATAGAAGTACCTAAGTCCAGGAGCGCTCTATCAAATGTCATGTCCCCGATATTGTAGGAAATCAGGGGTGCTCCTGGGTCAGTTTGCTTAAGCGGAAGGTTGCTTGATATTACGGAACTTGCTTGTTCGGAGAGCACAACCTTCCTAGGTGCTTGACGTCTTCGCTTATGTTTGGGTGTACAGGCATCCTTTAAAAACTTGCCGTAAGCCGGGATGTGCTTAACGGCTTCGAGGAGCGGAATATTAATCTATACTTGCTTAAAGATCTCCAAAAGCTCCTCAGTTTCCACCACATTTTTCTTCTTCTTGATTGTCTCCAAGGCCTTAGGGTAGGGTGTCTGAACATGGATCAGATCTATTTCTGGGTCCTTTGGTTTTTCTGGTGCCTCTTCGCAGCCGGGTATTTCAGCTGGTGAAGTCGCGGGGAGAGTCAGCCATTTGGGATCATGGGTTTTGGTGCCGCTTCTCAAGGTTACCGCATTCGCAGAGGCATTGGGACCATGGGTTGATCCTTGAGAAGACAAGGACGAAGAAGCACCAAACCCAGGGGATGTTTGTGGGGTTGATTGGACCATGTGGGCCTGCCCGGGATTGCCCTAGAACCCTTGCGAATTGGGCCTCTGTTAGTTATGTTTCGCAGGTTCGATTGTGGCTGGGAAGGTAAGGATCCTTGTTGTTTACAATTCAAAAGTTGGCTCAATTGTCCCTTTACTAAGGCCATTTCCTCCTGATGTTTCTGGTTCATTTCAGCCATCATCTTTATTAGGGTGTCCATTTGGTTTTGTGGGGGAGGGGCTGTCCTATTTTGATTATATGGGGGTCTAACCGGTGGTCCTTGCTGATAGGGGGCAAGTTTGGCTGCTGGTTTGGCCTGGGCAGATTTTGGAATTGCGGTGGTTTCTGGTTTGTCCAACCAAAGTTGGGGCGATTACGCTAGCCAGTGTTGTAAGTGTTGGAGAAAGGGTCAGGTTTAGCATAACCTTGGACAGCCTGTACATCTTCAAGGATAACAGATGTCGATGTTGAGGGAAGAGAGTAATCAAGGGTTGAGGGAGCAAAGGTCCCTCCCTGGAACGTGGTCAGGGGTTGTTCCAGGTTCAGTTGGCCTAAGGGCTGGACCAGGTCAACATTATGTGCTCCCTTTGCTAGAGAGAAGGTCTGTAACGGATTCCTGGTCTGGTTCAGTAGCTCATCAATCTTTTTGTCCACCAATTCCACTCGATCTAGTTTCTTGGCAATGATGTACATGTCAACCATTCCAGAATTTGCTTGTACCTCATAAATCTCGCCACGGGGTTGATTGGATCGGTTAAACTTGGTCATGGAGGCATTGTTGAGCGAATTTTTGCTCATAGACTCAAAGAGCTTAAACACGCTCTCCTCGTCCTTGTTCAGGAAGTTCCCTTTGCATGAGGCATCGACGAAGTTCCGTAGGTTGCTGTCCAGACCGTGGTAGAAAATCTAGGCCAATTTCCACCTTGGTACTTCGTGGTGTGGGCATTTCCTCAAGAGTTCATCAAATCTTTCCCATGCCTCATGGAACTGTTCCCCACCCTGGAGTGTAAAGGTAGTAATAGCTCTTTTGAGGGCATTGGTCTTTCATATGGGGATGAGTTTCTTTAGAAATGCATTCCTCAGTTCTTCCCAAGTGGTGATGGGTCTACCTAGGGTTCTAAGCCAGTGAGAAGCCTTATCTCTCAACGAGAAGGGGAACATCTTAATTAGAACAATGTCAAGGCTAATGCTCCTAGGTTTCACAATTCGTGCTATCCGGTCAAGATCCTCTAGGTGCTGGAAGGGGTCCTCATTTGAGCTTCCATGGAAGTGGCTCTGGATCAGACTTAAGACATTTGGTTTTAGCTCAAAATCATCTCTCCCTTTGGGGATCCTAAGGTGCAGCTCGACTCTAATAGTGGAAGGATTGTAGAAATCGCGGAGGGGCCTTGGTTGTTCCTGGAATGGTGGTAAATCAAGTGGCGGTTGCCCTTGTGGGTTTTGGAAAGGTGGTGGTGGTTGCCCTTGTGGGTTTTGTAACCGGTGTATGGCTTGCATGATGGTGTGGATTTGTTGTTGCTGAAGTCGGTGGTTTGCATTAATCTGGGCTTGGATGATAGCCATTGTGTCCGGTGGGGGTTGGTCCTCAACTTCATCTACCCTAAGTTCAGCCATGTTTCTAGCAGAATCAAGTCACCTAGATTCCCATCCTAAAACAAACAACTCGGGATGCAGTGAGCATCTCCGGTGCATACACTAGAGAAGAACAAGAGGGGATGCGGAGAGCGACAGATGCGAGAAGTGTGTATTCAATCAAGCAAACAAGCCTAGTCCTTATGGTGTATTCCTTAGGAGACCTAGAAATCTCAAAAAGGGTGATTAAGTCCATAAGTACTGGACTCCCCTTCCCAAGGCTAATCTGGCCAGGTTGATTACGAGGGGATTGTAGGGAAGGTTCTTCCTTTGGCTTGCGCTGCCGGTTTCATAGACCCCACAACCGCGGTCGTTTGACACTGTCCTGCAACCTAGTCACCAGATTCTACCAAGGGAATGAAAGCCAAGTGCCCAACGAACAAACCTCACCTCTCGAGACTTAACTCAGTCCTGCCTAGGCCACGTCTACTCAGTTTTAAAAGGGCTAGGATAGTGCTTGTGCTAGGGTTATGTGATGAGGCGTTGATTGGGGTGGTGCCTTTTAGTTTTCCACTTTCAGTGTGTGTGCTTCTATCAAATCATGATTTTCAAGCAAGGATTTTTTCAAGATGTGACGTCTTTTAGTGTTTCATCCTTACTTTAGTGCCTTTTAGGATTGACATGTCTTAATGTTTTCAAACAAGTTTCAGTGGGTACGTCAAGTTTTGCACACAATTTGGTGAAAGTAGATTTCCTTTTATTGTGTAAAGGCTCTAAAACCCTAATGTACTTATCCTAATGATCATACAGCTTCTATTAAATGAGTCATTTTTAAGGTTGAGTGGTGCGGCCCAAGTCAATCTAAGGTGGCTTCGCAAACACCACTCAAAAAGAAAAAAGAACACTCCAAGAATTTATTCAAATGTTAGAGTGTACATTTTTTGTTGGGTGATGTGTTAAGGATGTGGATCAGGTAATCATACACCACGCCAATTTTTTTCAATTTTACAATTTTTTTTAGTTTTTCAAGCAAGCAAACAACCATGAGTGAAGAACTACTCACGACCAGTCCTTGTTGCACCTACTCCCTTGTTACCGTCATGGGTTGCGCTGCTTCGCCATCCAAGCGTCGAATTCCTGCAACCATCAAGTAAAAGGAGACAGTGCGTTAGACGATGTGAGAATGAATGTAAAATGGAAGTGACAAAACAAATCCGTTGCCTCCCCGGCAACGGCGCCAAAAATGACGTGCACGTGCGCGAGTGTGTTTAGAAGTGTCATTATAGTTTGCACTTGCAACGTCGATTTTAAAGTAAGGAAACGGATGTGAGTCCGAGTGTCGGTCTCAGGGAGGCGTAACAATCGAATTTTTCTTGTTACTTATTGTCACGAAAATTGTGGGGTTTTGCTTGCGAAAAGGCGTGGGTGAAAAGTGAGAGAGAGAGAGAGAGAGAGAGAGAGATTAGGGTTAGAATTGTTTCATTCATAACATGTAATTTGAATAACAAATAGAGCAAGCAACTGAATAGAAAACAACTTCATTAATCATGCAGCTTTAGTTCATAATTACAACATTAGATACATGCTTAAACATAAGTAAAGCTTAAAAGAGGGGATGAAAGAGAGAGAGAAGGAGGGCGACGAGGCAGCCACGGTGGTGGAGAGGGCTCCATCGGCAGCTCGTCGTCTCTGGCGATTACAAAAGAGCTTAAAGGTAGCTAGGAGAGGGGTAGAGTAGTTACAAGTGGAGTGAATGCCTTGAATAGGTGGTTGGAAGGGGTTTAAATAAGGAGAAGGGCTTTCCAAATGAAGAAGGGGTTTTAGCGACGTTCGGGACATCGTTAAAACCCTTCCCAAAATGTCGGTGAAGACCCCTAGCCGCCGGTCGCTCGCCCGTAGCCGTTCTTCCTCACGCCCGATCCGTGTGCGCACGCCACAAGCCGTCCGATCAAAGATCGGACAGCTGGGATCTCGCGTGAGGCGCTGGCCTGGATCGCGCCCTTGCGCCCGCGTCATCGCGCGCGTCTGGCCAGGGCACATCTACGGGCGCCACGTCTCGCGATCTCTGCCGTCCGCTGTTGATCAAGCGACCCAATTTCGCCCGCGCGCGTCGTCGTCTCTGCATTTCCACTCCACGCGACTCGAACCCACGTCGCGTGAGCACGGGCGTGCGCTCCAATCGTTGTGCTACGCCTGCTGCTTTGTAGCGGCAAGCGCAGGCGTGCGTGCGGTTCTCAGTTGTTCGATCGGAGATCGACAGTTGAGATTTGTCCTCCGGGTGAAGGTGGCGATCTGGACGTGGTGAGCGGGCGCCACATGGTGCGTCATGGGCCGTTGATCATCAGATCAACTGTCAGAACTTCTTGGGCCCATTGTGGGAGCTTTGGATGTCAGATTTGGCCGATTTCGAGTCCGTTGGACTCCGTTCGTAGTTCTGAATCTATCAGTGCAGTCCAATTGCTCATCTGAGGCCTGTTTTGACAAGTGCTCATACAAATGGCCATTAATACTGTTTTATAAGCAATCTTGACATATGATGCATGCAATGCTCCCATTCTACTTATGTTGTATTACCTGTGCCTTTTATTCTTAAGATGGGTCCTATTTAATAGAATTATCACCCCAAGATGCAATGTTATCATTAATCACCCCATCTGAAATTTCCAAGTCTAAAAGATGTGGCTAAATCAGAATTGACTTGGGTCTAATTATCTCAGAAACAGAATAATCGATAAGCTCAATGGGGTGTAACTGACAATCAGGCCATTTGATTGAATCCTCCAGAAAATGAGATTCTGGATCCATAATGTGAGCACTAATAAAATCAGTTTCCTCAGTTATTGGGCTATCAAATGATCTTTTAGATTCCTCAGGTCCAATCATCTCACAAAAATCATATTCTGTAAACTCGTGTGAGACTTCGCAACTTGAATCTTCACGATCAGAATCAAAGAAATTAAGATCCGTATTAATGTATGTCCCAAAATCATCTATCACTTTCTGATCCATGGAGACATACGTTTCCTCGTACCCTAGCTCAGGGATTTCAGGTGAAGAAATCAGATCATCCTTAATTGGTTGCTCTAGTTCAATCTGGTCAGCCTCGTAACACGTGTTCCCCCCAACAGGTGCCTAAGCGGGTTCTGACATTGGCTCTCATGAAGGGAGTTCATCCTGGGAATCATCCCATGACTGAACTAAAACAACCACAAATCTCATCATCAATTTCGCTAACTTCCCAAGTAGAAACTCACCCGGGTTCTTATCCTTAACATCCTGGAGCCAATCCAACAAATACTTGTTCAAATCATCAATCATTTCAATCAGAGGCTCCAATCTCTCAATGCAAGGTATTGGCTGAACTTCTAAAGATTGTATGATATTCCTTAAGTTAGCCAGAACCTTCTCTTGAACCTGGTTACCCTGAACCAAATGAGTTGGTTCAGGGTTGGGCGGGTTTGGGGTCAATGTAGAGGAATTAACGAATTAAGATTCGTTATACCCTTCCTGATAATAGGTCATTTCAGATTGTTCAAAAGGTGGTGATGACCTAAAGGCAATGTAATCAGAGGATGGGTAAGGATTGGTGTATCCTTCTTGATTGTAGATCATATTAGGTTGTCCATGAAAGGTTAGCAATCTATAATAGATGTGGCTCTAAGAAGGATAGAAATCACAATCATTGTGTTCAGGGTTAGACCCTAAACACAGAGGTTCAAAACTGTATCCCCAATCCGAGTTATCCCAACTAACTGATGGTTGACTACAATACAAGTCGGGATACTCGTCATGTTGAGGATAATTCAAAACAGGAGGGAAAGAGCGGGAATGCGTGTAATATGTGGAAGGATTCATGAGAGACGGGAGGAAGAAAGGTACCCTGCAATACAAGCAATCAAACATGTCCTTAAGTGGGCTAGCCTAAAGACCTACAGACTCCCAAAACCCATCTTGAGATAAAGGAATGATTTGATCTACTTTTGTCTGTTCAATCCAACCAGTTAGAAGGAGGGATTGGGGAGAAGGTTCTTCCTTCGGCTTGCGCCTCCGGTTCCTAGTGTACCCCCCAGCCGCGATCGTTTGTTTTTGCTCCCCTAGCTAGACATCGGATTGAACAGTAGAAACAGACTAATCGAAAATAATCTCGCTCTGGGCTCTGAAGAGCGAGTCGAATCTTTAAGGCCAATGTCTACTCTGTTTTATTTAAAGCTAGGTTTGAATGTGCATTGGAATGTGATGGGCCCTTTATATGAGTTGTACCCTTAATGATTGATTGATTTTTGTGTGCGTGAACAATCAGTGATTTTCAAGTAAGATTACTTTTTTGCTGCGGTGAATTTTATGATTCAAATCTTACTTAGTAGCTTTTAGGATTCAACTTTAGGTATTTTCAAATAAGTTTTGTTGGCACACCAGGTTTTAAAAGCATAGGTGAAGATGTTTTCCTTTGAAGCTTAAAAAAATGTGGAGTGCCTGGTAAATCCCTAAGAGTTGAACCTAATCGACAGCTACTTGATGAGTTGATTTTAATTGAAGTGGTGTGACCCAATCAAATCAAACAATTGGCTTGTTGCACCACTTAATTAGGCACACAAGTGATTACCTAATCTGATTTCTACTCAATTATGTGTTTGGATGTGTGTACCAGCTCCAAAGATCGGTTTACGGGTTGAGTTTGAAAATCAGATGAGGTTGTGTACCTCTGTGAGATATTTTATTTTATTTTTCCTTTTAAATGTGGATGTTAGGGCTAGTGTAGGTGTCAAACAACAAACAATCTAACCTTAGAGTTTATAAGAACATCTAGGTTGATTGATGTTTGTGTTATTATGTGGTGAAATGAAAACTAATGGGTGAGAGGTGAGGAATAACTTACAGAACCTTCTACAGCACTTTACTCCATTCTACTGCTTTTACTCGTCTCAAAAGAGTACTTGCAATCACAATAAGAAAGAAGAGAAGTGAGGTAAATAATTTGTAAGTTGGAAAATGTGAAAAAAAAAAATCAAATAGCGTCGCTCCCCGGCAACGACGCAAAAATATTGAACGCTTCGAGTTGCTACGCTAACGTGTTTGATTTTGAAAACCTATTGTAGTTTGAAAGAGAAAAACTCATGTTCAACAAATAAAATTTATACCGGAATGAAAATCCCAGGTCGAACTCAGGGAGGAGGATGTTTGATTTAAAAACACGCATTTGTTTTATTTGTCACGAAGTAAATTAATTAATTGGAATTATCTAACTATTTACAATAAATAAAAGAGAGAGAGAGTAAAAGAGAGAGAGAATATTACAAACAAAAATCAAAAAGAGGTGTAGAATGAACATGAAATTCATCATTAAAAAGATTATTTGTTACACTAAACATTACGACTAGAAAGCGGGAAAACGATTACACTAGGAAGCAGTAAATCTACTCTAGAAAGCATTAAAAAGAATGGGGAGAGAGATATCCTCCTCAACGGTCACTTGGAGGACGAGCCGGACGGGACGACGCCTGGACAAAGGAGGACGAAGTAGGACAAAGGAGAACGAAGCGGGAAGAACAGGAATAGGGCAACACGCCATCGTTGTCGCGGGATCCGCTTCCGAAAGGGGGACGAAAATTTGACTTTATCTTGCGAGAAGCATCCCGGGTGTGAGACAAGCTTCTCTTGAGCTTTGGAGAGGGAGAGAAGAGAAGGGATGAGAATTTCGTATGGAGGAGGTCTCCTTTTATAGTTGCAAGGAATGAGGGCAAATTGGTCTTTTAATCTCAAAACATTAAATAAGCGATCTTTAATGACAGATAAAACCGTCGCTAAAGCCCCATCGTGGGCGACTTGTGGTGCAGTGCACGCACCCGCTTGCCTGCTCGCGCATGTAACGCGTGTTCACGTTCAGCTAATCACGATCGGACGGCTTATCTCGCGCCTCCGCCCGCCTCCTTTGCGCGCCCGCCCACGTCTGATCTCGCGTGAGGCGCAACGTGCAATACAGCGTGAGTGCAATTGCGTGCGCGCGACCGCTCGATTGCGATCGAGCGGTCAATCGCGCCCGCTCGCCCGCACCACTCGCTCTTTGCGATTCGAATGCGCACCGCCCTCTCGCGATAAGGCCTCCACCCGCTACGCTACGGAGGGGAAATGGTCGCACGGATGAGTTGAGGAGCGGCTGTCCATGGCAGTTGGATCGTGATCGTGCGGTCAAGATTTAATGCGCGGTGGTATTCAAGATCAACTAGGCCAATTTGGGCGATCGAGATGGCACCATGTGGCGCCATCTTGGCCGTCCATCTTCTGAATGATGTAGATGGTGCCACGGTTGTCGGATTGAGTCGATTTTCGCGTCGTTAGGCTGCGATCATCGATTCGAATCCATCCATGCGGTAGGATTTGTCGTTTGAAGTGTGGATTCACCTCATTTTGGCCCTTGATCTTCTAGGATTCCTTGGTCTCTATATGATGTTACAGATGTCTGATTAGGGCGATCTTGGAGTGATTGAACTCCAATCGTCGCTCTGATCACATCTGTACGATTGGATCTTCAATCCAAGGCCCCGATAAAAAGTTTGCCCTGTCCATGAATATAAAATGAGACAATTAACTTCCATTTTATTCAAACTAATCTAAATGTAAGATGATACATGTTATGTAATATTTATAGTATATAATGCAATTCTATGCTTAAGAACATGCATAAATAGACATCTTAAGTAGTGTAAACATGTTTACATCATTTAACTTCTAGAAAAAATGATCATAAATATATTTTCAAGTATAATTCTTCTTACCTTCTTTTTTTTTTTTTGGAACATGGAATACACTATTGAAGGAAATGAGAGTAATGCCCTGAAGAGGAAGGAGAAAGGAAAATCAAAACACCCACGCGAAGGTGAGAGAGGTAAGAGGGAAAACATAACACCCAGCGATGTGGAGGAACATAAACAAAATTAGCACAAAGAAATGAAAAAAAGACAAACAAGCATACAACTAAAAAAAAAAATCAAAAAAGCATTTTTAAGCAATTGATCTCATAGCTACTTAGCTTCATGTTGGAAGATGTTGGCTACACCACCAAAAGTGAGGTTCCGAAACATGATGAAATCTCAACCATATTAATCATGTTCTCTAACATGTTCCCATCAATAAATTGCAAGGGTGGGGAGCAAGATCCACATCTGAGGTTGATGCAAAGGAAGAAGAGAGGAGCGAGGTCATTTTGACAAGGAATGAGATAGAGGAAATGAAGCCTCTACCTGTAAGGGAGAGGGGCATCACGACATGGATGACGAAATGAAGGGAAGGAGGACCTCAACTGGCACCACATGGTCGATCGAGGCCCCAAACTAAGGAAACTGTGGGGTAGGCTTTCTTACAGGAGGAGGTTAGGAGAGTTTCCTACATGAGCATAGGAAAAGTGTTTCTATTCTTACCTTCTTGTTATAAAGTGATCCGAAGTGTTCATCTTATTTTAAAGAGATGTGTGAAGTCATTACGGGATATATTGTATAAGAGACTAATTTCAATTACCTTAGATAGATGAAACTTAAAGTACACGTGTTAGGAAAATAAATTTATATACGCATGCATAAAAAAATATCTCAAACATACTAACGAAAATTAGTCTTCCACCATGCGCTCCTATTCCGTTGCATGGGAAAAATTTTCAACGTGGCATGCAATTCATTACCCTTGTATGCAAAAAATACGAGTCATGCAACAGCAAGAAAAAATAAATAAATAAAGAAAAAAACAATGAACAGTAAACTTACGGTGCATTGGTGATTGCTTTCGCACGCCGCTTCACTTATATTATTGATGCCACATGGGATAGACAATGTAATTATTAGTCCTAGCTGAATACATTTCCTGCAAATTTGAGGGCAGAAAAAAACAGTGACACATGAAACCAAATGTAATTACAAATGCGAAAAGGTTGCAAATAATTAAACAAATTATGTCAAAGTAAACACAACGAAAATGAATTTAGATACAAATAGGTCAATTTAGGTTAGATTTGGTTAAACTCATACCTATATTAATTTATAAAATATATATCCATATCTTACCCATATATTCATTGGATATAAAAATTCAAATTCATATCTATATCCTTCTACCCATGGAGTATTCATTTACTAATCAGATAATCATTTATAAATTAATTTTACAATCAAATCATATCAAAATTAGAGTTAAAGAAAAAAACATCTGTAACACAATTCCGTTTATTTTTAACAATTTTGAAATATAGTGGCTTGAGTTATTTTAATTTTATTGAGCGCCACTGAAATTATTACAAAAAGAGTCTTTTAAGGAAAATACATCAAAAAATAAAAATTTAAAAAAAAAGACAAAATACGAGTATATTTTAAGCAAAAGATCCATATCTTTGAAATAAATGCTTAATGAAAGCTTCATAAATACTCTTAACTTTCAAAATCATTGAGGAAATCATAAAGGACATTAGGGTTGAGGAATGAGGAACTTAAGGTGAGACTTATATATCTCAAGTAAATGAAGATTTTATTTAAGTACCCATACCTATATCCAAATCCGATCATATTTTTTGGATAGAATTGATATTCGAAATCGATTGGGTTCGAGTCAAGTTTTATCCATTCTTTTCAGGTTGGGTTGGGTCAGATTCAGATCAGATTTATTGAAACTTGCATCCCTAGTCATCTTGAATGAGAAGAGGTATTAGTGGTCAATGAATGGAAAGATGATCACAGAAATGAAATTTTCGATTTGAAAAACGGAAGGGATGCCTTGATGGTATGAGGCGTTACGATTCGAGAAGGACAGGGTGTGTGAAAGTCTTATAAATCTCGGTGGATTTGGAGAGGAACAACACACCAACCGGGAGCCCTTAATCCTATAACGATCCCCTCTGTCTCTTTCTTTTTTTTTTTGAACATAAGTTTTTCACTAAATGGGAATGAATCAATTACAAGGATGTCAAACCTCGAAGGGGAAGAGAGAAGGACAACTGAACTCCTTCTGTCCTAAGGACAAGGGACATTACGTCCCACCCTACGAGGGACGGAGGAACTCCAAACAAGGAGACAAAATAAATAGAAAAACAAACAAGAAAAAAGGAAATAAACTTCAAAGAAAATGCCCTCGCGATCAAGTTGTTGCAAATTGATGCTTGCTCCACGTCCTAAGATAATGAGGGCGTCACTAAAGAGGTATTCATCGATCCACCCCAGCGAGATACGGGAAGATCTGCAGCCGAAGAAAGATCCGGTAAAGTCTCGATCGTGTGAAGCTTCGGTCTTTGGGATGGACTCGACAAAAGGGCCGCGGAGATAGTCGATGATGGTCAAGCATCCCATCCCAAACACACCCTCATCTTCTCCCTGCCACTCCCCTCCCTGCCCTCACGGAAGCAGGAACGGAGAGGGAGAAGGAGCATGAGCTCCAAATGCCGAGGAGGTCATCGGGAACCCTCCACTGGAGTCGAAGCCAAAAGGAAAGAAAGAGGTCAAGGGAGAGAAGCCAGAGCAGGTAGAGGTGATGGTGGATCGACAACTTGGATAAGGTGGAGGTGGAACCTGGACTTGGAGTACGGGAGGATGGAAACAACGGAGAGGGAACTACGGACGAGGGCCCCCGATTGGCAACAGAGGTTGATTGAGGGCCTTGAGCAAGTTAGGTTTCGGAGAAAACAAAGGGGCAAGAGTGGAAGTGGATAAGAATCTCTCTCTGTCAACCACCAACACTACTGATCACAGTAAAAAAGGATCTTGAGATGTTTGATAAGGAAAATATATTTATTAAATAAGTAGAGTTATAATGTGATAAGGAAAATATATTTATTAAATAAGTAGAGTTATAATGAAAAAATAATGAAATAAGTGAATTTTGATATTTAGATATTTACAGGTGTTAAATTATTTCAGAGACGAAATAACTTTGTGTGGGGTAAGTGATAGGAATGTTAAGTGATGAACAAATGCAAGTAAACTCGTTTAACTCACCTACTAGACTCCCCCAGTGACACTGAACGCCAAATTTTTCCGTCCGATATCTCCTCGTCTCCACCAAATTAAATACCACTCTTTTTCCTCATTCAGTGCAGCAACTCTTGCTGCAGTTATAGCAATGATTGCAACCTCTCTGGATTAAAGCGAAAGAGGAAGGAGGTGAAGAGGGAGGGAGCTGCTTGAGAGGAAGAAGAGGAAGTGGACACTGCGGCTGATACCAAAAGCTTCTACATCTGAGAGGAGGGAAAAGGAAACTGTAGAGTAGTATTTCTAAAGGAGCTGCAGTTGCAATTAGTAATATAGAAAGAAGTCTCCTTGAGGGAATATAGAAGGAAGGAGGACTTCGATGAAGATCACATACTACAAAGAAGTTAGGCAAAACTCAGGTAAGGGCCCACCTCTCCCTATTGGATCTTTTTCTGCACCAAATAGAATATGCAATGATGGAGATTATCTTAAAAGGGTATCTTGATTTAAAATTGCATGCGGATGACGAAAGATTTGTTTAGTACGATGATTTTACGATTTCGACCATTTGGAATAAGATAGTTTAACTCGAAATATGCCCTAAAGTAGACCTCCATGCGGATATATAGATAGACATCCAATCTTGTCTGACTGGATGTCCAAACTGTAAATTGGAGGTTCTAAGGTCTAGACATATAATTCCAAGGACTTTTGTTGATGCCTAATGAACCTAAGTTGTTGTAAATGCTTAAATGAAGAACCAAGAAGGGGTTGGAACCCTTGAAGTCTTCCAAGACATAGATATATGGAAGAAAAGCACGGATGATTGGCCTGGACTTGTAGACTTAACCAGGAAGGGTTCAAGGATTTGTTGGTAGTTAGAAGCTACCAGCGTAAGGATCTAAGGAGCTACTAAGCTTTTGGATGCTAGCGTAATAGACCTGTAAGCCACTGATAGGGGTGACTGTTGACTTATACTGGTATCTTCTAGAGTAAACCATGCATGATGTGTGTTTGAAGGTATTCTAGGCAAAGGAATTTCCAAAGTACTCACAAGAGATATAAATAGGCATTCCAAGTTCAAAAGGTTTTCCAGAATATCCGGTGAACTAATACCATTGGCACCTTAGGTGTTTGTCTTCTCCGATAGCAAGAAGTTGTGGAATATTGACCTCTACTCAATCAAGCCTGCACGGAACATTTTTCCTGAGATCTCAAGTACTAGATGGTGGAACATAGCTTCCTCAGGCTCGATTCTTCTAACATAAGTTAGCAACATACTCTAACAAGGGGAATATTCTTTTATGTAAAATGAGAGTCAAATGAATAAATATAATAACAATAATATTCAGAGTAGCAACAGATGAAACCCTGGTAAACTAGGATAGCAAATAGGAAACAAACCTAGAATAACACGAAAGGAACTAAAACCCAATACAGAGACTTGAATTAAAAGCCAATAGGGAGACCCTAATAACCTACTTTTTGATTTATAGTATTATTATGTCTCTACCGGTCACTTGGCTCATCATAATTGACCCACTTCTTATTTAGGATGGACCTGAACTATAACATAATTATAACTGAAATTCATACTTAATGAGTACCGGTATATATCCCATATATTGAGTATCGATATTGGTAAACTAGTACCGGTATCTCTGACTTAAGTTCATATCCCATATCCAAAGAACTATTGGTCCCGATGTCAAATACCGATACCTATGGCTCATTATTTGGGACTAAAGTTCAGCTACACACTTATCCAGTACTCATAGTATACTGGTACTGATGATCAATACCGATACCTAGATGGTACTGGTATCCCTTCAGAATCTATTGCTCTTAACCAATACCGGTACTTATCACCGGTATTTATGATAAGTACCGGTGATAAGTACCGAAACTGAAGATTAGTACTGGTACTAGTAATATATAGATTTTAGTCACTTAACCTTTAACCAACTCTATGTCCTATGAGCACTGGTACTCATGATGAGTATCGGTATTCATAAGTCACAGATGTTGATTTTCTGGAGCTTTAGATCTAGTATGTATCACATAGATGCCGGTACTCATGTTGATGAAACCTAGATAGATGCAATGAATATAGAGATTATCTGCGTTCATCTTGATTATACCAAGCAAGGTCAGTGGGAATGCTCTTCCAAGAGAACCTTCAACCGAATCGAGGTCACCAAGAGAACCAAGAAGATCTCTCTTCTTTGCTGCCGCTTGGTCTCTTTCTCCTGCACGTCTCTCACTAGTCATGATGGGGATGACTCACACACAGAAATTCAAAGGTCTCTTGGGGACCATTAACTCCACTAAATAGCAATTACAAAATAACCTTAATTGTTATGGATGAATTGCACATCTACCCATCAAAAAGATACAAAACACAAAATGATCCTTGCACATTTATTTTAACAAATCACACTAACCATTTGCATTTTACGCCCATACCCACAATTAACCTTAGTTGATAACTTTATAATGTGCATTAACATTGATAGTCTATAAATTGTATATTATATGATTATATGATTATATGCATATATTAGTCCATTTCTGGAGATAAGAGTTTAGATATGAGGAAGTTACGAAGTTAACACCTATTTTGCTAACATCCCTTAGAACTGGTGTTAGCAAAACAAGTGTTAATCCCCTTAAACAAGTGTTAAAATTTTACATATTAATCCTTCAAGTCTTAAAAGAGGTGCTAACCCCCTAAGTAAACTAACCCTTTAAAAGGGTACCTCCAAGCTCTACTACCCAGCTAGGGTTTCTCCTCTCACCGCCTCCCTCTCCCCTCGGTGGGGAAGGCTGCCGCCCGGCTCCGCTGATGCCCCCCTCGAGGAGCTTTCGCGCATTGCTACGCCCTGCTACTCTGCATCCTGCGTGGTAGCTTTCTCCTCTGGTGGCTCTGATAGAGAGAATTTTGCTTAATTATGAATGATAGCAATAAAAAGATATGCCGTTGTAGTTGTGTGGCGAAAAATATCACAATCAAAGATTAAACAGATATTAATTTAAACCACAATAAAAATATCATATCCACAAGAAGGATCGAGTCAAATAAACTCACAATAAGTTTCCCTCTTGTTTACTTAAAAACAAGTTCATTCATTCATCCTAATACCAAAGAGAGAACACTAATAGATGAATCAAATAGCCAATCACTAATTGCTGAAAAGAGGTGGACCAATCACGCAAATTCTCCTTCACTAGAATACTCATATAAACTCAATCAACCCAAATATTCAATGGCAGCAAATGTGAATTATAATATCATCATTAAATGTGAGGCTATTAGATGGGAAAGATATTCATGCAATTTGATAAGACAACTAATTAGAGCAAACCGAAGGGATATGCTCATAAAATCAAGGGAATAAACTATTAATATCTTAAAATTAAAATCCCAACAATGGCATTAAATGTAATTTTTAATTCGACATGCAACAGAGCATTTACTCGTGGCGACTTGTGCGCAAGGGAGCATCCACAGCCGACCCTGCTGTGTTTGAAGGTGGTCGAGGATGCGGAGAGGAATACGATGGCAGTGGTGGCTCGGCAAACAGTGGCCGGAGCTCTCGCAGACGATGAGGGGGAATCGACGGCGGTGGGTACGGCTGGCGATCGTGCGGGTGGTCTACGGCAGCTTTCGTGGATGTAGGTGGCTTTTGAGGGTGATGAGAGTTCAACGGCATCGATGGAGCGGAAATTGGAGGTCCGTGGAGCTGGCTGCGTAGAGGAAGGGGGCGTCGGTGATGGGTTATGTTCGGGGAAGATGAACAATGCACAGCGGGGAAAACGCCCACGGACGTCGCGCACAACCGCGCAAAGGCATGGAGTTGGCGTAGGCGCACGGAGATCGTGTGCAAGCGTAGGAGGCTGGCGAGAGGCGTGGGCGCGAGGTGCAGCTGCTATGGCACCGGTGGCATTGGGTTCTTTGGAGGTCGAAGAAGGTGAACAGGGAAGGGGTTGGGTGGAGAAGAAGAAAATAAAGGAAAAGAAGAGGAAGTGGAGAGGTGGTATGGGTGCTTGATAAGTGCATGCTATCACCGTGCACTCGTCGGTGGTGAAGGCAGCAGGACGGAGATGGAGAAGCTTGCAAAGGTCTCACGATGTATGCTCTTGATCACAGTGCACGTTGTTTCCACGGTGGTGGCTAGGGAGAAGGTACCTGCAAGGGGAGGAAGAGATCTGATCCCCGGAGGCCCGTGCGTGGCCATTCTTTTTTTTAAAAAAAGAATCCTGCAGTTGAGAGAAAAGGGAGGAAGGTTGAGGAGGTTGTTTCAACCAAGCATTTCAACTTTGATTTTTCCTTTGTCAAATTTGAAGATACCTACACATAAAAAATATATATAAGAAATATGTCAATAAACAATCAATGGAGCATATGCATTGCGTTAAAAATTCAGGAATGTCAAAATTCGAGTTTAATTAATATCCTAGTATAATGTGCACTCGAAATGTAGTTCAATTCCCAACTTGAGTGTTCTTAGGCGTAATTAGTAGTTCGATAAATTTGACTCATCAGGCTCCCTCGCGCCTCCTCAGGCCTGCGAGTCTGCTCGCACTCATGGAGCCCTCGACCCCCTCCCCGGCGACGAAGGCCTCCCGATCTTCCTCACTCGTTAAACCCACATTCACTTTTGTGGTGGCTGCTCCTCGTTCGGAGGTGCCCACGACCTTTGTGGAACTCACCCTGCTAGTTCGCCTCCCGACCCTTCGCCTTGGAGAGGCGTACACCGTGTTCAGAGGTTGGCAACCTATCCAAAAGCTTGGAGTCCTCTATGATCATTCGAGCGATGGGCCCTAAACCACCTTTCCAGGCGGTGAAGGATCTCCTCTCTCGCTAGTTTCGACTTTCAGTCTTCTCCTTGATCTCGCTGGACATGAGGCATTGGCTGGTGCGTTGTGGATCTTACCTTGACTTCTGCAAGCTTTTTTCGGTTGGCTCGACAACCATGGTTGTGCGTCGCCTCCAATTCATCCGCTAGTCTGCTGAGTTCCGTTCTGACTCTCTGGTGACCACGACTCTGGTATGGGTTGGTTTCCCGGGCCTAAATCTCCACCTTGTTCATCCCAACGCCCTCCTCTCGCTGGGCTATCAGCTCGACTCCCTAGTTTGCGTTGATCCAAAGACGATGCAAGGCCTTCAACCTGTTTACCCCCGGGTCTGCGTTGAGCTTGACCTTCTTGCGGAGCGGTCGGCCTCGATACAGATCCTAAACGACTCCTCGCTGATCAAGCAAAAGGTGGTTTATGAAAAACTCCCCCTTTGTTGTGCCTTTTGTCACAAGATCGGTCACTCGCTCCTGTCATGTTCCTCCTTTTCCCTTCCAGGTGCTGCTGACACGGCCACGATTGATCGCCCTTAGGTGGTCCCCTACCAGATAAACCTCGAGACTCCTTCGGCACCGAGCGACCCCCTGCGCCGGCCTTCTTCGCCTTCTCCCCCGGTGGACAAGGGGGCTGACTCCCCGACAGGGGATCTGACCTCCTCTTTTCCCCTTGGAGCCCCGCGACCGGCCGGTACCTCTGTGAAGAACAAGAAGAGGAAGAAGCGTAAGAGAAAGTTGCGCCTCCTCCCTAAAACAACTAAGTTCCCTATGTCCTTGGAGGACCTGCTGGATGGGGAGAGAACCGCTCTTCAAGATGCCGCAGCCGCCAAAGCCTCGCAAGTGGTCACTGAGCCCTCTGATGCTTCTGTTCTTCGTTTGCGATTTCCTTGTGTCTTCTCTGATTTATTCGCCTACCAAGCTCGCTTGGTTTTGTCCTCCAACACTTCTGGTTTTAATTAACTACGGATTGTTATTTTGGACGACTCGTCTCTCCATCCCCATCTCCATGATCCTTGTTTTTCGCGACTTCCTCTGCTCCTCTAGTTTGCCCACACGACTGTTAGCTGCTGAATCTCTTGATCCTCCTCCCCTGGGGGCTAAGCTCCCTTCCTCTAGCTCCACTACCTTGTCCCCTCACCCTTCATCCCCCCAACCTACCCCAGTCACCTTGGAAACCGATCTCCCTCCCTCCTGGGGTATCTACCTTCCCCTCCTCTCCCCCCCCCCCCTCCGGATCCAGACATAGACTCACCGAAAATTCGGGAAATCACTTCTTTAGCGAAGCATACTCTTGCAAGCAATGATGTTAACTCCTCTGAATTTTCAGATGCTGATCCTCAAGGTTCCTTGGATTACTTGGACCTAGTGTCTCGCCCCTCTCAGCCTATCGCATACAAGGCACTCTCCTCCTTGTGGTCTAGAGGAGCCCGTGGAGGTGACAACATGAGAGTTGTAGGTAGGATGACTAGAAGCCGTTGCAAATCGCTATTTAGATCTTGTTCCAAATGAAGGGACTCTTCTGGAACTGTAAGGGTGTTTTGAACCTCCCTACCTTGAATCGTCTCAAATCCTTAATTTATGATCTCTCTCTGGATATTTTGTTCCTCTTCGAACCTTTCGCCGATGATTGCTCGCCTCTGTTCTTAGAGATTCTATTGGGTTTTCCAACATCCTGGCTGATGTCCTCTCTCCCAATATCTGGTGCCTCTGGCAGGATTCCTTAAACCTGACTCTCTTACAGGCCATGCCTTAAGCCATCTCTGTCTGCTGTAGGACTCAGTCTTCCATGGTCTGTCTCATTGGTGTCTATGCCTCCTATGCAGTTAATGCTCGCTCTGAACTTTGGCATCACCTCTCTCTTTTACATCCCTTTCTCCCTACTCCCTGGCTAATTGGGGGAGACTTCAACTGCATTCTTAGGACTTCTGAGAAAAGTGGGGGTCATCCTTTCCGCGAGTCCCAGGCTGCTGACTTCCGCTCTTGGAAGGACTCTCTTGGTCTGCTTGAGTTCCCTACGGGTGGTAACCAACTCACTTGGTGTAATGGTAGGAAGGGTAGTGCTAGGATTTACCAAATATTAGACCGCATTTTTGTCTCTCCTACTTGTCTTTCTCTCGAAGCCAGATACTTATCTAAAAGGAACTCTGATCATGCACCCATTTTCTTCTCTTTCCAAAGTCCCCTCCCTTCCAGGCCAAGACCCTTTCGCTTCCAAAATATGTGGTTGCATGATCCGGGTTTCCTCACTCGTCTCCAACATCTGGTCCTCTACTGGTATTGGGTCTTCCTCCAACCCCATTGACCTGTTCTACTTCAAACTCTATTCCCTTAAGAAGTCCCTTCAACATTGGAACAGATCTACCTTTGGTGGCATTCACACTTTAGTTAGGAACCTTGAGAGTCGTCATGATGATCTTAAGGCCAAGCTCGCTTCCCTTTGGGATGAAGCCTCTGCTGCTGAGCTCTTGGATATTTTTGTCCAGCTTGATGATGTCCTCACTAAACGATCTGACTTCCTTGCCCAAAAAGCCAAACTCAACTGGATCCTCCTTGGAGAGGGGAATAACGCTTTCTTTTTCGCTTCAATTAAGAAGCGTTTCGCGAAACATAACAAAAATTCTCTTACTTCCTCTATTGATGATAGCTCCTAGGACAGGGCCACGTCCAAAGCTACCTCCTTTTGCGACCTCCACTCTTCTAACAATACTGGAGATCTTGACCATATGCTTCAGGTGGTTCCCCCCATTATCTCCTTTTCGAACTCGACTGCCCTTACCCTTCCACCTTCGGACTTTGAGATCATCGACACTCTTTCCCACATGCCATCCAATTCCACACCGGGCCAGGATGGCTTTAATGCGGAATTCTACCACGCTTGTTGGGATATTGACAAAGGAGACGTGACCAATGCCATCGGGCACTTCTCCGCGGTTCGTTCTGCTCCGAGATCTTTCAACTCCAACTTCATTACTCTCATTCCCAAAAAGCCCAAGGTTAACACCTTACGGATTTCAGGCCCATTAGTCTTTGCAATGTGCTCTACAAAATTGCCTCTGGCATTCTCGCCTCCAAATTAGCCACCCTCATGCCCAAACTTATTTCTCCCGCACAAGCTGGCTTGATTCACGGTCGCTCCATGTTCAACCACGTCTCCACCACTTTCGAGCTTTCCCAGTGCCTGGACCACAAGGTCCATGGCTCCAATGTGATCTTACAGCTTGACCTGAGGAAAGCCTTCAATCGGGTGGAATGGGAGGCTCTCTTTCGTATCCTCAGCAAGTTCGGCTTCTCTAATCATGCAATCACTCTTCTCAGCTCTTTCGTGCGGCATGAGGGCTCCTCCATCCTTGTTGATGGTTGCTCCACCCCGTTCTTCAAGGTGTCTAGGGGTTTGAGGCAAGGTGATCCCCTATCATCCTTCCTCTTTGACATCTTCATGGAACCTTTTATCTGAGGTATCAAAGAGCTTGCTTTCCATGGCCAGGTCATCCCCTTCTCCATCCAGAGAGGCATCCCCTCTCCTCTTGCTCTTTTCTATGCAAACGACATCATCCTCTTTCTGAATGGGAACATTAGATCCATCTCTAAGCTCCATCGCTTCATTCAGAATTTTGAGTCTTGTTTTGGTCCGAGTCTCAACTTGTCTAAGTGCTTCTGCTTCGTCGGAAGGTACTTCCCCCTTGGTCGCCTTACCCGTATCCTCGAAATTATTGGCTTCCGATTGGATTCTTTTCCCTTCACATACCTTGGATGCCCTATCTTCTCTGGTCACGCCAGAATCTCTTATTTCCAACCCCTCCTGGATAAAATCCTCTCCAAACTTTCTGGCTGGAAAGCTAACCTTTTCGAACGCAGCCAGACTCCTCATTAAACATGTCCTTACATCTATTCCCATTCATATCCTGGCTACCATTGAGGTCCCCAAAACCATCATCAAAAGGTTGGATTCGGCTATGGCCAACTTCTTCTGGGGCTCCTCGGGCTCAGACAAGCCCCACCATTGGATCGCCTGGAACAAGATCTATCTCCCTACTCACTGCGGAGGTCTTGGGGTTCGCAATATCTTTTTGGTCATCCAAGTTTTCCGTATGAAACGGGTTTTGGACATTCTCTTTAGCGACTCCCCTTATGACTCCTTGATGATGAACTTGTATGGTCACCTTTCCACCTCCGCTCCCCATCTCCCCCCAGACTTCAGCCTCTGGCGAAGGCTTACCGAGACATGCTTCCTTTCCTTCGGTGGAACGTCAAGGAGGGCAATATCGACTTCTGGTCGGAACTTTGGATTGGGGACTCAACTCTTAAAGCCTTCCTTCCCTTTGATGTTTCTCCTCCCCATGTCCCGGTCAAGGAGGTTATTTCCAACCCCTCCTAGGTGTAATTTCTTCATCATATCCCCAACCACATTCTTCACCAAATCCTCCACACCCCCCTTGCTAACTCCAAAGACGAACTTATTTGGTCTCCTTCCTCACTTGGTAATTTCACTATCGCTTCTACCTACCTTCTCAACTTCACTAATTCCACTCATCTCCCTATTTACTCCACCATTTGGAACCTCAAGCTTCCCCTCCGCATGACCCTCCTGGCTTGGAGAATTATCCACGATAGGCTCCCCACGAAGGATCAAATTCAACGGAAGGGTATTTCCTTGGCTTCCAAGTGCTTCTGTTGTCCCAGCAACCCCAAGGTTGAAACCTTGCACCACCTCCTTTACTTCAGTGACATTTCCTCGAGCATCTCCTTGTGGACTTTCCATCGCACGCTCCTTCACCATATCTCCCATAATCGGTTTCTCGACATCCTCAATGGGGCTCACCCTCACAAAGACTTTGAATCCATCAAAGGCTTGATCCTCTTCATTTGGTACCACACTTGGTGGGCCAGGAACAAATGCAGGAATGAGGGTTTGACCTTCTTAGGGAGATCCCTCACTTTCTGGAGCTTAACTAGAGGAAGTTCAAAATGACCTCTTGGTTCCGTTGCTTTCGTCCCACTCGTTTTGCGCTCTCTTGGGTCGGCCCCTCTCTGGGGTACAAGATTAACTTCTCTATCTACTCCTCCAATCCATTCTCTTGTATCACCTGGGTAACTCGTGATGCAATGGCTAATTTCTCTATAGCTGCAGCAGCTAAAATTCCAGCCCTTAACTGTGACTAAGCTATTCTTAGCGCTATCCATCATTTCTTTGATTTTTGGCCCCACAGAAGCATCCCTATTATCTTAGAAGTCGATTCCACGATGATTCACTTCTGGTGGAAAGGTAAGCTCAAAGTTCCTTGGAGGGCTCGGTGGCACTATAACCAGGTCGTTTCTCGCATGAACCACCACATGTCGCTGCACTAATTCACCCTGGTGTGAATAGCTTGGTGAGCCTAATTGCCTCTTCGGCAAAAGGGTCTTGGAGTTTCATCAATCTTGACCATCTTGACCCCAGAGCTAAAGGTATTATTAGGCCGAACAAAATTCACTTCCCTTATGTCATTGGGTGACTTTTGATGTGCCTTGCTCTTTTTTCTCTCCTGTTGCTGGTTTTTGTACTTGGCCACGAGTTGTGGTCCTCTTTTTATGTAGTTGGCAGATTTTGGCCTAATTCCCCTTCCATTATTTGTTCTCTCCGGGGAGTCAGGGATGAATAAAATCTTCTCCCGTTTTTGTTAAAAAAAAAAAATTGACCCTTTAAAAAAATGCAAACCACATTGAGCACTATAGGAACAAAAGCCACCCGACTTTTTCATAGAACTTATGTACAAGGAGAACTACTTATAGCAAACTACCCTTGTAAATTTTCCTGATTCTATGAAACCATTTTGGTTTCTTGACAGGTTTATAGGATCTAACAGGTGGAGAAGCTCGCTTATCTCACAAAAATGGAACAATTGTATGCCTCGTGCCTCCCATATGGATATATTATGAAGGTGGGACATCTTATTGATGATTATCTTCCAAAGTAGACAAAGGGATAAATATCCAAAATCCTATAGACATGTTGTAACCGAGATTAAAGAATGAATATAAATGCATTCGCTATTTAAAATCTAAAATAGAGGTTATTAGATGAAATGGAGAAGCTTATAAAACATAAAGTACATATAATGCAAAGGATAGATGAAGAAGGGATCAAATAGATGGAAAATTCAGCAAAAGTTTGTAAATCATACAAACATGGCTTGATATTACTTGGTGTTCAGCAGAGTTCTGAATGGCTTCATCAGTTGTGTCCTCCATACATGTAAACTTACATGATATAACATTACATTAGAACCACTTTGTCACAAGAAGAGGGATCATAATGCTGCAGGCAAATTATGAAATCACAATGCGTCACATCTATGATGCTCTGTTGCATCATGTATGGGGGAATTTGTTAACTTCCACTTGACTATTTGTTGTACCTAATCTCCCAAAACAATCAGCAGAATCATCTGATCCTGAGTGCACAAGAAGATTTTTTTAATGATAATAACAAGAGTAGGAACCGGCAAGCCATCAAGAAGAGGAGCTTGACGACTCAAACTGGGAGATCCTTCGTCTCTTTGCTGGTTGCGTTCCATTTGTTGGCAAATCTGCTTGTGAAGAAACCCGATCCAAAACAGACTTCAGACACCGCCGCAGAGAACTTGCTAAAAGATGCTTCTCTATATCGGTGTTGTTGCCTGATGATGTCATTGCAAAAACGTGCCTAACCCTGCCTCCTAGAGTTGAGATTTCTGCACTCAGAGTTTTCAGCTTGAGTGGTTCCAGTGTCTGTTTTAACTCCGCAATGAGCTCTGGATGATCTTCGCAGCAGAGTGAAACCTTGATCACGAAGCTACCTCCGCTTGTTCCTTCATTGACTAATTCAACATGAATTTCGTTGGTGTCAGATGGGATGGTGTGCTTCAAACTGACCTCCATGGCTTGGCTTTTCAATTCCTTTACATGATTAATGACTTCTGCGAGCAATGATGCTTTGTCCAGCTGAATAATGAACAGTGAATCAGCTTGTTGGGTATTTTAATTTTAGTAAATTTAGTTATTTTTATAAGAGAAAACAACGGCTTACCTACTCTGCTGGCTGATATTGTGCAAAAAAAATAAATATGGATAAGCACTGCCTATTGAATAATTTAAGTTGAACAAGTTGCATCCTTGAGAAATGGTTAGGCTCCAAACTCAACAACATATATTCAAGTGCAGACACTGAATTCAAGTGATGACAAACTTTGAAAAGCATCTAGGAGAATGATGCAAGACTCCAATAACTGGTAGACAAAAATAAGTATAAAAGTGCCACAGTTTATCTTCTTGTCTATAGCATAAAGAATCCTCTACTTTATCTAATGCTGTACATGACAAATTGCGTAAGACAACTTACAAATATGGTCGTCATATGCAAGAAACCAGCTATAAATCAATTCACTCAAAAAATTAGCACTTATCGAGCAATAGTAGAGGCCAAGAAGGAGAATTTAAAAACCTTGAGCACGTAACTTGAGACAAACTTGGTGTCACAAAAGCTATCAAAACATTGGTGCAACTAAAGTGGAGCTTTTATTGGGGAATCGTGTATTTTTATGTTAATGAGCATAGCATTGCAAACATAGCTCAGGAAATTGGCTGCTTAGGCTTAGGCTGCATGTGCAGCCGCATATGTGTAGGCAGTCCCTCTCCCGAACCACATATCATGGGATGATCCAACAGTCGATCCAGACTGACTATTTGGTCCAACTACATGTATACTTGGCCAAGTATAAGACTAATTTTAAAATAAAATCCAAAATGAAGAAGCCCACCTGATTTTTCAAATAGACCAATTTTTCAAGATGCTATGCTTTATATTCTCATCAGTATAATAATTAAGGATTAGTGTGTTTTTGTGTGAGGTGGCTTTATGCTTACATTTTTTATTTTTCATATGTTTGGGCATATAATATAAATTTTACTAAGTTGACTAATTATTTATATTTTTTAAATAAGAAAATTGACTAATTATTTGTATTTTTTAAATAAGAAAGTTGACTAATTATTTGTATTTTTTAAATAAGAAATACAAAACCGCATACTTACTCATCTACTACATACTCTCTATGCAGTAACTCAACCGACCAAATACCGCATGCCATCTTTCTAAATCTTGATTGTAGATGCCTCAATGATCTTTTACTGCCAGAACAACACCTCATAGTGAAGGTGATAAAAGATCTATATTTATAATATGTGGCTGGTTCCCTTCCTATTATTTAGCTAATTGCTTTTCCCCAATGTTTTGTCACAGCTATTTTATAATTTGTAGCCCAATTTAATAGCCAAGTGACTACCCTTGCGACGTGGGCCTATTTTACCCACATATAATTGCCCGTATATGAATGCATATTCCTACGTATATCTGCATTTATGTGTATGCATATGTGATGAGTGCGCAGTCAAGTTTAAAAATATTCCAAGACAACAAAAGTAATAATTGCTATGGAGTCTAACCTAAACACAAATTCCACAAATGCTATTGGCATTCATTGAACAACCACGCATAAGTAAATGAGCAGTTGACTAAATGCACAACTGCTCAACCGTTCACTGATTAACGACCATTCATATAGTATCTTTCCAATCAATTCACTGAGAGGCCACACCCGCTATCTCACATTTTCCACGCTTACAGGATTAAATCAACAAGAGCTGTAGAATACACATATTAAAACCTCAACAATGAAGAAACCAAAGTGCACCTTCCCAGAAAGAGCATTCAGCAGCACCGACACAGAGGGCAGAGGTAAAAGAGAAGCTTCATTTTTTATAAAGTCCCTCCTTCCTAGAATCACATCTTCGTAAAAAAAAACTAACAACGTTCAATTCAATCCCTTCACTCCAATCGGGAAAACGGCCAATTTCCATAATATTATTAGAAGCAAAAAATGTGGAAAATCCACAAAAGAAGAGAGACTACTGTCAATATAGTCCAAGCTCATTCTTTGAAAAGAGACGAAGGAAGAAAGAGTGAATTGAATGGTTGGTTACATAATTTACCTTGATGGTGGTACCGGGAAGGAGGCTGCGGAGCTTGGCCAGGTGGGAGTTGATCCTCTCCCTCCTCCTCCTCTCTGCCTCACTGTGATTCTTCAAAGCTACCAAAGCCTTCACATCCTCAACCCCTCCTCCTCCTCCTCCTCCTCCTCTTTCTACTATCCCAACAACCCCTTTCTTCCCAGTAGTATTCTTCAAAGGATGAGGAGGAGGAGCCCTGACGAGCTCGCCTCTATCCCCATCCAGCACCAGACTAGAAGAGAAACCACCACCCTCATCATAAGAAGAAGAGACCCCTCTGACAACCCTACTATTACCACCACCGCCCAGCTTACTAAGGGAAGAAGAGCCTGTCATCGGACACGCACCCACCCAAGAAAGAACCCGATGCAATTTCCAAACTATAACAACAAAGACCCAAACTTTTTACGCAGTAGCAGCAGCACCAATCACAAGACCTCCTCTTGCATGCTCTTCCTCCTAGGAACCGGGAGGACGGCCGGTGGGGGCGTGCCAGAAGGGGGGGTTTCTTGGGAGGCGCGGCTTCCTCTCCTCCTCTTGCTGTTGTGCTGTGGATGATGATGATGGTGTTGTTTCTACGGTGGTTTCGAAGGTGTCAGCTATTTCCATGACAGCCGCCCGCGCAGAGGCGAGGCGAGGAGAGTGGTTTGGTTGGGAGAGAAGAGGAAAGGGCTTAGCGGGAGAAAGCTTTCATCTTGGGGCTCCGATGCTTCATGAACTTCACCATTATTGCTACCACAAACGACCCTATCAGTCGGTCTACTTTGTTGAAGGTGGAGGAAGGCTTCTTCTTCGATAGAGAAGGCAAGGAAGGAAGGAGCGAGGACGGACCGCTGTAGGTGGGGGTGCTGCTGTCCTGTGGTCACAGCCCATTTTATATGGTGGTGGTGGTCGGGTCTGAGGGTGAGCAGAGAGAATAGCAGAGACAGGAGATGGTAGAGGTCGCTCGTGGGAAGGTGGTGGACCAGCGTTGGAGAAAAAAATTTGTCCCACTATTTTGCTCGGGGGATTTTTATTTTTTTGAAATAAAGTAATATATATATATATAAATACTCATTAATATTTCTATTTCATTAAGCATCTCTCCTTCTCCTATACCAAGTGGCCTCCACAAGATTTGAATTTCAAGATGATTCTACAAAAAGTATCTCTACCTTGTCCCACCTACTGCACTCCATCTTGCCCAACGTCTCACCCCCCAACCCACACCCCTAGCACCACACTGATACTTGCAAGGATCCCACCTCGTTGACATCGACAACTACGTCGACTCATCAAGCACTGGTTAACACCTTGAGCTTGAGCTCTGGTAAGCACTTCTGCTCCTTCATAACCATGACAAAAGCACCCACCATGAGCACCAGAGGAGGTGGGTCCTCGATCACAATTGCTCGTCGAAGAGCAAACATAAGCACCTTGACTCCTCCACAACCATAGCCTTGAGCATCTAAGTCATGATTACTTTGACAAAGGAGCAACAGAGAAGGTGGGTCCTCAACCTTGATGAAGGAGCACCCACCTTGAGCATTGAAGGAACTAGGGCCTTAGTCACGTTTGCTCTCCAGTGAGCAAACAAGAGCATCTTGGCTCCTTCACAGCCACAACCTTGAGCACCCACCTCAAGCATCGAAGGAAGTGGGTCCTCTAACCTCAGCCATGGTAGCCCGTTTGACCTTGAGCACCCACCTTCTTCGATCACGGTGGCTCCTTTGACCTCATGCATCCACCTTGAGCACCTTCAACCTTGAGGACCCACCTCGAGCACCCAACCTCCTTTGGCCATGGCAGCTCCTCCAACCTTAACCACCAACAAGCACCTCAAGCACTTCTCCATCATGCCATGTAGTTTGTTGGATTCTTTAAGGAGTCTCACGGCTCATGGCTGCTAGGTTCATGGTGAACATATTGAAATACATTCATGGATTCTTTAAGAATCCTCATGGCCATTCATGCTAGTGCTAGGCACTAATTAACCTAATTTTGATGTTAACAAAATAAGATATGATATTTAGATAAGTCTAACCAATGTGATGCAGAGCTTAAAATGATCTACAAAGAAGCTAAATATGATGATGATGTGGAACTAAATATGAAGGAAGCTTGATATATGAAGTACTAATTGTGGAGCTTCAAGGCGATCAAAGCTTAGCTCAAGATGATCAAAGTTTAGCTCATATAAAGCTTTATTGAAATTTTTAGATTTCTTGTTAAAGAGCCATGAGTGTAAGGATTTGAAAGTTTTGCAGCTAATTGGTAATCATTTAAATATGTTTGTATTTCTTGGTCTCAAGAGCCTAAGATCCTATTGCACTTAATTCTCCATGATGGTTTTAACTTATTGGGTATAAAGGCTTGGAGTGAAAATGGTTGTACGAGCATGATAAACACTAGTTTATCAGTATTATTAGGCTAAAAATCACACCTAATTCCTAGGTTTTGTACATTGCATTTTGGTATTACATTGCATTTAGCCATTCACTTGCATTTTAGGTTTAGGCATGCATTGCATTGTTTTATGTTTTAATACACTTCATTTTATTGTCAGGGATGATTGCACTATAAAAACCACTTAAACCCTGGCAATGTGAAAGGCAAAAACTAAGAAGAAGAATATAGTGCTTCATTCCAACTAGATCCTAGCTCAATCCAACTCACCTCAGCTGGATTCTAGCTCAATCCAGCTCATCTCAGTTGGATCCAACTCATTCTAGCTCCTCCCAGCTCATGGTAGCTCAACTCAACTTGGCTTAGCTACTAGTCCTCAACTAGCTAAGCTAAGTCAGCTGAAGAGTCACCAACCAGCTCAGGTCAACTCATTATCAGCACTTGACGACTCAACTTAGGTCAACTTAGTTGAGCTTAGCTACTGAACCTAAGCTAGCTAGGAAGTCTTCAGGCATATCATACTCAACTCTCCTCAACTCCGTACTAGTTGAGTCCAGCTCAACTCAGCTCATCCTACTCAGCCTAGCTACTATCAAAGAACTAGTTAGCTAAGCTAGTAGCTGAGCTCACAAAAGGTCTACTTCAGCTAAAGTTTAGCTCCATGAAGCTCAAGACAATTCCTCCTACTCAACCCTAGCTCCTATCCTCTACTAGCAACAACTAGCTAAGCTAGCTTAGCTACCTAACCTAGCTCCTACCCTACTCCTCATGTCCAACCACCCTCCTCATCACATCCACCATTCAATCACCACCAAACACCATCCTAGCCCTCCATTTTTTTCCTCCAAAATCAACACCTTCTAGAAGGTATTTTGGGAGGGAAAACCAAGGCACCTCTTCATTTCCCTCCATGAACACTATAACCACCCCCTTCCCATCCTATAAATACCCTACCCTACCACCATATTATTGTAAATCCCTAAATGAGGGGGTGAGATCAAGTGTGATCAACAAATTATGCGAAATATAAATTAACTCACAAGTACACAAGGATTTTTAGGTGGAAACCCAAACCTGGGTAAAAACCACCACCTAAACCTCTCAATTAAGGATTTCCTGATCTACCTATTAGATCAAATCCACTAACCAAGTTACTTAAACGAGGGTGACTTAATCTCTTACAACCATGCTTCTTAGACAAGGGTAGCGTACCTCAGATCCCCTCCTTTTCATGAGGAGTATTTTGTCTCATGGTGTAGACGGAAATTCACAAAGTGAATACCCAACAAAGACAATATTATAAATATCCTATAGAGCCTCACAGTAAATATCTTAAACTTAGCTTCTATAGGAAATAGGTACTTCCCTGAGATGGAAGTGAAGTGCACAGCGGATCAGTGCTTTTGGTTAGAGATTCTGTAGAGGGGAGAGCAATGACACTTCTAACACTTGGAACTTCTCTTTCAAAGACACAAATGGTGGAAGTAGTGTATCTTGTGTGTCTAACAAAGGAAGGGTCCTCCTCTATTTATAGAGGCCCTAAAAAGGGTTTAGAAGGTTATGGAAGGCTTCTATAGCCGTTGGGAATAAATCAAGCTAAAATCCCAACGAAATCAATGTTATTTATGATTCTCACAGGATTATCAGACATCTGGACTTAAGGTCAAATGTCTAGGTCTTCATCTGATCTAAAGGTTGGTCGTTTGATCTAGAAGGGTTGATCATCTGGTCGATGTTGGATCAAGACGAACGTCTAAGGAGTCATTATAAGATGTCTGGGAAACTAATTAGATGTTTAATTCTAAGATGGATTTGTTCTTATTTTCACCAGATCGAAATAGGGTTCTAGGTAATTTATGTTAGACGACAGGTTAGTCATCTAACAAAGGCTCTGGACATCTGGAAAGAGAAATCTCTATGGGAATTGATTTCTCGAGGCTCAAACGACTATTAGAGTCTGACAAAAGTAGATTTGGCTCAGATATTAGTCTAACATCTATTTATCAGACATCTGGGATGATCTATGGATGTTTGAGAATCTAATTAAATATAATATAGGTTAATCCTCCAAGATTATGTCTCAGAGGCCAACGGTCCTCTAGTTGGATGCCTGGCAAGGTCTTTAGAAGACATCTGGACTATGGGCTGGTCGTCTGAAACCAATGAATAGAATACACTAAGTCCAACCTAAGTGTTTGGATGTTTGGATAAAAGGTTAGACGACTTAAAGTTTAAGATTAGACATTTGAGGTCCAGATTAAATGTCTGATCGGGCTATCTGATTAATGTTTTTGGTTTTCAAAGTATTTCTAAGATTGTCTAAGTATCCTAGGGATGGAATAGTGTTCCTAGGACTAAGGTATGTTACTATGGGCTCTTTAACATTTAATCTAAGAAAATAAAGAGCAAAGAATAAAAACAACAAATACAAAGTACATGAAAGATAAATATTTATCCTATTCTTCTTGTTTTCAAGTTTTCGCTCCACGCGAAGCTCCATGTCTTCTTCCTCCATCAAGCTCCTCCAATCTACTTTGGATGCGAGCTTGAACTCCTTCACACTTGATTCCATTTGCATTATTTTTGAAAACTCAAATTCAATGCAAATGTTAAATATCAAGTGTTTTGTTATCATCAAAATCAATTATCAAGGTACTTTTTCACCAATAATTATTCCCATTCTTGGATACACATTTATTCTACCTATTTCCACCTTAAATGTCCAAGGAAGGAGGAGTGAAGGTGATCAAGGGGACTCTCTTACCCCCTTGGTGTTCATCTTCTTCTTCCCTCTCCCTTGGTCTAAAGCCAAGGGCATCACCCCATGGAGGATGTCCAGGCAGGAGAGAAGCTAAGGGTGGATGTGCACCCTAGGAGGAGTCAGAGAGAAGAACATCAAGGAAGCTAGGAGAAGATTCTCTTCAAGTTGGGAGAAACCATCCTTGGAGTGAGAATCAACTTCATCTTCGTAGGAGTTTTCTATCTTTTATCTTTATTTTTAGAAGCAAGCATTCCTCTACTTGAGGATTAGTTGTGTAGAATTCTTCTACACAAGTGAGCTCTTCAAGTAACACTTTGTAATCACTATTTTGCTTTCTATAAAAATTATAAAGTTTTGCCTTTCAAATTGTGCTCTTTTATTTGAATGCTTTTTAATTTATAGTTGCACACACTCTTCCTAATTACTCTAGGCTACACGTGCCTCAAGTGAGTTTAGGAAGATTGGGGTTTTGTTGTGTTGAAAGTTTGCTTCTACTTAGTATTATCATTTTCTTTGTTGCCCAATTACTTTCAAAATCCTAAAAAATTCACAATTTCACAAAAACAAAAAAGAAGAGGATTTCAGTTGGTGAGAGATAGAAAATCAAATTATTAACTAAAATTTCTTCCTTAGAAGACCCTAGATACTTACCCTATCTAGGTTTATAGGTTAAAAAGTTGATCGGATTTTATGCATACGACTTAACAATATGCTTTTACAAATCGCGTATTTTTTGCATCACATTTTGGCACCATTACGGGGAGGCACAACTTAATTATTTTTATTTGCACTCCCTATTGCTTATTGAATCTTCACCAGTTTTGTTTTGTGTTTTGGATCAGGTGCGAATCAAGGGAGAAGTGGGATTTGGAGTGACTTGGAGAGGAAGCTTCAAGTAATCTTGTCTTCCCATGGATTTCAGGTAAGTACCTAGCCAAAACATCTCGGAAAGCCAAAGAAAAATCTCAAAAAAATCTTTAAAACATCAAAACAAATAAAAACGAGAAAAATCAAGGGTGGTGGAACCCTAAATTTGGCTTGATTGCTTGGTTTCTTCATTTCTCCACCACCTTCAATACATTGGTGTTAAATTTTTGAAAGTCCAGACTTCTGTCTTCATTTTCAAAAATCATGTTCGGGCTTAAAAAGGCTTCCTAAAATCTTCAAATTTTACCTAGAGAATCCCCTTTGAGTCAAGAACGTGAGTTCCAAACTTCGGAAGATTTGACTGAATAGAAAAAATTAAAAAATTCACAGACTGAAGAGGGGTCAAATCCTAATTTCTTACCATCCGTGAGTTTTATAAAATTTTATACTCATCATATTTAGACAAAATTTATATTGATGGAAACCTTTACAAAATCTCTATAACACATAACATTTTCCAAAATTTTGGAGGTTGTTTGAGGATTCTGCAAAGTCAATTTTTTAAATCTATCATCTCTGGATTTAGACACAAGTGTAGAAAAAAATCCCAAAAAATATCAAACAAGTTCCAAAAATCCTAAAAAAAATCATTTTTTAGAATCCTTATTTGATTTCCTTTTCAGTGGTGGTGTTGTTTGCCTTGTTTGGATCACCACATAAACAGATATTGAAAAAGAGACCCATTTCTTCGAAGTTGACTGCATAGGATTCCAACTTTAGGGTTTCATCTTAGTCACATATCAATCTAAGGGAAGTTGGCATTCACCAATTATAACTTGATTGCATTTCATTGAGTGACAATTCAAACTTATTTGAAAAATTAACAAGAAGAAAGCAATTTTAAGATTCTCAAACCCTAAAAGACATTAATTTTAATCCTTTGCTTGCAAATCTTCTATTTTGGCTTGGGCATCACTCTCCCGCCCAAATTTGCACACACAAAACAAAAATAATCAGGCAACTGCCCCTTAACGTCCTTCATAAATCGTGCACTTATAGTATCCCAAGCCTAATATAAAAATTGTAACAATTTGACCCTTAACATTTCATCCATATTAGGCTTGATACTTGTTTATTAAATTGTTCTCAATTGACATCAATTCTTTGATTTAACCTAATTTCAGCTGAGGGGTTGCATCAAACGACCGGGTGCAGGTTTATACATGCCCCCAGTGATTTTCCTAAGACATAATTGGGTCCAATCCCCCCCTTGTAGCTTAGTTAGGTTGAATTAAAGGAAGGGTTGTCCATTGTTAACTTTTTAATAATCGAAGTAATCAAGTCTTAGGTTTCTGAGTCAATGCTAAGATAGGCTTAGAATTTTGTTTGCTTGAAGTGCACACTTCTTCTCTCATCTCTTTCCTTCTCTCCTCCCCCCGTTCTTCCATAAGTGTATGCACAGGTACAGGTCCTGAAACCTGCACTTGGAGGGACCATTTGATTTTGCCCCTCACACAAAATATTTGACTTCTCATTCTTCTTCTTCCTCATTTCATTTAAGAAATGGGAAACATGAAAAATAGGTCTAATTCTGCTTCTGCCTCTCACTCACAACCCGCCCTTAATGATTGCACAGCAAAAATACACCAATAAATATGCCATCTTGTGTTATTTCTTAGCACTACCATTGCATATTAGGTAGCTATAGTTGTATTTGTAAAATTGACACATGCATGCATTTATTTGAGAGGGGAGGATAATGCAAATAATTGGCCATGTAATTAATGTCTTCATCAAGGGTTGCATTGCAAATTTCACCTTCTTCATTTTTTATTTGACTTTGAAATCATCTCCCTCTTGTGGCTTAGGGCATGGGCTTGCATTTCTTTGCGTCGTTCCTCTGCCTGCTGCATGCTCTGCCAACCGCATGGCTTGTCATGCATGCCTGCAGCATGGCTGGGGAAGGTGTCTCCTTCTTTAAAAAGCCCTGCCCTCTCCCTTGCGAAAGGGGGAGCCTGGAACATACACACCCGCAGACCCCTTCCTCCAGGCCATCTTCCCCCCCTCTCCCCTTCATACGCAGTAGCTCTTCCACTGAAGAGATACACTGTGGGCAGGAGCAAGCTCACAATGGTCCCACGACCACCACTGTGAGTTCCACCACCGCCTAGCTCCTTTGTGAGCAGGTGGGCATGGTGGTTCACCCTCTGTTTCAACCGCTGAACCCCATTGCCATTGCCAGAAGCTCCAAGCTTTGGAGCTCCAGCAGCAGCAGCATGGCAGCCAACAGCCGCGCAAGCACCTGCAGGCACGCTGGCACCGTCCGTAGCCCCTTTCCAGGCGCGCAGGTGCCTTTCAGCGCGCCCTCGCATGCAGAACTGGCCGCAACCGGTTGTCCTCCGCGCGCAGCACTGTAGCTACTGTTCACGCCTCTCAGCGCGACACTGTAGCTATAGTGCGGTGACCAGAGAGTTTCTCACTTATCCGGTCACTGTGCGCTCTCTCTCCTCGCCGCTACCGCCTCCAGCCAGTCAGCGCCAGCACCCGCTCCAGCACCCGCGCCCGCGTCTGCACCCACACCACACTCGCTCTAGCTCCCGCATTCACTCCAGCCCGCAGTGCTGTGCGCTACGCTGCGCTCCCGCACCAGCCTGCGCACGACGCAAGGACCGCACGCTCCCTTTAGTGCCCGCGTAGCCCTTGTGCGCCTGCGCTTGCGCGTGCTCGCACATCCAGACGGTGCTTGCCTCCACCAGATGCCTTAAACTCTCTCTCTCTCACACTCCTCTCCAGCAGCTCTCTCTCACAGACACTCACCACACTCATACACACCCACACTTGTACACTCACACTCACTTGTACACCCTTATACATACTTATACATATATATACCTAACCTTCCCATTCAAAATTCACAATCTAATCCACAATTTGACATTCTCATCCCTAACCTCCTTAGTCTTGAAATTCCTCCTAATCTCCTTAGTCTTGAAATGCTTCCTAATGCAGAACCACCAAATGAACAAGACCAAGGTCCCCCGCCTAATCCCTTATTAATGATAGTTGAGCAACTGGCTCGACTACAAGATAATCAACAACAGTTAGCTAAGACAGTCATATGATGGGAACACCATCATGAGCCATAACTAGCTCAATTTGGTCTGATAAAGTCAATAAAAGCTCCTACATATCAGTCAGAAGGTCTCTTGGGCAGGTTGAGTTGTTTTGAGAAGAAAAGAAGAATAAAAGGTTATTTCTGTAATTTTACCAGTAATCAACAAATACAGAATAACCATAGGATTTTTCAGGGGCTACTAAGGGTCAAATATGCATTTAAGTCTAATAAGGGGGTCCATGTAGACAGAAAGGGGTTTTCACAAATTTCAAGAATTAAATGACATTTGAAATCCTAAAAACAGACCCACTTAATCTATTGGGGTTTGGTTAGGATAAAATTCATATAAATCATCTAAAATTTATAGAAAAATATTCTCTAGGGTTTAGCATCTTTGAATTGACCATCAGAACCTATTTTGACCCAAAATAGAGTCACAGATAGACTGCTGTCCTAATTTGGATTTTTGTATAAAGTACCCAATCTAATTAGGTCAAAACTAAAATCTAACTTTACCATTGGATTCCTTAGGTCCAAATTAGGTTTGTATCAAAATTTGGGCCTAATCTGAGATTATTTTGACATAGTTTGCATTTTAGTCCAAGTCTGACTCCTATTCTTTCAAATAACCCCTCAAATTTTGAAATTATTACAAATCCCTCTAACTTCTTCATCTTCTTCACAGAAATGCCCCTGCCGGCATTACTGTGTGAACCCATGAACTGCCGACCTTCAATTAAGAGATTCTCCCTAATTTCACGGCGAAACCCTTCCAAATTTAGAAGGAAGATTCTTGAGGAGTTGCTCTTCAATTTGAGGTAGGTCTTGCCTTCCAAATCTCGTCTAAGAGTGTAGATTCCCCGGTAGGAGGGGGTGACGTAATAAATTACGAAATAAAAATATAAAATAATCTCACAAAATATCAATCACACAATGTACACAATTATTTTAAGGTGGAAACCCAAATCAGGTAAAAACCACCACCTAACCCTCTCGAGTTAGGATTTTCCGATCAACTAAGTTGATCAAATCCACTAAACGAATCACTTAAACGAGGGTGATTCAACCTCAATTACAACCACGCTACTTTATATGAGGGTAGCGTACCTTAAACCCCTTCTCTTCACGAAAAGGATTTTGTCTTACAAAGGAGATGGGAATTAGCAAAGCGAATACCCAACCAAAGTAACAAAGATAAATAACAACAATCCTATAGAGCCAACAAATATGATCTTAACCTAAGCTTCTATAGGAATTAGGAAACTCCCCTTTGATGGAAGTGCGTCGAATCGATGACATGGGTGCGTGAGTCACGCGACGGCGCAACGGTGCTCTCGTGAACTACGTCGGGAGAGCGGGTGCGCAAATGATTGATGCTCTCTAGATGAAGAACTTGAGCTTGGACAGCAAGAGCTTCTCTTGGACATAAAGGAGTGGAAATGCTTGTTCTTGGTGTGTCTAGGTATATCTAAGTGTGTGTTAGTGTGGCAAAGGTTCCCCTCTATTTATAGAGGCCTTAAGAAGGCTTTGGAAGGATTTAGAAAGCTTCCATAGCCATTGGGTGCAAGGCCCAAGAGAATCAGGACGAAATCAGGGTTAATCATGACTCTGATAGGGTTATCAGACGTCTGATCCTGGCATCGGACGTCTGGAAAAATAGTTTAAGACGTTTGGGAACAAAGTCAGATGTCTGATTCTAGGTGGGTTTCCTTATTGACTTAGATCAGACCTAAACAGGGTTCTAGTGTAAGTTCATCAGACGATATGCTGGACGTTTGGCACTAGGTTTGAACATTTGGAAACCTACTTTTTCTGTGGGAATGGATTTCCAAGAGATTGCAATGGCTATAAGATCTCTAAAAAGAGATTTTGGGTCAACTGAGGCAAAACGGTCATTTATCAGACGTCTAGAAACACTTACGGACGTCTGATAAGGCTCTAACGGTCATATCCTTCAGTGTTTGCTAAACTAGCCAACAGTCCACTAATTGGACGTTTGGCAAAATCATCAGACGTCTGGTCTAAGGTCTGGACGTCTGAGTCAACAGTCGGACGTCTTAAAAGTATGCATCAGACATCTAATTTTCAGATTAGACGTCTGAAAAGGATGTTTGAACCCTATTTTGATTTTCTAAGTTTTCTATAGAAAACCTAAGTATCCTAGGGTTGTGCAGGTGTTCCTAGGACTACTGTTAGGGTACTTTGAGGCTCTTTAACATGAATCTAAGTAACAAAAATAAAGAACAACAAAAGTACAACGATTACAAGGAAAGGAAATCTATCCTATTCTTCATCTCCTTCCTTCTTCAAGCCATCGCTCCTCGTGAAGCTCCTCTGTTCTCTGTCAAGCTCCTCCAATCCATCCTGGATGCGAGCTCGAATTCCATCTAAACACGTCTCCATTTGCAATTGACCTAAAATCTAAGACTCCAAGTGCAAATGTTAAATGACACGTGTTTTGTTATCATCAAAACAAACGATCACGGTGCTCTAGCGCCAACATCCAAATCTTGTCCAAGAGTTCATGCAAACTCTTGGAAATCCTAAACCTATTTCGTGATTTTCGAGCTTTCAAAGCTTGGTTTCCAAGCTTGAAAGCTCGTCCTTTGGCCTATAAAAGACCCCCTTGGCATTCCCCTCTTCTTCAGCGAGAAACTGAGCCAAATCTAGCCCTATTTCCTCTCCTTCTTGACTCACTCTGCCTCGCTCCGGTGATCCCTTCCTCCGAGCTTCTTCATCGGCCATCACAGACTATAGCCGGTTAGTCTCGACTCCCCCGCTTCTTTTGCATCTCGGCATACCCTCGAGGCGCTTTCTCCCCCTTCAACGTCACCGTTCTCTCCCACCGGAGCTCCCTTCGTCTTCGGTGTAGGCCATACCAGACCCGGCGTCGCTCCTCCTCCTCATCGTCTGCTACCTACTAAGATCAACTCCCTAGCTTCTCTACTTCACAACTTCGTCTTCGCCACTTCGACTCAACCATAGCATCGCCTCCCGCGAATTCATTTTCCACCTCACCGACATACCTTCGGTGAGACCTAGTGGCTTCCACACGCACTCAAACATGCCGCTCCCACACTCCACACCTCTGCCTCATCACGACAATCAAAAGCCCTCACTCATCGAGGGCTATTGATCCCCCTATAGAGCCACCAAACACACATGCCTTCACCTGCACTCACGACCTTCGCTCGAAGGTTCCCAACCACGCCACCGCACCTAAACACCTGCACTGCACTCGTTGTCACCCAGCGACACTTTTGAAATCCTCTAAAGTAGCCATGAGGCCCTTTTTGTGATTTTCAAGTGCCAGCCCCCATCGCCATTAAAGAAACTCCTTCGAAGTGAGCTTTAAAGCTCGTTCTTCGTCTGCAGCTCCAAGTCTCAGCATCAGGAGACGCGAAATCGCTCCAACAGCTCGTGTGGACCGAAGATTAAGGGTGTTGACCACCCTTGTGCCCGAATTGAACGAACGAGAAACTTCGCGATTGCCTGAAGAACGGTGTGGGATTTTAGTCCCAAATCGTTAGTTGACGAGCTCCCGCAGTGGCATAAAAGGAAAAAGTGACTTGGACCCCTCACCCAATACACGAGGGGTTGGGTCCCTCCATTCACTGCCTTCACTCCTCGGCTATGCACATGCCATGCAGCCCTGGTCTCAGGTATCCGCATGCCTGATTGCTCGAATACCTACCTGATTGAGAGAAAGAGAGAGCGGGGAAAGGGGGTTTTGCTCTTGAAAGCCCCTAACACTTAGCCAAAATTCATGAATTTCTTCCCTTGTGCTTGAAGAGAAAAGAGAGAAGAAGAAAAGAGCCTAAGGCAGGAGACAGAAAAGAAGAAGAAGAAGCCAAGGAGAGAAAGGAAAGGAAGAAGAGGAACAGTTGAAGGAGAAGAACCCAAGAAGAAGAGTGCCCTCTTGGCACTGTAGCATCTGGACAGTTAAGTTGTCTGACTGAAGTTCCAGCCATCTGATCTCTGACAGGGAGTGCACTGTGCACTCAATTTACGTGTCATTTGGTTGACTAGTACTATTGCATTATTTAGTATAATTGTAATAGGGTAATTTGATGATTCAAATCATCATTTTACCCTAAGTTTTTTGACTACATTGACTCTTGCTTCTATATTTATATCCTTTGTGCTTGAAATTTCCATTATATTGCTATATTGTGCTTGGAATTGCAAACTTGAGTGTTCAATTGCTACTTGCTCCTTGCGTTCGACCTCAGATTTCTTTCGAGCTATAAATTTTAAGTGCTCTTCGTGATTTATTGGCTATACTACAGCGCATTACTTTTAAAACCTTGATTCAGAGCGAGCAACATGAACCTAACCAACCAAAGGCAAAACCCACCACCCCACGAGGAGCTTGTCATTCCTCTAAAAAAATTTTATGATCCATCTAATTATGAGGAAAGACCTGGAGTGGTTATTCCTGAAGGGGACTTTGAGATCAAGCTAGCTATTCTAAACCTGATTAGACATTTTCATGGCCTACCTAAGGAATATCCCTTTAGCCATTTAGAGGAATTGACAATCCTTGCTCAAACTACTCATTCCTGCAATGTGCGGGAAGATTTATGGCTTATGTGGCTTTTCCCTATTTCTCTTAAAGGCAAGGCTACCTATTGGTTCAGAACTATCAGCAGACCCATCAGAACTTGACCCTAACTCAAGAGTGCATTTCTTAAAAAATTCTTTCCTATTGGTTGTACTAAAGCTCTTCGATGATCTATTACGACCTTCCAACAAAAACCTGGTTAATCCTTGCATGAGTTCTAGGAGAGATTTTAGGAACTCTTTTGAAGTTGCCACATCATGAGATACCACTCTGGCAATTGTGCAAATCTTCTATCAAGGATTAGAAGATCAATTAAGAAGATTCGTAGATGCCTCATGCGGTGGCAAGTTCCTAAACAAAGATACTGAGAGTGCCTATCAACTCTTTGAAGAAATGAGTGAAAACTCATGTAATCATGCTTCCATGAGCATCTTTGGTAGAAATACCAACCCACAATTAGGTGTTCATGAGATAGGGAGTCATAGCCAATCTTGTCTTGTTACTTAGGATGATATTCACATGATCGCCTGAAGACTCGATCAAATGCAGATTCACTAGAAGAAGATTGAGGAAAGAATCAACTCACAAAACTGACTCCACCCCTACCTGCACCTAACCTTCTTAAAAGAGAAAACTTGCATCATGTTGGTGCCATTCCAGCTGAGTATAATTATTTTCCTGAGGCTACAGTAGATTTGATTGGGACATTTGATTATGGAAACTCTAACATCATTGGCCTAGCAACAGAGAATATTTCTGCTCTCTAGGAGTATTTTAGAAATCCTTCCAACTCAAATTGGGGGAATAACCCAAATTTCTCTTAGAAAGATCCTACTCAAGTTCCTTATCAAAAACAAACTCAACCAGGGATTTTTGGGCAAAATCAATACTAACTTGGACCTTCTCAAAATGTTATCAAAACCAAGGTTATGAAAACCCTACAAGGAATATAAAATCAGATGTCTCAAGTGACCCGTGTTGTTACAAATATTCAAAATCAAATCAAAGTCACTCCAAACCAAAGACCTGCAGCCAATTTACCCACCCAACCCATGCCCAACCCTAACAATCAAAGGAACCCATATTAAAGTGGAAACCACAATCTGCCCCCTATTTACCCAGCACCTCAGTAGCCCCTAGGTTTCAATCAAAACTAGCCCCCCCCCCCCCCCCCGACCTCCTTCTAGAAACAATCATACTGCTAATGCAGTCACCTTAAGGAATGGGAAACAACTCAAGATCCTGGGCATTCTCAATCTACACATGAAACCCACCTATCCAAAATGCAAGTTGACTCTCCTCCCACCTTGACACAAGAAGAAAAACAACATGAAAAAGATTCCCAAGGCAAGAATCCCATTCCCTTCCCTCAAGCCTTAAACTATCCACCGACAAAAGAAAAAAGAAGACTGAGCCTAAAATCAAGAACTCATGGAATTATTTGGCAGGTACAGATTAATATCCCTCTCCTAGATGCAATCAAGTATATTTTTGCTTATGCCAAATTTTTGAAAGATCTTTGTACTCCAAAGAGGAAAACCAAAAATCTAGGTAGGTAACCCTTTTTGAGACAGTAAGCTTAGTGATCGAGAGCAAGTTGCCTCCCAAAAAGAAAGACCCAGGTTCTCCCCTGATTTCGGTTGTCATTAATGACACCAATTTTGATCGTGCCTTGCTTGATTTAGGTTCCTCTGTTAATCTCATCCCCACCATTTTATTTGAGGAATTAACGATTGATGAACTAAAACTTCTTGAGATAACTTTGCAATTGGTAAACCAATCTACAATTAAACCTAGTGGGATTGTTGAGGATATAATTGTCAAGGTTTAGAATTGTTTATTTCCTGTTGATTTTTTGGTCCTTAACGTTGAGGTACTTGAAACCCTGCTAAATGTCCCTATCATCCTTGGAAGATCGTTTCTATCCACCGTAAAAGCCAATATTGATTGTCATTTGGGAAAAATGAAAATTACTTGCGATGGCTAAACAATTATTTTAGATACTTTTAAAGCTTCCAGGAGATTCCATGATCAAGAACTTTTTTAGGACTCAGATTTCGAAATAAATGAATTGGTCGAGGAAACAATGTTTATTGAATCTTGTTGCCCTTTGACCACTTTAGAAACGATTTCTACGATGATTTGGAGTCTAAAATAGATCAAGTGGTTGAAGACACAATGATTACTTAACAATTAGGAACTTGCATTAACCCTACTCCTTTTCCTAACTTACCACCCCCCACTTTGATTTCACCTCACCCACCCACCCTAACCTCATCTCCAATCTTCATCCCCAACCACTCTAACTTCCACTCTCCCTTGGACCTTCCACCTGATCCCCTCGAGCCTGGCCTACATCCAGAGTTAAAACCTTGGCCAGACTTGAGCTTTGTTTTCATTTATCCATCTCATTCTCGTCCCCTCATTTCCAATTATCAATTTGAGAACCAAGAGGAAGAAATGATTAATGAGGGCCTTCAAGCATCCAACTACCTCCGTGATTTTCCAGCCTTGCTATACACTGCGCCCAGCTAAAAAGGCGTAAAGACAACCCTGATGGGAGGTAACCCATCATTTTTCCCGCTTTTCATTTTCATTTCTTTCTCAGGTCCTGACTATCCTGACTTCGACCTCTTCTCACCAAGGTGATATCTTTTTACCTTCTTTATCCATGAGGACATTGCATATCTTTAGCATGGAGAATGGGGGTGTTTTAAATTTTATTGGTCTTTTCAGGATTTTTAGAACTCAAAAATACAAAATTTCTTCCTTCTTGCATGCATTTTTTCATAAAAATTACATTTATTCAAAAAACTTTTTGAGGAATTTTCAAAATAGGGGGCCAAGGTTGTGACTTTATTTTAATAAAGGTGCACATGAGATTTAGTCTTTAACAAAACCTAAGGACAAATCCAAGGATCCTTTGATTAGACTTTTCAGATCTAGAAATTTAGATTCGATTAAGTGTATCTCCCACAGAAATCCTCCTTAATCCTTGAAGAAACCAATTGACCCTAATTCTGTCTGGTAGTTTAAATAGTACTTGACTTAGTTTTTGATCTAGAAATTTGAATTCTTTTGAAACTCAAGTGTCAAAAATCCCACACACACAAGCCAACAAAAACAAAAGCCCAAAAATACATAAATAAATAATTCTTCGTGTTTAACTTAAGATGAAACTTTAGGTAGTTTTGATTGGATGAGTTCCTACCATGGAGAGGGGGAAAACTCTCCTTTAAGGAAATGATGACAACATGTTACCCCCTCGATGCTTGCTCCATATCTATATACGGAGTGCATAAGCAAATCTTGCAGTTCAGGTGTCTTGGACGGTACTATCCCGAAGTATCGAAGCAAAAGCCTAGATTCGCTGGGAGTTCATCTCACGGTGCCACAAGGTGTCAGGTTGTAGGGTTCCCAGAGGTGTCTTGGATGGTGCTTTTATAGCATTAGAGCAAGAAACTCCTTGAGGATTGGTAACGGGGACAATGATTTTGACATAATTCTCTTAAGGTTAATATGTGGCTAAGTGATGATAACATCATCATCAACCATAACTAGCTTTAATTAGGCAAAACAATTGACAAATGCTCCTACATAGCCGCTGGAGAGTCATAATTCACTGAATATCCTTTCTAAGAAGAATGTATTAAATCAGGGTTAAATCTATAATTTTAACAGAAGATCATGAATGCAGAATAATCATGGGTTTCCTAAGGGTTAAACTAAGGTCAAATGAGCATTAATGACTAATAAGAGAGTCTGTACAGATAGAAACAGGTTTTCGCACACTTCGAGAACTAACAAAGCTCCCAAAACCCTTAATTCAGACCCGCTTAAATAACAGAGGTTCTGGTCAGGATAAAATTCATCTAAACCTTCTAAAATTCATATAAAAATATTCCATAAGATTTTGTATCCTTGATTTGACCATTGGAACCCATTTTGACCTAAAACAGAGTCTTAGATAGGAAGTTTCCCTAATTTGCATAAATTACCCAGTCAACTTAGTCAAAACCAAAATCCAACTTCACCATCAGATTTCTTGGGTCCAAATTAGGTTTGTACCAAAATTTAGGTCTAATCAGAGATCATCTTAACCTAGTTTGCATTTTGGTCCAGTCTGACTCTTTTTCTCTCAAAAAGCCCCTCAACTTTTGAAAATCCTTACAAATACCCCCCTAACATTGTTGCCTTCTTCACTAAGAGGCCCCTGTCACCACTACCATGTGAACACACCTACAACAGAGTTTCAATCAAGGAGTTCTCCCTGATTTCACGCCTAAACCCTTCCAAAATTGGAAGGGGAACTCCTAAGAAGATCCTCTTCCATCTGGGCTACATCTTGGTTTCTAAGTCTTGCCCAAAACCTAATGCGAATGATTTGAAAATGTGGGTTTCCTATTTCACGAAATCTTCTAGCTTCCAAGTTTGGTTTCCAAGCTTGGAATGCCCCCTTGAAGATTATAAAAGATCCCCTGATGCAAACCTCACCTCCTTAGCTTGGTTTTGGATCGGATTCCACCTTCTTCTCCTCTCTCTTGCCCAACACTCTGCAAGCTCTGGTGACTTCTCCGTCCACCTTATTTGCCGTCGCTAGAGACTATAGTCGGCCGGTTTCTCTTTCTCAAGCTCGTCCACGTCTCGTAATACCAGCAGGCGTCACTTTCCTCATCTTCCCCGCCGCTTCTCCCCCATCTGAGGCTTCGTCTTCTCCAAGTCCGACGTACCCTCGGTAAGGAAATTTCCTCCCTTTCCTCAATTAGCTTAGGTTAGTCAGGTCCCTTTCTTCCTCTACTTCCTTTCTATCTATTTTATCACTCAATCTGATCACCGACACCACCATACGCCATCATCTTCCTCCTCTTTGCTCACACCTCCGATGAGGCCTCTTGATGAGAACCTCATCATGAGCCATAACTAGCTCATTTTGACCCAATACAAAGGATAAAAGCTCCTACATATCTCAAGGAAAGGCTTAACTCAGAGAATTCTGAGTTTGAGAAGAAAACCAGTCATAAGGGGTAAAAGTGCAATTTTACCAGTATAATCTGCATACAGGGTAATTCTGGGCCCAAACACAGGTCAAAACAGCTTAATAAGAATAAAAGTGGGATGAGATGATCTAGCAAGGGCTACAGCACTTCCAAGGAACCAAATGATAATCTGTAACCCTAAAACAACCCACTTCAATTCACAAGGTTCGAGGCAAAGTAAAAATAGAATAAACCCTCTAAAATTCATAGAAAAATAATCTCTAGGGTTTAGAACCTTCAATTTGGCCTTTAGAACCCATTTTGACCTACATTGAGAGCCATGCCCAATTAATAACTTAATTTGGGTTTTTGCGCAAATTGACCGGTCAAACAAGGTTTAATATGAAAATAAAATTCACCATCAGATTCCTTAGGTCCTAATTAGTCATGTATAAAAACTTGAGCCTAAGAAGAAACCTCCTTGACCGAATTTACACTTTGGTCCTCATATATTTACTCTTTGGCCCTCAACTTTTGAACCCTCGCATTTAGGCCCCTAACTCTCCTTCGTTCTTTGCAAACAGGTCCCTCCTGCAAAACCCTGCCAGCACCATGCTCCGGCGACCTTGCGCGGAGCATGGCGCCGCGCAGGGTGAGGTGGAGGACCTGGCAAGTGTACCGGGGGTGCCCTGCGTCGTCAGCCGTCGCAGGAGCACCCCCATGGTCATTGTAGCCCCCCATACCGGCCGTGCGAACGCACGGACGGTATGGGTTCGTATTCCGACCATTCTCCGGCGAGGGAGACACGTCGTCTCCCTCCGCCTTCCTCCCTGCTTCAACCCTATAAATACCCCCCGCCGCTCCACCGACGAAGGCAGCCTGGATCTGACGGAGAAAACCCCCAGCTTTCTTCTCTTCTTTCTCCGGCAGACGCTCACCAGCTCCGGCGACTTCCTCCCCCTCCACCTCTTCGCTCTGCCGCACTACCAGCAGCAGAGACCTCCTCCCCTGCTCTTCCCGCGCCACGCCGCACCCAGCTGGCGCCTCTCCAGCCCTCTGCTCGCCGCCGCCCCTCTCCCTGAGCATCGTCTTCTCCGGCGACAGTCGATACGACTGTCGCCCTGTTCCTCCCCCTTCGTCCCTGCAGTTAAGTTAGACTTACTCCCCTTCTTCTCCTCTTTCTTTCCCCGCTTTCGATTTAGTCAATTAAGCCCTCTACCGACCCTGTTCACCCTCATCCTCTCCGCCTCCGACCACCCTCCGGCGAGCCGCTCCCACCACCTCAGCGACCCACACGGCTCGCCGACTACCGCAGAACCTCCGCCTCCTCACCCTGATCCTCTTCCGCCCCTCCACTTCCCACCAAACACCCTCTGCAGACCCACCGAACACACCCACTCCCTCGCTCACAGTTTGACCTAGGACGACCTGACAGCTCCATTTCGCCCCCTGCAGACCCCCTGACCACCTTCGCCGTGCCACGGCGAAGGTCCCCCGCCTGTCTGATCTGGCCGAGAGGCCGTGCCATTGGTTTCAGGTTCCAGGCCTTGACCGCCATTGGCGAGGAAGCTCGAAGCCTGCTCGAGGTTGCTTCAAGCCGAGATATCCCAGGTTGAAAAGCCACGGCCAGCGCGGAAGAGTCTCGCGCACACACCCTGGCCCTCAATTGGAGCTGTGCGCCTCAACAGCCGATGCAATTGGGAGCACCATCCCTGCTGCAGGCGTGAGAGAATCTCTCGAAGGCGCGCGGATGCATAAAGGCAAAAACTGCCTTATGCTGTTTGCCTCAGTTACCACGGGGTGAGGTCCCTCTCACCCGACCCGACCCGACTCGGCCTCGTCCGTGACCACGCTCCGCGGACCTGGCCCGACCCGATTAGACTGACCTGCACTCCTCGCCCACCACGCACGCCGGTGGGCCTGGACCCGGGCCTGATCCGAACCCGATTACCCGGTAGCGCTCTGGGAGAGCTTCCGATGAGTGATTTCAGAGAGAGAGATACGCGGGGGAGGGGGGTAGAGTAGGTTTTTGCCTTGACGAATAGACTCTGAAGTGTGCAGGCCAAAGAAGAAGAAGCAGACCCGCTGAAGAAGAAGGAGCTGCTGCACTGTAGCGAAGGCATTGTTAAGTCGTCTCAGCACTGGCGCAGACGACGGAAGGTCAGCAGCCAAAGAAGAAGAAGACCCGCTGAAGAAAAAGGAAGAGCAACAGCCATCGCGAAAGAAGAAAAAGAGAGGTCAAGGCAGGTGAAGACAAAGCAGAAGAAAGAGAAGCAAGAAGCAAGAAAAGAAGAAGACGATCTGACGAAAAAGAAAGAAAGGAAACAAGGAAGAACAGAAGAAGAGCACGAGGGGAAAATCTGAAGAAAGCAGAAGAAGAAGAAGAAGAAAGAACAGGAAGAACCAAAGACAAAGAGGAAGAAAGAAGAAAAGAAGAAGAAGCCAAATTTTCATCTCTCTCTCTCTCTTTATTTTTGTAATAGAACTTGTATATCTCTAGAATACAACTTGCTCCCTGAGTTCGACCTCGGGAACTCTTTTATTTTTCCGAGTAAAAAATTTTATATGAAACGTTGGTAACAACCGGCTTTACTACAACGATATAACTCAACCCGGTCACAAACCGACGCCTCATCATTTTGGCGCCGTTGCCGGGGAGCAACGGCTATTCTAGAGGTAAACATTCCTGTTTCTTTTAAGTTCTGATAATCTCCTCTCTTTTGTGCAGCTACAGGAACTCAAGAAGACAAGCAACCACACCAAAGACAGGTAAATTTTTCCTCTCACTATTAACCCCTAAGCTCTAAAGAGGAAGAAAAGAAAAGAACAAGCAATATAGGGCTAACCTGTCTTCCATATTTAGTAACCATAAAAGTTGCATGTTTTCAACTCATTATTTCTGCACACTATTAAGGGTATTTAAGGGCTAACACATTCTTGCTTGAGCCCTAATTACCCAACAAAGAATTAACTGGACCAAGTAGAGCCAACCTAGGATCCAACACTAGGGATTTAGAGACACACTCCTTAAGCAAGAATTGAGAAAACCAAATGAAGTGTGCCCAAGCCCTTGTCTGAAAATACCTATTCAAAGAAAATCTAAAACAATTGGCTCTCTAAACACTTGAACCCTAAAAGACAGGACCTAAAAGCTCTCAAAGAAAACAAGAGGTAAAGTTGACCCCTTGGGTCAACCAACCTTAAATTAGGTCACTCCTTGCACTTAAAAGACTAAAGTTCAAGTGAAAACCTTAAGCACCCTGATCTTAAAATTGGTAGACTTAAGAGGTCAAGATCCCCATTCTGGTCTACCTGGAACTGCAGTGACAAGAGAGGTCGGGTGGGGGAAACCCTGTAACCCGTGGGGACGCTCTACCGTGTAGGGGTCTTCGCGGGACTCTCCCTCTCTGGCTGCCCAGGTAATTCTCAGGTGGACGATCTTTCTGATCAAGGGGTCCATCTGCCCCGAACCTCTATAGTCACCCAACAATTTTTGGGTGTCTTGATTTGGTCCAGCACCTGCTTATCTCATCCAGCCCTTCAGTATTTTTCAGGAGGTCCTTGAAAACCTCCAATAGAAGTTCACTCTCCCCGAGGCTAAGCCTCGGCCCCTTTGTTTTTGCAGAAATCATTCACATAGCCCCTCTTTCCTCTGATTCTGAACAAAATCCCCTTCTTCCATCTTAATTCAAACTTTGATTCCACCACCAGATCCAATTATGCAGCCTAATCACCTAGCAAGACTACCATTCAAGAAACCTGAATATCGGAGATCTATGAAAGATAAAATGATCGAGAATGCCATAAGATTCTATGAAAAAGAAGAAAAAACCTCAACACCAAGAGGAGATATTCAGGTTGATGTCCCAACAACCACATCCTTCATCATGAACTGTGCCCAAATTCTATTGACTGGAATTTCAAAAGGATCAACCCGAGATATGCTCATGACAGGATACATTGAGATGGAAAAATTACACCAATCTGAATACCTTCAATGCTTGACAAATCCTGTACTTTGGGAACAACACCAAGATGCCCTTATAAAACGGGTAGAAATGATGAAATCAGTAGAACAAATTATCAACCGGAAATACCCGTATATACCAGAAACAGAGGATGAACCATCTTGGAACAGTATCAAGGAACCATTCAGTTTCCCAGATCCCGGGATTGAGGCACAAAGTGGTTGTAAAATCCCAACCCAGGTAGAAGATAGCATTAAAATAGGTTGGGAAGTTGCAGGAGAAAACAATGCTGAGCCAACCCTAGGCCATAAATCACCAAGCTTAGAACTCCAAGGCTCCTGCAATAACAAGATTAGAATTGAACCTCTGGAGGGTATAAATTCCACCCCTTGTTTTGATAAGGTGACCCTCGAAGGTTATTTGGACTTAGGTTCTAATAATTCTACCCACATCCTAAGCCTAGAACCTAAATCTGAAACTTATTGGGAAGATTATGAGGCCCTTTATGAGAAAGATCAAATCTTCACAGAATATGATTCCGGGCCTCTATTTGATGAATGTCCTTTTCCAACATCCTCAGGAAATCTGATCGATTTTTCAGAAAACATGCCAATTTATGATACAGAAACTGAGGAGTTGGATGAGCAAGGTTTTAATGGGGTCTATCCTACCAGCTTAGAGCTTGAACAGAACATCTTTTTGAACCCAGAATTGACATATAGGCTAGAACCCAATCAGGCTGCTGATTCCACATCTGATGATTTCTGCTGTGGTGGAATTCATGATCATTTTCGCCAACTCTCCGACAATTTCAGATCTGACTATAATTGCGGAGAAACTCCCCTTCCTGAACACGCCAGGCCTATCTACGACCTCAGTTCACATGACTCTGACTCTGACTCTGACTCTGAGGTCCTGATTCCCGAGATCACTGATAACACAGAATCATTCCTTTTCGATCCTCAGGAACCAAAAACAGAAAATGCCAAGAGTGATTGCAACCCAGAATCCAAATTTTTTCTCGAATCCGATTTCTTTCATCCTACAAACACTCTTCCGGCATTTGATAGTTACCCAGAGGACTCTCTACAGAAAATCACCTATCATCTGTTCCTAGAAGAGCCCTCGTACACAATGGCCACCTCATCCGCACACACAGAACGGATCAAAACCTCTCCCAAACCCCGACCCGCAACCGGACTCAATTTCTATGCTGATTCACCTCTCACCGAGCCGATTGCATTTCCACATCGGGTTTCGAACATTGATCAGACTACATACCATGCTCTATCATTCTCTGATCACCCCTGTAGGGTTCCTGCATCAACCACTGATTATCCTACGGGTCCCTACTCTGACCAGGCTGATTCGGCACAGCCAAACCCTGCGTTTACACTTCCACATCCATCTGAGCTTCATAATTTCTGGTGGGCTCCACACCTTTTTATCCACATCTATCAACCCACCAGATTGATTGGGTTTGGGCTGCATCATCAGCCTGTTGATCTGAACAAGCACCTGGTTGGACCAACCAGGCTCTTAATCAAGGTGCTTGTCTTACAAAACTCTGCTGAGTTGACCATCCCCTCTCCATCGCATTTCCCGCTTGGCTGAAGGCATCAAATTTAGCGCTTAACGGGAGGCAGCCCGTCATTCTCTTTGAAAACCTGAAACTTGTTCTGACACCTTTCAGCACTCGAAGTTCACCCTTATAGACAGCCGACCCCAACTCAGATGTTCGCATCTGAAATTTGAAATCGTCCGCAAAAATTCAACCCGACCCATCCACTCACCCAAATTTCTGTCTTAAGGAATGAACTAAGACCCCCTAGGTTACAATGAGGACATTGCAAATCTTAGGCATGGGGGGGTAGGAAAGTGCAAAAACTTGTAAGAAAAGGTTTCAAACGAAAAAATTCACATATGCCAAAAATACCATAAAAATTAAAAAAAAATTTTTCGAAAAAGAATAAGAGGAAAAGAGGAGAAGGAAAATTTTGTGAAGGAGAGAAGAAACAAAATGAAAAAGGAGCACAAAATTATAAGAAAAGTTGATAGTCATTAGTAAGGAACTAAGGAATTAACCTAAGTTCTAGACCTCATTCAAGAAAATAACTGAAAAGTGCACAATAAGATTAGTAAGAATGCAAACCTTAGGCATTCTTGAATAGACTCTTAGTACTCATTAAGATCTGGACACTCCTCAAGAGGTTGAGGAAAATGAAAAGCTGAAGTATTAGGTCTAAGGCTTAGGAAGTATTCGGCCTCGTTAACTAATTTTTGGTTTACGGGACTCAGTAACCTAAGCACCCTAATCTCACACACAGCCTGGTTCAGTAAGCGTAAAAATCAGAATCACGCAGAAGCGTCGCAAAAATCTGAAAAGAACACCTAGAATAGGAATGGCCGATCAACACAAGTTGATTTGGACGAGTTCCCAGCGCGGAGAGGCGGGAAATCCCCTCGAAGATGCGTAACAAAATATCATCTCCTCGGTGCTTGTCTCTTAGGATATTTACATATCCTACGGGGGGCATGTAAGCACTCTGCTGGTTCAGATTCCATGGATGGCATTATCTCGAAGTGTCAATTGCCAGGGTCTGGATTCGGCCACGGAATACCATGGATGGGATTATCTCGAAATCTCAATAGCCAGGGTTCCGGGGGTTGCCATGGGCGGTGCTATCTCGAAGCATCGATCGCCAGGAACCCTTGAGGATTGATGATGGGAGCAAGGAATCTGATACAGACCGTGTTGAAAAGCCAATCCTAGACTAGAACTAAAAAGAAAAAGAGAGAGAAAACTCTCCAAACAGAAAAAACTTTCTATCTCTCTCTTACAAAACGCACTGCGAACTGGGCCAGGGCTAAAATCATTTCAAGCACGGGTGCTTTAACCACGAAGTCCAATAAACCTTAGGTTAGTTCTTGCGGGCCTTAAAAACCTTTGCTAAAAGACTGAGGCTAAGGCTAGACAGATTTGGATCTTGATTGGTACTAGAGTATCTTTTAGGCCTATGGTCAGCATTCTAACCTAATCTATGCTCAAATAAAAAGGCACTTATCTAAAACCATTGAAAACTTCATGGTCTAGAACAAGGGTTGAAACCTTAAGTTTTTTTTGCTAAGGGACTAGCAAAAGCTAGGCATGGGGGTATGATGAGAACCTCATCATGAGCCATAACTAGCTCATTTTGACCCAATACAAAGGATAAAAGCTCCTACATATCTCAAGGAAAGGCTTAACTCAGAGAATTCTGAGTTTGAGAAGAAAACCAGTCATAAGGGGTAAAAGTGCAATTTTACCAGTATAATCTGCATACAGGGTAATTCTGGGCCCAAACACAGGTCAAAACAGCTTAATAAGAATAAAAGTGGGATGAGATGATCTAGCAAGGGCTACAGCACTTCCAAGGAACCAAATGATAATCTGTAACCCTAAAACAACCCACTTCAATTCACAAGGTTCGAGGTAAAGTAAAAATAGAATAAACCCTCTAAAATTCATAGAAAAATAATCTCTAGGGTTTAGAACCTTCAATTTGGCCTTTAGAACCCATTTTGACCTACATTGAGAACCATGCCCAATTAATAACTTAATTTGGGTTTTTGCGCAAATTGACCGGTCAAACAAGGTTTAATATGAAAATAAAATTCACCATCAGATTCCTTAGGTCCTAATTAGTCATGTATAAAAACTTGAGCCTAAGAAGAAACCTCCTTGACCGAATTTACACTTTGGTCCTCATATATTTACTCTTTGGCCCTCAACTTTTGAACCCTCGCATTTAGGCCCCTAACTCTCCTTCGTTCTTTGCAAACAGGTCCCTCCTGCAAAACCCTGCCAGCACCATGCTCCGGCGACCTTGCGCGGAGCATGGCGCCGCGCAGGGTGAGGTGGAGGACCTGGCAAGTGTACCGGGGGTGCCCTGCGTCGTCAGCCGTCGCAGGAGCACCCCCATGGTCATTGTAGCCCCCCATACCGGCCGTGCGAACGCACGGACGGTATGGGTTCGTATTCCGACCATTCTCCGGCGAGGGAGACACGTCGTCTCCCTCCGCCTTCCTCCCTGCTTCAACCCTATAAATACCCCCCGCCGCTCCACCGACGAAGGCAGCCTGGATCTGACGGAGAAAACCCCCAGCTTTCTTCTCTTCTTTCTCCGGCAGACGCTCACCAGCTCCGGCGACTTCCTCCCCCTCCACCTCTTCGCTCTGCCGCACTACCAGCAGCAGAGACCTCCTCCCCTGCTCTTCCCGCGCCACGCCGCACCCAGCTGGCGCCTCTCCAGCCCTCTGCTCGCCGCCGCCCCTCTCCCTGAGCATCGTCTTCTCCGGCGACAGTCGATACGACTGTCGCCCTGTTCCTCCCCCTTCGTCCCTGCAGTTAAGTTAGACTTACTCCCCTTCTTCTCCTCTTTCTTTCCCCGCTTTCGATTTAGTCAATTAAGCCCTCTACCGACCCTGTTCACCCTCATCCTCTCCGCCTCCGACCACCCTCCGGCGAGCCGCTCCCACCACCTCAGCGACCCACACGGCTCGCCGACTACCGCAGAACCTCCGCCTCCTCACCCTGATCCTCTTCCGCCCCTCCACTTCCCACCAAACACCCTCTGCAGACCCACCGAACACACCCACTCCCTCGCTCACAGTTTGACCTAGGACGACCTGACAGCTCCATTTCGCCCCCTGCAGACCCCCTGACCACCTTCGCCGTGCCACGGCGAAGGTCCCCCGCCTGTCTGATCTGGCCGAGAGGCCGTGCCATTGGTTTCAGGTTCCAGGCCTTGACCGCCATTGGCGAGGAAGCTCGAAGCCTGCTCGAGGTTGCTTCAAGCCGAGATATCCCAGGTTGAAAAGCCACGGCCAGCGCGGAAGAGTCTCGCGCACACACCCTGGCCCTCAATTGGAGCTGTGCGCCTCAACAGCCGATGCAATTGGGAGCACCATCCCTGCTGCAGGCGTGAGAGAATTGGGGTGGGACATTTAGTCCCACCTCGGAATCTCTCGAAGGCGCGCGGATGCATAAAGGCAAAAACTGCCTTATGCTGTTTGCCTCAGTTACCACGGGGTGAGGTCCCTCTCACCCGACCCGACCCGACTCGGCCTCGTCCGTGACCACGCTCCGCGGACCTGGCCCGACCCGATTAGACTGACCTGCACTCCTCGCCCACCACGCACGCCGGTGGGCCTGGACCCGGGCCTGATCCGAACCCGATTACCCGGTAGCGCTCTGGGAGAGCTTCCGATGAGTGATTTCAGAGAGAGAGATACGCGGGGGAGGGGGGTAGAGTAGGTTTTTGCCTTGACGAATAGACTCTGAAGTGTGCAGGCCAAAGAAGAAGAAGCAGACCCGCTGAAGAAGAAGGAGCTGCTGCACTGTAGCGAAGGCATTGTTAAGTCGTCTCAGCACTGGCGCAGACGACGGAAGGTCAGCAGCCAAAGAAGAAGAAGACCCGCTGAAGAAAAAGGAAGAGCAACAGCCATCGCGAAAGAAGAAAAAGAGAGGTCAAGGCAGGTGAAGACAAAGCAGAAGAAAGAGAAGCAAGAAGCAAGAAAAGAAGAAGACGATCTGACGAAAAAGAAAGAAAGGAAACAAGGAAGAACAGAAGAAGAGCACGAGGGGAAAATCTGAAGAAAGCAGAAGAAGAAGAAGAAGAAAGAACAGGAAGAACCAAAGACAAAGAGGAAGAAAGAAGAAAAGAAGAAGAAGCCAAATTTTCATCTCTCTCTCTCTCTTTATTTTTGTAATAGAACTTGTATATCTCTAGAATACAACTTGCTCCCTGAGTTCGACCTCGGGAACTCTTTTATTTTTCCGAGTAAAAAATTTTATATGAAACGTTGGTAACAACCGGCTTTACTACAACGATATAACTCAACCCGGTCACAAACCGACGCCTCATCACCTCTGCACCCCCACAATCCATCAAATGCCTTGCCAACACGTTCATAAGCTTCTCCACACCACCATGAACCAAAGTCCTTTCTTAATTCCCTCTTCCATCCACTCAAACGTTCCCCCAACCAACCCACTGTCACACAAGCTCCTCCGACCTCGCCTGACCACCACATGCCCTCTCACGCCTCGTAAACACTGCCACCTCACTTCACACCCTCCAGCGATGCTCTTGAGCATCTTTAATTGGGTTGAGGGGCCGTATTTGTGATTTCAGGTGTTTGCCATTATCCATCACTGCCGCCATCATCTTTGTCAAAGTTCACCTCCCTCTGGTCACAATAGCCCTCGATTTCACCTCCAGGTGATGCGGATGGTGCCTGTGCATCCATCTGCTGCCTCAATTGAGACTCGAGGCCTCAGCAGATTCGCCAATTAGAGGCATCTCCTTTAGCAAGATGCTGCGACCTCGCGCGAGGAAAAGAGCAGTGGGATTAGTCCCATATCGGTGACAGAAGAGCGCGTAGCTACACTTAAATTATTTTTGTGCATAGTGCTTATTGTCCAGCACACGAGGGGTCGGGTCCCTCTTCACTCATATCGCTCACTCCTCGGCTACCTATCACACCCGGTAGCCCTGATCCCCTGCCCGGATCTTAATACCCACCTGGATACCTGATTGTAGACCCGATTGCGCAGGTTTTTGAGAGAGAAGAAGAAGAGGGAATTTATGAGAGAACGGGGGAGGGTTTTGATCTCTTGTGCTCTGTGCTCACTCTTAGCCGTTGAGGCCTTGGTTCCCTTGTGCTTGTGAAGGAGAAAAAGAAGAGGGAAAGAAGGCTTAGAGAAGAAAGAGAAGGCTCAAGAAGAGAAGGAAAACTGAAGCAGAAGAAGAGAAATAAGGAAGAAAGGCTTTGAAAACCTTATGCCTGTGCTTACTTTTGATCACTTAAGTTGTCTGATTGATATATTTGTCGTCTGATTGAGCATTATTTGAGATACTGTTGCTTTATTTAAATACTATGGTTAAGAACTGAAATAATGAGATGCATGCTTAATTTGAAGATTAAATTGGTGATTCAAATCATCACTTTTTAGATTCTCTCAATTCTTTTTGTCTCTAGATCCATTAGATTTCATTGAATATCTATTTGAATGCTCAATTGATTGTGCTCATTTATTCTGAATGCAATTAATGTTAGTTCGACTTTGGACTCCATTGTAGATTCTGAGTTATAAATTTTATCTGCTTGAGAGCTATTTGTCAACTATACTACAATGCATTCCCTTAAAACTCGATGAAAGCTTGATTAACACTAAGCATAGGGGAGACAATAACAAAAACATCAAACTATAATTTCAAAAAAAAAAGTGTTGGCCATCCACAAAGCACTGACACTTGATTTTTTTCATTGCTATGCAAATTCTGGATCGATTTCTTAGGTTAAGGAAGTTTATATTGCGAAAACAGTTGACAGGATACTTGGAATCTAATGGGGTAAATTTGTCAAATTCTTGGGAAGATACACAGATCTTGTTTTGTGCTAACCTTTGGATCCAGGGATAAATCCTGATGTTTTATCTTAAACAAATGTCGTACCTTCCTTACTTTTCAAAACAACCAAAGTCTTGTAAAAGTGTTCTAAAGAAAAAAAAGCTTTTCCCTAATACCATTTTGTAAAATAATTTTGCTAAGGGACTAGCAAAAAGATAAGCAAGGGAGTGTGATAAACACCAGTTTATCATCATTCTTAGGCTAAAAATTAGACCTAGATCCTAAGTTTTCTACATTGTATTTTGGTATTAGACTGCATTTAGGCATTCACTTGCATGTTAGGCTTAGGCATGCATTGCATTGTTTTATGTTTTAATACACTTCATTTCATTGTCAGGGATGATTGCACTATGAAAATCACTTAAACCCTGGTAATGTGAAAGGCAGAAACTAAGAAGATAGAGCTTCATTCCAGCTGGATCCTAGCTCAATCCAGCTTACCTCAGCTAGATTCTAACTCAACCCAACTCATCTCAGCTAGATCCAGCTCATTCTAGCTCCTCCCAGCTCATGGTAGCTCAACTCAACTTAGCTTAGATACTAATGTTCAACTAGCTAAGCTAAGTCAGCTGATGAGTCACCAACTAGCTTAGGTCAGCTCATTATCAGCTCATGAAGACTCAACTTATCTTAATCTAGTTGAGCTTAGCTATTGGATCGAAGCTAGTTAGGAAGTCTTTAAGCATATCTGACTCAACTCCCCTTAACTCCAGACTAGCTGGGTCCAGCTCAACTCAGCTCATCCTGCTTAGCCTAGCTACTAGCAAAGAAGTAGTTAGCTAAGCTACTAGCTGAGCTCACAGAAGGTCTACTTCAGCTAAAGTTAAGCTCCATGAAGCTAAAGATAGCTCCTCCTACTCAACCACTATTGCGATCGAACATCGTTGTATTTAGAAAAATATAGTGTCGTAGTATAGCGATGAAAATCAAAGTGACATTTAAATTTATAGTTCTTGAAAAATTGTGAGTTCCGAGGTTGTTCGCATGAAGAAATTGTAGCAAATTGATTCACTAATCACATTAATCAAGAATAATAATGCAGGTGAATCAAATAACCAAAATGATTTCATTTAAGAGCAAAAATGTATCTAAAAAATTAGGGACAAAAGTATAAAAAGAGAGGACTAAAAATGGTGATTGAAATTACCAATTAAGCCCTACAATTAAGCACTAATCTCAACAGTACTCAAGAGCCAAATAACTCAACAGTAACCCTTAATCACTTATCCACGTCAGACCAAGCTCAAATAAATCCATAGGGCCTCAAATCAGACGTCTGCAAAGCTTGACAGATGCCTTATCCTTCATGCTCAGATCACCTCAGAAGTGCCTAAGTGTTGGCATGCACCCCAAGGTGCTATAGTGCAAAACCTTCCCTTCCTTCCTCAGAATCCTCTTTCTCTTTCTTAAATTTGATTATAGGGTATACGGGTAAACAGTAACCAGGTAATCGGGTCAGAGGGTCTAGGCCCACATACGTGGTTCGTGGGCGATGGTGTGCACGTGCGTAAGAAGAGGACCTCACCATTGTGCGTACTGAGGTAGCTAGGTAGTGAGGTTAATTCCTTATATATGCAAAATAAAATCAAAAATCCCAATGTGGGACTATCTGGAATGCTTGAAATGCAAGAGCTGTTGCTGCTCTTCTCCTCGCAATTAGCTATTGGTGCGTTGATGCTAGGCTTGATTAAGACTGCAGACACCTTCAGGAGATGAAGCTGCATTGATTGGGAGTGGTCTTGAGTCTAGCGGTGGTTGGCGTATGGCGGCAGAGGTTGAGGAAGGCGGAGGTGACGACGGATGTCCAATGGCACTTGAAATAGACAAATACAGCCTTGCAGCCTAATCAAACTTGCTCAAAAGCTTCACCAGACTACGATGAGTGCAGTGGTGGTAGAGGTTTGGTGGTTGACAGTGTAGGTGTTTGAGTTGCTGAATCAGATTTTAAAAGTATTGCGTTGTAGTATAGTCAAAATAGCATTCAAAACAGATATAATTTTATTACTTGAAAAGATTTCTGAGGTCGAACACAGGGAGAAAATTAGTATTTAGAAATCAAGATTACAATTTAAACTGAAAGAAATTACAATTGTAGCAGTGTCAGAGTGCAAAAATGTGGGAGTAAAATGGTGATTTAGATCACCAAATACTCCTACAATATCACCAAGGAACTCAATATATGAATATGCAATATAAGCTGTGGTCTATCGTCTGATGAAAGAATCAGACGACTTAAATGCCTGATCCTTCTTCTCTTCTTTAGCTTCTGCCTTCTTCATCCTTCTGCCTTGCTCTCTTGCTTTGGCTTATGCTCTTCTTCTTTTTCTTCCTTCTTTTCTCTTTCTTTTGCCTTGGCTTCCTTCTGCTCTAACTTAATCCTTTCGTCTGCCTTGACCCTTAGCTATTCTGGTCTTCTCTTCTCCTTCTTTCTTCTGCCTTAAGTCCTGCGGTCCTCCTTTTCTTCAAATTGCGGCTAAGTGTTGGCCGGAGAACCCTGTAGCAAAACCCTACCCCTACCCACACGACTCTCTTCACTTTCTCTCTTAGGATTCACTCTCCCAGAGCCACACATGAATTTGGGTAATCGGGTCGGGTGCATACCCGGAACCAGGCCCACCAGCATGTGGTAGTGAGAGAGGAGTGCAGGTCAGGTCGAGTTAGGCTAGGTCTGTGGGGGCAAGGTCACGGACGAGGCTGGTGAAGGGTGAGTGGGACCTCACCCCGTGGTAACTGAGGCAATAAGCCTTCTTCACTTTTTCAATTTATTTTGGTGCGGGCGCTCTTTCACTTCCGAGGTGGGACTAAATGTCCCACATATCTTCCACGCATCTGCAGCAGCGAGTTATCTTCGCAATTACAGCAACCGCAGAGTCTCTCAACTCCAATTGAAGTCCTGGATGCGCGCACAGGAAACTTCCGCACGTCCTGGGACTGAAGCCTAGGCATAGCAAGACCTGGGCATGGCTTCAAGCTTGCTTCAAGCTCTGCAACAATTGCGGATGGGGCCTGAACCTGAGAACACAAGAACGGCCTCGCGGCCACGTCAAATTGTTCAGGAAGGTTCGCTGGAGCATGGAGGATGTGATGGGGATGTTAGCGTGGCTCAGGGGTGCCTGTGAGTGCGTGCCTAGGGCACACTATGTGCGAATGTGTGGTTGTGTTCGGGGAGGTGTTTGGGTGAGTGGCGCGGTGCGTGGAGTGAGAGGAAATGATTAGTAGGGTGAGGCGGAGGTCGTAGGCTTGTCGGCGAAGGTTGTGGTGGCCTGTGGAGGTGGGATGGCCTCGCCGGAGTTGATGGTCGGAGATGGAAGGGATGGAGGTCGGTAGTGGTTGATTTGAAGTGAAATAAATGTGGAAGTAAAGTAGAGGTGAGAGGGAGCTTATCTGGGAGGTCAAGGGACAAAGGGGGTGAGCGAGGGCGTCGGGTCTAGTATGGCCGACGTCGAAGACGAAGGCGGCTCCAGTGAGGTGGGATTGGCGAGGACGAAGAGGGAGAAGCGCCTGTTGGTACGGTGAGATGCGGATGTAGTTAGGGAAGAAAGATTTGCCGTAGGTATGGCGGTCGAATGACGAGGAGGAGCAGGGAAGGTCGCTAGATGTCGAGGAGCCTACAACCATGAGGGGAAGAGAGGAATTTGAGGTATTTGCGGCTGAAATCAAGCGTAGAGGAGTCGGGGTGATCTAGGCTTCTTTGAATAGAGCTTTGGAGGTTGGTTAGGGCTTGGGACTTCCCAAGCTTGGAAGGTCGCTGGTGATGGAAGTTTGTTTGGATACCCAAATCTCTCATGCGTTCGCATGAGATATTGGGAAGGAATCGAAGCTCATCAATGGGTTCAGACGAGAGAGAATTTCTCAGAGGATCTCTCTTCCAATTTTGGAGGAGATTCTCTGAGAAATCAAAGAGATCTCCTCTGTCAAAGGTTGCCGGAGTAGGTTTCCTCCACGATAATGGCGGAAGGACCTACTTGTGAAGATGACGAAAAAGATAGGAGGCTGATTGTAAGGGTTTTTGAAAGTTAAGGGTAGAAATGTAATTAGACTAGACCTTTTTGCAAACTAGGTCAAGGTAGACTCATTTTGGGTCCAAATTTTGGTACAAACTTAATTTTGACCTAAGGAATCCAATGATGAAGTTTTATTTTGTGTTTGACTACGTTTGACTGGAAAATTTATGCAAAACCCAATTTAGGGTAAATATCTGTCTGAGACCCCATTCTAGGTCAAGATGGGTTCTAATGGCCAAATTGAAGGTTCTAAACCCTAGATAATATTTTTATATGATTTTTGGAGGATTTAAGTGAATTTTATCCTGACCAGAACCTTGGTTAATCAAGTGGATTTATTTTTAGGGTTTTAAGAAGTCATTTAATTCACAAAACCTTTTCTATCAAATCCAATCCACTTGCTATCTTATTGAGACCATTTGACCTTTGTTTAGCCTTTGAGAAAACCCATGGTTGTTCTGCACTGGTAAAATTATAGTTTTACCCCTTATTTCTTGTGTTTCTCTCAAAAAGGTTATGCATTGAATTATGACCTTCAGTTGGTTATTCAGGAGCATTTATTCTCTTCACTGGGTCAAAATGAGCTAGTTAGGGCTCATGATGGTGTTTCCATCAGTAGGACATCCAATTTGTGTAGTAGGTAGCAGAAGTGTGAAGTGTTCGATCGGCCAAAATAGTAGCCCAAGCCCTCAATTTCTTGAGGGCTTTTGGCCTAGGAGGTAAGGTGGAGCTAATGGGAGTGGTGGCGTGAGATTTGGTGAGGTGTAGCATCGATGCAAGCTTACTAGAGCTCGTGTCAGTAGTGGGGAAGATGGTGAGGGAGTAGGTAGTACGGTGGCTGAACTTAAAAGCTAAGGGTGTAGAAAGAATATAGATAGGGAGAGGAAGGGTTTAGGGGGACTTAGGGAGTGAGAGGAGGGAGGAGGTGCCCAGCATGGATAGGCCAGACACAAAGAAGACGAAGTCGAACGCGAAGGAATCGACGATGAAGAAAGGGTCGGAGGCACCCTTTGGCTGACAAAGCACGCGAAGAAGAGGGGAAGAGTGTAGGCCTTCCAATTTGTCGATTGATCGGCTGGAAGAGGAGGGTGGAGGAGGTCCCTAGAGCTCAAGATGAGGGTGGTCAGAGGAGGAGTAGGGGTATTTCCAGTCCAATCTTGGCTGCCCTAACCATGGGACTTAGGGGGTTTAAATAAGGTCATTTCTACTCCTCCAAGAGCCAAATCAAGCAAGCTTCAAGTTGGTTTTTGAGCTTGAAAGTTTTGGGTTCTATAGTTGTGAAATCGGCCAAGATTGAGCTTGAAACCAAGCTTGGCCAATCAGCCAAGATCTGGGGAAGAAATCTGTCAAGTTTGGCAATTTTAGATTGAGGTTTCTTTAATTGATTCCTCGATTAAATGTTGGCTATGAGGATTGGAAGATCCTGTTCAAATGGTCATGGTGGTAGGGACTGTTTTGAGAAAAATGATGAGAAGTTATGGGCCTAGTGGAAAGGATCTAAAAACATAGGGGCTTGAGTGTAAGAAATAGAATTTTTAAAGGCTAAAATGGAAACTAGGTCAAGATGGACTCTGATTGGCCCCAAATTTTGGTGTTAGCCTAATTTGGACCCAAGAAATCTAATGGTGAACTTGGATTTGAGTTTTGACCATGTTTTTCTAGGTAAATTGTACATAAATCCAAATTAGGGCAAATTTCCTTCTAACACTCTATTATAGGTCAAAGTGGGTTCAGATGGTCAAACCAAAGATACCAAACCTCTTAGAATATTTTTCAATAATTTTAGAAGGTTTATATTAATTTTATCCTGACCATAACCTTTTCAATTTAAGTGGGGTTGATAATTAAGGTTTTCAATACTATTTTCGCCCTCGAAATGCGTGAAACCCTGGTTCAGTCAGTGTAAATCCACTTTTTAGTCTTTTATGCTCATTTGAATTTTAATTAGCCCTTGAGTAATCCCGTGGTTAAACTGCATTTGTGATATACTGTAAAACAGCAGAATTAACCATGTTTTCTTATTTTCCTTTCACATCAGAATATTGCAGAATTATGACCCTCAGATGATCAAGTAGGTGCATTTAACAATTGAATCTAACTAATTGTGGCTAGTTAGGACCCATGATGGCGTTACCATCAACCACCCTCCTCATCACATCCACCATTCAATCACCACCAAACACCATCGTAGCCCTCCATTTTTCTCTCCAAAATCAACACCTTCTAGAAGGTATTTTTGGAGAGAAAACCAAGGCACTTCTTCATTTCCCTCCCATTTTTCCCTCCAAAAATATCCACACACCCATTCATTTCCCTCCAAAAACACCATTACCACCCACATTCTATAAATACCCTACCCTACCACCACATAATTCCCATCCTTGGTTACACATTTATTCTACCTATATCCACCTTAAATGTCCAAGGAAGGAGGAGGAGTGAAGGTGATCAAGGGGACTCTCTTGCCCCCTTGGTGTTCATCTTCTTCTTCCCTCTCCCTTGGTCCAAAGCCAAGGAGCATCACCCCAAGGAGGACATCCAGGCAAGAGAGAAGCTAAGGGTGGACGTGCACCCTAGTAGGAGTCAGAGAGAAGAACATCAAGGGAGCTAGGAGAAGATTCTCTTCAAGATGGGTGCATTCGTCCTTGGAGCGAGAATCAACTTCATCTTCGCAGGAGTTTTCTATCTTCTTTTATCTTTATTTTATAGCAGCAAGCATTCCTCTACTTGAATATTAATTGAGAGGGAAGGGATGCATTGTGTGGGAGGCCTCGATGGGGTCGATCCTCACCTATCTACCCTCTATTCAGCGGTAATGGCAGCAACAACTGCAACTACAACAAGTAGTAGCAACAACAATCACACGATTGTAGGCCATGCGTGCACGAGGCAGCTACTGCAATAACAACAGAGTGCGACAACGATGTTGTAGCTGGTCAGTAAGCATGAGGGAGAGGAGGTGGTCGGTAAGAAGAGGGGATAAGGCTATTGTGGGGAAGGGGGAGGGTGGAGTGGTCAGTGGTGGCCTTTCCCTCTCTCGTTGCCACCCAAGAAAAATGGAAAGATCAACCTTCCTATGCAAGCCAATTTTCTTGGAAAAATTTCCAAGCATGCCCCTCCACCAAAAACTTCCATTCAATTAAAGTCCACAACCATACTCTTCTTTCAAAAGACCCATTAACAAAAAAAAAGTCAAGGCCAAATATATAGGGTTAATCCTAAGAGGGTTTCAAATTATTAAATCATGGGATTAGTAAGTCCTTGTTAGGTTTCCGAATTGCTATAAAAATTCCAAATTCTTAAAATTGCTGCTACTACCACATGCTACTGGAGAAGTGGGTGGAGAAGGACCACTGCGCTTGCAGTGAAATAAGCCTCGCGGTTGAGGCTTTGACAAAGGAGAAGGGGTGAAGGCAAGGCACCAACCTCCTCCATGAACCCTTGTGGGGGACTGATTTGCAGTTCATGACAATAGGTAGGGATATTGTTCCTTTCCCCTTGAATGCTTTTCTTGGAATAAAGGCTGGTTGGATGATTTGGCCAAGCACATATCATAATGAGTGAACATATTAGGGTTGGAAAGCATGCTTGAGGTGTAGTTTAATTATTCTCGATAGGGCTTTCTTGGGTATAGAATGCTTGTGTTGTACCTAGGAGAATTAGGGAAATGGTTCTAATTCAACAGGTTGACATGAGGGGTTTGTGGGTGATTGGTAAGGAAGGTTTTATTTAGCTTCGAGGTTTGGAAATCGTCGGGGTATTGGCTGGGTTCTATGACCCTTGTTTACAACATGAAAGGGCAACCAAAGGTGCCCAGTACCTGTACCCAAGATGAGTGCCGGTACTGGCCCCCTTATTATGCTCTACTAGGACCCTGTTAATAATATGAAAGGTAATTGAAGGCGCCCAGTACCATTACTGATGAGGTGTGTCTCATCATAGCTAAAATGCCCAAGATAAGCTAGAAACTAGTTTAAATAAACACTACATAATTAACACAAGAAATTGGTTAAGTGTGAGAAATAACAGAAATGATCTAAAACAACAAATCAGTGTTAAATATGTATAATTAGGTTATAAAATGAGATATTCTATTTAAAAGTGTACTATGGTGATCCAATTGCAAATTGAATACATATTTGGGTTCAAAATATCAAATTAAAAGTGAAATCATATTCCTAAATGTTCAATTAAGCTCCAACAAAAATCTCATGGCATTTGGACATCATTAGAACCTTACATTAATGACTTTTCACTTAGGTCCTTAAGTATTCTCATTTTATGAATACAAAACCTTTAAGGGACCTCTTTGATAATCGTCAGGGACCTATTTGCATGACTCAAGGACTGTGCTGCAAGACTTCTTCGCCACTTATAGGTTTCTAAGCAATTTTCATACCCCTTCACCTTTAAGGTCATCCTTGCAAAATCACCATCACACCTGTGGGTGCAGCGGTTCACTGTAGTAGTGCGAAGAACACACACATCCTCAACTGTCGATGGATTGCACCATTGATCTAAGGGCAGATCTCATCCAAACTACGTGCACTCCTGAGCGTAGAATCACCCAACATCCTAGATCCCATTTAGCAATGGAAAATCATTTTGAACATTCCCGTGCGTCCCATCTCTTCATCCCACTGTGAAAACCCTACCCGACTAATCCCACCCTCACGGTGCCTAGATCCAATGACAAGCCTACTTAAGCACCTCCTTGGACCCTCACACACGCTAACTAGCTCCCTCCCCTTGAGTGGTTCCTTTTTTCCATCTCCTCAGCTCTTCTTCCCCCATTCTTCACCTGCGGTGATAGAGTAGGCTTTCCTCCCTCCATCGATTGCCTCCAGCTGCCAGCTCTAGGCTCGTAGACACCTCCTTCATCAGTTGAGGGTCTTCTCCCCTTTCTTCGTCATCGGCCGTTGATTGGGGACTCGTGGACATCACCTTCTTCCCTTAGCTAGATTTATAGCTTTGATAGTTAGTTTTAATTGCTTTCTAGATTAGTTTTAGTGTTAGTTAGTGTAATTTAGATTAGTTAGGTGTAGTTTAGATGTCAAATTATGTGATGGATTAGTTTAGATTAGAATAGATCTAGATTAGAGCCAATTCGACCTTTCTAATCAATTTAGATCAGAGAGGAGTTTTTTACATTTTCGCATCAATTTATACAGCTTTCCCTACGCCTTACAATCCATATTTCTCTATTCATCATTCACCCCTCTGTTAAGGTTAAATTCAGATATCGAGTCTTGGTTTCTAGATCTAAATTTGCACCAAAAATCCACCTCGTGATGGGAACACCATCATAGGCCCTAACTAGCCACTTTTAATCAAGGATGATTGATAAAGTCTATAAAATTCTGAGGGTCGTAATTACATAATATTCTAATTTGAGAGAAAAATGGGAAATCAAGGTTAATTATGTAATTTCAATAGCACATCATGAACACAGATTAACAATGGGATTTTTCAGGGGTTAAATGAAGGTCAAATGAGCATTAAATTCCAATAAGTGGGTCCACATAGACAAAAACGAGGTTTCACGTTTTTTGAGAACCACAATATCACATAAAATCCTAATTTCAGATTCGCTTAAATTAAAGAGGTTCTAGTTAGGATAAAATTTATTTAAACCTCTAAAATTCATATAAAAATATTCTGAGAGGTTTGGTACTCTTAATTTGACCATCTAACTTATTTTGACCTTGAATAGAGTCTCAGACAGGATTTTACCCTAACTCAGGCTTCTGTGCAAATTACCCAGTCAAACATAGTCAAAACTGAAATCCAACTTCGCCATTATATTTATTTGGTCCAAATTAGGTTAAGGCCAAAATTTGGGCCTAATCAGAGTCCATCTTGACCTAATTTACAATTTAGCCCTTTAAAACTCTATTTTTGACATTTAGCCCCTCAAGTTTCGAATTATTTGCAAATGGGTCGCTAAATTTTCATCATTTTCTTCATTATGGTCCTTTCCGCCATTGTTAGTGTGAAAGCTCTGCAACTGAGATTTGAGGAAGGATTTCTCCCTCAAATCGGATCCAAATCCCTCCAAAATTGGATGAATTATTTGCAATAACCTTCCCGATCGTTTGAACTAGCTAGGAAACCCTACAAAGATCCATAGAGTTCAAGTGAGCTTGAGATTGCAGGGGATCTTGTTTCCCTGAAATCTTGACTCAATCAAGGTCTTTACTTGATTTGGAGCTCGATTTGAAGCTCTATAAAAGACCCTTATGCCATGGTCATTCTTCTTAGCATAGAAAAGGCCTAAAACTCCCTCTTCTTCCCTTCTTCGGCCACCTTCATCTTGGGCTCTGTTGTCAACGTTTTTGTGCGGATTTAAAGGCGTATTACGTTGCAGTAGAACCGACAAAACGTTTAAACAAATATAAATAATTTTATTACTCGAACAACTAGAGTATCCGAGGTCGAACACAGGGAGCAAACTCAGTACTTTGTAAAACCCAAGAATACAACTGTTAAATGCAAATATAATTGATTCAAAGAGTTTTAAAAAAGATGTAAAAAAATAGAATTAGACGTCTGATTCATAAATCAGACGTCTTAAATGTGATCTTTCTTTCTCTCTTCCTTCTTCTGCTTTGCCTTTCTGATCTCTTTGCAATCTTCCCTTGTCCTTCTTCTTCTTCTCTGCGAAGACTTCTAATCTTTCTGCTTTCCTTCTTCTCCTGCGAAGACTTCTTTCTTTCTTCTTCTTCTGTCTTGCTCCTCCTTTCTTCGTTGCCTTCTTCTTCTTCTTTGGCTTGCTTTTCCTTCTTCTGCAGCGGCCAAGTCCTTCTCCTACGATCAGCCTGCCTGCACAGGAGCAAAACCTAACCCTTCTCCCTCTACCCGCGCGTCTCTCTCTCTCAAGCAATTCACTCAAACCGCTCTACCAGAGCCACAGTCTTAATCGGGTCGGATCGTACCCGGGACCAGGCGCACCTGCAGGTGTGTGATGCGCGAGGAGTGCGTAGGTCTAGGTCGGGTCGGATCCGCCAGGTCCGCGTGGTCAGGCCGCGGACGAGGCGGGTGGGGTCAGTGAGGGACCTCACCCCTGTGCTTACTGAGGCGATAAGAGTAAAACACAAAAACAACTTATATGGTACCTGAGGGTTGCAATCCCACGATGTGGGACTATCTGGTCTCGCCTTCACGCGCGCCTGCAGAAGCCTCGTCGTGCGATTGCCCCGCAGCTGCTGGCTCTGCTAGCGCTCCTTGGCTGGACTCGTTCACCTCGCGACACTCGCGCTAGTATGCAGCACCTGTAGCCTGGAAGATCGGGTGCCTGGAGCTTCGTGGGAGCTTCATCAGAGGTCGTCCATGGCGGCAGCGGCTCAAACCCTGTCATACACAAAACGCGCCTCTCGGCCAAATCAGAATAGCTAGAGACCTTCGCCGTGGCACAGCGAAGGCGGTGGGCAGTGCTGCAGGCCGCAGGTCGGCCTAGACGTGCGTGCCTAGGTCAACCTGTGGCCGGAGATGGTGGGTTGGTCGGGGGGTGATTGTGGAGGGCTGGAGTGGCAGTGGTAGGGTGGAGTGTGTTCCTGGAGGTGAGGCGGAGCTTTCGAGGTGGTTGGCGAGCCGTGTGGAGGGCTGGAGTGGTGTGGGCGGCTCGCCGGAGTGTGGTCGGAGGCGAAGATGATGGAGGTGGTTAGCGTCTGTCGAGGGTCGATCAAGGGAGATAACAGGGGGAAAAGAGAGAGGAGAGGGTGGAGAACGTATCTGGGGTTGTCTGGAGGGAAGGGAGGCGGCGGAGAGGACGGCTCGTGACTGCCGTCGTCGGGGAAGAAAGACCCTGGGGGAGGAAGCGGCGACGAAGATGAGGTCAATAGCTTGCGCGCAGGGTACAGCGCGCCGCGGGAGGAAGAGGCGGAGAGGACTCTGCTGCTGGTATGGCAGCAGAGCGACGAGAAGGAGGGAAGGCGGTCGCCGGAGCTTGTGGGTCGTTTGGCCGGAGATGGGAGAGAAGAAATTTGGAGGGGATCTCCGTCAAAATCAAGCTTAAGATGAGCGGCCGGGTCCGGGGGGTGTTTTATAGGTGCTGGCCGCTCCTATCAGTGCGTGAAAAACGCGCAATTAGGTCAGCCGGCTCGCCGGAGTTGGAAGGAAGAAAGATACCCAAATCTCTCGTGCGTTCGCACGAGAGATTGGGTTCATGCCAGCGAATTTGATTGGCTTTAGAAGGAAGGGAATTCCTCAGAGAATCTCCCTTCCATTTCTGGGAGAGAATCTCTGAGGAATTAGAGAGCAATCTCTCTCGAAACTTCGTCGGAGCTCAGTTCTGCCCTAGCAATGGCGGTAGGACCGGTTTGCAAAGAAGGTGAAGAACCTAGGGGGCTCTCTGCAAGGATATTCAAAAGATAGGGACCTATTTGTGATTTGGGTGTACTAAATTGCAAAGTAGGTCAAGATGACCTCCCCTTAGGTCCAAATTTTGGTACAAACCTAATTTGGACCTAAAGAATCCAATGGTGAAGTTGGATTTTAGGTTTGACCTCGTTTGACTAGACATTTTGCGTAAAAACCCAAATTAGGTTAATTGAAGAGCTAAGACCCTAATCTAGGTCAAACTAGGTTCCAAAGGCCAAATTAAGTGTTCTAAACACTAGAGGATGTTTTTCTATGATTTTTAGAGGGTTTGCTTGATTTTTATTCTGACCGGAACCTTGTTAATTTAAGCAGGTCTGTTTTAGGGTTACCAAGTGTCATTTAATTCTTAGATTGCACATAAACCCATTTCTGATTAATTCAACCCACTTTTTATCTTATTTGGACCATTTGACCTATGTTTTGCTTCTGAGAAATCCCGTTTATGTACTGCAATGGTAAAATTGCAGTTTTAACCTTTATTTCATGTTTTCTTCTCAGAGCACTTGTTCCTTCAGTTAAGCCTTCTTCTAGGTTATGTAGGAGCTTTTATCTTCTTTATTGGGTCAAAATGAGCTAGTTATGGCTCATGATGAGGCTCTCATCATACCCCCATGCCTAGCTTTTGCTAGCCCCTTAGCAAAATTTCAAAGTTTTAACTTCCATTCTAGACCCAAAGTGTCCTTAGTTATGATAAGTGCTTCTTTTGTGATTAGGTAGGAATGCCGACAATAGGCCTAGAGGTACTCAAGTACCAACCAAAATCTGGACCTGTTCTGCTTTAGCCTCAGTCCTTCTCAAAGGTTTCTATGGCCCACAAAAACTATCCTAGGGTTTGTTGGACTCTGCGGTTAAAGCACCCGTGCTTGAGACAATTTTAGCCTACGTTCAGTTTGCAGTGCGTTTTTTTTTTTTTGTAAGAGAGAGATAGAGGATTTATTTGTTTGGAGAGCTTTTCTCTCTCTTTTCTTTTTATTTCTAGCTTCGGATTAGCTTCTCAACATGGTCTGTATCGGATTCCTCGTCCCCATCATCAATCCTCAAGGGTCCCTGGCTTTCGAGATTTCGGGATAATCCCGCCCATGGCAACCCCCGGAACCCTGGCTTTCGAGATTTCGTGATAATCCCGCCCATGGCGTTCCGTGGCCGAATCCAGACCCTGGCGATCGACATTTCGTGATAATGCCACCCATGGTATCTGAACCAGCAGAGTGCTTACATGCCCCCAGTAGGATATTTAAATATCCTAAGAGACAAGCACCGAGGAGACGATATGTTGTTACGCATCTTCGAGGGGAATTTCCCGCCTCTCCGCGCTGGGAACTTGTCCAAATTAACTTGTGTTGATTGGCCGCTCCTAATCTAGTGACTTTTTCAGAACATTAAACGCTCTTGCGTGTTTTGAATATTTATGCGCACTGAACTAGACTGTGTGTGAATTTGGGTGCTTAGGTTACCGAATCCCGCAAATCGGAGGTCAGTTAACTAGGCCGAATACTTCCTAACCCTTAGACCTAATACTTAAGCTTCGCATTTTCCTCAACCTCTTGAGGATTATCCAGATTTTAATGGATACGTGAATTTTTAAGCTAAAAATCTAGCCCAAGAGGCCTAAGACCAGCGTTCTCGCTAATCTCTTGTTATGTCTCCATAGCACTTTTCTGTTCCCATTTTTTTTTTTTTTTTTCTAGAACTTCAGTTAACCCCTTAACCTTTTACTAATGACTATTTCTTTTCATTTTCATTTTGCTCCTTTTTGTCATTTTTCTTTCTTTTCCTCCTCTCATTTGTATGACCCTGAATTGTTCCTCCCCTCTATCAAGTCTTTTTTTTTTTTTTACGTGAAACCCTTTCTTGATATGAATTTTCTGACATTTTGCACTTTCATACCCCCCCATGCCTAAGATTTGCAATGTCCCCATTGTAAATTAGGTGGGTTCGAATTCAGCTTAGTTCATGTATTAGGACAGGTGTGTGGTGAGTGAATGGGTCGAAGTGACTTATTGAGAATGATTTCTAAACTCGGGTAGGTATACCTGAGGTGAAGTCGGCTGTTCTAATGGATGAACCCTAAGTGCAATATGAGTTTCGCATAGAGATGTCAGAAATGGTTTCGGATTTTTCAAAGAATGACGGGTTGCCTCCCGTTAAGCGCTGAGTTTTACGCCATCGGCTGGGCGCAATGAGCTCAAGAGGAATGGAGGGTAAAGGATGACTCAGCCAAATCTATATCGGTCGTGTCAATGAACGGCTTGAGCCTCTGACCGTTCACGACAAAGGGTTCAGAATCGTGGCTGAGTGAGCTGATTTCAATGGCTCCATTTCCGAAGATTTGTCGGACTAGGAAGGGTCCGACCCACTTGGATCTTAGCTTTCCTGGGAATAATTTGAGTCGGGCATCAAAGAGTAAAACTTTTTGACCAGGATGAAAGACCTTTCTAGAAATGTGTTTGTCGTGAAAAGCTTTAACCCGTTCTTTGTAAATTCGCGAGTTCTCATATGCGTCGTGGCGTAATTCATCGATCTCGCTCATTTGAAGTCTTTTGTGGGTTCCAGCCTTAGAAAGGTCGAGATTACAGGTCCGTACTGCCCAATAGGCTTTATGCTCTAATTCGACAGGGAGGTGACATGCCTTCCCGTACACTAGTCTGAAGGGAGACATTCCTAATTGGGTCTTGTGGGCGGTCCTATAGGCCCACAATGCTTCCGGAAGCCGAGAAGACCAATCTTTTCTATCAGGTCGAACAGTAACCTGAAGGATCTTCTTGATCTCTCGGTTAGATAGCTCAGCTAGACCATTAGTTTGGGGGTGGTAAGGAGTAGAGATTCGGTGCGACACCCCGTATTTGGTCATCAGTGACCTGAACTGAGCGTTTGTAAAATGGGTCCCTCCGTCGGAAATTATAGCACGCGGAATCTCGAACCTCGAGAAAATGTTTTGATGAAGGAATTTTATAACGACTTTATGATTGTTGGTTCGGGTCAGAATGGCTTCTATCCACTTGGAAACATAATCAACTGCGAGTAAAATGTATTCGAAGCCATCCGAGGTAGGAAAGGGTCCCATGAAATCAATCCCCCAAATATCAAAAATTTCGCATACCAAGATCGGCTGTAGAGGCATCATGTCTCTATGGCTCATGTTGCCCAGAGTCTGGCAACGGGAACATGCCTTACAGTGATCGTATGCATCTTTGAAAATTGTGGGCCAGTAGAAACCACACTGGAGGACTTTCGATGCGGTTTTATGTCCCGAAAAATGTCCCACCGCATGCCTGGTCATGGCAGAATGAGAGTATGTCTTTGATTTCCACTTCCGTGACGCATCGTCGGATTATCTGATCAGCACCAATGAGGAAGAGATACGGGTCTTCCCATAGGTAATACTTGGCATCGGAACGCAATTTGTCCTTTTTGGCCTTCGGCCAATTGGGCGGAATCTGATGTGATGCCAGGTAATTAACTATATCGGCGAACCATGGAAGACCTGTACTGATAGTCAGGAGGTGCTCATCAGGGAAATGTTCTGTAATAGGTTCGGAAGGATCAATAATTTTCAGAAGGAAGGCGGGATAAGTGATCAGCTACCACATTGTGCTTTCCCGCCTTGTCGCGAATCTCGAGGTCAAATTCTTGCAACAGCAAGATCCAGCGGATTAATCGAGGTTTCGCGTCCTTCTTGGCCAGGAGATGCCTCACAGCTGTGTGATCCGAGTATATGATAACACGGGAACCCAGAAGGTATGATCTGAATTTTTCCAGGGCAAATACTACGGCCAGCAGCTCTTTCTCAGTAACCGTATAGTTACGCTGAGCCTCATCCAGTGTTTTGCTGGCGTAGTAAATGACCACAGGTTTCCCGTCAATTTTCTGCCCCAAAACCGCTCCTACAGCGAAGTCAGATGCATCGCACATGATCTCAAAGGGTTGAGACCAATCAGGGGACTGTAGGATTGGGGCTTGGGTGACTCGGTCACGTAGGATCTCAAATGCTTGAGTGAATTCCTTGGAAATTCCGAAAGGCACATCCTTGGAAAGCATATTGGTCAGGGGGCGCGCGATTTTGGAGAAATCAGGGATGAATCGACGGTAGAAACCGACGTGCCCCAAAAAAGATCGGATGTCCTTAATCGAGCTAGGCATAGGGAGCTTGGAAATCAGGTTAACCTTAGCCCGATCCACTTGGATGCCTTTCTCCGAGATTAAATGTCCCAGGACAATTCCCTCAGGCACCATGAAATGGCTCTTTTCCCAGGAAAGAACCAGATTCACCTCGATGCACCGCCTGAGTATATGAACCAAGTATTGGAGGCAATCGTCAAATGATTGTCCAAAAACTGAAAAGTCATCCATGAAGACTTCCAGATAATCACCCTACCATATCTGAGAATATGGCAAGCATGCACCGCTGAAAAGTTGCAGGTGCATTGCAGAGACTGAACGGCATCCTTCGAAACGCGTACGTCCCGAAGGGGCAGGTGAATGTGGTCTTTTCTTGGTCCTCTGGATGGATTGCCACCTGATTGTAACCGGAGTACCCGTCAAGAAAGCAGAAGAATCTATTTCCCGCTAGTTTCTCGAGGATCTGATCAATAAATGGTAGTGGGAAATGATCCTTCTTCGTGGAGGAATTTAGTCTTCTGTAATCAATGCAGACTCTCCACGAATTAGCTATTCGGGTAGGAATGACTTCTCCGGTTTCAGTCGTGATGATGGTAAGTCCTGTCTTCTTAGGCACCACTTGTATTGGACTCACCCAACGACTGTCAGAGATCGGGTAGATGATTCCTGCATCTAACCACTTATGATCTCCTTTTTCACGACCTCCTGTAGGTTAGGGTTTAGGCATCTTTGCATTTCTCTTGAAGGTCGTGAGCCTTCTTCTGTGTAGATTCGATGCGTGCAGTATGAAGGGCTTATACCAGTCAAATCATCTAGAGTCCATCCAATGGCTCTACGATGTTGCTGGAGAACAGAAATCAAACGGAGTTCCTGGTCAGGTGTGAGTCGAGAATTGATAATCACAGGAAACATTTGATTTGAATCCAAAAAGACATATTTTAGATGTTCGGGAAGGGGCTTGAGTTCCATGACAGGATTGTCAGCAGCAGCGGGTGGTTCAGGGTTTGTATCGGGAGCAATGGTAGGAGTCATAGGTGTGTCTAGATCGTGTTCGCACTCCTCTGTTAGCGGTTTTTGATTTTCTAGTGGTTGATCAGGAATAATCAGGTTGTCCTCTATATGCAGTTCATCAACCACGGCTTTGACATCACAAATTTCCTCTATAACCCCGCAATTAATCCCTTGTTGGGCTTTGAAAATGTCAATCTTCAGATTTTGATTCCTAAATTTTAATTCTATCTGGCCCTCTTCGCAGTTTATATTGGCCCTAGCAGTGGCCAAAAAGGGTCTCCCTAATATGATTGGTGTGTCCTTGGGTTCTTAGGTGCATCCATGTCCAGTACTATGAAGTCCACTGGGAAATAAAATCTCGTACCCTAACATTGACATCCTCGAGTATTCCTTTGGGTGACTTGATGGATCGATCAGCTAACTGCAATGTCACCTCAGTGGGTTTAAGTTCAGATTCTTCAAGGTGGTCAAGGAGGGATGTAGGTATTAAATTTATGGAGGCACCTAGGTCTAGTAGGGCTCTATCAAGTTGGGTTTCACCAATTTTACAAGAAATCAAGGGAGTTCCTGGGTCTTTAGCCTTGGGTGGGAGTTTGCTCAGGATGACAGAGCTGGCTTGCTCTGACAGTACGATCGGATTCCCATCCTTGGTTCGCGGCTTACGTTTAGGTGTACATATGTCTTTCAAGAATCTTGCGTAAGCCGGTATGTGGCGGATTGCATCCATCAACGGATGTTTATCTGGACCTGTTCAAAGAGCTTGACCAGATCCTCCTCAGGAGCCACAGGTTTGGTTGTCCTTTTTCCTTTGGTCAAGGCCTCAGGAAATGGGATCCTAGCTGGTTCCTCTAGGATAGGTCCAGGTTCTTGATCTGGGACAGTAGTATCTTGGATGACTACCCTAGGGTCTTGGCGATTATCAGGCTTGGAGTGGTTCAGATAATGTGGGTCTTGTGTTGTTTTACCACTACGTGTTGTTACAGAGTTTAATCCAGCCTGACTTTGGTTTGGGTTAGGTAGGAGAGGTGGCTGCTGCTGAAATTCTGCATAAGATGTAGAAGCCTCCATCCGTCTGGTGATGGAGTAGCAGGGGCCTGATAAATCAAATGTGCGTGGCCTGGATTTGGATTCATAATGCGCCTCTGGGTCGGCACGTTATTTGGGTTGGGCAGAGGTTGCGAAGGAAGGGTGCCAGGTTGGCGAGAATTTGCCATCTGGGCCAGTTGGTTGCGAACCTCTGTGATCTCGTCCTTGTGCTGTTTTTTGCATTGCCGCATTCGTCTTTTGAATGTCAGCCAGCGTTTGAAGGATAAGAGTCAGTTGATCCTGATTTTGCCCGGATTGGTAGGTGGGATTGGGCCGAGGCTGAGGCGGCTGATATGGACGAGGAGCTTGTGGACGGGGTTGATATGGTGGTTTTTGAGAATTTCCCACCCACTGAAAGTTAGGATGATTTCGCCATCCAGGGTTGTAGGTATTGGAGTATGGGTCATTCTGGATGGCGTTGAGGTCTCGCAGTTCTGAGGAACCTCAGGAAAGTCAGAATACGAGGGTTCAGAGTTCCCCCAACTCGAGTAGAAGGGATCGGAGGTCACTCCGGTCCGGGAGGTAGACGGGGGTGGATATGGGCCCATCCCCTTGGCAGGTTGGTGATAGATGTTTTGCACTATTTCCCTTGCCAGAGGAGGTCGTGCAAAAGAGTTTTGTGCAGAGGTGGCTTGCTGCAAATGTCGAGTTAGCTCGTCCACCTTCTTTTCTATGATAGAGACCTTGTCCAACCGACTGGCCATCAATTCCAGGTCAACAGAAGTGGACAGGTCCTGCGTCTCATGTGTCCCTCTTAGATTCGTCGATGCGCGGGCATTCGTCCTGTCGAATAAGCCCAAGGAGTCATTGTTTATGGAGTTCTCGCACATGTTTTCGAGAATCTCCCACACCGTGTCCTCGTGTTGGCCCATGATGTTTCCTCCACATGTTGCATTGACGATTAGACAAATATCCTCACGGAGTCCCTGGTAAAAAGACTGGACTTGTTCCCACTTAGGAACTCCGTGATGGGGACACTTTCGCATGAGATCTAGGAATCGATCCCAAGCTTCGTGAAGAGGTTCTCCCTGTTGTTGAGTGAAATGAGTGATCTGGTGGCGCAAGGCATTCGTCCGGCTAACAGGGAAGAATTTTTCAAAAATTCAGACTGTAATTCCTCCCAAGTGTTGATCGGGCGGGTCTGAGTCTGATACCAGTGCGCGGCCTTGTCCAAGAGGGAGAACGAAAACATTTTCATGAGTAGGATATCCCGATTTTGTACATCTGACCCGAAGGTCTGGGCCAGATGCTTGAGTTGTTTAATGTGTTGGAATGGATCCTCAGAGTTAAGCCCATGGAACTTTGGTATGGCATGAATCATATTGGGCTTTAGTTCAGAATCAGGTCCTCCAATGGGATTCGTACTCGGGGTTCGATTGCCACCGCAGCGGGATTATAGTGATCTCGCATCATAGGTCGCTGTGGTGGGTTTACAAAGTTCTGAAAGAGATCGTTCAGCGTTGAAGTTGGTGTTCAAGGTTATTCTCCTCTTCAATGGGTTGTGCCATGATGGGAGAAGAAGGAGAATCAGGGTCTGAATCAGATGAAAGATTTATGTGGTGGGGTTGCTGCACAAACAAGGGGCGTCGAGGCTTGGCCTCGGCGAGAATGAATTTCTAGAGGAGGTCTTAAAGGTGGTCTTAAGGACCTCCTACCAAACATGCACCGGAAGATGTGATGAGATTAGAAGGTGTTGGACCCAATCAAGACACCCAAGAATTGTTGGGTGACTATAGAGGTTTGGGGCAGATGGACCCCTGGATCAGAAGATCGTCCACCTGAGAATACCTGGGCAGCCAGAGAGGGAGAGTCCCGCAAAGACCCCTACATGGTAGAGCGTCCCCACGGGTTACAGGGTTTCCCCCACCCGACCTCTCTTGTCACTGCGGTTCTAGGTAGACCAGAATGGGGATCTTGACCTCTTAAGTCTACCTTTTTTATTTTAAGATCAAGGTGCTTAATGTTCCACTTGAACTTTAAGTATTTTGAGTGCAAAAAGTGACCTAATATTAAGGTTGGTTGACTCGAGGGATCAACTTCACCTCTTGTTCCTTTGAGAGCTTTTAGGTCCTTCCTTTTATGGTTCAAATGGATTATCAGCCTGATTTGCTTAGGGTTCCTCTTGTATAAATCTTTTCAAACACGGTTTAGGCACACTTCTTTTTGGAAAGTTTGTTTCTTTGTTTTAGAGAAGATGTGTCTCTAAAAACCCTAGCTTTGCAATCCTAACTTGGCTCTAATGGGTCCCAATTTAGTTGCCTTAGAAATTAGCACCTAGGGCTCAATCAAGAAAGTTTTAGCCCTGAGTTGCCTTAGTTGGATGACAGACAAAAATATGTTGAAATGAAAATCAGGCAACTTGATGAGTTACTAAATATAAGACAGGTAGCCCTAAGTTGATTTCTCTCCTTTTTTTTTTTTCTTTTTTTTTTAGATTGTGAGAGGGTTAAGGGAGAGGGCTTATGGAGATTACCTGTTCCTGTCTGTTGTGCAGTTGCTATTCTTTCCTTTTTGTTTTGCTTTCCCTGATTGAACACAACAAAAGAGAAGTTAAGTCAGATATTAGATAGAAAAGTTGTACTCAAAAGCTTTAAAAGTGCCCGTTGCTCCCCGGCAACGGCGCCAAAATGTTGTCAACGTTTTTGTGCGGATTTAAAGGCGTATTACGTTGCAGTAGAACCGACAAAACGTTTAAACAAATATAAATAATTTTATTACTCGAACAACTAGAGTATCCGAGGTCGAACACAGGGAGCAAACTCAGTACTTTGTAAAACCCAAGAATACAACTGTTAAATGCAAATATAATTGATTCAAAGAGTTTTAAAAAAGATGTAAAAAAATAGAATTAGACGTCTGATTTATGTATCAGACGTCTTAAATGTGATCTTTCTTTCTCTCTTCCTTCTTCTGCTTTGCCTTTCTGATCTCTTTGCAATCTTCCCTTGTCCTTCTTCTTCTTCTCTGCGAAGACTTCTAATCTTTCTGCTTTCCTTCTTCTCCTGGGAAGACTTCTTTCTTTCTTCTTCTTCTGTCTTGCTCCTCCTTTCTTCGTTGCCTTCTTCTTCTTCTTTGGCTTGCTTTTCCTTCTTCTGCAGCGGCCAAGTCCTTCTCCTGCGAAAACCCTGCCTGCACAGGAGCAAAACCTAACCCTTCTCCCTCTACCCGCGCGTCTCTCTCTCTCAAGCAATTCACTCAAACCGCTCTACCAGAGCCACTGTCTTAATCGGGTCGGATCGTACCCGGGACCAGGCGCACCTGCAGGTGTGTGATGCGCGAGGAGTGCATAGGTCTAGGTCAGGTCGGATCCGCCAGGTTCGCGTGGTCAGGCCGCGGACGAGGCGGGTGGGGTCAGTGAGGGACCTCACCCCTGTGCTTACTGAGGCGATAAGAGTAAAACACAAAAATAACTTATATGGTACCTGAGGGTTGCAATCCCACGATGTGGGACTATCTGGTCTCGCCTTCACGCGCGCCTACAGAAGCCTCTTCGTGCGATTGCCCCGCAGCTGCTGGCTCTGCTAGCGCTCCTTGGCTGGACTCGTTCACCTCGCGACACTCGCGCTAGTATGCAGCACCTGTAGCCTGGAAGACCGGGTGCCTGGAGCTTCGTGGGAGCTTCATCAGAGGTCGTCCATGGCGGCAGCGGCTCAAACCCTGTCATACACAAAATGCGCCTCTCGGCCAAATCAGAATAGCTAGAGACCTTCGCCGTGGCACGGCGAAGGCGGTGGGCAGTGCTGCAGGCTGCAGGTCGGCCTAGGCGTGCGTGCCTAGGTCAACCTGTGGCCGGAGATGGTGGGTTGGTCGGGGGGTGATTGTGGAGGGCTGGAGTGGCAGTGGTAGGGTGGAGTGTGTTCCTGGAGGTGAGGCGGAGCTTTCGAGGTGGTTGGCGAGCCGTGTGGAGGGCTGGAGTGGTGTGGGCGGCTCGCCGGAGTGTGGTCGGAGGCGAAGATGATGGAGGTGGTTAGCGTCTGTCGAGGGTCGATCAAGGGAGATAACAGGGGGAAAAGAGAGAGGAGAGGCTGGAGAACGTATCTGGGGTTGTCTGGAGGGAAGGGAGGCGGCGGAGAGGACGGCTCGTGACTGCCGTCGTCGGGGAAGAAAGACCCTGGGGGAGGAAGCGGCGACGAAGATGAGGTCAGGAGCTTGAGCGCAGGGTACAGCGCGCCGCGGGAGGAAGAGGCGGAGAGGACTCTGCTGCTGGTATGGCAGCAGAGTGACGAGAAGGAGGGAAGGCGGTCGCCGGAGCTTGTGGGTCGTTTGGCCGGAGATGGGAGAGAAGAAATTTGGAAGGGATCTCCGTCAAAATCAAGCTTAAGATGAGCGGCCGGGTCCGGGGGGTGTTTTATAGGTGCTGGCCGCTCCTATCAGTGCGTGAAAAACGCGCAATTAGGTCAGCCGGCTCGCCGGAGTTGGAAGGAAGAAAGATACCCAAATCTCTCGTGCGTTCGCACGAGAGATTGGGTTCACGCCAGCGAATTTGATTGGCTTTAGAAGGAAGGGAATTCCTCAGAGAATCTCCCTTCCATTTCTGGGAGAGAATCTCTGAGGAATTAGAGAGCAATCTCTCTCGAAACTTCGTCAGAGCTCGGTTCTGCCCTAGCAATGGCGGCAGGACCGGTTTGCAAAGAAGGCGAAGAACCTAGGGGGCTCTCTGCAAGGATATTCAAAAGATAGGGACCTATTTGTGATTTGGGTGTACTAAATTGCAAAGTAGGTCAAGATGACCTCCCCTTAGGTCCAAATTTTGGTACAAACCTAATTTGGACCTAAAGAATCCAATGGTGAAGTTGGATTTTAGGTTTGACCTCGTTTGACTGGACATTTTACGTAAAAACCCAAATTAGGTTAATTGAAGAGCTAAGACCCTATTCTAGGTCAAACTAGGTTCCAAAGGCCAAATTAATTGTTCTAAACCCTAGAGGATGTTTTTCTATGATCTTTAGAGGGTTTGCTTGATTTTTATTCTGATCGGAACCTTGTTAATTTAAGCGGGTCTGTTTTAGGGTTACCAAGTGTCATTTAATTCTTAGATTGCACATAAACCCATTTCTGATTAATTCAACCCACTTTTTATCTTATTTGGACCATTTGACCTATGTTTTGCTTCTGAGAAATCCCGCTTATGTACTGCAATGGTAAAATTGCAGTTTTAACCTTTATTTCATGTTTTCTTCTCAGAGCACTTGTTCCTTCAGTTAAGCCTTCTTCTAGGTTATGTAGGAGCTTTTATCTTCTTTATTGGGTCAAAATGAGCTAGTTATGGCTCATGATGAGGCTCTCATCAGGCTCCGACAACCTTCTCAACCCTCCTCTTCTGTTTGTCCAACAGCCAAATTGGATCCACCATTGTCTTCCTAAGCTTCTTCTGATGGTCGCTAGCCAGAGCTCCGTCAGATTCAACCTCATCTTCGTCGTCGTTCCCTTCACCGAAATCACCTTCTTCCTCGGTGCCGGCCAATCATAGTTGGCACCAACCCTTTGCTCTCTCGACCAGATAAGCACCTCAAACTCTTGGACCTTAGGTTCAAACACCACACCACCTGCATCACCCCTGTTGATGTAGACACATCCATTTAGGTTAAAATGCCTATTTATGCATGTTCGTAGGCTTAGATTTGTATTCCATATTATAAATATTGCATAGCATGCATCATTCTACATTTAGAGTAGTTGTGCATATTTTAAGTTAATTACATCCTTTTTGTGGTTAGGAGAGGAGATTTATTTCGGAGCCTTAGATTGATGATTCGATTGTACGAATTTGATTAGGACGCCGATTGGAGTCTAACGGCTTCGAAATCACATTGATCGGAGTCCCGTAATAGCATATGCAATCTGAGGAAGATCAACGGTCAAGGGACTAGGTGACGTAATTTGGAGCTTCAAACGACAAATCCGACCACGTGCATGGATTTGGGTTGACGATCGCAGCCTAACGGCGCAAAAATTGACTCAATCTGACCTCTGTAGTAGCCCTTACAACGAAAAAAAGATGGATGGCCCAGATTGTGTCACATGGTGCAACCCAGGCCGCCCATGTGCATGCACACACCACTGCACATGCACAGCAGCGTGGGTGAACGTGTGCGCACGGAGGCATGCACTCGTAGTAGTGGCAGCGCATGCGGGCGCGTAGCGCGCAGAGGTGCTCGACACAGGCATGCGTCAGCGCAGCAGTAGCGTGGGTGCGTGGGTTGTCTTCAGCGACGTTTGCGACAGATCTTCAGCGACGTTTATGGCCATCACTAAATGTCCTGTATACGAATTTGATTCTTTCCTCCACTATAAAAGGACCCCTACCCCTCCCATTTTTCTTCATCTTTTCCTTTCTTCCTCTCACCACCTCCAAGGCTCTAGAGAGAGCTTGTCCCAAGCCTGGGATGCTCCTCTAGAGTAGAAAACCAAATATTTTTCCCTCTTCTCATCCCCATTCGTGGAGTATCCCATGGCCGTCTTCTCACCTACTTCGGGAGGTAGATCCCCACTGCGACGCCGTCCTGCCCCATCCTTCATCCTCCAGCTATGTTCTCCTTCATCCCGCTCCTCACCACTTTCCTCCAGGCGACGTTAGAGTGAGTCATCCTCCAAGCGATTGTCGAGGGGGATTCTCTCACCTTTTTCTATCTTTTTTGCTTTTGTAGTGTAGTTTTTTCGCTTTTTTTGTTGTGACAAACATTTATTCATAAATAGATGATTGTTCTTCTCTCTCTCTCTCTTTCCTTTATATTTTGTAAGTAGATTAGCTAGAATTCATCAACCTGATCTCTTGTCCTATTAAAATACCAAAAAATTATAAAAGATAAAAATGACAAAAATAAATAAAAGAGAAATGTGTATCTTTCAAAACCAAACGTTCGCCTCCTCATGCTCGACTTGGGACTCATTTTTCGAGTTTTGGTTATAAATTTTATCTGATAGATGGATTTTCTCACGAATCAAACTATGACGACGGGTTTTCCAAAATCCAATCCTTTCCGCATGCGAATTTGACGTGCTCATTTTGGAGCCGTTACCGGGGAGGCAATGCACTTTGTTTTTTTTTGTGTTTTCTCACATTACTTACATAGTTTTCTAACCTATCTTTCTTCTTTGATTTATTATCTTGCAGGAACCCGGTTGAGGAGTCGAAGGTGGTAGATTGGAGTAAAGTGCTGGTAGAGACATTTGTAAGTTTTCCCCCACCACCCCCACCCTATATTTCATTTCACTACACTAATAAATAAACCCTAGGATAGATCTGGTTATTTGTTTGCCACTTCTACCCATCTCACCCACCCGCATATATTAACAAAATAAAAAAAACATACTCTTCTATTATGGGATTTTCTGAAAGAGACACACATTAACACCTACAACTCTTGACTTAAGGCGCACCACTTCACATCAATTCTACCACTTAACCAGAATCTGACCTATGGATCCGGTACACCCTAACGCAACACACCAATAAGTGAGTAGAAATCTGAATAGGTCAAACATTTTTGTGTGCCTTAACTAAGTGGTGCAACAGGCCAATTGATTGAACTGTTTGGGCTGTACTACTTAAGATAAAAGTGATTCATCAATAGCTTGTCACTTAGGGTTGATTTTTAGGGCTGAACCAGGCACTCCACATTTTTTTTTGATTTCTAAAGGAATACATCATCACTAGTGCTTGTAAAATCTGGAGTGTTCTACTGAACCCTGATTGAACCAACCTAAGGATTAAACCCTAAAAGCTACTAAACAAGGTTAAACCCTAAAAGACACATCATCAAATAACCTTGTTTGTAAACCTTGGTTGTGCATGCACACACATTTGAATTGATCATTAAGGGCATAACCCATCTAAAGGGCCCATAACATTCCAAGAGCACAATCATCCTAAGCCTAATTAAAACTGAATAGACGTTGGCCTTAAGGATTGATTCGCTCTTTGGACCTCAGATTGAGATTTTTTTCGATTAATTTGCTTCTGCTGTTCCATCTGATGTCTAGCTAGGGGAGTAGCATCAAACCATCGCAACTGGGGGGTACACTAGGAACTGGACTCTCTCTAACTAGTTGGATTGATTGGATAGAAGTAGACCAAACCGTTTATAATCTCAAGATGGGTCCTGGGAGTCCATAGGTCTTTAGGCTAACAGACCTAAGGACAGGGTTGATTGCTTGTATTGCAGGGCTCCTTCCTCTCTTTTGATTTCCCTCCTATTCTACCATGTATCCTTCCACATCCTACACTCATTTTCCATCTACCCTTCTACCAACACGTATCCCCAAGATGATTACTATCCCAACTTGACTTGTAATTACCCATCCACTAGTCGGGATAACTTTGATTAGGGATATGAATCCGGACCTCAGTGTCCAGGGTCTAACCTTAGACAACAAGACTATGATTACTATCCTTCCCAGAGCTACAATGATTATAGATCTCATCCTTTGATCACCAAACCAACCCAATCTACAATCAGGAAGGATATAATGATTATAACACCTACCCTCCCCAGTATTCCACTGAATATAGGTTTCCACCATCTTTTAAACAACCTGAAACGACCTACTATTAGGGAGGGACTCGAGAACCTCAATATCTTGACTCCCTTAGATTTAACCCAAACCCACTCAAACCTGAACTGAATCATTCGGTTCAGGTGAACCAGATCCAGGATAGGGTGTTGTCTAATTTGAGGAACACTATACAATCTTTAAAAGCTCAGCCAATACCATGCACTGAAGCATTGGAGCCTATAATCAAAATGATTGATGAACTTAATAGTTCTCTATTGGATTTACTCCAAAATGTTAGGGATAGGGACCTGGGTGAGTTTCTTCTTGGGAAATTATTAAGGTTGAGGATGAAATTTGTGGTTGCCCTAATCAAATCTTGGGATGATTCTCATGATGAACCCCCTTCAGGAGAGCCAATGTCTGAACCCGCTCAGGCGCCTGTCAGGGGGGGTATATTTTCTGAGACCATGGATGACTAGGTTGGGCTAGAGCAATGCATTGAGGATGAATTGATTGATTCACTCGAGATCCCCGAGCCAAGGATCGAGGGAAAATATGTCTCTTTGAACCAGGAAATGACAATCGATTTTGAGACATATATAAATGAGGATCATGAATTCTTTGACTCTGAGGGTGAAGAATCTCTTAGTGAAGTCTCACTTGAGCATAAGGAAGATGATTTTAGTGAGATAAATGGGCTTGAGGAATCTGATGAACCATTTGATAGCCTGTTCATTGAAGATTTGGATTCGGTTGGGACTAACTTGGAGGATTCGAATCCTCATTTACTAGAAGATTCAATCAGTAGCCCCATTCCTCAACCACACCCCGAAGGGATTGATTTTGATTTGGAAATTATTGTACCCAAGTCAATTCTGAGTTAGCCATGATTTCTGGACTTGGGTAAATCATATGGGGTGAATGATATGCTAGAGGTCCCAGAGCCTAAACACTTGATGTTGGAGGATAGGAAGTAGGAAATAAAAATCTGGGAAGCTACTTCTGAGGGAACTATGAGTTTGGATTTAAGGGTTCCTGTTGACTTGAAACCACCTACTTTCTACCAAGACCCTTATGATATCTTTCACATGCAACCCAAGCTCGAAAGAATTGATTATCTTTCTGAGCTGAACATTAAGAGGACATCCAAACCTATTGAACCATCTTTACCCATTGTCCTATACTTTGGTCTTGGGTTGCACACCACCAAACCATAGGCCCGACCTCATAAATACAACAATCTTTGGTTCTGGGTGATTTTCATCCAGAACCTTAGAACCACTAGACCTGGGGCATGGGTCTGCACCATAATCTGGTCCACATTTGTGGACACCTACTGGCAGATCCTGTGATCAATATTTTTATTTTGATTCTGACTCGCACTTGTGAAGTCTAAAATTCTTCTTTGTATGTATATTATGCCTAGCTAACGGCATTAAAATTTAGCACGTGTGTATATTACACGTTCTCTGTGGAGCTAACCGGATTGTCACAAAATTCAGGTGATATTCTGTTATTCCACCCTTTTCATGCCTTTGTTTTTACAATGAGGATATTGCATCATTTAGGCATGGGGGATAGATACTTAATCCTTAAATTATTTTGTTAGCTCTGTAGAATTTCTTTTATTTTCTTAAAAAAAAGAAAAAGAATTAGGAGAAGAGAACTTAGGCTTTTGGAAATTATTAACTTTAGGAAATGATACAATAGGACTCGAACACTTAGACTCTTCAGGTCTTCGGGCTTAATTAGCCTGGGTGTCCACTCGAATGTGGACTTAGTCTCGAGTCCTCGCCAATTCAAATTCATCTTTAATCTGGTTAAAAAATTTGTAATGATAAGTACATGACTTATCTACCCGCCCTCTGATTTGAGGGGATTTTAAGTCTAAGCATCTACACACTATTTGTACTAACTCACTTTTCGACAGTTTCTTCGGAAATTGGGTAGCTAATGAACTTGCTAGGGTAGTATGGCTAGCAAGTTATCGTGGGAAACAGCTCATTGGTCGATTGTCCAGAGCCCAACTACTTGACTACACTTATTCTACTGCTTTTAAGTAAATCTTAGATCAGGGAAGCCACCTAATTAGAAAAAGAAAAAAATGGTACTCAAAAAAAAAAAAACAAGAAGAAGAAGAAAAAGGAGAAAAAATAGAAAAATAAACCACACTTCACCACACGAGTATGGCTGGCAAGTTGCCGTGGGTAACAGCCCATTGGCCGGTTGTCTAGAGCCTAGCTCACAAAAATGCATAAATAATTCCCAAAGAACTTAGGGAAGAAGCAGGGAAGTAGAATAAACCAGGGAGATATACACTAGGTTTGCCCTTGTGTTGACCCATAGAAAAATTTTAAAGTAGGGAGAAAGCTACCGTTCATAAAGATAAACCTCTAGGCAGAAATCTTTAAGGTTACCTAAGGTCGTAGAAACCCAAAGTCCATTTTAACGGTTGCCTAGTGAGTCTATCACCCTTTCACAAGATGCTTAGCACTTAAAGTCCTTTTTGAGCCTTCGGCGGGTCGGGTAGCTGTAAAAAGTTATCCCGAAACTCTCAAACTCCAAAAGTCCAAAAAAATTAGAAAAGAAGAAAAACAAAAAATTGTGTCTTCCCTTCTCAAATAAGGCAAGGACTTTGGTGGTCTGCATTCTAGTAGACACCTGGGTACTGTTGAGTCTTTGTAGTTTAGGACCTTAGTTGAAATTTTCTATTGTTAATAAACAACTTAGGCCTAAGCGATCGAGTCCTAATTCTGTTTTTATACATAGCATGTAGTTTAATTTTGGTAGGGACTAGCAAAAGATAGGCATAGGAGTATTATGTAGACACATCCATTTAGGTTAAAATGCCTATTTATACATGTTCCTAGGCTTAGATTTGCATTCCATATTATAAATATTGCATAGCATGCATGATTTTGCATTTATAGTTGTGTATATTTTAGGTTAATTGCATCCTTTTTGTGGTCAGGAGAGAAGGAGATTTATTTCGAAGCCTCGGATTGATGATCCAACCATACAAATCTGATCAGGATGACGATGGGAGTCCAATGCCTCCAAAATCACCTTGATCGGAGTCCCGTAGCACCATATGCAGCTTGAGGAAGATCAATGGCTAAGAAACTATGTGACATAATTTGAAGCTTCAAACGACAAATCCAATCGCACGGATGGATTCGGGTCGACGATCGCAGTCAAACAATGTGAAAATCAACTCAGTCTGACCTATGTAGCAGCCCTTACAACGAAAGAAGATGGACGGCCTAGATTGCACCACGTGGTGCAACCCAGGCCGCCCATGCACATGCACGCGCCACTTGCACAGCAGTGCCGGCTGTGGAGTCATACATGTGTAGCAATGGCAGTGCACGTGGGCTCGTAGCGTGCGGAGGTGCATGACACGGGTGCTCGAAGTGCGAGCCAACACAGCGGCAGCGTGGGCGCGTGGGTTTTCTTCAACAATGTTTGCGATAGATCTTCAGCGATGTTTATGACCATCACTAAATGTCCTATATACGAATTTGATTTTTTCCTCCACTATAAAAGGACCCCTACCCCTTCCATTTTTCTTCACCTCTTCCTTTCTTCCTCTCACCACCTCTAAGGCTCTAGAGAGAGCTTGTCCCAAGCCCAGGATGCTCCTCTAGAGTAGAAAACCAAATATTTTTCCCTCCCCTCATCCCCATTCATGGAGCATCCCGTGGCCATCTTCACACCTACTTCAGGAAGTAAATCCTTGCCACGACACTGTCCTGCCCCATCCTCCATCCTCCAGCTACGTCTTCCTTCGTCCCGCTCCTCACCACCTTCATCTAGGCGACGTCAGAGCGAGTCATCCTCCAAGCGACCGTCGAGGGGGATTCTCACCTCTTTCTATCTTTTTCGCTTTCGTAGTGTAAATTTTTCACTTTCGTAGTTGTAACAAACATTTATTCATAAATAGATGATTGTTCTTCTGTCTCTCTCTCTTTCCTTTATATGTTGCAAGTAGATTAGCTGGAATTCATCAACCTGATCTCTTGGCCTATTAAAATACCAAAAAAATTTATAAAAGATACAAACGACAAAAATAAATAAAATAGAAACATGTATCTTTCAAAACCAAACGTTCGCCTCCTCGTGTTCGACTCTGGACTCACTTTTCGAGTTTCGGTTATAAATTTTATCTGATCGATGAATTTTCTCACGAATCGAACTACAATTATAGGTTTTCCAAAATCCAATCCTTTCCGCGTGTGAATCTGACATGCTCATCCATCTTCCCCACATCCGGCACGAGCTCTGGCGAGCTTGCGCTGGTGCCATACACATGTAAACACACCGCCAACACCATCAAAACTTTCGCCGTATCTCACTAAGCAAAAGCCTCAAAGAAATTTGGGACTTTTTCTTCTCTTTTTCTTTGTCGAACAACCACACTCACACATACCTTTGTCGACTCCGACAGAGCTCCATTGGCCACCAAATGCCACTAAATCACCACCAGCACATTCACCAAGCTTCAACGACCCCTCTTAACTTGTTTAATTGGGGCTATAAGCCTGTTTTCATGTTTTCAGGGTTCGCCGAACCTCCGTTGTTGCCACCGTCTTCTTCCACTTCATTCGCTGTGCTCCAACATCCTCCGAGCTCAATTCTTCTCCCAGTAGCTGCAAAAGACTTCCACGAAGAGCTTCAGGTTTTCAAGCGAGAGTAAATAGCAAAATAACAACCAAAATCATTGAAGCCTTTGCCCGCAGCTGTGTGCGAAAGAAGAGGGGACTTAGTTCCACATCATGTGGGACAAAAGTGCAAGAGAGCATAAAAGGAATTCTTGCAGAGGGCTTATCGCCTTTGAGAGCACAGGGGTGAGGTCCCTCACATGGCCCAACGCACGCACTCACACGCCCTTGTCCACGCACCCTCACCAGCGATCACGCTCGCAAGTCTGGGCATTGGGTCCATTTACCTAGATCCAATTTGTTATGAAGAGGAAGGAAAATTTTGAGAGGGAGGAGGGGAGTTTTTGCACTGTAGCCTTGAGATTCGTGGCCCCTCCTCTCCTCGCTCAACACTTAGCCATTCTTGAGTGTTGCTAAGCCTCATGCCTCTGTGTTGTGTCTTGCCTTGGTTCCTCTAAGGCCCTTGAGGTTAAGGCGTCTGCAGCCTTACGTTGTCGTTTGACTTGGTGCTTGATTTGCTTGATACTGGTGATTGTGGAGATATTTGTTGAGATATTTGATTATGGCTACTGTTTAATTATTTGAGTTGATTATTGAGCTTAACATTAGGGTTGATTTGGTGATTTAAATCACCATTTTAACCCCATCTTTTTGCACTGTCATTTTTGGTTTATTGCTATATTATTCTGATATATACTTTGAGCATCATTTTGATTATTCTTGCATAACTCTCTTGATATTGTGATTAGTGAATTGAATTGCTCAATTTGCTCCCTACGAATGACCTTTGACTCACATCGATTTAGAGTTTATAAAGTTAAGTGTTATTACGATATTTGTCCTATACTACGATGCATATTTCTTAAAATGACAAATCCACATCAACACTTGGGGATTCTCTCATTCATTTCAAAAATTCACAAAGACCCCCTAATCTGATTTTGATTGTCTTGAATTGCTCAATTCTTCCAGATTTGGATTTCTCGCCTAATTTTGCAATTGGAGTCAATTTGATTTTCATCAGATTCAATTGAGCTATTTGAGGTTTTAATGGCCTAATTGGGTGTATTGTGATGAATCTTATGTTTTTTAATTTAGATTTGAGTTGTAGATGAGCTTATGCTCAATTAGAGCCTTGTGTTGAGGAGTTTAGCCAAGGACAATCAGTGATCCTGATTTGAGGCCAAATAATGACTCAAATGATTTCCTTAGGATTATTAAATCACCTTGAGCACCAACCAATGGAGTGAAAGGTGACATAGTGATCAGATCACCTCATGGATCTGAAAATGAAAAGCCTAAATCAGGGCAACATGGTTTCTTGATTCAAATTGATTTCAGTCTGATCATCAAAATTAAAATGAGGTCCAAATGGTCTTAATGCAAGTTTTGATTTGAATGACAAGTGGATTTAATAACTAGTTCAATCCAATTGTTTGGCGTTGTCTATGGCAAAGAGAAAATGAATGAACTAGGGATTATGAGTTTCTTGGATTCGTGACTAGATTTCAATTAATTTTGGACTTTTTGAGAATATTTTCAATGAATTGGAGTGGAAATTGCATGTGTTTTTAGATTCTGATTTGATAGCCATAACAGCAGCAGTAGTTGTTTCACCTCTTCTGATTTAAAAGTTCTACAGTCAGATCTCTAAGTGGATTTGTGGATGTGTGATTTCCCTATTCTCAGTAGCAATCGACATTTCAATTTGGTTGAGATATCAACAAGGTAAGCAGCTCCCAACTGCTGATGTTGGGCAGAAACTGCTGCCATTGGATAGCATCCACAGCAGCAGCAATAGCTGCATCACTGTCTGGGAATAGTTTAATCTGATTGAGTTTTGAGCTGAGTTTAGCGTATCTAATGAGCTGACATTGTAATGTAACGTTAGAATTTCATTAACAAGCTTTCATGTACGATTGCTTGAACATGATGTTGAAACTCTCTGTTTGCATGTTATTATGGAGATAACCTGTCCAACATAGGATTTTAATGTAATTCATCATGAAAATCAAATTTTAATGCTCTATCTTATTTCTTATTGTTTGCTGGACATTTTTATAGCTCCGTACCCTTCTCCAGCCTCTAAATCTAGCTTTTAGGCCTTAGGTTTCATATTCAAACATTCTTTAAGGCCTAGACTTGAGCTAACTTATAAATAAATAAAATCATTAAAAAATCACAAAAAACTACAATAAACCTGTCTTGAGTAAGATCATATATTTTTCTAAGTGTACACCAAGTTTCAAAATATTCTGAACCTTCGACTTGGTAGAATATTCTAGCCAACAGTTTAGTATACCTTAGAATTTAATATTCCACCCTCTCTCTCTCTCACTCTCCCACGAGCTCCCACCATAGGCCTCTCTAGAGAATTCCATAATTCTCTAGAGAGCTTCCCTTAGGTCTATAAAAAGACCCCTTGGGTGGCCATTTGCACCCATTCACTTCTTTAGCAATTGCACTCCATTGGTGCCATTCACGCCACCTCCATAGTCACTCCACCTCAACGAGCTCACTACCACCACCATGGAGGACACCATGCCAGGATGCTGAATCAACCCTACCTCTCTCCAAGGGCCGGCCTAAGTTCCATTGGCCGCCCCTCCTTCTCTCGACCACTCCAAGGCCATCGGGGACCACCCCTGAATGCCCTCTATTCTTCTAGCTTTAAATCATGCTCTTCATAATCTTTAATGCTTTCATTTACTGCTTAGTAGTGTAGTCTTACTTCTCCCCCAATGATGCATGCGAAATCCCCCCGTTGATTCTTGTATGCAATCATTTTCTGGTAGTTAGGTTTAATTTTTAAGCATTCATGTATAAGCTTTCCTCTAGATTTCCTTGTGCAACAACTCTCCAATGATGAATGAAATTTCACTTTATATATATATATCTCTTATGTGTTCGAAATCACCACGAGCTGAATGATTATCATATTTGCGTGATTTAAGTGCCTGTTCTTTAATTGCCTATATATTACGCACCAGCATGTCGTTTAAATAAAGTAGAGCGGCTTTAAGATCGATTTCAAAAGCAAAAACAACGCCTCCTAGAGACGAACAACCGGGACTCAAAGTCTCATTATTTTTACAAAACAATATCTTTGTTGGATCGTATTTCGCAACTATACTATGATGCTTTTATCAAAAATGCGATCTACGTTCTCCCAACAAAATGGCACCGTTGCCGGGGAGGCAACGTCATTTTTCTTGATTTCGATCTTTTAATCTATCACCGATAAATCTGCCTCTACTTTGTTTTTGATGTGCAAGACAACACGGAATGAAAACGGGATCCGCGCACACATCGAGCGCGGCAAAGAAAAATCAGGTGCACATCATCTATCGTAGATTATGTTTATTTTCTGAACCCTAGGATTAGATCTACTTTCTGCAATTTCTTTTGAAAAAGAGAACGGATTTTTCTCATTTTCGTGAAAAAGAAAAAAAAATCAAAAAGGAAAATTTTGAAAAAAAAATCTAGATTATATTTCTTTTCGAGCTTAGGTTAGTTTTAAAAAAAAATATATATATTTTCTGTGAATCTTTTGAAAAATTCTTTAAAAAAAAAAAAACGTGCAAAATTTTTGAGAAAAAAAACATCGTTTTTGGTGGAAAGCCTAGATTTCAATTCAAACCTCTTTAAAAAACTTTTCCACCATCTCCTAATTTTTAGCCAGATTTCAAGGTTGACTTAAAAATTTGATTGCCAAAAAAATAGTAAGCAAAAAATTCTGAAATTCAGGCTAAACCTTCATTTTCAAACCATATTTCAAACGGCACTATTATTTTGAAAAAATTCCAACTATAAAATTTTTGAAAATTCGTGAAGTGCACCGGGGTCAGATTGACCCCGATTCAAAATTTTTCAAATTTCAAAAAGTAATTCCAAGCAATTTGTAAATCTGTTTTGACTAAAAATGGTGGGGTTTGAAAGCTGATTTCATTAGCTTTATTTTCAATATTTTTCCCAAATTTTTGAAGATCATTTGATACTGTTTTAAAGTGAAAAATCGACCAGGAGTCAAAATTCCAAATCTGACCCCCTGATATTCAATATTCCCTAAAAATTCGATTGAAATAGTAAAAATTCCAAAAAAATATTCTCTGAAAAACTGATTGAAAAAGGAATCTACTCGAAAAATTTCAAATTAATTTGGTTCCAATTATTAGTATAAAATCAACATTAATTTTGTGGTCTGCTGAAAAAGAGAAAAACCCTAGAAGTGCCTGCAACCTAGGTCAAACCCTTAGGGTTACAACTGGAGACCACACATTGGGCTAACTTAGACTTAATCAAGTCTAGTTAGCCATTGAACTTGGTAACCTTGTGGGCCACTCACCACAAACCCCATTGAAGAAAATGGGTTAAAATTAACTTTAAAAAGGAAATCAACCCGCGTTCGTTGTCGTACTACTGGGTGAGTTTAATTTCTCTTGCCAAACCTAGTGACTAAGTCTGCAAGGTAGTGTCAAACGACCGCGGCTCGAGGGTCAATGGAACTGGAGGCGTAAGCCAAAGGACGAACCTTCCCCTTAGTCCCCTCGTACCAGACTGGCTGGGTTAGCTTGAGAGGCGGGATTCACTTTCAGTCGGTTGTACGACGAACAGATCTTCAGGAATTCAAATCCCTAAAGAAAATCTGGTCACCTGATCTATAAGGACCATTTGATTGACAGGGCCTTAGCCTTGTCCTGCGTGGCTACACCAACCCAGGGGTTGGGCGGTGTATGCAAGGAAGGAGGTCACTTCGACCTCACTTGGTTGGACCTTGGGAGTCGCTCCCAAGGAGGTGAGTCACTTCTATTTGCTGAGCCGTGATGGCTAATATTGGATCTAGACCTAATCAGGATCCAGAAGAGCTGGACGCACGAGCTTATCTGAGAGCTTGGGTCACTGAATTAGCTCAACCTTGGGATCAGAACCCAAGGTGGCGAAGACGACTTTTCGCTTCGCTTGATCCTTCTCCTCGGGTTACCGAAATGGTTAGCCCATATCCTAACCCTGGATATTATGACCCATACCAATCGGTCCCTCAAAGGATCGCATCTTATAACCCAGGATATGGATTTCTTACTCCTGCTTCTCACCCATGGAACATGGGTAGACCTAATTCACCCCCTGGAACCCCTGAAGAGCTACCGATGCATATGCGGCCACATTATAGAATACAGAGAGATATAGCGAGTGCTAAGGAAAAGGTTGCATCCTATCTACGCAAAATCCAGGCTATCATTGAGCCGAACGAAAGACAAAGCCAGATTCCGCATCAACAAGCTGTGATGGAGCTCCTTCAGGAAACAGTAGAGATAACAAGGAAAATGGGACAAAATCGGGAAACTCAAGAACTATTGCTTTTGAGATATCAAGTGGAAAATAGTGTTGAAGACCTTGAAGAATCTGAAACCACTACGTCGGAAGAACACACAGAAGATTCTCGGGAGCAGATGCCTGAAGATCACTCAAGGGAAAAAGAATCTAGCATGGATATGAGACAGGAGCAGGAAGTATGCCGAATGGGTTCATCTAAAATTGAGGAGGAAAGGACTGATATCTCCAGGACTGAGACGCAATCAGATTATCCTGAATCCTGGGAGACACCTATCGGGTTAGATGACCCAATCGAGACAAGGGAAGTAGATCCAATTGAGGATAGGGATCTTGAGGCAAGCATTACATGCGACACTACTGATCAATCTAGACCACTTCCCATTGTAGGTGAACCTGTGCTAGAGCCAACATCTTCTGATCTGCACTCTTCTTCTTTCACCTACATCCCTAATTTGGATATTAGAGATTCTAAGATGACACTTTCTATCCTTGATCCTAACATCCGAAAACCAGAAGTAGCTATGGATAACTCGAACAAAGAAATAAATATGCTACCTGAGGTAGGAATTACTGAGGAGCCCAATGCATATGAGGGTGAAGCTTCGAGCAGAATGAGATGGGGACGCACCTACCATCCTAGTCAATGGCTCGACCTCGAGCCTGAAGAGACAGCCTCTGATGAATCAGAGATGAGTACTGATGAGGACGAAGTAATTTCTAACGAGGATTTCAGTGACCTCCCCACAAATCTTCTACTTTCACGGATACCCCCATATGACCCAGAGCCTGGAGAGGGCATGATCTTTGATGTCAATTATCATTATGAGGATCCCTATGACTCAGATTCTGGTTCTGGGATACATGTTGATCTACTCCCTCAGCAACTTCCTGCTGAATTGTGGGACATGATAAATCAACTGAATCAACATCATGATCCCCCCTCTGATTATCCTCTATTTTCCACCACCACTCCACACTTTCTTATAGCTAGACTTTTTGGAGTAGGGGTGCACAATCAGCTGGTCCGCATCTCTGGACCACTGATTCTAGGAGCATACGAGCACATGTTTCTCTTAATTTTGACCGGCTCCTATCCAAGAATTGATACATCTCGTTGAGCTTTCGCCCAGCTGGAGGCGTTAAACTCAGCACATATAGATACCATTCGCCCCACATTCCACCATCATTTTTATACATAGCATAGTTTTGTTTTAGCATATTTCCCTTTTATATTGCATATTAATAGGTTGGCCGATGCTGAATATAATTTCAGGAGCAATTACAGGTGATTTCTACCCATTCTCTCCTTGCAGCATTTATTTTCTTTTACATTCATGCATGAGGACATGCAAGAACTTAGGCATGGGGGGGTAGATACAGAAAAACTGAAAAAAAAAATTTTGTGCCAACACTTAGGAAAACCTCAGAGCTGCATGCAAAACATACTTTAGGACCTTAAATAAAAGAACAACCGACTCCACCTCCAATGCTCGCATTGGAGCTAGAAATCGTTCACAATAGCCACTTCCGACTCACCAGCCCACCTTTTGTTCTAAATTTAGGGTCAAGCTGATTGTAATCCGATACAGGAAATTCACGAAGTACAAATTATATGAGGTTAAATGTCTATAGCATATATAGATATTGCATTCATGAATAGGATTATTTTATTAAGAGAATGCATTAGGGATTTTATCCTTTAGTTGATTCCTGTAATCTGGAATCCAGTACAACTTTTCACACACGTAGAATTTGCAATGGATTCACGGTGAAGGCTGATAAACATCTTCAGTTTGTCGAGAAGTAGTGCTTCGTTTCTTGAACCCTTGGACAATGTTTTGGGAGTCAGGCTAATTTTCTTCCAAAAATCCACCAAATAGTGTGAGATGAGAGTAGAGTGTACTGGTGATCTAAGATTAGTGCAAGGAATCTAGAATCCTAGATAATTAGGTGATGATACTTAGAGATTAGGCATAGTTTTCGCTCTCGGTTCTAGCGTATACATTTTGTGCAAAATTGTGAGAGCCATCGAATAAGGCAAATACGCGGAGAGCGAGTTTTCATAAAACTAGGGCTAAGGTGGATGGTTACGACCGTTCTTTACGGAATCCTCGGCTGAAGGAGGGTATTGATGTCAAGGTCAGAAATACACCATCCTATCTGTCTCTCCCGGTGCCGTGAGTAGGCACTTCCACCAAATAAGCCACCCAATGTCTCTTGAGTACCACCAATCCCTAATAATGCATCCTTAATAAAGTTCATGGATGTATGCCAGTTGTGTTATGCAAAAAAAAAAAATTGAAAAAAAAATGATGAAAAGGAAGAAAAATTTAAAAAAAGAAAAAGAAGAAAAAAATTTTTTTTTTTGACGAAGAAGAAAAAGAGTTTGTGAATATTTAGTTTTCATCGAGGCAATACCACCAAATAAAATTGAGCTCCACCAAATATGGCCTTAACCTATTTTTCTTGTGTTTCTGACTGCCCAAATACTGGCTGAGGAATCTCGACTTAGTGTTAGGGTTATGAGAACTCAATTAAAGTGTTAATGCCTAGTGAGACCACCAAATACAGATCCTATGTGTGAATCTGGTGAGGTTGTGAGCTCTAAGAAAAAGAAAAAAAAAGAGCAAGAGAGAATGAATACAAAGGAATCAAAAGGGAGCATAGTTTTTCTCATCTTTCTCTGAGTTGAGTTACTTAGTAATTTGGGAATCTGGATTCTGTAGTACTAATTTTTATGTAGCACCAAGTGAGAATGAGCCACCAAATATATAATCCTTTCCCTCAAAGATTCTCTACCAAAGGCCAAAGCCGGGGTGAAATTCATAGAATATCTTGAATACCCTGAGGGAAGAAATCCGCCTATCCCGCTAGAATTTTTATTAGGGTCAAGTATAGGCTTTAGAGGTGTATTAGTCTTCACTCGAATCCGTTGCAAAAGCTACATAGCTGCACCTTCACGATCGTCTGGATTTCTAGAGCATAGGATGAAAACAAAAAGGAGAAAAATCTCTATGCAAACACTTGGTAAAATAACAAGTCCCTTAGGGACCCTTGCTGTAAATAATTTAGTCTTGCATTTGCTAGGGACTAGCAAGATTTAGGCATGGGGGTATGATTGCGCAGCAATCATAGGTCATAATTGGCCTAGATTAAGCTAGGACTTAGCATAAGTTAGGGTTATTCATGCATGCATACACATTATCTGCATCTTTACTGCTTTCCTTTAGCTATGCATAAAATAATGTTACAATGTGCTGATTAAGTGCATTATGTCGACTGCAGGGAATAAGCTGATCAGGAGCTGGATCAGGAATAACAGGAGTTGTAGCAGAGCTGGAGCAGAAGGCCTAGTTTAGATGTAGGAATAATAATGTAAGGGGGTTAAAAGTTTGCTATTCTATTAAGTAGGAATAAAGTAGTAAAATGTGAAGAGCTTAGGTCCATTCTAGCCCTAGGATAGCCTAGAGACTTCCCCAAGCCTTAGCCACCCTTAGATTAGGTCACAACACCCTAGGAAGCCCTAAAACCCTAGTTCCAACCCTTCTCTGGACGTCCAGATAAGTTTTAAGACGTCCAGGACCCTTAGCCAACTCTCCCACACTTCAAACCCACTTCTGCAGTGTTATTGGACGTCCAAACACTTTGTCAGACGTCCAATTTCTGCAGAATACCCAAAACAGAACCCGAAATCCTTCCTGACTCTGATTGGACGTCCAGACAACAAGTCTGTACTTCTGATTTTTGAGTATAAGACGTCTGATTCTATTATTAGACGTCTGATACTGCTCTCCAATTCCTGTTTTGAGATTTAAGCCTTGATCTTGGATCTCTAGGTCCCTAAACCCAATTCCAACCCCATAGGAACCTAAATTAAGGTGCCCTAACCCTACTACATCACCTCTAGACCTCCCTAAGGACCTAATTAGGTCCTCACTAAACCCAATTGACTTGGATCTTAGTCAATTCCATCAGCCTATTCAATTGGACTCATTGAGTCCAATTGAGCCCTGATCTTAGCACACACTGTCCAATTGGACTCAGTGAGAGTCCAATTGACCTAGACCTGACTTAATTGAGTTGTTTTACTCTCAACTAAGTTTCCACACACCCAATTAAACTTGTATTAAATTTAATTGCACTTTACCTTAGTGAATTTGGGTTTATAACCCTAATTTGAGACCTACCTTGACCTAAACCCACTAGAACCCAACCTAATCAACTTAGACACCTAAGTTTCGACCCACACACACCAACACACACCATCCACACAAAAATATCTAGCCTAGAGTTCTCTAGAACTCTCTACCATGTGTGGTTGCCTTGGTTGCTAAAAATAGCAACCAAGAGCCATTCAATTTTTAGATCCACATTTAGTGGATCTAAAAACCACCATCCACCCTCTCTCTCTCAATCTCCCACGAGCTCCCACCATAGGCCTCTCTAGAGAATTCCATAATTCTCTAGAGAGCTTCCCTTAGGTCTATAAAAAGATCCCTTGGGTGGCCATTTGCACCCATTCACTTCTTTAGCAATTGCACTCCATTGGTGCCATTCACGCCACCTCCATAGTCACTCCACCTCAACGAGCTCACTACCACCACCATGGAGGACACCATGTCGGGATGCTGAATCAACCCTACCTCTCTCCAAGGGCCGACCTAAGTTCCATTGGCCGCCCCTCCTTCTTCTCTCGACCACTCCAAGGCCATCGGGGACCACCCCTGAATGCCCTCTATTCTTCTAGCTTTAAATCATGCTCTTCATAATCTTTAATGCTTTCATTTACTGCTTAGTAGTGTAGTCTTACTTCTCCCCCAATGATGCATGCGAAATCCCCCCGTTGATTATTGTATGCAATCGTTTTCTGGTAGTTAGGTTTAATTTTTAAGCATTCATGTATAAACTTTTCTCTAAATTTCCTTGTGCAACAACTCTCCAATGATGAATGAAATTTCACTTTATATATATATATCTCTTATGTGTTCGAAATCACCACGAGCTGAATGATTATCATATTTGCGTGATTTAAGTGCTTGTTCTTTAATTGCCTATATATTACGCACCAGCATGTCGTTTAAATAAAGTAGAGCAGCTTTAAGATCGATTTCAAAAGCAAAAACAAGACCTCCTAGAGACGAACGACCGGGACTTAAAGTCTCGTTATTTTTACAAAATAATATCTTTGTTGGATCGTATTTCGCAACTATACTACGATGCTTTTATCAAAAATGCGATCTACGACCCTCCAACATTTAACCACAGTCCAATAGACCTTAGGTTAGTTCTTGTGGGCCTTAAAAACCTTTGCTAAGGACTGAGGCTGAGGCTAGATAGATCTAGATTTTGGTTGGTACTAAAGTACCTTTTAGACCTATTGTTAGCATTCTAGCCTAATCTAGGTTTCAAATGAAAAAGCACTTATCTAAAACCATTAAGAACTTCATGGTCTAGAACAAAGGTTGAAACCTTAAGTTTTTGCTAAGGGACTAGCAAAAGCTAGGCATGGGGGTATGATGAGAACCTCATCATGAACCCTAACAAACACAATCTAACCTAGATATGCAAGAAAAAGCTCCTACATTACTCAAAGAAAGGCTTAACTCAGAGAATTCTGAGTTCAAAAAGAAAATAAGTCATAAGGGCTAAAAATGCAATTTCACCAACACAATTTGAAAACAGGGTAATTATGGGTCCAAACACAGGTCAAACTAACCTAATAAGAAGGAAAGTGGGATGATCTGACCTAACAAGAGCTACAACAACTCCAAGGAATTAAATGACATTCTGTAACCCTAAAACAAATCCACTTCAATTCACGAGGTTCGAGGTAGGTTAAAAATCAACTAAATCCTCTAAAATTCATATAAAAATAATCTCTAGGGTTTATAGCCTTCAAGTTGGACTTAGAAACCCATTTTGACCTACATTGAGAACCATGCCCAATTAATGATTTAATTTGGGTTTTTACGTAAATTGGCTGGTCAAACATGGTTTGACATAGAAAAAAAATTCACCATTAAAATCCTTAGGTTCAACATAGTCATGCATGAAAACTTGAGCCTAAGAAGAGACCTCCTTGACCGACTTTGCAATTTGGTCTTCATCATTTACTTTTTGACCCTTAACTTTTGAAACCCTTGCATTTTGGCCCCCAATTTATTCATCATTCTTTGCATTTTGGTCCCTCCTGCAAGTCTCTGCGCAGCACCATACTCCGACGACTTTGCGCGGAGCATGGCGCCGCGCAGGGTGAGGGGGACGTCCTGCAAAGTGAACGCAGAGTTCCCTGCGACGTCTGCTGTCGCAGGGACTCAGCCATGCTGCCTGATGACCCCCACACCTTCCGTGCGAACGCGCGGAAGGTATGGGTCTCGTCTCCGACCATGCTTCGGTGAGGGGCACACGTCGCCAGCCTGCATCCGCCTCTCTGCCATCGCTTTTATAAGAACCAGCATTGCCAGCCAGTTCTGGTAGTCTGGTCTTGGCGGAGAAACCCTCAACCTTTCCTCTCTCCCCACTCTGACAAGAAACCCACCAGCTCCGGCGATTGCTCCTCCTCCTTCTCATCGCTCTGCTGCAATACCAACAGTAGAGTTTCCTTTGTCTCGTCTTCCCGCGTTGCGCCGTACCAAGCGCACACCTCCCTGCCCACTTCCTCGTCGCTGCTCTCTCCCCCTGGGTTCTTCTTCTCCAGCTCTGGCAGGTACGAGCCGGCAGCTCCGCCCTCCCCCCTTCGTCCCTGTAGGTAGGTTACATTTACTCCCCTTCTTCCCCTCTTTCTTTTCCCCAATCTGTTTTGCTCGATTGCCCTACGACCACGCCTGACCACCCACATCTTCCCCACCTCCGGCCACTCTCCGGTGAGTCGTCCCCGTCATCCCACAACCCCATACGACTCGCCAACTATCCCAAAAGCTCTGCCCCTCCATTGCCACTCTACACCTCCACAACACTCCCCCGATCAAACCCACTTTTCCGGCCACAGAATGACCTAGGCACGCACGCCTAGGCTATCCCGCGGCCTGCTGCACCTCGCACTACCTTCGCCGTGCTATGACGAAGGTTCCCCTGTGGTCTGATTAGGCCGAGAGGCCCTTTTTGTGTTAGACAGATCTGCGGCCCCGGTTGCCATTGGTGACGACCCAAGGAGCTTCCAAGCGAGCTCCAGGCTTCAGAGCGTCAGGTCTCCAGCTGAGGCGAATTTGGGGAGACTTGGGTGAAGGCAGGCAGCTGGCACGCGAAGGGAAACGAGGACGCAGCTGCTGAAGTGAGGTCGCGGTCTTCCTGCGGGCGCACACGAGAAGAAGCAGAAGTTTAGTCCCACATCGTAAGTTCTCGAAGCGCCGCACCCATTTAAATTGATTTTGTGTTTTTACCTTATCGCCTCCGATACACCTGGGGTGAGGTCCCGCGCCCCATCACACGCCCCGTCCGAGGTTTCACCATGCGGACTCGACGGATCCGACCCGACACTACCCACGCACACCTCGCGCACCAAATCATGCCGGTGCGCCTGGTCCCGGTACGCAACCTGACCCATTAACCCGCGGCTCTGGGAGAGCTTCCTGTGAGCGGTTTGTAGAGAGAGAGATACGTGCGGGTAGAGGGAGGGGATAGGTTTTGCTTCCCCCTTGTGTGCAGGATAGGAGCGCTGAAGGAGAAGGGCTCAGCACTTAGCCGTAGGAAGGAGAAGAGAAGAAGCAGAAGAAGAAGAAGGCTCACCAAAGAAGAAGAAGCAGCGAAGGAAGGAAAAGAGGAGAATCACTGTAGCAGACCGCGGTTTAATTCGTCTGACAGCTGTATCAGACGAGGATGAACCTTCAGAGGAGATAAAGCAGAAGGAAGAAAAGAAGAAGAAGAAGAAGGAAAGAAGGCTCTATAGCTGAAGAAAAGAGAAAGAAAAGAGAAGAAGGAAGAAAGAGAAGACCTTGCAGCTGAAGAGCAGAAGACAGAGACGAGAAAAAGAAGAAGAATTGAAGAAGAAAAGAAATAGAAGACAAGCAGAAGAAGAGGAATTGAAGGCAAACAGAGCCAAGGAAGAAGAAGACCGGTAAAGAGAGAAAGGCAAAGGAAGAAAAGAAGAAAGAAGAGAAGAAGAAGACAGAGACGAGCAAAAGAAGAGAAGAAGAGGGAAGGATCAGAGAGAAGGCACAAAGAGAAGAAGAGAAGAAGAAAAAGCCAAGACAAAAAACCTCTCTCTCTCTCTCTCTCTCTCTCTTATTTTTGTAATTCAATAAAGAAACTTTGTACTTTTAGAATTCCAGTAGCTCCCTGAGTTCGACCTCGGGAAAACTATTTCCGAGTAAAAAAAAATTGTATGGTAATGATAACCGTAGCTGTCTCATCTTATACTATAATGACTGTATTATAATAAACATAAAAACACAAAAGCAGCACCGCGGTTGGCAACATTACCAATTAGAACTTAATTGTAGGGTTAAATTTGTGGTTCAAACCACCATTTTAACTTAATCTTTTTGCACTCTGATTCTTGGTTTTATTGAAATATTATTTTGATTACATTGAGCATTATTTTCGCATATTCTTCTTGATATTGTGATTAGTTGAATTGATTTGCCCAATTGTTCCCTGTGAACGATCTCGGACTCAAATCTTTGTTTTCGAGTTTTATAAATTTAAGTGTTTGTGTGAATTTCGTCCTATACTACGACATGTATTTCTAAAAGATGATCTTCACGCTCAAACATTTTGGCGTTGTTTCCAGGGAGCTATGCGCATTTCATTCACTAATTACAAATCTGATTTGATACTAACTTGATTTTTCTGATCTGTTGTGATTGTGCGAGGTACACGAGAGAAGATCAGCCGCACAACAGTTGCTCCTGGGGCAGGTAATCTCATTTCCTTTTTCTTAAGCCCCTAATTTCTGGAAGGAATTAAAATCAAGAATCAATTAGAATCAACTCGCATTATTTCATAGACTTAATCACCTGAGTTGCCTGATTTGATTTGCTTAAAAATCCCTATCCAGATATCTGCACCTACTAGGGACTTAAGGTGCCTAGGGCTATTCACCTTCTTGATTGAGCCCTAGATGCCAACTTTGGAAAAATTTGGACCTGGAAAACTGAGCCAAATTAGGGTTTCCATTTTAGGATTTTAGGAAAACATGCTTGCCTAATTTAAAAGAGAATTGATTTCCCGCATTGTGTGTTTCCTAAGCCTTGATTGAATTGATATAATCAAGAAAACCCTAAAACAAGGCTCTAACAATCACTTGAATTACTAAAATTTGGGACTTAATAACCTGTTTGCAAACCACTCAGGATGATTTTGGATTCTTTACCCAACTCATCCTAAACTTTAGGGCAGGTTAGGTGAAGTTGACCCACCTTGTGGGCTAACCAACTTTCAAATTAGGTCACAAATCATAATCAATTCTAATGTTCAAGTGAAATTCAAGGCACATATTCAAGAATAAAATTGGTAGACTTAGGGGTCAAGCTTGCTCATTCTGGTCTACTTGGATTCTTAGTGATAAGGAAGGTCGGGTGGGGCAAACCCTATAACACGTGTGGACGCTCTACTGTGTAGGGCTCTTTGTAGGACTCTCCCTTTTTGGTTGCCCAAGTACTTCTCAGGTAAGTGACTTTCTAATCAAGAGGTATCATTCGCCTCGAGCCTCCTTAGTCATCCAAAGATTTTTTTAGGTGCCTCGATTGGGTCCATCACATATTCTGTTCCTCATCTAGCTCTGTAGTGAATGTTCAGGCGGAGGTCCTTATGACCACCCTTGAGGCCTCCATTAGCAGTCCATTCTCGTCGAGGCTAAGTCTCGACCCAGTTGTTGTTTGTGCTACCACTCGACTAGATTGACATCTCTTCCAAATAATCTGCTTCTGAGCACAGATCTCCTTCATCTGCATCCATGGAGAATCATGAAGAAGAACCCGATTTCCAGAATAAGCTACGCCTCAATGATCTATTCAATGCATACGTAAATCCACCGTCGCGTCCTCAGATGCGAGATCACTACAATCCCACTGCGGTGGAGATCGAACCAAGGGTACAAATCTCGGCTGGAGGGCCTGACGCTGAACTCAAGCCGAATATGATCCAGGTTATTCCCAAATTCCGCAGCTTGAACTCTAAAGATCCCTTCCAGAACATCAAGTGGCTAAAGCATCGGGCCCAGACCTTTGGGCCACCTGTTCAGAATCGGGATATCATACTCATGAAGATGTTCTCCTTCTCCCTTATGGACAAAGTTTCCGATTGGTTTCAGACTCTGACCCATCTGATCAACACATGGGGTGATGTGCATACATTTAAATAGCCAAAAATGTCTATTAATGCATGTTCTTAGTACCATATTAGCATCATGCATTGTAAATATTGCATAACAAGCATAATCATGCATTTAGGTCAAATTGTATAGTAATTGTCTCCTTTTATGGCCAAGGACAGGGTGACTTTTAATCTAGGCTTTAGACAAAAGATCCAACCATACGGATCTGATCAGGGCAACGACGGGAGTTCAACGACTCCAAGGTTGCCTTGATCGGACATTCGTAGCACCAGATATAGTCCGAGGAAGCTCAGAGATCAAGGGCCAAGATGGTGTCAATTTGCACTTCAGATGACAAATCTGACTGCACGGATGGATTCAAATTGACGATCGCAGCTTAACGGCGTGAAAATCGATCCAATCCAACATCTGTGGCACCATCTACAACACAAAAAAAATGGATGGTTAGGATGGTGCCATGTGGTACCATCCCAACCATCCGCACTCGATCGCCCCCTCTGCTCAACTCCTGAAGGCTCATGTGATGTGAGATCTCGACTGTTGGATGAAGATCTAATGGCCAAGATTAGCTGCACGCAAAAGCAGCATCGCGCCTCAAACCGCTGCGTAGCGCAGTGGTTAAGGCGCTACTCATGCAAAGCACGTGCATTCGAGCCACTATGAAGTGCTTCTTCTCATGTGGATGCGCGCGATCTCGACCGTGCGATCAACTGCGAAAGGCCTAGATTGTCCAATCGGGCACATGTGTAATTAGACACCCCGTTTCATGCCTGATCTCACGCGTGGGTGCGCGAAGCTGAAGCAGGCGAGGAGCGATTTAGGCCGTCCGATCTCACGATTAGACAGTTGAGACTGCTTAGACGTGCGCTTGAGTTAGGCACGTGGGAGAGGAGGAGGCGCGTGCGGTGCACGCACACGTTGTCAACGACAGGTCTTTAGTGACGGATAAGTCTGTCACTAAAGACATGATTTTAATGTTTTTGAATATGGAATGACCAAATTGTCCCCAATCCTTGCAACTATAAAAGGAGACCCCTACCCTACAAAATTCTCATCCCTTCACCTCTCTCCCTCTCCAAAGCTCTAGAGAAGCTTGTCCCACACCCGGGATGCTCCTTTAGAGTTAAATCCAAAGTTTTCTCACCCCTATTTCGGAAGTGGATCCTGCGACAACGATGACGTGTTGCCTCATTCTCGCTTCCTCTTGCTTCGTCCTCCTTCCCGCTCCGTCCTCCGTCTTCCAGGTGTCACTCCATCTGGCTCGTCCTCCAAGCAATCGTCGAGGATGATAACATCTCTCTCCCTTCTTTTTATCACTTTCTAGAATAGAATTTCCCGCTTTCTAGTTGTAAAAATAGTATTCTTATATCAAGTGATTGTTTTCTCTCTCTCTTTGTGTTAATATCAATTCCATTGTAATTATCTCGCTTTCAAACAAAAATACCAAAAAAATATAATCGCGGATTTTAGATCGACGTAGGCTTCCTGTGTTCGACCCAGAATTTCTTTACGAATTTCGGTTAAATTTTATCTGTTGACGGATTGTGATTGCGCAACAATCATAGGTCTTAATTGACCTAGATTAAGCTAGGATTTAGCATAAGTTAGGGTTATTCATGCATGTATACGCATTATCTGCATCTTTACTGCTTTCCTTTAGCTATGCATAAAATAATGTTATAATGTGCTGATTAAGTGCATTATGTCAATTGCAGGTAATAAGCTGATTAGGACTGGATCTGGAGTAGGATTTGAAGCTAGATCAGGAATAATGGGAGTTGCAGCAGAGCGGGAGCAGAAAGCTTAGTTTAGATATAGGAACAATAATGTAAGGGGGTTAAAGTTTGCTATTCTATTAAGTAGGAATAAAGTAGTAAAATGTGAAGAGCTTAGGTCCATCCTAGCCCTAGGATAGCCTAGAAACTTCCCCATGCCTTGATTAGGTCACAACACCCTAGGAAGCCTTAAAACCCTAGTTCCAACCCTTATCTGGGCATCCAAATAAGTTATAGGACGTCCAGTACCCTTAGCCATCTCTCGCACACCTCAAACCCACTTCTGCAGTGTTATTGGATGTCCAGATAGTTTGTTAGACGTCCAATTTCTACAGAGTACCCAAAATAGAACCTTGATTTTCCCCTGACTCAAATTGGATGTCCAGAACTAAAGTCTGGACTTCTGATTTTTGAGTATAAGTCGTCTGATCCTATTATTGGACGTCTGATATTGGTCTCCAGTCCCTGTTTTGAGATTCAAGTCTTGATCTTGGATCTCTAGCTCCTTAGACCTAATCCCAACCCTATAGGAACCTAAATTAAGATGTCCTAACCCTAGTACACCACCTCTAGACCTACCTAAGGACCTAATTAGGTCCTCACCAAACTCAATTGACTTAGATCAAAGTCAATTACCTTTACCTAAGTCAATTGGACTCATTGAGAACAATTGAGCTTAGATCTCAACCCACACAAGTTTAATTGGACTTGGTGAGAGTCTAATTGACCTAAACCCAACCTAATTGAGTTATTCCACTCTCAATTAGGTTCACACTCATTCAATTAAACTTAGGTTAAGTTTAATTTCTTTTTCCCCTTAGCAATTAGGGTTTGTAACCCTAAAATCAAGACCTACACCTACACAAACCCCTTAGGACCTATCCTAAGCCACCTAGCCATGTAGAGCACGACCACACACACACACACACACACACACCCATTCACGCACACACTTCTCTAGAATTCTCTAGAGATCTCTTGAGATGGTACCACCTCTTGGTTTCCAAATTTAGCAACCAAGAGGCATTCAAATTGAGATCCACAATTTTTGGATCTCAAAGACCACCTCCAACCCCATGTGGTCGGCCACTCTTGGACTCTCTCTAGAGAGTTCCACACCTCTCTAGAGAGAAGCCATTGGGTCTATAAAAAGGCGTTAGCCGCACGTCACCACCCCCGTGCACGCACGCCACCATAGCCTCGCGAGCACTCCTTGCATGCATGTGTCCAAGCTGCAGAAGTCGGTCACCCCTCCTCTCCTTCTTCTCCATCAGTAGGGGGTAAAGAACCCATCACTGACGTTGCCCCCTTCCATGCATCCGCCACTCCAGGCCACCATTCGACACGCCGATGACATCAATGGACTCGCCTCACCCTCATGAGGTCATCCACACCTCCAGCAGCTCCTCCCGCTACCCACGTGCAAGCGTGGAGACACCCACCATCAGCAAGCTCCTCCTCTCCTACCGGCGAGCTCCATCCGCCCTTCGCCATGCAACCACCACCATCGGGTTCTTCTCCACATCCCCGACCTTCCTTCCCCCAGAGAATCTCCGGCAGTCGAGCTTCCTCCCATGCGTAGTGAAGAGAGAAGATTTTTCCTCTATTTCCATGTAAATTAAAATTTACGATAAATGCCATTGCGGATCACTATTCATTTATTTAATGCATTATTTTATTAACGTGACTTTGCATATGAGCTCCTTATAGTTTTAAGTAATTACATGGAATGCCTTTTGATGATGAAAATGAAATGCAAAGATTCAGATTTTTATCGATTGTGATTCTCGATTGGTCTAGGTACCATTACATGATTCAATAGGCTAATTCCTCCCTGTGGAGATGACCTAACTATTTTAGTGGTTAGATTTTGAATATTAAATGTTTTGAAAAGCGATTTTTTACCACGCGATTAAATACATGTCATTTTATGTTACAATTTTTATCGAAAGCGAAGATCGCTATTTCAAGTACGGGTGTGAAGGGGACCTCACCCCCGATCTAGGTACCATCTCCTTCATCATCGTTGTTCCCTTCTCACCGGAGTCATCTTCGTCTCCAGTGCTGGCCATACCACAACCGACGTCGCCTTTGCCCCTCTTTGTCTACCAATCACCTAGATAAGTTCCCTAACTCCTCTATTTCATTTACACACCAACCACAGTTCATTTCGACTGCATATCACATCGATCACCTTCACCTTCCTCTGCTCCAACCAGACCTTTGACGAAGCTCCCCGCTCATACCACTACTCCAAACGCCTTGCCAACCACCTCACGACCTCCGCCGTGCTCCACTCTTTACAACCCCCATCATATTTTGCCCTATTACGCCTCCAAACCCTCTGCCAAACACACCCACCTCCGTGCACCAATTCTGATAATGTCCGACACCACAGTCATCTTCATGTCACGTCGTACTCACCACCTCATCCATCGTGCTACGGCGAAGCTAGTTGAACCTTCTGACGAGGCCACAAGGCCGTGTTCTCCATTTCAGGTCTTCGCTGCCTCGACCACCATTAGTGAAGCTTCGAGCAAAGCTTGAACCTCTCTTCAACACCTGCAAGCCCCAAACGAAGCCCTAGGCACAGTGGAACATCTCCAGGATTGCAACTAAGGAGCCAATTTGACTCTTTGACTGAGCCTTTGACCGCAATCATGTGAAGAAGTAGCTGTAGCTCCATGTAGAGAAAGGTGGTGGGATTTAGTCCCACATTGTGGAATGAGGAGTAGACGAAGCCGAATAAAGTGTTTTTGTCACATGAACTTACCACCTCAAGTAACACACAAGGGGTGAGGTCCCCGTGCCCTCACTTGCCTCACCTGCGACAATTCATCCGCGGGCCTGGTGCACCCGACTACCTGCCTAAGCCTATCAACTACTCGGTCACTACAACACGCCAGTAACCCTAGACCCGAGTGCACGCCTACCCGATAACCAACGACCTAGACTGGCCTTGGGAAGGTGGAACCTAAGAGGAGAGAAAGAGAGAGAGTGCGCAGGGCAAGGGAGGGTTTTACCCTGTGCAACACTTAGCCAATTATGAGATGGCTGCCCTCTGTGTATGAAGAAAGAAAAAAAAGAAGAGGAAGCTTGAGCAGAAGAAGAAGATAGGAAGCTCGAGCAGAAGAAGAAGAGAGAAAGCACAGCCAAAAAGAGAAGAGAGAAGGAAGAGACCCTTGAGTCCCTTGGAAGCACTGTAGCAACCGGCTATTTAAGTGGTCTGATACAAGCCTCTGCCGTCTGATTGCATACATTTGAGGTTTTGTTTCCTTGATTGATACTGTTGATTTAAGTGCTATTATTGTGAGGAGTAATTGGTGATTCACATCACCATTTTTCTCCATTCTTTTTGCACATTGATACTTGACATTATTGTTATATCATTTTGATTGCAATCTTTTATATCTTTGATTCAAATTGTAATCTTGAGTTTTAAATTTTCATATTGCTCCCTATGTTCGACCTTGGACTTCAAATTTGAGTAATAAATTGTATTTGTTTTTCACGCTGATTCGACCTATACTTCAACGCGATGATTTTAAAACCCGTTTCAGAGCGATGAACATTTTGGTGCCGTTGTTGGGGAGTAACGCGCAATTAGATCTCTTAATTGCAATATCAGATTTGGTACTAACTTGCTACATCTCTTTTGATTGTGATCTATTTTAGGGATTCATTGAAGAAAAAGATCAGCCACACGTCATCCACTCCAGGGGCAGGTAATACATAAATCCAATCTCTTCTAAGCCCCTGATTCTGAAAAGCTAAAAAAGGAAAAAAATCAATTAAGACTACTTACATTTTATTCTTAGATAAATCATCAAGTTGCCTGATTTGATACATTCTAGAGGAACATCCAAAATTTGTGCACCTACTTAAAATCTTAAGGTATCTAGGGCTATCACCTTCTTGCTTGAGCCCTAGGTACCACATTTGGACAAAATTAATTGGACTGATCAGAGCCAATTAGGGTTTCCAGTTTAGGATTTTAGAGGCACACTTGCTTAATCAAGAATTGATCTTCCCAAACAATGTGTGCCTAAGCCTTGATTGAATTGATCTATTCAAGAAAACCCTAAAATCAGGCTCTTAATTTCATTTGAACACTAAAAAAGAGACCTAAATTTTCAATGGATAAAATAGGTGAAGTTGACCCACCTTGTTGGGTTAACCAATCTTCAAATTTGGTCACTTTGCACAAAAACATCTTAAAAGTTCAAGTGAAATCATAAGCACCTTTCTCTTAATCTAAAACTGGTAGACTTAAGAGGTCAAGTCCCCATTCTGGTATACTTGGATCCTTAGTGGTAAGAGAGGTCGGGTGGGGGAAACCCTGTAACTCATGGGGGTGCTCTAATGTGTAGGGGTTGATGAGAGCCTCATCATGAGCCATAACTAGCTTATTTTGACCCAATAAAGAAGATAAAAGCTCCTACATAACCTAGAAGAAGGCCTAACTGAAGGAACAAGTGCTCTGAGAAGAAAACATGAAATAAAGGTTAAAACTGCAATTTTACCATTGCAGTACATAAACGGGATTTCTCAGAAGCAAAACATAGGTAGAGTGGTCCAAATAAGATAAAAAGAGGGTTGAGTCAATCAGAAATGGGTTTATGTGCAATCTAAGAATTAAATGACACTTGGTAACCCTAAAAACAGACCTGCTTAAATTAACAAGGTTTCGATCAGGATAAAAATTGAGTAAACCCTCTAAAAATCATGTAAAAATATCCTCTAGGGTTTATAACACTTAATTTGGCCTTTGGAACCTAGTCTGACCTAGATTAGGGTCCTAGCTCCTCAATTAACCAAATTTAGGTTTTTACGCAAAATATCCAGTCAAACGAGGTCAAACCTAAAATCCAACTTCGCCATTGGATTCCTTAGGTCCAAATTAGGTTTATACCAAAATTTGGACCTAAGGAGAGGTCATCTTGACCTACTTTGCAATTTAGTACACCCAAATCACAAATAGGTCCCTATCTTTTGAATATCCTTGCAAAGAGCCCCCCAAGTTCTTCGCACCCTTTGCAACCCGGTCCTGCCGCCATTGTTAGGGCAGAACCGAGCTCCGGCGAGGTTCAGAGAGGGATTGCTCTCTAATCCCTCAGAGATTCCCTCCCAGAAATGGAAGGGGGATTCTCTGAGGAATTCCCTTCCTTATAAAGCCAATTACAATCGCTGGTGTGAACCCAATCTCTCGTGCGAACGCACGAGAGATTTAGGTATCCACCTTCCTTCCAACTCCGGCAAGCCGGCAGACCTAATTGCGCGCTCTTCACGCGCTGATAGGAGCGGCCAGTACCTATAAAACACCCCCCAGACCTTGCCGCAGGACCCAAGCTTGATTTTGACGGAGATCCCCTCCAAATTCCCTCTCTCCCATCTCCGGCCAAATGACCCGCAAGCTTCGGCGACCTCCTCCCCTCCTTCTCGTCGCTCTGCTGCCATACCAGTAGCAGAGTCCTCTCCGCCTCTTCCTCCCGTGTCGCGCTGTACCCCGCGCGCGTGCTCCTGACCTCATCTTCGTCGTCGCTTCCTCCCTCAGGGTCTTTCTTCCCCGATGATGGCAGTTACGAGCCATCCTCTCCACCGCCTCCCTTCCTTCCAGACAACCCCAGATACATTCTCCATCCTCTCCTCTCTCTTTTCCCCCTACTATTTTACTTGAATACCCCTTGACAGTACCTAACCACCTCCATCGTTCTCGCCTCCGACCGCCCTCCGGTGAGCTGCCCACACCACTCCGCCCCTCCACACGGCTCGCCAACCCCCTTGTGAGCTTCGCCTCACCACCAGGAACCCATTCCACCCCATCACTGCCACTCCAGACCTCCACAAGCACCCCCCGACCAACCCACCGTCTCCGGCCACAGGTTGACCTAGGCACGCACGCCTAGGCCGACCTGCAACCTGCAGCATCGCCCACCGCCTTCGCCGTGCTACGGCGAAGGTTTCCAGCTATTCTGATTGGGCCAACAGGCCGTTCTGTTGGATGTCAGGTGTACGCTCCGGCCGCCATTAACAGCCGAAGCAGCAGGGAGCTTGGAGCAGCTTCGGGCATCAGGCTTCCCAGGCTGCAGGTGCAGCAGACTCTCGCAAAGGTCGCGAAGCGAACGAGGCCAGCCAGTCGCACAGAGGAGCCATCAGCTTGGGCAATCGAGTGACGAAAGCTCTGCGAGCGCGCGTGAAGGCAAGACCGACCAGGTATCCTATAAATTGTTTTTGTGTTTTCTTCTTACTGCCTCCGTAAGCACAGGGGTGAGGTCCCTCACTGCCCCCACATGCCTCGTCCGCGGCTTGACCACGCGGATCTGGCAGGATCCGACCCGACCTAAACCTACGCACTCCTCGCGCATCACCACTTGCCAGTGCACTTGGTCCCGGGTACGATCCGACCCGAATATCCGTGTGGCTCTGGGAGAGCGTCCTTGAGTGAACTGTTGAGAGAGAGAGACACGCAGGTAGAGGGAAATGGGTAGGTTTTGCTCCTGTGTAGGCAGACTGAGCATGGAGAGACTTAGCCGCAAGGAGAAGAGAAGAAGCAGAGGAAGAAACTGAGCGAAGGAGAGACCAAGGCAGATCAGAAGAAGAGGAAAGAAGCCTTCGCAGGAGAAGAAGGAAGAGCAAGGCAGGAGCAAGCCAGAGAAAGAAAGAAGAGGCTGTGTAGCAGTGAAAGGAGAAGTCTTCGCCGAGAAGAAGAAGAAGAAGAAGGAAGACAAGGCAGAAGAAAGAGAAGAACAAAGAAGAGGCCAAGTGAAGACTGCAAAGAGATCAGAAGAAAAAGAAGAAGAAAGAAGAAAGGCAAGGCAGGAGAAGAAGGAAGATACAGAAGCAGAAAGGAGAAGAAAGAAAGAGAGATCACATTTAAGACGTCTGATACAGAAATCAGACGTCCAATTCTACTTTTTTTTCAAAAATCCTTTTTAAAATTCTCTCTTTGAATCAATTATATTTGCATTTAACAGTTGTATTCTTTGGTTTTACAAAGTACTAAGATTGCTCCCCGTGTTCGACCTCGGATACTCTAATTGTTCGAGTAATAAAATTCTTTATATTTGTTTAAACGTTTTGTCGGTTATACTACAACGTAATACGCTTTAAATCCGCACAAAATCGTTGAGAACATTTTGGCGCCGTTGCCAGGGAGCAACGAGCACTTTTAAAGCTTTTGATTACAACTTTTCTATCTAATATCTGACTTAACTTCTCTCTTTTGTTGTGTTCAAGCAGGGAAAGCAAAACAAAAAGGAAAGAACAATAACTGCACAACAGACTCTCCAAGGAATAGGTAATCTCCATAAGCCCTCTCTCTTAACCCTCTCGCAATCTAAAAAGGAAAAAAAGAGAAAAATCAACTTAGGGCTACCTGTTTCATATTTAGTAACTCATTAAGTTGCCTGATTTTCATTTCAACATATTTTTGTCTGTTCATCCAACTAAGGCAACTAGGGCTAAAACTTTCTTGATTGAGCCATAGGTGCTAATTTTTAAGGCAACTAAATTGGACCCACTAGAGCCAAGTTAGGGATTGCAAAGCTAGGATTTTTAGAGACACATCTTCTCTAAAACAAAGAAACAAACTTTCCAAAAAGAGGTGTGCCTAAACCGTGTTTGAAACGATTTATACAAGAGGAACCCTAAGCAAATCAGGCTGATAATCCATTTGAACCATAAAAGGAAGGACCTAAAAGCTCTCAAAGGAACAAGAGGTGAAGTTGATCCCTTGGGTCAACCAACCTTAATATTAGGTCACTTTTGCACTCAAAATACTTAAAAGTTCAAGTGGAACATTAAGCACCTTGATCTTAAAATAAAAAAAAGGTAGACTTAAGAGGTCAAGGTCTCCATTCTAGTCTACCTGGAACCGCAGTGACAAGAGAGGTCGGGTGGGGGAAACCCTGTAACCCGTAGGGACACTCTACCGTGTAGGGGTCTTTGCGGGACTCTCCCTCTCTAGCTGCCCAGGTAATTCTCAGGTGGACGATCTTCGGATCCAGGGGTCCATCCGCCCCGAACCTCCATAGTCATCCAAACATCTTTTGGGTGTCTTGATTGGGTCAAGAACATCTCCAGTCCTGCATCTTTTCTCTTTAGAGCACACGCACTCATTTTCAGTGGGACTCGTTATTCAGATCTGATCGCTTCATAACACATCTTGGGTCAAACTCTGATCTTGATTCCACCACCTGATCCATGTATGCAGCCGAACCACCTAGGACTACCATTCAAGAAACCTGAATACCAGAGATCCATGAGAGATAAAATGATTGAGGATGCCATGAGATTTTATGAAAATGAAGAAACCTCAACAACAGTAGGAAACATTCAGGTTGATGCAGCCACACGGGAACGGCGCTGCTGCAGGTGGCGCGCAGGTGTGTGCGGGGAAGCTGTTGGAGGAGCACAGTTGCTGGAGGCACGTCGGCCACGCAGGAAGGGTGTGACTGCTGGGGGGACGCAGGCTGGAGATGAAGGAGCACGCGTTGTTGTGCAGCTACTGCTGCTGGACACTGTAAGCTGCGGGAGAGGGGAGTTTGCGCAGGCTGTGCAGCCGCGCACGGACAGGCGGGTGCGCTGGGCTACACGTTGGGAGGGTGGTAGCTCTCAGCTGCTGCTGAAAGTGTGCAGAGGTGGAGGAGCAAGTGATGGCCTGTGCGTGAGTGGGCAGGCGCGGGCGAGGGGAGAAGGTTACGGCTGGTAGTGATGGGTTCTTTTTGGTGGAAAGGAAATAGAGAACAAAAAGAGGAAGAAGATGGAGATGGTACTCTCGGAAGGTCAGACGTCTAGGAGCTTTCCCAGACCTCTTAAATGAGCATGAATGGTTGCTGGCGGTGTTTACTGGCGGTGGTGGTTGGTGAAAACTGCGTGGCCTTCAGGCACACTCTCGCAGTAAGTTGCACAAGCCACTGATGGCACGGCGGTCTGTCACCTCGCTTGCCCACGGTGGTGTGGACTTGCACTCGCGGTAGGAGGCCGGTGGTGGTGGAATGGAAAAGCTCTAATGCTCTGCGCAATGGTGGATCGGAATGGTGGTGGCCTACTCGCTAAGGATGCAGGAACCCTTCTTTTATGCTGCAAGAGGAGTGTAGGCGTAGGCAGGCGTTGGTTGAAGAAGAAGCGATACATATTGTGGAAACAGAGATCCAAGATTTTTTCCTGCGCATTTAGCTCGCGCACTCTCCTGCATGCAGCCGTTAGAGAAGAAACAAATAAAGAAAATAAATTAGGGGTTATTTATGTGCAAACCCTTAAAAGAAATGTGAAATAAAATAATACGTGTAATACAACCTAAAAGATTAACTATTCTAATGCATGCTATTCTAAATGAATTCTAAGTATGAATGGAATGCACGGAATATGTAAATAAATGAATACCTAGACTAATCTATTTACATCTTATTGTATGGAATTTATATGCCAATATTAATCTAATTCCTAGGCATTTAAGTAACTAATTAGCCCACAAATATGGGCTCATCACCCTTCATCAGCTATGGATCACCAAGAAGAACAACCTAATCTTGAGCAACAATTCCATGATTTCCAAAATCGAATCAATGCCATCATCAACCCACCGTCACGTCCTCAAATGCGAGATCACTATAATCCCGCAGCGGTGGAGATCGAACCCCGAATCAACATTCCCGTGGGAGGACCCGAGGTAGATCTCAAGTCTAGCATGCTTCATATGACCCCAAAATTTCATGGCTTGAACTCCGAGGATCTTTTCCAGCACATCAAAAACCTAAAACATCTTGCCCACACCTTTGGGGCAGATGTACATAATTTGGATGGATTACTCTTAAAGCTCTTCTCATTCTCCCTGGTTGACAAAGCCACTCACTGGTTTCAGACTCAACCACACATGATCAACACATGAGGAAAACTTCAAATTGCCTTCTTGCAAAAATTCTACCCCATTGGTCGTACCAACATGATGCGGCACCAAATCATTCACTTCTCCCTAGGAGCGGGAGAATCTCTACACGAAGCGTGGGATCGCTTTCTAGATCTCATGCGTAAGTGCCCCCATCATGGAGTTCCAAAGTGGGAACAAGTCCAATCCTTTTACCACGGACTCCATGAGGATATCAAACTCTTTGTTAATGCAACCTGTGGTGGTAGCATCATGGGTCAACATGAGGACACGATCTGGGAAATTCTCAAGAACATGTGCGAGAACTCCCTGAACAATGAGTCATTGGGTACATACGACCGGATGTCCACCCGTGCATTGACAAATAATCGGGGGGTACACGAATCCTGAGGCCTTTCCACATCCATTGATCTAGAGTTGGTAGCCAGTCAATTGGACAAGGTCTCCAATATCAAGAAAAAGGTGGACGACATCACTCGTCATCTACACAAATCCACCTCTGCACCTCAAAGCACATACGTGCACCCGCCCACGGGAAGGGAGGTTGCGCACAACATCTACCACTCCCTGGGGATGGATGCATATCCACCTCCGTCTGATTATGTCTTCGGAGGCAACTCCTGGTCAGCCCACCTTAGTTGGGGGAACTCTGAACCCCTGTACCCTGATTATCTTGGAGCTCCTCAGACCTGCGAGGATCTTCACGCCGTCCAAAATAATCTTTTCTCCAACACTTACAACTCTGGATGGCGTAATCATCCTAACTTTTTGTGGTCGGGAAATAACCCGAATCTAAGACCTTAATTCCAACCCCAACCACAGGCTCCGTGACCTTATCAGCCCACCCAACCAAGGCCCACTCAAAACTTCCAACCTGGACCACCTAAAGAAGATCATACATCTCTGATTCTCTAGACCTTGGTTGACATGCAAAAACAACACAAAAAGGAGATCTCCAAGTTATGATATCAACTGGCCCAGCTGGCAAGTGCTCGCCAGCCTGGTGCACTTCCTTCTCAGCCTCTTCCAAACCCGAATAATATGCCGAACCATAGGCACGTTATGAACCCAAATCAGGGCCAAGCTCACTTTGTTTATCAGGCCCCTTCTGCTCCATCACCTAACGAGATGGATGCTTCAACTTCATACTCAGGATTTCAGCAGTAAACACATATTTTGCCCAACCCAAACCAAAATCTAGCAGGATTAAATTCCATCACCACCCGTAGTGGCAAAGCAACACAAGACCCACCCTTTCCTAGCCACAACATGCCTGAGACCATAAATCCTAACCCTAGATTGGTCATCCAGGACACACCTGTCCTTGATAAAGAGCCTGAGGCAATTCTAGAGGAACCATCTAAGGTTCCATTTCCAAATGCCTTGACCAAGGGAAAGAGGACAACCAAACCCATGGCACCTGAGGAGGACCTGGTTAAGCTCTTTGAGCAAGTCCATATAAACATCCCCTTGATGGATGCGATACGCCACGTACCGGCTTATGCATGATTCCTGAAAGACGTGTGTACACCTAAGCGTAAGCCGCGAACCAAGGACGGGAACCCAATCGTACTGTCGAAGCAAGACAGCTCTGTCATCTTGAGCAAACTCCCGCCTAAGGCAAAAGATCTAGGCACCCCTCTGATCTCCTATGTTATCGATGATATATAGTTCGATCGAGCCTTACTAGACCTAGGAGGTTCCATAATTTGATACCTACATCCCTACTTGACTACTTTGAGGAATCTAAGCTTAAACTGACAGAGATGACGTTGTAGTTAGCCGATTGATCGATTAAGTCACCAAAAGGAATTCTTAAGGATGTCATAGTTAAGGTACATGATTTCTACTTTCTAGTGGACTTCATTGTCTTAAACATGGATGCTCCTGAGAACTTGAAGAATACACTGATCATATTAGGGAGACTGATGAGAACCTCATCATGAGCCATAACTAGCTCATTTTGACCTAATACAAAGGATAAAAGCTCCTACATAACTCAAGGAAAGGCTTAACTCAGAGAATTATGAGTTTAAGAAGAAAACAAGTCATAAGGGGTAAAAATGCAATTTTACTAGCACAATCTGCAAGCAGGGTAATTCAGGGTCCAAACACAGGTCAAACAAACCTAATAAGAAGGGAAGTGGGATGATCTGATCTGATAAGGGCTACAGCAACTCCAAGGAATTAAATGACAATCTGTAAGCCTAAAACAAACCCACTTCAATTCACGAGGTTCGAGGCAAAGAAAAAATTGACTAAACCCTCTACAATTCGTAGAAAAGTAATCTCTAGGGTTTAGAACCTTCAATTTGGCCTTAAGAACCCATTTTGACCTACATTGAGAACCATGCCTAATTAATGACTTAATTTAGGTTTTTACGTAAATTGATCGGTCAAACAAGGTCTAATCTAGAAATAAAATTCACCATTAGAATCCTTAGGCCCCATTTAGTCATGCATAAAAACTTGAGCCTAAGAAGAGACCTTCTTGACCGACTTTTCATTTTGGTCCTCATCCATTACTTTTTGACCCTCAACTTTTGAAACCCTCGCATTTGGCCCCTAACTCTTCTTCGTTCTTTGCATTTGGGTCCTCCCTGCAAAACCCTGAGCAGCGCCATGCTCCGGCGACTTTGCGCGGAGCATGGCGCCGCACAGGGTAAGGGGGACCCTCTGCCAAGTCAACCGGGGGTTCCCTGCGACCTCTACCGTCGTAGGGACACCTCCATGGTCTCTGCAACCACCCATACCTTCCGTGCGAACGTGCGGAAGGTATGGGTCTCCATCTCCAGCATCCTCTGGTGAGGGAGGCACGTCGTCTCCCTCCGCCCTCCTCTCTGATTTCGACTCTATAAAAGCCCTCGACGCTCTGCCGCACTCTCCAGCTCAGATCTGACGGAGAAACCCCCCCTTTTTCCTCTCTTCCCACTCCGACAGAAGCCCCCTGCTCCGGCGGTTCTTCCTCCACCTCCTCGTCGCTCTGCCGCACTACCAGCAGCAGAGCTGCCTTCACCTGCTCTTCCAGCGTCGCGTCGTACCCAGCGCACGCTCTCCTGCTCTCTCCTCGCCGCCGCCCTCTCTCTCTGGGCACCTTTTTCTCCGGCGACAGTCGATACGACTGTCGCCCTGCTCCGGCCCCCCCTCGTCCCTCCAAGTAGGTACAGTTCTTCCCTTTCCTCCTCTCTTTCTTTTCCCTACTTTAATTTGCTCAACCGCCCTTCGACCGCGCTTAATCACCCTCATCTTCTCCATCTCCGGCCACCCTCCGGCGAGATGTTCCCATCGCTCCGCAGCCCCATACGCCTTGCCGACCCTCACAGAACCTCCGCCTCCTCACCCTGATCAACCTACGCTCACCCATTACCTCTCCACACCCCCACCATACTCCACCGAACAAACCCATTCTCGCAGCCACAGTCTGACCTAGCCCCGCCACCAGATGCCATCCCACGACCTGCCACACCCCGCACCACCTTCGCCTTGCCACGGCGAAGGTCCCCCGCGTGTTTGATTAGGACGAAGGGCCGTATTCCTATCTAACAGGTACGCTGCTCCAGCTGCCATTAGCGATGACTGAAGCAGCTTCGAGGCAAGCTCCAGGCCCTGCAGCCCCAGATTCCCAGGTGCTACAGGTTGGGGCGAAGTCCGCGAAGGCTTCTGCCTCTTCAGTTGGCCCAGACATCGACTGCAGCTGATCAGAGGGCTAGGTGGAGTCGTCCTGCGGGCGCGCGCGAAAGCAGCAGAAGTTAGTCCCACATCGTGGGATTTCGAAGCCGCGCACCCGCATAAAGGCAAAAAGTGCCTTAGCCTGTTTGCCTCCTGACCACGGGATGAGGTCCCTCTCACCCACTCGACTCGGCCTCGTCCGTGACAACCCCACGCGGACCTGGCCCGACCCGTTTACCCGACCTGCAGTCCTCGCCCACCACCGCACACCGGTGGGCCTGGACCCGGGCGTGACCCATACCCGACTACCCGGCAGCTCTGGGAGAGCTATCCTATGAGTGAATTCTGAGAGAGAGAGACGCGGGGGAGGGTAGAGTAGGTTTTTGCCCTCTGACCAAACTGCGAGTGTGCAGGCACAAGAGAAAAGAAGAAGAAGAGAAGGCAGACCGCAGAGGAAGAAGAAGAAAGAAGGAAGGAGGACGCACTGTAGCAGCGGGTTACTTAAGTCGTTTGATTGAAAAATCAGATGACGCTCCAAGGACGAAGAAGAAGGAGAAGAAAAGAAGAACAGGACCGCAAGAAAGCAAGAAAAAGAAGAACAGAGGAAGAAAAACAAAAGAAGAGAAGCAGAACAAGAGAAGAGAAAAGAAGAAGAAGCTCTGAAGAAGGAAGAAGACAAAAGAAGAGAAGCAGAACACGAGAAGAAAAGAAGAAGAAGCTCTGAAGAAAAAGAAAGAAGAAAGTAAGAAAAAGAAGAACAGAGGAAGAACAAGAAGAAAGAAGAAAACTGAAGAACCAAAGAGAAGAGAAAAGAAGAAGCCAACAAGACAAATTTTTCTCTCTCTCTCTCTTTATTTTTGTAATAGAAACTTTGTATCTCTAGAATACAGTTTGCTCCCTGAGTTCGACCTCAGGAGATCTTTTATTTTCCGAGTAAAAATTATAATAGTGGCAATGACTATCTGTACTACAACGCCATTTCTATAACAAAACAACAAAACCTAGTCATACCGCCACTAGAGACCCTTTCTGGCCACTGCTAGGGTCAATATTAATTACGAGGAGGGCCAAATTGAATTAAAATTTGGGAGCAAGACACTGATGATCGACATCTTTAAGGCACAACAAGGAATTAATTGTAGAGTTATCGAATAAATTTGTGATATCAAGGCTGTGGTTGACGACCTATGTATCGAGGAAAACCCAATTATTTCTAATCAACCACAAGAAGATCAAAACCCACAAGTTAAGGAGCCTAAACCTAATCTAGATACTCCCATAGCTCCTTCCTTTGCTCCCGACACCCACCCTGAACCACCTGCTACTGCTGACAATCCTGTTATGGAATTAAAACCCCTTCCCCATCATCTGAAATACGTCTTTTTGGGTTCCAATCAGACGTTTCCTGTGATTATCAACTCCTGACTCACACCTGATTAGGAAACATGCCTGCTTTCTATTCTCTAGTAGCATCGGAGAACCATTGGATGAACTCTTGATGATCTGATTGGCATCACCCCCTCATACTGCACACATCACATCTATACCGAAGAGGGCTCATGACCATCCCGTTAAATGCAAAGACGCCTAAATCCAAATTTGTAGGATGTCGTGAAAAAGGAGATCATCAAGTGGTTAGATGCAGGGATCATTTACTCGATCTCCGATAGTCGTTGGGCGAGTCTAATCCAAGTTGTGCCTAAGAGGGCAGGGCTCACCGTCATCACGACTGAAATCGGAGAAACCATACCAACCCGTATAACGAACTCGTGGGGAGTCTGCATTGATTATAGTAGACTCAATTCCTCCACAAAGAAGGATCATTTCCCACTACCGTTCATTGATCAGATCCTCGAGAAACTAGATGGAAATCGATTCTTCTTTTTGGATGGGTACTTTGGTTATAATCAGGTCACAATCCATCCTAAAGACCAAGGGATGACCACCTTCACCTGTCCCTTCGGAACATATGCATTCTGAAGGATGTCGTTCGGTCTTTGCAATGCACCTGCTACTTTTCAATGGTGCATGTTTGCCATATTCTCAGATATGGTAGGTGAATACCTTAAGGTCTTCATTGATGACTTCTCAGTATTTGGTGAATCTTTTGATGATTGTCTCCTACACTTGGTCTAAATCCTCGGGCGATGCATCGACATGAATTTGGTTCTCTCCTGGGAAAAGAGCCACTTCATGGTACCTAAGGGAATTGTCTTGCGACATCTCATCTCTGAAAAAGGCATCGAAGTTGATCTAGCCAAGGTGAATCTGATTTCCAAACTCCCAATGCCTAGCTCAATCAAAGACATCCGATCCTTTCCGGGGCACGTCGGTTTTTACCTTTGATTCATTCCTGATTTCTGGAAAATCATGCATCCCCTGACTAATCTTCTATCTAAGGATGTCCCCTTTGAAATTTCTGAGGAATGCACTCAGGCATTTGAGATCCTTTGTGATCGAGTTACCCAAGCACCTATCCTGCAGTCCCCTGATTAGTCTCAACCCTTTGAGATCATGTGCGATGCATCTGATTATGTTGTAGGTGTGGTACTGGGGCAGAAAATAGACGGGAAACCCGTGGTCATCTACTATGCTAGCAAGACACTTGATGAGGCTCAACGCAACTACACAGTTACTGAGAAAGAGCTGCTAGCCATAGTATTTAAACTGGAGAAATTCAGATCATATCTTTTGGGTTCCCGTGTTATCATATACTCGGATCACATTGCTGTGAGGCACCTCCTCGCGAAAAAGGATGTGAAACTTCGACTAATTCACTGGATCTTGCTGTTGCAAGAATTCGATCTCGAGATTCGCAATAAAGTGGGAAAACAAAACGTGGTAGTTGACCACTTGTCCTGCCTTCCTTCTGATAGTATCGACCCTTCCAACCCATCATAGAACACTTTCCTGATGAGCACCTCCTGACTATTAGTATGGCACTTCCTTGGTTTGCTGATTTAGTGAACTACTTGTCATCACATCAGATTCCATTCGATTGGCTGAAGGCCAAGAAGGACAAATTGCTTTCTGATGCCAAGTACTACATCTGGGAAGACCCATACCTCTTCCGCATTGGTGCTGATCAAATCATCAGACGGTGCGTCCCGGAAGCGGAGATTCAAGACATTTTGTCCTTCTGCCATGACCAAGCCTACGACGGACACCTTTCTGGACATAAAACCACAGCAAAAATCCTCCAGTGCAGCTTTTATTGGCCCATGATTTTCAAAGACGCATACGATCATTGTAAGGCATGCACTCGTTACCAGACCTTGGGCAACATGAGCCACCGCGATATGATGCCTTTACAGCCGATTCTTGTATGCGAAATCTTTGACATTTGAGGGATTGATTTCATGGGACCCTTCCCTATTTTGGATGGCTTCGAGTACATTCTTCTTGCTATTGACTATGTGTCCAAATGGATCGAAGCCATTCCGACCCAAACCAACAATCATAAGGTGGTAATCAAATTCATTCACTAGAACATCTTTTCTTTGTTCGAGATTCCACGTGCCATTATCTCTGATGGAGGGACTCATTTCACGAATGCTCAATTTAGATCACTGATGACCAAATACAGGGTGTCACACAGAATCTCTACTCCTTATCACCCCCAAACCAATGGTCTAGCTGAGCTATCAAATCGGGAGATCAAGAAAATCCTTTAGGTTACTGTACGACCTGATTGGTCGTCCTGACTTCCAGAAGCCTTGTGGGCTTATAGGACCGCCCACAAAACCCAATTGGGCTTGGTACCTTTCAGATTGGTGTATGGGAAGGCATGTCACCTCCCAATCGAGTTGGAACACAAAGCCTATTGGGTTGTATGGAAGTGTAATCTAGATCTTTCTAAGGTAGGAACCCACAAAAAACTTTAAATGAGCGAGATCGATGAATTACGCAATGATGCGTATGAGAACTCGCAACTTTACAAAGAGCGGGTTAAGGCCTTTCACGACAAGCACATATCCAGAAAGATTTTTCACCCTAGTCAAAAAGTCCTACTCTTTGACGCCAAACTCAAACTCTTCTCAGGAAAACTCAAATCGAAATGGATTGGACCATATCTTATTAGATGAATTTTTGGAAACGATGCCATCGAAATCAGCCAACCCAGCCTTGATTTAGAACCTTTTATCATGAATGGCCAGCGACTTAAGCCGTTCATTGAACTCACTGATACGAACTTGGCTGAGGTATCTTTCGATCTCCATTCTCTCTGAGCTCATTGTGCCCAGCTGATGGCATTAAATTCAGCGCTTAACGAGAGACAACTCGTCATCTTTTTGAAAAACCCGAAACCCTTCTTAACACATCTTATGCTAAACTCATATTGCACTTTAGGGTTCATCCATTAGAACAGCCAACTCCACCTCTGGTGCCCATACCTGAGCTTGAAATCGTTCGCAACAGTCACCCTAACCCGTCCACCCACCCAAAACCTGTTCTAATGTACGTTCTAAGCTGAATTCTAACCCACCTAATTTACAATGAGGGCATTGCAAATCGTAGGCATGGGGGTATTAAAGTGCAAAACATTATGAGAATCACTTCACAAGAAAGGGTTTCATAAAAAAAATTACATATTCCAAAAAACCAAAAAAGTATAAAAATTAAAAAAGAATAAAAAATGGAGAAGGGAGGAAATTTTGAAGGATCAATTTTTATATCATTTTTTAGGAGGAAAAGGTGATAGAAATGTAAAAAAGGAGCACAATTTGACAAGGAAAGAAAATAGTTATCAGTAAAAGATTAAGGAATCTACTTAGTTCTAGACCAAATCAAAAAGAAAGACAATGAAAGATAAAAAGTGCTAAGAGACAAAAAGAGATTAGTATGAATGTTGATCTTAGGCCTCTTGGGCTGTGATTTTAGGCTTAAAAATTCAAGTACCCGTTAAGATCTGGATAGTCCTCAAGAGGTTGGGGAAAATGTGAAGCTTAAGTATTAGGTCTAAGGCTTAGGGATTATTCGACCTCGTTAACTGACCTCTAGTTTGCGGAACTCGGTAACCCAAGCACCCCAATCCACACACAGTCTGGTTCAATGCGCTTATTTATCAAAATCACGTAAATGCGTTAAATCTGTTCTGAGAAAAAGCTACCTAGATTAGGAGCAGCTGATCAACACCAGTTGATTTGGAAGACTTCTCAGTGCGGAGAGGCAGGAAATTCCCCTCGAAGATGTGCAATAACATACCCTCTCCTCGGTGCTTGTCTCTTAGGATATCTAAATATCCTATCGGGGGCATGTAAGCACCTTGTGCTGGTTCAGATGCCATGGGCGACATTATCACAAAATGTCGATTTAGCTACAGAATGCCATGGGCGAGATTATCATGAAATCTCGAAAGCCAGGGTTTTAGGGGTTGCCATGGGCAATGCTATCCCAAAGCATCGATTGCCAGGGACCCTGCGAGGATTGATGGTGGGAACTAGGAATCCGATACAGACCGTGTTGTAAAGCCAATCCAAAGTTAGAAATAAAAAGAAAAGAGAGAGAGAAAACTCTCCAAAAATAAAAAAATCTCATGTCTCCCTCTTACAAAAATGCACTACAAACTGAACCTAGGCTAAAACATGTTACAAGCACAGGTGCTTTAATCGTGGAGTTTAATGAACCTTAGGTTAGTTCTTGTGGGCCTTAGAAACCTTCGCGGTAGACTGAGGCTAAAGCTAGTTAGGTCCGGATCTTAGTTGGTACTTGAGTACCTCTAGGCCTACTATTGGCATTTTGATCTAATCTACAAAAGAAAGCACACAATAGAGATATGAACATGTGGTCTAGAATTTGAGTTAATTCCATGAGATTTTGCTAAGGAACTAGCAAAAGCTAGGCATGGGGATATGATGGGAACACCATCATGAGCCATAACTAGCTCAATTTGATCTGATTAATTCATTAAATGATCCTACATAACCGCTAGAGGATTGTAATTCACTACATAATCATTCTGAGAGAAAGACAAGAAAATAGGGTTAAACTGTAATTTTACCAACATATCTTGAATACGAAATAACCACAGATTTTCTTAGGGGTTAATTAAGGGTTAAATGGTCCTAAAAGGCTAACAAGTGGGTTAAGATAGAAAGAAAAGAGTTTTCACATGTTTTGAGAATTAAATGACTTCTGAAACCCTAAAAATAGACTTGTTTAATTAACCAAGGTTCTGGTTAGGATAAAATTCACCTAGGCCCTCTAAAATTCATAGAACAATATTCTCTGGGGTTTGGTACCTTCAATTTGACCATCAGAACCTATCTTGACCCAAAACAAAGTCATTGACAAACATTTACCCTAATTTGAATTTTTGCATAAATTGCCTAACCAAACATGGTCAAAATCAAAATCCAACTTTACCATTGGATTCCTTAGGTCCAAATTAGGTTTGTACCAAAATTTGGGCCCAATCTGAGATTGTCTTGACTAAGTTTGCAATTTGGTTCTGTTTGATTCTTTTATATCACACATATGCCCTTAACTTTCAAAATCCTTACAAAAAGGCCCCTAACTTTGTCATCATTTTCACAAACAGTTCCCTATCACTATGAATCCTATTCCTACAAACTCTGACAAGCTAAAATTGGCAAGATCTCCTTGATTCCTTGACGAATCCCTCTTAAATTTAAGAGGGGAGTTCGTTAAGGAATTCCCTTCCTTTTGAGTCAATTCCCACACCCTAAAACCTTCTCAATCTCTAAAAACTCCCTCCAAAGGCCCATAAAAAGACCTCCAGATCATATTGAACCACTCAAGCTTGATTTCAACTGGGTCTACCCTAAATTCTTCCCTCCTAATCCGGTCGAAAGACTCCTTGAGCTCCGGCGACTCTCCCCACCTCTCCTTGTCATCTGATCGCAATACCGATGGCAGAAAATCCTTCCTTATACTCCTCCATGTCGCGTCATACCAGCGGGTGCTCCTATCTCCTTCATCGTCGTTGTTCCCTTCTCACCAGAGTCATCTTCATCTCTGGCACCGGCCATACCACAACCGACGTCGCCTCTACCCCTCTTCATCCACCAATCACCTAGATAAGTTCCCTAACTCCTCTATTTCATTTACACACCAACCACACTTCATTTCGATCGCCGTATCACACCAACCACCTTCACCTTCCTCTACTCTGACTAGACCTCCAGCGAGGCTCCCCGCTCATACCACTACTCCAAACGCCTCGCCAACCACCTCATGACCTCCGCCGTGCTCCACTTTTCAGAACCCCCATCCTATTTCACCCTATTACGCCTCCAAACCCTCTACCAAACACACCCACCTAGATGTACCAATTCCGACACTGTTCGGCCACCACAATCATCTTCACATCATGCCACACTCACCACCACATCCACCGTGCTATGGCGAAGCCTGCTGAACCTTTTGACGAGGCTGCAAGGCCGTGTTCATTTCAAGTCTTTGCTGCCTCGACCGCCATTAGTGAAGCTTCGAGTGAAGCTTCAACCTCGCTCCAACACCTATAGGTACTAGACGAAGCCTCAGGTGCAGCGGAATATCTCCAAGATTGCAACCAAGGAGCCAATTTGACTCTTTGACTGAGCCTTTGACCGTAATCATGCGAAGAAGCAGCTGCAGCTCCACGTAGAAAAAGGTGGTGGGATTTAGTCCCACATCATGGACTAAGGAGCAGACAATGCCACATTCATGGGAACACCATCATGAGCCCTAACTAGCTCATTTTGACCCAATGAAGAGAATAAAAGCTCCTACATAACTAACTAGAGGTCATAATTCACTAAATAACCTTTTTGAGAGAAAAGTAAGAAACAAGGGGTAAAAATGTAATTTTACTATTGCAGTACAGCAACGGTTTTCTCAAGGGCTAAACACAGGTCAAAAGGTCTTAACAAGATAAAAAGTGAGTTGGATTTGACAGAAAAGGGTTTGTGTGTACCTTATGAATTAAATGACTTCTTGAAACCCTAAAATTGACCCACTTGATTAACAAAGGTTCTGGTCAGGATAAAATTCACCTAAACCCTCTAAAAATCATAGAAAAATATTTTCTAGGGTTTAGAACTTTCAATTTGGCCATTGGAACCCATTTTGACCTAGAATGGGGTCTCAGATAGATATTTGCCCTAAATTGGGGTTTTGCATAAATTGACTAGATAAATGTGGTCAAACCCAAAATCCAACTTTACCATTAGATTCCTTAGGTCTAAATTATGTTTGCACCAAAATTTGGACCTAAGGGGAACTCAGCTTGACTCACTTTACAAATAGTTTCAACCTGATTACATTTCTACCCCTATCTTTTGAAAACCCTTACAATCAGCCCCCTAGCTTTCGTATTGTCTTTGCAGATAGGTCCCTCCACCATTATAGAGGAGGAATCCTAGTCCGGCGAGCTTTAGAAGGTGATTTCTCCTTGATTGCTCAGAGAATCCCTCCCAAAATTGGAAGGGAGATTCTCTGAGTAATCTCCTCTAGTCTGAACCCATTGGTGATCTATAATTCCTACTCAATCACTCATGCGAATGCATGAGAGATTTGGGTTTCCTTTGAAGTTTCCATCTCCGGCGACCTTACCTTGCTTGGAAGCTTGGCTTCCAAGCACAAATCTCCCTTCAAAGGTCTATTTAAGCACCCCCAGATCCAACCCACTCCTCTAAGCTTGAAATTGACTGGGAAATCCCCTCAAATTCTTCTCTCCTCCTCTGGCCGATTCGCTTATCAAGCTCCGACGACCTTCCATGATCTCCTTCGTCGCCTAACCACAATACCAGTGGCAGGTTCTTCTTCCTTGCGTTCGTTCGTGTCGTGTAGCACCCGCCGACGCCCTTGTCTCCCCTTCCTCCTCGCCGACCATCCCTCCTTGAGCACCTTCGTCTCTGGCGTCGGCAGTACGTGCCCAACACCATCCTCACCTTCCCTTCGTCCACTATCACCCTAGATAAGTCCCTTTCATCTTCTAGTTCCTTTCCCCCTCTTTATTTCCCTAAATCGACTATTGCCGCACTCCACCACCATCATCTCCTCCACCTCCGACAATACCTCTGGCGAGGTGCTCCCATCGCTCCACACCTCCATCCACCTCACCAACCACCCTACGACCTTTGCCTTGACTCTGTGATCACAACCCCTCACTCCATTCACTCCGTCGACCACCTAAAAGCATCCCCGAACACACCCACACTTACGCACACAGTGTGCCTTAGGCACACTCGCACAGGCATCCCCACGACACGCCGACCACTGCTGCACACTCGCCGTGCCTTGGCGAAGCTTCCTGAGTGATCTAACATGGCCGTGAGGCCATTGTAGTGATTTCAGGTACATGCATCCTTCGCCATTAATGCAGAGCTTGAAGCAAGCTTGAAGAGAGCTCCAGGCCGCACCAGCTCCAGGTCTCTGTCCTAGGTGTCGTGGAACACCCTCGCGCACGACTCTAGGCTATCAATTGAAGTCAAGGGCAGTCGCAGTTACTGCAATTGGAGAGAACACCTCTGCCGCAGGCGCAAGCGAAGAAAGGTGGATAGATAGTCCAACCTCAGAACTGGACAAGAGGCCGTGTGTGCATAAATTGAATTCTTACTAGTAGCTGTTCGCCTCCGAATCACGGGGTGAGGTCCCTCTCACCCGACCGAACCGGCCTCGTTTGCGACCACGTCCCGTGGACCTGGTCTTGACCCGACCCAACTTGCACTCCTCGCCCACCACTGCACGCCGGTGGGCTTGGTCCCAGGTACGTACCCGACCCGATTACCCGATAGCGTGTGGCTCTAGGAGAGTGGAACCTAAGAGAGAAAGGAGAGGAGCGTGCGCATGGGTATGGGGTAGGTTTTGCCTTGGAAGGTTTGGCTCCACACTTAGCCAACTTCAGAGATGAAGAGGAGGTCGAGCAGCGAAGAGAAGAGGAGGCAGAGAGCCAAAGCCAAAGAGAAGAAGGCAAGGATGCAGAGAAGCTAAGGCAAAAGAAAGAGAGGAGGCAGCTGGCAAAGAAAGAGAAGAGAAAGAAAGAGAAGAAAGAAGCTGAAGGAGGAAGAAACTGAAGCCAGGGTAGAGAAGGCAGGAAAAACTAAGGAAGAAGGAAGACCGAGGCTAAAGAAAGAAAGAGGAGAAGACAGAGAAAGGAAAAGAGAGAAGAGAGGGAGTAGAAGCAGAAGAAAGAAGTCAGGAGCACTGTAGCATCTTCATTTTAAGGCGTCTGATTTATAAATCAGACGTCCAATTTTGAGTTTAATTCATATACATTAAGTTTCTTTAGTATTTTGTGCTCTACATTTACTCCTATATTTTTTCATTGTAACATTGATACTATTGCATATTCTTTCAAATTATAAACTGTAATCTTGATTTCTAAACACCAATTTGCTCCCTGTGTTCGTCCTCGGGCTTTAAATTCAAGTAATAAAATTGTATTTGTTTTGAACTCTTTTTCGGCTATATTACAACGCGATATTCTTAAAACCCGATTCAGCGCTCTAAACATTTTGGCATCATTGCTGGGGAGCAATGGGCGATTTAGAATTCTTGATTACAATTGCTGATTTGGTACTAACTTGCTATATCTCTTTGTTGTGGTTGTTTCAGGGAGAAGATTCAAAGAAAGACTGCCGCACATCAAACACGTCAGGGGCAGGTAATTTCTGATTACTTTCTCTTAAGCCCCTCATTCTAAAAAGGAAAAAAAATAAAATCAATTAGGGCTACTTGCTTTACATTCTTAGCTAAATTAATCAAGTTGCCTGATTTGATTTCAACAACAAAATCAATTTGTGCACCCATTTAAGGTAACTAGGTCTACCACTTTCTTGATTGAGCCCTAGATACCATATTTGGCAAACTAAATTGGACCAAGATTAAATCCAAATTAAGGATTTTAATTTAGGGTTTTAGAGACACCTTCATAAGCAATAATTAACTTTCCAAAAAGAGGTGTGCCTAAACCTTGGTTGAAGAGATTTATTCAAGAAAACCCTAAAATTCAGGCTCTTACTCTCACTTGAATCCTAAAAGAAGGGACCTAAAACGTCTCAAAGGACAAATAGGTGAAGTTGAGCCAACTTGTTGGGTGAACCAACCTTGAAATTAGGTCACTTTTTGCACTCAATACATCTAAAGTTCAAGTGGAAGTCTTAAGCACCCTTGCTCTTTAATAAAACTGGTAGACTTAAGAGGTCAAAGTCCCCATTCTGGTCTACCTGGAATATCAATGACAAGAGAGGTCAGGTGGGGGAAACCCTGTAACTCGTGGGGGCGCTCTACCATGTAAGGGTCTTTGCGGGACTCTCCCTCTCTGGCTGCCTAGGTATTTCTCAAGTGGACGGCTTTCTGACTAAGAGGTATCATCTGTCCCGAACCTCTATAGTCATCCAAATTTTTTGGGTGTCTTGATTGGGTCCATCACATTCTACTCTCATCCAGACCATCGGTGTATGTTTGGTAGGAGGTCCTTAAGACCATCCTTGAGGCCTCCTTTAGTGATTCACTCCCGTTGAGGCCAGGCCTCGACTTCCATGTTTGTGAGCAAACCCACCACATAGACATCTCCTCTGATTCATCTGAACCCAATTCTCCTTCCATCATCATGGCACAATCCGTAGAAGAAGAGAATAACCTTGAGAACCAACTTTAGTGCCTTAATGATTTATTCCAAGCCTTTGTAAACCCACCGTAGCTTCCCATGATGCGAGATCACTACAATCCCACTGCGGTGGTGATCAAACCTCGAGTCCAAATCCCAAGTGGAGGTCTTGATTCTGAACTTAAGCCCAACATGATTCATGCCATTCCAAAGTTTCATGGGCTTAATTTTGAGGATCCCTTCCAGCACATCAAACAACTCAAGCATTTGGCCCAGACCTCCGGGTCAGATGTCCAAAATCGGGATATTCTTCTCATGAAGATGTTCTCCTTCTCTCTCATGGACAAAGCAGCTCACTGGTATCAGACTCAAACGCGTCCAATCAACACATGGGTTGAACTACAATCCGAGTTTCTGAAAAAGTTCTTCCTAGTTGGTTGGACGAATGCCTTACGACACCAGATCACACACTTCACCTAGCAGCTTGGAGAACCACTTCATGAAGCATGGGACCGTTTCCTGGATCTCATGCGAAAGTGCCCCCATGACGGAGTTCCTAAATGGGAACAAGTCTAGTCTTTTTACCAGGGACTTCGTGAAGATATCCATTTATTCGTCAATGCAACTTGTGGAGGAAATATCATGGGTCAACACGAAGGCATTGTGTGGGAGATTCTTGAGAATATGTGCGAGAACTCCATCAATAATGACTCCATGGGCTTATTTGACCGGACGAATGCCTGCGCATCGATGAATCCAAGGGGAGCACATGAGACGCAGGGCTTGTCCACATCAGTCGACTTGGAATTGATGACTAGTCGTTTGGACAAGGTCTCTATCATTGAGAAGGTGGATGAGCTAACTCGACATCTATAGCAAGCCACCTCTACGCAAAACCCGTTTGCACAACCGCCCTCTGGGAGGGAAGCTATGCATAACATCTATCACCGATCTTCTCAAGGGATGGACTCGTATCCACCCTCGTCTAACTCTAGGACCGGAGGAAACTCCAACCCTGCATACTCTAGTTGGGGGAACTTGAACTCTCATACTCTGACTTTTCTGAGGTTCCTCAGACCTGCGAGAACATCAACGCCATCCAGAATGACCCATTCTCTAATACCTATAACCCTAGATGGCGGAATCATCCCAATTTCCTGTGGGTGGGAAATAATCAGAGTCAAAGACCACCATATTAACCCCGTCCATAGGCTCCTCGTCCATATCTGCCACCTCAGCCTCGGCCCAACCCCACCTATCAATCTGGGCCAACTTAGACAGATCAGATGACTCTCATCCTTCAGACTCTGGCTGACATTCAGAAGATGAATACGGCCATGCAGAAATAGCACAAGGACGAGATCATAGAGGTTCAAAATCAACTCACCCAGATGGCAAATTCCTGCCAACCTGGCACACTCCCTTCGCAACCTCTACTGAATCCGAATAACGTGCCGAACTAGAGGCACGTTATGAACCCAAATTTGGGCCAAGCTCACATGATTTATCAGGCCCCTTCTGTTCCATAACTTGACGGGATGGAAGTTTCGACATCCTACTCGGGATTTCAGCAGCAACCACCTATTTTATCGGCACCGAACCAACACCAGGTAGGACTAAATTCAGTAACAACCCGTAGTGTCAAAACAACACAAGACCCACCTTACCGAAGCCACTTTCAGCCTGGTAGTGCTAACCCAAGCACTAGGGTAGTTATCCAGGATACCCCTATCCCAGATCAAGAACCTGAACCTATTCTAGAGGAACCATCCAAGGATCCATTTCCCGAGGCCTTGATCAAGAGAAAGAGGACAAACAAACCCGTTGAACGTCGGATGACTATGCTATCGAAGTTGGTTTTGAAAACCTACCGTTGTAGTTTGAGTAGCGAAGAACTTGGGTTCAACAAATAAAATTTACATCGAAAATTCTGTAAAGAAATCCCGGGTCAAACTCAGGGAGGCTACGTCGATCAAAATTCGTAATTATATTTTTTTGTGTTTTTGTTTAAAAAGTGAAATAATTACAATGAAATGGAATCAATATAAACAATAAGAGAGAGAGAGGGAAAACATTCAGTTGATATTGCAAAATGTTGTTACCACTAAGAAAGCGAGAAAAGATTACACTAGAAAGCGAGAAATTATTACAACTAGAAAGTAGGAAAATTCTACTCTAGAAAGTAGGAAAAAGGAATGGGAGAGAGAAGTTATCCTCCTCGACGATCGCTTGGAGGACGAGCCGGATGAAACAATGCCTAGAAGATGAGGAATGGAGCGGGAAGGAGGTCGAAGCAGGAGGAACGGGACCGAGGCAGCACGACGTCGTCGTCGCGGGATCCGCTTCCGCAATGGGTGCAAAAACATGAGTTTAGCTCTTGAGGAGCATCCCAGGTGTGGGACAAGCTTCTCTTGAGCTTTGGAGAGGGAGAGAAGAGAAGGAAGGGATGAGAAATTCATATGGAGGGGGTCTTTTTTTATAGTTGCAAGGAGTAGGGGCATTTTGGACATTTTAATTTCAAAAACATTAATATGGGACCTTTAGTGACAGACTTAAATGTCACTAAAGGTCCATCGTGGGCGACGTGTGTGCGCGCTGCACGTGCCCGCTCTTCTTCTCCGCCCAAAATGCTTGCGCACGTTCGCGCACTCACAGCCGTTCGATCAAGAGATTGGACGGCTGAGAGCAGTTACACTCGCACCGCGCGCCCGCGTGAGATCACGCGTAAGCGCCACACGTCTGATCGCGCGTGGGCGCTATTGTTTGCTACCCGCCACTCTATCTTCATCGTGCGACTTTGTTCACGCGCTCGTGCCACACCCACTCTTCGGTTTGAGGCTCCGTGGGGATCGATCCTGTGACCTTTGCCTCGCCTACGAGTGCGCAACTGCTGCGTTAAGCCGGTGGAAGGTCGCGGTTATGCAAGTCGGCTCGACTGTTGGATCTTCATCCAACGATCAAGAACAAATGAGCGGGTGAAGAAGGAGGGCTGCGGCCGATGTTGGGTGGCTATGATGGCGCCACGTGGAGCCATCTAGGTCGTCCATCTTCTGAGTGTTGTAGAGGGTGCCACGGGTGTCGGATTGGACCGATTTTCTCGCCGTTAGGCTGCGATCGTCGATCCAAACCCATCCATGCGATCAGATTTGTCATCTAAGGTGTGGATTAACACCATCTTTTCCCTTGCTCTTTAAGGTTCCTCGATCTCTATCTGGTGCTACGGATGTCTGATTAGGACGATTTTGGAGTCGTTGAACTCCAATCGTCACCCTGATCAGATCCGTACGATTGGATCTTCGATTTGAGGCCCTGATAAAAAGTTGCCTTGTCCCTGACCATAAAAGGAGACAATTACTATATAATTTATACAACTTGATCTAAATGCATGATTATGCATGTTATGCACTATTTACAATGTATGATGCTAATGTGACACTAAGAACATGCATTAATAGACATTTTAGGTTAATCAGATGTATGCACATCACCCGTGGCACCTGAGGAGGATTTGGTCAAGCTCTTTGAACAGGTCCATATAAACATCCCCTTGATGGATGCAATCCGCCACATACTGGCTTACGCACGATTTCTGAAAGACGTGTGTACACCTAAGCGTAAGCTGTGAACCAAAAGTGGGAGCCCAATTGTATTGTCAAAGCAAGCCAACTCTCTAATTTTGAGCAAACTCCCACCTAAGGCAAAAGACCCAGGTACTCCCCTGATTTCCCGTACAATTGGTGATACCCAATTTGATAGAGCTTTATTGGACCTAGGAGCTTCCATAAACCTAATACCTACATCCCTACTTGGCCATTCTTAGGAATCTAAGCTTAAATCGGTAGAGGTGACATTACAACTGGCTGATCGATCTATTAAGTCACCTAAAAGAGTTCTTAAGGATGTCATTGTTAGGGTTCGGGATTTCTATTTCTCGGTGGACTTTGTAGTCTTGGATATGGATCTCCAAAAAATTCGAGGGATACACCAATTATACTAGGGAGACCCTTTCTGGCCACTGCTAGGGCCAACATAAATTATGAGGAGGGCCAAATTGAACTAAAATTCGAGAATCAAACATTAAAGATTGACATCTTTAAGGCCCAACAAGGGATTAATTATGGTGTTATAAAATAGATATGTGATATCAAGGCTGTGGTTGACGATCCATATATTAAGGAAAACTTGGCAACTTCTGATCAACCACAAAAGGATCAAAACCCGCAATCAGAGGAGACCGAACTTAACCTAGACACACACAAAACTCCTTCCCCTGCTCTTGACACACACCTTGAACCACCCACTACTGCTGATTAACCTGTTTTGGAACTCAAGCCTCTTCCTGATCATCTGAAGTACATCTTTTTGGGTTCCAATCAGACGTTTCCAGTGATTATCAACTCCAGACTCACCTGGTCAGGAATCCCGTCTGATTACTATTCTCCAGCAACGTCGAAGACCTATTGGATGGACTCTCGATGATTTGACTGGTATCAGCCTCTCTTACTGCACACACCGTATCTATACTGAAGAGGGCACATGACCTTCCCATGAAATGCAGAGACGTCTGAATCCTAATCTGTAGGAGGTCGTGAAAAAGGAGATCATCAAGTGGTTAGATGCTGGGATCATCTACCCGATCTTCGACAATCGGTGGGTGAGTCCAATTCAGGTTGTGCTTAAGAAGGCAGGGCTCACCATAATCACGACTGAAACCAGAGAAATCGTATTGACCCGTGTGGCAAATTCATGGAGAGTCTGCATTGATTACAGAAGACTCAATACCTCAACAAAGAAGGATCATTTCCCACTACCGTTTATTGATCAGATCCTCGAGAAACTAGCGAGAAATATGTTCTTCTGCTTTTTGGACGGATACTCTGGTTATAACCAGGTGGCAATCCATCCTGAGGACCAAGATAAGACCACTTTCACCTGCCCCTTCGAAACGTACGTATTCTGACGGATGCCATTCGGTCTCTGCAATGCACCCGCTACTTTTTAGCGGTGCATGCTTGTCATATTATCAGATATGGTAGGTGATTATCTGGAAGTCTTCATGGATGACTTTTCAGTATTTGGAGAATCATTTGATGATTGCCTCTTGCACTTGATCCAGATCGTCAGGAGGTGCATTGACGTGAATCTGGTTCTTTCCTGGGAAAAGAGCCATTTCATGGTGCCTGAAGGAATTGTCCTAGGACATCTCATATCAGAAAAAGGCATCCAGGTCAATCGAGCCAAGGTGAATCTGATTTCCAAACTCCCTATGCCTAGCTCGATCAAGGACATCTGATCTTTTTTAAGGCACGCTGGTTTTTACCGTCGATTCATTCATGATTTCTCAAAGATCGCACGCTCCCTAACCACTCTACTATCTATGGATGTTCCTTTCGAAATCTCCAAGGAATGCACTCAAGCATTTGAAATCCTCCGTGATCGAGTTACCCGAGCTCCGATCCTACAGTCCCCCGATTGGTCTCAATCCTTTGAGATCATGTGCGATGCATCTGATTTCACTGTAGGAGTGGCACTTGGGCAGAAAATTGATGGGAAACCCGTGGTCATCTACTACTTTAGCAAGACACTTGACGAGGCTCAGCGTAGCTACACAATTACTGAGAAAGAGCTGCTAGCTGTAGTATTTACCCTGGAAAAGTTCAGATCATATCTTCTGGGCTCCTGTGTTATCATTTACTTTGATCACATAGCTGTGAGGCATCTCCTTGCAAAAAAGGATGCAAAACCTCGACTAATCTGCTGGATCTTGCTGTTGCAAGAGTTTGACCTCGAGATTCGTGACAAAGTGGGAAAATAGAACTTGGTAGCTGATCACTTGCCCCGCCTTCCTTCTGATATTATCAACCCTTCTGGACCAATTACAGAACATTTTCCTGATGAGCACTTCCTGACTATCAGTACAGGGCTTCCATGGTTTGCTGATCTAGTAAACTACCTGGCATCACATCAGATCCCGTCTGATTGGTCGAAGGCCAAGAAAGACAAATTGCTTTCCGATGCCAAGTATTACTTCTGGGAAGACCCATATCTTTTCCGCATTGGTGTTGGTTAAATCATTCGACGATGTGTCGCTAGAGCAGAAATTCAGGATATCTTGTCCTTCTGCCATGACCAGGCATGCGGTGGACACTTCTCAGGTCATAAAATCGCAGCACAAGTCCTCTAGTGTGACTTCTATTTACCCATGATTTACAAAGACGAATACAATCACTGTAGGGCATGCACTCGTTGCCAGACCTTAGGCAACATGAACCACTGTGGTATGATGCCCTTACAGCCGATTCTCGTATGCGAAATCTTCGACGTCTGGGGGTTTGATTTTATGGGATCCTTTCCTATTTCAGATGACTTCGAGTACATTCTACTCGTTGTTGACTACGTGTCCAAATGGATTGAAGCCATTCTGACCTAAACCAATGATCATAAGGTGGTTATCAAATTCATTCATCAAAACATCTTTTCACGGTTCGGGATTCCACGTGCTATAATCTCTGATGGAGGGACCCATTTCACTAATGCTCAGTTCAGGTCACTGATGACCAAATACGGGGTGTCACATCGAATTTCTACTCCTTACCACCCCCAAACTAATGGTCTAGCTGAGCTATTAAATTGGGAGATTAAGAAAATCCTCTATGTTACTGTTCGACCTGACAAGAAAGACTGGTCATCCTGACTTCCGAAAGCTTTGTGGGCTTATAGGATCGCCCACAAAACCCAGTTAGGCATGTCTCCCTTCAGATTGGTGTACGGGAAGGTATGTCACCTCCTTGTCGAATTGGAGCATAAAGCCTATTGGGCAGTACGGATCTGCAACCTAGATCTTTCTAAGGCAGGAACCCACAAAAAGCTTCAAATGAGAGAGATCGATGAATTACGCCACGACGCGTATGAGAACTCGTGAATTTATAAAGAGCAGGTTAAAGCCTTTCACGACAAGCACATATCCAGAATGATCTTTCACCCTGGTCGAAAAGTCCTACTCTTTAATGCCAAGATCAAACTATTCCTAAAAAAACTAAGAACAAAATGGATCGAACCTTACCTTGTCCGACGAATCTTTGGAAATGGAGCCATCGAGATCAGTCCACTCAGCCACGATTTAGAACTTTTCGTCGTGAACAGTCAGAGACTCAAACCGTTCATTGACCCTACCGATACAGATTTGGCTGAGATATCCTTTACCCTCCATTCCCCCTGAGCTCACTGCGCCCAGCCGATAGCGTAAAACTTAGCGCTAAATGGGAGGCAACCCGTCATTTTTGAAAAATTCGAAACCTTTCTTGACATTCCTATGCTAAATTCGTATTGCACTTTAGGGTTCATCCATTAGAACAGTTGACCCCACCTCAGGTACCCGTACCGGAGTTTGAAATCATCCGCAACAGTCATCTCGACCTGTTCGCCCACCCAGAACCTATTCTAATGAATGATTTAAGCTGAACTCGAACCCACCTAATTTACAATGGGGACATTTGTTTGCACACCAAAAATACACCAGTAGTGTTATTCCCTAGCACTTCCATTGCATCTTATATAGCTATAATTGCATTTGTAAAAAGACGACTGCATGCATTTATAAAGAGGGGAGGAGAGTGAATAATTGGCCATCCATTCCACTACCATTAATTAACATCTTCATTAAGTGCAACATTGCAATTTCACCATTTTCTCATTTTTATTTACTTTGAATTTCTCGCGGCTGCAGGACAGTAAGCATGCGCACCTCTTCGCGCCATACCTCTTACTAACAGCGTGGCAAGAGGTGTGATGCCAGCAGCATGGTGTTGGCATACCTCTTCCTCTTTAAAACCCCTGGCCCTCTCCCTTGTGCGGGCATGCCCTTACACACACCTACAAACACCTTCATCCACCGTTAGGCCAACCTCCTCCCCTTTCCCTCTCCATACACAGTAGCTCTTCTCGTTGAGAAGAGACACACTGTGGGTAGGAGAAAACCCACAGTGGTCCCACAACCACCACTATGAGTTCCACCACCGGCCAGCTCTTGCGTGAGTAGGTGGGCGTGGTGGGTTCAACTTTCATTTTCACTACTGATCACCTTCTCCGCCATTGCCAGAGCTTCAAGGTCAAAAGCTCCAGCAGCACACAAGTCCACCTGCAGTAGCTGTCGGCCACTGTGAGTACACCTGCAGGCCCTGCGCACACTCTTCCCGCGTGTGAAGGTGCTTCCCAGTGCACAAAGCACGCGAAATCGATCGGCAGATCGCGCGCGCACTGTAGCGCGCGGTCTGTGCGACACTGTAGCCATCGGCTCGCTTCTCACTTAACCGGTGGCTTTGGCGCTTTCTCTCTTCCGTGTCACCCGCTCCAGTTGGTCTCCGCGTCTGCGTCTGCTCCCACCCGCAGCACTGTGCGCTACGCTACGCAGTGCACTGCGCTGCGCTCACCCGCACCCGCCCGCGCACAAAGGCAGCGTAGGCGCTTCCTCAGTGCCCCACGCACGTGCTTCCTCTTGCACCCGCGCCTCCTCACGCATCAGACGGTGGGGCTGCACAATAGACGACTTATCTACTGCTCTCCCCCTCATCTGCCAACGCACACACACACACCCACTTGTACACACTCACTTGTACTCTCTCACACACTTGTACCCACTCACACACACCCTTATATACTCACACCTACACACACATATATATATATCCACTCGCTTATATATATATATATATATAGTTGTATATGTATATAGATATGAATATGTATTTATATATATATGTGTATATATGTTTATATATATATGTATATATATATTTATGTATATAAGGGAGTGGATATGTATATGTGTGTGTAGGTGTGAGTATATAAGGGTGTGTGTGAGTGGGTACAAGTGTGTGAGAGAGTACAAGTGAGTGTGTACAAGTGGGTGTGTGTGTGTGCACTGGCAGATGAGGGGGAGAGCAGTAGATAAGTCGTCTATTGTGCAGCCCCGCCGTCTGATGCGTGAGGAGGCGCGAATGCAGGAGGAAGCGCGCACGTGGGGCACTGGAGGAAGCGCCTGCGCTATCTTCATGCGCGGGCAGGTGCAGGTGAGCACAGCGCACAGCGCTACGGGCGGGAGTGGGCACAGGCGTGGATGCGAAGATCGGCTGGAGCGGGTGACATGGAAGAGAGAGCGCCAAAGCCATCGGTTAAGTGAGAAGCGAGCCGGTGGCTACAGTGTCGCGCAGATTGCTCACTACAATGCATTACAGTGTGCGTGCGGTCTGTCGACCGGTAGCGGCTGTTTTTGCATGCTTTGCGTGCTGGGAAGCGCCTGCGCGCATGGGAAGAGTGTGCATAGGGCCTGCAGGTGCACGCACGGTGGCCGACAGTTGCTGCAGGTGGACTTGTGTGCTGCTGGAGCTTCTGACCTTGAAGCTCTAGCAATGGCGAAGAAGGTGATCAGCAGTGAAAACGAAAGTTGAACCCACCACACCCACCTGCTCACGCAAGAGCTGGGTGGTGGTGGATCTCACAGTGGTGGTTGTGGTACCACTGTGGGTTTTCTCCTTCCCACAGTGTGTCTCTCTCAGCGAGAAGGGCTAATGTGTATGGAGAGGGAAAGGGGAGGAGGTTGGCCTGACGGTGGATGAATGTGTCTGTAGGTGTGTGTAAGGGCATGCTCGCACGAGGGAGAGGGGTAGGGGTTTTAAAGAGGAAGAGGTATGCCAACACCATGCTGTTGGCAGCAGACCTCTTGCCATGCTGTTGGTAGGAGGTGTGGTGCGAAGAGGCGTGCATGCTTACTGTCCTGCAGCAGTGAGAAATTCAAAGTAAATAAAAAATGAGAAAATGGTGAAATTGCAATGTCACACTTAATGAAGTTGATTAATGGTAATGGAATGGATGGCCAATTATTCACACTCTCCTCCCCTCTATAAATGCATGCAGTCGTCTTTTTACAAATGCAATTATAGCTATATAAGATGCAATGGCAGTGCTAGGGAATAACATAAGATGGCATTTTTAATGGTGTATTTGGTGTGCAAACATACCCCCATGCTTATCTTTTGCTAGTCCCTAGCAAAACATTTTGTATTGTATTTAGAAACGATCTTAAGCTGAAGATTTTCTTTTGAGATCTGTTTGTCTATGGGATATTGTGAGAACCAATTGCAGAGAAGACTACCAGTACTTTAAGTGTCACATGACATAGACCATCTCTCGAATAACCTGGACTTTTGATATTTAAAACTTAAGTACGATTTCCAGGACTCAGAGGGTTTTGCCGTACTCGAAAGCTCAAGAGATTATGGTTTGTGCATAGTGAAGGATCAAGACTGACCAGATGAACATTAAGACTCAAGCCCAGGGTTTCACGAATTTTTAAGTGCAGGTTGGTCCCAGTTTCAGCTCGTGTCTTCGGATTGACCCTTAAAAAGATGATGGAAAACTCAACTCCCATTTTATTGCTTTTGTGGCTCAAGGAATATATGGTAGAAACAGGGTATTTATGACATGCCCTGAAAAAACTTTTTGGAGAATTTACAGGTATTTGAAAGATATACTGACTTACTTGCAAAGATTTTCTCTTTTTTTTTTTTTTCGAAACAAGTGTCAGTATATTTCTTACAACTTTATTTGGAGGAGTACACATTTTTGGTGAGAGAGTTCCTTTTTGGTGGAAAGCATTTCTCCTAGACACAAGACTAAAGCCTGGGATAAAAAGTCTACCTGCGCACATAGGTAAGGACTCAACCTTCCCTAATGAACACTAGGGTTGGATCTTATGTTCACCTGGTTTTTCTTGATATGTGTAGTGTGAACCAAGATTACTTAGGCTCTCAAGTAAAAGCAAACCAACGAATCCTGTACTGGTGACTCAGGTACAAGAATACGTCCTTAGTTAGGAGAGATTCTGATCTATCTTGTTAATGCTCAAGTGAATTAAGCCAAGCCTGAGCAAATCAAGCTTCTATGTCCTGGAAAGTCTTCAAAACAGTGGTTGAATATCCATAAACACTTATTGTATTTTTGTTTCAGCCTTCAGATCATTACTAAACACCTTTTTTTTTTGCTATGCACATATTTATAGATGGATATATATAATGGAAGCTGCATGATACCATATAATACTCAGATCCTATGGATGCCTATCCACACCCCCATGCCTAACGATGCTATGTCCTCATATGCATGCAGGGTAGAGCAAGGTCCAAAGATCGGGGAACGAGAGCTGACGTGCATGGTATATAGCAGGGCGGTAGGGTGGGTGGATGGTGGGTGGTGAAATGAAAAGTGAAGAAGTGCGAAGTGAAGTGACATGGAATTGTGTAAGTGATAGTGGGGGAGTGTTGCTGGGGTGCCTCCCAACAAGCGCTGAATTTAACATCCCCAGTTGGACTCAGAGTGAGGCACAAAATTAGTTACCCTCCAGCAGGGCAACAGTTTCACCAACAGGGGCAGGTTCATGAGTAAGATAGGGTTTTAAACGCTACCCATTGACCGTAAATTTATGCCCAGATTTGGGATCTTCAATTTCAATGGCCCTGTTGGGAAATGGTCTCGAGACCAAGAAGGGACCAGTCCATTTGGACTTCAATTTCCCTAGAAAGAATTTGAGCTGGGCATTGTAAAGCCAAACTTGCTGAGATGGCTTAAATTCCTTCCGCCGAATTCGGCTGTCGTGAAAGGCCTTAGTACATTGTTTGAAAGTTAAGGCAGAATTATAGGCTTCACGACGGAGCTCTTCTAGCTCTTGGAGTTGGAGTTTCCTTTCTCGACCACACAAGTCTGGATCGAGGTTACATTGGCGAACTGCCCAATAAGCGCGGTGCTCCATCTCCATGGGCAAATGACAAGGCTTCTTGTAAACAATTCTATATGGAGACATAATAAGGGGAGCCTTGAAGGCGGTTCGATACGCCCAAAGTACGTCAATTAGCTTGTCGGACCAATCCTTACGGTCAGGCCGAACCGTTTTCTGGAGAATTTGCTTGATTTGTCGATTAGACACCTCAGCCTGGCCATTCGTTTGAGGATGATACGGAGTTGCAATACGATGGTGAACTCCATATTTCTTCAGAAGTGCCCGAAAAGAAGCATGGGTAAAATGACTTCCTCCATCAGAGATAATGGCTCGAGGGATCCCAAAGCATGCAAAAATGTGGTCTTTGACAAATCGAGTAGATATGACATGGTCAGCATGATGTATGGGAATAGCCTCGATCCATTTCGAAACATAATCAACAACAACGAGGATGTACTCGAAGCCGTTGGAAGGAGGAAAGGGACCCATGAAATCGATTCCCCAAATGTCAAAGATTTCTGTAGCTAGGATGGGTTGCAAGGGCATCATGTCACGACATGATATTGACCCTAACGACTGGCACTTAGTGCAATGTTTGGCATAATTGTGTGCATCCTGGTGAAGGGAGGGCCAAAAGAGCCCGCACTGCAACACCTTGGCTGTAGTTTTCCTCCCAGAAAAATGGCCTCCGCAGGCCTGATCGTGACAGAAAGATAGCACACTGGGGAATTCACTGTCAGGAATACAGCGACGGATGATCTGGTCAGCACCTATTTGAAAAAGCAGTGGATTATCCCAGAAATAGTACTTTGCTTCTGCGATGAGACACTTGCATTGGTTTTTAGGCCAGCCATGTGGAAGGGAACCTGAAGCAAGGTAATTGGCAATGTCGGCATACCAAGGTCCACTTGCCACATTAATTGCCAATAGGTGCTCATCGGGAAAAACCTCATTAATCGGCAGGGTAAGTCCAATGTGGTTAGGGTCCAATCTCGAGAGATGATCGTCCACAACATTCTGGGCTCCGACCTTATCGCGGATCTCAATGTCAAATTCTTGGAGTAAAAGGATCCAACAAATAAGTCTAGGCTTGGCATCCTTCTTGTGCATGAGATGGCGAATGGCTGCGTGGTCAGTGAATACTATAACATGCGAGCCCAGAAGGTAAGAGTAGAATTTCTCCAGCTCAAAGACGACCACCAGTAATTCTTTCTCAGTGGTTGTATAATTACGTTGGGCCTCGTCCAACGTCTTACTGGCGTAGTACACCACGAAGGGGTGTCTATTGCATCTTTGTCCCAGGATGGCTCCGACTACAAAGTCAGAAGCGTCACACATGAGTTCAAAGTCGAGGGACCAGTTAGGTGGCTAGAGAATAGGGGCCTTGGTGATACCCTCACGCAGCTGCGTGAATGCTCGTATGCAGTCGGGGCCCATATCAAAGGGTACGTCGGTCGATAGGAGATGAGTTAAACGCCTAGAAATCTTGGAGAAGTCTTTGATGAATCTCCTATAGAAACCGACATGTCCAAAGAAGGAGCGGATTTGCTTGATAGAGCCAGGCACAGGTAAATCAGCAATTACATCAAGCTTAGCACTGTCAACCTCGATACCCCTATCGGAGATGATATGCCCAAGAACAATTCCCTCGTGTACCATAAAATGACTTTTCTCCCAAGAAAGCATGAGGTTCACATCAATACATCTTCGAAGGATATGGGTCAGGTTGGCAAGACAGTCATCAAAAGAGGGTCCAAAGACCGAAAATTCATCCATGAAGACCTCAAGAAAGTCACCTACCATGTCACGAAATATCGCCAGCATACATCTCTGGAAAGTTGCTGGCGCGTTACAAAGTCCGAAAGGCATCCTTCTAAATGTGAAGGTGCCGAAGGAGCAGGTAAAGGTGGTTTTCTCTTGGTCCCAAGGGTCAATTGCCACCTGGTTATATCCAGAAAATCCATCCAGGAAATAGAAAAATTTATTTCCCGTTAACTGCTCCAGGATTTGGTCAATAAAAGGTAGCGGAAAGTGATCTTTCTTAGTTGCAGCATTCAGTTTCCTATAGTCTACACACACTCTCCAAGATGTAGGAGTGCGTGTAGGGATGGATTCGCCCCTATCATTGATACGAATGGTGAGTCCCGCCTTTTTGGGCATGACATGGATCGGGCTCACCCAGGGGTAGATAATACCCGCATCAAGCCACTTAATGATTTCCTTTTTAACGACCTCTTGCATGTTAGGGTTGAGACGTCCCTGCATCTCACGGGAAGGTTGAACCTCCTCCTCCGTATATATACGGTGAGTGCAGTAGGAGGGGCTAATGCCAGTTAGGTTAGATAAGGACCATCCAATGGCTGCCTTGTGTTCCATAAGGACCTTTGTTAGTTTGTACTCTTGCTCCCTGGTCAATTTTGAACTAATGATTTCTGGGAGCATTTCATTTGATCCCAAGAAAACATACTTAAGCATGTCAGGCAGCTCTTTCAGCTCGGGAGTGGATGGTGAAAGATCTGACATTTCTTGGGGTGAGAGTGTCCCAAGCGGATCAGACGAAAGAAAGGCAGGAGGAAGAAGTTAGCCCTCAGATTGGCCAAGAAGAGGGGCCTCTTGGATTGATGGATCCAAAATGAGATAGCCCCAGTGACCAGTATGTGGGCTCAAGGTCCCAGTGTGGAGTCGCATTTTCTCCTGATTTGGTGAGAAAGAAAGGGCAATCCGATTTTCAAGAGGGTAGACCAGTGGTGAGTAGCCCGAATATGACTCAGACCATGAGGTATGGGAAGCAGAGAAAACCTCGTCAGAAGTCTGGTCGGGAGAAGGTACGGGAAAAGGGAGGGATGGGGGAATGTCACAATATGTGTTAGTCAGGCAATGGTCTGTGTTCAGAGGCAATCCACAGCAGTCAGAATAGGTCCCTATTAGTTCGATACACGCGCTGACGGTCATGTCCTTGTTAGACATGTCATCCTCGATGCAATCACAATCAAAATTCTTGGCTGCCTTGAAGATGTTTAGCTTGAGATTCTCAGAGCCAACGGCAATCTCAATGCAGCCCGAGTCACAGTCGATATAGGCGCGGGCTGTGGCCAAGAAAGGTCGACCAAGGATGATCGAACAATAAGAAAGTGAACTAGGAACTTCCATATCCAAAACAAGAAAGTCAATAGGAAAACAGAGACTGTTGACCCTAACCACTATGTCTTCCACCACACCCTTCGATATTTTGACAGAACGATCTGCCAACTGTAACGTGACAGGGGTTGGTTTCAGATTTCCTAATGCAAATTTCTCGAGCATGATGGTTGGTATAAGATTTATGGAAGATCCTAGATCAAGCAGAGCACGGTTAAAATCGCTGCCTTGGATGCTACAAGAAATAAGCGGTTTGCCTGGATCTTTCTGCTTCGGTGGTAGATTTGACAGTATAACACAACTTACATGAGACGAGAGAACCACCAGATTCTTTGTTCTCTTTGACTGTCGCCTGGGTGTAGTGTAGTCTTTGAAAAATCGGGCGACAGTTGGAATATGGTCGATAGCCTCCAACAGGGGTACCTTGATTTCAACATCCCTGAATAAATTACGCAGGTTATCCAAGGCCTGCGTATCCTTTTTCTTGCCTTTTGGCTCCCTCAGTAGAGCCTAAGGGAATGGGACTGATTATGGCTCTAGTTTGGGTATATCGTCCTCACGAGAATGCGGTGCGCATCCCGAATGAGAGGGTGATGAAAAAGATGGGCCAGGATCAGGTCGAGGTGGATCAACGGTTTGCTTACCGCTCCTCATAGTAATCGCATTGGACGTCACGGGTCCAGTGGGATCATAAGGTGGAGGAGGGTTCGCAATAGGGACATAAGGGTGAGGTGCAGTTGTTGCGGGATTAGTCTAAAATCCCGATGGAATGCTCGAAGCCTGCAGAATCTGATGAACCTGCCCCTGAGAAGGTCGTACCTATGGTTGAGAACCACAGGGTACAAAATTTCGCGGGTTAGGAATAATTTGGGTTGGAAGAGTGCCTTGAGATCGAGTCGCCATGCATAGTTGACTGATCTCAGCATTCTGCTGCGCCAATTGGTGCTGAAGAGAGGTCATGTTCTCTTCATGGCACTTAGACATTTTCGTCACCATTCGCATCAATTTATCAATGGGACTTGATGCGTGCTTTGTTTGAAGAATGCAAGGACCTGATGGTGGATTTGATTGGGCCCTTGGGATGACGGGTGCGGACAATCGCATTAGTCCACCTGTGGGGTTTTGGCACTGCAGGTTATTGGACCATGCGAAGTTAGGATGATTTCACCACCCTGGGTTATAAGTAGCAGAGAATGGGTTGTTCCCCAGGGCGCAAGCGTCTTCTAAGCCAGAAGATGAGTCCACATGTATGTATGTATCCGAGCACACGGAGGCTTGGTCCTCCGTGTCAAAATACTGGCTTGTAGAAGCCAGATCCACATGACTTACCGAATTGCTCAACACGATACTCAGTAAGGATGGTCTCACGGGGTTTTTGGGAATAAGCCTAGCATTGGAAGGATTAGGATTGTGACGAAGTGGTGAGGTGGAGGTGTTTGCCATAGAACATGCGGTATTGGCTAGAAGCTCATCCAGCTTCTTGTGCACAACGGAGACTTCATCCAATTTTTGTGCGATAAGATTATGATCTGTGGATGAATGGGAGGGTCCCATGTCAACTTCATGAACATTACGGGGCAAGCTGGTACGATTAAAGGCGATAATGGAGGCATTGTTCATTGAATTTTCACTCATGTTTTCAAATAATTCAAATGCTCCATTCTCGTCTTTATTCATGAAATTCCCTCCACAGGAAGCGTCTGCAATCTGCTTCAAAGTTTCATTTAACCCATAATAGAAGATCTGGGCTATATGCCACTTAGGCAGACTGTGGTGCGGACACTTCCGGAGGAGGTCATTATACCTCTCCCAAGCCTCATGAAACTGCTCGCCGTTTTGTTGCGTGAAAGAAGTTATAGCACGGCGAAGCGCATTGGTTCAACCAATTAGGAAGAATTTCTTGAGAAATGCTGTTCGCATCTCTTCCCAAGAATGGATGGTTTTCCCAAGGGTGCGCAACCATTGCAACACTTTATCCTGCAATGAAAATGGGAACATTTTCATGAGGACAATTGATAACCCGATATTTTTTAGTTTAACAGTTTGTTAGCTAATCGGGTTAAGTCTTCCAAATGGAGAAAAAGGATCTTCACTTCAAGACCATGGAAGTGAAAGTTAATTAGGCCAATAACATTGGGTTTCAATTCAAAATCGTCCCTGCCCATGGGGACCCAAATTTTTCCCATGGTCTCTGTAGTAGCGGGATTTTGATAGACCTAGGCTCCTCTCGTTTGGGAGGGTTCTGCATTTCCTCCAAGGTTCCCCTAATGGCTTCAATTTGTTCATTATACATTTCCATTTAGGCTTGGAGGTGGGTTATGAGGTCTACGGCTCCACCACCACCTGGTGGGATTTGAGGGGGGCGGTTTCCTCCCTCGGGATTTGGGGGTGGGCATGCAGCCATGTTTGTGGAGGAGGATGACAAATCAGTTTCTATCCTTCTAGAATTATCAGACAATTCAAACAATTCAGGGTTTTGTGACCTCCTCCCAAACATGCACTACCGCAGGAAGAATTAGGGAGATAAGAAGGGAAAAGGGGATGAGAGAAATGACGCTGCAAGGGTACACTTGATAACAAATCAAAGCAATCAATGTCTTAACCTCTATAATGTGCCCTTAGACCTAAAGATCTAAGTTACCTACTATGACAACCTACGGAACCAAATGAGAGCACCGTGGAACCACTAGGCTAGATTGAAAGGTCGTTTGCCCCAGTCTTAGACACCCGATAGCACGCGGGAACCCACACTAGCACGTAGGCGCTACACGTAGGTAGTTAGACCTCCAATCCATAATAAGTGTCAACTTGCTACCAGTTTTATTTAGAGGCTTAGGATCAAGTGCTCCAAGAAAGTGAAGGGTGTTGTATACGGGTAATGCCCAAGTACATTGATTTTATGAGTCTGTAAACCAAGCATGCAACGGGGAAATCTTCCCGAATTGGAGTTTTAGATGGTGAATGATTTTTAGAATTTCAGCCTTAAGTAGTATGGATTTTGAGATTTCGCTGAGTTACCAATTCAACCAATCTCCAGGTTTTGAGACAACATAAGTTTTTCTATGCCTAACAAACCCTTCTTCAATGTGAATTAGTTAATGCATGCTAAAAATGAAATGGGCTTCCCTAAATGGAAATTTCTATGTGTGGATGCATGAATCTATTTTAAGCCAATGTGAAAGGGAGCCAAAGCACTTCAATTCAAGTGCTCCCAATAACCAGAATGATATCCCACACACAAGGCTCAACCACAAGATAAGATAAAGAAAATTAAAATTTTGGGGTTGAAATATTCGGGATTAAATCTAAGGCACGTGAAAGGTCATTGTGGGGTTGGAATCAACTCAATTCTAAGTCTCCCCACCAAAAATGTGATCCCAAAAATGTGAATAAATGAGGCAAGGAGGGATGGCAATCAATCAATTTAAACTTGCCTCAAAGAACACTTCACACGACGAAAGATCCAAGAATCTTGATTCTTGGATTTTCGCTATGCGAAGTTTGGCGGGAAATCAAGGTGCGGTGGGGGTGATAGCAAACAATCAATCAAGTGATTTTTAACCACTTGCCCCAAGAAATTCCTAAGAAGTGTTTTTAAGTTTTTTTTTTTATTTTTTTATTTAGGTGACAAGTTAACCTAAGTTGCTAAGAGAGAGAGACCTACCTTTTCAGCAACGTGGGTGAAACTCCAGTGCGGCACCGGCGGCTTCACGCTCTCGCTCCCACCCTGGATCTGCCTACGTCTCCGACTTCCTCTACTTGTCTCCTTCTTGCAACCGGTTTACCTGCACACAAGCAAACAAAACACCCGTGAAGAGAAGGGTGTGAGAAGAGAAAATCAAAGGAATGGAGTAGAAACTTACCTCAATTTGCGCCTCCCTGATAACGACGCTAGAAAAAGCATGGTTGGACTCGAATAGGTTGTGTTAATATGGTGAAATTATCGTTGAAGTTATTATAGTGGGTTAACCTAAATCGAATCTACCCATCTTTCACAAAAATTTTTTTGGTTACTTTTAGGCCCAGGGTTAATCTCAGGGAAGCGGGAATTAAAGGTCAAAGAGTTTCTATGCCTTTCCTAAAACGTATCTCTTCCTTGCGTTTATTATGTTTTTGATTTTTCTATTTAAGATTTTTTTTTTGATAATATTGTCCTTGAGGCACACCCTCAAAATCAAGTCCTTGGCTTTGAGTCAATGGTTCTTGGCTTGTAGCCAACTTGGGGTTTCCAAAACTTGGTCCTGTTATTCGCAAGACTGAGTACCTACAAGACAAGAATTATCTTTTCTCTTTTACTCTTTTTTATCTTTTTAATAGCAAGAAACAAAAGATAAATAAAAGCAAGGTAGGTTGCTGGCAAAGAAAGGAGTGTATCTACTATATGTATAGATATATAGTAGATACAGTATATTTATATATATATATATATATGTATATATTATATATAGGGGTGGAGGTGGAAGTAGAAATGGAGTGTAGCACAGTGTCAAGTTGGTCCACGTCCAGTAAGACGCAACCAAGAAGAGGGAGTGCTGCGTGGAGTGTAGGGCGGATGTGTGGGAGTGTGTGTGGAGGCGCATGCTTTGCACGGATATCGGGAATATCAGCAACCGGTGCAGATATTCTCGTGATACGGGTAGGGCGGATGTGCAGTGGAGTGTAGGGCGGATGTGCAGTGGAATGACTAGTGCACGGGTGTATGGGTGGTGAAGTGTATATATGGATACGGGTAAGTGGATGTGTATGTATATATATATATAGATAGATAGATAAAGCTATAGATATATATGTATATATGTAGTTATGTGTATATATATATATATTTGTATATATATGTACAAATATATATGTACATATGTATGTATGTATGTATGTATATTTATATATATATATATGCATAACAATGCAAATCGTAGGTATGGGGGGTATGAAAGTGCAAAATGTCGTGAAAATCATCTCATAAGAAAAGGTTTCATCAAAAAAATTCACATATCACAAAAATACCAAAAAAATGAAAAAATTCTTGAAAAGAATAAAAAATTCTGAGGGGAGAGAAAAATTTGAGGCCATACAAATCTTGAGGAGAAAAAGGGGAGAAGTGAAAAATATCAAAAAGGAGCACAAGTTGAAAAGAAAAAGAAAAGAGATAGTCATTAGTAAAAAATTGAGGGATTAACTAAGTTCTAGACCATATCAAAAAAAAGAAAATGAAAGGAAAAAAAGTTCTAATGAAACATAGAGGAGATTAGTAGGAACGCTGATCGTAAGCCTCTTTGGCTATACTCCTAGGCTTAAAAATTCAAGTATCTGCTAAGATCTGGATAGTCCTCAAGAGGTTAGGGAAAATGCAAAGCTTAAGTGTTAGGTTTAAGGCTTAGGGAGTATTCAGCCTCGTTAATTGACCCCTGGTTTGCGGGACTCGGTAACCTAAGCACTCCAATCCACACACAGTCTGGTTTAGTGCGCATAAGTATCAAAATCACGCAAATGCATTTAAATTATTCTGAAAAAGTCGACTAGATTAGAAGCGGCCGATCAACACAAGTTGATTTGGACGAGTTCCCGGCACGGAGAGGCAGGAAATTCCCCTCGAAGATGCGTAATAACATATCGTCTCCTCGGTGCTTGTCTCCTAGGATATTTACATATCCTACTGGGGGCATGTAAGCATCCTACGCTGGTTCAGATGCCATGGGCGGCATTATCACGAAATGTCGATTGCCAGGGTCTGGATTTAGCTATAGAACACCATGAGCAGGATTATCTTGAAATCTCGAAAGCCAGGGTTCTGGGGGTTGCCATGGGCGGTGCTATCCCGAAGCATCAATTGCCAGGGACCCTTCAAGGATTGATGATGGGGACTAGGAATCCGATACATACCGTGTTGAGAAGCCAATTTGAAGCTAGAAATAAAAAGAAAAGAGAGAGAAAACTCTCCAAACAAAGAAAATTCCTCTGTCTTTCTCTCTCACAAAAACGCACTGCAAACTGAACCGAGGCTAAAATATGTTACAAGCACGGGTGCTTTAACCACAGAGTCCAATGAACCTTAGGATAGTTCCTATGGGCCTTAAAAATCTTCCCGGCAGATTGAGGATAGAGCTGGTCAGGTCCGGATCTTGGTTGGTACTTGAGTACCTCTAGGCCTACTATTGGCATTCTAACCTAATCTACAGAAAAAAGCACACATCACAATTTTGAACATCAAGGAACTCATGGTCTAGAATCAAAGTTAAAACCTTAAAATTTTGCTAAGGGACTAGTAAAATTTAGGCATGGGGGTATGATGGGAGCACCATCATGAGCCCTAACTAGCTCATTTTGACCAAATGAAGAGAATAAAAGCTCCTACATAACCAACTGGAGGTCATAATTCACTAAATAACCTTTCTGAGAGAAATGCAAGAAACAAGGGATAAAAATGCAATTTTATCATTGCAATACAATAACAGGTTTTCTTAAGGGCTAAACACAAGTCAAAAGGTCTTAACAAGATAAAAAGTGGGTTTGATTTGATAGAAAAGGGTTTGTGTGTACCCTGTGAATTAAATGACTTCTTGAAACCCTAAAACAGACCTACTTGATTAACCAAGGTTTTGGTCAGGATAAAATTCACCTAAACCCTCTAAAAATCATAGAAAAATATTTTTTAAGGTTTAGAACTTTCAATTTGGCCATTGGAATCCATTTTGACCAAGAATGGGGTCTCAAATAGATATTTGCCCTAAATTTGGTTTTTGTATAAATTGACAAGTCAAACATGGTCAAACCCAAAATCCAACTTCACCATTGGATTACTTAGGTCCAAATTAGGTTTTCACCAAAATTTGGACCTAGGGGGAACTCATCCTAATCCACTTTGCAAATAGGTCCAACCTGATTACATTTCTACCCCTATCTTTCGAAAACCCTTACAATCAGCCCCTAGCTTTCTTATCGTCTTCACAGATAGGTCCCTCCGAAATTATAGCGGAGGAATCCTACTCCGGCGAGCTTTAGAAGGTGATTTCTCCTTGATTACTCAGAGAATCCCTCCCAAAATTGGAAGGGAGATTCTCTGAGTAATCTCCTCCAGTCTGAACCCATCGGTGATCCATAATTCCTACTCAATCTCTCATGTGAATGCATGAGAGATTTGGGTCTCCTATGAAGTTGCCATCTCCCGTGACCTTACCTTGCTTAGAAGCTTGGCTTCCAAGCACAAATCTCCCTCCAGAGGTCTATTTAAGCACCCCCAGATCCAACCGACTCCTCCAAGCTTGAAATCGATCGGGAAACCCCCTCAAATTCTTCTCTCCTCCTCTGGTCGATTCGCTCATCAAGCTCCGGCAACCTTCCCTGATCTCCCTCGTCGCTTGACATAATAATAGTGGCAGGTTCTTCCTTGCATTTGTTCGCATTGTGCAACACCCACCGACGCCCTTGTCTCCCCTTCCTCCTCGCCGACTGTCCCTCCCTGAGCTCCTTCGTCTCCGACGTTGGCAGTATGCACCCGACGCCATCCTCGCCTTCCCTTCATCCACTATCAACCTAGATAAGTCCCTTTCATCTTCTACTTCCTTTCCCCCTCTTTATTTCCCTAAATCGACTACTGCCGCACTCCACCACCATCATCTCCACCTCTGGCAATACCTCCAGTGAGGTGCTCCTGTCGCTCCGCACCTCCATCCACCTCGCCAACCACCCTATGACCACTTTGACTCCCTGATCATAACCCCTCACTCCATTCACTTCGTCGACCACCCAAAAGCACCCTCGAACACACCCACACTTACGCACACAGTGTGCCCTTGGCACGCTCGCACAAGCGTCCCCATGACACGTCGACCACTGCTGCACACTCGACGTGCCTCGACGAAGCTTCCTGCGTGATCTGACGTGACCGTGAGGCTGTTATAGCGATTTCAGGTATAGGCTTCCTCCGCCATTAGTGCAGAGCTTGAAGCAAGCTTGAAGCGAGCTCTAGACCGTGCCAACTCCAGGTCTCTGTCCCAGGTTGCGCGAAACACCCTCGCATACGACTCTAGGCTATCAATTGATGTCAAGGGCAGTCACAGTTGCTGTAATTGTAGAGAACACCTCTGTCGCAGGCGCGAGCAAAGAAAGGTGGCCAAATAGTCCCACCTCAGAACTAGACGAGCGGCTATGTGCGAATAAATTGAATTCTTGCCAGTAGTTGTTCACCTCTGAATCATAGGGTGAGGTCCCTCTCACTCGACCAAACTAGCCTCGTTTGCGACCACACCTCGTGGACCTTGTCTTAGCCCGACCCGACTTGCAGTCCTCGCCCACCACTGCACGCCGGTAGGCCTGGTCTTGGGTACGTACCCAACCCGATTACCTGATAGCATGTGGCTCTAGGAGAACGGAACCCAAGAGAGAAAGGAGAGGAGAGTGCATGTGGGTAGGGGGTAGGTTTTGCCTTGGAAATTTTGGCTCCACACTTAGCCAACTTCAGAGAAGAAGAGAAGGTTAGGTAGCGAAGAGAAGAGGAGGTAGAAAGCCAAAGCCAAAGAGAAGAAGGCAAGGACGTAGACAAGCTAAGGCAAAAGAAAGAGAGGAGGAAGCTGGCAGAGAAAGAGAAGAGAAAGAAAGAGATGAAAGAAGCTGAAGGAAGAAGAAATTGAAGCCAGGGCAGAGAAGGCAGGAAAAAGCTAAGGAAGAAGGAAGATCGAGGCTAAAGAAAGAACGAGGAGAAGGCAGAGAAAGGCAAAGAGAAAGAAGAGAAGGAGTAGAAGCAGAAGAAGTCAGGTGCACTATAGCATCATCATTTTAAGGCATCTGATTTACAAATCAGACGTCCAATTTTGAGTTTAATTCATATACATTGAGTTTCTTTAGTATTTTGTGCTCTACTTTTACTCCTATATTTTTGCACTATGACATTGATATTATTGCATATTCTTTCAAATTCTGAATTGTGATCTTGATTTCTAAACACCAATTTGCTCCCTGTGTTCGATCTCGAACTTTAAATTCGAGTAATAAAATTGTATTTGTTTTGAATGCTTTTTCAGCTATATTACAATGCGATATTCTTAAAACCCGATTCAGCACTCTAAACACGCATAAAGTGTTTTTGTCACATGAGCTTACCACCTCAAGTAACACATAGGGGGTGAGGTCCCAGCACCCTCACGTACCTCACCCGCAACACTTCACCTGCAAGCCTGGTGCACCCGACTACCCGCCTAAGCCTGTCCACTCCTTGGTTACTACATTACGCCGGTGACCCTAGACCCAGGTGGCGCCTACCCGATAACCGACTACCTTGACTGGCCCTGGGAAGGTGGAACATAAGAGGAGAGAAAGAGAGAGATTGTGTGGGGTAGGGGAGGGTTTTGTCCTGTGCAACACTTAGTCAATTCTGAGATGGCTGCCCTCTGTGTGTGAAGAAAGAAAAAGAAGAGCGGAAGATTGAGCAGAAGAAGAAGAAGAAGAAGAGAGGAAGCTCGAGCAGAAGAAGAAGAGAGAAAGCACAGGCAAAAAGAGAGGAGAGAAGGAAGAGACCCTTGAGTCCCTTGGAAGCACTGTAGCAACTGACTGTTTAAGCCGTCAGATACGAGCCTCTGCCGTCTGATTGCATACATTTTAGGCTTTATTTCCTTAATTGATACTATTGATCTGAGTGCTATTATTGTGAGGAGTAATTGGTGATTCACATCACCATTTTACTCCATTCTTTTTGCACATTGATACTTGACATTATTGTTATATCATTTTGATTGCAATCATTTATATCTTTGATTTAAATTGTGACCTTGAGTTTTAAATTGCCATATTGCTCCCTGTGTTCGACCTTGGACTTCAAATTCGAGTAATAAATTGTATTTGTTTTTCACTTTGATTCGACCTATACTGCAATGCGATGATTTTAAATCCTGTTTCAGAGTGATGAACAATAGGTGAGGGGTTTTGTTTGTGGTGTTGTGGCGAAGGTTGTGGAGAAGGTGGCGAGGCTTTTGGATGTGTGTAGCATGCGGAGAGCCTCGCTGGAGGTGCGGCCGAAGATGGAAGAGATGATGGTGAACGACAGCGTCAGGGGATGCTTGTGGGTTTTGAGTATGGGGAATTAACCTAAGGATCTAAATAAACCTAGCTAACCTACTCTAAAGGTTGAAGGAGGTAGGATTGGCACCAGCGTTGGCAGGCCGAAACCATGGAAGGTGAAGATCTCCTGAGAGGGACGGCGGCGAAGAACGAGGAGGACAACCCTTGCTTTGACTAGCGGGGCTCGGAGGAAGACGACGAAGAGGATTGATAAGCCAATTTGGCCGTTGGGTGCCCCTAGGAAGATGAGGAAGAAGGCCACCGAAGCTTGGTTGGAGAGGGGCAGGAGGTAGGGTTAGGAAGAGGTTTTTGGCTCCAAACCTTGCTAAGGAGGTAAGGTATGCATTGGGCGTGCTTTTATAGGCCTTAAGGAGGAGTTTCAAGCTTGGAAAGAAGCTTGAAAGCTTCAGAGTTTTCGCACATGTGGGATACCCACATCTCCCATGCGTTCGCATGGGAGATTGGGAAAGACTTAGGGTCTAAGGTCGAGTTTGATTGGAAGAGAATTCCTCAAGGAATCTCTGGTTCAAATCTAAGACTGATTGATTGAGAAACAAGCAAGAAAATCTTGCTCGAATCTTGCCGGTGAGGTGCATCTATTCCTAATGGTGGTAGGGACCTGGATGTGAAGAAGATGAAGAAGTTAGGGGGGTCCCTACAATGATTTCAAAAGTTAGGGGTATGTGTGTGAGAGAAAAGAGTTAGATAGGACCAAAATGCAAACGTGGTTAAGGTGATCTCTAATTAGGCCCAAATTTTGGTACAAACCTAATTTGGACCCAAGGAATCTGATGGTGAAGTTAGATTTAGGTTTTGACCAAGTTTGATTGGGTAATTTCTGTAGAAACCCAAATTAGGGCAACTGTCCAATTGAGACTCTATTTTAGGTCAAAATGGGTTCCAATGGTCAAATGAAAGGTACCAAACCTTAGATAATATTTTTCTATGATTTTTAGAAGGTTTATGTGAATTTTATCCTAATCTAAACCTCAATGAATTAAGTAGGTCTATTTTTAGGGTTTCAGATGTCATTTAATTCTCGAAATGCGTAAAAGCCCATTTCTATCTGCATGAACCCACTTATTAGACATTTATGACCATTTGACCTTCAATTAACCTCTGAGAAACCTTATGATTTCTCTGCATTTAAGATATTTTGTTAAAACTACAGATTTACCCCTGTTTTACTATTAATATTTCAGAAAGGATATATAGTGAATTACGATCATTTGGCGGTTATGTAGGAGCATTTGTCAATGGATTATGACTAAATAAAGCTAGATATGGCTGATGATGATGTTATCATCACCTGTCCGCATCCTTCGATCTGGAGTTGGTAGCCAGCTTCTTGGATAAGGACTCAATCACTGAGAAAAAGGTGGATGACTTGGCTCGACATCTGCAGAGAAACACTACCGCTCAGTAAAACACGTATGCGCAACTGCCCCCAAGCAGGGAGGTTGTTGATGGGAACACCATCATGAGCCATAACTAGCTTAATTTATTCATCATTAGGGAATAAATGCTCCTACATGGCTGTCAGAGAGCCATAATTCATTGCATAATCATTTTGAGAGAAAGATAGGAAACTAGGGTTAAAACTGTAATTTTACCATCATATCATGAATGTAGTACAATCACGGGTTTCCCAGGGGGTTATTAAGGGTCAAATGGTCTTAAATATCCAACAAGTGAATTAATACAGACAGAAAAGGGTTTTCGTATGTTTTGAGAATTAAATAACTTTTGAAACACTAAAAGCAAACCTGCTTAATTAACTGAGGTTCTGGTCAGGATAAAATTCACCTAAACCCTCTAAAATTCATATAAAAATATTATCTAGGGTTTGGTACCTTCAATTTGCCCATCAGAACCCGTCTTAACCCAAAACAGTCTCAAATTGACATTTACCCTAATTTAGGTTTTTACATAAATTACCCAATCAAACTTGGTAAAAACCAAAATACAACTTCACCATTGGATTTCTTAGATCCAAATTAGGTTTTTACCAAAATTTGGGCCCAATCTGAGACTGTCTTGACCTAGTTTGCAATTTGGTCCTATCTGATCACACAAATGCCCTTAACTTTCAAAATCCTTACAAAAAGGCTCCTAACTTTATCATCATTTTTACAAATAGGTCCCTATTGCCATGAATCCTATTCCTACAACTCTGGCAACCTTTGATTGGAGAGAACTCCTTCTCTATTCAATCAATCCCTTCCAAAATTGGAAGGGAGATTCCTTGAGGAGTCCTCTTTTTATTGAATCCGTCTAGCAACCCTAAAACTTTCCGTTCGCATGAGAGATTTGGGTACCTTAAAACTTCCATCTCCGGTGACATTTCCTAGCTTGGAAGCTTTGCTTCCATGCTCAAAATCCCCTCCTGAGCCCTATAAAAGGGTCCCCAGGGCACGGCCGTGCTTTGAGACTTGATTCCTGCCGAGAAACCCTCTTTTCCTCCTTCCTCTTTTAGCTGCGAAGCTCCACAATCTCCGGTGATTCCTTCTGACATCCTTCGTCATCTGTCCACAATACTAGTGGCCGGATTCTCTTTCTCTCTCTCATCTGCTCTTGGCCATACCAGCAGGAGCCCCTCTACCTCCGTCGTCGTCGTCATCCCCATCACTGGAGTACCTTCTTCCCCAGCATCGGCCCACCAACGCCAGTGTTGTTATTCCCCTTTGTCCATTAGTTTAGGGTTAGCTTAGTATCTTTTAGCTCTTAGGTTAGTTTCCTTCTCCAAAAAGCCAAAAACAACCCTCGACTCAACACGCTCACCTCCGTCTTCCCCGTCTCCGACCACTCCTCCAGCGAGTTCATCCCACCTCCACAAACCACCAATCAACTGGCCAACCACCTCACAACCTTCGCCGCATCACTCCTTGCCAAACCCCTCTCCCTATTTGCCTTCCCATCCACCCAAACCCTCTGCCAAAAACCACGCCCTCAGCACCAATAGTCCGAGGTTGTCAGACCTCCTCACTCTACCAATGACCTCCACACCATCACGGTTACGTTCGTCATCGTCCGACGATGCTTCCTGAGTGCTTTAACACAGCCGAGAGGCCTTATTCTTGATTTTCAAGTAGCAGGTTGTTGCTGCCATTGGCCAGGCATTACGAGCCCCAGGTGAAGTCCCAGGCACTATGGCTTTGCTCAAGGAACGTTCTTAGGACTCCAATTGGATGGAATACCCCTAGCAGTAGGTGCAATTAGACGAAGAGACATCAGCGCAGTGCACGTGAAGGAAGGGTGGGACTTTAGTCCCACCTCGGAAGCTAACAAGCGCGCTCACCTGCATAAATTGAAAATTCGCATAGGCTGTTCGCCTTAGCACGCAAAGGGGTTGAGGTCCTCGCACGCACCCCTCACGTGCCTTGCCCTCGACACCTTACATGTGGGTCTGGCCGACCCTATAACCTGCCTAACCTAAGCACTCCTCGCTCACCACTCACATCGGTGAGCCTGGTCCTGGGTGCGCATCTGCCCATTTGCTCGACTACCCTGACTTGTGGCCTTGGGAGGACGGATCCCAGAGAGAGGAAGAGAGCGCGGGGCAGGGGAGGGTTTTGCCTTGTGCGACACTTATCCAATTCTGAGATGGCTACCCTCTGTGCGTGAAGAAAGAATAAGAGAAGAGGCTAAAGATAGGCAAGAAGAGAAAGAAGAGGAGGAGAAGGAAGAAGGCCTGGCATAAAGTGAACGAGCAGTAGAAGAAGGGAAGAAGGAGAAACAGACAGAGAAGAAGAAGGAGAAAAAGCCAAAGAAGAGGAAGAAGAGAGTAGTTGAAGAAAAGCTAAAGAAGAAGAAGAAGAGAAGCAGGCCATAAGAAGAGAAGAGAAGAAGAAGAAGAACTGTGCTAGAGAAGCACTGTAGCACTTGTTGGATAAGTTGTTTGATTCAATATCTTGATGTCTGATTTGAGGCTTTATCTGGTTATCTAAGTACCTAAGTTTGATGGTTGATGGCACTGTTGCATTATTTGCATATATGCTTAAATTGAATAATTGGTGATCTAAATCACCATTATTTTTATTTTGAGATTCGTTTTGTCATATATTAAACTCATGCTTTATATTGATTATCAATTATGACGTATTTCTTGTGCTCATTTGCATTATTGAGATTAGTGTGTGAATTCTTATTTTTTCCCTGTGTTCGACCTCGGACTTTCATTCGAGTTATAAATTTTATTTGTTTTCAAGCGATTTCGACTATACTACAATGCAGCTTTTATAAACATCGATCTCTCTCAACAAACATTTTGGTATCGTTGTTGGGGAGCAACGTGTAATTCACCACTATTCTCTGCATTATTTGATTATATTTGAACACTAACTTATCCTATTTGCTTTATTGTAATTTTGTGAGGTACTTCACGAGGAGATCTTCTGTGCAAATCAACCACTCCAGGGCAGGTAACTTCTCTATTCTTCCCTAATAAACCTCCTAATCTTGGGAAGACAAAAGAAAAGGAACCAATCAATTAGGAATCACCTGCCTTATTTTTCATAGTAATCAACATTTAAAGAGCAAGTATCCTGATTTGAGAAAATTTCAAATTTAATTGAAGATTGAGACAATTTTGTTTAGAATTCCCTACCCCAAATTGCCTGTGCTTGATGTGCATACATTTGATTAACCTAAAATGTCTATTAATGCATGTTCTTAGTGTCACATTAGCATCATACATTGTAAATAGTGCATAACATGCATAATCATACATTTAGATCAAGTTATATAAATTGTATAGTAATTGTCTCCTTTTTATGGTCAGGACAGGGTGACTTTTTATCGGGGCCTCAGATCAAAGATCCAATCGTACGGATCTGATCAGGGCAATGATTGGAGTTCAACGACTCTAAGATTGCCCTAATCAAACATCAGTAGCACTAGATAGAGACCGAGGAACCCTAAAGATCAAGTGCCAAGATGGTGTTAATTCGCACCTCAGACGACAAATCCAACAGCATGGATGGATTCAGATCAACGATCGCAGCCTAACGACATGAAAATCGGTCCAATCTGATACCCGTGGCATCGTCTACAATACTCAGAAGATGGACGGCCAAGATTGTGCCATGTGGCACCATCTCAGTCGCCCAACCGACCCTCAAGGACCCACCTATACCTTCCCTCTTCATCCGATCGATGATTCTCCACCGTTGGATGCTCATCCAACGGCTGTAGACCCACACGCTTGAAACCACCGCACGACACAAAGCCACGCATAGTGTAGTGGTCGAGCGCGCTATGTGAGCGATCAGACGTGAGTTCGAGCCTGCTGCGCCTCAAATTGAACAGCGGGTGAGGGGGCGCGCGGTGGGCCCATCACATTCCATAAGCACTACAATCCCAGGCCTCAATAAAATCGAGTATACGTTGGCTTTAAGGATTGATTCGCTCTTCGGGGCCTAGTCTGAGATTGTTTACGATTAACCTACTTGTACTAATCAATCTGATGTCTAGCTAGGGGAGTAGCATCAAACGACAGCGGCTGGGGGGTACACTAGGAACCAGAGGCACAAGCTGAAGGAAGAACCTTCTCCCCAATCCCTCCTTCTAACTGGTTGGATTGAGCAGACACAAGTAGAATAAATCATTTATAATCTTAAGGCGGGTTTTGGGAGTCTGTAGATCCTTAGGCTACCCCACTTAAAGAAAGGCTTGTTTTGTTGTGCTTCAAGGTTCTTATCCCTATCCTTCTGACCTCTTCCTAGTTTATGCTGGGAAGAAGGTCATTGAATCCCCGATTAGAAGGACCACTAGAGTATTCTAGGAGGCATAGATTGGATTTTGGCCAAATCAATCCCATGGCCGATCAACAGCCTCCTCTGCCTCGGGATCCACAGGAGGAATTTTGAAGGTAGTTGGAACAAATGTAGTGAATGCAAGAATGGTTCCAGAGAATGTAGGGCACTCAGCCCTTGAAGGATTTTTATGATCCTTCAAATTATGGGGAACGTCCCGGTGTCCAAATTCCTGCTGAAGACGTAGAAATCAAGCCCCAGGTGTTAAGCCTGATCAAACATTTCCATGGGCTTGACTCTGAAGACCCGTTTCGGCACTCGGAGGACTTGACCACTTTGGTCCAGACCACCAAGGCGCAAAATGTGAATGAGGAGCAAATGATCACGAGGCTCTTCCGCCACTCTCTTAGGGATAAAGTCGCTCATTGGTACAGGACTATAGGAAGACCAATTGCAACTTGGAATGAGTTGAAATTGGCCTTTCTGCAGAAATTCTTCCTTGTCGGACGTACCAATGCTTTGAGATGGGCAATCATTACCTTTACCCGGTGGCAAGGGGAGCAGTTTCATGTGGCCTGGGAGCGATTCTAGGACCTTTTCCGGAGGTGTCCACACCACGAGGTGCCAAAATGGCAACTCGTGTAGATCTTCTACTACGGGTTGACTGAGCAACTCAGAAATCACGTGGACGCTTCTTGCAGAGGCAATTTCCTCAACAAAGACACAGATAGCACACACGATTTGTTTGAGGAGATGTGTGAGAATTCAATCAATCATGCCTCCATGGATACTTTTAATCGGTCCCAGTAGCCCAGATCAAATGTTAATGAAGTCCACGACTCTCATTCATTCGATATGGAATTGATTTGTAATAAACTTGCTAAGGTGGACTTGGTTGCTAAGAGAATGGAGGAGTGGATGGCTGGAAATTCAATGAACAACTCTCGGTCCACTCAATCCCAGAATTCAGGATTCCATTCGTCGCGAGCTCCTTTTGGACGGGAGTTCGTGAATCAACTTGATGCAGCTCAACCTGCGAGGCAGCATTATTCGAAACCCCACGGGTTCCAAACTGGGGCCTTTGATCCCAGTTTCTCTGATCCTTCCCTTTCTTTCTCTCCATCCTCACCCTATGAGGATGTTTGTGCTGTACAGGAGAATGTTAGATCCAACCCCTACTCCAATGCTTATAATCCGAGTTGGAGAAACCACCTTAACTTCTCCTGAAAAAACTCGGGGCAGTAGACCCAATTCCGACCCAGCAAGTATGCTCCGCAATGACCAATGGGTCAGGGTCATGTTTATACTCAGTTGCCCCCGAATCAAGTCAATCAGCCAACTTGGAATGCCCATCAACCCGTAGGGCAGGCTGATTTGAACCGACAAATGGTAGAAATGCAAGGATCCATGCTACAGCTCATGCAGCAAATGAAAACTTCGTTGGACAACTTGCAAATCGGGCTCAAAGCTAATTCTCATCAACCTGGATCTCTACCATCTCAACCCGTACCCAACCCGTGAAATATCCTGAATTTGGGCAATCAAGCCCATGGGTACGAAAATCAGAGGGACCCACACGCACATGCTCAGGTGGTTGTGCAAGGTCCTTCTTCTTCTTCTTCTGCAAATCAATGATTCTTGGCTAATGAAGCCCCTCCAATCTTTCCTAACCCTCCCCAAGACCAAAACTCGTATGCATCCACAAATTCTGTTACGTTGAGTGGTAAACAAACTCAGGATCCACAACCACACTATTCTGATTTATCGAATCCTGAAGAACCTGAGGAGAGAAAGGAGAACTCTGGAGAAGAAATTAAGACTCAGGAATCTGATTCCAAAGATCCAACTCATGTTCCTTTTCCTGAAGCCTTGATTAGATCAAGGAAGAAGAAGTCTGTTGATAGTAATGAGGAGCTTCTAAATATTTTCAAGAATGTCGAGATCAATATCCCGCTCCTCAACGCTATCAAGCATATACCGGCTTACGCGAGATTTTTAAAGGATTTATGTACACAGAAGCGTAAGTCGAGAGAATCTGTTCCGAGGAAGGTGGTACTCTCCGGGCAGGCTAGTTCTGTTATCCTACACCACCTCCATCAAAAAAAGAGAGATCCAAGTGCTCCTTTGATTTCTTGTGTCATTGGAGATTATACTTTTGATAGAGCACTGCTGGATTTAGGTGCATCCATCAACCTAATTCCGACTTCTCTTTATGAGAAGTTTGGATTAGGTGAACTTCAGCTGACTTCAGTAACACTGCAGTTAGCGGACCGTTTGGTCACAAATCCATGAGGCGTTATTGAAGATGTTATTGTTAAGGTTAAGGATTTCTATTTTCCTGTAGATTTCTTTGTCCTTGACATGGATGTACCTGAAAATCTGAGGAACATGCCCATCATTCTGGGGCATCTGTTCCTGGCTACCGCTAAGGCCAACATTAATTGTGAAAGCGGTAGCATGGAAATCGCCTTTGGGGATCAATGAATGAAATTGAATATTTTTAAGGCGATTAATAAATTTGAAAATTGTGGATTTATTGAGGAACTTGAGGACGATAATGCGAATATTGAAACTTGTATGATGATTTTTGCAATTGAAAGTTCCTCCTTTGATAATGAATTGGACCTACAACCCTCTATGGCAGGCCTACCATCTTCTGATGAGGTTATTGATTTTGTTCACTCGCTACCTCTTCCTCTTGATGAGTCTTCATCAGCATCTTCCTTACCTTCAATCATCAACCTGCCCCAGCTTGAACTGAAACCATTGCCTGAGAATCTGAAATATCAGTTTTTAGGACCACAAAAGACACTTCCTGTGATTATCAATGCTAAATTAACAAAGGAACAAGAGATTAAACTGATTAAGGTCCTGAAGGAACACAAGGAGGCAATTGGTTGGACCATTCATGACCTTAGGGGGATCGAGCCATCTTATTGCAATCATAGAATATTTTTGGAAGATGGATCCCGCCCTTCTCGCCAGATGAATAGGAGATTAAATCCAAATATGCGAGAAGTGGTCAAGAAGGAGATTATTAAGTGGCTCGATGCAAGAATCATTTATCCAATCTCTGATAGTCCTTGGGTAAGTCCCATGCAAATTGTTCCCAAGAAAGCTGGGATTACCGTTGTGATTAATGAGAAAGGAGAATCTGTCACAACTCGTTCAACTTCCTCTTGGAGGATTTGTATCGATTACAGGAAGCTGAACACAACCACGAAAAAGGGTCATTTTCCTTTGCCTTTCATTGATCAAATCCTAGAAAGATTAGCCGGGCAGAAGTACTTCTGTTTTCTTGATGGCTACTCAGGATACAACCAAGTTCCTATCCATCCCGAGGATTAGGAAAAAACTACTTTCACCTGTCCCTACGGAACCTTTGCTTTCCGTAGGATGCCATTTGGCTTATGCAATGCACCTGTGACTTTTCAAAGGTGTATGCTGGCATATTCTCTGACATGGTGGGAGAGTTTATGGAAGTCTTCATGGACAATTTCTCTGTTTTTGGAGAATCGTTTGACTCTTGTCTAGCTAATCTTGAAATGATTCTTAAACGATGCATCAAAATAAGATTGGTCCTTAGCTGGGAAAAGAGTCATTTCATGACACAAGAAGGCATCATCTTGGGTCATGTAATCTCTGAACGGGAAATTGAAGTGGATAAAGCTAAGGTTGATGCTATTGCTAAATTTCCTCCTCCCACATCTGTTAAACAAATTCGATCATTTCTGGGTCATGTGGGATTCTACAGGAGATTCATCAGGGACTTTTCGATGGTTGCTCATCCTCTAAGCAATCTTCTCGCCAAAGAAATTCCGTTTGATTTTGACGAATCATGTCGTAAGGCATTTGATTTTCTTAAAATGACTGTCACTTGTGCTCCGATGCTGCAACCATCAGTTTGGACAGCCCCTTTTGAGATCATGACCAACGCTTCTAATTACGCAGTTGGGGCTGTTTTGGATAAGAAAGTTGATAGGAAGCCCTCTGTCATCTACTACGCTAGTAAAACTCTGGATGAGGCCCAGAGGAATTACACTGTTATTGAGAAGGAATTACTAGCCATAGTATTTGCTTTGGAGAAATTCAGGGTTTATCTCTTAGGGTCTCATGTCATTATATATACTGACCACTTGGCCTTGAGACATCTCTTGGCCAAAAAGGATGCCAAACCCCAGCTTATTCATTGGATTCTTCTGCTTCAAGAATTTGATCTTGAAATAAAGGATAAATCCAGGGTACAGAATGTGGTGGCGGATCATTTGTTGAGACTTCTGGGTGATTCTTCTCGTCCGGACATCCCAATTGTTGATACTTTTCCAAACGAAACCATCCTTACAGTTTCAGGCATCCAAAGCCCGTGGTTTACTGACATTATTAATTATTTGGCCGTTGGTCAAATCCCCCAGGATTGGACCAAGCAACAACGAGATAGACTCAAATCTGCGGCTAAATATTACTTATGGGAAGATCCTGATCTGTACCGCATCGACTCTGATCAGATTATTCGTCGATGTGTTCCGAAGAACGAATTCAATAGTATACTCGAGTTCTGCCATGCATCTACGTGTGGTGGACACTTCTCCGGGAAAAAGACAGATGAAAAAATTTTGCAATCTGGATTCTATTGGCCGTCTTTATTCAAGGATGCCATGGATTTCTCAAGGTTGTGTTCCTGATGCAAGACACTCGAGAGCATAACTAAGAGAGATATGATGCCCCTAAACCCAATTCTTCCTGTCAAAATCTTCGATGTTTGGGGCATTGATTTCATGGGACCCTTCCTCCCTTAATTTGGACATCAATACATTCTCGTTGCTATTGATTACGTGTCCAAATGGATTGAGGAGATTCCCACCCGAACCAATGACCATAAGGTGGTCATCTATTTTGTCAAGAAGAACATCTTCAGCAGGTTCGGGATTCCGAGGGCCATCATCAATGATGGTGGCACTCATTTCACTAATGCCCAGTTTCGTAATTTGCTGGCTAAATATGGGGTTAATCACCGAATCTCCACACCTTACCATCCCCAGACGAATGGATAGGCCGTGATCTCCAATCGGGAGATCAAGAATATTTTGTAGAAAATGGTTAGGCTTGATCGCAAAGACTGGACTCAAAAGCTTAAGGATGCTCTTTAGGCCTACCGTATGACGTATAAAATGGCCATTGGCATGTCTCCATTTCGTCTGGTGTATGGAAAGGAGTTCCATTTACCCGTAGAAATTGAACATAGGGAATTCTGGGCAATCAAGCAGTACAATCTAGATCTGAGTTTAGCCGGGAAGACCAGGAAACTCCAACTATCTGAGTTGGAGGAGCTTAGAAATGATGCATATGAGAATGCCAAGATCTACAAGGCTCGGATCAAAGCTCTACATGACCAATTGATTTCCCGCAAGAGCTTTGACCCGAACCAGAAGGTCTGGCTATTCGATTCTCGACTTAAGCTCTTTCTCGGCAAACTTAGGTCGAAATGGAACGACCCGTTCATTATCGACTAGATTTTTCCAAACGGAGCTTTCAGATCTCTGACCTGAAGACGGGTAATTCATTCAAAGTCAACGGTCAATGTCTGAAACCTGTTATTGACTATACTCTTCCAGAATCCGTCTCAAACACGGTTGCTCTAGCCATGTTGTGACTTATTTGGCTGGACTTCGCTTAGCTGATGGCATTAAACTTAGTAGTTGTACATATGACTCAGAGCTGACCCGAGCTTCATATTAAGGTGATATCTTCCATACTCTACCCTTCCTTTCATGTCTCTTTTTCTCAATGTGAACATTGCATCAGCTAGGTATGGGGGGGTGGATTCATTTTTTAATCATTTTGTCAGCTCTGTGAAATTCTTGTAAATTCTTATATATACATTAAAAAAAAGAATTAGGAAGGAATACTTGAACATTAGGACTTTTCAATTTTATGAAATATTACATTAGGATCTGAACACTAAGACCCTTCAGGTCTTTGGGCTTAATCAGCCCGGGTATCCACTAAAATGTGGATTTTTCGACTCCTCGCCATCTTAAATTCTATTGTAATGTGATTAAATAAGTTTGGGTGATAAGTACACGACTTATCAACTTACCCTCTGATTCGAGGGAACTTTAAGTCTAAAGCATCTATACACTATCTTTTCACTGACTTGTTGATCGACGATTTTAACGGAAATTGGGTAGCTAATGAACCTTCTAAGGTGATATGGCTGGCAAGTTATCGTGGGTAACAACCCATAGGTAGGTTGTCCAGAGCCCAGTCACTGGACCATTCTCTTCTTATTGCCTTTAGGTAAATCTTAGACCAGGGAAGTCACCTACTTAAAAAAAAAAAGAAAGTCAAAAGGAAAAGAAAAAGAAAAGGAGAAAAGAAAGAAAGAAAGAAAGAAAACAAAAGAAATAAGCCACACTTCGCCGCACGAGTATGGCTGACAAGTTGTCGGTGGTAACAACTCATCGATCGGTTGTCCAAAACCCAGCTCAAGAAATGCACTAAAAATTCCCAAAACACTTGGGAAGAAGCAGAGAAGTAGAATAAGCCGGGGAGATATACATTGGATTCACCCTTGTGTTGACCCCATAAAAATAAAAGTAGGGAGAAAGCTACCGGTCGTAAAGATACACCTTTAGGCAGAACTCTTTTTAAGGTCACCTAGAGGCGTAGAAACCTGAAGTCCATTCTAATTGTCGATAACGAGTCTATCACATTCACAATAAGATGCTTAGAACTTAGGGTTCTCATCAAATCTTGGGTGGGTTGAATGGCCGTAGAAAGTCACTCTTTAACCCTAAACTCAAAAATCCAAAAAAATTAGAAAAGAAAAAAAGAGAAAAAGAAAATTTTCTTTGAATAAGGTGAGGGCTTGAGGTGATCTACATTTTGACAGATACCTGGGCATTGTTTTATCTTTGAAAGTTTAGATCCTGAGTAAAAAATTTCTTAATGTTGAAAATAACTTATACTCAAGTAATCCAACCTAATTCTTTTATGAATAGCATGTAGTTTTTGCTAGGGACTAGTAAAAGATAGGCATTGGGGGTGTGATGTGCATACATCTGATTAACCTAAAATGTCTATTAATGCATGTTCTTAGTGTCACATTAGCATCCTACATTGTAAATAGTGCATAAAATGCGTAATCATGCATTTAGATCAAGTTGTATAAATTGTACAGTAATTGTCTCCTTTTATAGTCAGGACAGGGAAACTTTTTATTGGTGCCTCAGATCGAAGATCCAACCATACAAATCCGATTAGGGTAACGATTGGAGTTCAATGACTCCAAGATCGCCCTAATCGAACATCCGTGGCACCAGATAGAGATCGAGGAACCCTAAGGATCAAGGGCCAAGATGGTATTAATCCGCACCTCAGATGGCAAATCTGATCGCATGGATGGATTCAGATTGATGATCGTAGCCTAACGGTGCAAAAATTGGTCCAATTTGACATCCGTGGCACCGTCTACAATAGTCAAAAGATGGACGGCCAAGATGGTGCCACGTGGTACCAACTCAGCCGCCCAACCGGCCCCCAAGGACCTACCTCTACCTTCTCTCTTCAACCGATCGACGATTCTCCATCGTTGGATGCTCATCCAATGACTGCAGACCCACGCGCTCGAAACCACCACACAACACAAAGCCACGCATAGCGTAGCAGTCAAGCGCACTATGTGAGCGATCAGACGTGAGTTCGAGCCTGTTGCACCTCAAATTGAAGAGCAAGCTTGGGGGCGCACGAGCGAGCGGGGCTGCATGATGAGGATCGGACGGCGCTGAGAGAATGATAGCGCCCACGCGCGATCAAAAGCGCGGCACTTACATGTGATTGCACTCGGGCATGCGGCGTAAGCGTAGGCGGTCTTAAGTCGTCCGATCTCTTGATCGGACGGCTGTGAGCATGCGGACGTGCACGTGCATTGAAGGACGCGGAGCGAGGAGGCGCGCGAGCTGCAGCACGAAGGCCACGTTTAGGCCTTTAGTGACGGATTTATCCGTCACTAAAGGTCTTGAATTAATGTTTTTCAAATTGTAATGTCCAAAATGCCCCCACTCCTTGCAACTATAAAAGGAGACCCCCTCCATACGAATTTCTCATCCTTTCCTTCTCTTCTCTCCCTCTCCAAAGCTCAAGAGAAGCTTATTCGACACCCAGGATGATCCTTAAGAGATAAAATCAAGTTTTCACCCTCATTCCTGAAGTGGATCCTGTGATGACGATGACATGCTACCTCGTTCCCGTTTTTCATGCTTCGACCTCCTTCTTCCTGCTCCATTCCTCCTCTTCCAGGCGTTGTCTCGTTCGGCTCATCCTCCAAGCGGTCGTCGAGGAGGATAACTTCTCTCTCCCATTCCTTTTTCCTTCTTTCTAGAGTAGAATTTTCCTGCTTTCTAGTGTAATAATCTCTCACTTTCTAGTGTAATCTTTTCTTGCTTTATTAGTTGTACAAACATTTTGCTACATCAAGTGAATATTTTTTCTCTCTCTCTCTTATGTTTATATTGATTCCATTGCATTGTAATTACTCCGCTCTTTAAACAAAAACACAAATATATATATAATTACGAATTTTGATCGACGTAGCCTCCCTGAGTTCGACCCGAGATTTCTATTCTTGTATAAATTTTATTTGTTGAACCCAAGTTCTTTGCTATTCGAACTACAATGATAGGTTTTCAAAACCAACTTCGATAGCGTAGTCCTCCGACGTTCAACAGTGCCTATTAGGGACTATGCTTAATTCTAATCTTCTTGGACTACGCACTTCTTGTTTGAATTCCAAGGAGAACATTTTAAGATCAAATTGAATGAAGAATAGAGCCAGTTAGGATTTCAATTTTAAGGTTTTGGAGTGCTAGTTCACACTTTCCTGCATAAAAGGAAAAAAAAACACCCGCATTTGTGTGCAACCCAAGCCCTTGGTTGAAAAGATCTAATAAAAAAAAACCCTAAAAAAAAATTAGGCTCTAAATTCACTTGAACCCTAAAATACTTGGACCTAATAACCTGGGAGTCAAATCAGGATGATTTCTAGGTCTTGACCTTGATCTCATTCTGCCATCTTTAGGGTAGGGTAGGTGAAGTTAGCCTACATTGTAGGCCAACCAACCTCCAAATTAGGTCACAAGTCAAAATTAACTTTTAATCAAGTGAAATCAAAAGCACAAATTATGACACAAAACTGGTAGACTTAAGGTCCTAAGTTCGTACATTCTGGTCTACCTGGACCCTCAGTGACAAGGAAGGTCGGGTGGGGGAAACCCTGTAACCCGTGGGGACGCTTTATCATGTAGGGCTCTTTGTGGGGCTCTCCCTTCATGGTTGCCCAGGTAATCCTCGGATGTGCAAATTTCTGATTCAGGGGTATCATCCGCCTCGAAATTATCAGATGCCTTGACCAAAGGAAAGAGGAAACCCAAACTCGTAGCACTTGAGGAAGATCTGGTTAAGCTCTTTGAGCAAGTCCAAATAAACATCCCCTTGATGGATGCGATCCACCACGTACTGGCTTATGTGTGATTCCTGAAGGATTTATGTGCACCAAAACGTAAGCTGCGAAACAAAGATGGGAGTTTGATCGTATTGTCTGAGCAAGTCAGCTCAGTCATTTTGAGAAACTCCCGTAGAAAGCAAAAGATCTTGGCACCCCTTTGATCTCCTGTAAGATCGATGATTTAGAATTTGATCGAGCATTATTGGATTTAGGAGCCTCCATAAACTTGATCCCTACATCCCTACTAGACTACTTCAAGGAAACTGAGCTCCAATCGACTGAGGGGACCTTGCAGTTAGCAGACAAATTAATCAAGTCACCTAGAGGAATTACACGATCTAGTGGTCATTTGCTAGGTCAGAAAATCGACCGAACACCAATGGTCATATATTAAGCCAACAAGACATTGGATGAGGCTCAGTGTAATTACACGATTACAGAGAAAGAGCTGTTGGCCGTAGTATTTGGTCTGAAGAAATTCATATCATACCTCTTGGGTTCCCACATCATCATATAGTCTGATCACACTGCAGTGAGGCACTTACAAAGAAAGACGCGAAGCCTAGATCAATCTGCTAGATCTTGTTGTTGCAAGAATTTGATCTTGAAATTCGCGACAAGGCGAAAAAGCAGAACGTGGTAGCTGACCATTTGTCCTGCCTTCCTTCTTCGGTTATTGACCCGTACGGACCTATTACTGAGCACTTTCCAAATGAACATCTCTTGGCCATTAATGGACTTCGCTGGTTTGTCGACATCATGAACTACTTGGTTGCAAGGAAAGTTCCACTAGATTGGGTGACTTCCAAGTGGGACAAGTTGATTTCCGATGCCAAGTATTATGTCTGGGAGGATCCATATCTACTCCACATCGTTAATGACCAAGTAATCCGGAGATGCATTCCCGATGATGAGGTCAACAACGTCATCTCATTCTATCATGACCAGGCCTGCGATGGCCATTACTCTGGGCATAAAACTGTAGCAAAAATCCTCCAATGTGGGTTCTTTTGGCCCACCATGTTCAAAGATGCACAATCCTATTGTAGGGCATGTGCCCGTTGTCAGACCCTCGGCAACATGGGCCCGCGCGATATGATGCCCTTGAATTCGATCATTATGTGTGAAATCTTTAACATCTAGGGAATTGATTTCATGGGACCCTTTCCAGGATCTAACAGCTTCGAGTACATCTTACTCGCTGTTGATTACGTCTCAAAGTGGATCAAAGCCATCCCCACCAGAACTAACAATCATAAAATTGTTCTTTGGTTCATTCAGGAGAACTTCTTTTCCAGATTTGGGGTTCCAATAGCCATCATCAGCGATGGCGGGTCTCATTTCACAAATGTGCACTTCCAATCCCTGATGAAAAACTACAGGGTGTCGCATCATATCTCGACTCCTTATCACCCCCAGACTAATGGATTGGTTGAGTTGTCAAATCGGGAGATCAAAAAAATCCTTCAGGTCACTATTCGGCCTGACAGGAAGGATTGGTCTGCCTGCCTTCTGGAATCCTTGTGGGCCTATAGGATCGCCCATAATACCTAGTTAGGAATGTCTCCCTTCAGACTCATGTACGGGAAGGCATGTCACCTCCCTATAGAAATGGAATACAAAGCCTATTGGGCAATACGGAAGTGCAATCTAGATATTATGAAGGCTGGAATTCACCGTGATTGCTAATGAGAGAGATCAAGGAACTACACAATGACGTGCATGAGAACTCATGAATCTATAAAGAGTGGGTCAAAGCCTTCCATGACAGGAACATTTCGCGAAAAAATTTCCATCCTAGTCAGAAAGTGTTACTCTTCGATGCTAAACTCAAGCTCTTCCCAGGAAAACTCAGATCAAAATGGATTGGACCATTCTTCATGAGACGAGTGTTTGGAAATGGAGCTGTCAAAATTAGCAAACTCAGCCACGACTCAAAACCTTTTGTCGTGAACGGTCAGAGATTCAAACCGTTCTTCGAACTCACCAATTCTAATCTGGTTGTGGTAACTTTTGATCTCCATTCTCCCTGAGCTTCATTGCACCTAGCTGATGGCATTAAAATTAGTGCTTAACAGGAGGCAACTCATCATTTTTGAAAAACTTGAGACCCTTCTGACCTTTTGCACTTTAGGATTCATCCATTAGAACAGCTGACTCCATCTTTGATACTTGTATTAGAGCTAGAAATCGTCCGCAACAGTCATTCTAACCCATTCACCCACCCACCTATTCTAATGTACAATCTAAACTGAACTCGAGCCCACCTAAGTTACAATGAGGACATTGCAAATCTTAGGCATGGGGGGGATTAAAGTGCAAAACGCTGTGAGAATCAATTCATGGAGGGGTTTCATAAAAAAAAGGGAAAGGAAAAATCAAGGTGAGCTAAATTGAAAATAATTGAGGAGAAGAGAAAAGAAAAAAGAAAGAAAAGAGATAGTCCTTTGTAATTGAGTATGGAATTTACCTAACTTCTAGGCTGGATCGAATGATGAATTAAGACTTGGAAGGCTTAAACTTATGAGATTAGTGACGAGTACCGACCTTAGGCCTCTTGGACCTATTTTAAGGATTAAGCACTCAAGTATTCATTACGATTCGGATTAGTCCTCAAGAGGTTGAGAAAAGTACGAGGCTAATGTAGTAGGTCTAAGGCTTAGGGACTATTCAACCCCGTTGCCTGCCCTTTGGTTTGCAGGACTTGGTAACCTAAGCACTCAAAATTGCACACTAGTCTAGTTTAGTGCGCTCAAAGAAGAAATAATGCCAAAAGTGTTCTATTTTAAAAAATCATCTCGAACATCCAGCTTAGGAGCGGCTCGAAGACACAAGTTGATTGGACGAGTTCCCGACGTGGAGAGGTGGAATATTCCGCTCGAAGATATGTAATAACATATCGTCTCCTTGGTGCTTTTCTCCTATGATATTTAAATATCCTACCGGGGGCATGTAAGCACCTTATGTTGGTTCAGGTGCCATGGGTGGGATTATCCTGAAATGTCGATTACCAGGGCTTGAATTTAGTTATAGAATGCCATGGGTGGCACTATCTCGAAGTGTTGAAAGCCACGATTCTGGGGATTGCCATAGGCGGTGTTATCCCGAAGCATCGATTGCTAGGGACCCTTTAAGGATTGATGGTGGGGACAAGGAATCTGATATAGACTGTATTTAGGGCCAATCTAAGGTTGGATTTAGGGAAATCGAAAAGGAAAAGAGTGAAAACTCTCAAAATGAAAAATCCTTCTTTATCTCTCTCTTATCAAAATGCACTAGCAAACTAAACCTAGACACAATAAGTCTACGCACGAGTGCTTTAACTGTTGGGGTCAACGAACCTTTGGGTTGTTTTTGCAGGCCTTAGAAACCTTCGCAGCAAACCTAGGCTGATGTTGGTCAGGTCTGGATCTTGGCTGGTACTTGAGTACCTCTAGGTCTATTGTTGGTATTTTGATCTGATATCTAGAGATGAGGCTTAGTAGGGCATCTTGATGATTACATTTGGCACAGAGACCTGGTTGGATCCATAAGATTGTGCTAGGGACTAGCAAAAGCTAGGCATGTGTGTATGGTGGGAACACCATCATATGCCCTAACTACCCGCTTTTAGTTAGGTTTACTTGATTAAATCTCCTACATGATAATCTGAGGGTCGTAATTCCACAATGTTCTGATTTGAGAAGAGAATGGGAAATCATGGTTAATTCTCTAATTTTAATAGCACATCATGAAGACATATTAACATGGGGTCACATAGGGGTGAAATGAAGGTCAAATGAGCCTAAAAGTCCAAAAAGTGGGTCAACACAGACAAAAATAGGGTTTTACGCATTTTGAGAACCACAACAACACATAAAATTCTAATTTCAGACCTACTTAAATTAAAGAGGTTCTGGTCAGGATAAAATTCATCTAAACCTCCTAAAAATCATGCAAAAATATTATAAGAGATTTGGTACCCTTAGTTTGACCATCTGAATCCATTTTGACTTTGAACAGAGTTGTAGATGGAATTTTGCCCTAATTTGGGCTTTTGTGCAAATTACAAAGTCAAACGTGGTCAAAACTCAAATCCGACTTCACCATTAGATTTCTTGGCTCCAAATTAAGTTAAGGCCAAAATTTGGGCTCAATCAAAGTCTATCTTGACCTAGTTTGTAATCAGTCCTTTAAATCTCTATTTCTCTCAGTGAGGCCCCTAACTTTCAAGTTCTTTGCATTTACACCCCTAACATTTTGTCATTTTATTCAAATTGGTCCCTGTTGCCATTGATGTGAATGTAGTTCTGCAATCAAGATTCGAGGGAGGATTCCTCCCTCTAATCAGATCCAAATCCCTACAAAATTGGAGGGATTATTCACAAGAACCTTCCCGATTTGTAGAGCTCAAGCGAGCTCAAGACTGCAGGGGATCTTGTTTCCCTGAAGTCTCAACTCAATCAAGGCCTTTACCTAATTTAAAGCTCGATTTGAAGCTCTATAAAAGACCCTCATGCCATGGTCGTTCTTTTTAGCTTTGTTTTGAGGCCTGAAACCCTCGCCTCCATCCTCTCCGACCAACATCGACCACAGCTTTGGTGACCACCTTCGTCTTCCTCCTCCGGCCATTCAACCATCAACCATCAAATTGGATGGCCCTCCAGCTTCCTCTATTCTTCGCGATTACAACCAGCCAAAGTTCGACCACCCTTCACCTCTTCTTCGTCACTGACACTCCACCAGACTCCATCTTCTTCAACGCCGGCCAGCCAACACCAGTGCCTCCTCTTCCCTATTCTTCCTCTTTCTTCCCTCTATTCTCTTCCTCCAACCCTCTCTTCACTTTTTATCCACTTAAAACTCACTTTCGATCGCTGCTTCACCCTCATCACCCTCGTCTTCCCCACATCTGGCACGAGCTCCGGCGAGCTCGCGCTGTTGCCATAGACCGCCAAACCACTCGCTATCACCACCAAAAGCTCTATCACACCTCCACCTTCAAAATCCCTCTACCTATTCCATCTTCCACCCACTCCACAAGTCCTGCGAACACACACACATTCGATCACCTTCTTTGACTTCGACCGGTCATGCTACACCTCTAACCACCACATCATAGCCACCACCGCACTGGCCGCACACTAGCGAAGCTCTTGAACTATTTTGATTGGGCCATGAGGCCATATTTTTCTCTTTAGGTCTTCATCTGAGCGCCACCGTCTTCTTCGATTACGTTCGCTCATCTCCGACCGTCATCTGCCCTATTGCTACTCTTCATCGACATGAACCCAACTCCTACGGTCTCCTGAGCCCTCAACCGAAGCAGCAGGTAGCATTCACTGCCTCAATTCAACGAGACTCGCCTTGCTACAGTAAGCGACACTAATGCGAAGAAGAAGAGCAGTGGATAGTCCCACATTGTGTGGGACAAAAGGTGAGAGCACATAAATTGAATTTGTGCTCTTCGCTTATTGCCTCTGAGAGGATAGGGTGAGGTCCCTATGCATGCCTCACCGCATGCGCTCACACGCGCTAACCCACGGGCCCTCACCCACGGGTCTAGGCCAGATTCAATTAACTCGGATACCCAGGTCCAACTTGGCTCTGAGGAAGGAAACTCTGAGAGGAAGGAGGGGGTTTTTTGTTTCCTCGGGAATCATGCCCCTTCTCTCCTCTCTCAACATTTAGATGCTGCAAGGCCCTTGTGCCTAAGAGGCTTCTACTTGTTCCTTGAGCTTACATCTGTGACCTTGTACCTTGAGGTTAAGGTGTCTGGATATATGCCTTGTCATCTGAGGCATTGGGTTGATTCTGATCTGGTGCTACTGTGGGTTTATTTGGCACTTATGTAGAGATCTGGTTGGAGTACTTTTGAATTATTTGAGTTAATTAGAGCTTAATTGTAGGGTTAAATTTATGGTTCAAACCACCATTTTAACCTAATCTTTTTGCACTCTCATTCTTGGTTTTATTGAAATATTATTTTGATTACATTGAGCATTATTTTCGCATATTCTTCTTGATATTTTGATTAGTTGAATTGATTTTCCCAATTGCTCCACGCGAATGACCTTAGACTTGAATCTTTGTTTTCGAGTTTTATAAATTTAAGTGTTTGTGTGAATTTCGTCCTATACTACGACGTGTATTTCTAAAAGGCAATCTTCGCGCTCAAACACTGAGGGTCGACCTCAAGCAATCCACTAGGTACTTAGGACTTCATTCCGAGCAAAGAACCAAATGAATTAGAGATCTAGTAGGTTTGTTAGGTGAGCTCATAAGGTTGCACCCTTAGGTTTGGTGAACCTTGAGTTCAGTAATTGGGCTATAGACCTGAGATAGTACGATAGCTAGATGCTACCAAAGATCTACCTTGGGACTTGAAGAGTTCCTTGGTATGGTGGCGAGCCACGGGCCATCATCAGATAAAGGTACTTAGATGTACTCGAATCTGACTCAGTGTGGAGTGATAGATCCACTTTTGTGGACTAAATTAGAGCCTAAGAATATTATTAATGGAAGAAGAAATAAATTTAAAGCATGCATGGTATTGACAAAATTATGCAAGCTTTAGATTTATCTGTTGGAACCTAGTTCCACCTTTCTTCTGTGTTTTGGTGTTAACAAAACCGTTTTAAAGTCTAATGTGTTTATGAAGTATTACAGGATAAAAGAATCTATGGATGCAAGCAACAAGATAGCATATGAAGCAAGAAGATTATAGTTTTATTGTATTCATTGTAATTTAGAGTCTTTGTATGTCTCCTAACAAGTAAAACATAATCTAAGAGTTAAAAATCAAAGTAGAGATAATTAGGGTTCAAAATATCATTCATTCATTCATTTCAAAACTCAAATTCGATTCTTTGAAAATAAAGTCGTATAGGGTAGATGGGATAACTCTAAAAATTGACTTAAATTCATTCTTGGTACTTGGCACAGGTTTGGGTTTTTAGTCCCAAACTGTTAACAACAAGTACCAGTACTCATCATGAGTACCGGTACAAGGTGATCACAGCTTGTAGACCGTTGTAGTTCCTAAACCTTACAAGTACCGGTACTCATCATATGTACCGGTATATGTAGGTCATAGGACCCAAATCTATGAGTCACAAGTATCGGTACTCATCATGAGTACTGGTACCTAGTGACTTAGCTGGGCTGACTGTAGGCAGTCAGTACCGGTACCAGCTAATCGTTGTGACTAGTCTGAACAACCATTTTGCAATTAAACCTATCTCTAATCTTCCCAAATTGCCCCTAATGGCTAGTATTCGTAGGAGAGGTGTTTAGTGGCTTATATAAGCACTCTTTGAGTGTCTTTTGCAAACAATTAAGAAGCCAAAAATACTATCCTTGCCTACACCTGCAATTCTCAATTTTTATAGCTGCAAAGGAGCTTGATTTGTTGCATTCTTATCAAGGTCTCTCTCCATTTGCAACAAGTCATCAAAGATGATCGTGTTCTTCATTGTTCAATCATTCGTTTACGCCTTAGTATTCTCATTAGATTAATTTATATACTCTTATTAAACAATATACTTGTTTGTTGTAAGCTTTTATTTGCATCTTGCTTACACCTATATCTTTATTTCTTTTTGATATCTTGTAATTGGATTGAGGTAACCTGTTAATTACCTCAGGTCATTAGTAAATTGATTCCCCTCCCGACTTAGGATTTTTAACCCAATTCCCTCAAGGTTGAGGGAATTGGGTTAAAAATCCTAAGTCGGGAGACTTAGGTAGTGGAGTACCCAAGTGAGGGGAACCACTATATATCTTGTGTGTTTTTGTGGTTTATTATTTCTGCAAATTTTTATCTACCACACTATTCATCCCCCCTTCTAGTATGCCTACGCATTACAGATCCTACAAGTGATATCAGAGCAAGTCGCGAATAGAAGTAATCTTTCTCTCTCGCAATGACATCATCAGCCAAGCACATTGAAGGTCAGTCATCCACACATCCTCCCTACTTTGATGGGATGGACTATGGATACTGGAAGAGGAGGATGCAAATCTTCCTTAAGGCCATGGATGAGGACTCGTGGACTCTCATTCAAGAGAAGTACATGGATCCGGAGCCACAGGAAGGTGTTGTTTGGACCACGGACCAAAAGCGAAAGACCGCGGAAAATGCAAAAGCGATGAACACACTCTATTGTGCATTATCAAGGGAAGAATTTAACTGTATCTCCTCATGTGAGTTCACATACAAGATATGGAACACGTTGCAAGTCACCTATGAAAGTCCAAGTAAAAGAAACACATATTTCTATTCTAACAGAAAGCTATGAGTGTTTCAGGATGCAGAAAGGTGAAAAAATCAAAGAGACGTACACAAGATTTGGAGAGATCGTGAAGCCAATGAAAAACATTGGAGTCAAGCTGAAGGAGGAGCAACTTGTAAGACAGATCTTGAGATACCTTACAAGCCATTGGTCTCCAAAGTCCATAGCCATCCAAGAGGCGAAGGACCTCTCTACTCCCTCCTTGGATGACTTGATTGGAAGCCTCATGGCGTGTGAAGTCCAATTGAAGAATATGAAGAAGAACGAAGAAAAAATTGTAAGCAAGAAGAAGGAGCTTGCTTTCAAAGATATAAAGGAGGAGTTGGACTTCGACGATTCCAACTTCGACGAAGAAGAGGAGCTTGCTCTTCTAACAAGAAGATTCAAAAGATTCATCCGAAAATAAGGTAAGAGAGTCAATAAATTTACAAATGACATTATTTGTTTTGAGTGCAAGAAGAAGGGGCACATATGAAAAGATTGTCCAATGATCAACAAGAAGAAGGAAGAAAAGAAGGACAAAGAACTCGATCGAAAGAAGAAGATTTCAAGAAAGGCATACAAGGCAACTTGGGATGATAGTGATTCCAGCACGAAATCATCTTCTGAAGAAACGGAAGTTGCACATCTTTGCTTAGTGGCGAACAACGACAGCTCAAAAAATGAGGTAGATTCTAAAGTCACTTTTAATGAGTTACTACAAGCATATGAAGAGTTGTATGACAAAGCTAGGTTGATTAAAAAGGAAAATAAGGTCTTGCATGATAATTATAAAACTCTAGAAATAGAATTAAAAATGTCAAAAGAAGCTAACAATCAATTGCATGCAAAAATAGTAGAATTAGAAGATATTTAGGAACACTTTGAGGGCACTTTGAATAATCTAAAAACAACTAGGCTGAATACAGAATTTTGTAATAATTTAAAATCCAAGTTCAATAATGAAAAGAACACAAAATAAATCACATGCACCTAGACATGCATACATTTCACAAAAGGTCAAGACTCCTAAGACTTATAGATCTAACACTAAGGTGATCTATAAACCTAAGGATTTGAAGGGTACTATCCATTAAGGACTTAAAAGAAAATGGGTACCTAAAATAGATTTAATAAACTGTTTTGCAGGTCAAGAAGGACAAATGGATCCTAGATAGTGGGTGTTTCAAGCACATGACGGGACAATCCGATCTCTTTATCAAGTGGACCAGAATCGAAGATGGACACGTCAAGTTGGGCGACAACAAATGTTGTCGCATTATTGGTGAAGGTACAATAGGTAATTCTTCTAAGTAGGTACGTAATATTCTTTTAGTATAAAACTTAAAACATAACCTACTTATTGTTAGTCAAATATGTGATAATGGATGTACTATTTTGTTTACTAAAGTTGGATTTAAAATATTAAAAAAAGGAATAAATATGATTTTAATTGAAGGTTTTAGATATGAAAATATCTATGCTCTTCATTTTTCCCAAGAGAAATTTGTAAAATGTCTGTTTGCTTCTGATGTTGAAGTAGATCTTTGGCACTGTAGACTAGGTCACATTAATCACAAACATCTTAATAGGTTAGTCAAAAATGAGTTAGTAAAGGGCCTACCCAAACTAACTTATGAAAAAGATGCTTTGTGCAAGTCTTGTGAACTCAGAAAAATGCACAAGGCTTCTTTTAAACCTAAAGACTTAGTTTCAACAACACAACCTCTAGAGTTGTTACACCTTGATCTATTTGGACCAACACAATTCGAGAGTCTAAATGGATCAAAAGTTTGCCTAGTTATTATTGATGACTTCTCTAGGTTCACTTAGGTCATCTTCTTGAAACATAAGGATGACCCATTTGATTCCTTCCTAAGTCTTGCTCGAAGACTTCAAAAGGAAAAATCATCCTCAATTCTTAGACTTAGGACTGATCATGGGGGTGAATTTGAAAATGAAAAGTTTTCAAGTTTTTATGTCAATTCTGGCATAACCCATAAATTTTCATTTCCATGGCAACCATCTCAAAATGGTGTTGTAGAGCGCAAGAATCGCACTCTACAAGAATGCGCCCGAACTTTGCTCTTGGAGTTTGGGCTTCAAAAATATTTCTGGGCGAAAGCCATTAATACATCATGTTATGTTCTTAATAGAACTCTCTTAAGGCCTATTATTAAGAAAACTCCATATGAGCTTTATTATGAGAAGTCTCCTAGGATTTCATATTTTAGGATGTTTGGAAGTCGATGTTATTTATTAAACACCCGTGATCGACTTGATAAGTTTGATGCTAAAGGTGATGAAGACATTTTTATTGCCTATTCAACAAGAAGCGAAGCTTATCGAGTCTTTAAAAAAAGGAATTTTGTTATAGAAGAATCCCTGCATCTTTCATTTGATGAAACAAACTTAGGTGAACCTGAACCAAATCATTTAGATTCTAATGATGAAGATACCCTTCATCGATGTATCAAAAATGGAAGATACACAAAATGTACATGATCTTCCAAAAGAATGGGTATACCATAAGGATCACCCTCAAGAACAGATCATAGATGATATTGAACAAGGTGTAAAAACTCGATCTCACTTTAGAGCTGATTTTGTCTTTAATGCCTTTGTCTCTCAACTTAAACCCAAGAAAGTTGATGAGGCATTAAAGGATGAGTCATGGGTTATAGCTATGCAGGAGGAGCTACTCCAATTTACAAGGAACAATATATGGAACTTGGTACCTGCTCTTGAGGGTAATTCCATCATTGGAATCAAGTGGGTGTTCCAAAATAAATTGGATGAATCTGGTTCAGTGATTAGGAATAAAGTCAGACTTGTAGCTCAGGGCTATAACCAACAGGAGGGTATTGACTTTGATGAGACATATGCTCTTGTTGCTCGCTTGGAGTCCATACGGATGCTACTTGCCTTTGCAAGTGCAAAGGACTTCAAGCTATATCAAATGGATGTCAAGAGCGCCTTTCTTAATAGTTATATTAAGGAAGAAGTTTATGTTCATCAGCCTCCCGAGTTCGAGGACCTAGCACACCCAGATCATGTATACAAGCTCAATAAGGCATTATATGAACTTAAACAAGCTCCCAGGGCCTAGTATGTGATTGCACAGCAATCATAGGTCCTAATCAACCTAAATAATGTCTGAACCTATCTTAAATTGTGGATATTGCACTCATATCTTGCATATCATGCATTGCATCAGTCTATTTAGAATGAGATGAGATATCCTGCAAGTTAATGTTTTTTTTATTGCTATTTACAGATAATAAAGTGATCCAGGATGGAGATAGTGGAATAAAGCAATAAAGGAAGATGAAGACTGATCCAGATAAGAGGAGTGAGGAGGATAGCCTTATCCCTACCCTTAGAAACCCTAGGATAGCCTTCCCAAACCCAAAACAACCTCCATTAGGGCACCTTAGCCTCAAAAGACAAACATGGATAGCACTATCCATGTTCCTATCCCTCTCCCAAACACTTAGGAACCAAAACCAACCTTAGAAAACACAAAACCCACTCTCCAGCACCTTTTAAGACGTCCAAACATCTGGCTGGATGTCTGATTTCTGCAGAATAACAATCCAGGAAGCCAAAACTCATACTGACACAGAATTGGACGTCTAATTTAGTGTCTAGACGTCCAATTTTGTAGTATAAGACGTCTGACCACTATCATGGACATCTGATACTGCTGTCTGGTTCCTGATTTTGGGTGTTGGAAGCCCTAGCTTGCCTATTTTGAACTAGGAACCCCACTGGACACCCTAGGAAACCTAAGTAGAGACCTCCTAAGCCTAGTCCACTATCCATAGCCCTACTTGTCCTATCCCTAACCCAATTGAACCATCCCATACCTAATTAGGTGCATCTACAGTTGATTGGGTGCACCCGAGCCCAATTAGATCCACCTAGGATCTAATTAACTCATACCTATTAGGGTTACCTTAGCCTAATCATATGCACACATCTAATTAGACTTGACCTAGACCTAATTAGGTTCACTCCTACCCAATTAGACTTTCCTAAGCCTAATTAGGTCCACACCCACTTAATCTAGATTGACCCAACCTATTTAGCACCTAATCCTACCAAAACCCACAACCTAGCCCTATGAAAAACACACACCCACACACACACGCACACCTTCCCATTTTACTCCCACCAAACCCATGCACACTCTCTTGGAAACCCTAAAAACTTGTGTCAAACCTAGATCCAAAAATTGTGGCATTTGCTATTTTTGGAGCCACCAAAAGTGGCAACCAAATGGAGCCTTCCATAAGGGTAAAGATAGAGCTACGAAATTGGACCATATCTCCATACACTCTCCCATCCATCCTCTCCACTCTAAACTTGCTTCCACCCTCCTCTCTCCACTTGGGTGCACTAGCCCCCATCTTCTTCTTCTTCTTGGACGGCCATGAAGGCTTACCCATAGCCTCTTGTGGCCGGCCATCTCTTTTGGTAGGCAAGTAGACGGGTTTGCATACCCAAGGTCTAGCCTACACCCTCACACAAGGCCGATGGCCCTAGTGGCAACTTTCCGGCGTGAGGGATTTTCTTCTATTTATATGCTTTCTAGTGTAGATGATGTGTGATAATTTTTTATGCATAAATAATTTCATGATGTTTCTGTGATTGATTGTCCTCATGTTTGCTTGCCTATATGACACTTTGGTTTGTTTACACCATGCACGGCCACCATGGCCTCATGTAGATGCACATAGTCACTTAGGTTTTTGCTAGTTTATCTAGATCTAGGTTTCAATTCGCTTTTCGAAATAAAAAAAATCAAAAACACAAAAAGACAAAAATAGTAGCTTAGGTTAGTTTTAGGTTATAAAAGCCAATCCAAATCTCGATTCGTTTTCACGCCTCCCAGAGACGAACGACCAGGACTCAAGTTCTAAAAAGAATAAAGATCTATGAGAGTTTTGTTATCACAAATATCTTTGACGAGTGGTTTTTGCGACTATACTACGATTTCCAACAATTTCAAAATACGTGATTTCCACGTTCGTCAAATGGCGCCGTTGCCAGGGAGGTAACACGTGAGTTTAGATTTGGATTTTCTTAACTTCTATTTGTTTTGATTGTAGGGTGTCAAGATGAGGATCTACGCACACATCGACCCGTGGTGAAGACCGCAGGTATCTTCTTCGTCCTCTAGTTAATTGCTTCCTTAGCTAAGAAAAAAAAGAAAAAGAAAAAACAAATATCTATATATAAATTCAAATTCAAAATTTCAGATCTGAATTTAAAAGAAAAATCGTTTTCTTTGGTGTGTGTTTTAACTTGGAGACTATTTAAACACACCAAAATCAAATTTGAAAATTCGACCAGCAAATATTGATGATTTTCAAAATTTTATTGCTATGAAATTTGGAGTTCAAAAATCTTGGGATTCGATCTGATATTAGGTTTTCAAACTAGCTTTCCAGAGCCACCTTTTATTTGAAAAATTATCACTACAAAAATTTTAAAAATTCACACAGTGGAAGAGGGTCAGAACAGTCTGCGCTCTGATTTTTTATAAATTTAAACGTTAATTCTGTCCTTTACATAAATCAGATATCTTTGAAATTTCTGGGGTTGGAAAGCCACTGAAACCTAGCTTTTTCTATGAATTTTCAAGAATTTTTGGATTTTTTTTGATACTGTTTCAAACTGAACTTCTTGCAGGGGGTCCATCTGGTCTATTTGACCCCCTTGAACATAAAAATTCGTGAAAAATTGCACAAAATAGTAAAAATATTGAAAAAATATTCCCTGAAAAATTTATTGAAAAATTAAGATCTCTACCAAATTTCATAATATTTTTCTTCAGTTATTGATTTGGGTAGTGATTTGTAGATTTTAGAAGAAGCACAAACCCTAGGTAATTCACATTAGGGTTTAAATTTAGAGACTCAAAACAAAACTTTTTGAGCCTGATTTGGGTGTGATTGCATGAGAATGGATTTGATGTGAAGACTATCTCTTATCTTTATTCGCATCTTCTCTCAAATATCCATGAACCCATATCATTCTTTTGACCCTCGGGGTCCTCCATCTCCCAACCCAACCATGATTTCGACTCCTCCTAGTTGGGAGACTCATCCTAACCAGCTGAGATATGATTATCCTCATCCCCCAGCTTATTTAGAACCTAAATCTCATGGATCTGACCCTTATCTAGATCAGAACCAATTGAAAGCCATAGTTGCTGAATTCCGGGAATATAACAAGGACTATACAGATCAATGTGCCAAGCTTCTGGAGCAAATTAGACGATCTTAGGCACAATCTCAATCTTATCACTCCTCCCAGGGATAAGAGACTTGGAACAACCAGCCTAGTGGGTCTAGTGACCCATATTTTGGAACCACTAGATATTCTACTGATTCTTGCTACCATGGGGAGGCATCCTGGACTCAACCAACTCAAAAGGCACCTTTGGACCTAATCCATGATTTGGGTAGATCAATTAAGGAATGCACTATTTCTGATACACCTGTACCTGATGAGATATCTCCAATGAATTGGAATAATGGATCACAAGTACAGGATCACATAACAGGTTCTCAATCAACTCCCTCTGTAGTCAGCCCCACTCAGGTATTGATTCATATCCAAATTCGTATAACCCTAAGTGGAGAAACGATCCTAATCTTTTATGGCCACCACAGAGATCGACTCAGACTGAACATCATTCTAGGCCAGCCCAATACTCCACTCAATCCACTTTAGGGCAACCATCTAGTCCAGCCCAACCCGCAACCACCCTTGAAGATATCATGAACATTTTGTTGGACTTTGACAAGAAAAATGAAGAAAGGCTGACTAAGTTGGAAAATCATGTGAAATCTCAAGGGGATCAAATCAAGAGACTTCAAGAATCACTTTATCCCCGAATGCAAATGCCTTTTCACTCCTATTCTCCACCTATTCTTCCGACCCCTCCTCCAATCTATCAAACATGCCCTTGTGCGGGGGTCAAATTTGTGGCCTCTAAAAGGAAGAGAAAAGCTAAGAGCCCACCCAAACGACCTGATTTGGGCTCAACCAAAAATCATAAGACCAAACCCACATCCAGCTCTGACTCAGACTCAAGGGACAAAAAGAAGAAAAAGGCTTCTGAAGTTGATTTGACCTATTTACCCTTTCCTGAGGCCTTAAAGAAAGAGTCACAAAAGAAAAAAATGACTTGCACACCTAAAGAGGTGGTTTTATCAGCTAACATAAGTGCATTTGTTTCTGGCACTATACCACCCAAAATGACTGACCCTGGAAAACCCTTCATATCTTGTGCCATAAAGGGATTCACCTTCAACAAAGCCCTTGTGGATCTAGGGTCTTCCATTAGCTTGATTCCTACCGCCCTTTTTGACCGCACCAAACTTGGAGATCTGCACCACACACCTGTCACCATTAGAATGGCAGATGGCTCCATCAAACTACCGAACGGGGTAGTTCAGGATGTGATTATTAAAGTGCAAGGTCTTAGCTTTCCAGTCGATTTTATTGTCTTGGACATGAATATATCGGAGAAGCTAAGTAATTCACCCATTATTCTGGGTCGACCTTTCTTGGCTATGGCCAATGCACGGATTGACTGTTACTCAGGATGTATGGAGGTGAGTAGCGGCAATGAGAAGATTCACTTTGATATGTATGCAGCCACTAAGAAAACAAAGTCAGGGTACTTTCTGGATGATATGGAAAGTGAGTCGGAGGGTAATTCGGAAGAAACTATGGCAATTGACACCTGGGTAGAACCACACAACCCGAATCAACAATCCACTAGATCACATAAGTCACCCGCCCTACAAGATCAAATCACTGATAATATGGTTGACTATCTTGATCGACCTAGCCCAATTCAAACCCCTGCCCCTTGCAATGAATCCCAGATTACTCAATTGATCAAAATGATTCATGAAATAAAAGAAGCTAGTGCAAGAGAATATGATGATATAAGGAAAGAGCTTCATAGAATCCAGGATGAGCAACAAAAACCAGAAATGTTTGAATATGGGTTAGGTGTGTCACAACCGATTTGTGATTTGGTGGTGGTCATGCAGGATTTTGTTGATCAAACACCCGAGGTGGATGATATTGATAACCCTATGGAAGTTGAGAATGGAGATTTATTTGAGAATCTTGATCTTGATATAGGGCCTGAGTGCCAATCATTTCATTTTGAGGAACCAAGCATTAAGGGACCTGAATATAATTTTGTTGTATTTGAGAATACCCATGGAGACATTGATGAATTAATTCAAATGATTTCATACACGGAGCAACAAAATCAAAAAGACTATAACAACTCCTCAATCAATGATTCAGCCCATTCCACTTTCATGGAGGGACTCACTACTAAATCTAATGCCCAACTTCATCTAAGTGAGAAGAAGGAAATATCCCCTTATGAAATAGATATTCAAGAAATTGAAAGATTATTGGGGATAACATATGATGAGTTATCAGAGGAAGCTAGGAATTTTGGGAAATCATGTGATAATTGGGAATTGGCATTGGACAATTTGGAAGAGATAAAAGAAGAAGATGAGACCCAAACATCTTTGGTAGAGACAGAGACTGATCACTGGACCTTGGTTTCCAGATCTGACCACACTACTTGGGTCATGCCTTCCATTCATCACCATTATCAGGACCCATATGATTTCACCCCACACGACTCCACCCATACCCCTACCACCCACATTCTCCATCACCTCTTCGGGATGCCTTCACCTTCATTCCTTCCAGGCACCCGTATTTATCTGTCTTTCTTCTGTAGCATTTGGCTGCAGATAATCCCAAGCCCCATCTACATATTTTCCCAATTATTTGGACTTGGAATTCATGGATAGCTAGTTAGCATTTGCGGTCCGCTGTTGGCAAATGAGACTAAAATTCTTATCATTTTACTCGCCATTCTCAATACTGTATTGGTATATCCTTTTTGAAGTGTACGCCCAGCTGGAGGCGTTAAACTTAGCATGTATAAATACCATTTCACCATCATCTATACATAACCATTTTTATACATAGCATATTTTTGTTTTAGCATATTTCCCTTTTCTATATTGCATGTTAACAGGTTGGCCGGTGCTGAATATAATTTCAGGAGCAATTACAGGTGATTTCTATCCATTCTCTCCCTGCAGCATTTATTTTCTTTTACATTCATGCATGAGGACATGCAAGAACTTAGGCATGCGGGGGTAGATACAGAAAAACTGAAAAAAAAAATTTTGCAAACACTTAGGAAAACCTCAGAGCTGCATGCAAAACGTACTTTAGGACCTTAAATAAAAGAACAACCGACTCCACCTCCAATGCTCTCATTGGAGCTAGAAATCGTTCGCAACAGCCACTTCCGACTCACCCGCCCACCTTTTGTTCTAAATTTAGGGTCAAGCTGATTGTAACCCGATACGGGAAATTCACGAAGTACAAATTATATGAGGTTACATGTTTATAGCATATATAGATATTGCATTCATGAATAAGATTATTTTATTAAGAGAATGCATTAGGGATTTTATCCTTTAGTTGATTCCTGTAATCTGGAATGCAGTACAACTTTTCACACACATAGAATTTGCAATGGATTCACGGTGAAGGCTGATAAACGTCTTTAGTTTGTCGAGAAGAAGCAGTGCTTCTTTTCCTGAACCCTTGGACAATGTTTTGGGAGTCAGGCAGATTTTCCTCCAAAAATCCACCAAATAGTGTGAGATGAGAGTAGAGTGTACTGGTGCTCTAAGATTAGTGCAAGGAATCTAGAATCCTAGATAATTAGGTGATGATACTCTGAGATTAGACATAGTTTTCACTCTCGGTTCCCACGTATACATTTTTGTGCGAAATTGTGAGAGCCACCGAATAAGGCAAATATGCAGAAAGTGAGTTTTCATAAAACTAGGGCTAAGGTGGATGGTTACGACCATTCTTTACGGAATTCTCGGCCGAAGGAGGGTATTGATGTCAAGGTCAGAAATGCACCGTCCTATCCATCTCTCTCGGTGCCGTGAGTAGGCACTTCCACCAAATAAGCTACCTAATGTCTCTTGAGTACCACCAATCCCCAATAATGCCTCCTTAATAAAGTTCATGGATGTATGCCAGTTGTGTTATGCTGAAAAAATAAAAAATAAAAAAAAAGAGAAAAAGAAAAAGAAAAAGAATGATGAAAAAAAAAACTTAGAAAAAGAAAAAAAATTTTGGAAGAAGGAGAAAAAGAGTTTGTGAATATTTAGTATTTATTTCATTTGCATTGAGGCAATACCACCAAACAAATTTTAGACCCACCAAATAAGGCCTTAACCTATTTTTCCGCATTTCTGACTGCCCGAATACTGGCTGAGGAATCCCGACTTAGTGTTAGGGTTATGAGAACTCAATTAAAGTGTTAATGCCTAGTGAGACCACCAAATACTGATCCTATGTGTGAATCTGGTGAGGTTGTGAGCTCTAAGAAAAAGAAAGAAAAAGAGTAAGAGAGAATGAATACAAAGTAATCAAAAGGGAGCATAGTTTTTCTCATCATTCTTTGAGTTGAGTTACTTAGTAATCCGGGAATCCAGATTCTGTAGTACTAGTCTCTATGTAGCACCAAGTGAGAATGAGTCACCAAATATATAATCCCTTCCCTCAAAGATTCTCTACCTAAGCCCAAAGCCAGGGTGAAATTCATAGAATATCTTGAATACCCCGAGGGAAGAAATCCGCCTATCCCGCTAGAATTTTTATTAGGGGTCAAGTACAGGCTTTAGAGGTGTATTAGTTTTCACTCGAATTCATTGCAAAAGCTACATAGCTGCACCTTCACGATTGTCTGGATTTCTAGAGCATAGGATGAAAACAAAAAGGAGAAAAATCTCTAAGCATACACTTGATAAAATAATCAATCCTTAGGTACCCTTACGTGAATAATTTAGTCTTGCATTTGCTAGGGTGTAGCAAAGTTTAGGCATGGGGGTATGATTGCACAGCAATCATAGGTCCTAATCAACTTAAATAATGTCTGAACCTATCTTAAATTGTGGATATTGCACTCATATCTTGTATATCATGCATTGCATCAGTCTATTTAGAATGAGATGAGATATCTTGCAAGTTAATGTTTTTTTTATTGCTATTTACAGATAGTAAAGTGATCCGGGATGGAGATAGTGGAATAAAGCAATAAAGGAAGAAGAAGACTAATCCAGATAAGAGGAGTGAGGAGGATAGCCTTATCCCTACCCTTAGAAACCCTAGGATAGCCTTCCCAAACCCAAAACAACCTCCATTAGGGTACCCTAGCCTCAAAAGACAAACATGGATAGCACTTTCCATGTTCCTATCCCTCTCCCAAATACTTAGGAACCAAAACCAACCTTAGAAAACACAAAACCCACTCTCCAGCACCTTTTAAGACGTCCAGACATCTGGTTGGACGTCTAATTTCTGCAGAATAACAATCCAGGAAGCCAAAACTCATACTGACACAGAATTGGACGTCTAATTTAGTGTCCAGACGTCCAATTTTGCAGTATAAGACATCTAACCACTATCCTGGACGTTTGATACTGCTATCTGGTTCCTGATTTTGGGCGTTGGAAGCCCTAGCTTGCCTATTTTGAACTAGGAAACCCACTGGACACCCTAGGAAACCTAAGTAGAGACCTCCTAAGCCTAGTCCACTATCCATAGCCCTACTTGTCCTATCCCTAACCCAATTGAACCATCCCATACCTAATTGGGTGCATCTACAGTTGATTGGGTGCACCCGAGCCCAATTAGATCCACCTAGGATCTAATTAACTCATACCTATTAGGGTTACCCTAGCCTAATCATATGCACACATCTAATTAGACTTGACCTAGACCTAATTAGGTTCACTCCTACCCAATTAGACTTTCCTAAGCCTAATTAGGTCCACACCCACTTAATCTAGATTGACCCAACCTATTTAGCACTTAATCCTACCAAAACCCACAACCTAGCCCTACGAAAAACACACACCCACACACACACGCACACCTTCCCATTTTACTCCCACCAAACCCATGCACACTCTCTTGGAAACCCTAAAAACTTGTGTCAAACCTAGATCCAAAAATTATGGCATTTGCTATTTTTGGAGCCACCAAAAGTGGCAACCAAATGGAGCCTTCTATAAGGGTAAAGAGAGAGCTACGAAATTGGAACATATCTCCATACACTCTCCCATCCATCCTCTCCACTCTAGACTTGCTTCCACCCTCCAAAACTCAAAGGCCATCCTCCTCATCCTCCTCCAAGGCTCCATGGACGGCTAGCTAGAGAAGCTTCTCTCCAAAGCTTCAAGGACGGCCATTGGTAGAGAAAGGGAGCAACACCCTCCTCTCTCCACTTGGGTGCACTAGCCCCCATCTTCTTCTTCTTCTTGGATGGCCATGAAGGCTCACCCATAGCCTCTTGTGGCCGGCCATCTCTTTTGGTAGGCGTGTAGACGGGGTTGCATACCCAAGGTCTAGCCTACACCCTCACACAAGGCCGATGGCCCTAGTGGCAACTTTCCGACGTGAGGGATTTTCTTCTATTTATATACTTTCTAGTGTAGATGATGTGTGATAATTTTTTATGCATAAATAATTTCATGATGTTTCTGTGATTGATTGTCCTCATGTTTGCTTGCCTATATGACACTTTGGTTTGTTCACACCATGCACGGCCACCATGGCCTCATGTAGATGCACATAGTCACTTAGGTTTTTGCTAGTTTATCTAGATCTAGGTTTCAATTCGCTTTTCGAAATAAAAAAAATCAAAAACACAAAAAGACAAAAATAGTAGCTTAGGTTAGTTTTAGGTTATAAAAGCCGATCCAAATCTCGATTCGTTTTCACGCCTCCCAGAGACGAACGACCGAGACTCAAGTTCTAAAAAGAATAAAGATCTATGAGAGTTTCGTTATCACAAATATCTTTGACGAGTGATTTTTGCAACTATACTACGGTTTCTAACGATTTCAAAATACGCGATTTCCACGTTCGTCAGTATGATAGGCTTAGGACTTTTCTTCTTCAGCTCGGATTTAGAATTGGAGTCGTTGATTCAACTTTTTTTGTAAAAGAAGGAAATGGCATCCTAGTGGTTTAAATATATATCGACGATATTATATTTGAATCAACTAAGGAGTCCCTATGTCAACATTTTTTTGAGACTATGAAGACTGAGTTTGAAATAGTATGATGGGTAAACTTAGATTCTTTTCAACAATTAGACACAGGAATTTACATTAGTTAAACAAAATATGTTCTTGAAATTCTCAAGAAATTTGACTTTGAAAATGTAAATGGCAAAGAGACTCCGATTGCTCTATCTGCTTCTCTTGGTGAAGATTTATCCGGCAAGAGGGTAGATGAAAAGAAATACCAGGGCAAGATAGGTTCACTACTATATCTTACAACTTCTAGACCTGATATTCTTTTTGCTACATGTTTATGTGAAAAATTCCAATCCGAACCTAAGAAATCTCATTTTAATGCAGTAAAAATAATATTTAGATACTTAAACAGCACAAAAGATCTTGGTCTTTTCTATTCTAAAGCACAAACCTTAGATCTATTATCCTATAGTGATGCAGACTATACAGGGAGTCAGACAAACGAAAGAGCACTAGCGGCACATGTCATTGTATTGGAGAATCTTTAGTCTCATGGTTCTCTAAGAAACAGACTTGTGTTTCACTTTCTACAATTGAAGTAGAGTATATTGCTGTTTCACTTGCTTGCTCTCAGGTCATTTGGATGAGACAGACTTTTTTCGAATTTGGATTGATTTTTACGCAATCCAAAATTTTATGTGATAATACAAGCGCAATAAATTTATCCAAAAATTCGGTACATCATTCACGTACCAAACACATAGATGTTAGACATCATTTCCTTAGAGATAATGTGCTTCAAGGTTCTATTCAATTAGAACTCATTGACACACAAAACCAATTGGCAGACATCTTTACAAAACCTCTTGCAGCAGAGAGATTCAACTTTATAAGAAGAAAATTAGGATTTTGTATAATAAAAGAGATTCAAAACTAACAATTTGATTGATATGTAATTTGTTTGTATTTATAAAAATCCTTGAGGGCCTCACTGCAATTTACCCATGCTTGCTAAAAAGGGGTGAACTGTAATATTTTCATATGTCTGGAAATATCAAGGTGTTGTTTGTAATATGGTTGCTTAACTTAGGTTGGTGACTACATTATTTTTTCAACACCTAAATTGTTAATTACATTTCTCTCAACCACTTAAGTGGTCATGTGACCGGCACATGACCCATCCCATATAAAAGAGGCCAAGTTCAAACACTTGCCTCATTTTATCACTTGCAAACCCTAGTTCTCTTCACAAGAGCCTCTCCAAGCCTTAGCCAAGAAGAGAAGGATCATCTCCAAGCCTCAACTCTAGGTACACTCTTATCTTCTTGTCATTTTGTGCTTCATTAAGTCATCTTGTATCTTGTTTTCACTCTCCCAAAACCATTATTGCTGCTGCACTTCATTCATGTTGGGTACCAGATAGTACCAGTACCCATCATCGGTATCGGTACTAGGTGGTTACAGCAGAGCCTGCTTTAGGTAGTAGGTACTGGTACTAATTACCAATACCAGTATATGCAGGCTTAAATGTGTTTTTGTTCAAACACATGAAAGGAAGTTTTCTATATTTCTAATTGTTTTCCTATTCCTTGTTGTTGCATGATTTCAGATGGGACCTAAATCTAAGAGTAACGGAAAACACCTCAAGAAGCTTTTCACAAGTTTTGCATCAATGAGGATGCTAGGTTGAAGTTTGATTGATAGAAGGCCTAAAACTTCATCATTGTAGGCCAGTTGAGTGGAAAGATTTCTCTCTTCAACTCTTTAATTTTACCACTCGTCTTTCCGAACAAAAACTCATGCATTTCTTTGATGAATCATTTTTTCCCGATGTTCCTGGAGTATACCCTGATGTCAATTGTCTATTCTTTACTAATATCCAAGAACAAGAAAACTGTGCTCACCTTGTCCTATCAACAAATGTTTTTGGTCAGAAAATCACCATCACACCAAAATTCTTGTCAACCATCACTGAATGTCCTAATGAAGGTCATACATTTAACACACTTAAGGAGCAATTTCCTACTTATAAAATCCATGAAACTCTCTTGCTCCCTAACTGTCAGGGCAAAGCATTGGTTGCCCCAAATATGACCCTATTTGCTCGTGTCCTTTTTCGTATCTTAGCATGGAACTTAAGGGCTAAAAATTTAGGATTCCACAAAATTCCTACTGATATTTTACCCTTAATTTATGCTATCATCACAAGCTTCCCGGTAAATTGGAACACAGTTTTCATTCACTTTCTTAGACCCCATTGCCATGCTTCAGTTTTACCATTCGATATCTTGGTATCCCACATTCTTCACAAAAATAAAATTGACCTCTCTAATTTTACTCCTCTTAGAAAAGTGGTCTATTTCAAATGGTCCACTCTCAGGAAAATGGGAGTGAAACCTGCTAGAGAGGAATCCTCTAGTGATAATGAAGAAAAAGTGTATGTTAATCTAAATGCTCAATCTTCTTCTTATCAACCTTCAGACTCATCTTCAACTTTTGTCCCTATAACATATCCATATCTGGAAGCCGAAACACCTTGGGTAAACCTATCTCATGGGTCTAACATTGATCCAAACTTGATAAATACTTTCAATTACATTGGTCAAAATATATCTAATCTCAACTTTGCCTTCCATCACATGGAACGCAAGTTTCATGACCTTTCTTTTTCTATTGAGTCTTCCCATGTCGCTTTTTCCACTCAATAATCTAAACAAAGGAAGCAGACTAAACCGAAAGCACCTCAAGAATACAATGAAAGAAGGCAAAAGCACTTCCAAGATCCATCTTCTGTCTCTTCACCAATTGTGGAAGAACCTTTTCTCCATGTTGATAAGGAAGAAGAAGACACTGAAGATGAAGAAGTTTCATATGAAGATAGTGACAATGACGATGATGACAACGACAACGACGACGACGACGATGATGGTGGTGGACATGTACAAAAGCTTATCAGAAAATGTCCTAGAAATTAGTTTAGTTTTCATTTTGTTGCTTGTTGAACTTGTATAACATTTATGTCTTGCTAAACTTGTATGACTTTGAAGATTTCTTATGTGTGGCTTTGCTTTATCTTTATGAACTTTATCATGTTTAGTTTTTTAAGAAGGTTATGTAGAGTTGGTTGCTTATATATCATGCTTTGATTGCTTAAAAATGTATTATTTGCTCATCTTTTTGCTTGCTTGACAAAAAGGGGGAGAAATGATTGGATACTTCATATTTAAAATAAGGGGAGCTTAGTTTGAGGGGGAGGTTTTTCACTCCTTATGGAGTTTTTTTATTCTTCTCTTATTAAGTCTCTGTTTATTTTTAAATATGAGTATCTTGTTTGTTTTGTCAACACCAAAAAGGGGGAGATTGTTGGAACCTAGTTCCACCTTTCTTCTGTGTTTTGGTGTTAACAAAACCATTTTAAAGTCTAATGTGTTTATGAAATATTATAGGACAAAAGAATCTATAGATGCAAGCAACAAGATAGAATTGAAGGGACAAGATAGCATATGAAGGAAGAAGATTATAACTTTTGTTATATTCATTGTAATTTAGAGTCTTTGTATGTTTCCTAACAAGTGAAACATAATCTAGGAGTTAAAATCAAAGTAGAGATAATTAAGGTTCAAAATATCGTTCATTCATTTGTTTCAAAACTCAAATTCGATTCTCTAAAAATAAAGTCGTATAGGGTAGATGGGATAACTTTAAAAATTGACTTAAATTCATTCTTGGTACTTGGCACAGGTTTGAGTTTTTAGTCCCAAACTGTGAACAACAAGTACCAGTACTCATCATGAGTACCGGTACAAGGTGCTCACAGCTTGTAGACTGATGTAGTTCCTAAACCTTACAACTACCGGTACTCATCATGAGTATCGATACATATTGGTCACAGGACCCACATCTGTGAGTCACAAGTACCGGTACTCATCATGAGTAATGGTACCTAGTGACTTAGTTGGGCTGACTGTAGGCAGTCAGTACCGGTACCAAAAGTTTAGTACCGGTAACAACTAACCATTGTGACCAATCTGAATGGCTATTTTGCAATTAAACCTATCTCTAATCTTCCCAAATTGCCCCTAACGGCTAGTATTCGTAGGAGAGGTGTTTAGTGGCTTATATAAGCACTCTTTGAGTGTCTTTTGCAAACAACTAAGAAGCCAAAAATACTATCATTGCCTACACCTCCAATTCTCAATTTTTCTAACTGCAAAGGAGCTTGATTTGTTGCATTCTTCTTAAGGCCTCTCTCCATTTGCAACAAGTCATCAAAGATGATTGTGTTCTTCATTGTTCAATCATTCATTTATGCCTTAGTATTCTCATTAGATTAATTTATATGCTTTTATTAAATAATATACTTGTTGGAGACTTAGGAATTTGTTGTAAGCTTTTATTTGCATCTTGCTTACACCTGTATCTTTATTTCTTTTTGATATCTTGTAATTGGATTGAGGTAACCCATTAATTACCTCAGGTCATTAGTAAATTGATTCCCTCCGGGTTGAGGGAATCGGGTTAAAAATCCTAAGTCGGGAGACTTAGGTAGTGGAGTACCTAAGTGAGGGGAACCACTATATATCTTGTGTGTTTTTGTGGTTTGTTATTTCTGTAAATTTTTATCTACCACAGTATTCATCCCCCTCTTCTAGCGTGCTTGTGCATTACAGATCCTACATTATCATTTCATGCATTAATTACATTAATCTGAATGGATTAATTATTCACTTTAGAGGTAAGGGCATCACATCAAATCTCAATTTGAGATACCATAATTTTGGGGTCTTGTTCTAGCAAAATATAGCAAGGGAATCATTTTTGCATCCCTCTATGGTTCTCAAATCAATCAAGGTCATTCCATTCCTTTTATTTTCCCTCAAAACTCTTTATTCTTGTTTTGGTAACATAAAATCATGGTATTCTCTCTGATTTGCTCTCTTTATTTATAACAGGAAGAAGACCAACAAAGGAGGATCATCTCCTCCTCGAGGAGCCATCCTTCCATCCAACATCTCCTTCTTCCAACCGAGGGGAGACCAACTTGACCACCGTGAGCCTCGACGAAAACCGCGACACTGTCACCACATCCGCATCTGCGACCATGTCTTCAACATCACCACCGTGCGCTAGCCCCTTTGGTTAAGTCATCTAGGAACCTTCCCAGATATCGGAGGAGTCGCACCTGCCTTTCTCCACCTTCATCATCTTCCTTTCTCGCCACCGTGGACCATGCCCCCACCACTACATCGTCCGCCCAGCTAGTACCGTCATGTGGCCTCCTTACCGTGCTCACACCTCCTCCCATGATGGCCGCTCGTCCTTGACAAGACAGCAACACCTCAACCGCGAGCACCTCCCTCCTCGGCACAGCCTCCACCACTACGCCCAGCAAGCGCACGTAGCAGCGGCACCCACCTTCGCCGCGTGCACCCTCAAGTCGTTCTCCTCATCCTCAGCAGAGCGTGACTCCACCCGTACCACTGCCTCCTACGTAGTCGCATGCGTAGCCACAGCCACACAGGCCAACTCCTCTTCTTCTACGCTGACATAGAAGAAGAGGAACCCAAAACTCCACGCAGATCCTCCACGCGCAGCCGGTCCCTTCACCCTCTAGTCTACGCATCGTTGACTACATCCATCTCGCCTCGAGTTTCGAACCATCCTCAGCCTCACACAACGGCGCATAAGGCCACCGTTCACGACTGGCTGACCTCCTCGCTGACAAGCTTCATCTCCTCTATTCGGCCATCTCCGGCCGTCCCGCTCCTTGCCATCACTGCCATCGAAAGCAGCTCAGCAGTGCCCATTTTCGATCTTGTCCTCCCCACCAGTCATCCCTCCTGCTTCTCGCACGACCAAGGGGAAGGAATCCCCTGTTTCCTCTCTAATTAGCATTTACGAAAGCATGCCATTGCCAAACTCTATTTTTCACATTTAATAATATGATAATGTTGGCTATTTTGTGTAGGAAATCTCCCTCATTTCCTTAAATGCTTTATCAACATATATTAACACTATGAGCCTCATTTGAGAGGGGTTTTGGCATCGATTCTTCGTGACTTTAATTGTGAACTTTTGTGAAAGACTCTAGCGAGTTCTAGCCTCCCTGTGGATGCAACCTGCTCTCTTGTGAGTGCTTTAATTTTAACTATTGACGATCGATTTTCCACCACCCAATTTCTACGTTGACAACTTATTTTCATTGTGCAAATTGATCAATCAAATGGCGCCATTGCCTGGGAGGCAACAAACGCAATAGATTCACTGGATTATTTTTTATTATCTGAAGTTGTGCATTTATTTGACCATTCTCTATCTTTCTGTGTGAGGAATCTAACAAGACAACAGGCGTAGTAGAACAACAATGTCGACCTGGAGCGACATCCACACACGTGGAGAAGATGCGAAGAGGCAACCTGAATCCTGCTTTCACAGGGGATTCCCCTTTGTCGTCGAGTTTATTTCTTTTCAATCTTCTCACCCTTGTAGCAATTGGGGCTAAGTTTTGGGGGTCTGTCCCCACTTTCTTTAGCAGCTAGGGGCCATTTCTTTGTGTGTGTGTGATTTAGTTTATGCTTGCTTGCTCTAAAAAGAAAAAACAAAAATATCGAGCTAATTGTTTAGGAGTTGCATACCCTTTGGTGCCCGCATTTAGGGGTGATTTAGCAGCATATTAGATCTCTTCCTTGCATTGGGTACATAGAGATTGCTAGAGACAAGTATATCGTTCTATCTTTGCATCCAGTTCCTATTCACGCATTGCATGTGGATTGAATCTCAAGATCACCAAATTGATTGAATTGACCTAATTTAGTGGTCTCCTAACTAAAATTGGGAGTGCTAATTAGATTCGACCTTAAAATCGAAATCACATGTGATCTAATCAAAAGGGACTTGTGTGTGATTCTTCTCAAAATCAAAACTGATTTACGGTGTGATGCACACTTCTGACATTGAGCACACACACTAGTCACCGCACTAGGTCTCGGTCCCTTAAGGCTATAAGTACTAATCTCTTTATCAGTGCAGACCCTCCTATTTCGCTTTGTGGTGGTGGGTCTATCTTTTGACCAAGTGTTTTGATACTTCAAGGAGGGGGGCACCCCTTAAAGGAACAAAAGGATAGTTAAGAGGCACCTCTTACGCATCGCCTCAAAGGAAGTGTTCACCCTACTTGATCCCTTAGTTTCATCCTCGGAGTAACTTTTCACTTGATCACTTGAGAGTATCATTAAAGCAAAGTATAGGTTCTAGGGCACTCGGAGGTTAGATTAGGTTGCGTAACTTCATTGAATAACTGATGGTGTAATGATTGTTATTGTTTTGTTGACACCGATGCTCCCCGGCAACGGCGCCAAAATATGATGGTGATGGTTGTTGTAAATGTTTGTTGGTAATAATTGTTGATCATGTCGTTGTAGTATAGGGTGTATAATATAACATTAAGGATGTCGTATAGTGGTGAGTATGGGTGAGTTCCAGTCATTACAACCATTATTATCATTTGCTTATTTATCTAATTTTTTACTGGTTTTGTTCCAGGTCGTTCTCTGGGAGGCAATTTATTGAATTTAATTCGGTCACTCTTTGATTATCTCCAAAATTATCTTCTTATTCAAAAATAAACTCTACATTTAAAGAATGAATGAATGTTTTATTTACCTAGTTGCTAAGAAGTGTTTGCAAAAATGCTAACTATGAAAAAGCATCAAATAATCTATTATTATACTCTAAACTATGTATTTACAAGTTATACTATTAACACTAATATGTTAGTTCATACTACATTAGGATACCATGGTGTAAAAACTTAACTTACTAGTCATTTATTTATAGTGACATATATATCAGTTTTAGTGACAGATATAAACGTCACTAAATCTCAGAAAACACTATATACAACCTAAAGAAGCAAACTGAGGTCTTTAGCGACATTTATAGTGTCGTTTTATTCTGTTAGTAATTATGTGGGTTTAATTTTACATATGTACAGAGTCTTTTCTGTTGTTATCTCGTGTTATCTCTTTTTTTTTAAGTCGTCTGTCCTTTCATTTTGTTCTGTGTAGTCTTTCAGAGGCTGCGGTGGAGAGTCCTTAGTGTAAAATGTGTTTAATTAGCGGGCGCGCTTTTCGAGGGATACACAGCACCCTTCGGGTGGGACCAGACCTCTACTAAGCGCGCCCTAATCTCAGATTAGGTGCTTAATTACGTTTTCGTATCAGCGCAGGGCCTCAGCCCAACGCCTTCAACAAGTTCGCACACGCTCGGGCTCCCAGCCCCACACATTCGGTATCATCACATATCAGAATCGGGTTATCGGATCAGACAGAACAGGTGACGTTTCGGGCGCCCGGCGCCATGACGACTGGTAAGGTTATAACATAAATTATATTTATATGCTGCGTTTCGTTTGCAGCCCACGATGTGGCACTATTCCAGCGCCACATCGTGCGCTGGAAACCAGACGCAGCTGCGTCTGTGCGCGTTTTTGGCCCTCGATTTGGGGGCCATAAATTATTAAAAAAAATAAAATAAAATATGGTAAATAAAATATTTACATAATACTACATAATTGATTAATTAATTTTGAATTTTAAATATATTTACTATACAAATAAATTCGCTAAACTAGGCTGATTATACAGGTTGATTTAAGTGATTAAATAGTTAATTACTTATAAAATAATTAGTAAATGGTCTAATTGACCTTAAACAGTTTTAACTTACATACTTAAGTATTTAATACATATTTTTATTGTATTTTTACGAATTTATTTATGTTTTATTTAGGCTAAAATAGCAATTCTGGGTGTTTACAATTAAAACTAAGTTACAGTAAGTTATACTAGGTATAATTATACTTTGACTAACTTAAATTACTTAATATATACATATATATATATATTCCCAAGTTTATAGATTTATTTACTTGATTATTGCTCTAACTTATTAACTTAGCTACTAAATCAGTAAATATAAATCTGTACATACATATATACATAGATCAGTAGATACATACATACTAGATTAGTATATATACATATTTTTACATAGATTACATGTGTATACGAATTTCTGTACAGGTTTTATACATATTTACAGTATAATTATGTACCTAACTGATATGCTATAGTTATAATACTATGAATGGGTGTATTTACAGTTTTAAAATAAGTCTATGCCATTAGGCTTTTGTATAAAGTTAGGGAATTAGAGTTGATTGATTTTTTATTTGAGTTTAGACAGCAGCCGCAGCTACTGTCAGAGGAGATGGAGAAGAGAAGAATGTGCTGTTTTAGTGTTGTTTACAGTGGCAGTGGCTTAAGCCACTGTCAATTGGCTAATTGCTGCTGCAGTTAGTCCACTTGAAGAGGGGGGAAGTATTCTACAGAGAAGAGGGAAACTTAGAGAAGAAGGGAGTTTAGAGAAGAGGGGAATGTAGCTGCTAGATGCAGCATATTGCTGTGTAACTAGGAGTAAGATAAAATTCAAAACAAACTACAATTTACAGAGTTGAAATCCAAATCTGAAAGGGGTTTAAGTCTCACGAAAATCTCATGTAAATTCAGCTCAAACACTCATTAGAAAAAACCTTATCAGAAGCATCCTTTCAGATCAAAACAGCAAATGGCATTGAGTTAGTCTTCCTAATGCCATAGACAGCATGAAGGAAGACTTAGCTCAATCAATTAAAACCAAAGAAACACAATCCCAATTTCTTGCAACCTTAAGGAGTATGGAAAACTCCTTAGGTTAGAGAATCACCATACAGAAATGATCATCAACACAAATAGTGCATGGCAGTTCTGAAATAGCAAAAAGAGACTAAGAATGCATTAAGGAAATTTAATGGAAGCTGGCGAATGCATTCAAAACAAAGTATAAACAGAATCATGAAAGGCTCTTCTGATTGGTTCTCTGTCACCAGAGAACTTCTCAGAATCCTTGCCTACAATGAAAACCAAAAATCCTTTCAATTTGTCAGATCTGTCAAAACATTTCAGAGAGTAAAAATCCTTTAAAATCCAGATCAAAAGTGCTCTGACAAACTGAGGCAATCCATTTAAAACAGAGGGGCTTTTGTGAAACAACTGGGGTGAGTGAGAAGCCCCAAATGGTGCTTGTGACGCCAATTTCAGATCTGAGGCAGTGTGCCATCAGATCTGAAATTGGGTCAGGATGTGTGGGTGATTGATGAAAAATTCGTCGTTAAAAAGGAAAAAAAACAAGAATCAGAATCTAGATGATGGGAAAAACAAAACATGAAGAGGGAGATAAATTGAACAATGAACAGATGATTCTTCCCCTCTGATCTGGACTGATCAGAGGAGGTGAGGGAGGGGATCTAATACTAATTCTACTCCTAAGACTAATCTAACTACAGCTAACATTAAACACTAACAATTAAAACTAAATCTATTCTAAACTACTGCAAGCTAAATCTAACACTACTTGTGCAGAATTAAAAACTAAACTAAAAGGAAGAATGGGACCTATGGGTCCTTAGCCGGCGGCTAAGGAGGAAGAAAGGAGGAGGGTGACTCCAGCGGAGGGAAGAGTCTGCTAGTGAGACTCCAGGGTTGTCCTCAGGTGCTACGAGGTCCTTAGCGACGAGGAGGGTCGAGAGCAGGCGATGATTCCACAGCCGGTGGCTGTGAAATCAGGGTCTAGATGAGGAGGAGAGACTGGAGTGGAAGAATTGATCGCTAAGAGATGTAGGAGGGAGCGATCCCTTGCGCGCGACACCATTGAGGTGCTTAAATAGCAGCTCAGTGACTGAGATCACCGCAAGGGTGAGGTTAATCAGAATCAGGCCGGCGGTGAGGATGAGATGGGTAGAGCACGCGGCGAGTCAAGAGAGAGATCTGACCGTCAGATGAGATCTGGGAAGAGAGGTGAACGCACGCACCGAATCGCGCGAAGGTTCCATTTGATTCCAGCCGCAGATCGAGATCAACAGTGCGATGGACGGTCGAGAATGGCTGTGTTCTTCGCGCGCTACAGTGCGCGTGAAGAACACAGGCTTCTCTCTGAAATGAGGGAAAACTTGCAGGAAGACCCTTAACCGAAGGGGTAGAAGAATAGCGTGCAGGTCCAAAAGTGAGAAGAACTATAACCGGAAGGGCCCTGCAGTCATACAGAAGGGTCCCTACGGCTTGCAAAAAGGTCCAAGAAGGAGTTTTGAAGGGTAGAAATGTAATGCATGAAGGACCTAATTGTAATCTATTTATTTCTAAGCCTAAATGATGTCCAATTGCTTTCAAATTTTTACATGTGCTTAATTGAACATTTAAGACATTGATTTTACTTCTGATTTGTCTTTTCAAACTTGTTTATGTGTTCAATTGATGCATGGATCATCATTTGTTCTTTAGTTTTCAGAATATCTCATTTTTGTGACCTAATTAGGAGATTTTAACACACATTAAAAGTTTTAGGTCTTTTCTTTAATTCCCACACTTAACCCTTTTTATGTGTTAATTTGATATTGTTTTGCTTAGTGTCTAGCTTAATTTCGGCCTTTTAGCTATGATGAGTAGCCACTCATCATACCCCCATGCTTACGTTTTGCTAGTCCCTTAGCAAACAATCTGTTGAAGTGTAAGGCAATTTAAGTATCAGCAAGGTAAGTGTGTAAAGATATCTTTTTTTTCTTTTTCAAAAATTTTTAAGTGTTTTATGATGATCTTTAAGCTGAAAAATTTTTTCAATAAACCAACTGTGTTTTTGGACATTGTGAGAACCTGGTTACTGAGGATAACCTACCAGAACTCGAGGCTTAAATGACATAGACCATCTCTCAACCAACAAGGATTCTTGATATTTAAACCTTAAGTCGAATTCCAGGACTCAGGGGGTTTTTACAGAGACTCAGAATGCTATGAAGTTATGGCTGTGCTTTGTGATAAGTCAGGACTAACCAGGTGAATTCTAAGGCTCATTCCCGGGGTTTCACTTCTTTTTAAGTCCAAGTTGGTCCTAACTTCAGCTCATGTTTTCGGATGACTCTCAAAAATTGATGGTATTCAATCACAACCCTTATTGTATTTGTGGCTCAGAGAAGATTTTTTTTTTTTTTTTTTGGATAAACAGGGTATTGTTTTGAACCCTGAAAACATTTTTGGTGGAAGAGTAGTTTTTCAGACTTTTTGGAGAACATACTTGACCCCTTTTTTTTCTTTTTTTTTTTTTTTTGAACAGTATGTCTCCGAAACTTATTTGGTAGAGCGCACTGTATTTGGTGGGTGGATTTCTTTTGTGGAAAGAGCTTCTCCTAGACACAAAACTAAAGATTAGAACAAAGAGTCTACCTGCACGCACAGGTAAGGACTCCACCTTCCCTAATGAACACAAGGGTTGAGGCTTAGGTTCAAGTGGTCTTTCCTGACACTGTGTAGTGTAAGCCAAGGTTACTTAGACTCCTAAGTCAAAGCAAACCAACGAATCCTGTACTGGTGACTCAGGTACAAGAATTGTCCTAAAGTTAGGAGAGACTGTGGTCTATCTTGTCAAGGCTCGAAGTGTATTAAGCCTAAGCTTGTTTCAAGCTTCTATGGCCCGGCAGGTCAAACTAGTAACGGTTGAATGTTCATAGACACTTATTCTATTATTATTTTTATTATTTTTTATTATTTTTTTTATTTCAGCTATAAGATCACTTATCTTTTCTTTCTTTTTCTTTTTCTTTCTCTCCCTCCCCTCTTGAAATGAATGTCCTCCTTTGATAATGAAGTACATGTCCCTTATTGTATTTTTGGAATTTTTCTGATTTGTTATTTTTTTTGTATTTTTAGCTTTGTAATTTTTTCAAAATTTTTTTCAAAATTTTTCAATTTTTTTTGAAGTATATAATTTTTTTTGATAATAATATATGTACTATAGTTGTGTCTACAATTGCATTTTGGTTTAAATGGTTTACCATTTACACCCCCCCATGCTTAAATGTTTCAATGTCCTCATTGAATGAAAGGGTGGATACAAATGCATGCTCTGCTTTTCACTATCCTAGACTGGGTGATGAAAGGAAGTCGGAATGAGGAGATACAATCTCTGTGCGGACGATTTTAAGTCTGATCTAGGATCAGAGTGAACAGTCGGGCTAGGAAGTGAAATGCATGACATGTGTGTCAATGAATGTATGCTCAGAATGCAAGGGTAGACACTATATGCAAATAAGGGCAAGAGTAAGAAAGGTGTAAAACAGCTATATACAAGGGTAGGTGTTTGCTAAGTTTAACGCCTTCAGCTAGGCGAAAACTTAGTTGGTAGCTCAAAATGTAGGAGCGAAATGGTGGAATTGACAAGTCTGAGATCATGCGGCTCAATGAAAGGTTTCAGTCTTTGTCCATTAACAATAAAGGGTTCAGATTTGTCAAGTTCAGTGATCTCAACGGCTCCATTATCAAATAATCTCAAGATCATGTTGATTCAGTGTTATGCACTGGTTGTGAAATGTCATGTGTTTGGTCTTGCAGTGCTGGTCTAGGTTGGACATACCTTTGAGCAGGTATGTTCCTAGGGTTGGGTTGTGCTTGGGATGGGAGTGAATGTGGTTGACGGGACTCCGTCAAGTGTGATAGCTGGGCTCTCATCTCAGCTAAGGCCGCGTCCTGTCTCTGCTGCATAGCAATATTCTGTTGTTGCATATCAGCAAGAGCTTTCATGATAGACCCCAACTGGTCATCTCGTGTAGGCCCAGATTGAGAGTATTGGGTGGGCCTGGGTTGGGGTTGCTGGTAGGTACGCGGTGGATATCCGTGTGATTGTGGAGGTGGTGCTCGGATCGGGTTGTGCAATGGTGGTGCAGAAGGTTGTTGAAAAGGAGGTCTCTGTGAATTTCCCGACCACGAGAAATTTGGATGATTACGCCATCCAGGGTTATAGGTTTGTGTGAAAGGATCATTGTGAATGGCATGAAGCTCCTCCGAAGCTCCAGAAGGTGTAGGGAAGTCAGTGAAGGGAGGAACAAAGGTTCCTCCAACCGGTGAAGGATATGGAAATGGAAAATCCGGTAATGCAGTTTGTGTCACAGAAAGGTTATTCACAGTTTCCCTCCCTATGGGAAACTGAGAAGAAGTGTTTTGTGCTGGTGACTGAGAAGAAGAAGATGGGTGTTTTGAGAGAAATTTCCATACTTCATCTACTTTCTTCTCGATTAAGCCCACTTTATCCAGTTGACTTGCCACTATCTCTAAGTCTTTGCTACTGGATTGGGCTTCATGTACCCCCGTGTGTGAGTGGGAATGTGAGGACTTTCTATTAAACACGCTCATTGAAGCATTATTAATAGAGTTTTCGGCCATGCCTTCAAAGAGCTCAAAGGCTGAGTCCTCGTCCCGACACAGGAAATTGCCTCCACAAGCGGCATCTACAAAATTCCGTGTGTCATCATGGAGCCCATGGTAGAAGATCTGGGCCTGTTGCCAGCGTGGGACACCATGGTGGGGACATTTTCTCAAAAGCTCATGGAATCTCTCCCAAGCCTCGTGCATAGGTTCTCCTGAATTCTGGGTGAAGGTGGTGATGGCACGCCTTAAGGCATTAGTGCGGCCTACAGGAAAGTACTTCTTTAAGAACTCATGTTCTAAAGAAGCCCAAGAATCTATAGGTGTAGTCCGTGCAAGTGTTCTAAACCAAAAGGCTGCCTTATCTTTTAATGAAAAGGAGAACATTTTCATCAAAAGCGTGTGCTGATCATGTCCTTGCGGACCCAAAGTTTGGGCAAGATTCTTCAGCTCCTCTAAATGCTGAAAAGGGTCCTCAGAAGCAAGTCCATGGAAGTGAGGAATGAGTGCTATAATGTTCAGCTTTAGTTCAGCAGCACGACCCCCATTGGGATAACGTACCACAGGCATTGGTTGGGCAACTGCGGGATTATAATAATCTCGTAGTTGAGGTCTACGGGGTTGGGGTGGTGCCTGAGGATTTCTAGGTTGAAGTGGTTGTGGTTGGGGGTTAGCTAATAGATTTACAGCTTGAGCAAGCTGTTGCACCTGTTGGGTTAAGGTATTCATTTGTAGTTGTGTATCGAAGAGGTGCTGAAGATGAGGCATAGGTCCTCTCTCCGGGGGTGGATTAGGATGATTAGGATAAGGTGGAGGTTGGAACCTAGGGATAGGTGGTTGCTGTGGTAGAGGATGTGCAACTAAGTCTGGAGGAAGTTCTTCAAAATCCTCAAAGTGTGAAGAATCAAGATCATCCTCTTGGCGAGGGGGATTGTGGAAAGTATTTTGAGACTCAGGAGGTAAGGGATTAGAAGTGGAAGGCAAAGAAGATGATGCAGTAGCTTGGGTAGCAGTACCCAAGGGGAGTACAAGTTCTGGGTTTTGGGATCTCCTACCTTCCATTGAGTTGGTTTTTTTTTTTTTTTTTTTTTGAAATCCCGTTTACTCTAATTCGATCCAACTCAATGGGAAAGATTTTTAACGTTCACAATAAAACAGAAGAATCCCAATAAAATCTCAATTCAAGAAGACCAATCAATCGAAATGAATCGGAGAAAATTTTTCCTAGAGGCTGCTACGCAAAGTATGTTATACGCAAACAATTGTTTCAAGCAATTGTACGTATCCTAAGATAAACCTAGCGAAGTGCAGACCTCTAAAATCCACTGGGAATCTGGATAAGACTGAGCGTGCGAATCCAGATCCTGTGGTTGCAGAAAGATGAGGTAGAAACCCGTGTATTGTGGCCTTAAGTGATCGTGCTGTGTGCACGATAACATTCAACACAAGGCGATTAAAATCTCAAACATGGTTTCACCCAATTTTGCTATCTCCTTTTTGATTTAATTGAAGTGATTAAAATGTGTTTTCTATGCTGCTCGTTTCACTTTTTACTAAATTCAGAACAAGTAGTGGTCTTCTTTAATTTTAAGTCAAATGCAAATATGGCAGGAGTTAGAGTTAGGTAAGAAATGCGTACCTGACTCCAGCAATCTTCTAATGCAGATTTGACTTGAATTAAAATCTAGCAGGAATGAAATGCAATCCTAAAAATGGATGCCTAGGGTTATGCTGCTGCTAGATAAGTATGAGGTCTTTTTTATTTTTTTTTTGATTTTTTGATTTTTCTGAAAAATTTTATATGCAATTCAAAAGTAAGGAAAGAAATTAAGAAGATAAAGAAATAAAGTCCAGACAGTCCAGAATTATTACAAAAATTGTGTGAGAACAAGCTCTCACAACTTATGACTAACAATTGTTCCTAATTAATAAACCTAAAACTATCTATACTAAAACTAATACTAAAATCCTACAGCTACTTCGAGGCAAAACTCCACCAGGAAGACGGATCTGGAGCGCAGCGACTCCACCAGGAAGACGACACTCCTCCTCAAGTGCTGTGGAAAAAACAAATGATTAGTAAAAGAATAAAGGAATGTATACACAATTAATTCAATGGAAAATAAAAGCAATTATAATGAATGAATGAATGAAATAAAGAATTTCTATATACAAAAGAATAAAAAGAAAATTTTGGTGCAAAGAGCGTTGCCTCCCCGGCAACGGCGCCAAAATATGATGGTGTAATGATTGTTATTGTTTTGTTGACACCGATGCTCCCCGGCAACGGCGCCAAAATATGATGGTGATGGTTGTTGTAAATGTTTGTTGGTAATAATTGTTGATCATGTCGTTGTAGTATAGGGTGTATAATATAACATTAAGGATGTCGTATAGTGGTGAGTATGGGTGAGTTCCAGTCATTACAACCATTATTATCATTTGCTTATTTATCTAATTTTTTACTGGTTTTGTTCCAGGTCGTTCTCTGGGAGGCAATTTATTGAATTTAATTCGGTCACTCTTTGATTATCTCCAAAATTGTCTTCTTATTCAAAAATAAACTCTACATTTAAAGAATGAATGAATGTTTTATTTACCTAGTTGCTAAGAAGTGCTTGCAAAAATGCTAACTATGAACAAGCATCAAACAATCTATTATTATACTCTAAACTATGTATTTACAAGTTATACTATTAACACTAATATGTTAGTTCATACTACATTAGGATACCATGGTGTAAAAACTTAACTTACTAGTCATTTATTTATAGTGACATATATATCAGTTTTAGTGACAGATATAAACGTCGCTAAATCTCAGAAAACACTATATACAACCTAAAGAAGCAAACTGAGGTCTTTAGCGACATTTATAGTGTTCTTTTATTCTGTTAGTAATTATGTGGGTTTAATTTTACATATGTACAGAGTCTTTTCTGTTGTTATCTCGTGTTATCTCTTTTTTTTTAAGTCGTCTGTCCTTTCATTTTGTTCTGTGTAGTCTTTCAGAGGCTGCGGTGGAGAGTCCTTAGTGTAAAATGTGTTAATTAGCGGGCGCGCTTTTCGAGGGATACACAGCACCCTTCGGGTGGGACCAGACCTCTACTAAGCGCGCCCTAATCTCAGATTAGGTGCTTAATTACGTTTTCGTATCAGCGCAGGGCCTCAGCCCAACGCCTTCAACAAGTTCGCACACGCTCGGGCTCCCAGCCCCACACATTCGGTATCATCACATATCAGAATCGGGTTATCGGATCAGACAGAACAGGTGACGTTTCGGGCGCCCGGCGCCATGACGACTGGTAAGGTTATAACATAAATTATATTTATATGCTGCGTTTCGTTTGCAGCCCACGATGTGGCGCTATTCCAGCGCCACATCGTGCGCTGGAAACCAGACGCAGCTGCGTCTGTGCGCGTTTTTGGCCCTCGATTTGGGGGCCATAAATTATTAAAAAAAATAAAATAAAATATGGTAAATAAAATATTTACATAATACTACATAATTGATTAATTAATTTTGAATTTTAAATATATTTACTATACAAATAAATTCGCTAAACTAGGCTGATTATACAGGTTGATTTAAGTGATTAAATAGTTAATTACTTATAAAATAATTAGTAAATGGTCTAATTGACCTTAAACAGTTTTAACTTACATACTTAAGTATTTAATACATATTTTTATTGTATTTTTACGAATTTATTTATGTTTTATTTAGGCTAAAATAGCAATTCTGGGTGTTTACAATTAAAACTAAGTTACAGTAAGTTATACTAGGTATAATTATACTTTGACTAACTTAAATTACTTAATATATACATATATATATATATTCCCAAGTTTATAGATTTATTTACTTGATTATTGCTCTAACTTATTAACTTAGCTACTAAATCAGTAAATATAAATCTGTACATACATATATACATAGATCAGTAGATACATACATACTAGATTAGTATATATACATATTTTCACATAGATTACATGTGTATACGAATTTCTGTACAGGTTTTATACATATTTACAGTATAATTATGTACCTAACTGATATGCTATAGTTATAATACTATGAATGGGTGTATTTACAGTTTTAAAATAAGTCTATGCCATTAGGCTTTTGTATAAAGTTAGGGAATTAGAGTTGATTGATTTTTTATTTGAGTTTAGACAGCAGCCGCAGCTACTGTCAGAGGAGATGGAGAAGAGAAGAATGTGCTGTTTTAGTGTTGTTTACAGTGGCAGTGGCTTAAGCCACTGTCAATTGGCTAATTGCTGCTGCAGTTAGTCCACTTGAAGAGGGGGGAAGTATTCTACAGAGAAGAGGGAAACTTAGAGAAGAAGGGAGTTTAGAGAAGAGGGGAATGTAGCTGCTAGATGCAGCATATTGCTGTGTAACTGGGAGTAAGATAAAATTCAAAACAAACTACAATTTACAGAGTTGAAATCCAAATCTGAAAGGGGTTTAAATCTCACGAAAATCTCATGTAAATTCAGCTCAAACACTCATTAGAAAAAACCTTATCAGAAGCATCCTTTCAGATCAAAACAGCAAATGGCATTGAGTTAGTCTTCCTAATGCCATAGACAGCATGAAGGAAGACTTAGCTCAATCAATTAAAACCAAAGAAACACAATCCCAATTTCTTGCAACCTTAAGGAGTATGGAAAACTCCTTAGGTTAGAGAATCACCATACAGAAATGATCATCAACACAAATAGTGCATGGCAGTTCTGAAATAGCAAAAAGAGACTAAGAATGCATTAAGGAAATTTAATGGAAGCTGGCGAATGCATTCAAAACAAAGTATAAACAGAATCATGAAAGGCTCTTCTGATTGGTTCTCTGTCACCAGAGAACTTCTCAGAATCCTTGCCTACAATGAAAACCAAAAATCCTTTCAATTTGTCAGATCTGTCAAAACATTTCAGAGAGTAAAAATCCTTTAAAATCCAGATCAAAAGTGCTCTGACAAACTGAGGCAATCCATTTAAAACAGAGGGGCTTTTGTGAAACAACTGGGGTGAGTGAGAAGCCCCAAATGGTGCTTGTGACGCCAATTTCAGATCTGAGGCAGTGTGCCATCAGATCTGAAATTGGGTCAGGATGTGTGGGTGATTGATGAAAAATTCGTCGTTAAAAAGGAAAAAAAACAAGAATCAGAATCTGGATGATGGGAAAAACAAAACATGAAGAGGGAGATAAATTGAACAATGAACAGATGATTCTTCCCCTCTGATCTGGACTGATCAGAGGAGGTGAGGGAGGGGATCTAATACTAATTCTACTCCTAAGACTAATCTAACTACAGCTAACATTAAACACTAACAATTAAAACTAAATCTATTCTAAACTACTGCAAGCTAAATCTAACACTACTTGTGCAGAATTAAAAACTAAACTAAAAGGAAGAATGGGACCTATGGGTCCTTAGCCGGCGGCTAAGGAGGAAGAAAGGAGGAGGGTGACTCCAGCGGAGGGAAGAGTCTGCTAGTGAGACTCCAGGGTCGTCCTCAGGTGCTACGAGGTCCTTAGCGACGAGGAGGGTCGAGAGCAGGCGATGATTCCACAGCCGGTGGCTGTGAAATCAGGGTCTAGATGAGGAGGAGAGACTGGAGTGGAAGAATTGATCGCTACGAGATGTAGGAGGGAGCGATCCCTTGCGCGCGACACCACTGAGGTGCTTAAATAGCAGCTCAGTGACTGAGATCACCGCAAGGGTGAGGTTAATCAGAATCAGGCCGGCGGTGAGGATGAGATGGGTAGAGCGCGCGGCGAGTCAAGAGAGAGATCTGACTGTCAGATGAGATCTGGGAAGAGAGGTGAACGCACGCACCGAATCGCGCGAAGGTTCCATTTGATTCCAGCCGCAGATCGAGATCAAAAGTGCGATGGACGGTCGAGAATGGCTGTGTTCTTCGCGCGCTACAGTGCGCGTGAAGAACACAGGCTTCTCTCTGAAATGAGGGAAAACTTGCAGGAAGACCCTTAACCGAAGGGGTAGAAGAATAGCGTGCAGGTCCAAAAGTGAGAAGAACTATAACCGGAAGGGCCCTGCAGTCATACAGAAGGGTCCCTACGGCTTGCAAAAAGGTCCAAGAAGGAGTTTTGAAGGGTAGAAATGTAATGCATGAAGGACCTAATTGTAATCTATTTATTTCTAAGCCTAAATGATGTCCAATTGCTTTCAAATTTTTACATGTGCTTAATTGAACATTTAAGACATTGATTTTACTTCTGATTTGTCTTTTCAAACTTGTTTATGTGTTCAATTGATGCATGGATCATCATTTGTTCTTTAGTTTTCAGAATATCTCATTTTTGTGACCTAATTAGGAGATTTTAACACACATTAAAAGTTTTAGGTCTTTTCTTTAATTCCCACACTTAACCCTTTTTATGTGTTAATTTGATATTGTTTTGCTTAGTGTCTAGCTTAATTTCGGCCTTTTAGCTATGATGAGTAGCCACTCATCAATAACTTGTTTGGCCATTTATGTCAACCAATTCTATCTTTGCCCCTCATAACAAAGGAGGTCAAGATCTCAAGTCGTCACCCCCTCTTATACCACTTACATGGGAACGGAGGGACATTGCCTTGACCCTTTTTGATCAATCTGTGGAGCAGAAGTTTCACTTACTCAATTGGCAAAAACTTGAATTGTGATTGGTAGATATTGTATGCTTGGTAGATGCTCTCTTGAGGGTAGTCTAGTGTTTGATATTGAGCCTGAAAGAATCCTTAGGAGAGCCCACTAGAGAGAGACAAGAGAATAAATAGCTGATCAAGGAGCAAATCAACAAAGGACCCTGAGGGACTACTTCATTCTGACCAACCAACCTGCTTAAGCACTGAGACGACTGGCAGGGGATAACCCATATGAGATCAAGAGCAGTACCATATCCTTGTTTCCCTCCTTTTATGGTACTACTAGGGAGGACCCCTACCGACTTTTAGAGGAATTCACCGAGGTTTGCTCCACGGTGAAACTTCAGAACTTTACTGTTGAAGCTCTGATGAGAACCCTCTTTCCCTTCTTCCTTAAGGACAAGGCAAAGCATTGGTATCACACCTTGGATTTAAGTGTGAATGATTGGAACACCCTTAAGGGAGAATTCTTGAAAACATACTTCCCAATGAGCAAAACCAACCACTTCAGGAGGGAGATCATGGGTTTTACTCAACTAGATGGGGAACAATTCCATGAGACTTGGGAGTGCTTCAATGATCTAATTCGACTATGCCCCCATCATCAAGTGCCCAAATGGCAATTGGTAGAGAGGTTTTATATTAAATTATCTGATAGGCATAGGCAAACAATGGATGCTGCTTGTGCTGGAACCTTTCTTACCAAAATGGAGGATGAGGCCTAGTTGTTATTTGAGTCACTGAGTGACAATTCTATCCACCTGACCTTAGCCTATCTGAATAGAAAACCTTCCATCCTCCAAAGGAAAGCAAAAGCTAGTGAAGCCAAAGCTACTCAAAATTTAGCCTTCCAAATCCAATTGTTGAATTAAAACCTTGAAAGACTCATGACAAACCCCAGCACATTCTCGCAATCAACTTCCCAAGTCTAGACTCTCTCTGAATGCTCCATTTGCCAAAGTACTCTTCATGCCACTATTGAGTGCCATTTGCCTAAACAATTCCCTGATTTAGTTTAGGCAGACTTGAATGCTGCCCAAGGGTTTCGTCCACCTCCCAGGAATAATCCTTTTGGAAACACCTACAATTATGGATGGAGAAACCATCCCAATTTCTCATGGAAGCAAGGTGATGCTTCCAACTCAAGGAATTCAAGAGCCCAACCCACCCAACCCTTTCAGGCACAACAATTATAGCCTCCTCCTCAGCCCAACAATTCTGAGATGGATGACCTGAAAGTTATGATAAAGGCCATGTAGGAAATTAGAGTATGATCATTCAATCTCAAAATAAGATGATCCAAGAAATGCAATCTCAAATTGGCCATCTTATTGAGGTTGTTAGACAACGTGATCCTGGGAAGTTGCCTAGCTCATCTAAGGAGAATCCTATTGGTAAAGGGCCCTTCATAAGAGAGCATGCTAAGGCTGTGACCGTTCTGAGGAGTGGCAAACAACTCTCCAAACCTGAACTCACTCCTACGGTCACCCCTCCTACCTACCCGACGATCACTTACACATCCACCGAGGAAGAGCCACTCAGCCCCTCCTCTCTTGAAATCACTCATCTAGAGGATGTTATCCCCATTCTGCCCTTATCCCGTCATGACAACCCCTCCACTCAGAGGCCAAGAGTGCCCTTTCTAGAGCACTTATCCGCCCCTGAGGCACGTGTTGCTGGCTCATCTGGAGATAAAGATAGGATGGAAGAAATAATGGAGACATTCAACCAAGTTCACATTAACTTGCCTCTATTGGATGTTATCAAGCAAATCCCATCCTATGCTAAATTTCTGATGGACTTGTGCACGCAGAAGAGGAAATCAAGGAAACAAGTCCAGGCTAAGGTCATCCTGCCTGACCTAGTCAGCTTGGTCCAACAAGGTACACCCCCCAAGATGAAGGACCCAGGAGCCCTATATATTTCTGTGGTCATTGGAGACCAACGCATCGATGAGGCTATCCTCGATCTGGGTGCGAGGGTTAGTATATTGCCAAGCTCGATCTATGAGTTATTAAGAGGAGGTGAATTGAAGCCTAGTCCTGTAATCCTCCAAGTAGCTGATAAATCTCCGAAGACACAACGTGGGCTCTTAGAAGATGTCTTGGTGAGAGTGGAGGACTTCTTTCCTGTCAACTTTTTGATAGTGGACACTAACCTATCCAACATGCCCACCAAACCCTCGATTACCCCAGGGCATCCCATTTTGGCTACAGCCAATGCGTCCATCAATTGCAAATCAGGGGCGCTCAAGATGGGCTTTGGGAATCGAAAAATCCAGCTGCATGTGTTTGATTCCTATAAACAACTCGGATTGGAAGATTGTTCCCAAATCAAGGTGATCGATGAAATTATAGAGGAGACGACACTAGCTCTTTTGTGTAATGATCCCTCCAAATGGTATTTCTAAGGAACATACCTCGAATATTGAAGAAGGAGAGGGAGATATGCCTGAATTAGAAGAGCTGTTGGATATCAAAGCCGAGTCCCTCTCCCCTCCATGGACAATCAAGGTAGATCTGCTACTAGAGGTAGGAACATTGAACATAATTCCCTCGATTCAGAAAACTCCTGACTTGGAGCTTAAACCAATTCCAGTGACCCTCAAATATGTTTTCCTTGGGCCCAATGATACTCTCCCTATCATCATCTCGACTGCTCTATCTGAGATGCAGGAGGGAGCATTAATTGAATGCCTAAAATGGCACAAAGAAGCCATTGCTTGGACTATAGCTGACATCAAAGGGGTTGATTCGACTCTCTGCATGCATCACATTTACACATATACTCTATGAAACCCTTCTGAGATATGCAAAGGCGATTAAACCCCAACATGCGAAAGTGGTGAAGAAGGAAATTTTAAAATGGTTGGATGCAGAGATAATCTACCCCATTTCTAATAGTAAATGGGTTAGTCCTATTCACGTCATGCCCAAAAAGTCAGGATTCACGGTGGAGACCAATGAAAAAGGGGAGCAAGTCACCACTTGACCCAGAACAGGATGGTGGGTATGCATAGACTATCGCCGCGTAAACACCACTACTCAGAAAGACCACTTCCCTCTGCAATTATTGATCAGATACTAGAGACATCGGCAGGGAATTAATACTTTTATTTTCTTGATGGATATTCTGGGTACAATCAAGTTGCTGTCTTTCCAAACGACAATGAGTGCACTACTTTCACGAGTCCTTATGGCACATTTGCCTTCCGCCGAATGCAATTTGGACTATGTAATGCTCCAGGAACATTTCAGCAGTGTATGATGTCCATCTTTTCAGACATGATTGATGAGTTCATTGAGGTTTTCATGGATGACTTTCCAAATATGGCTTGTCGTTTGACCACTATCTCTCGCATTTAGAAAAAGTTCTTACTCGCTGCGAAGAGATAGGATTGGTGCTTAGTTGGGAGAAAAGCCATTTTATGGTTCAGCAAGGCATTGTTCTTGGGCATGTAGTGTCTAAGAGAGGTTTAGAAGTGGATAAGGCCAAGGTTAAGTCCATTTCCAAGCTTCCACCACCCACCATTGTCAAGAAGATCCGATCATTCCTAGGCCATGCTAGCTTTTATAGGTGCTTCATTAAAGACTTTAATAAGATTTCTAGGCCACTTTGTGACCTACTGGAGAAGGATACTACCTTCATTTTTGATGCAAAGTGTGCTGAGGCCTTCCAAGTCTTGAAGGAGGCCCTCATAACCACTCCTATTCGACAAGCACCTGATTGGACCCTCCCATTTGAGTTGATGTGCAGTGCCTCAAATTTTGTTGTAGGAGCGGTCCTTGGTCAAAGGGTTGATAAGAAGTCTCATGTGTTGTACTATGCTAGCAAGACCCTTACTAATCCATAGCAAAACTACATTGTGACCGAAAAAGAACTTCTTGCGGTAGTATTTGCTTTGGAGAATTTTAGGTCTTATCTTCGGGATCCAAGGTTGTGGTGTATACTGATCATTCAGCCTTGAAGCACTTGCTCGCTAAGAAGGACACCAAACCTAGGCTGATTTGATGGATCATGTTACTACAGGAGTTCGACCTTGATATCCATGACAAGAAAGGGGTTGAAAATGTAGTCACAGATCATTTATCCAGGATCCCTGTTGAGGCTTCAACCCCATCAGGAGACATTCATGACACCTTTCCTAACGAAATGGTGATGGTGGTACAACCAACGACACCCTGGTATGATGATGTCGTCGACTACTTAGTCATTGGCAAAACCCCCAATACATGGAATAAGCATAAGAAAGATAGATTTCTTGCTAACACTTAGTATTATCACTAGGAGGACCCTAAGCTCTTTAGAATAGGCCATGACCAGGTACTACATAGGTGTGTTCCAGAGGAGGAACAATAGAGTGTCTTGAATTTTTGTCACACATTGCTCTGTGGAGGATACTTTAGTGAGAAGAAAACTGCATATAATGTTCTCCAGTCTAGTTTCTGGTGGCCTTCACTTTTCAAAGACACATACTTATGTAGGGGCATGTCTTCGTTGTCAATAGACTGGAACGATTGGAAAGTGAGATGAGATGCCCTAGCAGCCTATTCTTCTGGTCGAGATATTCGACATCTGGGGATAGATTTCATGGGCCCTTTCCCATCATCTTATGTCTTTGAATATATCTTCATGGCAGTTGATTATGTATCAAAGTGGATAGAGGCTATTCAAACTAGAACCAACAATCACTCCATGGTCCTGACTTTCGTTAAGGCTAATATCATTTCCCGATTTGGCTGTCCGTGGATGATTATTAGTAATAGGGACCTCATTTCAGAAATGCACACTTCACCCATCTACTCAAAAGTCTTGGTGCCACCCACAAGGTGGCCACCCTGTATCATCCGCAGATGAGCGGACAGGTTGAAGTGTCCAATAGGGAGATCAAACGAATTTTAAAAAAAATTGTAAGACTCGATAGGAATGATTGGTCGAAGAAACTTGATGCACTATGAGGTTACAGAACTGCTTATAAGACCCCCCTTAGGTATGTCTCCCTTTTGTATAATGTATAGTAAATCTTCCATTTGCCTATTGAGATTGAGCATAGAGCTTATTAGGTTATTAAGAATGTCGACATGGATCTCGAGAATGCAAGCAAAGTGTGCTTATTAAAACTGATTGAGCTTGAAGAATTGAGGAATGAGGCTTATGATACTGCTTAAGCTTATAAAGAGCACACTAAGGTCTTTCACGATAAACACATCCTCCGCAAAACCTTTGATCCCAACCAACGGGTCTGGCTATTCAATTCTAGACTCAAGCTATTCCCTGGGAAACTTAAGTCGCGTTAGGATGAGCCATACACTGTCATGCAAGTGTTCCCGCATGGTGCAGTTGAGATCCAAAATCCATCATCTGGTGAGACTTTCAAGGTAAATGGCCAATGTTTGAAACCATATGTTACTCTTTCTGATGGCTAGGTATGGGACACTGATGAGAGACTCATCATGGATCTTAATTACCCCTAATTAATTAGTTTCCTTATTTAATTAACTAAGAATATACTAAATACAGGGTTAATTATATTATAGGGGATTAAATAAGGACCTTCAAAATAAGTTAAAAACACTAAATTAAATATCAATTAATATTAATAATAATTTGATGAATAATTTGGACTCAAATATTAAACACTTAGCTACTTAATATTTAAACTAGCTTAATTAATTTTCTGACCTAAGTACTTAATTAAATTAATTAAATTAATCACTTAATTAAATATAGCTGAAATGGGTAAAAATATAAATTCAAGGCATGAATATAATATTTACCTAACTTATAACTATATATAAAAAGTTGAAAAATAAATAAATTAAAATAAGCCCAAAAACCAACTGTTGAGTTTAGGTCCTTAGCTTTTATGTCAATTGAGTCCTTTTCCTACAACTAGGTCCTTAATTTTTATTGCATATAGGTCCCTATGTGCAAGCCTTTGTCCTCTTCTTCTTCCTTAGCTTTGATGGCCAAGGAGGTTTGGTGACCATACCTCTTGATCACCTTCTATCCATTGTTAGAACTTCTTTGTCGTTGCTGCCATCCTTCCGCTCACCTTCACCTTTTCATCCGATGACTCTGATCCTCTTTAGCCCAACAAACTTTGGGCTGGTGACTCCTAAACCCCTGTACTTGGATGCGATTGCATCTAGATGCAGACCCCCTATCCCTCTCCACCACCTATAAATAGTCCTCCACACCTCCTATTTCGGGGAGCGACTCCCTACCCTCTCCCCCCACTGAGTCACTCAATAGGCTATTTGTCAACAACCTCTGGCGACCTCTACCTCTCTTCCTCCAGGCTTCTCTAAAGCCCTGATCATCTCTCGATCTCTACCACCCTCCACCGCACCTAGTGATGAGGTTGCGATGACATCTTCTTCTTCCTACTCAACGTATTCTTCTTTGCTGGAGCTCTTCCTGAACCCTCTGTTTTGTTCCTCTATCACAATCCTTCAACGGAGATCTCTCACCCTCCTTCATCCAGGTAATTGTAGATTATCTTAGCTTTTACTTTAGAGTAGATTTAATTAGTTTAGTATAGCTTTAGCATAGATTCAAGTCCTTCTCCGACTCCAGCGAGGTCAATTCCGACCTCATCAGACTTCGACTCATATTTTTAACCACCTGAGCACCTTCCTCACCTCACTACGATCACCATTCACTTTCTTCCCTCTACAATTTATCATCTATTCGCCAAGTCCACTACACGTCCACCGGAGACCTCCGTTGTCTATGGTGGAGGTCCATGGCTTAGTGCACAGCCACAAGGGGCCCTCCATAGCCTTCTCATAACTACAGGGCTCCGAGCCACCCATCAATTAGCTTCATACTTCCCCACAGCTAAAACACCTAATTTCCATCAACCTCCTGAGCTTACTATCAATGGCGTCTCAAGAGGAGTTCTTCCACTTAATTACATAGTTGCATACCATTGCCTAACCCTAAGTAGCAGTTCCCCTCACTTAATTGAGAGGGAGAAGTGTTCTTGAGTTCATTCAAACTCATGATTGATTCTTATTGAATTCTTGATTAATTCATGTATAAGTTTAACAATTGTAGCAATTGACATGTTCTTGAGGTTCCTTGCAACCTCAGGAACCTTTTAAAACCATTCCTAGTTGGTTTCATGAAGATTGACCTTCAGTCTCTTATCTCAGCCTTCACCTGAGCTCCGACAAACTCCGTCAAGTCAAATTTGAGCTCCAACATTTGAAACTCCTTGAGAAGCTCTAGAACGCTTCTCTATGTTCTCAAGATCAAGAAGCACTCACTATAAGTGAGTGCAGGTGTGATGATAACATCATCATGAGCCATAACTTGTTGATGAAAGGGCACCACAATTGTTAATTTTGATGATAACAAAACACTTCTAATTAACATTTGCATTTGAAGTCTAAGATTTCAAGTTATTTGCAAATGGATACAAGTTTGAAGGTGAAGTGTGAAGAGCTTGCATCCATGGTGGATTGGAGGAGCTTGTTGGAGGAGAAGGAGCTTCGCTTGAAGCGAAAGCTTGAAGACAGAAGAATAGGATAGATGTCGTTTCTATTCATGTACTTTGTATCTTTTGTTATTTGCTCTTTTATTTTCTTCTAGATATATGTTAAAGAGCCTCAAAGTAACAAATCTATAGTCCTAGGAACACTTACACAACCCTAGGACACTTAGACAACTCTTAAAGAACTTAGCAAACCAAAGTAGGCATCTGACAGCTTGATCAGACATCCAATCTAAACTTCAGATGTTTGATCTTGACTTTTAAGACGTCTAACTGTTTGATTAGACATCTAAAAACATTTAGGTTGGAAACCACTCTCTATTTGCCATATTTAGACGTCCAACCCTTAGTCCAGACATCTGATAACATTACCAAACATCCAATTAGTGGAACGTTGGCTTAGAAATATAATCGTTGAGGATCGACCCTTAATCTTCTATTAGACGTCTGTAGAGGACCTCATACGTCTAATAAATAGACGTTAGCCCTTGATTGATCCAAAATCACTTATCATCAGTAATCTAGCCATTTGTGCCTTAGGAAATCCATTCCCGCAGTAATTTAGGTTTCCAGACCTCCAGACATAGATAGTGCTAGACATCCGACCTGTCATCTGACCAACTTACACTAGAACCCTGTTTAAGTCTGACGAAATCAGTAAGGGAACCCATCTAGTATTAGACGTCTAATTTGATTATTAGATGTCTTATACTAGTTTTTCAGACATCTAATAACCCTCTCAGAATCATTAATGACCTTGATTCTGGCCTATTTTGCCTTGGGTTCATCCCCAATGGCTACCTAAGGCTTCCATAGCCTTCCCAAGCCTTCCTAAGCCATCTATAGAAAGGAGAGGCCCCTTCCTTTGCTAGACACATTTAGACACCCAAGAATACTACTTGCACTCACATTATGTCCTAGAGAAGAAGATCATCTAGAAGTGTTGTTGCTCTCCAAAATCATTTCACATACTTTGAGAGCACCACATTTGCCGTGCACCTGCACTCCCGCAGTTGCTACGAGAGTGTCATCGTGCCGTTGTGTGGTTCACGCACTCCACATCTATAGCCAACGCACTTCATCAAAGGGAAGTTTCTATTGCCTATAGTAGCTAGATTTAAATACTTACTTTGTGGCTCTATAGGATATTTGTTTTATTGTCTTTGATTGGGTATTTGCTTTGCGAATTCCCGTCTCCATCGAGAGACTAAATACTCCTCGTGAAGAGGAGGATTTTGAGGTACGCTACCCTCATTCAAAGTAGCGTGGTTGTAAGAGGTTGAACTACTCTCATTTCTGTAGTTTGGTTAGTGGATTTGATTGACTCGGTCGATCGGGAAATCCTAAGTCGAGAAACTTAGGTGGTGGTTTTTACCTGGGTTTGGGTTTCCACCTAAAAATCCTTGTGTATCTGTGTGATTGCATTTTGTGAGATTGTTATCTATTTTATTTCCGCATTATTTCTTTTATCATGCAAATCTCACCCACTCCCGTAGGGAAAATTACAATTGGTATTAGAGCAGGTCTTGGAGACAGGCGTAACACACTGATAAGAGACCAAGAGATCATGGAGGCAAAGACATCCGTACACATCGAAGGACACGACACCTCACGACCACCATATTTTGAAGGTACGAATTTACATATTGGAAAACCCGTATGTTTATGTGGTTGCAAGCCTACAACTTCTGAGTTTGGGAAAAATGTGAGTCTGCATTTGTGATTCCCAAGAAACCCGTAGGAGGTTACTCGGAGGAACAAATGAGACTTCCGTCACAAAATGCCAAAGCAATGAATGCCTTATATTGTGCATTAAGTCCAGAAGAGTTTGACCAGATTTCGCAATACACGACGGCATTCGAGATTTGGCATGCCCTCGAAGTAGCTCATGAAGAGACAAGCTTGGAGGAAGGAGAAGAATCCGATGAGGAGATCACATGCCTTGGTTTCATGGCAATCACGAATAGTGATAGTGATGACAACACAATGAGGTAAACTCTAAACTACAAGATGCCTTTGATGAGCTTTATGAAATCAGTAAGTCATTAAAGGTAGAAAATAAAAATATTAAAAAGAATCTTAGCTTTCTTAAATATAAAAATGAAAGGTGAGAGATTCAACTTAAGGATCTAGAAACTAGTTCTAGTCCTAACATTTCTGAAAATGATAATTTATTGCTAGAAAATCATGACCTAATCAATGAAAATAGCAAATTGATTAAGGACAATGCTAGCTTGAAAACTGAACTTTCTTGTTTAAAGACCAAGATGCATGTTGTAGAAGAACTTGCATGTCTTAATGAAAATTCCAAGAATTTAATGAGTAGATTAGAAAAATTCTCTAATGAAAGAATTAGTACTAGTCATAAGGTTGAGAAAGGACCTCCATCAAGGAGACCAACTAACAAAATCGGATCCAAATTAACTTGGATATCGAAGTGAGAATTAGACTCTTGTTTTGTAGGTTTCAAAGGAGATATCAATGTGAAAGATTGGACCTACAAGTTGGAAAATGATCAACTCTAGTTGGGAGGGCTAAGGAGTAGACCAAAGAGGAAGATAAGAAGATCGACGAGAAGACCGGCGGGAGATCGAACCCCCGCGCGTCGATCACCTGGTTGGAGACCGGCGTTGATGCTCAGACCACCAAACTTTGGATGGGAGCCCCATCCAATTTGGCATCGACCTCCATTTGGGCCATTCTATTGGCCATGGTAAGTGATGTACACCCTTAACCCTATCTTTTCATTTATAGCATCTATATAGGGGGAGTTTTAAATTGATGAGCTAATTGTCCATCTTTAAGAGGGAGGTTTAAAAATAACATAGCTATATTGCCTTTAGAAAGGGGGAGATAATAACATAGCTATCTTGTTTTATGAAAAAGATGAAAATAGAAGAGCATGTCTTAAGTGAGAGTATGGGATAAATGACTAAAAATTATTAAACCTTTTTTATAATGTCAAAAAGGGGGAGAATTTTTTTATATTATCAAAAAGGGGTAGAATTTTTGGATTTATATTTACGATTTTGTCATCATCAAAAAGGGGGAGATTGTTGGTGCAAGGGCACCACGATCGTTAATTTTGATGATAACAAAACACTTGATATTTGACATTTGCATTTGAGTCCAAGATTTCAGGTCAATTACAAATGGATACAAGTGTAAAGGACCTCGAAGTTCGCATCCATGGTGGATTGGAGGAGCTCATTGGAGGAGCAGGAGCTTCGCTTGAAGCGAGAGATTGAAGACAGAAGAATAGGATAGATGTCTTTTCTATTCATGTACTTTGTATCTTTTGTTATTTGTTCTTTTAGTTTCTTCTAGATATATGTTAAAGAGTCTCAAAGTAACAAATCTATAGTCCTAGGAACACTTACACAACCCTAGGACACTTAGACAACTCTTAGAGAACTTAGCAAACCAAAGTAAGCTTCAGACAGCCTGATTAGACTCCAATCTAGACTTCAGATGTCTGACCTTGACTTTTAAGATGTCTGACTGTTTGATCAGATCTCCAAAAACACTTAGGCTGGAAACCACTCTCTGTATGCCATATTTAGACGTCTAGCCCTTAGTCCATGTCTAGCCCTTAGTCTAGACGTTTGATGACATTGCCAGACATCCAATTAGTGGAACATTGGCTTAGAAATATAATTGTTGAGGATTGACCTTTAATCTTCTATGAGACGTCCATAGAGGACCTCAGGCGTCTAATAAATAGACGTTAGCCCTCGATTGAGCCAAAATCACTTATAATCAGTAATCTAGCCGTTGGTGCCTTGGGAAATCCATTCTCGCAGTAATTTAGGATTCCAAACATCTGACCTGTCGTCTGACCGACTTATACTAGAACCCTATTTTAAGTCTGACGAAATCAGTAAGGGAACACATCTAGTATTAGACATTTATTTTGATTATCAGACGTCTTATACTAGTTTTCCAGACATCTGATATTAGATCCAGACGTCTGGTAACTCTGTCAGAATCATTAATGACCCTAATTCTGACCAGTTTTACCTTGGGTTCATCCCCAATAGCTACCTAAGGCTTCCACAACCTTCTTAAGCCTTTCTAAGCCATCTATAAATAGGAGAGGCCCCTTCCTTTGCTAGACACACCAAGAAATACTATTTCCACATCCTTTTGTGTCCAAGAGAAGTTAGAATAAGAGGAGAAGTGCTCAAGCCTTAGTCTACATCTTGAGAGCATCTTCCCAACTGTGCAACCACTCTCCTGCCTATGTATATGAGAGCATCTTCGTGCCATCGCGTGGATCACGCACCCACATCACTAGTCGACGCACTTCCACCAAAGAGAAGTCTCATTTTCCAATAGTAGCTAGATTTACACTTCACTTTGTGGTTCTATAGGATAGTTGTTTTTTTATCTTTGGTTGGGTATTCACTTTGCGAATTCCTGTCTCCTTCGCGAGATTAAATACTCCTCGTGAAGAGGAGAGGTTTGAGGTACACTACCCATGTATAAAGTTAGTGTGGTTGTAAGAGGTTGAGCTACCCTCGTTTGAAGTAGTTCGTTAGTGGATTTGATTGACTCAGTCGATCAGGAAATCCTAAGTCGAGAGACTTAGGTGGTGGTTTTTACCCGAGTTTGGGTTTCCACCTAAAAATCCTTGTGTATCTGTGTGATTGCATTTTGTGAGATTGTTGTCTATTTTATTTCCAAATTATTTCTTTTATCACGCAAATCTCACCCCCTCCCGTAGAAGAATTTACATAACTAGCTTTAATTAATCAGAATTAATTGACAAATGCTCCTACATAATCGCCTGAGAGCCATAGCTCACTAAATATCCTTTCTGAGAAGAATACGTTAAATTAAGGTTAATTCTGCAATTTTAATAGTATATCATGAATGCAAAATAATCATGAGGTTTCTCAAGGGTTAATCTAAGGTCTAACGAGCATTAAAGTCTAATAAGAGGGTCCACACAAACAGAAGCAGGATTTCATGTATTTCGAGAACTAATACAACTCTCAAAATCCTAATTTCAGACCCACTTAAATAAAAAAGGTTATGGTCAGGATAAAATTCATTTAGACCTTCTAAAATTCATAGAAAAATATTCCATAAGGTTTGGTAACTTTGGTTTTACCATCTGAACCTATGTTGACCTAGAATAGAGTCTCCGATAGAAAGTTGCCCTAATTTGGGTTTATACCCAAATTGCCTAATCAAACTTGGTCAAAACTAAAATCCAACTTCACCATCAGATTCCTTGGGTCCATATTAGGTTTTTACCAAAATTTGGGCCCAATCAGGGTCCATCTTGACGTAGTTTGCATTTTAGTCTAGTCAAACTCTTTCTCTCTCACATACACCCCTAGCTTTTGAAATCCTTGTAATCAGGTCCCTAAATTTCTCATCGTTCTTTGCAAATGGGTCCCTACCTCCATTGTTGTGAACACATCAAGCTCCATCAAGATTCAAGCGAGGATTTCTCACTCGATTCTGAATCAAACTCTCCTAAAATTGAAAGGGAGATTCCTTGAGGAATATCCTTCCAAACTAACCTGGCCATGGATCTTGATTCCTTCTCAATCTCCCATGTGAACGCATGGAAGATGTGGGTATCCTATGTGAACAAAATTCTCGAAGCTTGAAAGCTTCTTTCCTTGCTTGGAAATGCCCCCTAAAACCTATAAAAGAGTCGGCATGCACAACCGCTCTTCCTTAGCTAGGTACAAGGCCAAAAACCCTCTTCTTTCCCTATCTCTGGCCTCCTCCGACCTAGGCTCTGACGGTCTCCCCTCCGCATCATCCTATGGATGGCCAACGGTCATATTGGCCCATCCTTCTTCTCCCTCATCATCTTCCACGTCTCGCAAGCCACAGAGAGGGCAGCTTCCCCCTTTCCTCGTTGTTGTCTCCCTCAACGGAGCAAGCTTCTTCCACGGCGCTGGCAATCACACTAGCTCTCGTAATCTTCCTCGTTCGTCATTTAGAATAAGTTCAAACTCCTCTCCTTCTCTACTTCACTTTTCTCTCTTTAGATTTTAGTTTTGACCACCGATGCCACCTGCTCGCGTGTGTTTTGCGTGTTAGAAATTGAGGTTACAAGTAACCTGTCGTCATAGCTGCTAAACACGTTGATCAAATAAAATTTATACCGAAACTCCAAGGGAGTCCCGGGTCAAACACAGGGAGGCGACATTTACTTGAAAACCGCGCTTCGTTTTGTTTCTTTTTGGTATTTTAGGGTTTTGTTATTTTTTTTGTATTTTTGAAATAAAAGAAAATAAGAAAATGTATCACAAGATAGAGATGTGGAACAAATATGATATATATTACTTCCAATGTCAATTACAAGAAACTATGAAAGCATGTAAAGAGAGGGAGGTGAGAGGAAATCTCCCGAATCGGCTGTTCGGTGAGACGACGGCGCCTAGCGGAAGCTCGGACGAAGGAGGAGAGGAGCGGGACGACGGAGGTGAGATATTGGAGGACGTCAGGTTGAGGAAAGCTTCAGCATAACTCCAGAATGGAGGTGAGAAGACGAAGTTGATCTGCTACTGAAATGGAGGTGGGAGGATGGCTCCAATGTGACCTATGAAGGGAGATGGGAAGTTGGAGGAGTATTTGGTGGGGCAGAAGTTCGCTACACTAATAGGCACCTTAGGAGCTTGAGAACAAGCTCTAATGGAGCGTTGTAGGCTTGTTAGAGCTTGGGAGTAGGTGAGAGTAGAGTAGGTAGAGTTGGCTTGGAAGGGAGGGGGTGTAGGTCCTTTTATAGTGGAGAAGGGGCAAAAATAGGTATGGGACCATTAGTGACATCCAGGCCGTCGCTGGAAACATCACTGTAGGCAGCTCATGCTCGTTGGCGCCCACAGTTGGCTTTGCTGGCATGCGATGAATTACTGACGATTGTAAGCATCGCTGTAAGTCCAGCTCATGCATCGCTGTAGTCCACCTTACGCAGCGCTAATGCTGCTCCTGCCTTGCCACGCATGTGCACGTGCCCATGCGCTGGCGCTACACGCATGCGCACCTGCACGCCCGCGCTGTTGCGCGCGTGCGGTGTTGCATGCGTTTGCTGGCGGCCTAGGCTGCACCACGTGGCGTAGTCTAGGCCGTCCATCTTCTTCTTGTTGTAGGGGCAGCTATAGAGGTCAGATTGAGTCGATTTTCGCATCGTTAGGCTACGATCGTCGACCCGAATCCATTCACGTGGTCAGACTTATCATTTGAAGCTCCAAATTATGTTTCCTAATCCCTTGGCCGTTGATCTTCGTCGTACTGCATATGGTGCCACGGGACTCTGATCGAGGCGATTTCAGAGGCGTTGGACTCCGATCGTCGTCTTGATCAGATCCGTATAGTCGGATCGTCAATCCAAGGCTCCTAAATAAATATCCTTCTCTCCTAACCACAAAAAGGATGCAATTAACCTAAATTATATACAACTACTCTAAATGCAGAATGATGCATGCTATGCAATATTTATAACATGAAATGCAAATCTAAGCATAGGAACATGCATGAATAGGCATTTTATTCTCAATAGATGTGTTTACATCACCACCGTTCGCTCTCCATCTTTCCCACAACTGGTCGTGGTCCGGTGAGACCAACTGCCATCCACAAGCAACCAAACGTGCCCGCTCCACCTCCAAAAGCTCCAACTCGTCCATCTGCACAAAACCCCTCACCTAACACCTCTAAACACCCCCTAAATCGTCCCACCAAACTCCACCTTTTCCACTCACCTTCCTTAAGTCTTCCTGACCATTACACACCACCATACGCCACACAAACACCACCACCGGACTCCACATCCTCTGGCAATGCTAATGAACCTTCTGACCAGGGCTTTTGAGCCCATATTGTGATTTTCAGGTGTTGATTGGAGCTCACCGTCACCACCATCGTTCCCGACCACGTCCGTCCGCCTTCAGTCACCTCAGGAGCTGTTATCACTCCCCAAAGCTGTGGACACACACCACGCAGCCACCTGCAGCAGCAATTACGCGAGAGCCACCAACACTCGTAGCAATTCGAAGTATCTTCAGCCGCTAACACACACAAAGGAAAGGCCACATCTTTAGTCCCACATCGTGTGGGACAAAATGCCAGCAAAGGATAAATTGGATTTACACTTCAACTATGTTGCCTCAGAACATGGGGTGAGGTCCCCTTCACCTTGCCTCACATACTCCTCAGTCACCACACACGCCCGGTGACCTTGGTCAGAATTGATTACCCGAATCCGCTTACCCATATCCAGATCCGAATAGCCTTGGGTTGAGAGAGAAAGGAAGAGTTTGTGAGGAGGGGGGAGGATTTTGCTTTTCCCACCTTAGCCCCACTAAAGAGAAGGCTGTGCTCTGTGCATGAGAAGGCATTGCAGGCTTTGAAGGAGAAGAAAGCTTTAAAGAAGAAGAAGAGAAGAAAACCTTGAGTCTCTAAAGGCTTTGAGAAAGAGAAGGAGAAGGCTTTCTGAAGAGCCTTATGCTCTATTAAGATGTCTAATATGATTTGATTATGGTTACTGATGGAAACACCATCATAAGCCCAAACTAGCCCAATTTGGTCTGATAAAGTTGATAAAAGCTCCTACATAACCATCAGAGGGTCATATGTGCATAATGTTCTGTTTTGAGAAGAAGATGAAAACCAAGGTTATTTCCGCAATTTAACTGCATTTCATAAGTACAGAATAACCACGGGGAATTCCAGGGGTTAATTAAAGGTCAAATGATCATTAATGTCTAATAAGAGGGCTCATGTAAATAGAAATGGGTTTTCCCGCATTTCAAGAATTAATGGACATTCGAAACCCTAATTTCAGAATCGCTTAATTAACTGAGGTTCTGGTTAGGATAAAATTCACCTAAATCTTCTAAAAATCATAGAAAAATATTCTATAAGGTTTGGTATGTTTGATTTGATCATATGAACCCATTTTGACCTAAAACAGAGTCTCAGACAGGAAGTTGCCCTAATTTGGATTTCTTCATAAATTACCCAGTCAAACTTGGTCAAAACCAAAATCTGACTTCATCATCAGATTCCTTGAATCAAAATTAGGTTTGTACCAAATTTTGGGCTCAATCAGATATCATTTTGACCTAGTTTGCATTTTGGTCCATTCAGACTCTTTCTTTATCACATACACGCCTAATTTTTGAAAATCCTTACAAAGACCCCCCTAACTTCATTTCCTTCTTCACATTTGGGTCCCTACCACCATGGTAGGTGTGAACCCATTAGATACAAGCTTCAATCTCTAATTCTGCCTTGATTGATTGACCAATCCCTTCCAAATTTGGAAGGGATGGTCTTGAGAAGTTTCCTGATTGATTAAACCTATTCCTAAGCTCTAAATCCATCTCAATCACCTGTGTGAATCCAAGGATTCCAAGAATCCTTCTTCCTGAAAAGTAGAACCTTTCAAGCTTGGTTTCCAAGCTTTGAAGCCTGTCCAATGGCCTATATATGACCCTCCTCGCTTGCCTTACCTCCTTAGCAAGTTTTGAGCCACAATTCCTCTTCTTTCTCCTACCTCCAGCTCGCTCCAACTTGTCTCCGACCACCTTCTACCTCTGACCTCTTCGTCGACCACCACGTACAATAGGCAGTCTGTCCTCCTTCCTCGTTTCAAGTCGCACCTTGCCATACCTGCACAATGTCCTCTAACCCCTTCCTCATTGTCATTCCCTCTCCTGGAGCCTTCACCTTCTTTGGCGCAGGCCATACCGCAACCAGTGCCAACTCCGTCCTCCTTCGTCCAATAGCTAATCCCTTCGACTCCTCATTGTCTACTCATCATTATCACACCTTTAGACTTCGACTTTGACCACTCACACACCTGCTCCAACTCTGTCTTCCACCTCTTCGACATACCTCTGACAAGACCTTCCCACCACCTCACGCCACCAATTTGCCTACCATCAACTCCCACACCTCCGTCGAGTCCACGCGAGTAAAACCCCTTAAGAAATTGAGGGGATTTCTCTCCCTATCCGTCCATCAAACACAACCACCCTTGCACTCATTCTCTACCTTCACCACGCTAACACACGCACTTTCACAGCACGCCACCGCCACCATCACCTTCACCGCACTAGCACGAAGCTTCTGAATTGGTTTAACTTGGCTACAAGGCTGTATTCGTGCTTTTAGGTACTCCACCAAAGCTCCGCTATCGCGTCTTCTCTGTCTTTGTTCGTGGTGTTCTAGCCACGATAGCTCCAGGAAACTTCCCCAGGTGATGCGATTCCCCTCCAGGTGCATACCCAAGCTAACAATCGAAGTGGCCAGCCTCATTTTCGTTCGCAATTGAAGGACCAACTCCTGTTGTTGCCTTGCAAAGAACAGGGAGACATTTAGTCCCACATCAGCTCCTGATGAGCCTTCTGCACTGCATAAGTTGATTTTCTGTCTACAACCCCTCACCCAGTACACGAGGGGTCGGGTCCCTCATGCCACTCTTTACACCTCGGCTACTACTCACACCCAGTAGCCCTAGTCCCTCTGCCCAGTTTAGTATACCTACCTGTTTACCCAACTATGGTTGGGTTTCTAAGAGAAGGAAGTGAACAAAGGAAAGAGAGAGAGAGGGGGGGTTTTTGCCCTTGCTTCCTATCTCTCTACACTTAACTGCTAAGAGGCCTTTGCCTCTGTGGTGTTGTGCTGCGCCTCTCTGCTGAGGCTTGAGAATGAAGAAGAAACGAGGCCCTTAAGCCTCTTGAAGGCACTGTAGCAGAGCAACATTTAAGTCATCTGCCTTGAGAAACTGACGTCTGATCCTTCTGACATTGTGCACTATGGTCCTGTGCTTACTTATATTACGTAGATTATTTGGTTGATAATTGATATAGACACATCTGTTTAGGTTAAAATGCCTATTTATGAATGTTCCTAGGCTTAGATTTGCATTCCATATTATAAATATTGCATAGCATTCATCATTCTGTATTTATAGTTGTGTATATTTTAAGTTAATTGCTTCCTTTTGGTGGTCAATAGAGGAGATTTAGTTCGGAGCCTCGGATTGATGATCAAATCATACAAATCTGATCATGATGACGATCGGAGTCCAATGCCTCCAAAATCACCTTGATCGGAGTCCCGTAGCACCATATGCAATCCGATGAAGATCAACGACCAAGGGACTATGTGACATAATTCAAAGCTTCAAACGACAAATCCGACCACGTGGATGGATTTGGGTCGACAATCGCAGCCCAACGGCATGAAAATCAACTCAATCCGACCTCTGTAGCAGCCCCTAAAACGAAAAGAAGATGGACGGCCCAAATCGCGCCACATGGTGCAACCTAGGCTACCCATGTGCACGCACGTGCCACTACACGCGCATAGTAGCATGGGCATGCGTCCTCGCACAGCGGCAGTGCACGCCAATGCAGTGGTGGGTGGGTGCGTGGGCTGTCTTCAGCGACGTTTGCGGCAGATCTTCAGCGACGTTTATGACCGTCACTAAATGTCTTGTATATGTATTTGATTCTTTCCTCCACTATAAAAGGACCCCTACCCCTCCCATTTTTCTTCATCTCTTCCTTTCTTCCTCTCACCACCTCCAAAGCTCTAGAGAGAGCATGTCCCAAGCTCAGGATGCTCCTTTAAAGTAGAAAATCAAATAGTTTTCCCACCTCTCATCCCCATTCGTGGAGCATCCCGTGGCCGTCCTCTCACCACCCTTCGGGAAGAAGATCCTCGCAGCGACACCGTCCTACCCCATCCTCCGTCCTCCTTCGTCCCGCTCGTCACCACCTTCCTCTAGACGACATCAGAGTGAGTCATCCTCTGAGCAACCGTCGAGGGGGATTTCTCTCACCTCTTTCTATCTTTTTACGCTTTCATAGTGTAGATTTTCTGCTTTTATAGTTGTAATAAATAATTCTTGATAAATAGATGATTGTTTCTCTCTCTCTCCCTTATATTGTTGCAAGTAGATTAGCTAGAAGTTATCGACCTGATCTCTTGCTTGCTAAATACCAAAAAAATTAGAAAAGATAAAAACAACAAAAAGAAATAAAAGTGAAGCATGGATTTTCAAAACCAAATGTTCACCTTCCCGTGTTTGACCCGGAACTCACTTTTTGAGTTTCGATTATAAATTTATCTGATAGACACGTTTTGCAAGCTACGATGATGGGTCCTCCAAACCTCAATTTTAATTTGCGAAGCGTGCTCGATCAATAGTACTGTGCACTTATTTGAGATAATTGTAAAGGGGTAATTGGTGATTTAAATCACCATTTTACCCCATCCTTTTTGTACTTTGATATTGACTCTCATATATATATCATTTTTGGATAGAATTTTGGGTATAACTTCTTATATTTGTGCTTCTATTGTGATCTTTGAGAGTGAATTGCAATACTTGCTCCCTATGTTCGACCTCGGATTTTCTGACGATTCTTCGAGATATAAATTGTATTTATTTTCAAGCTATTTCAATTATATTACAATGAAGTGATTTTAAAACCTTGTTTTAGCTTGTCAAAAATTACTGTTGAATAATTTAACCTAAGTCTACATTGAATTCTAATTGAAGTAATGGAATGCATGATTAATTAAAGAGGATAAGTGGTGATTCAAATCACCATTGTTTTTATTCTCTTTCCTTTTTGTTCCATCATACATTGGTTCTTATTGAATATATTTCTAAGTATTTGATTCATTGAATATCTTTTATAGCATCTGTTTATTGTGCTCATTCATTTCAATTGAAGATTAATGTTGTGAATTCCATATTTGTTCCCTGTGATCGACCTCGAACTCTTTTTTATTCCGAGTTATAAATTTAATTATTTTCAAGCGATTGAGGCTTTGCTGTGATGATTACTCCTTAAAACACCTTGATAGCCCGTCAACAAGGTGTTTAATACTTGTGATCAATTGTCATCTTTTCCAACTGCGACAGAGTTGGAAAGACTTATTCCTTGAAGTTTCAAGCTTGCAAATGGATCGATTAGTTTGAGGAGTTAATTTAGAACCTATTCTAGGTCTTGGTTAGGACTGGAAACCCTTAATTTGATCTGTCGATCAGACCTCACTTTGACCTTAGGTAGCAAGTTTAGAACCACTTCTAGAGTGCTCAAAACCCCAATTTGAGATGCAATACAACTTCTTGAGGTTGAAATAGACCCATTTAGGTTGTTGATTTGATCAAAGGAGCTTTAAATCTAAAAGTCAACTTTTAACTAGAAGTTGGTCAAACCTAGAATGAACTTGAGGGAAGAAGTGTGAAACTTTGATTGAATGGGTTGACTAGGTTCTTGTTTCGATTTAAAGTTATTTCAGATTGATTTAAGTGATTTTTATTGAGATTTAGTGAAGTTTCTGAATTCTGTATAGTTTCCGTTTATTTGAACCCAATACTATTCTTGGGTTCTCTTGTCAAGATTAGAAGGCGAATTTTGCCCAGATCTATTACATTTGATCTTCTGAGTCTATTTAGATGGAATTCATATCGTTTAATCTCTATGCTGGACTAATTTGAGCTTAAATCAAAGCTCTGAGTTTCCAGTCTGAAGCTTTGAAGCTTCTAGAGCATTTGCAGCTCTTCCTAAGCTCATCCCTCTCCCAAAACTTGCGAAATGCTTCACTGAAGCACCACAGGCTCTCAATGGAAGGCATTAACAATTCTGTAGGTCAAAAGACCTGAGATTGCACCCTCTGAACACATTTCCAAGCATGGCAAAATAATCATGTTTCTCCTCCAAATCATCAGATCAAAGGTGATCCAATCATCAAATTGATGATCAAATTGGATGGCTGATTCTAACAGCTTTCGATCGAGCCCTTGGTTGCTCGATTTGGTTTAGTGAATCACTTAGAATCTTTGTTTGAAGATTTTGTCTAACGCAGCTATGGCGAAGAAGGTGCGATAAGCTTAGTTCCACATCGAGAATTCTGGAACATGTGCGTTGGTATATTACAAAAAGGTGAACCCAGTGCTTCAGTCGTCAAGCATTGGACGCACCTCATCCATATGACCATTCTGATCTGATTCGAGTGCACTACGTGCACGTGCATGTGTGCACAAGCGTATGCCTGTGTGCATGGGCCCAGGTGGGTGAGCAAATGTGTGGGCCTATGATGGGCCTAGTACTATGCATTGGTTAAAATCGATAAGAATCCACCTAATAAAATCTAGGTTGGGCCTCGAGTAGGGTCTGATTCCACCCCTATGGAGTGCTGCGTATCCCCGAAAGAAGCCTAACTGCCCATTAACAAATTTTTTGTTAAAGTTAAAAAGATGGATTTGAGAGAAATCAATTAAGTGTGGATCCTCAAGTGCACATAGAAGAGGTGTTAAAAAAGGGCGAGAGAAGAAACGAGGTAAAGGAAGAAGATGAAGAAGAAGCGAAGGAGGGAAAGAAATTGAAAGAGAAAGGATTAAGACAGAGAGAATGATTTAAAAGAGAAATCAAATGAAGAGATAAAAAAGAGAATCAGGCATCTAAAACATTAATCAGAAGTCTAATTTTTACTTTTAAGTCACTAAACATCTTAAACAGATGTCTGATCAAAGGTTGAAGGTACATCTAGGGTAATTAGTGGAACTTATTGATAAAGAAGGCATCTTTATTCATTGTAATTTACTTTTATGCCTTGTAATCTTGTGAAAATTGTAATAAACATTCCTCTACTTTGGTATTCATTGTAAATCATTCATGTATGTTTCTCCTTTATAATGGAATAATTGCATGCTTTATTGTCTACTCTTTTGTGCAAATATTCATGTGCTTAACATATATTATAATTATCATAGTAATTAGTTAGTCATAAATTTAACTAATAAAACTGGTGAATTAGAATTACAATTATACCTCTCATTGAACGACCTGGATTCAACCAGTTAAAAAAAAATTAAAAATAAACTGTTAAGTTAACTTGACCCTATACTACCTAAACAACAATGATTCGAATTAACCTAAGTCATTTCCTACGTGATTAATTAAGACTTCTAACCTTAATTAACTATGTTGAGAAATTACACATTAGACACCTACAAATGGGAGGGGCCTTAGCTCCAAACACTCTCTAATTCAGGTAATATATTTCCTTGCTTTTTCTTTCCAATGCGGACATTGTTTGATCTGGACATGGGGGGGTATAACCTGAGGTTGTACATTGCATTTATACATATTTTGCATGCATGAATTAGGACTTTTTATTGCATTAAAAAAAATAGAGAGATGAAAAGGGGACAAGAGAAGGAAGAAATGAAATCTTGGCAAGCTGAAGTGTAAAATTATTGAGGAAGGAAAAGAGAAAGTAAACATAGACAAATAAACGAAAAATCATTTTAGTCCCAGCATTTGATTATGGAAGAGTCACCTAAGTTCTAGGATGGATCGGATGATGAATTAAGTCCTGAAGTGCTAAAGAAAAGAGATAAGTAAGGGATACTAACTTTAGGCCTCTTGGGTCTATTTTAGGGCTTAAACACTTATGTATTTGTTAAGATCTGGACCCTTCCTCAAGAGGTTGTGGGAGTTGTGAGGCTAATGTATTAAGTCTAAGGCTTAGGGAGTATTCGGCCCCGTTGCCTACCCTTTGGTTTGCGGGACTTGGAAACCTAGGCACCCAGAAAATCACACATCGGTCTAATTTAGTGCGCATAATGAAGAATAATGCCAAAAAGTGTCTCTTCTGAAAATGTTTTCCCAAAAAGTTGACTTAGGAGCGACTCAAAGACACAAGTTGATTGGACGAGTTCCTAGCACGGAGAGGAGGAATGAAAAATACTCCCCTTGAAGATGTGTTATAACATTTCGTCCCCTCAATCGATATTGGCCCCCATGCGTTATAGACCTTCTTGCCGGCGAGCTTCATGTCCTCCATCCGACCACCTCCAGCCACCCCGCTCCTTGCTGTCATAGCCATCAGAAGCGGCTTAGTGGCACCCACCTCCGACCGTGGCCTTACCGTCGGTCATCCCTCTTGTTGCTCTCACGACCAAGGGGAAGGAATCCCCTGTTTCCTCTCTAATTAGTATTTACGAAGGCATGCCATCACCAAACTCTTTTTCACATTTAATAATATTATAATATTGGCTATTTTGTGAAGAAAACCTCCCTCATTTCTTTAAATGCTTTATCAACATATATGAACACTATGAACCTCATTTGAGAGGGGTTTTGGCATCAATTCTTCGTGACTTTAATTATGAACTTTTGTGAAAGACTCTAACGAGTTCTGGCCTCCCTGTGGACACAACCTGCTCTCTTGTGAGTGCTTTAATTTTAATTGTTGAAGATCAATTTTCCACCACTCAATTTCTACTTTGACGACTTATTTTCGTGTGAGTTAATCGGTTCAAAGTGAAAATTGATCGATCACGGAGGTCCCTGAGAAAGAGGCTCATTAGGTACTAATGTGCACGGAAGTCTCCTAGGTACTGTGATGGGTTTGGTTGAGATCTCGTCCAATGGCAGACTGAGAGGGCATACTTGGATACTACGCTCCTAATGGGAGTATTAGTGTGACTCGACAATTCTGGGCAACCTTGTGATGCAATCTAAAATGATTTATGACTAGGCCTTATTAGATGCGAATGGAGCTTGCTCTTCTTTGACGCAAGGCATTGGCTTGGGTAGCTCCCAAGAGGCCCAACTCTCTTGACTAAGGTCAAGAATATTCTTGATATGTCGAGAATGAGTACACCTTTCTTGAGGATCGTCCAACTTACTAGCCTTTCCTCTTATCAAGGAGAGACTACCAAGCAAGGATTTAAGGAAAGGATACATCTGAATTTCCTCTAGTAGAGAAGGATGATTTACAAAATTTGATTTGTGAGGTGAGTGAGAGAATGAATTTCACAATAATAAATCATGGAATAAACATAGTTAGACGAAAAGTTTGGATTAGTAATTGGCATGTAACATAGAAAACTCTATAATAGCCCCTTCCTAGTTGGCTTTACACATAGTCTTATCCCTACTAAGCTACTTAGTTCATCTTTATATTTTTGACCCAATTCCAGGTACCGATGTCGTGGGCTAGCAGATACCACCAATCCTACGAATGGTGCAGATGCTTGGAAGTAGAGAACTAGCTCTTCATGCTGATGCTAATTCGCCTGGAGAGGGCGATGGCAAAAGCACAACACCCAAGGAGGTAGGTTGACCCACCTACTGACCCCTGCTGGTTCTTGCTGCTCAGTTCATTGACGCTGCTTTCCTAATTGGAGCAAGCCATTTACTTTGCAGGCTTTAGGCCCAAGAAATCATAGGAGGATAAGTAGATGGATTGGTAGCCTTTGGTTTCTTTTTGGGATAAAGTGGAATGACTTTGGGGGCACCTTTTGTATAATCCTAACTTGCCTCACTTTTGAAGTAAATACAGGTGATGTATATATATACATTTACGTGCAGATGTTGGACTCCTATGTATAAAAATATATGTCTATATATATGTATGTGTATGGACTATGAACTCTTGTAAATATGACTATGGTACTATAGTATAAATGTGTATATGATGTTGATGCCTCGATTTTAGTTTTTTTTTATTGGTTTTTCATGTTCTCTACTACTGTGGCGGTGGGGTGTACCTGCTTATTTCCTTGCTTTCCGATTTTGCTTCATTGTGGTGATGGTGGGGTGTGCCCACCTTGTATTATTGTGGCATGCATGCACAGGTCCACATTGCAAGTACAGGTATGAGGAAAAAGTCCCTTAAACAGGGAAAACTCGGCTGAATTTTTGATAGAATTAAACCCTATGATTTAATTGGAACTAGTCGCTCCTAGATGTACCTATTTGAATGGAACTACAATTTTAACCATAACTGTCTTTCCACTAGGCTGAATTCCACTCACACCCTCGGTAGACCATTTCCGACTTGACGGGAATGATTATCGAGGTATGACAATGAGCATACACACACATTACATCCCTTAGTTAAAATACTTAGAAAATCCTTCAAAATTTGTTATAATTAACAATTAATTAATTAAGAACATTTAGAAAGATTATAAAAGGTTTGTTATGAGTTTAATAACATCACTTGATGAAAAGGATGCAAGATTCAAAACATTCAATGTTTAATATAGAAAATTAATTGATTAAGAAAATCAGGTAATCAATTAATTGCAATTTTGTGAAGAAAATTAATCGATCGATATCGTAAATTTTTTTTGTTTGAAATAGAAAGGAAGACTATCGAGTCACCGATAGCAATCCAGGAGAGCTTTGATTTACTATATAAAAAAAACAGCATTACAAGATCAATCCCTACATGTGTATGAGAGACCAACAATTATTTACAATACGTTCCACACACATGGGCCTCTCTTGAAATAAAAGCTCATTTCTTGCTCTCCACACACACCATAACACAACCACCATAGACACATGTGGCTTATTACATAATAAAAGTGAAGCCCATAAGTTTTCCCAAGTAGGGATCGATTCCCTACAAACAGTCCTACAAACATAATCTGTTACCATGAATGAGGAAAAAATGTGTTGACTACTATCATTATGTAATCCACATAGTTGGCAAAACTGGGTGGGAGTTCCCATCCTTCTGTGGTGCAAGGCCCCCATTATCAAGCTGATGGCAACACCATCATCCTTCATAACTAGCTTAATTTGTTTAAGTTCTAAGGATAAATTCATTTTGTTAACCAACAAAAGTGTATAACTTAACAACATGAAGAATTGGGAGGAATGACATTGTAACCAGTTAATTTTGTTGTTTTAACAGATTAATACAAATGCAAATTAACTAAAAGGTAAACATACACTAAATTGAAGGTCAATTGAGCATAAATTTCCAATAAGTTGGCCTGCATTTACTGGTTTAGGGTTTCTATTAAGATTGAAGGCTAAATCTCAAATAAAAATCCTAATTTCAGCCTCACTTAAATTAACAGGGTTCTATCAAAAATAAATGTAATCCAAACTATCTAAAAATCATGGAAAAATATTCCATGAGGTTTGGATCAATCAATTTTATAATCGCAACCCTTTTTGACCTCAAATAGGGTCCTAGGCGGGTTTTTGGTACATTTTGGATCTAAACATAAATTGACCATGCAAACATCACCAAAACCTAAAATTTAAGTCACCATTAAATTTCTCATGTCCAAATTAGGTTACCATAAAAATTTGGATTTATTCCGACTTCATCTTGGCCAAGTTTGCAGCTTTGACCCTTAGACTTAATCTCTTGCAAAAAGCCCCCTAAAAACTTCACCTTCTTCACTTTTTAGTCCCTGCCAGCAGTAGTGACATCTTCTCTCTGGCCGCGACATTGGCCATAGATTGCGATCGATTCACATCGCGGAATCTTGCCAAAATTGGCAGGATGATACACCCATCATTCCTGCACATCCTCACACATTTTCCAGCTCATTTCGCCAACTAGGGAAGCCGCGATCCTCGGCCGAAGTTGTCGCTGGAGCACGTTTTTGCATGCCAACTCAACCTTGATTGGGCCGCAATCTCACCTCCTTCTCCGTGGCCGAGCTCCTTTAAAGCAAGGCCATGCCCTTGCAATTTGATTCGTCGAGTTTTAGCGTGTGTTCACCCCTTCCTTCTTCCTTCCCGAGCCCGCCATTAGTGAGACCTTGGAGCTTCTCTATCGACCCTTCTTCGCTGCTCCTCGCTTCCAATCAAGACTATAGATCACTCCCTCACTTCGTCGCTGTGCTTCCAGTCAAAGAAGCGAGGTTCTCCTTGCCCCTTCGTCGGTCTGATTTTCATCGCCGGAGTTCTTCTCCTCCTCCAAGTCCGGCGACCATCTCCCATGCTCATCGACGTTCTCACCTACTCCTAGGTACTTCTTCTTCTTCCCCTCACTCTATAGATCATCTTAAGCCCCTTCCTTGTAGATTTTGACTGCAACTTCCCCTCCCTGTCGTCGTCTTCCCCAGGTGCGGCAAGCCTCCGGCGACACCCTCCACCTCACTTCATGCCACCTCACTAATCGCCAACCACCTTAACACCTCCACCACGCCACCATGAGAAGAACCCCTCAATCAATTTGAGGGATTGCTCGTTGAACACCTCCACCGAACTCCACCTGCAGCCGCCACCTTCTTCGATCTCGATGGCCCTCCTCCACTCTTGCCACGATAAATTACCACCGCCTACACCTCCAGCAGTTTCAGGCGAAGCTCCCCATCTCCTCGATTTGAAGTTCCGACCACTCTCACGTAAAGCCACCACCGCCGATGGCCGCTACCTTCTTCGATGCAGGCAACCGTCCTCCACCCTCTTTCGACGTCCAAGCTTCTCGTGAAGCTCCCTGAAGCCACGAGAAATCCATTGCAACCTTCAACGTGAAGATCTGTGCCACGAGGACAAGCTCCGACCTTACCAAGATTCCATGCAAGTTCTCCCTGTTGAGAATGAAGTGGAGAAGAGGAAGAAGAGGAAGGAGGAGGCCAAGGACCATTTAGCGATAACAAGAAGCATCTAGGGACCTATTCACAAAGATTCAAGGACCAAAATGCGAGCAAATCAATCTTTCTAAGGACTAATTGGCAGTGTCATTGATTTTTCTTATGCTTTGATTCTAAAATGTGTTTTATTGATAAACTTGTTCAAAACTTCATTGCTAGTGTTCATTTAGTGCCTAATCAAATGAATACTTGAGTATTTATCTTAATTAAGCATTAAATATCCTATTAACCATGTTATTCTTTGTACTTGGATTCATCTCTAATTTTCGTAAAGTGAAGTGTGATTTGGAACTTACTCCATTTTTAAAGTTCACAATAAATTCAAGTTTGCCAAAATCCTATGTAAATAATCGATAGTGATAAGTGCAGCTTTAGCTTGCTCCTAGAGAACAACCTTAAAATACTTTTATTTCGAGTTATATAAATTGTAAATGTTAATCTCGCTTTAATCAACTGTACTATGATGCATTCCATTTTCAAACACGATCGAAGCGAGCCAACACAAGCCGTCTGTTTTGCACAACCACAGAAAAATTTGTACCTTCAGGGGGACCTGCAAATTCCAAATTTTCCTTCCTATTGCGTCCATTTCAGCCGATCGAGATAGTAACATAAGCTTTTCATATGTTGTCGATGGAGTAAAAATCCTCTTCCACTTATACGTATCTTGCTCCTCTGGTGTGGGCTTAAAGGCCCTCAGCTCCTGCAATAGGCACTCCTTGTCTTCCCACATTCTTGTCCCAATTTGGCTAACTTCATATGAGTTGAAATTCCACTGGCCAAATTCCACATCCCAATAGTCACTCACAACCGCCTATTTATCAATAGCATCAGAGAAAGCCAATGGATGTTTGTCCTTTATCATCCCCATCAGGGTCCATTTCTCTTGCCAAAAATGAACATTTCTTCCATCCCCCAAGACCGGAGTTAGCATATTCTAGTTCTCAGAGAAAGCCTTTATCACTGAGGCCCAAAAGGGAGAGGGTCTAATTGGATGCAATCTAGCCATCTCATCATTTGATGCCCCAAACCATCTTTGATAATCTCTACCCAAGACTTCTTCTCCCCTTGTAAAAGCCTGATTACCCATTTTAGGAGTAAGGCTTCGTTGAACTCTTTGTGAGACCGAATTCCCATACCACCATAATCCTTGGGACAACACAAAAGGTCCCATTTGACAGGTTGAAAAAAATGGCCTTGATGAGAAGCACCCTTCCAAAAAAACCTATTGTGCATAATATCAAGTCTCTTCCAAATCGACTTTGGCACCTTGAAGACAGAAAAATAGAAGATCAGGATTGATGTGATTACCGAATTTAATAAGATGAGCCTTCCCCCTTTCGACAAGTAGCGGCTACTCCAACCTTCTAATTTGACTGATACTTTCTCAAATAATATGTTCCATTCACTCTTCTTTAGTTTAGTGCATTTCAAAGGTATCCCCAAATATTTGATTGGTAAAGAGACCAACGGGGTACCTAAAAGAGAAGAGATATAATTTTGTTCGTTCCCATTCGTACCAAAACACACCAAAGATGATTTCCCTCCATTCAGCTTTAGGCCAGAGATTTCTCCAAAAATGTTGACCATATGATAAAGAGCTTGGGATTCCCTTAAACTACCTTCCACAAAAAAAACGGTGTCATCCACATATTGGAGAACAAGTGCCATAGCTCTTCTATTGGATAATGAGTAGCCCCTGATCAAACCATTCTCAGCAAGTTTACATGAGTATCTGGCTAGAGTATCCACTGCAAGATTGAAGATCAAAGGAGCTAAGGGACATCCTTGTCGTACCCCACATTGCGGCTGTACCCAACATTGCAGCTGTACCTAGGCTTTGCATGGTTTCCCATTAATCAGGGGAGAATAAGAAGCTATTGTGATACATCTCTTCATCCATTGGATCCATATTGGTGGGAACCTTCTCCTTTTGAAGATTTCCCATAAATACGACCACGAAACCAAATCATAAGCTCTTCTAAAATCTATCTTCCAAAGAAAATCTTTGCATTTTTTCCTATGCCATCCCATCACCATCTCTTAAGCCACAATAAAAGATTCTTGCAACAATCTCCCTGGCAAAGAAGTAGATTGGACTAGCATGATTAGATTCTGCAGAACACCATGCAACCTGTTGGCCAAGATTTTACTTATAATTAAATATATAGAGTTCGACAAGGCAATTGTCCTGTAATCTACAAAACACTTAGCCTCAGACTTCTTTGACAACATAAATAAGTATGACTTATTTATCCTTTCAAAACCAAAGTTGCCTTTTTCAAATTCATGAATAACTTCCATAACCTCCTCCCTTACAACACTCCACATTTCTTTATAGAAGAAAACTTGAATTCCACCTGGGCCCGGAGATCCTTCCATATTCAGGTCCTTAATTGCCTCTACAGCCTCCTCTTCAGAGATAGGAGTCACTAGCAACTTTGATTGTTCCTCATTCACACAAGGAAAATCAATAGTAGCTATCTTCCATGTTCCCCTTGGAGCAGCCCTCGATACCATAAATTATTCGATTAAAAGTCAAATAGGGAGTTCTAGAGTGGTCTTAATCGATTAACTCTGTCAGTTAATTGATTAATTCTATCAAAATGGAGCTCACCATTTTGACAGAATTAATAAATTAGGGGACTCACTCTTGATCAGGTGGGGCATGGTCATCTTGAGAGGTGATGATGGTTTGTGGCAATTAATGGTTAGAGACTCTTATGGTGACATAGGTATGATGAAGGACTTGTTGCATCCAGCCTCACCATCACCCTTCTGGGACTCTATGTCTAGAATGGTGGTGGATCATCTTTAGCTTTTTTCCCCGATGCTTGGGAGTAAGGAACAATTCAGATTCTGGGAGGATGACTGGTGTGAATTGGGACAACTTAGAGAACCCTTCCCACACGTGTATGGGGCATCTGATACAAAGGGTGAGTTAGTGGCAAATATGTGGCAACCAGAGGTGGAAGCATGGAAGGTCCAGCCATTTAGTGATGCACATATCACTAGAATGGGAGAGGAAGAGAGTAGACTCATGATGCCTTTGGAGGCATTCAAACCAAGATAAGGGCTAGATAGGTTTGAATGGAAGAAAGGAGTATACGCACCAAGTACAACCTATGAGATTCTATGCGATTTGCAGGGTGAGGAGGGAACCCATCGACGTATATGTTCCCAAATTTGGAAGCTGAAGATTCCTTTAAAGGTGTAGATTTTTCTATGGATAGCCAAGAGGGATGGATTGGTTACAAGCGCTTATAGGAGGAGAACTCTGGGGGATAATGCAATCCAATGTTCGCTGTGCGGCTATGAGGAGGATGATGTTAAACACCTATTCAGTGCATGCTTGGTGACCAATGAGGTTTGGGGCAGATTCTGCCATTTTTCTCTACCCACGTGGGAGATACTATGGTCTAGCTTCCTATCTACTGACAAGCCACGTGTATACATGGTTGTTGTCTTTTGGGCTGTGTGCAAGGCTAGAAATGACGTTTAATGGTGCCAATGTGTGGGTTGAGAATATTTGTGGGGATGTAGAGTCGAGTGCCAAGATGCGGCTGGATAATTTGTAATTCGCCTTTTTACTGAATAAATCTGGATAACTACTATGAATGGTAGTGGTCCTCTCTTTGTCAAAAAAAATTTTTGTCAAAATGACCTTTGAACAAGTGCTAAAAAGAAATTAATCGATCAATTTCTTCAACATTAATCGATTAAGAACAATGCATTAATTGACTAATGTGAAGCTTAATTTATTAATTTTAGGAATTTTTGAACTAAACCCATCTCTTCATGATTGCACCTTTTTAATTCAAATTGAAATTCAAATCTTTATGAAACAATTTTTCAAAGGTTCGATCTCCGAATCAACACACATCGAGTTATTCAATCTGGTCGACTATGAACCCTAATAATACCAAGGGACTCAAGTCATTTAATTGGAAAATAACCAAATTTTTTATTTAGCTAAAATGTAATCACACAACAAAAATTTGGATGACTCACTCAGAGCATACAAAATCCACTAGACTCCCACATGCCCTCAGAGCCATTTTGGAACCTCTTTTAACCGCATACTTCTAATATGCCAATCCAATGACTCTCTAGTTAAGGCCTCAATCAATTGATCAGCAACGCTATCCACTGATGGCACTTTTGTGATGATCAAATCTCCACATTTGACAATCTCTTGGATGATATGGTACTTCCTCTCAATGTGCTTGCTTTTCTGGTGAGAGCAAGGCTCCATTGCTTGTGAAATGGCACCCATGTTGTTGCACAACAATGGGATTAGTGATTGTATCGAGGGAATTATGCTAAGTTCCTCTATGAACTTACTCATCCACACCTCCTCCTTCAGTTGTTGAATCAGTCGTGGTATCCTACTTCTTGCTTCTCTAGCTTACAGAACCACCATTCAATAGGAAACCGAATCTTGACGTAGACTTTCTATCGTCAATATTCAACTAGAATTGGAGTCAGTACACCCTAAGTCCTAGAGATCCCTATCTCCAAAGATTAAGCAATAATCCTTAGTCCTTGTTAAGTACTTGAGTATGTTCTTTATAGCAGTTTAGTGTTCTTGTCTTGTGTTGGACTAGTAATGGTTTGCCACTCCCACTGCATGATAGATGTCTGGTCATGTACAAAACATGGCATACATCAGGCTACTCATTGTAGAAATATATGGACATTCACTCATGGCTTTCTTCTCTTCAACTGTTTAGGGAGACATTCCCTTTGACAGGTGAACACTATGTCTAATAGGGAGAAAGCTCTTCTTAGAGTTATCCATGCGAAATCTCTCCAAGACCTTGGTTATGAATCCTTGCTATGACAAGCCTAGTATCCTCTTCTATTTATTTCTGAATATCTTCAGACCCAAGATGTAAGAGGCATCCCTAAGATCTTTCATCTCGAAGTTTTAGGTTAACCAGAGCTCAACATTGGATAACATTCCTACATCATTCCTAATTAGTAGAATGTCATCCACGTATAGCACCAGAAAAGTGATAGCAACCCCACTGGCCTTCTTGTAGACATACAGGTCATCCATAATTTGATGAAATCCATAACTCTTTATGGTTTCATCAAACCATAGGTTCTAGCTATAAGAAGCCTACTTAAGTCCATAGATAAACTTCTTCAGCTTGCACACCTTTTTTTCCCCACAATCTACTCACCATTGAGGCAAGGTGTCTTAACATCCATTTGGCAGATGTCATAGTCATGATGCGTAGCTATGGGTATCAATATCTGAATAGGTTTAAGCATGGCAACAGTAGAGAAGGTTTCCTCATAGTCAATCCCTTCCTTTTAGGTGTAGCCCTTGGCCACAAGCCATGCTTTGAAGGTCTCTACCTTTCCATCTGAACCTCTCCTTCACTTGTAGATCCATTTACATCCAATGGGTTTTACCCCATTGTGAGGATCCATGAGGGTCCATACATCATTCTTATGCATGGAATCTATCTTAAACTAGATTGCTAGCCTCCACATGTCCACATCATGATCCTTCATTGCCTCAGCATATATGGTTGGATCAATCTTAGACTCTTTTGAGATGTGGAATCCGTATCACTCAAGTGGATGCCCCAACCTAGAACTCCTTCTAGGTGGAATGGAAGCATCACTTGACTTTGGTGAATCTTTTCCTTCTAGGATGGAGACTTCATTGGTTGCATCAAACTCAATAAGTTCCCTTACTTCATTCTTATCTTAAGCTTTGAGGAACTCATCTTCCAGGAATCTAGCATTTCTAGAAATAAATACCTTTTAGGGCTCAACATTATAAAAGCAATGACCTCTTCCACCCTTCAGATACCCAATGAAGTAGCACCTAGTAGTGCGTGATTCCAATGTGTTAGGATTCATGTTCTTAACATGAGCCATACAACCTTCAATCCTTAAGTTTCCAACTATTGGATTCTTTTCATACTACATCTCATGTGGAGTCTTAAAAACGGATTTGGTTGGAATCCTATTCAGAATGTATGCCTCTATTTCCAACGTATAGCTTCAGAAGTAAAGCGGTGATTGCACTGCAAAAATACACCTGCAATTGCGTCGTCTTGTGCTATTTCCTAGCATTACCAGTGCATATTAGGGTTCCATAGTCGCATTTGTAAAAATACATGCATGCATGCATTTAATTGAGAGGGGAGGAAAGTGAATAAAATGGCCTCGCAATTACATTTTTTCCTCAAGTGCATCTTTGCAAAATTCACCATCACTTTATTTTTTATTTCTATTTGATTTCTCAAACTCTTCCAGCGGCTGCATGGCAACTTCTCCTCTGCATCATGTCCTGCTCCCCCTCTCCCTGCCGGCCCTCCAGCCGCATCTCCCTGCCGACCAAGCATGAGCCATGCACAGCCAGGGCATGGCTGTGCATGCTCTCCTCTTCTTTAAAAAGAGGGCACGGCTTCTTCTTGCGACAGCTTGGTCCAACACCAAAAAAAAACCCAGCACTTCTCCTTCCAGGCCACCATCCTCCCCTCTCCCTCCACACGCCAGCCCTCCTCCTCTGACGAGACACCCGGCGGACAGGAGCACCTCACGGTGGTGCACAACCACCACCGCCCAGCTCATCAAAGAGCCAGTGGGTGTGGTGGCCTTCTTCCCTGTTTTCACCTTCCACGCCACTTCAGCCATTGCCGCAGGCTTCAAGCTTGAAGCTTAAAGCTCCAGCAGCGGCAACAAGGCGGCAGCAGTAGCCGCACACCCCTTTCCGCGCAAGCCTGCAGGTCGCCCTCGCCTTCCGCGTGCACCTGCAAGCGCCTCTGCCTCTAGCTTCTTCGCGCAAGAGCCCTGTCGCGCTCTCCCTTCCTCCGCAGCGGCCGGCCAAGCCTCACCACGCACCCCTGCCAGCACCTGCAAGCCTCCGCGCGGCCTGCAGGCACCCTTGCCTCCTCTCCGCGCGCTCTGTCGCGAACTTCTCCGTGCTTGCAACCAGCCGGTGCAGACCTTCTTCCTCGCGCACCAGCCCATGCGTGCCATCCGCAAGCCACCCGCACTCACAACACCTACAGCAGGCGGTCGCGCGGCTCGCCCGACCACTGTAGCCACTATTCACTCGTTTCTGCGAAACACTATGGCTACAGTGGGGTGACCGGTGAGTTTCTCACTTAATCGGTCACTCGGCGCGCCGCTACCGCCATTCACCCGCGCACGCGTTCAGTCCCGTGTCGCCTGCACCCGCCTGCTTCAGCGTCTGCGAGCGCCTGCTTCGTTCTCTCGCGTACGCTCGCCCGCTCCCAGCGCCCGCGTCTGCCAACCCGCACCCCACTCTTCACGCAGCGCTGTGCACTGCGGTCTTCTCTCCTCGCCCATCACCCTCCAGCGTGCACTTCTCTGCGCACATGCATGCCTGCGCATGAGCTTGAATCATTAGACGACGCACTGGGCTCGCAGACGACTTAACCCGCCTCTTCTTCACAGCAGCGCCCTCTCTCTCTCTCTCTCTCTCTCAAACCACTCTCTTTACCAACGCTTACACACACATACACTCACACTTCCACACACACACACACCTATACACTATTATATACATATATATATACGTATACATATACATATTGATATATATACATATATTTATATACATATATATATATACAAATATATATACTTATATTTATACATATAGTAGTACCTATATACTTATGTATTAATATACATACATACATACATACATACATACATACATACATACATATATATATATATATATATATATATATATATATATATATATATATATATACTTATATATATATACATATAAATATTTACATATATACATATACTTATATACATATACATATATATATATATACATATATCTCTACATATATTAGTACTTATATATATATATATATACATTAGTCCATATACATACATACATATATATATATATACATCTATATACTTATATATATATATATATACATATATATACACATATACTTATATACATACATATATATACAAATATACATACATATATATACATATATATATCTATAACTATATATACATACATACATATATACATACATACATACATACATTCTTATATATATATATATATACTTATCTACATATATCTATATATACATATATTACTATATACATACACACATATATATATACATCTATATAGTATCATATACATACATACATACATACATATATATATATATATATATATATATATATATATAGATCTATACATATATCTATCTATACATATACTTACATATATATTTACATACCTATATATATATACATATACATATATTCATATATAACTACATATATATATATACCTATATATCTATAACCATATATATATACATATATATATATATACATATAGATATATTTACATATATACATATATATAGTTTCACATTATTTACCATACGTGGTATCGTGGGAATATCTGCACCAGTTGCGGATATTCCCCAATACACGCATATAAAAAGCGTGTTCGCATTCATCTTCGACCATCCATCCTACACCTTACACGCGGCACTTCATCCTGTCGGTTGCGTCTTTCTAGACGATGACCGACTCGACACCGTGCTACACTCCATCTCCGCCTCCACCCCCACCCCTTTATACATATATAGTATAGATACATATATATATATATACTATAGTTACTTTACTTATTTCTCTTGCATGCCCATAAAAAGATTAAAAAATATATAAAAGAGAAAAGATAATCCTTGACTTGCAGCTACCCCATCTTGCGAATAGCAAGACCCGTTTTGGAGCCCTGTTTTGGCTCAAAGCCAAGAACTTAATTTTGAGGGTGTGCCTCAAGGACAAAGATTACGAGAAAAAAAAATCTAAATAGAAAAACACCAACAACACAATAAACGAACGGAAAAGACTCATTATAGGAAAGGTGTAGAAACTTAACTTGTAACCCCACTTCCCTGATTCGACCCTGGGCCTAAAAATGACCAAGATAAAATCAAGTAGGCCAAGTTAAAAAAATTTTGTAAAGAGTTGGTTAGGTCCGATTTAGGTTAACCACTATACACACTTCAACGATAAAATCATCATATTAACAACCTATTCGGGTTTGACACCACACCTTTTCTGGCGTCGTTGCTGGGGAACTGCGCCTTCAAGTAAGTTTTTACTCCATTCCTATAATTTTTCTCTTCTTACACCCTTCTCTTCACAGGTGTTTTTGTTTTTGATGTACAGGTAAGCCTGTTGCGAGGAGAAGAGGGGCAGATGACGTCAGAGACGTAGGCAGATCCAAGGCGGAAACAAGAGCGTGAAGACGCCGACACCACACTGGAACTCCACACACGTTGTTGCACAAGTAAGTCTTTTTTTCTTAGCAACCTAGGTTAACTTGTAACCTTAGTAAAAAAAAAAATTCATTAAAACTAAAAAACTAGAAAAAGTTCTTGGGATCTCTTAGGGCAAGTGGATTAAAATTCACTTGTTTGATTGTTTGCCCTTACTCCCACCGCCCCGGGATTTCCTACCTTACTTCGCATAGCGAAAATCCAAGAATCTTGATTCTTGAATTTCTCGCCGTGTGAAGTATTCTTTGAGGCAAACACAAAAATATTGATTGCACCCCTCTTTGCCTCATTTACCTGCAATTCGGGATCACATTTTTTGTGGGGAGCCTTGGAATTGAGTTGATTCCAACCCCACCACGACTTTTCAACTTGCCTAAGATTCGATCCCGAACATTTCAACCCCAACAATTTAATTTTCTTTATCTTTTGGTTGAGCCTTGTGTGTGGACATCTTTTTGGTGATTGGGAGCACTTGAATTGAAGTGCTTTGGCTCCCTTTCACATTAATTTAAAACTAATTCGTGCATCCACACATAGAAATCTCCATTTAGGGTAGCCCATTGCATTTTAGCATGCATTAACCAATTGACATTGAAGAAGGGTTTGTTGGGCTTAGAAGAAAACTTGTATTCTTGCAAAACCCGAAGATTGGTTGAATGGTATTTCAGCGAAATCCTAAAATTCATACTACTTAAGGTTGAACTCTAAAAACTATTCACCAATAAAAACTTCAATTCGGGGAGATTTCCTCGTTGCATGCTTGTTTTACACACTTGAAAAGTCAATCACTTAGGCATTACCTGTAAACAACGCCCTTCACATTCCAAAAGCACTTGATCTTAAGCCTCTAACTAAAATTGGTAGTAACTTGACCCTTCTTAAGGATTGGAGGTCTAACTACCTACGTGTAGCGCCTACGTCCTGGTGAGGGTTCCTGTGTGCTATTGGGTGTCTAAGACTGGTGCAAACGGCCTTTCAATCTGGCTCGGTGGTTCCACAGTGCTCGCATTCGGTTCCGTAGTTCGTGATAGTAGGTAACTTAGATCTTTAGGTCTAAGGGCATACTGTAGAGGTTAGGAATTTGATTGAATTGATTTGTAATCAAGTGTACCTTTGCGGCGTCATTTCTCTTGTCTCTTTTCCCTTCTCATCTCCCCAATTCTTCCTGCAGTAGTGCATGTTTGGGAGGAGGTCACAAAACCCTGAACTATTTGAATTGACTGATAAATTTAGAAAAGAAGCCGAATCATCCTCCTCCACAAACATGGTTGCATGCCCACCCCCAAATCCTAAGGGAGAAAATCGCCCTCAAAACCCTCCAGTTGGTGGAGCCTTAGATCCCATAACCTACCTCCAAGCCCAAATGGAAATGTATAATGAGCAAATCGAAGCCATTCGGGAAACATTGGAGGAAATGCAGAACCCTCCCGAACGGGAGAAGCCTAGGTCTCTTAGCTCCTATCAGAATCCCTCAGCTACAGAGACCATAGGACAAATTCAGGTCCCCATGGGCGGGGACGACTTTGAATTGAAACCAAACATAATTGGCCTAATAAATTTCCACTTTCATGGTCTTGCAAGTGAAGATCTATTTCTCCACTTGGAAGACTTAACCCGATTAAAACTGTTAAACCAAGAAATGTCGGGTTACCTATAGTCCTCATGAAAATGTTCCCGTTTTCATTGCGGGATAAAGCATCGCAGTGGTTATGCACCCTTGGGAGAACCATCCACTCTTGGGAAGAGATGCGAACAGCGTTTCTCAAGAAGTTCTTCACAATCAGGCGAACCAATGCACTTCGCCATGCTATCACCTCTTTTACGCAACAAAACGGCGAACAATTTCATGAGGCATGGGAGAGGTATAATGACCTCCTCAGGAAGTGTCCGCACCACGGTCTGCCTAAGTGGCATTAGCCCAGATTTTCTACTACGGGCTAAATGAGACTTTGAAGCAGGTTGCAGACGCTTCCTACGGAGAGAACTTTATGAATAAAGATGAGAATGGAGAATTTGAATTGTTTGAAAATATGAGTGAAAACTCGATGAACAATGCTTCTATTCTCACCTTTAATCATACCAGCTAGCCCCAAAATGTCCACGAAGTTGACACGGGACCCTCCCATTCATCCACTGATCTAAGCCTTATTGCACAAAAATTGAATGAAGTCTCCATCGTGCACAAGAAGTTGGACGAGCTTCTGGCCAACCCCACCCGTTCTATGGCAAACACCCCCACTTCACCACTTCATCACAATTCCAATTCTTCCAACACCAGGCTTATCCCGAGAAACCCCGTAAGACCTTCCTTACCGAGTGTCACACCGAGAGACTCGGTAAGTCATGTGGAACTGGCTTCTGCAAGCTAGTATTTCAACACGAAGGACCAAGCCTCCGTGTGCTCGGATGCATATTTACATGCGGACACGTCTTCTGACATAGAAGATGCTTGCGCCTTGGGGAACAACCTGTTCTCTGCCACTTATAATCCAGGGTGGAGTAATCATCCGAATTTCGCATGGTCCAACAACCCGTAGTGCCAAAACCCCGTGGGTGGACCAATGTGACCATCCGCACCCGTCATCCCAAGGGCCTAGTCTAATCCTATGGCGAATCTGCCATCAGGCCCTTGCATACCGCAAGCAGAACACGCATCAAGTCCTCTTGATAAATTGATGCGAATGATGACGGATATGTCAAAGTGCCATGAAGAGAACATGACGTCTCTTCAGCACCAATTAGCGCATCAGAATGCTGAGATCAGTCAACTACGCATGGCGACTCGATCTCAGGGCACTCTTCCCGCCCAACCTGTTCCAAACCCGCGAACCTTCATACCCCGTGGTCCGCAACCATAGGTACAACCTTCTCAAGGACAAGTTCATCAAATTTTGCAGGCTCCGAGCGTTCCACCGGGATTTCAGGTTAATCCTGCTGCAGCACCACACTCTTATGTCCCTATTGCAAACCCTCCTCCACCGTATGATCCCACTAGACCCACATTGTCCGATGCTATCACTACAAGGAGCGGTAAGCAGACCGTCGATCTGCCTCAACCTGATCCTGGCCCATCTTCTTCTTCATCGCCCTCTCATTCGGGATGCGCACCGCATTCGCGAGAGGACAATACACCCAAATTCGTGCTAGAATCAATCCCATCCCCTGAGGCTCTACTAAGGGAGCCAAAAGGCAAGAAGAAAGACACGCAGGCCTTTGATAACCTGTGTAATTTGTTCAGGAATGTAGAAATCAAGGTACCCCTGCTTGAGGCTATCGACCACATACCTACTGTCGCCCGATTTTTCAAAGACTACACAACACCCAGGCGACAGTCAAAGAAAACTAAAAATCAGGTGGTTCTCTCGCCTCATGCGAGTTGTGCTATACTGTCAAATCTACCACCGAAACAGAAAGATCCAGGCACTTCGCTTATTTCCTGTAGCATCCAAGGCTGCAATTTTAACCGTGCCCTGCTTGATCTAGGATCTTCCATAAATCTTATACCAGCCATCATGCTCGAAAAATTTTCCTTGGGAAATCTGAAACCCACCCCTGTCACGTTACAGTTGGCAGATCGTTTTGTCAAAATCCCGAAGGGTGTGGTGGAAGACGTGGTGGTTAGGGTCAACAGTCTCTGTTTTCCTGTTGACTTTCTTGTTCTAGATATGGAAGTTCCTAGCTCACTTTCTGATTGTCCGATCATCCTCAGTCGACCTTTCTTGGCCACAACCCGTGGCCTTATCGACTGTGAGTCAGGCTGTATTAAGATTGCCGTTGGATCTGAAAAGCTCAAGCTTAACATCTTCAAGGTAGCCAAGAACTTTGATTGTGATTGCATCAAGGATGACACGTCTGACGAGAACATGACCGTCAGTGCGTGTATCAGACTAATTGGGACCTATTCAGACTACTGCGAATTACCTATAAACACTGACGACTACCTGATCAACACATATTGTGACGTTCCCCCATCCCTCCCTTGTCCCGTACCTTCTCCTGGCCAGACTTCTGACAAGGTTTTCTCCGCTTCCCATACCTCGTGGTCTGAGTCATATCTGGGCTGCTCACCGCCGGTCCATACTCTTGAAGACCGGACTACTCTTTCTTTCCCGCCAAATCAGGCAGATTTGCAAATCCACACCGGGACCTTGAGCCCACATACTACTCACTAGGGCTATTCCTTTTTAGATCCATCTATCCAAGAAGCCCCTCTTCTTGGCCAATCTGAGGGCCAACTGCTTCCGCCTGACTTGTTTTCTGTTCCACCTGGGACATTCTCATCCCAGAAAATGCCAGATCTTTCACCACCCTACCACCCTGCTGTATACCCTGCACCTCAGCTCTCGTTACTCGACCTTTCGTCCTTTCTCTACATATGAAGACATAGCATTGTTTGGCATGGGGGGGTGGATAGGCATCCATAGGATCTGGGTATTTTATGGTATCATGCAGTTCCCACCTATTTATAAATATGCAAGAAAAAAAATATATATATAATATATATATATAATAATAATAATAAATGGTGTTTAGTAATGATCTGACGGCTGAAACAAAAATACAATAAGTATTTATGGACATTCAACATCTGTTTTGAAGACTTTCCTGGCCACAGAAGCTTGATTCGCTCAGGCTCGGCTTAATTCACTTGAGCATTGACATGATAGATCGGAATCACTCCTAACTAAGGACGTATTCTTGTACCTGAGACACCAGTACAAGATCCGTTGGTTTGCTTCTACTTGAAAGCTTAAGTAAACTTGGTTCACACTACACATATCAAGAAAGACCAGGTGAACATAAGATCCAACCCTAGTGTTCATTAGGGAAGGTGGAGTCCTTACCTGTGCACGCAAGTAGACTTTTTATCCCAGGCTTTAGTCTTGTGTTTAGGAGCGACTCTTTCCACCAAAAAGAAAAGTGTACTCCTCCAAATAAAGTTGTAAGAGATATACTGACACGTGTTTCAAAAAAAAAAAAAAGATGCAAATAAGTCAGTATATCTCGCAAAGTCGCTACCCTAAAAAAGGTTCTATCCTGTTCTCTTTGAGCCACAAATATCAGAAAATGGGAGTTGAGTTTCCATCATCTCTTTAAGGGTCAATCCAAAAACACGAGCTAAAACTGGGACCAACCTTTACTTAAAAATTCGTGAAACCTTGGGCTTGAGTCTTAATGTTCATCTGGTCAGTCTTGATCCTTCACTATGCACAAGCCATAATCTCTTGAGCTCTCGAGTACTGCAAAAACCTCCTGGATCCTGGAAATCTTACTTAAGGTTTAAATATCAAGAGTCCTGGTTAGTCGAGAAATGATCTATGTCATGTGAGACTTAAAGTACTGGTAATCTTCTTTACAATTGGTTCTCACAATATCCAACAATAAACACACCTATATCACCTCAGAAGAAAATCTTCAGCATAAGATCATTTCTAAATATTGTTTTGCTAGGGACTAGCAAAAGATAGGCATGTGGGTATGATTGCACCGCAAAAATACACCTGCAATTGCACCGTCTTGTGCTATTTCCTAGCATTACCAGTGCATATTAGGGTTCCATAGTCGCATTTGTAAAAATACATGATTGCATGCATTTAATTGAGGGGAGGAAAGTGAATAAAATGGCCTCGCAATTACATTTTTTCCTCAAGTGAATCTTTGCAAAATTCACCATCTCTTTATTTTTTTATTTCTATTTGATTTCTCAAACTCTACCCGCAGCTGCATGGCAACTTCTCCTCCGCGCCATGTCCTGCTCCCCCTCTCCCTGCCTGCCTTGCAGCCGCATCTCCCTGCCGACCATGCATGAGCCATGCACAGCCAGGGCATGGCTGTGCATGCTCTCCTCTTCTTTAAAAAGAGGGCACGGCTTCTTGCGACAGCCTGGTCCAACACCAAAGAAAAAACCCAGCACTTCTCCTTCCAGGCCACCGTCCTCCCCTCTCCCTCCACACGCCGGCCCTCCTCCTTTGACGAGACACCTAACGAACAGGAGCACCTCACGGTGGTGCACAACCACCACCGTGAGACCACCACCGCCCAGCTCATCAAAGAGCTAGTGGGCATGGTGGCCTTCTTCCCTGTGTTCACCTTCCACACCACTTCAACCATTGCCGCAGGCTTCAAGCTTGAAGCTTAAAGCTCCAGCAGCGGCAATAAGGCGGCAGCAGCAGCTGCACCACCCCTTTCCGCGCAAGCCTACAGGCCACCCTCGCCTTCCGCGCGCACCTGCAGGTGCCTCCGCCTCTAGCTTCTTTGCGCAAGTGCCCTGTCGCGCTCTCTCTTCCGCCCGCAACCAGCCACTGCACGCCTCTGCAGCGGCCGGCCAAGCCTCACCACACACCACTGCCAGCACCCACAAGCCTCCGCGTAGCCTGCAGGCGCCCTTGTCTCCTCCCCGCGCGCTCTATCGCGAACTTCTCCGCGCCTGCAACCAGTCGGCGCAGACCTTCTTCCTCGCGCGCCAGCCCACGAGTGCCATCCGCAAGCCGCCCGCACTCACAGCACCTGCAGTAGGCGGTCGCACAGCTCGCCCAACCACTGTAGCCACTATTCACTCGTTTCTGCGAAACACTGTGGCTACAGTGGGGTGACTGGTGAGTTTCTCACTTAGCCGGTCACCCGGCGCACCGCTACTGCCGTTCACCCGCCACGCGTTCAGTCATGTGCCGCCCGCACCCGCCCGCTTCAGCGTCTGCGAGCGCCTGCTTCGTTCGCTCACGTATGCTCGCCCGCTCCCAACGCCCGCGTCTGCCAACTCGCACCACACTCTTCACGCAGCGCTATGCACTACGGTCTTCTCTCCGCACCCATCGCCCTCCAGCGCGCGCTCCTCTGCACACATGCGCGCCTGCGCATTAGCTTGAATCATCAGACGACGCACTGGGCTCGCGGACGACTTAACCCACCTCTTCTTCACAGCAGCGCCCTCTCTCTCTCTCTCTCACAGCACTCTCTTTACTGACGCTTACACACACATACACTCACACTTCCACACACACACACACACCTATACACTATTATATACATATACATATATATATATATATACGTATACATATATATATTGAAATATATACATATATTTATATACATATATATACGTACATATATATATATATACTTATATTTATACATATAGTAGTACCTATATACTTATGTATTAGTATACAAACATACATACATACATACATATATATATATATATATATATATCTTTATACTTATATATATACATATATATATATTTACATATATACATATACTTATATACATATACATAAATATATATATATATACATCTATATACTTATATATATATACATATATATACACATATACTTATATATATACATATATATACAAATATATATCTATAACTATATATACATATATATATATACTTATCTACATATATCTATATATACATATATTACTATATACATACACATATATATATACATCTATATAGTATCATATACATACATATACATACAAATATATACACATATATATATATATAGATCTATACATATATCTATCTATACATATACTTACATATATATTTACATACCTATATATATATACATATACATATATACATATATAACTACATATATATATATACATATGGATATATTCATATATACATATATATATAGTTTCACATTATTTACCATAAATGGTATCGCGGGAATATCTGCACCAGTTGCAGATATTCCCCGATACACGTGTACAAAAAGCGTGTTCGCATTCATCTTCCGCCATCCATCCTACACCTTACACGCGGCACTTCGTCCTGTCGGTTGCGTCTTTCTAGACGATGACCGACTCGACATCGTGCTACACTCCATCTCCGCCTCCACCCCCACCCCTTTATACATATATAGTATAGATACATATATATAGATACTATAGTTACTTTACTTATTTCTCTAGCATGCCCATAAAAAGATAAAAAAAAATATAAAAGAGAAAAGATAATCCTTGACTTGTAGGTACCCCGTCTTGCGAATAGCAAGACCCGTTTTGGAACCCTGTTTTGGCTCAAAGCCAATAACTTAATTTTGACGGTGTGCCTCAAGGACAAAGATTACCAGAAAAAAAATCTAAATAGAAAAACAACAAAAACACAATAAACGAACGGAAGAGACTCGTTGTAGGAAAGGCGTAGAAACTTAACTTGTAACCCCACTTCCCTGAGTTCGACCCTGGGCCTAAAAGTGACCAAGATAAAATCAAGTAGGCCAGGTTAAAAAAATTTTGTAAAGAGATGGTTAGGTCCGATTTAGGTTAACCACTATACACACTTCAACGATAAAATCATCATATTAACAACCTATTCGGGTCTGACACCAAGCGGTAATTCCACTTTGGTTATCATGGACCACACCATGTCCTACAAGGTGCAATTGTGTCTTTCAGATATGCCATTTAATTATGGAGTACCGAGAGGCGTGAGTGCAAAGATGACTCCTTTATCCTTGAGGTATTCCTTAAATTCCTTAAAAAGGTATTCACCTCCTCGGTCTTACCAAATTGCCTTCATTCGTTTACCCGTTTGGTTCTTAACTAATGCCTGATAAGTTTTGAACTTTTTAAAGGTCTCAAACTTGTGACACATTAGGTAAATGAATCCATACCATTAATTGTCATCAATAAACGTCATGAAATACTGTTGACCATTCCTAGTTGCAGTACTAAATGGTCCACATACATCTGTATGTATGAGGTCTAGCAAGTCCTCACGTCTAAACCCCTTTCTAGGAAAGGGTAGTCAGACATTTTTCCACGCATGTAGCATTCGCAAGTAGGCAAGAATTAGACCTTTAGAAAATGCAAGGGCCTATCCTTGATGAATCTATTTATCCTATCAATAGACACATGTCCCAATCTTTGATACTAAATCACGCTGGGTCTATTTGCATCATCCTTGGCACTCTTTGAAGGTGTTTGATTCTCAATCACAACATCAGAAGTGTTTAAAATAGACTCACAATCATCTAACACATACAAACCAAAGAGTAATGAAATCAAAAGTAACATCTTTTCTATAACAATTTATTGTAAGAGTTTGCTCAAAATGAAATGCATATTGAAACCTAACATGCTTAGTGTTACGCATGAATTGAGGTTTGATGAAACACACATTGTAATATAGTCAAAATATGCAAAAATGACTTTTGAAATTTATAATCTCGAAAGTACGACGTTGAAATCCAAGGTTGTTCACAGGGAGCAACTTAGTGCATAACCACCACTATCCAGATTTTGCAAAATTTAATCTCAGGAACTACATGTGATTAACTTAAATTTTTAAGTACAAATCTAGTTCAAAAAGATTAATCAAGAAAGTTAATAACACAAGTAAGAAAATTATATTTTAATTGGTTCTTAATTGAAGATAATGACGAAACGATGTAATTAAGCACTAAATATACCAAGCCAATGATAATGTTCCATCAAATATGCCAAATATCCAAAAATTGGAATAAATTCTCAACAAATAGAGAGAAGTCACAAATCAATCCCCAGAAATCTAATTTTCTCACTCTTATGTCCCTAGATGTTTGTGATTGGGTCCCCAAAAGTTTCTTTTTATTTGTAGGTAGGTCCCTGGAGCAACTCTTGCTCTTCTTCGTTGCTGGTAGGGGTCGCCGAAGGTATACCAGACTTGACCTCTGGCTGTCGACAAGGTCCAGTAAAGGGCGGAGGGGTGTCGTCAGAAGATGACCTTCATGATGGCAACGATGGATTGATAGTTGGTAGCGAGGAGAGCCGCAGACGACGGCGTGGACGAGCACGGCTTCGACGAGGTCCTACCTAAGCAAAACGTGGGTCTTCGACCTCGATTAAACTCTCAAACACTCTGGCATGGCACGTTAGAGTAAAGCCCCAACCTTATGGGCAGTGGCATTGGAAGAAGCTCCTTGAGGCTATTAATGGTGGTAATGGGAGAGAACGAGAGGAGATAAACAGAGCTAAAAAGCTCCAAATACCTAATTGAGACCTAAACTATGCAAAGACCAAACCTAATTTGATGAAAGGAAGAGGGGAATTACTTGACAAAGAAAGAATAGCGAGGAGGAAGAAGATGAAGAAATTGGAGCTGAAGAAGGAAAGGCAGGACGCGAAGCTTCACGTGAAGCTTCATGGGATGACGGGGAAGAAAAACCCTCTGCCAATTTTAGCGGCAGAGCGGCGGAAAATGTAGGTGGAGGAGGTCCAAGGTGCGATTATGGCGAGAGCCAAGGAGGAAAAAAGGATTGTTGTTTCCCGTTGATTTTTGCATGGTTTTGCACGGTCATGATTAGAGGTTTATATAGATGCAAACCACGCATCAAATTTAGCCAATCTTGTGAGAATTGGCCATCACTTTGTTGGGTTTTTAAACCCCAAAATGTTAGTCGAAATGGAGGTTGTTCATGCCATTACAAGGCTCGAGACCTTGCTTGTCATATTTGCCAAGATTCAGGGATCAATCCCACGAATTTTGGTGGGATTTGATCGAGAATTTCTCAATCTCGAGCTGTTACCATACACTCCCTGAGAAGCAGCTCTTGCTACTTGATTGAGGAAGAAGAAGGCGATTGACGTCAGTCGGGGATCAGAAAGAAAGCTAGAGGGACCAATATGAAAGGGATTCAAAAATTAAGGGCCATTGTGTAAAGTAAGTCAAGATAAGGTCTTAATGATCTCAACTTTTTTTGGGTAACCTAATTAAGACCCAGGGAATGTAATGATGAATTAAATTTTAGGTTTTGATAAAGTTTGATTGGTTAAATTTTAACCCAAAATGTAATAAATATTATCCTTGGTTTTTGTTTTAGGTCAATTTGGGTTCATTTTGTAAACTTGATGGTTCTAAACCTTAGAGAATATTTTTCAATGATTTTTAAAAGGTTTAGATTATATTTATTGCCATCAGAACCCTTAGAATTTAAGTGAGGCTAAAATTAGAGTTTTTAAATTAGCTTTCATTTTTCAGATAAACTTTAAATCAATCAATGCAAGCCTACTTATTTAAACTTTAAGCTTATTTGACCTTCAATTAATTGTAGGTTTACCCCTTAGTTAATCTACACTTTTATTGGATTGTTAAAATAGTAGAATTAACTCTTTTCAAAGCAATTCCTCTTGATTTAGCCAACAATATTGAATTATACACTTTTATATATCAATTATGTGAAATTAGCCTTCAAACTTAGTCAAATTAAGTTAGATAAAGAGGATGATGGTGTTATCTGATGAGGTATGGCTTATCATAACTAAAATGCCCAAGTTAAGCTAGAAACTAGGTTAAACACTACATAATTAACACAAGAAATAGGTTAAGTGTAAGAATTAAGAAAAATGACCTAAAACATCCAATTCATGTTAAAAACACATAATTAGGTCACAAAATGAGATATTCTATTCATAAATGCAAAATAATGATCCAATTGCAAATTGAACACATGATTGAGTTCAAAAATACAAATCAAGGGTTGAATTAACCTTTTAAAGGATCAATTAAGCTCCAATAAAAATTTCATGACATTTAGACATCAATAGGACCCTATTACATTTAGGTCCTCGTGTATAACTTTTTGCATAAAACCCTCAAGGATCTCTTTGAAAATCACCAGGGACCCTATTGTAAGACTTTTGGACCACGTTGCATTCAATCTTCTTACTAATGGGTTTCTACACAAAATTCATACCATTTTGCCCACTTGGGCTTGTGTGCAAATTACCCAAAACACACCTGACAATGTTCTTGAGTCGTGAGTGCACTGTTCACTGAAGAACCCGGTGTACAGCTACCATTAATCTCCTATGCTCTTAATCCAGCAATTGATTGCAATCCATCCTTTATGCGCCTTTACGCAGAGGATCGTTTCTTCATCTACATCTGATCTTACGGTTGGATTTTGTCCTAGAACTTCTCACGCTCCTCATGTGCTCATCGTACCGACCATCCTAATCACAATTAAACTCAGCTCACGGTGCTTGGAATCACTCACACGCCTACTTAACAAGCTCCATTGATCCTCGCGTGCGATATCACGTCCCTACTACATCTCTTGAGGGGATCCCTTCACCCCCTCCAGTTCCTCTCCTCACCAGCCCCTGTTCATCCATCTGAGCAGTGGAATTCTACCTCCTCCGACTCTTCCTCACTGCTAAGGATCTCGTATCTCCCTAGGGTGACTCAGAGCTCCACTAAAGATCTTTCATTCCGTCAGAGTTCCTCCCATCATTCCTCGCTACAGCCACCAGCTATAGTTTCTCCCCAGGTCCCATTCTTTTGTTAGATTAGGTTTTCCTACTTTCTAGACTAGTTGTAGAACTTGTTAGTGTAGTGTAGATTAGTTAGGTGTAGTTTAGATGTTGAATTTGATGATTGATTAGCTTAGATTAGAGTTTGATTAGATTAGATTGATCTCGCCCTCTTCTGATCAATTCAGATCTGTAACGACCCGGTTCCTGAGTCCCTACGAGACACGAGAACCGGACCGACTCGACTAATCCCAAGACCTAGTCGTCCAACGAGGAAGTAACCAAAAGACAGTAAAATAAACCACATTTAGCATGAATATAACTAACAGTAAGAAAGTACAGCAGTAAGGAAAGAAACTACTACAGTAGGTACCACCACAACAGTAGAACAACATTTATCATATAACAAGAACTGCAAGTAAAGAAGGTACAGCGGAAACAAAAACTACTCACTAGAACAGAAACAAAAGAGGTACAAAAGACTGTGGTAACTCTACTGGACCCTACTCGGCCCAGCGTCCTCTGCAGCCGCCGACCCTGGCTGCTCAACACCTGGTCCTGAAAAAGGTAACGAGTGTAACACGTCAGCAAAACGCTGAGTAGAGTGGCAAACTAACTAAAGGCAACAGTAGAGTGTACAGTAGCTGTTATGTTCTATTACTTCCTTTATTCACATCTTTCAATTTTCTCACTATTTCATTTATTTCTCAGATCCTTTACTTCATCTCGAAAGTCCTCGTGGGAATGATCTTGATTGCAGTCTTTTCCAAAAGTAGAAGTAGCACGTGGTGCTCTCCTAGCCGGGAGAGTCCCCCGTGGTGATCCTACCCTCAGTCAACCACCCCAAGGTCACTGACAGACGTAACGGTGACAATGGCACGCGCGATAAACGCACAGGTAGCTAGCCCGCACTGGCACGCGATCAGTCGTTTCCGTTAACGGGTGCGCCCAAAGCACAGCACGGAACCAGGGCAGAGCCCTCTCAGTAACAGGGGTCCAACCCCTCCACAGTAACCAAACCGGGGCCTTGCCCCTCCACAGTCCGCGCACCCTCGCCTAACTACCCTGGTTTGTCCTAGTGGGCGTAACAAGTCGGTGAAGGAGGCTAGCAGAACCCCGGGGCCCATGGGGTAGCTAGTACTCTCCTAACACTAGTAGCTCTCCTCGGTACTACGTACACGAGGGCCAACAAGTCGGTACAGAGCGGCCAATCCTAACCCCCGGGTCCCTGCGGTGGCTGGCCCCACTCTGCACTAAATAGGTACAGGTACTTCCCTTGGTACTGCGTACCCAAGAGACAGTACAAACTACATCTCAGTTCCATTTCTTTTTCTTTCCAGGAGTTCTACTCCTAATTCCCCGTAGGGTTCCAGCTCTTTATCTCAGAACATCATATGTTTCACTTTCCAGTTTCACGTTCTCACAATCCATGATCTCAATCATGTTTCTTTATTCATAACAGGCAGCTGTTAATTCAATTTACAGGCAGCTTTATATTCCTTTCCATTTTTCCAAGACTGCAGTATTATACATTCCACTAGTTTTTCCATCCTAAGATTCATGCCACATCCTAGGATCTAGCATGCAACTAGTTTTCCAGCCCTAGGATTCATGCATCACCTAGGAGCTATCATTCCATACATTTCTCATTCCTAGGATTCATGCAATGTCCTAGATTCTAATTATGGTTCCATACTTTAACAGATTTTAAAAATAAACTTAAGCCACTCTACCAGGTACAACGGGAGTAATGGGGGCGTGATCGGGAATCCCGCGTGCCTCCGCGACTCCCAAGACTGCAACTGAACGAGGTCCTATCACAAGGATCAAAACAGGGAGTGTCTCAAAACAGTGTATAGCTACTGTAGACGGGTATAGGAATTAATTCTGAAAAGAACGCAACTCGAATCACGGAAAACGGAGCCCGAACGGGCCCTAAACGGGTCGAAAAAGACGATACTGTGCAAAATCAGACGTCTGGAACTTATTCCAGACGTCTTAAAAAGTGGATCAGAGAATTACCTGTTCAGCGTGGTTTCCCAGACGTCCAGAAGTCTGCGGGAACGTCTGGCCTATCTCCCAGACGTCCGATGGTCACCCCGGACGTCTGGAGGTCACTCAAGCCGTCTAGTACAACTTCCAGACGTCTGATTCGCAAAGGATGGCGAATCAACGAGCCTGCGCACGGCCAACTCCCTCCCTCAGTACGGTCAGTCGACAGGAAGGAAGAAGAAAACGGAATACTCACCTTTCCGACGTCTGTATGAGATACCAGACGTCGTCCTCGCCGTCTGCCTATCAACCCAGACGTCTGATTCTGGAAATTTTTCCAGGATCAGGGCGCGACCCGAACTCTGTTCGCGACGCCACCCGCGTCGCACCTCGCGCTCCTGCTGCTCAGACTGCAGCAGGTCCCTCTCCGCGTCGTTCCGCGCCCCCTGCGCCCTCCGCCGGCCGGCCAAGCCGCTCCGGCGAGCTCGCCCTCATGGCAGAGCTCCGCCCTCGCACGCCGCGCCTCCTCCGCGCTCGCAGCGGCCGCCGCTGCAGCCCTCGCGCTCGCTCGCTCTCGTGCACAGGAAGGAGAAGAAGAAGGAGACGGTGGAGACGGGAGGGGAGGCGTGGCCCTTTTAAGGCCGCGCGGAGAGGAGAGAGAGAAGGCGCGGCAGGCGTCTGCAGCCGCAGAAGAAAAAGAGGGAATAACGAATATGCGGTCTGCGCGCGCAGGCGCGCAGACGACTCGCGGGTATGGACGATAACGGTTTTTCAGACGTCTGTAAACCATCCCAGACGTCTGGCAAGACGTCTGGATGTGATCCCAGATGTCTGGTCAGACGTCTGGGCCACCTCCCAGACGTCTTAAAATACGTCCGGGGCACGCGTTCGTAACAATATAACAAACTCAAAGGAAGTTTCGTCCCCGAAACTTGCGCCAACTAGGGTCCGGGAAAAGACGTCCAAATAACCATAACAAACTCAAAGAGGACCGAACCCGATCCGAAAAGACGTACCCACGAAAAGCTCTGGGTACCGCTCCCGCATTGCCGCCTCAGGCTCCCAGGTAGCCTCCTCGTACCGCTGGCTCCTCCACAAAACCTTTACCAGGGGTACTTGCTTTCGTCTCAAACTGCGGACGGCTCGGTCCAGGATCTGCACTGGCCGCTCGGGGTAGGTCAGGTCGGCGCTCACCTCGACGCTCTCGTGACTCAGTACGTGGCTGGGATCGGCTACGTACTTCCTGAGGTTGGACACGTGGAACACGTCGTGCACACCAGAAAACTGCGGGGGGAGGGCAAGTCGGTAAGCAACGGGTCCAACCCGCTCCAGGACCTCAAAGGGCCCCACGAACCTCGGCGCGAGCTTCCCTCTCACCCCAAACCGCTGTAGGCCCTTCATGGGCGAAACACGAAGGAAGACGTGGTCCCCAACCTCAAACTGTACCTCTCTGCGTCTCCGATCCGCGTAGCTCTTCTGTCTGCTCCTGACAGTGCGGAGTCGTCTGTGGATCTGCTCAACTACCTCCTAACTCTGCCGGATCAACCTGGGGCCAACCTCCCACTTGGTCCCCACCTCAACCCAACTCAAGGGTGCCGTACACCTCCGTCCGTACAAAGCCTCGTAGGGAGCCATGCCGATGCTCGAGTGATAACTGTTGTTGTATGCAAACTCCGCTAGGGGCAGGTGCTCCTCCCAAGAGCCCCTCCAGTCCAGTACACAGGCACGCAAAAGGTCCTCGAGTGTCTGTATCGTGCGCTCAGACTGTCCATCCGTCTGGGGGTGGTAAGCTGTGCTAAACCTCAACCTCGTCCCCAAGGCCTGCTGAAACTCAGCCCAAAACTGGGACGTAAAGCGGGTATCCCGGTCGGATACGATCTCCCGCGGAACTCCGTGTAGTCGCACCACATCACGGATATACCTCTCTACCAACTGTGCTGGTCCCAAAGTGACTCGGATCGGCAAGAATCGCGCCGTCTTCGTCAATCTATCCACTATTACCCAGACTGCGTCGTGTCCCCGCTGGGTAACAGGTAAGCCCACCACCAAATCCATGGTGATGCTCTCCCACTTCCACTCTGGCAGTGGAAGCGGCTGAAGCGGCCCTGCAGGCCTCTGATGCTCGGCTTTCACCTGCTGGCACACTAAGCACTGCTGCACGAACTCACCCACATCCCGCTTCAACCCTCCACCAAAACTCGCGTCTCAAGTCATGGTACATTTTCGTGTTTCCGGGATGTATGGTGAATCTGGAATCGTGTGCCTCAGTCAGGAGCTCTCTCAACAGCTCCTCGTCTCTGGGAACGCACAACCGTCCCCTCAAGCGTAACACCTGGTCTGTGAAAGAGAAGTCCCCTGGGTCCCCTGATAGTACTCTGTCGCGCAAAGACTGCAAGTACGAATCAGCCATCTGTCCTGTGATGATACGGTCTATCAGCTCTGGCCTGGTCTGCCGTGTCACCGTCACTGCCCCACAGTATCCTCGTAACTCTAGAGGTCGCCAACTGCCCACCTCCTCCAAAAGGCTCCAACTCTGTAACTGTAGACTGGCCAAGCGTGCTGGCGCCTTACGGCTCAAGGCGTCAGCCACCACATTGGCCTTTCCCGGGTGGTAGGAGATGCTGCAATCGTAGTCCTTCAGGAGCTCCAACCAACGTCTCTGTCTCATGTTGAGCTCCTTCTGGTCAAAAAGATATCTGAGGCTCTTGTGATCTGTAAAAATCTCGAAGGTCTCACCGTACAAGTAGTGCCTCCAGGTCTTCAGCGCGAAGACAACAGCTGCCAACTCTAGGTCGTGGGTAGGGTAGGTATGCTCATGGGGCTTCAGTTGCCACGAAGCGTAAGAGACAACATGACCCCTCTGCATGAGCACACCTCCTAACCCCTGCAAGGAAGCGTCCGTGTACACAACGAACCCGCCACTACTGTCAGGGATGGTGAGCACGGGAGCCGAGGTCAACCTCTCCTTCAGCTCCAGAAAACACGCCTCACAGGCGTCTGTCCAAGCGAAAGGCACGTCCTTCCGGGTCAACTGTGTCATAGGACGCGCAATCTGTGAAAATCCCCTGATGAACCGTCTGTAGTAACCTGCCAGTCCCAGGAAACTGCGAATCTCAGTGACTGAACGCGGTCTCTCCCACCTGAGCACTACCTCGACCTTGGCGGGGTCCACCGCCAGGCCGTCACCAGATATCACATGACCGAAGAAGGTCACCTCCCTCAACCAGAACTCGCACTTGCTGTATTTGGCATACAGCCTGCGTCGTCTCAGAGTGTCCAGAACCATCCGCAAGTGCTGTCCGTGCTGCGTTCGATCTCTAGAATAGATGAGCACATCATCTATAAAAACCACCACGAACTGATCCAAGTACGGTCTAAATACCCTGTTCATCAGGTCCATGAAAGCAGCGGAGGCATTGGTCAGCCCAAACGGCATGACCAAAAACTCGTAGTGTCCGTACCGGGTGTGGAAAGCTATCTTGGAGACGTCGGTCTCCCTGATCCTCAACTGGTGGTATCCAGACCTCAAGTCTATCTTGGAAAACACCGTGGCACCCCGCAACTGGTCAAACAAATCATCGATCCTCGGCAGCGGATATCTGTTCTTGATGGTGACCCTATCAGCTGTCGGTAGTCCACACAAAGCCGTAGGGTCCCATCCTTCTTCTTCACAAACAGTACCGGGGCTCCCCAGGGAGACGCACTGGGCCTCACGAAACCTTTCTCCAAAAGGTCCTGCAACTGGGACTTGAGCTCTCGCAGCTCAAGCGGTGGCATCCTGTATGGCGCGGTGGAGATGGGGCTGGTCCCTGGTACTAGTGAGATCTCAAACTCGATCTCACGCTCGGGCAGTAGTCCTGGTAACTCGTCTGGAAACACGTCGGGGAACTCTCTGACCATCGGGATGCTCTGGAAGTCGGCCACAGGGCTGGGCTCTGCCACCACACAGGCTAGGAAGCCCTCACACCCCTGGCTCAAAAGTCTCGCCGCCCGAAGTGCCGAAATGCACCTGAAACCTCCGTCCACTGGCTGCCCGTGAAACTCGAAAGAAGGCAACTCCGGAATGGAGAAGACAATCTTCCTCTCAAAACAGTCTACCAAGGCATGGTAAGCGGACAGCCAATCCATCCCCAGAATCACTCCAAAGTCCTCCATCTGTATCAGAATCAGGTCAGCTGGCAGGCTATGTCCCCCGATGTTGACCTCTTAACCCGTGTACACCTCCTCAGCTACAAACAGCTGACCACTCAGACCTTTGATTACGAACGGATTCTCTAACAGTGTATAATCCTGGTCCAAACTAACTGCGAAACTGGCTGCGACAAACGAGTGCGTAGCGTCGGAATCGAAAAGTGTGTAAACGAGTCTGCCAGAAACTGAAACCATACCTGCTACCATGGATCCCGATGCTCTGGCGTCCCTGTGTGTTAGGGCGTTGATACGCCCCTCAGCTCTAGGTGCGGGCGAAGCAGCCACACTCAGCGTTGGACGGGTAGGTGCTGGCTGGTACCCTCCTCGCGACTGCTGTCCTCCTCGTCGTGCCTGGGAACCGCGGCATCCTGCGCGCCCTCTAGTGCTCTGCACGGGAAGTATCTGCTGACCTCCTGCCCTAGATGGGCAGTCCCTCCTGACATGGCCCGGCTGGCCACACTGGTAACAGAGGGGAACCCGACTCCCGCCCTCAGTGAGTCCCTGCTGTCGGCTAGGCGGGGGTCCGGTGCTGGCGACTGGCCCCTGTCGAGGGCCCCCAAAGGCCACTGATGGCCCTGCACAACGTGACGGCTCTCCTGCGGACGCCACGTGTCTCCGTTCTCTCCGGCCCTGTGAGAAGTCTGGCTGAAAGGGCCTCTTCCGCCCGCCGTCGGTCTCTCGCGCGGACGGGTTGGTCTCCTCGTAAGTCATAGCTGCCTCTACCACCCTCAAAAACGTCGGCAGCTTCAGGGGTTTGACATACCCCCGGATCGCAGGTCGAAGCCCCTCGGTGAACCTCCAAAGGCGCTCCTCCTCAGTGGCTACAGCTATCGCTGCAAAGCGGGACAGCTCCAAGAAACGCGTGCGGTACGCGCTCACAATCATCATCCCTTGGCGGAGAGTGTGGAACTCCCGCCTCCTCTGGTCCTGCCACGTCTGGGGAAAGTACTACTCGCAGAAGAGGGTGACGAACTGGTCCCACGTTGGCTCGTCCCTCTCCTGTCCCCAGACCACCCTCCACCACCGGTGTGCCGTACTCTCCAGCTGGTACGTGGCAAAGGCCACGCGGCACTCCACCGGGGGGCGAAGGGTGTCAAAGATCTTCTCCAGCTGCTCAAGCCAGTCCTCTGCCTCAGTCGGGTCCTCATCCCCCTTGAAGGAGGGGGGCTTCAGCTTCCGGAACTGTCCGAAAAGCTCGAAGTGGCGCTGTAGGGGAGGTGCTGGTGCACCTCCAGGCGAAGGTGCCTCGTGTACAGAAGTGTCGGAGGAAGGTGGGGGTGGCAGGGGCCCGTCCCCTCCCTCATGTCCAGCGCCGTGTCCGTCGCGTGGTCCCACAGAGGACTCCCCCTCTGCAACCCCAGGAGGAGGTGCTCGGGGCGGTGGGTGGAGCTCCTCTCGTACAATATCCCGTATCAGTCTGGCGAGGTCCTGGGCCTGGATGCCAGGGAGTGGTGGCTGGTCCACCGAGACGTCAACGACAGCACGTCCACCTCGCCGACCTCGCCCTCGGCCGCGCCCGCGGCCAGTCTCGCCAGTCCTGCGACGAGGCATCTCCTGCAAGGAGACGCGAAACAAAATGGAAACGTCAAAACAGACAGTACCTAACAAAACTTCTAAGAGCTCAAGTCAAGAGATATGTTGTGGTAGCTACTCTAGCTATAAACATGTGAATTGGTTATTTTCCAGTTAGTTGATTCACTTCTCGGGACGACCTTGCTCTGATACCATCTTGTAACGACCCGGTTCCTGAGTCCCTACGAGACACGAGAACCGGACCGACTCGACTAATCCCAAGACCTAGTCGTCCAACGAGGAAGTAACCAAAAGACAGTAAAATAAACCACATTCAGCATGAATATAACTAACAGTAAGAAAGTACAGCAGTAAGGAAAGAAACTACTACAGTAGGTACCACCACAACAGTAGAACAACATTTATCATATAACAAGAACTGCAGGTAAAGAAGGTACAGCGGAAACAAAAACTACTCACTAGAACAGAAACAAAAGAGGTACAAAAGACTGTGGTAACTCTACTGGACCCTACTCGGCCCAGCGTCCTCTGCAGCCGCCGACCCTGGCTGCTCAACAGCTGGTCCTGAAAAAGGTAACGAGTGTAACACGTCAGCAAAACGCTGAGTAGAGTGGCAAACTAACTAAAGGCAATAGTAGAGTGTACAGTAGCTGTTATGTTCTATTACTTCCTTTATTCACATCTTTCAATTTTCTCACTATTTCATTTATTTCTCAGATCCTTTACTTCATCTCGAATGTCCTCGTGGGAACGATCTTGATTGCAGTCTTTTCCAAAAGTAGAAGTAGCACGTGGTGCTCTCCTGGCCGAGAGAGTCCCCCGTGGTGATCCTACCCTCAGTCAACCATCCCAAGGTCACTGACAGACGTAACGGTGACTACGGCACGCGCGATAAACGCACAGGTAGCTAGCCCGCACTGGCACGCGGTTAGTCGTTTCCGTTAACGGGTGCGCCCAAAGCACAGCACGGAACCAGGGCAGAGCCCTCTCAGTAACAGGGGTCCAACCCCTCCACAGTAACCAAACCGGGGCCTTGCCCCTCCACAGTCCGCGCACCCTCGCCGGACTACCCTGGTTTGCCCTAGTGGGCCTAACAAGTCAGTGAAGGAGGCTAGCAGAACCCCGGGACCCGTGGGGTAGCTAGTACTCTCCTAACACTAGTAGCTCTCCTCGGTACTACGTACACGAGGGCCAACAAGTCGGTACAGAGCGGCCAATCCTAACCCCCGGGTCCCTGCAGTGGCTGGCCCCACTCTGCACTAAACAGGTACAGGTACTTCCCTTGGTACTGCGTACCCAAGAGACAGTACAAACTACATCTCAGTTCCATTCCTTTTTCTTTCCAGGATTTCTACTCCTAATTCCCCGTAGGGTTCCAGCTCTTTATCTCAGAACATCATATGTTTCACTTTCCAGTTTCACGTTCTCACAATCCATGATCTCAATCATGTTTCTTTATTCATAACAGGCAGCTGTTAATTCAATTTACAGGCAGCTTTATATTCCTTTCCATTTTTCCAAGACTGCAGTATTATACATTCCACTAGTTTTTCCATCCTAAGATTCATGCCACATCCTAGGATCTAGCATGCAACTAGTTTTCCAGCCCTAGGATTCATGCATCACCTAGGAGCTATCATTCCATACATTTCTCATTCCTAGGATTCATGCAATGTCCTAGATTCTAGTTATGGTTCCATACTTTAACAGATTTTAAAAATAAACTTAAGCCACTCTACTAGGTACAACGGGAGTAATGGGGGCGTGATCGGGAATCCCGCGTGCCTCCGCGACTCCCAAGACTGCAACTGAACGAGGTCCTATCACAAGGATCAAACATAGGGAGTGTCTCAAAACAGTGTATAGCTACTGTAGACGGGTAGAGGAATTAATTCTGAAAAGAACGCAACTCGAATCACGGAAAACGGAGCCCGAACGGGCCCTAAACGGGTCGAAAAAGACGATACTGTGCAAAATCAGACGTCTGGAACTTATTCCAGACGTCTTAAAAAGTGGATCAGAGAATTACCTGTTCAGCGTGGTTTCCCAGACGTCCAGAAGTCTGCGGGAACGTCTGTCCTATCTCCCAGACGTCCGATGGTCACCCCGGACGTCTGGAGGTCACTCAAGCCGTCTAGTACAACTTCCAGACGTCTGATTCGCAAAGGATGGCGAATCAACGAGCCTGCGCACAGCCAACTCCCTCCGTCAGTACGGTCAGTCGACAGGAAGGAAGAAGAAAATGGAATACTCACCTTTCCGACGTCTGTATGAGATACCAGACGTCGTCCTCGCCGTCTGCCTATCAACCCAGACGTCTGATTCTGGAAATTTTTCCAGGATCAGGGCGCGACCCGGACTCTGCTCGCGACGCCGCCCGCGTCGCACCTCGTGCTCCTGCTGCTCAGACTGCAGCAGGTCCCTCTCCACCTCGTTCCGTGCCCCCTGCGCCCTCCGCCGGCCGGCCAAGCTGCTCCGGCGAGCTCGCCCTCACGGCAGAGCTCCGCCCTCGCACGCCGCGCCTCCTCCGCGCTCGCTGCGGCCGCCACTGCAGCCCTCGCGCTCGCTCGCTCTCGTGCACAGGAAGGAGAAGAAGAAGGAGACGGTGGAGACGGGAGGGGAGGCGTGGCCCTTTTAAGGCCGCGCGGAGAGGAGAGAGAGAAGGCGTGCAGGCGTCTGCAGCCGTAGAAGAAAAAGAGGGAATAACGAATATGCGGTCTGCGCGCGCAGGCGCGCAAATGACTCGCGGGTGTGGACGATAACGATTTTTCAGACGTCTGTAAACCATCCCAGACGTCTGGCAAGACGTCTGGATGTGATCCCAGACGTCTGGTCAGACGTCTGGGCCACCTCCCAGACGTCTTAAAATACATCCGGGGCACGCGTTCGTAACAAGATCTGAGAGGCGTTTTTCCACCTCCATTTCGACTCATAAATCTCCCTCAACAATCAATAATTCATTTCTGATTTTCCCTCACATTTTTATTCATCATCCACCCATCCATTAAGTTTAAATTTAGATTTGAAGTCTTGGCTTCCAGATTTGAATTTACGTCTAAAATTCACCTGGGGGGGTCTCCCATTCATTCCATAAATTCACAAAGACCCCCCGATAAGGTTTTAATTGAACCAATTCGTTTGATTCTTTCAAAAATGGTTTTTACAACCAATTTTACAATTGGAGTCAATTTGTTTTAAACGGATTTATTCGAGTGATTCGAGTTTTTATCAAGATAAATTGGCATAATACAAGGATTCTGAGGTGTTTTAAGTTGATTTCGATGCTCAGATCAATATTTGCCTAATTTGAGTTTTGTATTTGTGTAGTTTAGCCAAGGAAAATCAGAATTTCTGATTGGAGGTCGAAACAATGACCCATTGATTTTTATGAGATCCTTTGATCTTCTTGAACATCAATCAATGTTGTTCAAGAAGATCAAGTGATTAGATCACTTGTGATCCACATTAAAAAGCCTAAATCAAGGGCAACATGATTCCTTACTTTCCAAATGACTTTCAATATGAAATTGAGGTTGTGTTAGTGGATTTGAGAGATTAAAATGAAGGTTGGAAGTGGTTTACAAATGGTTTTTGGAAACATTTTATTATATACTCCTTTACATTGTCTATAGTGAAAGGAGGAAATCATATTAGGATCCAAATGGATTTTGAAAGGAAAGAGTGTTTTCTTTTTCTTTATTGCCAGACCTTCAAAAGAAATTATTGTGCAACTAAGTTATAGTGGATTTTCAATGTTTGAGGAAAATCAATAGTCTCTTTACTCTCTAAATTGAAACACTGATTTGAGGATTAAAGGTTTCTGGTCAGATCTGTTGTGCTTAGACCCGTTTTATAGACTTGAAATATTCTTTTTTAAGCATCAGATCAGACCTACTTGGTCTGATTAGAGCAGAATAGTAATAGCTAATAGCTGCTGAATTTGAGCAGCAAGGACAGCAACATCAGTTGCTAAGTTTAGCAACAATGGCTATTGGTTTGTAACAGAATATCAGTAGCAAGAGCTGCTGATTCTCTTGAGTAGTAGTTGCTACCATTTTGATAGCAACATTGAATTATAGTAGTAGTTTGAAGGTCTGAACAGGTTGAATTTCAAGTGGATTTGAGTCGTAATGGGAAGATGACATGTTGTATATTGTTAGAACTTGGTGTATAATCATTCATGCACAAGTTTGGGCTTTAATTTGATCTAAAATGGCTTGTAATCTTGTTTAAACTCTTTTGTCAGCTCATTGTTTCTGCTCAACTATCAATTATGTTAAATTAATGAAATTCAATGTGGAAAATATGTTTAATTGCTCCAACATATTTCATGTGAGATACTGAACGTTGTTGAATGTGTTTAGAACTCTTCTAGCCCTTAGAAACCACTTCATGGCCTTAGGTTCATTTCCAAAAATCCCTTTTAGGCCTCTTATGGGTTTGATTGTAAATAAATAAAAAATGATAAAAAAATCACAAAAAAATAAATAAACCTATCTTGAGTAAGAACAGGTATTTCTCTAAGTGTATGCAAAGTTGCAAAGTAATTCGAACCCCTTGCTTGGTAGAACATACCAGCCGACAGTTCAGTATACTTTAAAATTTAATAAAAGAAATCAATTCAAAAACCCCAAAAAAGGTTTCTTTTTTTTCTCATCTCACTCTCACTCTCATCTCCCACAGCTATTATACATATAAAAATCATAAAAGTCAAAAAATACTCAAAAATGCCTAAAAATACCTGTATATTGTATTTACACTTGTAACTATAACTTAACACTAATATATATGTAAATAATGTACATACATACTTGTAATTGTATTATATATATTTAATTAAGTATTTAGGATGATTTATTGTATATATAACCTTATTATATAGTTATATATTATTTTATATTAGATTAAATGTATATAATCGTAAGTAATTATAAATACTCATGTACATACTTATAATAGCATCCAATATTGTACATACATACTTAACTAATTAATATATACTGTATTATACCTGTATATTAATTTAATTATGTATTTATTATAGGTAATTAAATTATTAAGTTAAAATAAAATAAATTAGTAAATTAAATTGTTACTGAAGCAATCTATACTATACATTTATGTATATATTAATTTTTAATATTTTCAACCTATTTATAACATATTCATACTAAATAATAGTATTTATAACTTAAATATGTATATATCTATCTAAAACATGTATTTAAATGTAACAAGATTAAAATAAATTAAAAATGTGTAATAAATACCTTATTATATAAATTAACTATTTATAAAGTCAATTACATCATTAATTTATCAATTTGTACTTTAATCAAGTAATTAAACCTTAAATTAATGTGTATAATTCCCTAACTTTAACTAATTTTAATATATAATTAAATAACTTATAATCCTAAAGCAACTATATAATTGAATAGCCCTATATAAGGGCATTACAAACATATAAATCAATTGGAAATTGGAATTCAAATCGAGGACCAAAGATGGCCTCACAAAACGCCTACAGTGAGATGTTGCGCCTAATTCCTCCGCATTAATGGTGCCACATCGTAAGCGTTGCAGTTGCTTGTGCGGTATAAAACATTTTTGGTGCGATAGCGCTTCAGTCGACAACGCTGGGTGCACCATACCCATACTCTCTCCCGTATCTCTGATCCGAGCATATATTGAGCATGTGATGAAACTGGTGCATGGGACGGAGGCCTGTGCACTGTGTTGGGCCTACTGTAGGCCTGTTATGGGCTTGAAATGAAATATATTAAAATGCACATTAAAGAAACTAGGGTCGGCTTAGTAGTGGTCTGGTTCCACCCCACTAGGGTGTTGTGTATCCCACGAAAGGTCAGCCCGCTTATTAAAAAACCAACTTTTGGTTTAAGTGAACCAAACTGAGGTGCTATGTGTGAGAGAGAGGACTCTAAAAAAAAAAGAAAACTAAGTGTTGAAGAATAGAAAGGAGAGTTGTGCATAAGAAAATTCTAATTGTTGGTGAGAGGAAAGGCTGAGCGTCTAAGTGTCTGTGTGAGTATACGTATATGTGTATTGTATATGTATATACATATATAATATATATATATATGTATAATAAATAAAATATGTATATATATAATGTATACATATACATAGGTAATATATATATATAATTAGAATAGTATATATTGTTTGAGCCTTATATATATAAAAATAAATTCTAAGTCTTTAGTGACAGATGTATCTATCACTGTAGATATATAATTATGTGAGTTAACTTAGATTTTTGCCATATGTGTTGTAGATTTTTTACTACGGTTATAGTGACATATATATATGTTACTGTATATATAATATATGTTATTAGAGTTACAATTATATGTTAGTATATTTAGTCTAGTGTATATCAGTAGTTATTTTTGTACCTATACTTAAGTATTATTTAGAATAGTTGTACATAACTAACATAGAGTAGTTATACTTAGTTTTTGATGCGTGTTTAGTTGTAAATATGTTTAAGGCATTGTAGTGAGTATTAACTGATTCTTTTGTACATAATTGACCAATTCCTTCATTAATTGATTTATTGATTCAGTTTGTAAATATAATTGACATTTTTGGAATAAAATAATATTTTTTGACACAGAGAGTGGTGTATATCAATAACTGCCTCCTAGTGAACAACATGGAATAAACCAGTAAAAATTATGTAGATAAATAAAATGACGTGACATTTGTTTGCATTGTGACAACTATACTACGACAATGACAACATTTAAAACATCATTTTTAACTTGCAGTCAGTCTTGTCGATCATTTACCATCATACCCTCATGCCTAGCATTTACTAGTCCCTTAACAAATTCTCAAAGTTTAGAATAGATTTTCAACTCAAGGGTATTTTTGACATTCAGCTTAAAAATAATTTGTTATGTTAATCTTGGTCAGATAGACAATAGTGTTCTTATGCCTATGACTTTACACAACCCAGTTCCTTAAGATACTAAGATCTACCAGCTCCCTAATTTAAATTCACCTGATTCTTGATTTTTAAACATAGAGGCATACGGTTCAAGTTGGTCAAAGTTTTACTCCCAGTTTCATTATTATTAGGGTTGGAACACATGTAGTGGAAGTGAATTGAGTTAAAGGTCCTAAGTGTCAACTTAATAACCTATTGGACTCTTTCAGCTGCTCCCACGTGAATTTGACAGCTTTCTAGCCTCCCACCGGGGTCAACCTTAGGGTATATCTCCCTAGAAAAGAAAATTAAAAATCTAGCACCATTTTTTTTCTTTTCTTTTGTATCTTTTTTTTTTTTTTTTTTATAAGCATGGTGTAAGTGTGTGAGGCATTTATGTTCGTTTTAGGGTGGTAAGGATAAGCGCACTGCTTACTAAGGATTACGCATGCAAGCCCCACCAAAATAAACATTAAATGCATGCACCTTATTAGGGAAGTGGATCTCCAAGGGCTGGCTTCTATAAAAGAGTTATTTTCTATCTTTACCTAAGTTCAATATTTTATTAACCTTCTACTCGGGTCCTAAAACTCAATTCATGCACGTGAGGTTGTGTTTCGGTTCTTCAAACTCCTAGACCAGTTTAAACACTCATGCCCCTTATTCCAAGAAGTCAAATTATCCGATTTTGCTTAGTAGGGAAATTTAAGTCGTGCTTAATCAAGTATATTTGGCCCGAATGATCTACAGTTGAGGATGTGGGTTTCCTGATACTAGACTAGAGCACAAACAACTTTGTATTCAACCAAGACCAACAAATTAATCAATTCAGTACATTCTTCTTCCTCTTCACCATTCTTTAAAAAATTGCAATTTAGTTTAAAAAGATTCTTTCCTCCTTTCATCAACAATTTTTTTTTTGTATTTTGGAATTTTTCCTTTTTTTTGTGAGAACCCTTCAAACAAATTGACTTTTTAGTTAGTTGCACTTTAATAGCCTCTATGCCTAAGTTTTGCAATGCCTTCATTGCAAAAAGGATGGTTTCGAAATTAGCTTAGTTCATATGTTTAGAATAATTTTATAAAGGGTGGATGGAAGAGTTGGAAATGGTCAAATGCAGATGATTTTAGGCCTAATTAGAGGTGGAGTCAGCTGTTCTAAATTATGAACCTGAAAGTACAATAGGAGTGTTGTTCAAGAAGGATATGAAAGGTCTTGGGTTTTTACAGAAAATGACAGGTTGCCTCTCATTAAGCGCTAAGTTTACCACCATCAGTTGGGCACAATGCAGCTCAGGTGGAATGGAGGTTGAGAGATTTGCCGATCAGATTCAAATCATTAAGTTCCAGAAAAGGTTTGAGGCATTGACCATTCACAACAAAAGGTGTTGAGTCATGATCAGGAGGGGGAATTTCCACAACTCCATTACCAAAGATCCTCCTCACAAGAAAAGTTCATGTCCACTTTGATCTGAGTTTTCCCAAAAAGATCTTGAGATGGGCATCAAGTAGGAGTACTTTCTGACTAGGATTGAATGATTTTTTGTGAAATGTGCTTGTTGTGAAAGGCTTTCTATTATTGCTTATAGATAAGCGTATTCTCATATGCATCATGATGCAGCTCATCTATTTCACTAAGCTATAATTTCCTATGGATGACAGCCTTGCCGAGATCGAAATTGCACTTCCGTAGTGTCCATTAGACCTTATGTTCGATTTCTACAAGAAGGTGACATGCCTTCTTGTAAACCAGTCTGAATGGAGACATCCCTAGTTGGGTTTAATGGGTGATACTATAGGCCCATAATGCTTCTAGAAGCCAGGTTGACCAATCTTTTCTATCAGGTCGAATAGTGACCTAATGAATCTTCTTAATTTTCTGGTTGGCGAGCTCAGCCAGTCCGTTTGTTTGAGGATGATAAGGGGTAGATACGCGGTGAGATACCCCATATTTTCTAAGTTTGGACTGAAAATGCACATTCATAAAATGGGTCCCCCCATTAGAGAGGATAGCTTTCGAGACATCGAACTGAGAAAAGATGTTATTGTGAATAAATTTGATAACCACTTTGTGGTCATTGGTTTGGGTTAGAATGACTTCTATCCATTTGAACACGTTGTCCATAGCAAGAAGTATATACTCGAAGCCATTCAAGTTTGAGAAAGGTCTCATGGAATCAATCCCCTATATAGCAAAAATTTCGCATACGATGATTGGATTCAAGGGCATTGATCGTTTATTTTCTCAACATAGTTAATTAAGTTAATTAGGCTTAATTATGTGCAAAAGAAAGTAACTTACGTTAACTTGAATTAATGTCGATTGAGTAGTATAGGATCAAGCTAACCTAACATTTTAGATTTTAATTCTTTTTTTAATTGGTTGAGTCCAGGTCGTTCACTGGGAGGCATAACTTAATTTAATTTACCATTAAATCCTAAGCATAAATTACTAATTACTTGATCAATTGGAATTATAATTAGATTACTTTAAGAATATGAATCTTGCATAAAGGATATTCAATTAAAGATATGATGCAAAATTCCATAAAGAAAAACATGTTTACACATGTGAATTGTTATTAAAAGCAAGTAAACATGTTTATTTCACTAATTTCATCTCATATACAAAAGATTAAGGCAAGAAAAAGAAATTCAAATGAATACAAGTGCCTTATTACATCAATTAAGCTCAAAAAGAAATTGTATTTAAGTAAAAATTACAAAAAGAAATTCCATTTCTTTCTTCGTTAATCTTCAGCATCAATTCTTCTTCTCTTCTTCTTCCACCTTCTCTCTCTCTCTCTTTCTTTACCTTTCTCTTTACCTCTCTGCCTCAAGCTCTTCTTCACATTTCTCTTAAGTTTCTTAACCTCTTTTCTTCTCTTTCTTTTCCTCTTATCTTTTCTGTCTGTTTACCATTCTCCTTTGTTTTTTTTTATTAAGCTCTACGAGCTCTTCTCCTCTTCTCTTTCTTTTCCCTTACCTTTCAGCTATGCACTTGAACCACAATTAAGCCGAATTTGAACCGAACCAAAAATTTGGTTTTATGGTCGGCGGCTCGGACCGGTCGGGGATACACAGCACCCCTCTCAGGGTAGGACCAGACCCCACTAGGTCCAAGCCTAGTTTGTATTAGGTTTATTTCAGGTTCAGTTCTCATCATGCACAGTCTCTGGCCTCCCAGGCCCACATGTACACGCTCGCTCACGGGCCCACACTTGCACACCAACAGGCGCACACACACACCCGGGCACGCGCACCGCACGCACCCACACACACACCCATGTTCATTGTGCACCCAGCGTTGATGATCGAACAACCCTATGCACATTTTCCATTATCCAAAGGCGCACGCTCACATTGTACCGATGTGGGACTAAGTTAGTCCCCTCCAAGCTGGACTTTGGCTGGGAACTTAGGCTGACTTAGAGCTCCAAATCGAGCAAACAAGGGCTCGTTGGAAAGCTCTGAAGGTGTACTACAAGTTTGCAACATCAATTTGATGCTAAATACAGAATCTACCCTTCAATTTGAAGGGTGAAAGTTGGATGTTTTCACGACCATTCTGGCCTGCAGAGGTGAACCTCAGGTCTAATGACCTGCAGAGAGAGCTTTTGACCTCAAATGAGGTCCTGACTAGGTTCAGGAGATGTTTTAGCATCTACTGGTGAAGGATAGGGACTCTGAGAGGCTTCAGGAATAGTAAGAAACTCAATAGCTTTGCTAAGGAGCTTCAAAGCTCCATTTCAAATTCTGATCAGCTCGACAAAAAGCTAGAGGTCAGTAGCAACAGATCAAACAACCATTGAAGGTTGTTAAAAGTCTATCTGGGCAGTGTTCTCATTTGAAATTCATGAGAAGGCACTGAAGACAGTATTGGGTTCAAATGAACCCAAACTGAGCAGCAATCGGATTCTTTTAAAACTTTAATTAAAACTCATTTAAATCAAATCAAACCTTTCTAAAATCATCCCAGAAGTAATTTGAACTCATTAATTTCTTGAATTGAAACCTAAATCATCAGATCATACCTAATTTTGACCTCTAAACCTTGAAATTTGACTTTCATCATTGAGCATTTTTAGATGTAATTTACACTTCAATTCATCTCTAGTTGATCTCAAGAATGTGTTCAGGGTGTCAAACGGAAGTTTTGACCTAGAAACCAAGGGTTTCAGGTCTATCGCCTAGGCTCTAAAAGTAGTTTGTTCGACAGAACAAACTGAGGCCTATCTGGATGAAAGGTCTTCGAATTCAATCTCAAGGCATCCATTTGATGCTTCCAGACCTTTAAAATTAGGCTTAACCCTAACCAACAGTCATCTCCAACTCTGCCAGAGTTGGAGAAGATAGATGTCGAGATGGAGCTCCAAGTCTTAAAACTTCAAACAAAATATTGCAGAATGATCAGTGAGCCTCAAATAAATGATCTGGAGCTTCTGAGGGAATTCCATAGGCTGAAGAGTACATCTTGGTTCGTCGGAGCTCCGGTGAGTTCAAAAAATGGCTAAAAGTGTGTAAACAACATCAAAACATGCCATGGATAATCTGAAAAGTTTCCTGAGGTTACAAGGAACCTCAGGGACTCAATAATTCCTTCAATTAATGATTATACTAAAAGACAAGCATTGAATTCACAGTGAGTGAAATCTGAGTTCGATAGAACTCAGAACATGTTCTCTTAGTCAATTGAGTGGAGAGATTATGTTAGTGGAGTATGGCGAAGGTGAATATGTGATAAATTAAGTGAATACACTCCTCCTGAGCCGCCATTGACAGCAAGCTCAGGAGGTTGAGTGAAATTTAGGCATTTTATATATGTGATTCTTAATCCAATTTAAGTGAGGATAGGGGCCCTAAGATGATGATTAAATAAGGGAGGGCCCCAGTGAAGGTGAATTGCTCTCGGATACTTCTGCCATGGACAGCGGAAGCAACCGATGAAGGTGGAGATGGATTAGGCGATCAGGTGTTCAAATCAGGGAATTAAAGTGTTAGAAGTGATCGTGGAGGATTAAGGGAGATGATCGATGAAATTAAAAGATAAAAGATTGCTCCAGTCAAGCTCAAAGAGCTCACCGGAGCTGAGGAAGATGACAAGAAATCTGACATTAAATCTAACTAACCTACCCTACTAGCTACTCTAATTAAACTACTTGCCTAACCTACTGTTACCTGGACGAAGGGGGCAGAGGATCTCCGTCGAAGGTCCTTAACAGAGGAGGAAATCAGAGGGACGGAGGAAGAAGTCCAGCGGGTGTAGACGAAGCGTAGGAGTGGATTCCAACATCGGCTCTGCAACAGAAGGTTCAGCAGATGACGATAGAGATCGGGAGCAAATGAAGACAAACGGAGGAAGATGGAGGAAGTGGAGGATGGTTGCCGGAATTGGAGCAAATAGCCTATCTGCTAGCTCAATGGGGGGAAGAGGGAAGGGAGCTAACTCTTTGAAATCGAAGAGGTGGAGGGGTATTTATAGGTTGCGGCGGCTGAGGAGGAGGGTGAATCTGGACGGAAAAAGGTGTAGGAGTGAAGTAACCACAGGCGTCTTCTCTGACGCCGGTGAGGTTAACTTCAAGCCCTAAATAGGATTTGAGCTTCATCCAGACCGATGGATGAAAAGAGGACGGTAAGCACAAGCTCCAGGAGCTTGGAAGGGAAGGGCAGACGTCGGATGGACGGTGATCAGCAGGTATGGAAACCTCCTGTCGTCAGCTGTCGAAGAGGTTGAAGAAGGAATGAAGAGGAAGAAGATGTTTACAAGGACCTGTCTACAATGAAAGCTAAGGACCTAGGGAAGAAGAAGGACTCGATTGAAATAAAACTTAGGGACTAAAATGTAAACTAAGGTTTTCAAGGTTTATTTTAATTTAAATCTTTTTTTCAACTTTTTATATATGATTATAAATGAGATAAATAATATATTTAAACCTAGGATTTACATTTTTGACCTTTTAGCTTAATTTATTTAATTAAGTAAAGTTACTTAAGTTATTGCATACTTAGGTATAAGTTATACTTAAGTTAGTTAACACATTAATTAGGTAAATTATTGATGATATTTCGATTCCATGTATTAATTAAATTATTAATAATATTAATTGGATAATAATATAGCATTTTTAACTTATTTTAAGGTCCTTTAATATTTTATCCCTTATTCTATAATTAACCCATATATTTACATATTCTTAGCTAATTAACTAGGAAGACTAGTTAATTAGGGGTAATTAGAAGCCATGATGAGCCTCTTATCATACCCCCAAGCCAAAGTTTTGCTAGTCCCTAGCAAAATTAAGTAGAAATATGACGATTTAAACACTTGGGTTTAAATTAATATAAATAAAAACTAAGTGGAGGAATGCTTAGGTCATAATTTTTAATATTCATTTTTTTTAGATTTTATGTATATATAAATGAGTATCCATAAATATACAAAGCATTCTGTGAAAATCTCCTTACTTAGACTTATAACTCAAACACCTTCCCAAACACACTCTATTAAAAATAGATTTTTTTAACGAGAATTTTATCAAAAATTAGAATCTCAAAAATCACTTATTCTTTGTAAACATTGTAAACCCTAGAAACTCAGAATTCAAAGTGTTTAAGAAAAATAAAACTTAAAAGTAGGAAATTAAATTTTAACTCAAAAACTCAATAGACTTAAGTTAATCCTTAAGTTATGAAATCTGATTTTTATCAATCTAAGTGATGTAAACACATTTACACTACTTAAAATGTCTATTTATGCATGTTCTTAAGCATAGGATTGCATTTCATGATATAAATATTGCATTACATGCATCATCTTGCATTTAGAGTAGTTTGAATAAAATGGAGGTTAATTATCTCCTTTTATGTGCTTGGACAGGGCAAATATTTTATCGGGGCCTCGGATCAAAGATCCAACCGTATGGATATGATCAGGGCGACGATTGGAGTTCAACGACTCCAAGATCGCCCTAATCAGACATCCGTAGCATCAGATAGAGACCGGGGAACCCTAGAAGATCAAGGGCCAGGATGGTGTAAATCCGCACTTCAGATGGAAAATCCGACCACACGGATGAATTCGGATCGACGATCGCAGCCGAACGACACAAAAATCGAGTCAATCCGACATCCGTGGCACCATCTACAACTTCCAGAATATGGACGGCCAAGATGGCGCCACATGGCGCCATCCCAGCCGCCCAATCGGCCGTAGGAGTCTTGTGAAGACCGCGCACCGTCTCCTCTCCGCCGTTGGATCTCGATCCAACGGCTGCGGTCGCTCGCGCTTAAAAGCGTCCGCGCGACCATTTCGCCCGCGTAGCGCAGCGGCGACGCAGCTGCGGGCGAAGCGGAGGTCGCGGGTTCGAGCTGCGGTGAGGGGGTGGAAGGCGCGGGCGAGCGGGCGCGCACGAGCGTCAGATGAAGATCCAACGGCCGCGCGTGCCCGATAGCGCCGACGCGCAATTGGACGCTCTGGTGAACGCGCGATCACACGCGGGCGGTGCGCTACGCAGCGGGCGCGGACGCGTTCTAAGCCGTCCGATCTCGCGATCGGACGGCTGAGACGACGCGGACGTGCGTAGGCGTTACGCGCGCGGGCAGCCGAGCGGGCGCGCGTGGGCGCGGCGGCGACGGCGACGTCGGGGCTTTAGCGACGGTTTTATCCGTCACTAAAGACCCCTTATTTATTATTTTGAAGATGTAGTGTCCATTTTGCCCCCACTCCTTGCAACTATAAAAGGAGACCCCCTCCATACGAAATTTTCATCCCTTCCTTCTCCTCTCTACCTCTCCAAAGCTCAAGAGAAGCTTGTCCCACACCCGGGATGCTTCTCGCGAGATAAAGTCCAAATTTTCGTCCCCCTTCGGAAGTGGATCCCGCGACGACGACGGCGTGCTGCTTCGTTCCCGTTCTTCTGCTTCGTCCTCCTTCGTCCCGCTTCGTTCTCCTTCGTCCAGGCGTCGTCCCGTCCGGCTCGTCCTCCAAGCGACCGTCGAGGAGGATTCTCTCTCCCTATTCTTTTTACTACTTTCTAGTATAGATTTACTGCTTTCTAGAGTAGTCTATTCGTCCTTCGAGCGATCGTCGAGGAGGACATTTCTCCCTCCATTCTTTTAATGCTTTCTAGAGTAATTGTTTTATGTTTTCTAGTTGTAACGAAAGAACTTTTTTTATGATAAATTCCTTGTCTATTCTACATCTCATTTTGATTTCCATGTATAGTATTCCTTCTCTCTCTCTTACTCCCTCTCTCTCTTTTATTTGTTGTAGATACTTAGATAGTTTAAATTGAATTTCTTTGTGACAAAATAAAAAGAAACGCGAAGTTTTTAAATCAAACGTTCGCCTCCCTGTGTTCGACCCGGAATTTTAATTTCGGTATAAATTTTATTTGTTGAACACGAATCCTTCGCTTTCGAACTACAACGACGGGTTTTCCGAAACCAAACACGTTAGCGTAGGTTCGTAAACCGTTCAACACTAAGTTTTCAAAAATTGGCCAGATACTCATCATTAACCAAGCTTAGAATAGTAAAACCCTAATCTGCCAGCCTACAACACCAAGGATAGACTTCTAGATCTAGGGTTTTGTCAATCCTTCTCCTTTAGGCCTCAACTGCAAGTCCTCAAAACCTGATTTATTAGGCTTCACTGCCCAATACAAAGGTTCAGTAGCTATGATTTTAAAACATCCGTTCTTGTGAAGAGAATTGTCCTAAAGGCATCCAAATTTGAAAATTTCCAGATCTTAAGACATCAATTTCCAATCCAGATTATTCCAATTCAAGCCTTTGGCTTGGCCTTACTCAGGTTTGGTTGTTTTCTCCTCACCAGTTTTCTATCCTGAGGTTAACACTTTTTGTGTATATCTCCCCGGTGGATCACTGGGTCTCTTATTACTAATTTTTATCTCCATATTTTTTCAACTTTTTCTATAGGATAGAACACCCATATGTAGCAAGGTGTTCTTTTATTTGATGGAAGAAAGGATAGCTTCCATTTGTACTGAGATGCTTTATTTGGTGGAAAAACTGCATAAGTACCCATTTGTAACGAGGTACTTAACTGCAAGGTGTTTTATTTTTTTTATTTTTTTATTTTTCCCCCTTCTCATTTTTCTTATTAACATTATACTCCAAATCCTTTTTCTAGGTGAGTGGCACATCCTTCACCCTTTCAAGAGCCACCCCATGGAAATCCTTGGACTAAAGAGGATTTAGAATCAATCTCTTAACCTCTATGTTTTCGCGATCTCAGATGCCAACAAGACAACTCTATGTGTGTGAATTTTGGATGCTTAGGTTACTTAGTTCTCAAACCAAAGCTTGGACAGCAAAGCCATTCACTCTCAAGTCCTTTAAACTTTTAGTTTCCGCCTACAGGATCTGTCAAGACATAACTCTCCAAGTCTAGCCAAATGTCCTTAGTTGATTAAGCTAACTATAGCCTGATAGACTTAAACACTAAGATTCTACCAACTCTTTACTTAACTCTGAATATCTGGCCTTTTTACTTAACTTGATGATAAAAACAAATATTCAAAAAGTAAAAGGATTACTTAGTCTAATTGATTAAAAAGTTACAATTTAATTCTAAAACTTAAGTTTTGAACTTAATACACCTTAATTACTTTATTTCAGGGTAAAGGATAGAAAGAAAAAAAAATCTTTAAGGTTTAAAGATTCTAACTAAAATAAAATCCTGTTTAAAAATTTGCAAACAAAAGTATGTTCTAAAAAATGTTATAAGTAAAAATCTAAATAAGGATTTAAAGCTCTTTATAAAATATTATTTCATAATATATATTTTTTATTTTTAAAAGAAAAGTTAAGCTCTCAATTACTAATATAAATAAATATTTTTTATCTTCTTCTTTTTCTTTTTTTTATTCTAGATGTAAAGCCCCTTTATTATTTTTATAATTTTATAATTTTTATAATTTTACAATTTTCAAATTTTTATATTTGTATATTTTTATTTCTACGCTTTATAAAGTTTTCCAATTTTTATGAATTTTTCAAAATTTTTCAAATTTTTATGGTATTTTTTATTTTCTTAATTCTTTTTAAATTTTTTGGTATTTCCATTGTTTTAATTTCGTAAATATTTAATTTTTATGTGTTTTTTTTATATTTTCTCTACAAATACACTTGAAGTGAAAATTTCACTTCACATCCCCCAAGCCAAGATTTTACAATGTCCTCATTGTAAGAAGGGTAAAAAAAATATTATACTTCACTTAGTATAGGGTGACAGAAGGAGTCGGATAGAGGAGATCAAAGATCTCTGTGCAGACGATTTCTATTCTGACTAAAGATCAGAGTAGACAGTCGGACTAAGTGAAGGTAATCAGTGTAGAATGAAGTGAAAAATCATATACAGATTCAAGTGTATAGGAAGAGAAAAGTGTAGAAAACAGGAAATAGCTATATAAAAGGTGTGGATGGAAAGTTGACAAACCCTAATGGAGCGTGTAACAGTCTCCAACAAGACTTAAAGCATGTGATTCTAAGAAAGGTTTTAAACGTTGACCATTAACTTTGAAGGGTTGATCCTTGTTGGGTTTGGTGATTTCGACATCTCCATTGTCGAAGAATCCAACAACAATAAATGGTCCTTGCCATTTAGACCTGTAATGACCCGGTTCCGAGTCCCTACGAGCCACGAGAACCGGACCGACTCGACTAATCCCAAGACCTAGTCGTCCAACGAGGAAGTAACCAAAAGAGCAGTAAAAATAAACCACATTCAGCATGAATATAACTAACAGTAAGAAAGTACAGCAGTAAGGAAAGAAACTACTACAGTATCTACCACCACAACAATAGAACAACATTTATCATATAACATGAACTGCAGGTAAAGAAAAGTACAGCGGAAACAAGAACTACTCACTATAACGGAAACAAAGAGGTACAAAAGACAGTGGTAACTCTACTGGACCCTACTCGGCCCAGCGTCCTCTGCAGCCGCTGACCCTGGCTGCTCAACACCTGGTCCTGAAAAAGGTAACGAGTGTAACACGTCAGCAAAATGCTGAGTAGAGTGGAAACTAAAACTAAAGACAATAGTAGAGTGTACAGTAGCTGTTATATTCTATTACTTTCTTTATTCACATCTTTCAATTGTCTCACTATTTCATTTATTCCCCAGATCTTTTTCTTGATCTCGAATGTTCCTCGTGGGAACGATCTTGATTGCAGTCTTTTCCAAAAAGTAGAAGTGGCACGTGGTGCTCTCCTGGCCAGGAGAGTCCCCCGTGGTGATCCTACCCTCAGTCAACCACCCCAAGGTCACTGACAGACATAACGGTGACTACGGCACGTGCTATAAACGAACAGGTAGCTAACCCATACTGGCACGCGGTCAGTCGTTTCCGTTAATGGGTGCACCCAAAGCACAGCACGGAACCAGTCCAGTGCAGAGCCCTCTCAGTAACAGGGGTCCAACCCCTCCACAGTAACCAAACCAGGGCCTTGCCCCTCCACAGTCCGCGCACCCTCGCCTGACTACCCTGGTTTACCCCAGCGGGCCTAACAAGTCGGTGTGGGAGGCTAGCAGAACCCCGGGGCCCGTGGGGTAGCTAGTACCTCCCTACACTAGCAGCTCTCCTCGGTACTACGTACGCGAGGGCCAGCAAGTCGGTACAGAGTGGCCAGTCCTAACCCCGGGTCCCTGGGGCGGCTGGCTCCTCTCTGTACTAAACAGGGGGACAGTCGCTCTCCTTGGTACTCTGTACTCAAGGGCCAGCTCACTTCCCCAATACTATTCCATTCACTTTCCAGGAGTTCTACTCCTACTTCCCCGTAGGCTTCCATCCTTTTTACTCAAACATCCAGGTTTCACTTTCCAGTTTCACATTCTTACAATCCATGTTCTCAACCACGTTATTTATTCACAACAGGCAGCTGTTAATTCAAATTACAGGCAGCTTTATATCTCTTTCCATTTTCCAAGACTGCAGTATTATACATTCCACTAGTTTTTCCCATCCTAGGATTCATGCCATATCCTAGGATCTATCATACAATCTAGTTTTCCAGCCCTAGGATTCATGCAACACCTAGGAGCTATCATATATTTCTCATTCCTAGGATTCATGCAACGTCCTAGGTTCTAGTTATGGTTCCATACTTTAACAGATTTTATTAATAACTTAAAACCACTCTACCAGGTACAACGGGAGAAATGGGGGCGTGATCGGGAATCCCGCGTGCCTCCGCGACTCCCAAGACTGCAACTGAAGGAGGTCCTATCACAAGGATCAAACACAAGGAGCATCTCAAAACAGTGTATAGCTACTGTAGACGGGTAGAGGAATTAATTCTGAAAAGAACGCAACTCGAATCGCGGAAAACGGAACCCGAACGGGCCCTAAACGGGTCGAAAACGACGACACTGTGCAAAAGCAGACGTCTGGAACTTCTTCCAGACGTCTTAAAAAGTGAATCAGAGAATTACCTGTTCAGCGTGGTTTCCCAGACATCCAGAAGTCTGAGGGGACGTCTGGCCTAGCTCCCAGACGTCCGATGGTCACCCTGGATGTCTGGAGGTCGCTCCCGCCGTCTGGTACAACAGCCAGACGTCTGATTCGCGTTGGATGGCGAATCACCGAGCCTGCGCACACCCATCTCGCTCCCTTAGTACGGTCAGTCGACAGGAAGGAAGAAGAAGACGGAAAACTCACCTTTCAGACGTCTGGAATGTCTTCAAGACGTCGCCCTCGCCGTCTGGCTATAAACCCAGACGTCTGATTCTGGAAATTCTTCCAGAATCAGGGTGCCACTCGGCATCCGCTCGCGACGCCGCCCGCGTCGCACCTCGCGCGCCTGCTGCTCAGACCGCAGCAGTCCCCCCTCCGCGTCACTCCGCGCCCCTCCCCCCGCGCCCTCCGCCGGCCGGCCCTAGCAGCCCCGGCGAGCTCTCCCTCACAACAGAGCTCCGCTCTCGCACGGCGCACCTCCTCCGCGCTCACTACGGCCGCCACTGCCACCCTCGCGCTCGCGCTCACGCTCACTGGCTGAAGGAGAAGAGGGAGGAGACGGTGGAGACGACGAGAGGGAGCGTGTGGCCTTTTAAGGCCGCGTGAGGAGGAGAGAGAGGACGTGACAGGCGTCTGCAGCCACAGGGAAAGAGGGAATAAGCGAATATCCAGTCTGCGCGCTCAGGCGCGCAGACAACCTGCGCGTGTCGAAATTAACGGATTTCCAGACATCTGGAAACGATCCCAGACGTCTGGTCAGACGTCTGGATGTGATCCCAGACGTCTGGTCCGACGTCTGGGCCACCTCCCAGACGTCTTAAAAGACGTCTGGGGCACGCGTTCGTTACAATATAACAAACTCAAAGGAAGTTTCATCCCTGAAACTTGCGCCAACTAGGGTGCGGGAAAAGACGTCCAAATAACCATAACAAACTCAAAGAGGACCGAAGCTGGTCCGAAAAGACGTACCCGTGAAAAGCTCCAGGTACCGCTCTCGCATTGCCGCCTCAAGCTCCCAGGTAGCCTCCTCGTACCGCTGGCTCCTCCACAAAACCTTTACCAGGGGTACTTGCTTTCGTCTCAAACTGCGGATGGCTCGGTCTAGAATCTGTACTGGCCGCTCGAGGTAGGTCAGGTCGTCGCTCACCTCGACGCTCTCGTGACTCAGTACGTGACTGGAATCGGCTACGTACTTCCTGAGGTTGGACACGTGGAATACGTCGTGCACACCAGAAAGCTGCGGGGGAAGGGCAAGTCTGTAAGCAACGGGTCCAACCCACTCCAGGACCTCAAAGGGCCCCACGAACCTCGGCGCGAGCTTCCCTCTCACCCCAAACCGCTGTAAGCCCTTCATGGGCGAAACACGAAGGAAGACGTGGTCCCCAACCTATAACTGCACCTCTCTGCGTCTCCGATCCGCGTAGCTCTTCTATCTGCTCTTGATAGTGCGGAGTCGTCTGTGGATCTGCTCAACTACCTCCTGACTCTGCCGGATCAACCTGGGGCCAACCTCCCACTTGGTCCCCACCTCAACCCAACTCAAGGGTGCCGTACACTTCCGTCCGTACAGAGCCTCGTAGGGAGCCATGCCGATGCTCGAGTGATAACTGTTGTTGTATGCAAACTCTGCCAGGGGCAGGTGCTCCTCCCAAGAGCCCCTCCAGTCCAGTACACAGGCACGCAAAAGGTCCTCAAGTGTCTGTATCGTGCGCTCAGACTGTCCGTCCGTCTGGGGGTGGTAAGCTGTGCTAAACCTCAACCTCGTCCCCAAGGCCTGCTGAAACTCAGCCCAAAACTGGGACGTAAAGCGGGTATCCCGGTCGGATATGATCTCCCGCGGAACTCCGTGTAGTCGTACCACATCACGGATATACCTCTCTGCCAACTGTGCTGGTCCCAAAGTGACTCGGATCGGCAAGAATCGCGCCGTCTTCGTCAACCTATCCACTATTACCCAGACCACGTCGTGTCCCAACTGGGTAACAGGTAAGCCCACCACCAAGTCCATGGTGATGCTCTCCCACTTCCACTCTGGCAGTGGAAGCGGCTGAAGCGGCCCTGCAGGCCTCTGATGCTCGGCTTTCACCTGCTGGCACACCAAGCACTATTGCACGAACTCACCCACATCCCGCTTCATCCCTCTCCACCAAAACTCGCGTCTCAAGTCGTGGTACATTTTCGTGTTCCCGGGATGTATGGTGAATCTGGAACCGTGTGCCTCAGTCAGGAGCTCTCTCAACAGCTCCTCGTCTCTGGGAACGCACAACCGTCCCCTCAAACGTAGCACTTGGTCTGTGAAAGAGAAGTCACCTGGATCTCCTGACAGTACTCTGTCGCGCAAAGACTGCAAGTACGGATCGGCCATCTGTCCTGTGATGATGCGGTCCATCAGCTCTGGCCTAGTCTGCCGTGTCACCGTCACTGCCCCACAATACCCTCATAACTCTAGAGGTCGCCAACTGCCCACCTCCTCCAAAAGGCTCCAACTCTGTAACTGTAGACTGGCCAAGCGTGCTGGCGCCTTACGGCTCAAGGCGTCAGCCACCACATTGGCCTTTCCCGGGTGGTAGGAGATACTGCAATCGTAGTCCTTCAGGAGCTCCAACCAACGTCTCTGTCTCATGTTGAGCTCCTTCTGATCAAAAAGGTATCTAAGGCTCTTGTGATCTGTAAAAATCTCAAAGGTCTCACCGTACAAGTAGTGCCTCCAGGTCTTCAGCGCAAAGACAACAGCTGCCAACTCTAGGTCGTGGGTAGGGTAGGTATGCTCATGGGGCTTCAGTTGTCGCGAAGCGTAAGTGACAACGTGACCCCTCTGCATGAGCACACCTCCTAACCCCTGCAAGGAGGCATCCGTGTACACAACGAACCCGCCACTACTGTCAGGGATGGTGAGCACGGGAGCCGAGGTCAACCTCTCCTTCAGCTCCAGAAAACACGCCTCACAGGCATCTTTCCAAGCGAAAGGCACGTCCTTCTGGGTCAACTGTGTCATAGGACACGCAATATGCGAAAATCCTCTGATGAACCGTCTGTAGTAGCCAGCTAGTCCCAAGAAACTGCGGATCTCAGTGACTGAACGCGGTCTCTCCCACCTGAGCACTGCCTCGACCTTGGCTGGGTCCACCGCCAGGCCGTCTCCAGAGATCACATGACCTAGGAAGGTCACCTCCCTCAACCAGAACTCGCACTTGCTGTATTTGGCGTACAGCCTGCGTCGCCTCAGAGTGTCCAAAACCATTCGCAAGTGCTGTCCGTGTTGCGTCCGATCTGTAGAATAGATGAGTACATCATCTATGAAAACCACCACGAACTGGTCCAAGTACGGTCTAAACACCCGGTTCATCAGGTCCATGAAAGCAGCGGGGGCATTGGTCAGCCCAAACAGCATGACCAAAAACTCGTAGTGTCCGTACCGGGTGCGGAAAGCTGTCTTGGAGACGTCGGTCTCCCTGATCCTCAACTGGTGGTATCCAGACCTCAAGTCTATCTTGGAAAATACCGTGGCACCCCGCAACTGGTCAAACAAATCGTCGATCCTCGACAGCGGATATCTGTTCTTGATGGTGACCCTGTTCAGCTGTCGGTAGTCCACACAAAGACGTAGGGTCCCATCCTTCTTCTTCACAAACAGTACCGGGGCTCCCCAGGGAGACGCACTGGGCCTCACGAAACCTTTCTCCTAAAGGTCCTGCAACTGAGACTTGAGCTCTCGCAGCTCAAGCGGTGCCATCCGGCGCGGTGGAGATGGGGCTGGTCCCTGGTACTAGTGAGATCTCAAACTCGATCTCACGCTCGGGCGGTAGTCCTGGTAACTCGTCTGGAAACACGTCAGGGTACTCTCTGGCCACCGGGATGCTCTGGAAGTCTGCCACAGGGCTGGGCTCTGCCACCACACAAGCTAGGAAGCCCTCACACCCCTGGCTCAAAAGTCTCGCCGCCCGAAGTACCGAAATGCACCTGAAACCTCCGTCCACTGGCTGTCTGTGATACTCGAAAGAAGGCAACTCCGGAATGGAGAAGACAATCTTCCTCTCAAAATAGTCCACCAAGGCGTGGTAAGCGAACAACCAATCCATCCCCAGAATCACTCCAATGTCCTCCATCTGGATCATAATCAGGTCAGCTGGCAGGCTATGTCCTCCGACGCTGACCTCGCAATCCGTGTACACCTCCTCAGCTACAAACAACTGACCACTCGGACCTCTGATTACGAACGGATTCTCTAACAGTGTATAATCCTGGTCCAAACTAACTGCGAAACTGGCTGCGACAAATGAGTGCGTAGCGCCGGAATCGAAAAGCGTGTAAACGAGTCTACCAGAAACTGAAACCATACCTGCTACCACCGATCCCGAAGCTCTGGCGCCCCTGTGTGTTAGGGCGTTGATACGCCCCTCAGCTCTAGGTGCAGACGAAGCAGCCACACTCTGCGTCAGACGGGTAGGTGCTGGCCGGTACCCTCCTCGCGACTGCTGTCCTCCTCCTCGCGCCTGGGAACCGCAGCCTCCTGCGCGCCCTCCAGTGCTCTGCGCGGGGAGTATCTGCTGACCTCCTGCCCTAGATGGGCAGTCCCTCCTGACGTGGCCCGGCTGGCCACACTGGTAGCAGAGGGGAACCCGACTCCCGCCCTCAGTGGGTCCTTGCTGTCGACTAGGCGGGGGTCCGGTGCTGGCGACTGGCCCCTGTCGAGGGCCCCCAAAGGCCACTGATGGACCTGCACAACGTGACGGCTCTCCTGCGGACGCCACGTGTCTCCGTTCTCGCCGACCCTGTGAGAAGTCTGGCTGAAAGGGCCTCTTCCGCCCGCCGTCGGTGTCTCGCGCGGACGGGTTGGTCTCCTAGTAAGTCATAGCTGCCTCTACCACCCTCGAAAACGTAGGCAGCTTCAGGGGTTTGACATACCCCCGGATCGTAGGCCGGAGCCCCTCGGTGAACCTCCAAGGGCGCTCCTCCTCAGTGGCTACCGCTGTCGCTGCAAAGCGGGATAGCTCCAAGAAACGCGTGCGGTACGCGCTCACAGTCATTGTCCCTTGGCGGAGAGTGTGGAACTCCCGCCTCCTCTGGTCCTGCCACGTCTGGGGAAAGTACTGCTCGCAGAAGAGGGTGACAAACTGGTCCCACATCGGCTCGTCCCTCTCCTATCCCCGGACCGCCCTCCACCACCGGTGTGCCGCACTCTCTAGCTGGTACGTGGCAAAGGCCACGCGACACTCCACCGGGGGGCAAAGGGTGTCGAAGATCTTCTCCAGTTGCTCAAGCCAGTCCTCTGCCTCAGTCGGGTCCTCATCCCCCTTGAAGGAGGCGGGCTTCAGCTTCCGGAACTGTCCGAAAAGCTCGAAGTGGCGCTGTAGGGGAGGTGCTGGTGCACCTCCAGGCGAAGGTGCCTCGTGTACAGAAGTGTTGGAGGAAGGTGGGGGCGGCAACGGCCCATCCCCTCCCTCGTGTCCAGCTCCGTGTCCGTCGCGTGGTCCCACAGAGGACTCCCCCTCTGCAGACCCAGGAGGAGGTGCTCGGGGCAGTGGGTGGAGCTCCTCTCGTACAATATCTCGTATCAGTCTGGCGAGGTCCTGGGCCTGGATGCCCGGGAGTGGTGGCTGGTCCACCGAGATGTCAAAAACGGCACGTCCACCTCGCCGACCTCGCCCTCGGCCGCGCCCGCGGCCAGTCTCGCCAGTCCCACGACGAGGCATCTCCTGCAAGGAGACGCAAAACAAAACGGAAGCGTCAAAACAGACGGTACCTAACGAAACTTCTAAGAGCTCATGTCAAGAGATATGTTGTGGTGGCTACTCTAGCTATAAACATGTGAATTGGTTATTTTCCAGTCAGTTGATTCACTTCTCGGGACGACCTTTCTCTGATACCATCTTGTAACGACCCGGTTCCGAGTCCCTACGAGACACGAGAACCGGACCGACTCGACTAATCCCAAGACCTAGTCGTCCAACGAGGAAGTAACCAAAAGAGCAGTAAAAATAAACCACATTCAGCATGAATATAACTAACAGTAAGAAAGTACAGCAGTAAGGAAAGAAACTACTACAGTATATACCACCACAACAGTAGAACAACATTTATCATATAACATGAACTGCAGGTAAAGAAAAGTACAGCGGAAATAAGAACTACTCACTATAACGGAAACAAAGAGGTACAAAAGACAGTGGTAACTCTACTGGACCCTACTCGGCCCAGCGTCCTCTGCAGCCGCTGACCCTGGCTGCTCAACACCTAGTCCTGAAAAAGGTAACGAGTGTAACACGTCAGCAAAACGCTGAGTAGAGTGGAAACTAAAACTAAAGACAACAGTAGAGTGTACAGTAGCTGCTATGTTCTATTACTTTCTTTATTCACATCTTTCAATTGTCTCACTATTTCATTTATTCCCCAGATCTTTTTCTTGATCTCGAATGTTCCTCGTGGGAATGATCTTGATTGCAGTCTTTTCCAAAAAGTAGAAGTAGCACATGGTGCTCTCCTGGCCGGGAGAGTCCCCCGTGGTGATCCTACCCTCAGTCAACCACCCCAAGGTCACTGACAGACGTAACGGTGACTACGGCACGCGCGATAAACGCACAGGTAGCTAACCCATACTGGCACGCGGTCAGTCGTTTCCGTTAACGGGTGCGCCCAAAGCACAGCACGGAACCAGTCCAGGGTAGAGCCCTCTCAGTAACAGGGGTCCAACCCCTCCACAGTAACCAAACTGGGGCCTTGCCCCTCCACAGTCCGCGCATCCTCGCCTGACTACCCTAGTTTGCCCCAGCGGGCCTAACAAGTCGGTGTGGGAGGCTAGCAGAACCCCGGGGCCCGTGGGGTAGCTAGTACCTCCCTACACTAGTAGCTCTCCTCGATACTACGTACGCGAGGGCTAGCAAGTCGGTACAGAGTGGCCAGTCCTAACCTAGGTCCCTAGGGCGGCTGGCTCCGCTCTGTACTAAACAAGGGGACAGTTGCTCTCCTTGGTACTCCGTACTCAAGGGCCAGCTCACTTCCCCAATACTATTCCATTCACTTTCCAAGAGTTCTACTCCTACTTCCCCGTAGGGTTCCATCCTTTTTACTCAAACATCCAGGTTTCACTTTCCAGTTTCACATTCTTACAATCCATGTTCTCAACCACGTTATTTATTCACAACAGGCAGCTGTTAATTCAAATTACAGGCAGCTTTATATCTCTTTCCATTTTCCAAAACTGCAGTATTATAATTCCACTAGTTTTTCCCATCCTAGGATTCATGCCATATCCTAGGATCTATCATACAATCTAGTTTTCCAGCCCTAGGATTCATGCAACACCTAGGAGCTATCATATATTTCTCATTCCTAGGATTCATGCAACGTCCTAGGTTCTAGTTATGGTTCCATACTTTAACAGATTTTATTAATAACTTAAAACCACTCTACCAGGTACAACGGGAGAAATGGGGGCGTGATCGGGAATCCCACGTGCCTCCGCGACTCCCAAGACTGCAACTGAAGGAGGTCCTATCACAAGGATCAAACACAAGGAGCGTCTCAAAACAGTGTATAGCTACTGTAGACGGGTAGAGGAATTAATTCTGAAAAGAACGCAACTCGAATCGCGGAAAACGGAACCCGAACGGGCCCTAAACGGGTCGAAAACGACGACACTGTGCAAAAGCAGACGTCTGGAACTTCTTCCAGACGTCTTAAAAAGTGAATCAGAGAATTACCTGTTCAGCGTGGTTTCCCAGACATCCAGAAGTCTGAGGGGACGTCTGGCCTAGCTCCCAGACGTCCGATGGTCACCCTGGATGTCTGGAGGTCGCTCCTGCCGTCTGGTACAACAGCCAGACGTCTGATTCGCGTTGGATGGCGAATCACCGAGCCTGCGCACACCCATCTCGCTCCCTTAGTACGGTCAGTCGACAGGAAGGAAGAAGAAGACGGAAAACTCACCTTTCAGACGTCTGGAATGTCTTCAAGACGTCGCCCTCGCCGTCTGGCTATAAACCCAGACGTCTGATTCTGGAAATTCTTCCAGAATCAGGGTGCCACTCGGCATCCGCTCGCGACGCCGCCCGCGTCGCACCTCGCGCGCCTGCTGCTCAGACCGCAGCAGTCCCCCCTCCGCGTCACTCCGCGCCCCTCCCCCCGCGCCCTCCGCCGGCCGTCCCTAGCAGCCCCGGCGAGCTCGCCCTCACGGCAGAGCTCCGCTCTCGCACGCCGCACCTCCTCCGCGCTCACTGCGGCCGCTGCTGCCGCCCTCGCGCTCGCGCTCACGCTCACTGGCTGAAGGAGAAGAGGGAGGAGACGGTGGAGACGACGGGAGGGAGCGCGTGGCCTTTTAAGGCCACGCGAGGAGGAGAGAGAGGACGCGGTAGGCGTCTGCAGCCGCAGGGAAAGAGGGAATAAGCGAATATCCGGTCTGCGCGCTCAGGCGTGCAGACGACCCGCGCGTGTCGAAATTAACGGATTTCCAGACATCTGGAAACGATCCCAGACGTCTGGTCAGACGTCTGGATGTGATCCCAGACGTCTGGTCCGACGTCTGGGCCACCTCCCAGACTTCTTAAAAGACGTCTGGGGCACGCGTTCGTTACAAGACCTAAGTTTCCCAGGGAAGAGCTTCAAACAGGCATCAAAAAGCAACACCTTCTGACCAGGTGTAAAAGATTTGCGGAAAATGTGTCTATCATGGAAGGCTTTGAGTTTTTCCTTATACAACTTTGAACTCTCATAGGAATCATGACTCAATTCCTCAAGTTCACTAAGCTGCAACCTACGATGATCACCAGCCTTCGCAAGGTCAAAATTACAGGCTTTAATTGCCCAATTGGACTTGTGTTCAATTTCTACAGGAAGATGACAGGGTTTCCCGTAAACAAGTTTGTATGGAGACATGCCTATTGGTGTTTTGTGGGTAGTCCTATAAGCCCACAAAGCCTCATCTGAATAGGAAGACCAATCCTTCTTGTCTGGTCAAATTGTCATTTGAAGGATCTTGTTGATCTCTTGATTAGAGACCTTAGTTTGCCCATTAGTTTGGGGATGATAAGGTGTAGAAATACGATGTGTAACCCCATATTTTATAAGTAAATTCCTAAACTGGGCATTATTAAAATGGGAACCGCCGTCAAAAATGATAGCATGAGGTACCCCAAAACGAGCGATAATGACTCTGAATAAAAGGAATGACAACTCGATGATCATTTGTGTGTGTGGGTATGGCTTCAACCCAACAAGAAAATAAGCAACAGCAAGTAAAATATATTCAAAGCCAAAAGAGGATGGAAACGGACCCATAAAGTCTATGCCCCAAATATCAAAGATTTCATAGACAACAATCAGATTCAAAGGCATCATGTCTTTTCGAGACATGCCACCAAGAGTTTGGCAGTGACTACATGCCTTACAATATGTCTGTGAATCTGCAAAGAAAGTGGGCCAATAAAACCCGCATTGTGGAACTTTTGCAGTGGTCTTTCGACCAGAAAAATGACCACCACAAGCCTGGTCATGACATAAAGAAAGGATAGAATCAATCTTAGAAGAAGTAACACAATGCTTGATGATTTGATCATTACAGAGTCAGAAAAGATATGGAACTTCCCAGAAATAGTATTTTGCTTTTGATTTGAGTCGTGATTTGAGATTCCCATCCCAATCTGGCGGGAATTGATGTGTAACCAAATAGTTAACAATATCTACGTACCAAGGAAGATCTAAGGATATAGTCAAAAGATGTTCATCAGGAAAGTGTTCAGCGATTGAAGGAGATGATTCAATAGTATCAGAAGGAAGGCGGGAAAAATGGTCGACAACAACATTCTATCGTCCCGCCTTATCATGAATTTCTAGGTCAAACTCTTGCAAAAGCAAGATCCATCTGATCAACCTAGGTTTCATGTCCTTTTTGGATAGAAGGTGTCGAATTGCTGAGTGATTAGAGGACACAATGATTCAAGATTCGAGTATATAAGATCTGAATTTTTCTAATCCAAATACTATCGCTAGTAATTCCTTTTCCATAACTGTGTAATTCCTTTGTGCCTCATTCAAAGTTTTACTAGCGTAGTAAATCACTACCAGATTCCTCTCAATTTTCTGAACTAAAACAGCTCCAATTGCATAATCTGATGCATCACACATGATTTCAAATGGTAAATCCAAATTAGGTGGCTGCAAGATCAAAGCCTGTGTAACTCTGTCTCTCAATGTTTCAAATGCAGAAATACACTCCTCACTCATCTCAAAAGTAGTATCCTTTGTGAGGAGGTTTGAGAGTGGTCGGGAAATCTTTGAAAAGTCAAGTATAAATCTTCTATAAAATCCCACATGCCCAAGAAAAGATCTAATACCTTTGCTCGAGTTAGGAATAGGAAGATTTGCAATTTGATTGATCTTAGCTCGATCTACTTGGATACCTCGCTCAGACACAAGGTGACCAAGTACAATGCCCTCTGGAATCATAAAATGGCTCTTCTCCCAACTGAGGACAAGATTCACTTCTATACATCTCTTGAGAATCTTCGACAAATTATCCAGACATATATCAAATGTTTCCTCGAAGACTGAAAAATCATTCATAAAAACCTCCATATATTCACCCACCATTTCAGTAAAAATGGCTAACATGCAACGCTGAAAAGTCACGGGTGCATTGCAAAGCCCAAATGGCATTCTTCAGAAAGCAAAGGTTCCGAAGGGGCAGGTGAAAGTCATTTTCTCTTGATCTTCAGGATAAATTGCTACTTGATTATATCCAGAGTAACCATCCAAAAAGCAGAAGAACCTATCACCAGCTAATCTCTCAAGGATCTGATCAATGAATGGCAAAGGAAAGTGGTCCTTCTTTGTAACTGTGTTAAGCTTACGATAGTCAATGCAAACCCGCCACTAATTCGCAATTCGTGTGGGAATGGTTTCTCCAGATTCAATCTTAATTATGGTGAATCCTGCCTTTTTAGGTACCACTTGAATTGGACTCACCCAAGGGCTATCATATATAAGGTAAATAATGTCAGCATCTAGCCACTTGATTATTTATTTCTTTATGACCTCCTTTAAATTCAGATTTAGACGTCTTTGAGCTTCCCTTGAAGGTCGTGTCGCATCTTCAATATAGATGCGATGAGTACAAAAATTGGGGCTAATCTCGGTGAGATCATGTAAAGTCCACCCAATTTCCTTCATGTGATCTCGTAAAACCTTGATCAATTTTGATTCTTGTGATTCAGAAAGATGAGAGTTAATCATTTCAGGATATGTTTGATCAGATTCTAGATAAACATATTTAAGATTATCAGGCAATGGTTTCAATTCTAATGCAGGAGTAGAATCAATAGTAGGATTTGGGGTGGGATTTTCGACTGCAAAGAGTGAATTAAATGAGTTGTGAGATTCAGATTCAGGATTGAGTATAGATTCTGATAACGGGTTTTCGTTTTGAGGGTATAAGATATCAAAAGATGTGCTCTCTAGTTCTGAGGAACTAAGGTCATCCTCAAAAACTGAAATAGATCTAATTTCCTCAATCTAATTGCAATCCAATCCTCTAGAAGCTCTAAATATATCCAATTTAATTGTCTTCTCCCCAAATTTCAACTCAATCTTTCCAGATTCACAATCTATGTTGGCCCTTGCAGTGGCCAAAAAGGGTCTCCCTAAAATAATTAGAGTATCTCTAATGTGTTCAGGTACTTCCATATCAAGTACAATAAAATCCACCAGAAAATAAAAGTCTCAAACTCTTACAATTATGTCCTCCAACATTCCTTTAGGTGACTTAATAGATCTATCAGCTAATTGTAAAGTCACATTGGTAGACTTAAGGTTTTCTATTTGGAAATGTTTTACCAAAGATGAAGGAATGAGGTTAATAGATGCTCCTAAATCTAGGAGGACTCTATCAAAACGCTGGTCCCTAAAATGTTTACAAGGCAAAATCGGGTTTAAAATAAATGCATCGTAGTATAGCCAAAATCGCTTTGAAAACAAATGAAATTTTATTACTCGAAAAATATAAATCCTAGGTCGAACACAGGGAGAAAATTGGGATTTATAAACCAAGAACACAACTTTCAAATTTGATAAAAATATGCAATGAAGAATTAAAGTTATAAAGCAAGAAAAATGATCTCAATGTATATAGAAGCTAAAAATGAAATATGGAAGTCTGATGTAAAAATCAGATGTCTTAAGTGCTTAGTGCTACAGTGCTTTTGATTTTTCTCTTCTATTCTCTATCTTCAGCTTCTTTCTTCTTCTTTCTTTCTCTGGCTCTTCTTCTTCTTCGCTGATTCCCTCTCTCTTTTTTGACCTTTGCTTCTTCTTTCTCTTCTTTCTTCTTTCTCCTTGCTTCTGACTTCAACCTTGCTTTTTCTCTTCAGCCGAGCCTTCTTAGACTTCTACCCTTCTCCTTCTTCTTCCTTCGGCTTCTGCTGAGGCTCTCTTTCCTTAGCTTCCTCTTCAGCCTTCTTCTTCTTCTCCTACGACTTCACCCTTAGCTTCTACTGTGGCTTCCTCCTTCCTCTTCTTTGGCTTCACCCTCTTTTTCCCTTGAGAGCAAAACCTACCCCCTACCCTCCCCGCAAATTCTCTCTTCTTTCTTCTCTCTTAGGCTCTCTCTCCCAGAGCCTTCTCGGGTTAATGGGTCGGGTCAGCGTGCCCGAGACCAGGTCCACCAGCGTGCATGGTGGGCGAGGAGTGCGCGAGTAGTCGGGTCAAGAACCAGGTCCGCGGAGGTGTGGGTCGCGGACGAGGCATATGGGATGAGTGGGACCTCACCCCGTGTCAGGAGGCATTAAGCCCCTGGCACTTTTTCCACTTATATCGCTTCGCCTGCTCGAAAACTTCCAAAGTGGGACAAAATGTCCCACCTTCTTCTCGAGTGCGCCCGCAACAGATGACGCACTCGATTGCAGCAGATGCGGGGACTTGGCCTCTAATTGCTGGGCTAGAGTTATTCACGAAGGAAACCTGCATGTCTAGAACCTGAAAACCTAAAGCCTGAAGCCTTGGATGAAGCTTGCAAGCTTCTTCAAGCTTGCTCCAATGGCGGCCAAGACCTGAACCTATCCACAAGAAAAATGGCCTTACGACCTTGTCAAATCACACAGAAAGCTTCGCCGTGACACGACGAAGGTGGCTCGGTGGTCGGTGTGGCGTGGGGCAACCTGGCATGTGTGCCTAGGTCGTTCTGTGGCTGTGGAGATGGGTGTGTTCGGGGGAAGTGTGAGGAGTGTGTGACGGGCAATGGAAAGAGGGAAGATGATCAATGGGATGTGGCGAAGCTTGTGAGGTGGCTGGCAAGGTGGGTGAGTGCGTGGAATGGCGAATGCACCTCGCCGGTGGTCTGCCAGAGGTGGAGAAGGTGACGATGGTGTGTGAGCATTAGGGCATGATAATAGAAATAGAGGGGAAAATAAAGAGCAAAGGGAGAGGACTTATCTACGAGGGGATAGACGAAGGGGGAGGAGAGGAAGCGGATGGCTCGTATGTGTCGTCGCCGGAGATGAAGACCCAGTGAGAGAGGGACAACGACGATGATAGGGAGGCAAGCGCTGGCGCAGGTGTGGCGTGATGCGGATGAAGGAGGCAGAGGCATCTCTGCCACTGGTATTGTGGTAGAGCGACGAGAAGAGGAGGTAGGAGTCGCTGGAGCTTGACGGGATTTTGGTCGAAAGGGAAGAGAGGAAGATTGGGGATTTTCTCAGGCCAAATCAAGCTTGAGAGGAGCGAGAGGATCTGGGGTCCCTTTTATAACACCCGGCAGAGGACCTTGTGCTTGGAAAGCAAGCTTCCAAGCACAGAAACCTCGCCAAACTTGGAAGGTCGGAGAAGACCCAAATCTCTCATGCATTCACATGAGAGATTGGGTGGAAATTGGAGCTCAAGATTGGGTTCACATGAATGGGAATTCCTCAGAGAATCTCCATTTTAAATTTGAAAGGGATTCTCTGAGGAATCAAGGAGATGTCCCCCTCGAATCCTCGCCGGAGTAGGATTCCTCTGCTGTAATGGTGGAGGGACCTAATTGCAAAGAATGATGAGAAGGTTAGGGGGTGTCTGCAAGAGTTTTCAAAAGCTAGGGGTATAAATGTAATTAGGTTGGACTATTTTGCAAAGTAGGTCAAGGTGAACTTCCCTTAGGTCCAAATTTTGGTATAAACCTAATTTGGACCTAAGGAATCCAATGGTAAAGTTGGATTCTATGTTTGACCACGTTTGACTGGGTATTTTACACAAAAACTCAATTAAGGGCAAACATTTGACTAGGACCCCTATTTAGGTCAAAATAGGTTTTAAAGGCCAAATTGAATGTTCTAAATCATAGAGGATATTTTTTCATAAATTTTAGAAGATTTATTTGAATTTTATCCTGACCAGAACCTTGTTAAATTAAGTGAATCTATTTTAGGGTTACAATAAGTCATTTAATTCCCAGATTTCACATTAACCCTTTTCTGTTTGAACCAACCCACTTTTTATCTTGTTAAGACCATTTAGCCTATGTTTAGCCCCTGAGAAATCCCGTTGTTACACTGCAATGGTAAAATTACAGTTTTACCCCTTACTTCTTACTTTTCTTTCAGAAGGGTTTTTCCTTGAGTTAGGTCCTCCAGTTGGTTATGTAGGAGCTTTTATTCTCTTTTCTAGGCCAAAATGAGCTAGTTAGGGCTCATGATGGTGTTCCCATCACCAATTATACAGGAAATAAATGGAGATCCTGGATCTTTCCTTTTCAAAGGAAGCTTACTCGAAATAATAGAGCTCACATGCTCTAAAAGTACCACAATGCTTCCTTTCTTCGGCTTACGCTTAGGAGTACACAACTCCTTAAGAAATCTTGCATAAGTCAAAGTGTGTTTGATAGCATCTAGGAGTGGAATATTAATGTGTACTTATTCAAAAATTTTAATTAAATCCTCATCTAATATAAAAGGTTATTTTTGTTTCCTAGTCTTCTTCAAAGCTTCAGGAAATGGGACTTGGATTTCCTATTCTACTGAGGTATTTCCCAGATCTCGTGAATTAGCGGGAATTACAGGATCGGGTTCTGCACCTCTTACAGGTGTAGAAACAGGGGTCATTCTAGATGTACTAGGGTCTTGGGATAAGTTCCTTGGATAAACTGGATCCCTAGTGGAAGTTCCATGGCAGGTTGTAATAGAGTTAATACTCGCATGTGAAGAGGAAGTTGATGAAGAAGAAGATGCTTGCTGATGTTGGAAAGATGAATTAGAGATTAAAGGTTGATTTCCTTGATTTAAAAATGATTGCTGTTGATTAAGATACTCGTAATCATGATTAGCAAAGGGTGGATTCCGATTCAGATTTTGATTTAGATTTGGATTCAGGGGTAATCGATTAAGGAAATGGATATGTCCTTGATTTGGATTTTGAACTCTTGGGTATGGTCTCTGCTGGATATTCCTAGGGTTTGGAACTGGCTGGGATGGAAGGGCCCCTAGCTGACGAGATTCAACTAACTATGTGATTTGGCCCCTAATATCAGCCAATTATACCGAACATTGCCTTTGGACTTTAGCAAGAGCCTCAGCATTTTGTCGCTGGCTCTCAATCACAGCTCGCAAAATTTAGTCGAGCTGTGAATCTCTATTTGGCACTGCAAGGTTCTGCAAACTCACGTAAAATGGCCTCGCGTTAGGTTGCTGAAACGGCAATGTAGGCGGGTTTTGCCTGGTCTGAGTCGGATATGAAGGTCTTTGTGAATGGTCAAACCAAGAGAAATTACGGTGATTACACCATCTAGGATTATAGGAATTAGAATATGGGTTTGATCTTGGTGCATATCCTTGAATAGCGTTCAAATCTAAAGGATAAGGCGTGTTTTCCACAAAAATAGGAAGTGGGGAAAGAGGTGGGAAAGATTGTGGGACAAAGGTCCTCCCTTGGGCTGGTGTAAGAGTAGCTAGAAAACCCAAGGAAGATGGATCTCGAGAATCCAGATTATTCACAAATTCCCTCCCTGTGGGAATTTGCGAAATAGGTAAATGCATAGGATTTTGCATAGCAAGTAGAGGTGTAAGAGTTTTCATTGTGTTTTGGACCTCGTCGAGATGCTTTGCTACGATGTCAACTTTGTCCAATTTTTCTGCAATAATCTCTAAATCCTTGGAACTGGACGGATTACCGATCTTGTGAATGCCCTTATGCAGATTTTGATGTGTTGTATTAGTGCCACGCGTGAATTGCAACATAGATGCGTTATTGATCGAGTTTTCCGCCATCCCTTCAAATAGTTCTGAGGTGGATTCTGCATCGCATTTAGAAAATTCCCTCCACAAGAGGCATCGACCAGATTGCGAATGCCCTCTTACAATCCATAATAAAAGATGTGCATTAGTTGCCAATGAGGGATGTCGTGATGTGGGCATTTCCTTTGTAATTCATGAAAGCGTTCCCACGCTTCATGAATTGGTTCTCCTTGGTTTTGAATAAAAGTCGTGATAGCTCGCCTTAAAGCATTGGTGCGATCAATAGGGAAGAATTTCTTTAAAAATGCAGATTCAAGTTCATCCCAAGTTGAGATTGGTCTTCTAATAGTTCTATACTAATATGCAGCTTTATCCTTAAGGCTAAAAGAGAACATTTTCATTAGTAGGATTTCCCTATTTTGATTTCGAGGTCCAAAAGTTTGAGATAGATTTTTAAGATCTTCGATATGTTGAAATGGATCCTCGGACGCAAATCCATGGAAGTGTGGGATTAGACCTATAATGTTTGGCTTTAATTCTGGGTCATTTTCCCCAATGGGAATCCTAACATTAGGCTCTACTTGTGCATTAGATGGATTATAATAGTCTCGAAGTAGAGGCCTAGGACGAGGGATTGGCAAATCAGGGATATCAAAACCCACATCAGGTCGAGGTGGAGGACGGGCTTGCAGATTTTGCAAATTATGGAGAGCAACCGTCAACAAATTAATTTGGAGATTCTGCACGAGCATTTGGAGATTCTGGTTCAGGAGTGCCTTATAAACATTAAAAGGTGGCATCTCCCCCTGACCAGAAGAAGAAGGGATCTTGGGATTTTGGATCTGTAATTGGTCCATAGGATCAAATGCAAAAAAAGCAGATGAATCAGATGGGAAATTAATTGGTTGCTTAGATGCAAACGGTTTAGGTATACCTGTCAATGGAGATATGAGAGGCGGTTTAAGGGATCACCTCCTGTGCATAAACTAAAAAAAATGTGCAAAGTCACACTCACGCCACTAAAACAGCAGCAAACAAGACCTGCAAAACAACGTGAAAAAAATGGGTTTTTGTCTTCTTTCAAAGGAAAGAAGAAAAGTCTTAGAATACGCAAAATAATTTGGACTCAAACAAGTATAATATCAATATCAAAATACGCATCCTAAACCCGTGTCTATGCAAGTGCATATCCTTAAAGCTCAAAGGTCCAAGGTCTAGGAGCGAGACCGCTCACTATAGGCTCCCCAGGACTTTAGTAGTGAGACAGACTTGTTGATCTTCGACCAAAGCCCTAGGAGGTGCAAAGAGGAGAGGTAGAAAATTCAGACTCGTGTGACTCTATTGATCACGCTATGTGTGATGAGAGTCTCATCATGACTTCTAATTACCCCTAATTAACTAGTCTTCCTAGTTAATTAGCTAGGAATATGTAAATATATGGGTTAATTATAAAATAAGGGATAAAATATTAAAGGACCTTAAAATAAGATTAAAATGTTATATTATTATCCAATTAATATTATTAATAATTTAATTAATAAATGGACTCAAAATATCATCAATAATTTACCAAATTAATGTGTTAACTAACTTAAGTATAACTTATACCTAAGTATGTAATAACTTAAATAACTTTACTTAATTAAATAAATTAAGCTAAGAAGGTCAAAAATGTAAATCCAAGGTTTAAATATAATATTTCTCTCATTTATAATCATATATAAAAAGTTGAAAAAGATTTAAATTAAAATAAACCTTGAAAACCTTAGTTTACATTTAAGTTTTATTTCAATTGAGTCCTTCTTCTTCACCTAGGTCCTTATCTTTCATTGCAGACAGGTCCCTGTAAACATCTTCTTCTTCCTCTTCATTCCTTCTTCAGCCTCTTCGACAGCTGACGACAGCAGGTTTCCATACCCGCCGATCACTATCCATCCAACGTCCGCCCTTCCTTTCCAAGCTCCTGGAGCTTGTGCTCACCGTCCTCTTTTCATCCATCGGTCTGGATGAAGCTCAAATCCTATTTATGGATTGAAGTTAACCTCACTGGCATCAGAGAAGATGCCGGTGGTTACTTCACTCCTAGACCTTTTTCCGTCCAGATTCACCCTCCTCCTTAGCCGCTGCAACCTATAAATACCCCTCCACCTCTTCGATTTCAAGGAGTTAGATCCCTTCCCTCCTTCTCCCACTGAGCTAGCAGAGATGCTATTCGCTCCAAAATCTGGCGACCTTCCTCCGCTTCCTCCGTCTTCCTCCGTTCATCTTTACTTGTTCTTGATCTCCGCCGTCGTTCACTGAGTCTTCTGATGCAGTGCCGATGTTAGACTTCCTCCTCTACACTTCACCTACACCCGTCGGACTTCTTCCTTCACCCCTCTGATTTCCTCCTCCATTAAGGACCTTTGACGGAGATCCTCTGCCCCCTTTATCCAGGTAACAATAGGTTAGGTAAGTAGTTTAATTAGAGTAGTTAGTTAAGTAGGTTAGTTAAATTTAATGTCAAATTTCCTGTCATCTTCCTCAACTCCGGTGAGCTCTTTGAGCTTGACTGGAGCACTCTTTTGTCTTTTAATTTCACCAATCATCTTCCTTAATCCTCCATGATCACTTCTAGCACTTTAATTCCCTTATTTAAACACCTAATCTCCTAATCCATCTCCACCTTCACCGGTTGCTTCTGCTATCCATGGCGGAGGTCACCAAGGGTAATTCACCTCCACTGGGGCTCTCCATCACTTAATCATCATCTTAGAGCCCTTATCCTCACTTTAATTGGATTAATAATCACCTACATATAAAACGCCTAAAATTCACTCAACCTCCTAATCTCGCTGTCAATGGCAGCTCAGGAGGAGTGTATCCACTTAATTAATCACATATTCACCTTCGCCATACTCCACTAACATGTTCTCTACACTCAATTGAGTCAGAGAACATGTTCTGAGTTCTATTGAACTCAGATTTCACTCATTGTGAATTCAATGCTTATCTTTCAGTATAATCATTAATTGAAGGAATAATTGCGTTCCTGAGGTTCTTGTGACCTCAAGAAACTTTTCAGATCATTCATGGCATGTTTTGATACTGTTTACACACTTTTAGCCATTTTCTGAACTCACCGAAGCTCTGGCGAGCTCCGGTGAATCAAGATGTACTCTTTAGCCCATAGAACTTTGCGTGAAGCTCCAGATCATTTATTTGAGGCTCACTGATTATTCTGCAACATTTTGTTTGAAGTTTTAAGACCTGGAGCTCCATCTAGACCTCTTTCTTCTCCAACTCCAGCAGAGTTGGAGAAGCCTGTCTAATAGGGATAAGTCTAATTTTAAAGGTCTAGAAGAACCAGATGGATGTCCTATGATCAAATTTGAAGACCTTTCATTCAGTTAGGCCTCAGTTTGTTCTGTCAAACAAACTACTTTTAGAGTCTAGGCGACAGACCTGAAACCTAGGTTTCTAGGTCAAAACTTCTTTCTGAGACCCTGAACATGTTCCTGAGATCAAATAGATGTGATTTAAAGTGTTAATTGCATCTGAGATAACCTAATGATGAAAGTCAAATTTCAAGGTTCAGAGGTCAAAATTAGGCCTGATATGATGATTTAGGTTTCAATTCAAGAAATTAATGAGTTCAAATTACTTCTGGGATGATTTTAGAAAGATTTGATTTGATTTAAATGAGTTTTAATTAAAGTTTTAGAAGAATTCAATTGCTGCTTAGTTTGGGTTCATTTGAACCCAATACTGTCTTCAGTGCCATTCTGATGAATTTCAATTGTGAACACTGCCCAAATAGACTTTTAACAACCTTCATAGGTTGTTTGATCTATTGCTGCTAACCTCTAGCTTTCTGTCGAGCTGATCAAAATTTGAAATGGAGCTCTAAAGCTCCTTAATGAAGCTCTTGAGCTTCTTCGCCTTCCTAAAGCTCCTCAGAGTCCCTTTCCTTCACCAGTAGATGCGGAAACATCTCTTGAACCTAGTCAGGACCTCATATGAGGTCAAAAGTTCTCTCTGCAGGTCTTTAGGCCTGAGGTTCACCTCTGCAGGCTAGATTGGCCGTGAAAGCATTCAACTTTCACCCTTCAAATCGAAGGGTAGATTTTGTATCTAGCATCAAATTGATGCTGTAATTTTGTAGAGCACCTTTAGAGCTTTCCAATGAGTTCTTATTTTCTCGATTTGGAGCTCTATGCTGGCTGGAGTCCCTAGCCAAAGTTCGATCTGGAGGGGACTAACATAGTCCCACATCGGTAGAGCGTAAGCGCGTGCCTTAGGATAAATGGAAAAAGTGCATAGGGTTATTCTGTCGTCAACGCTGGGTGCACAATGAGCATGGGTGTGTGTGGGTGCGTGCGATGCGCATGTCCGGGTGTGTGTGCACCTGTGGGCATGCGAGCGTGGGCCCGTGAGTGGGCATGTGCATGTGGGCCTGGGAGGCTGGAGACTGTGCATGATGAGAATTGAATCGAAAATAAACCTGATACAAACTAGTCTTGGACCCAGTAGGGTCTGGTCCCACCTTGAGAGGGGTGCTGTGTATCCCCGACCGGTCCAAGCCACCAACCATAAAACCAAATTTTTTGTTCAATTCAAGTTTGGTTCAAATTCAGCTCAATTGCGGTTAAACTGCACAGCTGAAAGGTAAAGGAAAAGAAAGAGTTAGGAGTAGAGCTCGTAGAGCTTAATAAAAAAAAACAAAGGAAAGGTAAATGACAGAAAAGATAAGAGGAAAAGAAAGAGAAGAAAAGAGGTTAAGAAACTTAAGAGAAATGCTCGAGACAGAGAGGTAAAAGAGAAAGGTAAAAGAGAGAAGAGAGAAAGAGAGAAGGTAGAAGAAGAAGAGAAAAAGGATTGAGGCTGAAGATTAAAGAAGAAAGAAATGACATTTCTTTTTGTAATTTTTACTTAAATACAATTTCTTTTTTAGCTTAATTGATGTAATAAGGTACTTGTATTCATTTGAATATCTTTTCTTTACCTTAATCTTTTGTATATGAGATGAAATTAGTGAAATAAACATGTTTACTTGCTTGTAATAACAATTCACATGTGTAAATATGCTTTTCTTTATGGAATTTTGCATCATATCAGCTAATTGAATATCCTTTATGCAAGATTCATATTCTTAAAGTAATCTAATTATAATTCCAATTGATTAAGTAATTAGTAATTTATGCTTAGGATTTAATGGTGAATTAAATTAAGTTATGCCTCCCAGTGAATGACCTGTACTCAACCAGTTAAAAAAAGAATTTAAATCTAAAATGTTAGGTTAGCTTGACCCTATACTACTCAATCGACATCAATTCAAGTTAACCTAAGTTACTTTCTCTTACACATAATTAACCCTAATTAACTTAATTAACTGTGTTGAGAAAATGCGATAGCATGCAACAGATGATAGCGAAGAAAAAACCCGCATGCATTCTGCAAATAGATTTAAGTCACAAATATTTTATTATCCTCTTTTACTTAATTTTTTCAAAAGTATGATAAAAAGAAGTGAAGTGACCACTTTTTAAAGTATTTTCAAACAAAAATATGGTCTTGTTATTAACTCCAAGATAGGGATCTCCGTGGATTTTTGCGTGTTTTCCCGCTGATGCAAGAAAAATAGTAGAAAACTTTTCCCGAGTCAGATCTCAACAGAACTAGTAGGTATATGCACTCCTATGAGTGTATGCCTAAAACATGCTACTGCTAGTAAAAAAGTACGCATATTTTTATATTTTTTTAATTTTTAAACTAACTAAATGCAGAAATACAAACTACACTAGAGACTAAGAAAGAAATACTCACAATGGTATTTATAATGGCTAGAAAAATATAGAATAGAAAAAAGAAAACCCGCCTCCTCTCCTGAGAAAACCCACAAAGGTAATCCTAAAAAGAAGACAGAAAATAAAATAAAATAAAACTAATTAGTACAAAATAAAACAAATAAACAAAAACAGTAATGGCGAATATAATCTACAGTTACCTCCCCAGCAACGACGCCATTAAAATGATCATTTTTTTCTCAACACAGTTAATTAAGTTAATTAGGCTTAATTTTATCCAAGAGAAAGTAACTTAGGTTAACTTGAATTAATGTCGATTGAGTAGTATAAGGTCAAGCTAACTTAACATTTTAAATATTAATTCTTTTTTTAACTAGTTGAATCTAGGTTGTTCACTGAGAGGCATAACTTAATTTAATTCACCATTAAATCCTAAGCATAAATTACTAATTACTTGATCAATTGGAATTATAATTAGGTTACTTTAAGAATATGAATCTTGCATAAAGGATAATCAATTAAAAGATACGATGAAAAATTCCATAAAGAAAAACATGTTTACACATGTGAATTGTTATTAAAAGCAAGTAAACATGTTTATTTCACTAATTTCATATCATATACAAAAGATTAAGGTAAGAAAAAGAAATTCAAATGAATACAAGTGCCTTATTACATCAATTAAGCTAAAAACGAAACTGCATTTAAGTAAAAATTACAAAAAGAAATTCCATTTCTTTCTTCTTTAATCTTCAGCCTCAATTCTTCTTCTCTTCTTCTTCCACCTTCTCTTTCTCTCTCTCTTTCTTTACCTTTCTCTTTACCTCTCTATCTCGAGCTCTTCTTCACATTTCTCTTAAGTTTCTTAACCTCTTTTCTTCTCTTTCTTTTCCTCTTATCTTTTCTGTCTGTTTACCATTCTCTGTTTTTTCTTTATTAAGCTCTACGAGCTCTTCTCCTCTTCTCTTTCTTTTCCTTTACCTTCCAGCTATGCACTTGAACTGCAATTGAGCTGAATTTGAACCGAAAAAAAATTTTGGTTTCATGGTTGGCAACTAGAACCGGTCGAGGATACACAGCACTCCTCTCAGGGTGGGACTAAACCTTACTGGGTCCAAGCCTAGTTTGTATTAGGTTTATTTCCAGTTTAGTTCTCATCATGCATGGTCTCCGGCCTCCCAGGCCCACATGCACACACTCGCTCATGGGCCTACACTCACACGCCCACAAGTGCACACACACCTGGGCACGCGCACCGCACGCACCCACACACACACCCATGCTCATTGTGCGCCCAGCACTGACGACCGAATAGCCCTATGCACATTTTCCATTTATCCTAAGGCGCGCGCTCACGTTCTACCAATGTGGGACTAAGTTAGTCCCCTCCAGGTCGGACTTTCGCTAGGAACTCAGGCTGACTTAGAGCTCCAAATCGAGCAAACAAGGGCTCATTGGAAAGCTCTAAAGGTGTACTACAAGTTTGTAGCATCAATTTGATGCTAAATACAGAATCTACCATTCAATTTGAAGGGTGAAAGTTGGATGTTTTCACAGCCATTCTAGCCTGCAGAGGTGAACCTCAGGTCTAAAGACCAGCAGAGAGAGCTTTTGACCTCAGATGAGGTCCTGACTAGGTTCAGGAGATGTTTCCACATCTACTGGTGAAGGATAGGGACTCTGAGAGGCTTCAGAAACAGTAAGAAACTCAAGAGCTTCACTAAGGAGCTTCAGAGCTCCATTTCAAATTCTGATCAGCTCGACAGAAAGCTAAAGGTCAGCAGCAACAGATCAAACAACCTTTGAAGGTTGTTAAAAGTCTATCTGGGCAGTGTTCGCATTTGAAATTCATCAGAAGGGCACTAAAGACAGTATTGGGTTCAAATGAACCCAAACTGAGCAGCAATCGGATTCTTCTAAAACTTTAATTAAAACTCATTTAAATCAAATCAAATATTTCTAAAATCATCCCAGAAGTAATTTGAACTCATTAATTTCTTGAATTGAAACCTAAATCATCATATCAGACCTAATTTTGACCTCTGAACCTCAAAATTTGACTTTCATCATTGAGAATTTTTAGATGTAATTTACACTTCAATTCATCTCTAGTTGATCTCAGGAATGTGTTTAGGGTGTCAAAATGAAGTTTTGACCTAGAAACCAAGGGTTTCAGGTCTATCACCTAGGATCTAAAAGTAGTCTGTTCGACAGAACAAACTGAGGCCTATCTGGATGAAAGGTCTTTGAATTCAATCTCAAGGCATCCATCTGATGCTTCCAGACCTTTAAAATTAGGCTTAACCCTAACCAACAGTCATCTCCAACTCTGTCGGAGTTGGAGAAGATAGATGTCTAGATGGAGCTCCAGGTCTTAAAACTTCAAACAAAATATTGCAAAATGATCAGTGAGCCTCAAATAAATGATCTGGAGCTTCTAAGGGAATTCCATAGGCTGAAGAGTACATCTTGGTTCGTCGGAGCTCCGGTGAGTTCAGAAAATGGCTAAAAGTGTGTAAACAACATCAAAACATGCCATGGATGATCTGAAAAGTTTCCTGAGGTTACAAGGAACCTCAGAAACTCAATAATTCCTTCAATTAATGATTATACTAAAAGATAAGAATTGAATTCACAGTGAGTGAAATCTGAGTTCGATAGAACTCAGAACATGTTCTCTCAGTTAATTGAGTGGAGAGATTATGTTAGTGGAGTATGGCGAAGGTGAATATGTGATTAATTAAGTGAATACACTCCTGAGCAGCCATTGACAGCGAGCTCAGGAGGTTGAGTGAAATTTAGGCATTTTATATATAAGTGATTCTTAATCCAATTTAAGTGAGGATAGGGGTTCTAAGATGATGATTAAGTGATGGAGGGCCCCAGTGAAGGTGAATTGCCCTCGAATACTTCCGCCATGGACAACAAAAGCAGTCAGTGAAGGTGGAGATGGATTAGGGGATTAAGTATTCAAATCAGGGAATTAAAGTGTTAGAAGTGATCATGGAGGATTAAGGGAGATGATCGATGAAATTAAAAGATAAAAGATTGCTGCAGTTGAGCTCAAAGAGCTCTCCGGAGCTAAGGAAGATGACAGGAAATCTGACATTAAATCTAACTGATGTAAACACATTTACACTACTTAAAATGTCTATTTATGCATGTTCTTAAGCATAGGATTGCATTTCATGATATAAATATTGCATTACATGCATCATCTTGCATTTAGAGTAGTTTGAATAAAATGGAGGCTAATTGTCTCCTTTTATGTGCTTGGACAGGGCAAATATTTTATCGGGGCCTCGGATCAAAGATCCAACCGTATGGATATGATCAGGGCGACGATTGGAGTTCAACGACTCCAAGATCGCCCTAATCAGGCATCCGTAGCATCAGATAGAGACCGGGGAACCCTAGAAGATCAAGGGCCAGGATGGTGTAAATCCGCACTTCAGATGGCAAATCCGACCACACGGATGAATTCGGATCGACGATCGCAGCCTAACGACACAAAAATCGAGTCAATCCGACATCCGTGGCACCATCTACAACTTCCAGAAGATGGACGGCTAAGATGGCGCCACGTGGTGCCATCTCAGCCGCCCAATCGGCCGCATGCGTCTGGTGAAGACCGCGCACCGACTCCTCTCCGCCGTTGGATCTCGATCCAACGGCTGCGGTCGCTCGCGTTTAAAAACGTCCGCGCGACCATTTCGCCCGCGTAGCGCAGCGGCGACGCAGCTGCGGGCGAAGCGGAGGTCGCGGGTTCGAGCCGCGGTGAGGGGGTGGAAGGCGCGGGCGAGCGGGCGCGCACGAGCGTCAGATGAAGATCCAACGGCCGCGCGCGCCCGATAGCGCCGACGCGCAATTGGACGCTCTGGTGAACGCTCGATCGCACGCGGGCGGGCACGCTACGCAGCGGGCGCGGACGCGATCTAAGCCGTCCGATCTCGCGATCGGACGGCTGAGACGACGCGGACGTGCGTATGCGTTACGCGCGCAGGCCAGCCGAGCGGGCACGCGTGGGCGCGGCGGCGACGGCGACGGCGGGGCTTTAGCGACGGTTTTATCCGTCACTAAAGACCCCTTATTTATTATTTTGAAGATGTAGTGTCCATTTTGCCCCCACTCCTTGCAACTATAAAAGGAGACCCCCTCCATACGAAATTTTCATCCCTTCCTTCTCCTCTCTACCTCTCCAAAGCTCAAGAGAAGCTTGTCCCACACCCGGGATGCTTCTCGCGAGATAAAGTCCAAATTTTCGTCCCCCTTCGGAAGTGGATCCCGCGACGACGACGGCGTGCTGCTTCGTTCCCGTTCTTCTGCTTCGTCCTCCTTCGTCCCGCTTCGTTCTCCTTCGTCCAGGCGTCGTCCCGTCCGGCTCGTCCTCCAAGCGACCGTCGAGGAGGATTCTCTCTCCCTATTCTTTTTACTGCTTTCTAGTATAGATTTACTGCTTTCTAGAGTAATCTATTCGTCCTCCGAGCGATCGTCGAGGAGGACATTTCTCCCTCCATTCTTTTAATGCTTTCTAGAGTAATTGTTTTATGTTTTCTAGTTGTAACGAAAGAACTCTTTTATGATAAATTCCTTGTCTATTCTACATCTCATTTTGATTTCCATGTACAATATTCTTTCTCTCTCTCTTACTCCTTCTCTCTCTTTTATTTGTTGTAGATACTTAGATAGTTTAAATTGAATTTCTCCGTGACAAAATAAAAAGAAACGCGAAGTTTTTAAATCAAACGTTCGCCTCCCTGTGTTCGACCCGGAATTTTAATTTCGGTATAAATTTTATTTGTTGAACACGAATCCTTCGCTTTCGAACTACAACGACGGGTTTTCCAAAACCGAACACGTTAGCGTAGCTTCGTAAATAAGTTCAACACTAACTAACCTACCCTACTAGCTACTCTAATTAAACTACTTACCTAACCTACTGTTACCTTGATGAAGGGGGCAAAGGATCTCTGTCGAAGGTCCTTAACAGAGGAGGAAATCAGAGGGACAGAGGAAGAAGTCTGGTGATGAGAACCTTATCATGAGCCATAACTAGCTCATTTTGACCCAATACAAAGGATAAAAGCTCCTACATAACTCAAGGAAAGGCTTAACTCAGAGAATTCTGAGTTTAAGGAGAAAACAAGTCATAAGGGGTAAAAATGCAATTTTACCAGTATAATCTGCATACAGGGTAATTCAGGGTCCAAACATAGGTCAAAGCAACTTAATAAGAATAAAAGTGGGATGAGATGATCTAGCAAGGGCTACAGCAATTCCAAGGAACTAAATGATAATCTGTAACCCTAAAACAAACCCACTTCAATTCACGAGGTTCAAGGCAAAGAAAAAATGGAATAAACCCTCTAAAATTCGTAGAAAAATAATCTCTAGGGTTTAGAACCTTCAATTTGACCTTAGGAACCCATCTTGACCTACATTGAGAACCATACCCAATTAATAACTTAATTTGGGTTTTTGCGTAAATTGACCAGTCAAACAAGGTTTAATCTAGAAATAAAATTCACCATCAGATTCCTTAGGTCCTAATTAGTCATGTATAAAAACTTGAGCCTAAGAAGAAACCTTCTTGACCAACTTTACACTTTGGTCCTCATATATTTACTTTTTGGCCCTCAACTTTTGAACCCTCGCATTTTGGCCCCTAACTCTCCTTCGTTCTTTGCGTTCAGGTCCCCCCTGCAAAACCTGCCAGCACCATGCTCTGGCGACCTTGCGCGGAGCATGGCGCCGCGCAGGGTGAGGGGGAGAGCCTGGCAAGTGAACCGGGGGTGCCCTGCGTCGTCAGCCGTCGCAGGGACACCCCCCTGGTCGCTGTAACCCACCATACCGGCCGTGCGAACGCACGGACGGTATGGGTTTCCATCTTCGGCGTCCTCCGGCGAGGGAGACACGTCGTCTCCCTCCGCCTTCCTCCCTGATTCGGTCCCTATAAATACCCCCGTCGCTCCACCGTTCTTCCCAGCTCGGATCTGACGGAGAAAACCCCCAACTTTCCTCTCTTCTCACTCTGGCAGACGCCCACCAGCTCCGGCGGTTCTTCCTCCTCCTCCTCTTCGCTCTGCCGCAATACCAGCAGCAGAGACTTCTTCCCCTGCTCTTCCCGCGCCACGCCGCACCCAGCTGGCGCCTCTCCGGCCCTCTGCTCGCCGCCGCCCCTTCCCCCGGGCATCTTCTTCTCCGGCGACAGTCGATACGACTGTCGCCCGCTCTGGCCCCTCCTCCTCCTGCTAAGTAGGTAGAACTCCTCCTCTTCCTCCCCTCTTCCTTTTCCTCACTTTAAACATCTACTGTCGCCCTCGATTCCGACCCCTCACCCTCACCTTCTCCGCCTCCGGCCATCCTCTGGCGAGCCGCTCCCATCACTCCAGCAACCCACACGGCTCGCCGACCACCGCAGAACCTCCGCCTCCTCACCCTGATCAACCCCCGCCCTTCCACTTCCCCCACATCACCCTCTGCAACCCCACCGAACAAACCCATCTTCCGACCCACAGTCCGACCTAGGGCAGCCCTTGCACGCCGCCCCACGCCTCGCCACCACCCACACGAGCTTCGCCGCACTCTGGCGAATCTCCCGGCACCTTCTGATTAGGCCGAGAGGCCATTTTGCTGTGAACAGGTCACCCGTCCTCCGCCGCCATTGCCGTGCAGAAGGAGCTGCTTCCGCCTGCAGCTGCAGGTGCGCCACGCCCAGATTCGACTCCCAGGCCGTGCGAGGCATTTCGACAAAGCGTCAGGCTGCAGCTGAAGCGAAGCCCTCGCGCGAAGGCCTCGCGTAACGCCGCGATTACCAGCTGTTTCCTCCGCGCAGGCGCCAACTCGGGGTGGGACATTTAGTCCCACCTCGGAAAACTCTGAAGAGGCGCAGCGGTATAAAGTGAAAAAGTGCTGGAGGCTTAGTGCCTCAGCACACGGGGTGAGGTCCCCTTCACCCACCCGGTTACCCGGTCTCGTCCGCGCTCACGCCCCGCGGACCTGGCCCGACCCGACTTAGACTGACCTGCACTCCTCGCCCACCACGCACGCCGGTGGGCCTGGACCCGGGCGCGACCCGTACCCGGCAACCCGGCAGCTCTGGGAGAGCTTTCCCAAGAGTGGCTTCTGTGAGAGAGAGACGCGGGGGGAGGGTAGAGATAGGTTTTGCCCCTCTCTGATCAGGCTGTGTAAGTGTGCAGGCACAGGTGAAGAAGAACTGTGGAAGAAGACGAAGGCTGAAGGAAGGAGGATCACCGAGCAGCACTGTAGCAGCGGCGGTTTAAGTTGTCTGATTGGAAAATCAGACGACGTCCTGAAGGCAAGGAAGGAGAAGGAAGGCGAGGCAGAGGAGAATGCAGAGAAGCCAAGACAAGAACTGAAAGAAGAAAAAGAGCACGAGAAGAAGATCTGAAGAAAGGAAAAGAAAGGAAAGAAAGAAGAAGAAGAAGAACAGGACCGCTCTGCAGAAGAAAGGAAAGAAAGAAGAAGAAGAACAGGACCGCTCTGCAGAAGAAAGGAAAGAAAGAAGAAGAACAGGATCGCTCTGCAGAAGAACAAAAAGAAGAGAGCAGAAGATCTGAGAAGGAAGAAGAGGAGAAGCAAAGAGAAAAGAAGAAAAGCCAAAAAATTCTCTCTCTCTCTCTTTCTTTATTTTTGTAAAAGAAACTTGTACCCCTAGAATACAACTTTCTCACTGAGTTCGACCTCGGGAACTCTTTTATTTTCCGAGTAAAAAATTTATATATTTGAAATGATGGCAATAACTGGTTATACTACAACGCTATAACAAAACCCGGTTATACACGCCCAGCCAACATTTCATTTGGCGCCACTGCCGGGGAGCAACGGCTATTCTAGAGGTAAACATTCCTGTTTCTTTTTAATTTCTGATAATCTCCCCTCTTTTGTGCAGCTACAGGAAATCAAGAAGACAAGCAACCGCACGACAACCACTCCGAGGACAGGTAAATTTTTCCTCTCGCTATTAACCCCTAAACTCTAAAGAGGAAGAAAAGAAAAGAACAAGCAATATAGGGCTAACCTGTCTTCCATACTTAGTAACCATAAAGAGTTGCATGTTTTCAACTCATTAGTCCTGCACACTATTAAGGGTATTTAAGGGCTAACACATTCTTGCCTGAGCCCTAATTACCCAACAAAGAACTAACTGGACCAAGTAGAGCCAACATAAGATTCAACATTAGGGTTTTAGAGACACACTACTTAAATCATGAATGGAGAAAATCCAAAAGAAGTGTGCCTAAACCATTGATTGAAAATACCTATTCAAAAGAAAACCTAAAACAATTGGCTCTCTAAACACTTGAACCCTAAAAGACAAGACCTAAAAGCTCTCAAAGAAAACAAGAGGTAAAATTGACCCCTTGGGTCAACCAACCTTAAATTAGGTCACTCTTTGCACTTAAAAGACTAAAGTTCAAGTGAAACCTTAAGCACCCTGATCTTAAAATTGGTAGACTTAAGAGGTCAAGATCCCCATTCTGGTCTACCTGGAACCGCAGTGACAAGAGAGGTCGGGTGGGGGAAACCCTGTAACCCGTGGGGACGCTCTACCGTGTAGGGGTCTTCGCGGGACTCTCCCTCTCTGGCTGCCCAGGTAATTCTCAGGTGGACGATCTTTCTGATCAAGGGGCCCATCTGCCCCGAACCTCTATAGTCACCCAACATTTTTTGGGTGTCTTGATTGGGTCCAGCACCTGCTTATCTCATCCAGTCCTTCAGTATTTTTCAGGAGGTCCTTGAAACCTCCTATAGAAATTCACTCTCCCCGAGGCTAAGCCTCGGCTCCTTTGTTTTTGCAGAAATCATTCACATAGCCCCTCTTTCCTCTGATTCTGAACAAAATCCCCTTCTTCCATCTTGATTCAAACTTTGATTCTATATCTTGATTCCACCACCTGATCCAATTATGCAGCCTAATTACCTAGCAAGACTACGATGTAAAAAACCTGAACATCTGAGATCCATGAAAGATAAGATGATTGAGGATGCCCTTGAAATCTATGAAATCAAATATAAACCCTCAACACCAATAGGAAACATTCAGGTTGATGTTCCAACAACCACAGCTTTCATCATAAACTGTGCCCAAATTCTATTGACTGAAATTTCAAAAGGATCAACCCGAGATATGCTCATGACAGGATACATTGAGATGGAAAAATTACACCAATCTGAATACCTTCAATGCTTGACAAATCCTGTACTTTGGGAACAACACCAAGATGCCCTTATGAAACGGGTAGAAATGATGAAATCAGTAGAACAAATTATCAACCAGAAATACCCGTATATACCAGAAACAGAGGATGAACCATCTTGGAACAGTATTAAGGAACAATCCAGTTTCCCAGATCTCGGGATTGAGGCACAAAGTGGTTGTAAAATCCCAACCCAGATAGAAGACAATGTTGAATTAGGTTGGAATATTGCAGGAGAACACAATGATAAGCCAAACTTAGACCATGAATTGCCAAGCCTAGAATTCCAAAACTCCTGCAATAATGAGATCAGAATTGAACCTTTTGAGGGTATAAATTCCGCCCCTTATTTTGATAAGGTGACCCTCGAAGGTTATTCGGACTTAGGTTGTAATAATTCTACCCACATCCTAAGCCTAGAACCTAGATCTGAAACTTATTGGGAAGATTATGAGGCCCCTTATGAGAAAGATCAAATTTTTACAGAATATGATTCCGGGCCTCTATTTGATGAATATCCCTCTCCAACATCCTCAGGAAATCTGATCGATTTTTCAGAAAACATGCCAATTTATGATACAGAAACTGAGGAGTTGGATGAGCAAGGTTTTAATGGGGTCTATCCTACCAGCTTAGAGCTTGAACAGAACATCTTTTTGAGCCCAGAATTGACATATAGGCTAGAACCCAGTCAGGCTGCTGATTCCACATCTGATGATTTTTGCTGTGGTGGAATTCATGATCATGAATCTCATTTTCGTCAACTCTCCGACAATTTCAGATCTGACTATAATTGCGGAGAGATTCCCCTTCCTGAACACGCCAGGCCTATCTACGACCTCAGTTCACATGACTCTGACTCCGGCTCTGAGGTCCTGATTCCCGAGATCACTGATAACACAGAATCATTCCTTTTCGATCCTCAGGAACCAAAAACAGAAAATGCCAAGAGTGATTACAACCAAGAATCCAAATTTTTTCTCGAATCCGATTCCTTTCATCCTACAGACACTCTTCCGGCATTTGATAGTTACCCAGAGGACTCTCTACAGAAAACCACCTATCATCTGTTTCTAGAAGAGCCCTCGTACACAATGGCCACCTCGTCCGCACACACAGAACGGATCAAAACCTCTCCCAAACCCCGACCCGCAACCGGACTCAATTTCTATTCAGATTCACCTCTCACCGAGCCGATTGCATTTCCACATCGGGTTTCGAACATTGATCAGACTACATACCATGCTCTATCATTCTCTGATCACCCCTGTAGGGTTCCTGCATCAACCACTGATTATTCTACGAGTCCCTACTTTGACCAGGCTGATTCGACTCAGCCAAACCCTGCGTTTACACTTCCACATTTATCTGAGCTTCATAGTATATGGTGGGTTCCACACCTTTTTATCCACATCTATCAACCCACCAGATTGATTGGGTTTGGGCTGCATCATCAGCATGTTGATCTGAACAAGCACCTGGTTGGACCAACCAGGCTCTTAATCAAGGTGCTTGTCTTACAAAACTCCGCTGATTTGACCATCCCCTCTCCATCGCATTTCCCGCTTGGCTGAAGGCATCAAATTTAGCGCTCAACGGGAGGCAGCCCGTCATTCTCTTTGAAAACCTGAAACTTGTTCTGACAGCTTTTTGCACTTGAGGTTCACCCTTGTAGACAGCCGACCCCACCTCAGATGCTTGCATCTGGGATTAGAAATCGTCCGCAAAAATTCAACCCGACCCATCCACTCATCCAAATTTCTGTCTTAAGGAATGAACTAAGTTAAATAAAAACCCCCTAGGTTACAATGAGGACATTGCAAATCTTAGGCATGGGGGGGGTATGAAAGTGCAAAACTTGTAAGAAAAGGTTTCAAACAAAAAAATTCACATATGCCAAAAACACCATAAAAATTAAAAATTTTTTTCGAAAAAGAATAAAAGGAGAAGGAAATTTTGTGAAGGAGAAGAAGAGAAACAAAATGAAAAAGGAGCACAAAATTATAAGAAAAGGTGATAGTCATTAGTAAGGAACTAAGGAATTAACCTAAGTTCTAGACCTCATTCAAGAAAATAACTGAAAAGTGCATAATGAGATTAGTAAGAACGCAAACCTTAGGCATTCTTGAATAGACTCTTAGTACCCATTAAGATCTGGACACTCCTCAAGAGGTTGAGGAAAATGAAAAGCTGAAGTATTAGGTCTAAGGCTTAGGGAGTATTTGGCCTCGTTAACTAATTTTTAGTTTACGGGACTCAGTAACCTAAGCACCCTAACCTCACACACAGCCTGGTTCAGTAAGCGTAAAAATCAAAATCACGCAGAAGCGTCGCAAAATTCTGAAAAGAACACCTAGAATAGGAGCGGCCGATCAACACAAGTTGATTTGGACGAGTTCCCAGCGCGGAGAGGCGGGAAATCCCCTCGAAGATGCGTAACAAAATATCATCTCCTCGGTGCCTGTCTCTTAGGATATTTACATATCCTACTGGGGGCATGTAAGCACTCTGCTGATTCAGATTCCATGGATGGCATTATCTCGAAGTGTCAATTGCCAGGGTCTGGATTCGGCCACGGAACACCATGGATGGGATTATCTCGAAATCTCAATAGCCAGGGTTCCGGGGGTTGCCATGGGCGGTGCTATCTCGAAGCATCGATTGCCAGGAACCCTTAAGGATTGATCATGGGAGCAAGGAATCTGATACAGACCGTGTTGAAAAGCCAATCCTAGGCTAGAACTAAAAAGAAAAAGAGAGAGAAAACTCTCCAAACAGAATAACTTTCTATCTCTCTCTTTCAAAACGCACTGCGAACTGAGCCAGGGCTAAAATCATTTCAAGCACGGGTGCTTTAACCACAAAGTCCAATAAACCTTAGGTTAGTTCTTGTGGGCCTTAAAAACCTTTGCTAAAGACTCAGGCTAAGGATAGACAGATTTGGATCTTGATTGGTACTAGAGTACCTTTTAGGCCTATGGTCAGCATTCTAACCTAATCTATGCTCAAATAAAAAAGCACTTATCTAAAGCTATTAAAAACTTCATGGTCTAGAACAAGGGTTGAAACCTTAAGTTTTTGCTAAGGGACTAGAAAAAGCTAGGCATGGGGGTATGATGAGAACCTCATCATGAGCCATAACTAGCTCATTTTGACCCAATACAAAGGATAAAAGCTCCTACATAACTCAAGGAAAGGCTTAACTCAGAGAATTCTGAGTTTAAGGAGAAAATAAGTCATAAGGGGTAAAAATGCAATTTTACCAGTATAATCTGCATACAGGGTAATTCAGGGTCCAAACATAGGTCAAAGCAACTTAATAAGAATAAAAGTGGGATGAGATGATCTAGCAAGGGCTACAGCAATTCCAAGGAACTAAATGATAATCTGTAACCCTAAAACAAACCACTTCAATTCACGAGGTTCAAGGCAAAGAAAAAATGGAATAAACCCTCTAAAATTCATATAAAAATAATCTCTAGGGTTTAGAACCTTCAATTTGACCTTAGGAACCCATCTTGACCTACATTGAGAACCATACCCAATTAATAACTTAATTTGGGTTTTTGCGTAAATTGACCAGTCAAACAAGGTTTAATCTAGAAATAAAATTCACCATCAGATTCCTTAGGTCCTAATTAGTCATGTATAAAAACTTGAGCCTAAGAAGAAACCTTCTTGACCAACTTTACACTTTGGTCCTCATATATTTACTTTTTGGCCCTCAACTTTTGAACCCTCGCATTTTAGCCCCTAACTCTCCTTCGTTCTTTGCGTTCAGGTCCCCCCTGCAAAACCTGCCAGCACCATGCTCCGGCGACCTTGCGCGGAGCATGGCGCCGCGCAGGGTGAGGGGGAGAGCCTGGCAAGTGAACCGGGGGTGCCCTGCGTCGTCAGCCGTCGCAGGGACACCCCCCTGGTCGCTGTAACCCACCATACCGGCCGTGCGAACGCACGGACGGTATGGGTTTCCATCTCCGGCGTCCTCCGGCGAGGGAGACACGTCGTCTCCCTCCGCCTTCCTCCCTGATTCGGTCCCTATAAATACCCCCGTCGCTCCACCGTTCTTCCCAGCTCGGATCTGACGGAGAAAACCCCCAACTTTCCTCTCTTCTCACTCCGGCAGACGCCCACCAGCTCCGGCGGTTCTTCCTCCTCCTCCTCTTCGCTCTGCCGCAATACCAGCAGCAGAGACTTCTTCCCCTGCTCTTCCCGCGCCACGCCGCACCCAGCTGGCGCCTCTCCGGCCCTCTGCTCGCCGCCGCCCCTTCCCCCGGGCATCTTCTTCTCCGGCGACAGTCGATACGACTGTCGCCCGCTCCGGCCCCTCCTCCTCCTGCTAAGTAGGTAGAACTCCTCCTCTTCCTCCCCTCTTCCTTTTCCTCACTTTAAACATCTACTGTCGCCCTCGATTCCGACCCCTCACCCTCACCTTCTCCGCCTCCGGCCATCCTCCGGCGAGCCGCTCCCATCACTCCAGCAACCCACACGGCTCGCCGACCACCGCAGAACCTCCGCCTCCTCACCCTGATCAACCCCCGCCCTTCCACTTCCCCCACATCACCCTCTGCAACCCCACCGAACAAACCCATCTTCCGACCCACAGTCCGACCTAGGGCAGCCCTTGCACGCCGCCCCACGCCTCGCCACCACCCACACGAGCTTCGTCGCACTCTGGCGAAGCTCCCGGCACCTTCTGATTAGGCCGAGAGGCCATTTTGCTGTGAACAGGTCACCCGTCCTCCGCCGCCATTGCCGTGCAGAAGGAGCTGCTTCCGCCTGCAGCTGCAGGCGCGCCACGCCCAGATTCGACTCCCAGGCCGTGCGAGGCATTTCGACAAAGCGTCAGGCTGCAGCTGAAGCGAAGCCCTCGCGCGAAGGCCTCGCGTAACGCCGCGATTACCAGCTGTTTCCTCCGCGCAGGCGCCAACTCGGGGTGGGACATTTAGTCCCACCTCGGAAAACTCTGAAGAGGCGCAGCGGTATAAAGTGAAAAAGTGCTGGAGGCTTAGTGCCTCAGCACACGGGGTGAGGTCCCCTTCACCCACCCGGTTACCCGGTCTCGTCCGCGCTCACGCCCCGCGGACCTGGCCCGACCCGACTTAGACTGACCTGCACTCCTCGCCCACCACGCACGCCGGTGGGCCTGGACCCGGGCGCGACCCGTACCCGGCAACCCGGCAACTCTGGGAGAGCTTTCCCAAGAGTGGCTTCTGTGAGAGAGAGACGCGGGGGGAGGGTAGAGATAGGTTTTGCCCCTCTCTGATCAGGCTGTGTAAGTGTGCAGGCACAGGTGAAGAAGAACCGTGGAAGAAGACGAAGGCTGAAGGAAGGAGGATCACCGAGCAGCACTGTAGCAGCGGCGGTTTAAGTCGTCTGATTGGAAAATCAGACGACGTCCTGAAGGCAAGGAAGGAGAAGGAATGCGAGGCAGAGGAGAACGCAGAGAAGCCAAGACAAGAACTGAAAGAAGAAAAAGAGCACGAGAAGAAGATCTGAAGAAAGGAAAAGAAAGGAAAGAAAGAAGAAGAAGAAGAACAGGACCGCTCTGCAGAAGAAAGGAAAGAAAGAAGAAGAAGAACAGGACCGCTCTGCAGAAGAACAAAAAGAAGAGAGCAGAAGATCTGAGAAGGAAGAAGAGGAGAAGCAAAGAGAAAAGAAGAAAAGCCAACAAATTCTCTCTCTCTCTCTCTTTCTTTATTTTTGTAAAAGAAACTTGTATCCCTTGAATACAACTTGCTCCCTGAGTTCGACCTCGGGAACTCTTTTATTTTTCGAGTAAAAAATTTATATATTTGAAATGATGGCAATAACTGGCTATACTACAATGCTATAACAAAACCCGGTTATACACGCCCAGCCAACGTTTCATCTGGCGGGTGTAGGCGAAGCATAGGAGTGGATTCTGACGTCGGCTCTGCATCAGAAGACTCAGCGGATGACGACAGAGATCGAGAGCAAATGAAGACGAGCAGAGGAAGACAGGGGAAGTGGAGGAAGGTCGCCAGAATTGGAGCAAATAGCCTATCTGCTAGCTCCGTCGGGGGAAGAGGGAAGGGAGCTAACTCTTTGAAATCGAAGAGGTAGAGGGGTATTTATAGGTTGCGACAGCTGAGGAAGAGGGTGAATCTAGACAGAAAAAGGTCTAGGAGTGAAGTAACCACTGGCATCTTCTCCAATGCCAGTGAGGTTAACTTCAAGCCCTAAATAGGATTTGAGCTTCATCCAGACTGATGGATGAAAAGAGGATGGTGAGCACAAGCTCCAGGAGCTTGGAAGGGAAGGGCGGACGTCGGATGGACGGTGATCGACAGGTATGGAAACCTCCTGTCGTCAGCCGTCGAAGAGGCTGAAGAAGGAATGAAGAGGAAGATGTTTACAGGGACCTGTCTGCAATGAAAGCTAAGGACCTAGGTGAAGAAGAAGGACTCGATTGAAATAAAACTTAGGGACTAAAATGTAAACTAAGGTTTTCAAGGTTTATTTTAATTTAAATCTTTTTTTCAACTTTTTATATATGATTATAAATGAGAAAAATAATATATTTAAACTTATGATTTACATTTTTGACCTTTTTAGCTTAATTTATTTAATTAAGTAAAGTTAAATTATTGCATACTTAGGTATTAGTTATACTTAAGTTAGTTAACACATTAATTAGGTAAATTATTCATGATATTTCAAGTCCATTTATTAATTAAATTATTAATAATATTAATTGGATAATAATATAGCATTTTTAAGTTATTTTAAGGTCCTTTAATATTTTATCCCTTATTCTATAATTAACCCATATATGTACATATTCCTAGCTAATTAACTAGGAAAACTAATTAATTAGGGGTAATTAGAAGCCATGATGAGCCTCTCATCAGGCATCATATCGTGAAGGCTCATGTTGCCTAAGATCTAGCAACGAGCACTTGCCTTACAATAGTTGTGTGCATATTTGAAGAGTGTCAGCCAATAAAAGCCACACTGGAGAATTTTCGCTGTGGTTTTGTGCCTAGAGAAATGGCCATCGCAAGCCTAGTCATGGCAAAAAGAGATAATATCATTGACCTCAACATCAGGAATACATCTTCGGATGATCTAATCAGCTCCAATATGGAATAGATATGGATCTTCCCAGAAATAATAGTCAGCACTACAATCAATTTGTCCTTCTTAGCTTTTAGCCAATCGGATGAAATCTGGTTCGATGCTAAGTAATTAACAATATTGGCATACCAGGGAAGTTCAGCATCAATGCTCATCAGATGTTCATATGAAAAATGTTCAGTAATAGGAGCCGAAGGGTCAATCATAGAAGAGCGAAGGCAGGATAGATGATCTGCAACTATGTCCTATTTCTCGGTGTCGCAAATTTCTAAATCGAATTCGTGTAGAAGCAAGATCCGTAGAATTAGTCAGGGTTTCTCATCCCTCTTGGAGAGTAGGTGTCGAATAGCGGTGTGATCTGAGTATATAATAATGCGAGACTTGAGAAGGAACGATTGGAATTTCTCTAGGGTAAAGACAATAACCAGAAGTTCCTTTTCTATGATCATATAATTATGCTGGGCTTCGTCCAGCGTCTTAGTTACGTAAAAGATCACTACGGGTTTCTTGTCAACTTTTGAAACAAGGACTGCCCCCACAGCATAGTCTGAAGCATCACGCATGATCTCAAAGGGTAGAGACCATTTAAGGGGTTTCAAAATTGGAGCCTTGGTAACTCGATCCTTTAGAATTCTAAAGTCGTCGACATACTTGCTAGTAAAATCAAAGGAAATATCCTTTCACAGAAGATGAGTCAGGGGCCTAGCGATCTTAAAGAAATCAGAAATGAAACGTGGATAAAATCTGATGTACCCCAGGAAAGATATAATGTCCTTGACCGTCGAAGGAGGTGGGAGTTTTGAGATTAAATCAATTTTTGTACGGTCAACTTGGATACCTTGCCAGACACAAGGTGCCCAAGAACGATGTCATTTGGGACCATAAAATAGCTTTTCTCTTAGCTTAAGATAAGATTTACTTCTATGCATCATTTGAGGTTCTTCGTTAGGTGGACTAAGCATTCATCAAAATTTCTTCTAAAGACAGAAAAATCATCCATGAAGACTTCCAAAAATTCACCCACCATATCAGAGAATATTGCCAACATGCACTGCTAGAAAGTGGCAGGTGCAATGCAAAACCCAAATGGCATCCTATGGAATGCAAATGTTCCACAGGGGTAGGTGAATGTGGTCTTTTCCTGGCCTTTAGGATGAATGCCACTTTATTATAGCTAGAATTTCCATCCAGAAAATAGAAGTACTGATTTCCCCCTAACTTTGTAAGAATCTGATCAATAAATGGTAGTGGAAAATGGCCCTTCCTCATGGAGGCATTCAATTTCCTGTAGTCTATGCAGACTCTCCACGAATTAGCAATATGTGTGGGGATGGATTCTCCTGACTCAATTTTCATAATGGTGAGCCCAGCCGTCTTAGACACCACATGAATTGGGCTCACCCAATGGCTATCAGAGATGGGATAGATAATATCTGCATCGAGCCATTTGATAATTTGACCCCTTGAAGAGTAGGGTTTAGTCGGCATTATCCTTCGTGCATAGGTCGTGAGCCTTCTTCTGTAAAGATTCGATGAGTACAGTAAGGACTTATCCCGATGAGATCATCCAAGGTCTAGCCAATGGTCTTGCGATGCTCTCTAAGGATAGAAATCAGATGTGTTTCCTGATCAGGTGTAAGGGAGGAATTGATAATCATAGGAAACATGTTATCCGAACCCAAAAAGGCATACTTGAGGTTGTCAGGAAGCAGTTTCAACTCAAGTACCCGATTTTCAACAGTAGCAGGAAGGTCGAGGTTGGCTTGAGAAGGAACTATAGGTGAAATGTGATTAGACATTGGTTCCTCAGGGTGTAATTGGGATTGGTTTTCTTTAAGCTCTAGTTCAAGTCTAATCAAATCCAATTTTTCAAGAATTGGATCCTCAAGAAGTGTATCAATTCCATTCAAATCCTCAATAACACCACAATTAATTCCTCTATAGGCCATAAAATTATCGATCTTCATTATTTTATCCCCAAATTTAATTTCCATCTATCCCTCCTCACAATTAATATTTGCCTTAGCAGTTGCTAGGAATGGTCTACCTAAGATAATGGGTGTGTCTTTAAGATTGTTTGGTGTATCCATGTCTAACACAATGAAATCCACTGAGAAATAGAAATCTCAGACTTTAATAACTACATCCTCCAAAACTCCACAGGGTGACTTAATATATCAACCTGCTAACTGCAAGTCATCTTCATAGGCTTAAGCTTAGAATCCTCAAAGTAATCTAGGAGGGAGGTAGGGATGAGGTTAATGGATGCACCTAAATCTAAAAGAGCTTGGTCAAATTCTAGGTATCTAATCTTGTACGAGATCAGAGGGGTGTCAAGGTCTTTCAATTTTTGAGGAAGCTTACTCAAAATGATGGAGCTAACCTACTCTGATAACAAAATAGGACTTCCTTCATAATTTCTCGATTTACACTTTGGTGTACATAAATTCTTCAGAAATCTAGTGCAAATCGGTACATGACAAATAATATCCATTAGAGGAATGCTAATCTGGACTTGTTCGAAGAGCTTAACCAAGTCCTCGTCAATCTGTGGTTGTTTCCTACCTTTATTTCCTTTGGCCAAGTGATGATAACATCATCATCAGCCATATCTAGCTTTATTTAGTCATAATCAATAGATAAATGCTCCTACATAACCGCTAAAGAGACATAATTCATTGCACATTCATTTTGAGAGAAATGAATTAAAATAGGGGTAAAACTGTAGTTTTAACAAAATATCCTAAATGCAGAACAATCATGGGGTTTCTCAGGAATTAATTAAAGGTCAAATGGTCATAAATGCCTAATAAGTGGGTTCATGTAGACAAAAATGGGTTTTCGCGCATTTTGAGAATTAAATGATATCTAAAATCCTAAAACAAACCTACTTAATTAACTTAGCTTTTGGTCAGGATAAAATTAACCTAAACCTTCTAAAAATCATAGAAAAATATTCCCTAAGGTTTGGTATGCTTGCATTGACCATTGGAACCCAATTTGACCTAAAATAGAGTCTCAGATAGATAGTTGCCCTAATTTGGATTTCTACCCAATTTACCTAGTCAAACTTAGTCAAAACCTAAATCTGAATTCACCATCATATTCCTTGGGTCCAAATTAGATTTGTACCAAAATTTAGGCCCAATCAGAGATCATCTTGACCTAGTTTGCATTTTGGTCCAGTTTGAGTCTTTTCTCTCACACACATGCCCCTAACTTTCGAATTTTTTGCAAATTACCCCTAACTTCTTCATCTTCTACACATCCAGGTCCCTTCTGCCATTAGGAATAGTTGCACCTTACCGACGAGATTCGAGCGAGATTTTCTCACTCGTTTCTCAATCAATCAATCTTAGATTTGAACCAGAGATTCCTTGAGGAATTCTCTTTCAATCAAACCCGACCTTGGACCCTAAGTCTTTCCCAATCTCCCATGCGAACACATGGGAGATGTGGGTATCCCACATGAGCGAAAACTCTAGAGCTTTCAAGCTTCTTTCCAAGCTTGAAACTCCTCCTTAGGACCTATAAAAGCACGCCCAGGGCATGCCTTACCTCCTTAGCAAGGTTTGGGGCCAAAAACCTCTTCCTAACCCTACCTCTGACCCCTCTCCAACCAAGCTCTAGTGGTCCTCCTTCCCCATCTTCCTAGGGGTATCCAACGGCCAAATTGGCCTACCCATCCTCTTCCTCGTCTTCCCCTATGCCTCGCCAGTCAAAGCGAGGGTTATCTTCCCCGTTCCTCGCCGTCGTCCCTCCCAAAAGATTCTTGTCTTCTCCATCGTCAGTGTGCCAAAACTGAAATGAATCCTACCCCCGTCGACCATTAGAGTAGGTTAGTTAGGTTTATTTAGAGTCTTAGGTTAATTCCACATACTCAAAAATCCAAAAACAACCCTGACGTCGCCGTTCGCCCTTCATCTTCCTTATCCCTAGCTACCATCCAGTGAAGCTCTCCACATGCTACACACATCCAACCGCCTCGCCACCTACTCCACAACCTTCGCCACATCACCACAACCAAAACCCCTCTCTTATCTCGCCATTCCATCCACCCAATCTCCTCACCAAACAACTCACCTTTGTACCACATATTTCGCGTTCGCCCAACCTCCACAAGCCCTCTCATAGCACGCCACCACCACCAATGCCCTCGCTGCATCCTTGCGAAGGTCTTGAGCTATTTTAATGTGGTCAAGAAGCCTTATTCATGATTTCAGGTACAGGACCTTTGGCCGCCATTGACGGAGTTTCACTTGACCTTGAAGCAGGCATTCTTGCTCTAGCAACCCCAAGTGCCACTTCTAGGTGGTGTGGAATCAACACTTCTAGACTCCCAGATCTTCAATTGGGAGAAAGAGGCACAACTATGACTCCAATTTGTGAAGCCACCCTCAGCTGCACCCGCAATTAGAGAAGGTTCCATCAGTAGTGCATGCAAGAAGAGGCATGTGGGAATAGTCCCACATTGTGGAAATACAAGTACGCATAAGATGATTTTGTGTCTAAGGCTATTGGCCTCAGAACACCAGGGGTGAGGTCCCCATGCATCTCACTTAACTTGACCCGCCTAAGCCCTTATCACTCCTTGGCTGTGACCCATGCCTGCAGCCCTGGACCCGGGTTGATCCGTACCCGATTACCCAGCTATTTGAGAGAGAGGAGAGGAGGAAGGAAAGAGAAAGAGAGAGTAGGGAAGGGGTGGGTTTTTCTCTTCAGAGAGAGAGCTTGACACTTAGTTGAGAAAGGAAAGGAAAGGAAAGAAGAGGAGAAGGCTGTGAAGAACCAAAGAAGAAGAAGAAGGTTGCCGTGAAGAGAAAGACCTGAAGGAAGAAAGGAAGAAGAAGCAAGGCAGAAGAAAGAAGAACAACAGAAGATAGAGCACTGTAGAGGCGACAGTTAAGTCATCTAATTCTTAGATCAGACGTCTAAGTATTGTTCATTTATTTGACATTATTGAGTAATTGATATACATGTGCTTAGGCTAATAATTGTTGATCTAAATCACTATTCTTTTGTTCTAGGTATCTTTTTGTCATCTTTAAATCTTGAAATACTTGTGTTATTCATTGAACATCTAATGTGACAGATTATCATTCATTGAATATCATTATTCTTAGCTTATTTCTGTGCTCATTTAGATTTTAATTGAGATTAGCATGTGAATTCCTATTTGCTCCCTATGTTTGACCTCGGACTTCATTTCTAGATATCTGAGTTTATAAATTTTATTCGTTGAGAGATCGATTGAGGATTTTGCACTACAATGATGATAACTTAATCTTAATCCTTTCTAAGATCGCTACAACATCAAGGCCTCAGGATACAGTATAGCTCTTTGTTCTTTCAAGATAATTTTGGTTGATTGTTGGTTATCCTTAATAACCACCCCAGGTTGGGAAATACTAGGACTAGGGTTAGTGTAAGCCTTTGTTTTTGGGTCCTTAGTACTTTTATCACTATGAGTTATTACAGAATGTAACGCTGTAGGGTAAGGAGTGGGTAGGATTGGTGGCTGCTGTTGCTGTATCAAATTAAGATTTGAAGTTGATGCTTTTGAAATGTTTTGGTATACAGGTACAGATGGGCCTAGCTAAACATAGTGGATTTGGCCCGAATTTGGGTTGCAACATACCTCTGGTTCAGTACATCGTTCGAGTTTGGCAGGAGTTGAGATGGTAATGAGCCTGGCTAGCAAGTCCCAGCCATTTGCACAATTTGGTTGCACACATTTGCCATATCCACATTATGCTACCTCTGCATAGAAGCATTAATCTTCTACATATTAGCCAAGGTCTGTAAAATCATGCTTATTTTATCATCCTTGCTAGTCCCAGTTTGAAAATTCGGGTTTGACCTAGGTTGAGCTGGCTGATATGAGTGTAGAATTTGTGATTGGGGTTGATATTGTGGTCTAGAATTTTGAGGGTTAGAATTCATCGACCATGAGAAATTAGGATGATTATGCCAACCAGGGTTGTAAGAATTTGAGTAAGGGTTATTCTGGACGGCGTGGAGTTTCTTACAAGGTTGAGAACTCTAGAGAAATCAAAATATTGGGGTTCAAAGATCCCCCAACTGGAGTAAGAGGGTTCAGAGTTTCCTCCAAAACTCGGATAAAAAATGGTTGGATAAGCATCCATCCTAGAGTGAGAATGGTGGATGTTATGCACACCTCCCTCCCTATGGGCGAACGTGCATATGTGTTCTGCTAAGAAGAAGTGGCCTTCTAGAGTTGGCACATCAAATTGTCCAACTTCTTCTTGATAATGGAGACCTTATCCAATCTACTGGCCACCAATTCCAAATCGACAAAAGAGGGTAGGTCTCGGGCTTCGTGTGCTCCTCGTGTGTTCGACGATGCACGGGTAGTCTTCCAGTTGAACATACCCAAGGACTCATTGTTTGTAGAGTTCTCGTACATATTCTCAAGAATCTCCCAAATGGTGTCCTCACCCTTACCCATGAAGTTACCTCCACAGGCCGCATTGACAAAAAGTCAAATATCCTCACGAAGTCCTCGGTAAAAAGATTGGACTTGTTCCCATCTACGAACTTCATGATGAGGGCACTTCTGCATGAGATCCTGAAATCGATCCCATGCTCATGAAGTGGTTCCCCTGCATTTTTCATGAAATGTGTGAATTAGTGCTTCAGGGCATTAGTACGCCCTACAGAGAAGAATTTCTTGAGAAATTCAGCCTATAACTCTTCCCATGTATTGATTGGCTGAGTCAGGGGCCGATACTAGTGGGTAGCCTTATCCTTCAATGAGAAAGGGAACATTTTCATGAGTAGGGTGGTCCAGTTCTAATTATTTGGCTCGAGGGCCTAGGCCAAATGTTTTAGCTCCCAATATGCTGGAATGGGTCTTCTGAACTCAATATATGGAAATGGGGGATTAAGCCAATAATATTTGGCTTCAATTTAGTATCAGGTCCCCCAGCCGGAATATGCACCCTAGGCTCCATAGGAACAACTACGGGATTATAGTGATCTCGCAATTGTGGATGTTGTTGGGGGTTAGCCAATGCATTAATCAGGTTGTAAGAGTCTGCATCTAGTTTTGAAGATGTTGGATGTCACCCCCGTCCTCTAGGTTCTCCATGGAATCAGAAGATGCAGAACCGGAATTAGATGTAGAAGGAGTTGAAGAGATGTTAATTAGATCAGAAATGGATCCAAACAATTTAGTCGAAGCTTGACCTTGACAAGAGTGAACAACTATTAATGGAGGCCTTAAGGTGGGTCTTAAGGACCTCTTCCCTTTCATGCACTACAAAACAGATGAGAGGGATTGGATATATCATGGACCCAATCAAGGCACCTAATACAATTGGATGCCTATGGCAAGTTTGAGGTAGATGGACCTCTAGATCAAAAACTCACCCACCCCGAGAATTACTTGGCAACTAGGAAAGGAGAGTCTCATAAAGACTCCTACACGGTAGATCATCCCCATGAGTTATAGGGTTTCCCCCACCCGACTTTTCTAGACCCTATGGTTCCAAGTAGATCGAAAATGTGTGAATTAAGCCTTAAGTCTACCAATTCTAGACCTTATGTGATTGTGACTTGAGTTATCACTTGATTTAGAGATGTATTACAATTGTGACATAATTTTAGGTTGATTGGTTCACAATGTGAACTAACTTCACTTGACCTGTCCTATGGGTTCAAGGATGAAATTTGGATTACTCAATCAAACCACCCTGTGTTTGTTGACAAACAGGTTATTAAGTCTCAATTTTATGGTTCAAGTGATCCTAGAGCTTGGCGTTGACACTCTTTCGTCGAGTTTAAAAATATGCATTGTAGTATAGTCAGCAAAAGTTAATCAACATTTAAATTTATAAGCTCGAGAAACAGAAATATGAGTCCGAGCTCATTCGCAGGGAGAAAATATGGAATTCACATACTAATTGAAATATTAATCAATGAGCACAATGATTAATCACAACAAAGATATGCAATGAATAATATAGTCAAAAATATATTCAATAATAAGTAATTGTATCTCAAAAGGTCAATGGGATAAAAAGAAGATCATAAACCCTAAAAATGGTGATTTAAATCACCAATTATATCCCTTAATCAAGCATATATCCCAATGTAATCAACCAATTCAATTTCACTATAGTGGTATTGAACCACTTATTCAAATATTCACGCCAGATTAGAACTCAATAAGTCCACAATACCCACAATCAGACGTCAGCACAGAGAGTCAGATGCCTTAAGTCACCAAACCTTAGCACAAGACACAAGGCCTTAGAGACCTCAAGGAAAGCTTTAGCACAAAGCCATCTCAAAATGGCTAAGTGTTGGGCACATTGCACACACCCTGAGGAGCAAAAACTCCCCCCTTCCCTCAGAATTTCTCTTCTTTCTTAAACTCAAACCAGGGTGAAAAGTAACCAGGTATACAGGTACGCACTAGCGGGTTATTAGGTTGTGTACAGTGTCCAAGTTCATCAGCAGTGGGTGATGAACGAAGAGTGCGCGACACGTAAGGTGCGGACCTCTCCCCCACTGTGCAAGGTGAAGAGCCCTGATGACAAATGAGTTTTATACATTGTAGGGAGTTTGTAGCCCATGATGTGGGACTAACATGCGTAGCTTCTTTGCATGTGCTGGCAGTAGGTGCCTTCGTGGAATTAGTGTTGATGTTGTGCCTCTTTCTTCTATTGCAACTGCAGGTGGGCGAGTGGGTGGTATCTGCAGCTGCTAATGGGTCAATCAAGGCTAGAGAGTAGTGGTTGGTCGACGAACGATGGCAACAAAGAGACAAGATCTAGTGATGACCTAAAAACATAAAAATGGGCTCAACGCCCCAATTAGAATGCTCATAAGGGTCACCAGAGTGCAAGGAACACAGTGGTGGTTTTGATTTGGTAAACTGAGGTCAGATGTGGCCGGATGACGTCGGAGAAGATGGTAGAGTGATGGGTCATTTGGCGAGGTTGTGGAGCGATCAAAGCACCTAATTTGTTGGGGCATTTGTTCGTGGAGGTGAGACGAAGGTGTGGCTGGTCATGGTGAGTTGGTTGTGTAGAGCACCAACACGAGCTTGCTAGAGCTCTCGCCAGACATAGGGAAGGCGGAGTGGGAGAGGGAGATATAGTGGTCGAACCTACATTCTAAAGGCTTAATTCTAAGTCAAAGAGTAAGAGGGAGAGATAAACCTACTCTATGGATGAAAAGAGGGGGGTATCCTCGCCAGTGTGGCTAGTCAGAGCTGAGGGAGATGAAATCTCTGATGGGGGAGAATGGTGGCGACAAAGGAGGTAGGAGCTCCTGCTTTGGTGTGCGAGAAGCAGAAGAATGTGCTGAAGATACTGGGCCACCCAATTTGGCCGTTGGGTGGCTAGAAGAAGGAGGTCCGTTAGAGCTACAGTCGGAGGTGGCCAAAGGAAGAAGAAGACATTTTATGGCCCATACCGAGCTTCCTTGGACAATGGAAATTCGGGGATCTGATATAGATGAAGAAAAACTCCTCAATTGCTTTAATTTTGTAAGTTTGCTCATGGATTTGGAAGCTTTTAGAATTGGAAATCATGAGCTCTGTTTGAGCCCTTTGCTTGAGATTAGGATTTGGAATGGTGTCTAAATGGTGGGGGATCTTCTGATGATTGCTCCTTCCAAATTTGGCATGAATTGGTTGCTGATTGAAGGAGAAATTGGTGTTTGAAGTTCTCGAGCTTTGGGTTTAGGTCTGTGTTTAGATGGAGGAGAGAGAAAAGGCAGCAAGGGCATTTTTGCAAAGAATATGAAGAAGTTAGGAGCTTGTTTGAAACGAAAACATAAAATCTGAGGGTTTAAGTTCAAAGAATAGAGATCTAGGGGCTAAGTTGTAAACTAGGTCAAGATGGACTCTGATTGGGTCCAAATTTTGCTGTTAACCTAATTTGAACCCAAGTAATCTAATGGCAAACTTGGATTTAAGTTTTGACCACGTTTGACTAGGTAAATTATAGAGAACCTAAATCAGGGCAAATTCCTGTCTGAATCTCTGTTCTGGGTCAAAATGGGTGCAGATGGTCAAACCAAAGGTACCAAACCTCTTAGAATATTTTTCTATGAATCTTAGGAGGTTTAGATATATTTTATCCTAACCAAAACCTTTCCAACTTAAGTGGGTCTAATAATTAGAGTTTGTGTCTTATTTTTGTCCTTGAATGTGTGATACCCTATTTCTGTCAGTGTGGACCCACTTTTTAGTCTTTTATGATAAATTGACCTTTAATTAACCCCTAAGTAACTCCATGATTAACCTGCATTTATGATGTGATGTTAAAATAGTAGAATTAACCCTATTTTACTATTTTCTTTGCAAAATAGATCTGAGTGGAATTATGGTTCTCAGGCGATCATTTAGAAGCATTTATCTCTTGATTTTGTCTAATTCAAGTTAGTTATGATGAATGATGGTGATACCATCACCTGGATCTTAGGGTTTAGGTTTTTAGGTCAATTCAAATAAGGGCTTAGGTCGCAGACAATGCAAGTAGATATTTCCCTTAGAAAGTGCAAATGAGTACTAACACTTCAAAACCCTTATGATAAAAACCCTAATTGTCTCTAAATGGAATCCAATTTAATTCAAATTAATGTGCACCTTGGACTCAAGCAAGAATGTGTTAGTCCAAGTATGCTAATCAAATTTAGCACAAGTCTCTAATAGGCACAAGAATGTTGGGATTGTGTATATCTAGTCAGCAATCAAATCTCTTCAATTACAATTAATCCTTAGAGAAATCAAAAATATCTTGCCTAAGATGATAATTCTAGAAAAGTAAGGCAAGGTTAGCTGCCTAAGATTTTTTAGTTATATATATATACACACACACAAAAGGAAAGAGGGAGAATAAGGAAGAAGAAAGAAAATTAACATGTCTCTGGTGTGGTTGATCCGAGCTGGTAGACTTGAGCTTTACCCTCGCTTTGTATTCATTCGAATTAGGTCAAATGATCGCTTTAAAATAACTAAATCAGAGACAATAGTTAGAAATCAAATAAATCAAAAACAAAAGAAAAATTTTGCACAAAAATAGTGGTAAGTGCACATTGCTCCCTGGCAACGGCACCAAAAAGTGTTATGCACAAATCGAGGTTTGATAAAACACATGTTGTAATATAGTCGAAACATGTGAAAACGACTTTTGAATTTTATAATATTGAAAATACGACATTGAAATCCGAGGTTGTTCATAGGGAGCAACTTAATGCATAATTACCACTATTCAGATTTTGCAAAATTTAAGATTAGGAAGTAGATGTGATTAACTTAAATTTTTAAGTACAAATCTAGTTTGAAAAGATTAATCAAGCAATTTAATAATGCAAGAAAGAAAATTATATTGTAATTGGTACATAATTGAAGATAATGATGAAACAATGTAATGAAGCACTAAATATACCAAGTTAATAATAATGTTCCATCAAATATGCTAAATATCAAAAAATTGGAACAAATTCTCAACAAATTAAGAAAAATCACAAATCAGTCCCTAGAAATCTAATTTTCTCATGCTTATGTCCCTAGATGCTTACCTGGACAAGAAGGAACAACGAGGAGGAAGAAGATGAAGAAATCAGAGTTGAAGGAGAGGCAGGCCACAAAGCTTCGCATGAAGCATCGTGGGATGACGGGGAAGCAAAACCCTCTGCCAATTTTAATGGCAAAGTGGTGAACAACGTAGGTGGAGGAGGTCTAAGGAGTGGCAATGGGGAGAGCCGAGGAGGAAGAAGGGATTGGTGTTTCATGCCAATTTTTGCATGGTTTTGCACGACCATGATCAGGAATTTATATAGATGCAAACCATGCATCAAATCAAGCCAATCTTGTGAGAATTGGCTGTTAATTTATTGGTTTTTCAACCCTAAGACTTCAGCCGAAATGGAAGTTTTTCATGCCATTACAAGGCTCGAGACCTTGTTTGCCATATTTGCCAAGATCCGAGGTTCAATCCCGCCAATTTTGGTGGGATTTAATTGAGAATTTCTCGATCTTGAGCTATTGCCATACACACCCTGAGAAGCAGCTCTTGCTACTCTATTGAGGAAGAAGAAGGCAGCTGACATCAATCAAGGAGCAGAAAGAAAGATAGAATGACCAATCTGAAAGGAATTCAATAGTTGAGGTCCTTTGTGCAAAGTAAGTCAAGATAAGGTCTAAATGATCTTAACTTTTTAAGTAAGACCCAAGGAATCTAATGATGACTTCAAGTTTAGGTTTTGATGAAGTTTGATTGGTCAATTTGCATTTTAACCTAAAATGTAATAAAGATCGTCCTTGATTTTTGTTTTAAGTCAATTTAGGTTCTTTTTGTGAAATTGATTGTTATGAATCTTACGAAATATTTTTCAATGATTTATAGAAGGTTTAGATTACATTTATTACCATCAAAACTCTTTGAATTTAAGTAAGGCTAAAATTAGAGTTTTTAAATCAACTTTCATTTTTTGAATAAACCCTAAATTAATTAATGAAAGCCCACTTATTTGAACTTTAAGCTTATTTGATCTTCAATTAATTGTAGGTTCATCCCTTGATTAATCTACACTTGTATTGGACAGTTAAAACAATAGAATTAACTCTTTTAAAGCAATTCCTCTTGATTCTGGTAAGATTTAATTATACTCTTTTATATATCAATTCTATGAAACTAGTCTTGGAACTTAGTCAAATTAAGTTAGATAAAGAGGATGATGATGTTACCATCACTTAGAAACAAATAAAAGGTTTCTAAATGTTGAAGCCAAGGGAGAAGAAGCAGCAAGCATGGGCGAGCACACTAAGCCCATGTTCATGGCTTTAGTGACGGCTTTATTCATCACTAAAGACCCCTCATTTAATTTTTTAAAGTAAAATGACCTATTTGCCCATTCAAACCTCACCTATAAATAGCCCTACGACCCCTACATTTTCTTGATCCCTTCCCCTCTTCTCTCACCCCCTCCAAAGCTCTAAGAGCTTGTCCCAAACCCGAGATGCACCTCTAGAGTTAAAAATATAATTTTTTCACCTTCTCATCCCATTCGTGGAGCAATCCGTAGTTGTCCTCTCATCGCCATTCGAGAATCGGATCCTATTGCGACATCGCCCTGCCCCGTCCTCCATCGTCTGTCATCGTTCTCCTTCGTCCTATTGTCCGACGCGTAATTCGTATTTTAAAATATTATTCAATTGTAGTATAACGCGAAAACACGTCGACAAATAAATTTATAAAACTCCAGTGAATACCAAGTCATTTGCAGGGAGGCAATCTCAATTTTTAATAGAAGCTTTTCAATAAACTAGTTCTAACGGTATTTATATATGTATATATGTATAAAGAGGCATCAGATATCCATAAGATCAAATTTAATTACATTGATAAAGAGTTTTTCACAATAGAAATTGCTATGCAAAAAGTAGAGATAGAGAGAAAGAGAGAAAGAGAAGAAAGTGGTAGAGAAATGATGCCACTTGTGGGATGCTTGTGCGAGATGCGGTAGCACCTCAGATCCATAGCACCGGGACAGAGTTACAGAGGGACGGAGAATTGCAGAGAAGACGGTAGAAGAGATCTAGAGTTGATGGGAGAGAGAGATTCTAAGTTGATGCCTTCAACTAGGGGGCCCTAGGACTTCTTTTATAGTTTTGATGGAGGGCAAAAAGGGTATTTTGGCCTTCAAACCATCCAACAACTCTTATTTGATCAGATCCGTTGATCGAGAGATCAACGGCTCTGATTTGGCCTCAAAATACCTTCATTTGCACCTAAAATGCTCGGATTCAACCTGGTGGAGACACGTGGCTGCCACTAAGTCATCGATCTTCGATCGCCTGGCTCTGATTCCTTCTTACGCGTGCGCTTGTCTTCTTCGCCCACCGCTCGCCTTCAAAACCCGCCTCAACGTCAGCTATTCGATCGTAACGAGCACCGCTGCCTTATCGTCGAAGCAACCGTGTGAGATCACGTGTACCCGCTACGTGCTCTACTCACGCAATTAAGCCCGTGTGCATCTGCTTCAATTTCACGCAAAGCAGGGCTTGAACCCACATCCTGCACTTGCACGCACGTGCACGAGTCAATGTGTTATGCAAACCTTTTGTTATATATACTTTTTTGTTTGTATTTATGTTTATCCAGTCTGGGCAGGCGACTTGGCACGCTCGTGGCCATTGGATGAAGATCTAACGGCCCACAGTGTGCGGTGCAGCCTTCCTATATGGGGCGGTGGTAAGGGAGCAGTTGTGATGGCTTCACGTGGTGCCATCATGGCCGTCCATCTTCTTTTCTTTGTATCTGGTGCTGTAGACCTTTGATCGAGTTGATTTTTATGCCATTGGACTACAATCGTCGATCCGAATCCATCCATGCAGTTGGATTCTTCATCTGAGGCTTGGATCTTTGTCCTTTGGCTCCATGATCTCTGTTCTTCTATGGACTGCACACGATGCTCTAGTTGTCTGATCGGGACGATTTTAGAACCGTTGGACTCCCATCGTCGTTCTGATCAGATTTATCCGGTCTAATCTAATATCCGTGGCTTCGAATCATCTACGATTAAAATCATCTCTCTTTTAGGTCATAAAATGATGATATTATCTATATGACTAATAAACTAACTATTGTGAAAATTACGATGCCTATGAATGCATTATTCCTAAGTTATGCTAGAATCTAGCTTAATTCAGGTGATTTAGGTCGCATGATTGCTGTGCAATCACACCCCCATGCCTAAATCTTGCTAGTTCCTAGCAAATGCATGACTAAATGCAAAGTGGTCCTACATGACAGATTTCTATCAAGAGTTTGACTAGAGATTTATCTTTTATTTTCATCCAATACTTTAGTAATCCAGATAATCATGAATGTATTTTATTGTAATCTATGCAATGGATCCAAGTGAAAATTCAATCCACATCTAAAGCTCGTACTTGACCCTTAGTAAAAATCTATTGGGATAGGGAAACTTCTCTCCTCGGGGTTATAAGGTAACTTGTATATTCAGCCCCGGCTTTTGGGTTAGGTAGAAGATTTTTTTGAGTCAAGTGGATTTATTTTTAGTGGCTCACACTCATCTGGTGCTACACATAGACTAGTACTTTAGAACCTAGATTTTCAGATTATTAAATAATTCAACTTAGAGAGAGGCGAGAAACTGTGCTCTCTTTAGTTCCTTTGTACTCGTTCTCTCTCTTTCTTTCTCTTCCTTTTTCTTTTTCTTTTTCTTTACTTTCTTTTTGAACTCACAATCTCACTAGATTTATCAGTATATTTGGTGGTCTCTCCTGACACTAACACTTTGATTAGATTCTGACAACTCTACAACTAAGTCACCATTCCTCAGTTTGTATTCAGGCGACCAGAAATACAGAAAAGTAGGTCAAGGCTGTATTTGGTGGATCGTGAGGGTGATGGGTGTTGTTGCCTCAATACACTTGAAAGAAACTCTAAAAACACTTATGAACTCTTTTTTTTTTTTTGCTTTTTCTTTCTTTCTTTTCTACTCTTTTTTTTGTATATGTATATTTTTTTCTATATGCATAGACATATATACCTTTCTATTTTTCCATTTTCTTTTTTTTCAGACATCTACTAACGCAACACAGTAACACATACGACTTTTATTCACAAGGCATTATTCAGGATTATAGGTGTTCAAGAGGATATTGGGTGGCTTATTTGGTGGAAGTACCTATTCTCGGCACCAAGAAAGGAATGGATAGGACAACATATTTCTGACCTTGATATCAAAACCCTCCTTCAGCTGAGGATTCCGTAAAGGATGGTCGTGACCATCCACCTCAGTCCTAGTTTTATCAAAACCCACTCTCTGCATATTTGCCTTATTTGGTGACTCTTAAGAGATTTGCACTAAGAACTTGTACGCAGAAACCAAGAGCGAAAACTATGCCTAACTCCGAGTATCATTATCTCATTATCCAGAGTTTAAGATTCCTCATACTAGTCTTAGAGCACCAATAGACTTTCTACTCTCACCTTACACTTGTTTGATGGATCTATTAGAAGATAGTTTTCCTGTCTTCCTAATTACTGTCTAAGGGTTTAGGAGAAGAAGCACTGCTTCTTCTCGACAAGATAAAGATTTTTATCAGTCTTCATAGAGGATCCATTGCAATTCTATGTGTAAGTGTGAAATTATATTGGATTCTAAACTCAAGAATCAACTTAAGAATAAATCCCTAATAAAACCTTAATAAAAATTCTTTATGCCCAAATGCATTTTTTTATTTTAGACATAAAGATAAGACATGCAATGTCCACCCCCCCATGCCTATTCATTATAATGTCCTCATTGAAATGTATGCATGAAAATCAAAATATAATAAGCAAGAGGAGGTGATATCACCTGACTATGCTTATTAATCCAGGTCAGCGTGGATGCAGAAGATGCAGAGCTACCTGTAATGAATACTGGGTTGCCTCCTAGCTAGTGCTAAGTTTAACGTCATTTGTCGGACTTAGTTCAACTTCAATAAGATTCCAGAAGGTTGATGTGACCATTTGGAATGGAATCACAATTCTAAGTGATATAAGGTTTCAACCTCTGACCATTTACCTGTGTTTCAAGACCAGACTTGGGATCTAGTATGAGCACAGCTCCATGAGGGTAGACTTTTCTTACAATGAAGGGACTTGTCCACTTTGATCTTAATTTTCCTGGAAAGAGCTTCAAGCATGCATCAAATAACCAAACCTTTTGATTAGGGACAAAGCTTTTTCTAGAGATGTATTTATCATGTAAAGCCTTTGTCCTATTCTTATAGATTCTTGCACTTTCATAAGCATCATTTCGGATTTCATCCAACTCAGTCAATTGGAGTTTTCTTTGTCATCCAGATTGATCAAGATCGAGATTAAATGTTCTGATTGCCCAATAAGCTTCTTGTTCAAGTTCAACAAGTAGATGGAAAGATTTTCCGTAGACCAGACGAAATGGGGACATTCCAATCGGAGTTTTATACGTAGTCTGGTAGGCCTAGAGAGCCTCATCTAATTTGGTAGACCAATCTTTTCGATCCGGGCGGACCATGTTTTGAAGGATCTTTTTAATTTCTCGATTAGAGATTTCAGCTTGTCCGTTGGTCTGCGGATGGTATGGAGTAGAGATTCTGTGAGTGACACCATTCTTGGCTAGTAAGGTCCTGAATTGATTGTGAGTGAAATGGGACCCACCATCACTAATCAAAGCTTTAGGCACATCGAACCGACTAAAGATGTTCTTCTTTACAAAGTCCATGACCACTTTATGGTCATTGGTTCAGGTCAAGATGGCCTCAATCCATTTGTATGCGTAGTCGACTGCCACCAGAATGTACAGGTACCTAAATGAATTGGTAAAAGGTCCCATGAAATCAATGTCCCACACATCAAAGATCTCGACTTCAAGGATTGGGTTTAGGGGCATCATATCCTTCCTGGTCATGTTTCCTAAGGTTTGGCAATTGATACATGACCAACAGAAGTTGTATGAGTTGCGAAATAAAGACAGCCAATACAATCCACTCTGCAGTACCTTGGCTGCCGTCCTTTTTACTGAGAAGTGACCTCCACAAGCATAAGTATGACAGAATTCTAGTACACTTGTGATCTCCTTGTCTGGAATACAACAGCGGATAACCTGATCCACGCAAACTTTGAATAGCTCTGGGTCTTCCCAAAAGTAGTATTTGGCATCGAAAATCAACTTATCCTGCTTATGCTTAGGCCAATCCATGGGCAGCTTTCCAATGGCCAAGTAGTTGACAATATCTACAAACCAAGGTAGTTTGCAAATAGTCAAGAGTCTCATCAGGGAAAGAATCATAGAGTTGAGGAGTTGTAGAGTCTACCAAGATTCTGAGGATACGATCTGCTACTACATTTTGGGTACCAGTTTTGTCTTTGATTTCTAAGTCAAATTATTGTAACAGAAGGATCCATCTGATTAATCTCGATTTTGCATCCCTTTTTGACATCAGGTGCCTTAATGCAGTGTGATCTATGAAGATTGTGACATGAGATCCCAGTAGGTAAGATCTAAACTTCTCCAGAGTAAACACTACGACCAGCAACTCCTTTTCTATAGTGGTGTAGTGTTGACGAGGCGAAGCCGGGGTTTTAAGAGATGTCACATTGTAGTATAGATGAAATCGCCTCAAAAACAAATAAGAATTTATTACTCGAAAACCTAAGTATCCAAGGTCGAACACATGGAGCAAATGGAATTTATTCACTAATCTCAATCAATGTAATTGAACACTTAGAGTTACTCAAAACTTAATTCAGAATATAAATGCAAGAGTTCAGGAGTTAAAATTATAGCAAAAATAGAAGAATTGGACGTCTGATTCTATAATCAGACGTCTTAAAAAGATATCTCTCTTTTAGCTCTTATTTCCTTTCTTCTTCAGCCTTCTCTTTTCTGCTTTCTTGCTTTCTTTCTTCTTCTCTTTGCCTTTTGCCTTCTGCCTTTGGTCGTCTGCCTCTTTTCTTCCTTGTCTCTTCTTTGCAGCTCCTTTCTTTGGCCTTCTAGCCTTGCCTTTCTTCTTTCTCTTTTGCACAGTGCCTTTCTCCTTCTTATTCCTCTGCGATCTTCTTCCTTCTTTGTTTCTTCTTCTACTCTTTAAGTTCTTCTTCCTTCTTTTACTTCTCTTCTTCCTTAATTCTTCTCCTTGTCTTCTTCCTTCTTTGGCTTGCCTCTCCTTTTGCTGCACCTCTGCTACAGTGCTTCTCCTTCCCTTATCTTCTGCCTTTATTCTTCTTCCTTTTCCTTCCTTGCCGCGGCTAAGTCCTTCCTTCCCTGCTTGGCCTTTAGCTACAGTTGCGCCTTCCTCTTCCTTCTTCTTTTTCCTTAGCTTCCCTATGGCTGCACCTTAACTCCTCTTCCTTCTTTCTTTCCCTGCACATTTCGAAGCAAAACCTACCCCTACCCTCCCCCGCGTCTCTCTCTCTCTCTATTTCTCTCTTAGGTACGCTCTCCCAGAGCCGGGTAATCGGGTCGGGTTTCACATGCCTGGGTCTAGGCGCACCGGCATGGGTGTGATGCACAAGGAGTGCGAGGGGTAATTGGGTCGGTCACGCCAGATCTGCGAGGCAAAGGTCGCGGATGAGGCGGGTGCGTGTGAGGGCGAGGGACCTCACCCCATGTCTCTTGAGGCAACCAACAGAAAACACAAAAATAATATAAGTCACTCACCGCGTTTCTAAATTCACGAGGTGGGACTAAATGTCCCACTTGTTTCTTCTCTCGCACCCGCAGGAGACCTTCGCCAATTGCTGCTGCTAGGTCGCTTCGCCAAGCCAATCTCTTAGCTGGATGAGTTCGCACACTCAACCCGTGCCTTCTGGGACTCTGACACCTGGAGCACACGATCTGGAGCAAAGCTTGCTACCTTCTTGCTGCGTGCTTCAATGGCAGTAGGTGCTTAAATCTGACACACACAAATACGACCTTGCAACCCCATTAAAACACATGGGAAGCTTTGCCGTGTCAAGGCGATGGTGGGATGGTGGGTGGCTAGCCGTAGGGCAGCCTAGGCATGCATGCCTAGGTCGCTCTATTGCCGTGCTTATGGGTTAGGTCAGTGGGCGTTTAGGGAGGTGTTGGCAGTTGATGGATGGACGGAAGGTGATCAGTGGGTGATGGCGGAGGTGATGAGGTGTATGGCGAAGCATGTGGTGGTGCAGAGCGGTGGAAGCGCCTCGCCAGTGGTCGGTCGGAGATGGAGAAGATGGAGATGGACAGTGGCTACGAGGGGTCGAAAGTGGAAATAGAAAGAGGGGAAATGAAGAGAGGATAGAGAGGAGTAATTCTAACCTAGCTAAGTGGATGAATGGGGAGAGGAGGTGGCTGGCTGTACTTGCTGTCGCCGGAGAAGATGATATCCAGGGGAGGGGTGACGACGACGACGATGGGGCTAGAGGCACGCACGTGGGTGTTGCACGACGCGAAGGAAGGTGGTGAAGGTGGCTCTGCCACTGGTATTGTGGCAGAGCGACGCAAAAGAGGAGGAGGGCTCACCGGAGTTCACTGGACTCCTGATCGAAGGAGAAGATGAAATTGGGGTGGTTCTTCGGCCAAGTCGAGCTGAAGAGATGCAGCTGGAGGTGGTTGTGCTTTTATAGTTGCTGGCAGGGAGTCTTGTGCTTGGAAGACAAGCTTCCAAGCGCACGAGTCCTCATCGGAGATGGAATGTGGAAGATACCCACATCTCTTGTGAGTTCGCAAGAGAGATTGGATGCAAATCAGACCTTACAATCATGCTCAGATGGAAGGGAATTCCTCAGAGAATCTCCCTTTCAAATCTGGGAGGAGATCTCTGAGGAATCATGGAGTAATCCCCCTCCATTCCTCACCGAAGTAGGAGTCCTCCCCATTAATGGTGGAGGGACCTGATTGTAAGAGTGTCTAGGAAGCCAGGGGGGTCTACGTAAGAGTTTTCAAAAGTTAGGGGTAAGAATGTAATTTTGTGGACTATTTTGCAAAGTAGGTCAAGATGACCTCCCCTTAGGTCCAAATTTTGGTACAAACCTAATTTGGACCTAAGGAATCCAATGGTGAAGTTGGATTTTAGGTTTGATCACGTTTGACTGGATATTTTACATAAAAACCCAAATTAGGTCAAATAATGAGCTAGGACCTCAATCTAGGTCAAAATAGGTTCCAAAGGCCAAATTGAAGGTTATAAACCCTAGGGGATATTTTTCCATGATTTTTAGAGGGTCTAGTTGATTTTTATCTTGACCAGAACCTTGTTGAATTAAGCAGGTCTATTTTAGGATTATAGAATGTCATTGAATTCTTGGATTGCAAATAACCCATTTCTGACTGAACCAACCCACTTTTTATCTTATTCAGACCATTTGACCTATGTTTTTCCTCTGAGAAATTTCGTTTATGTACTGCAATGCTAAAATTACAGTTTTACCCTTTAGTTCATGGTTCCTTCCCAGAACAGTAATCCCTTGAATTAGGCCTTCCTTTAGGTTATGTAGGAGCTCTTATTCTCTTTCTTAGGTCAAAATGAGTTAGTTAGGGCTCATGATGAGGCTCTCATCATACCCCCATGCCTGGCTTTTGCTAGTCCCTTAGCAAAATTTCAAGGTTTTAACTTCTATTCTAGACCCTAAGTTTCTGTCACCAGTTATGATAAGTGATTTTTCTTTTTCTTTTGATTAGATCAGAATGCCGACAATCGGCCTAGAGGTACTCAAGTACCAGCCAAAATCCAGACCTGACCAGCTTTAGCCTCGATCCTCCGCGAAGGTTTTTAAGGCCTGCAGAGCCTATCCTACAGTTCATTGGAATCCGCAGTTAAAGCACCCGTGCTTGAGACATTTTTAGCCTTGGCTCAGTTTGCAGTGTATTTTTGTAAGAGAGAGACAGAAGATTTATTTATTTGGAGAGTTTTCTCTCTCTTTTCTTTTTATTTCTAGCTTCGGATTGGCTTCTCAACATGGTCTGTATCGGATTCCTCGTCCCCATCATCAATCCTAAAAGGTCCCTGGCAATCGATGCTTCGTGATAGCACCACCCATGGTAACCCCCAAAACCCTGGCTTTCGAGATTTCGAGATAATTCCGCCCATGGCATTCCATGGTCGAATCCAGACCCTGGCAATCGACATTTTGTGATAATGCCGCCCATGGTATCTGAACCAGTAGAGTTCTTACATGCCCCCGGTAGGATATGTAAATATCCTAAGAGACAAGCACCGAGGAGACGATATGTTGTTACGCATCTTCGAGGGGAATTTCCCACCTCTTCACGTCAGGAACTCATCCAAATCAACTTATGTTGGTCGGCCGCTCCTAATCTAGGCGACTTTTTTTTCAGAACACTTAAACACTTTCGCGTGATTTTGATAGTTATGCGCACTAAACCAGACTGTGTGTGGGTTGGGGTGCTTAGGTTACCAAGTCCCACAAATCGAAGGTCAGTTAACGAGGTCGAATACTCCCTAAGCCTTAGACCTAATACTTAAGCTTCGCATTTTCCCCAACCTCTTGAGGAATATCTAGATCTTAGCAGATACTTGAATTTTTAAGCCTAAGAGTCTAGCCTAAAAGGCCTAAGATCAGCGTTCCTGCTAATCTCTTTTTGTGTCTCATTAGCACTTTTTTCTCTTTTCTTGATGTGGCCTAGAACTTTGGTTATTACCTTAATCTCTTACTAATGACTATCTTTTTTTCTTTTTCATTTTGTGCTCCTTTTTATCTTTTTGCTCTTTTTCTCCTCCTCATGATTATGTGGCTCACAAAATTTCCTCCTTCCTCCATTTTTTTGTTCTTTTTCATAATTTTTCAATTTTTTTGTGTTTTTGACATATGTGAATTTTTTTGTGAGAATTCTTTTGACTTTTCTTAGCTTTGTATGTATACACTTTACCACCCCCCATGCCTAAGTTTTGCAATGTTCTCATTATAAATAGAGGGTGTAAAATAGTGTTGGGTTCAGGGACTTAGAATAGGATACATCGGGTGGGTGAATGGGTCGGGAAGTGACTGATGCGGACAATTTCAAGCTCGAGTACATGTACCAGAGGTGGGATTGACTGTCTATGGCTGAACTCAAGGTGCAATAGACGTGGAGTACGGACGGATAATCAGACGGATCTCAGGTTTTGGAATGATGGGTTGCCTCCCGTTAAGCGCTAAATTCAACGCCTTCAGCCAAGCAGAACATGGGATGGAGAGGGAGTGATCAAATCAGCAGAGTTTTGTAAAACAAGCACCTTGATTAAGAGCCTGGTTAGTCCAACCAGGTGCTTGTTAAGATCAGTGGGATGATGATGCAGCCCAAACCCAATCAGTCTGGTGGGTTGATAGATGTAGATCAACAGATGCGGAACCCACCATATGCAATGTGGCTCGAATGGATATGGAAGTGAAAACTCGGGTTTAGGCTGAGTCGAATCAGCCTGGTCAGAGTAGGGTTCCGAAAAATGATCAATGGATGGTGTGGAAACCCTACAGGGGAGATCAGAGAATGATGGATCATGTTTTTCAGTCTGATCAATGCCCGATGCCTAGTATAGATGTGGAGTTGAATCATCTGCAATCGACTCAGTGAGAGGTGATCAAAATAGAAATTGAGTCCGGTTGCGGGTCGAGGTTGAGAATGAGTTTTGATCAATTCTTTATGTGTGGAAGAGGTGGCTTCAATGAGAATTGTGTATGAGGGCTCTTCTAGAAAGGAATGATAGGTGGTTTCATGTAGAGAGTCATCATAGTAACTTTCAAAATAAAAAATAAATGCCTGAAGAGTGTCTATAGGATGCAAGAAATCTGAATTGAAAAATGATTCATATTCTGAGTTGCAATCACTCTCGACATTTTCTGGTTCTGATTCCTGAGGATCAAAAAGAAATGATTCCATGTCACTGGAACCTGAACTTAAATCAGTGATCTCGAGATCCGGGACCTCAGAGTCGGAGTCAGAGAATGAATCATGTGAGCTGAGGTTGTAGATTAACTTGTTATAATCAGAAAGCAGATTTTTTTCCGATGTTATGGTTGGATTCGAAATCGTTGGAGAGTTTGCGAAAATCAAACTCTGAATGAGATTCAGATCATGAGTTCCACCATAGAATAAATCGTATGATGTAGATTCAGCAGCCTGACTGGGATCTAGCCTAGATGTCAATTCTGAGCTTAAAAAGGTGTCCTTATCTGGTATAGGCTTAGGTTCCAAGTTGGTAGGACAGATCCAATTGAAACCCCATTCGTTCAACTCCTCAGTTTCTGTATCATAAATTGGCATGACTTCCGAAAAATTGATATGTTTCTCTGAGGATGTTGGAGAGAGATATTCATCAAATAGAGGCCCAAAATCATATTCTTCATTGCAAAATTGATCTTCCTCAGATGGGGCTTTGAAATCTTCCTAATAGGTTTTAGATCTAGATTCTAGGCTTAGGGTATGGGTTGAATCACTAGAATCTAGGTCCGAATAACCTTCGAGGGTCACCTTATCAGAATAAGGGGTGGAATTTACACCCTTGAGAGGTTCAGTTCTACTCTCATCTTTACAGGAGTTTTGGAATTCTAAGCCTGGTAATTCATGGTCTAGGGTTGGCTCAACATTGTGTTCTCCTGCAATTGGAACTTCCCAACCTTCTTCAATATCAGGCACATTGTACTCCATCTAGGTTGGGAATCCACAACCATTCTGTGCCTCAAACCCGAGATCTGGGAAATCAGATTGACCCTCGATGTTGTTCCAAGATGGTTCATCCTCTGTTTGTGGCATATACGGGTATTTCTGGTCGATAATTTATTTTAATAACCTCATTATCTCTTCCCTTTTTTCAAGATCATCTTGGTGTTGTTCCCATAGTCCAGAATTTGTCATGCATTGAAGGTATTCAAGATTGTGTAATTTTTTTATCTCAATGTATCCTGTGATGAGCATGTCTCGAGTTGATCCTTATGTGGCTTCTGCCAATAGCACTTGGACACAAGTTATGATGAAGGTTGTGGTTATTGGGACATCAACCTGAATGTTTTCTACTGGTGTTGAGGTTTTGTCTTCTTTTTCATAGAATTTTAGGGCATCCTCAATCTTCCTATCTCTCATGGACTCCGGGATTCAGGTTTCTTGAATGGTAGTCCTAAGTGGTTTGGCTACATATTTAGATCAGGTGGTGGAATCAAGATGTAGAATCAAAATTTGAATCACGATGTAGAATAAAGTTGTGAAGCGAATAGATCTGAATAAAGAGTCCCACTGAAGTTTATGTGTGTGCTCTAAAGAAAGGAGATGAGGGACTAGAGATGTTTTTGACCCAATCGAGGCACCCCAAAGATGTTTGGATGACTATGGAGGTTCGGGGCGGATGATACCCCTGATTCAGAAGGTCGTCCACCTGAGAATTACCTGGGCAGCTAGAGAGGGAGAGTCCCGCAAAGACCCCTACACGGTAGAGCGTCTCCACGAGTTACAGGGTTTCCCTCACCCGACCTCTCTTGTCACTGAGATTCCAGGTAGACCAAAATGGGGACCTTGACCTCTTAAGTCTACCACTTTTAAGATCAAAGGTGCTTTTCGGGTTTTCACTTGAACTTTAGATGTTTTGGCTTTGTGACCTAATTTGGAGGTTTGTTGACAAAAGGGGTCAACTTCACCTAACCTGTCCTAAAGATGGCAGAATGATTCCAGGTCACTACCTAGAGATCACCCTAATTTGACTTTCAGTTTATTAGGTCCAAGATTTTAAGATTCAAGTGATTTTAGAGCTCAATTTTTAGGGTTTGTCTTGTTTAGATTTCTTCAATCAAAGGCTTGGGTAGCACACTGATGCAGGAGGGTTTATTTCCTTTTAAACAGGCATGTGTGACTAGCACTCCAAAACCCTACTGTTGAAACCCTAATTTGGTTCTATTTCCAATCCTCTTTTTCACAAAAGTTCTCTTTGGACTCAAAAACAAGAAGTGTGTTTTCCGCAGAGATTAAGCGTGATTTCTATTAGGCACAGGAATTTTGTGGGATAGGATCTCTAAAAAAATCGCTTCTACTTCAATAAGTTTTGAAAAATTTTCGTAAAATCAGGAAACCTTTGCCTTAAATATGGTAATTATTATAGAAAGATGGCAATTGATTCCTAAGTTGGTTTCTTCCTTTTGTCTTTCAAGGATTAGGAGATGGATTTTATGGAAGAAGAGAGGTTACCTACCCTGGAGAGGTTGACTTGCATGGGAGATTTCTTCTCTTGAAACACCTTGCAACATCACAACAAAAAAAATAGGGCAAGTTAGTGTTCAATATAGTCAAAAAAGATGTAGGGACTAGTGATAAATTGCACGTTACTCCCCGACAACGCCACCAAAATGTTGACGAGGCGAAGCTGGGGTTTTAAGAGATGTCGCGTTGTAGTATAGATGAAATCGCCTCAAAAATAAATAAGAATTCATTACTCGAAAACCTAAGTATCCGAGGTCGAACATAGGGAGCAAATGAAATTTATTCACTAATCTCAATTAATGTAATTGAACACTTAGAGTTACTCAAAACTCAATTCAGAATATAAATGCAAGAGTTTAGGAGTTAAAATTATAGCAAAAATAGAAGAATTGGATGTCTAATTCTATAATCAGACGCCTTAAAAAGATATCTCTCTTTTAGCTCTTATTTCCTTTCTTCTTCAGCCTTCTCTTTTCTACTTTCTTGCTTTCTTTCTTCTCTTTGCCTTCTACCTTTGGCCGTCTGCCTCTCTTCTTCCTTGTCTCTTCTTTGCAGCTCCTTTTTTTGCCCTTTTAGCCTTGCCTTTCTTCTTTCTCTTTTGCACAGTGCCTTTCTCCTTCTTGTTCCTCTGCGGTCTTCTTCCTTCTTTGTTTCTTCTTCTACTCTTTAAGTTCTTCTTCCTTCTTTTACTTCTCTTCTCCCTTGATTCTTCTCTTTGTCTTCTTCCTTCTTTGGCTTACCTCTCCTTCTACCACACTTCTACTACTGTGCTTCTCCTTCCCTTGGCTTCTGCCTTTCTTCTTCTTCCTTTTCCTTCCTTGCTGCGGTTAAGTCCTTCCTTCCCTGCTTGGCCTTTAGCTTCAGCTATGCCTTCCTCTTCCTTCTTTTTCCTTAGCTTCCCTGCGACTGCGCCTTAACTCCTCTTCCTTCTTTCTTTCCCTGCACACAGCGAAGCAAAACCTGCCCCTACCCTCCCTTGCATCTCTCTCTCTCTATTTCTATCTTAGGTATGCTCTCCCAGAGCTGGGTAATCGGGTCGGGTTTCACGTGCCCGGGTCCAGGTGCACCGGCGTGGGTGTGATTCGCGAGGAGTGCGAGGGGTAATCGGGTCGATCACGCCAGATCCACGGGGCAAAGGTCGCAGTCGAGGCGGGTGCGTGTGAGGGTGAGGGACCTCACCCTGTGTCTCTTGAGGTGACCAACAGAAAACAAAAAAATAATATAAGTCACTCACCACGTTTTTGAGTTCACGAGGTGGAACTAAATGTCCCACCTATTTCTTCGCTCGCACCCGCAGGAGACCTTCGCCAATTTCTGCTGCTGGGTCGCTTCGCCAAGCCAATCTCTTGGCTAGATGAGTTCACACACTCAACCCGCGCCTTCTAGGACTCTGACGCCTGGAGCACATGATCTAGAGCAAAGCTTGCGACTTTCTTGCTGCGTGCTTCAATGGCAGCAGGTGCTCAGATCTGACACACACAAATACAGCCTTGCGGCCCCATTAAAACACATGGGAAGCTTCGGTTTGTCAAGGTGAAGGTGGGACGGTGGGTGGCTGGCCGCGGGGTGGCTTAGGCGTGCGTGCCTAGGTCACTCTGTGGTCGTGATTATGGGTTAGGTCGAGGGGCATTTAACGAGGTGTTGGCAGTCGATGGATGGGCGGAAGGTGATCAGTGGGTGATGGCGGAGCTGATGAGGTGTCTAGCGAGGTGTGTGGCGGTGCGAAGTGGTGGAAGCGCCTCGTTGGTGGTCGGCTGAAGATGGAGAAGATGGAGGTAGACAGTGGCTGCGAGGGGTCGAAAGTGGAAATAGAAAGAGGGGAAATGAAGAGAGGATAGAGAGGAGTAATTCTAACCTAGCTAAGTGGACGAAGGGGGAGAGGAGGCAGCTGGATGTACCTGCTGTCGCCAAAGAAGACAATGTCCAGGGGAGGGGTGACGGAGACAATGACGGGGCTAGAGGCGCTTGCACGGGTGTTGCATGACGCGGAGGAAGGTGGTGAAGGCGGCTCTGCCACTGGTATTGTGGTAGAGCAATGAGAAAGTGGAGGAGGGCTCGCCGGAGCTCGTTGGACTCCTGACCGGAGGAGAAGAAGATGAAATTGGGGTGGTTCTCCAGCCAAGTCAGGCTGAAGAGATGCGGCCAGAGGTGGTTGTGCTTTTATAGTCGCTAGCAGGGAGTCTTGTGCTTGGAAGACAAGCTTCCAAGCACACGAGTCCTCACCGGAGATGGAATGTGGAAGATACCCACATCTCTCATGAGTTCGCACAAGAGATTGGGTGCAAATCAGACCTCACAATCATGCTCAGATGGAAGAGAGTTCCTCAAAGAATCTCCCTTCCAAATCTGGGAGGAGATCTCTGAGGAATCAGGGAGTAATCCCCCTCCATTCCTCGCCGGAGTAGGAGTCCTCCCCATTAATGGCGGAGGGACCTGATTGTAAGAGTGTCTAGGAAGTTAGGGGGGTCTGTGCAAGAGTTTTCAAAAGTGAGGGGTAAGAATGTAATTAGGTGGACTATTTTGAAAAGTAGGTCAAGATGACCTCCCCTTAGGTCCAAATTTTGGTACAAACCTAATTTGGCCCTAAGGAATCTAATGGTGAAGTTGGATTTTGGGATTGACTACGTTTGATTAGACATTTTACACAAAAACCTAAATAAGGTCAAATAATGAGCTAAGACCCCAATCTAGGTCAAAATAGGTTCCAAAGGCCAAATTGAAGGTTCTAAATCCTAGGGGATATTTTTCCATGAATTTTAGAGGGTTTAGTTGATTTTTATCCTGACCAGAACCTTGTTGAATTAAGCGGGTCTGTTTTAGGATTACAGAATGTCATTTAATTCTTGGATTGCACAATAACTCATTTTTGACTGAACCAACCCACTTTTTATCTTATTCAGACCATTTGACCTATGTTTTTCCTCTAAGAAATCCCATTTATGTATTGCAATGGTAAAATTACAGTTTTACCCTTTAGTTCACGGTTCCTTCCCAAAACAGTAATCCCTTGAATTAGGCCTTCCTTTAGGTTATGTAGAAGCTCTTATTCTCTTTCTTAGGTCAAAATGAGCTAGTTAGGGCTCATGATGAGGCTCTCATCATGTAATTTCTTTGAGCTTCATCCAGGGTTTTACTAGCACAGTAAATCACATATGGTTTCTTATCTACCTTTTGTCCCAAGACTACCCCAACGTTAAAATCAGAGGCATCGGTCATGATTTCGAAAGGATGATCCCAATTAGGAGGTTGTAAGATGGGAGATTGTGTAATAGCCTCCTTCAGTTGATTGAAAGCCCTTAAGCAATTGGAGTCAAAATCAAAGGGTTGATCTTTTGCTAGCAAGTTGCTTAAGGGCCTCGCCACCTTAGAAAAGTCTTTAATAAATTGACGGTAAAATCCCACGTGTCCAAGGAATGATCTCACTTGCTTAACCGTCAAAGGTGGTAGGAGTTTAGTGATAGTGTCCACCTTAGCCTTATCCACTTCGATCCCCTTTTCAGACACAACATGGCCAAGAACTATGCCATCCTTAACCATGAAGTGACTCTTTTCCCAAGATAGAACAAGATTCACCTCAATGCATTTCTGTAAAGTCTTCTCTAGGTTGATCAGACATGAGTCAAAAGAGTCCCCGAACACAGAAAAATCGTCCATGAAGATTTCCATGAAATCACCCACCATGTCTGAAAAGATTACAAGCATGCACCTTTGAAAGGTCGCTGATGCATTGCATAACCCAAAAGGAATTCTATGGAAAGCAAATGTTCTGTAGGGACATGTGAAGGTGGTTTTTTCTTGATCATCAGGGTGGATGGCTACTTGATTATAGCTGGAATAGCCATCCAAGAAACAGAAGAATTTTTGGCCGGCTAGTTTTTCCAAGATTTGATCAATGAAGGGTAGTGGAAAGTGATCTTTCTTCGTTGTACTATTCAGCTTCCTATAGTCGATGCAGACTCTCCATGAGGAAGCTGTGCGGGTTGAAATCAATTCCCCATTGCTATTAGTAATCACAGTTAGCCCGAATTTCTTAGGAACCACTTATATAGGACTGATCCATGGGCTATCAAAGATTGGGTAGATTATTCCTACATCTAACCACTTAATTATTTCCTTTTTCACTACCTCCCGCATGTTGGGATTCAATCGTCTCTGCATTTCCTGGGAGGGTCATGATCCATCCTTAGTGTAGATTTTATGGGTGCAGTAAGTAGGACTGATTCCCTTTAGATCATCCAATGTCCAACCAATTGCTCTACTGTTTCTTCCCAAAACCTGAATTAATTGATTTTCCTGAGTCTGGGTTAAGTAAGAGCTAATGATTATTCAATAAGTCTGATTAGTTCCTAAGAAAACATACTTTAGATGATCAAGAAGAGGTTTAAGTTTGAGTTTGGGTCCTTGGGATAAAGAGTCCAATGGTGGATCATAGTTACCCTCAAGAGGTCTAAGAATCAAGTCAATGATTGGTGGGCTGACCTCTTGATTGGTTTGGGTGTCAAGGCCTATAGGATCAGATTGGGATATTCCTAATTCCATACAATATTCAATAGTATGATCCTCATAATCTTCTATCATTCCACAATCCTCAAATTATTTAATGGCCTTAAAGATGTTAATCTTGGTTTTCTTATCCCTGAATTTGATTTCCATATTGCCAGATTCATAATCAATGTTCGGCTTGGCAGTGGCTAAAAAGGGTCTTCCTAAGATTATTGGGGTATTCTTCAAGTTTTCTAGTACCTCTATGTCAAGGACCAAGAAATCTACTGGGTAATAAAATCACAGACCTTGACAATTATATCCTCAATAATCCCCCTTGGCGTGGTCACAGATCGATCAGCTAATTGTAATGTGACCTCAGTAGGTTTTAGCTCTCCAAAGTTGAATTTTTCATATAACATAGTGGGGATCAGATTTATGGAGGCACTTAAATCTAATAGAGCCCTTTCAAAAGTGGTATCTCCAATAACACACGAGATTAGAGGGGCTCCTGGGTCTTTGTTTTCTGGGTAGGTTTCTAAGGATAACAGCACTAACTTGTTCAGATAAACTACCCTTTTTGTTGTTTTGGCCTGTCGTTTAGGTGTGCACATTTCCTTTAAAAATTTCGCACAGGATGGGATATTGTTAATGGCTTTGAGGAGTGGTATGTTCACTTGGACTTGTTTAAAAATATCAAGCCACTCCTCAGATGGATTGGGTTTCTTTTTCCTAGGTTTGTTCAAGGATTTAGGAAAGGGTGCTTGAGAGAAATCATGAGTGTTTGGGTCCTGATCCTTGTCTTCTTGATCTCCTAGGTTAGATTCGGGCTCCTCAAGATCTTGTCTAGGTCTAGATTTAGAAGGGTAAGGATCTTGGGTCTGTCTCCCACTTCTCAAGGTTACTGCACCAGCAAAGGCGTTATGGTTGAAAGGTTAAGGTGGGTTCTGCAAAATAGGTGGAGCCTGACTAGGGTTGGCAAAACCAGGTGAGTGTTGGGGAGCAGGTTGAACTACATGTGCCTATTGCTCCCATGTGTTGCTTTAGTTAACCCTATTAAAATTTCTTGGGTTGGGGATGGGTTGGGGTGGTAGCATCCCATGTTGTCTAGCATCAACTAGCTGGTCTAGTCGTTCCGTTAGTTCTGTCCTCAATTGATTCATCTCTTCCTTATGTCTCAGATTCATCTCTCGCATTTCTTTGAGGACCAGACTCAAATCAAAGAGCTGGTTTTCCTGAGTAGGCTGTGGTTGATATGTGCATGGTTGTGTATACCTACTAGGTTTCCCATAAGTGTTTGGCTTAGTCAAGTTAGAACCTTGGGCGGGTTTCTAACTTGACCAAGCAAAGTTAGGATGGTTGCACCATCCAGGGTTGTAAGTATTTGAATAAGGCTCATTTCTAGTGTAACCCTAGAGTGCATTCACATCCTCAAGATAACTAGGCATCGAGCTGCCTAGTTCAAAATTCGAGGGCATCAAGGTCCCTTGTTGGCACCTAGAAAGAGATGGGTCCAAGTACAGTTGGCTCATAGGTGGAGTCATTGTTAGGTCATTGATGTTGTGCATTGATTCTTGACCTAGTGGGTTGGGGAGTTGGTTGTGGGTTAACATATTCATTCCTTGGGTAGGCATAGGGTTTAATCTAGATTGTATACCTAAGGAACTCCCACCTTTTAGAAGATTATCCAGTTTCTTATCCAAATTCTCCACATTCTTTCCCACGAGTTCCACTTTGTCTAATCATTGTGCAATTAGCTCTAAATCAAGCAAGTTTGAATTGTTGTTAACTTCATAAACTCCACTTCTTAGTTGATTAGCTCTGTTAAAGGCGAACATTGAGGCATTGTTGAGGGCATTTTCACTCATATTCTCAAACAATTGAAAGGCTCCCTCAGCATCTCAACTCAGGAAATTGCCCCCACATGCCGCATCAACAAAATTCCTCAAATTATCACTCAACCCATAATAGAAAATATAGGCCAAGTGCCACATTGGAATCCCATGATGTGGGCATTTCTAGCTAAATCATTAAACCTCTCCCAAGCCTCATGTAGTTGTTCCCCGGGGTTCTGCTTAAAAGTTGTTATGGAACATCTAAGGGCATTAATTTTTCCTACGGGGAAGCATTTCTTTAAGAATGTGCTTCTCAGGTCATCCCAAGTTAGGATTGGTCTACCAATTATCCTCAACCAATGTGCAGCTCTATATTTCAAGTTGAATGGGAACATTTTCATCATTAGGGTGCCTTCATTCATGTTCCTAGGGCCAAAAGTTCTTCCTATGTGTAGGAGCTCTTCAAGGTGGTGGAAGGGGTCATCTAACTCACGGCCATGGAAGTGGGGAATCAAGTTAATGATCTGAGGTTTGAGTTCAAAATCTTCCCCATCTTGAGGTACCCTAACAAAGGATTTAGGTTGAGCATTAGGAGGGTTATACAAGTCACGGAGGGGCCGGTCTACCCTTCCGTTTTGGAGCCGAGTGATGGCCTACACTATGACTTCCATCTGTCGGTCATGATGCTGGCCCTCCTTAGTGATCTACCTTTGTAAGAGAGTCATAGGATCCAGATTTTGTTCATCGATCTCTTCTTCCTCGTGATGACTAGCCATTACAAAGGGTTTAGATTCAGATCCTTGATAAATATGTCTTCTCCTAGGATTTCTTTCTAATGGTGGTAGTAAATCAAGATTTTGAGATCTTCTACCTTGCATGCACCAGAAGAATGTCTGTAGAGGAGAGAGAAGACAGATGAGAGAAACCCTGCCCGCTCAATGCAAGCAATCAAACTGGTCCTTAGAGTGTTAACCCTAATTAGACCTGATCCTAGCTCCCCAAAACACGGCTGGGTTAGATCAACCCTTGAATTACTTGGCTGACTAGAAGGGTGGGACCCTTTAGGACACCTCGCACGGTGGGACACCACTAAAGGTTAACACGGTTACCGCACCAACTTTTCTTGTCACCAGTGGGTCCAAGTAGACAAGGCCTTAATCTTAGCCCAATCTAGTTTCAAGTCCCCAAGTCTATTAGTCCTACCTAGGGCACGTTTACTCAATTTTAGGCTTGGGTTTGTTGTGCCTTTGGAATATGATGGGCATTAGGGGGTGTTTGCCCTTAAAATTTATTTTTAAATGTGTAAAGTGCTCAGGCAAACAGGGTTCACAAGCAATTTCTTACGATGAAGTATCTTTTAAGATTCAAATGCTCGTATTAATGAATTTTAGGGTTCACTTGATTAGATAATTTCAATCAAGGTTCTGATGAGGCAGACAAAGAGTTTTGTAAATCTCAATTTGTTTGATAGATTTCCTTTAAGTATGGAAATGCAAGTGTGCTCTATCCTTAGCGTGAAACCCTAAGCACAGATAGTTCTAAATAATTCCTTTAGGTCCAAAATGATGAGTGGTGCGAACCAAGAAATGCAATCAATTGTTCATCTTGCACCACTAACTAGGCACTCATAAAATATTTTTCAAGAATTTTTAATGCACGATTTCTATTTTTTTCTGATTTAAAACATGCTAAGGGTTTTGTAGTCTATTTTGACTCCTAGTTGGTGATTGAATAATACGTGCAATCAAACGTGCAAGAAATAATTTTCTCAGATTTTTTCCAAATTTTTTATTATCTCAAAAATTTAGTGCCTCAAATTTCAAGTCAATTGAAGTTGCATAAAAATTCCTATGATATTTTGAACTCTGAAAAATCAGGAATAAAATCCGTATTGATAATAGATCAGTGTGTGAATTTTTAAAATTTTTATATAACTTTGATTTATGCAAAATTTGGATATGTTGTTCTCAACTTTGAAATATATGTCTAGTAAAAATTTGAGAATTTTTAGATGTACGGATATCTAAGAATTTAATTTTTAATGTAAAACTTTATTTTAGCCCAAAAATCAAAAGAGATTTTTTTTTAATAAGCAAACAAATTCTAACTAATCCTAAGGTCTAAGTAAATCCTAAATCTAACTAATCTAAACTATGGGTACTTACCTGAGGTTTGAAACTGCAATTCCTGTTGTCGTGTTTCGTTCTGATTTCCTTATTTTCCTACACACACAAAATCAACGAAAATAGCAAGTTAGAAATCTTAAATTCACACCAAAGAAAGCTTCAAAAATTTTCATTGCCTCCCTGGCAACGGCGCAAACTTGTCTGATGTGTAATTTGCATTTTAAAAGATTATTCAATTGTAGTATAGCACGAAAACATGTCAACAAATAAATTTATAAAACTCCGGTAAGTACCGGTTGTTCGCAAGCAGGCAATCTCGATTTTTAATAGAAGCTTTTCAATAAACTAGTTCTAACGGCATTTATGTATGTATATATGTATAAAGAGGCATCAGATATCCATAAGATCAAATTTAATTACATTGATAAAGAGTTTTTCACAATAGAAATTGCTATGCAAAAAGTAGAGATATATAAAGAGAGAGAGAGAAAGAGAAGAAAGTCACAGAGAAACGACGTCGCTTGTGGGATGCTTGCGCGAGATGCGACAGCACCTCAGATCTAGAGAGTCGGGACGAAGTTGCAGAGGGATGGAGAATTGCAGAGAAGATGGTAGAAGAGATTTGGAGTTGATGGGAGAGAGTGATTCTAAGTTGATGCCTTCAACTGGGGCCCTGGGTCTTCTTTTATAGTTTTGATGGAAGGCAAAAAGGATATTTTGGCCTTAAAACCATTCAACAACTCTTATTTGATCAGATCCGATGATTAGGAGATCAACGTCTTTGATTTGGCCTCAAAATACCTTCATTTGCGCCTAAAACGCTCGGATTTAACCTAGTGGTGACACATGGCAGCCACTGCGACGGCGATCTTCGATCGCCCAGCTTTGATTCCTCCTCATGCTCGCACTTATCTTCGCCCACCACTCGCCTTCAAAACCCGCCTCAACATCAGCCATCTGATCATAACGAGCACTGCTGCCTTAGTGTCAAAGCAATTGCATGAGATCATGCGTACCCGCTACGAGCTCTGCTCGCACAATTGCACCCGCGTGCACCCGCTTCAATTTCATGCAAAGTAAGGCTCGAACCTGCATCCCGCACTTGCACGCATGCGCGAGTCAATGTGCTACGCAAACCTTTTCTTATATATACTTGTTTGTGTAATTCCCTACTTGGAGGGGGTGAGATATGCGTGACGTAAAAAATGCGGAATAAAAAGATAACAATCTCACAAAATAAGCAATCACACAAGACATAAGTAATTTTTGGGTGAAAACCCAAACCGGGTGAAAACCACCACCCAACCCTCTCGAGTTAGGATTTTTTGATTGACAAAGTCGATCAAATCCACTAAACCCAATCACTTGAATGAGGGTGACTGAACCTCAATTATAGACCGAGGGTAGTGTACCTCAAAACCCCTTCTTTTCACAAGAAAGATTTTGTCTCGCGAAGGAGACGGGAATTCGCAATGAAAATACCCAACACAAATAACAAAAATATATTACAAAACAACCTATAGAGCCAACAAAGATGAACCTAGCTACTATAGGTAAAGATGCTTCCCTTTGCTTGGAAGTGCGTCGGTGTGATGATGCGGGTGCATGAACCACGCTTTGGCACAACGACGCTCTCGTAAACGCAGAGGGAGAGTGGGTGCACAACTTAGATGAAGCTCTCCAGATGTAGAACTAGGCTTGGAGAGCTAGAGCTTTCTTCTCAAGATCAATAGACACAAATTGATATGAAAGTGTGTTGCTTGGTGTGTCTTGGTGTTTTTTGCAAGCCAAGGGGTCCTCCTCTATTTATAGAGGGCCTAGGAAGGTTTTGGAAGGCTTCCATAGCCGTTGGGGTTGCACCCAAGGCAAAACAGGCTGTAATCAGAATCAATCATGATTCTGACAAGGTCATCAAACGTCTGGTCCAGGCATCAGACGTTTGGAAAACCTATTTAAGACGTCTGGGAACTAAGTTAGACATTTGATTCTAAGTGGGTTTCCTTCTTGACTTGAATTAGACCTAAACAGGGTTCTAGTGTATGGCCATCAGACGACATATAGGACGTCTAGCACTAGGTCTGAACATCTGGAAACCTATTTGTTCTGTGGAAATGGATTCCCAAGGAAGGTAACAGCTAGAGAATCTCTCAAAGGAGATTTTGGGCCAATCGAGGCAAAATGGTCACATATCAGACGTCTGGGGTCCTCTACAGACGTCTGGAAACTAATAAAATGTCAAGTTAACGTTAACTCTCTAATAATAGATTGTTAAGGCTAACGGTCGTCTTATTGGTCGTCTTGGCAAAGGGATCAGACATCTCCTAAGACATCTGGACTAAGGTCTGGACGTCTGATGTAAACATGTTTACACTACATAAGATGTCTATTTATGCATGTTCTTAAGCATTGAATTGCATTGTATATTATAAATATTGCATAGCATGCATCATCTTGCATTTAGATTAGTTTGAATAAAATGGAGGTTAATTGTCTCCTTTTATGTTCAAGGACAAGGAAAAATTTTTATCGGGGCCTCAGATCGAAGATCCAACCATACAGATTTGATCAAGGCGACGATTGGAGTTCAACAACTCCAAGATCACCTTAATCAAACATCTGTAGCATTAGATAGAGACCGAGGAACCCTAGAAGATCAAGGGCCAAGATGGTGTGAATTCGCACTTCAGATGACAAATCTGACCGCACAGATGGATTCGGATCAACAATCGTAGCCTAACGGCGTGAAAATCGACTCAATCCAACAACCGTGGCACCATCTACATCATCCAGAAGATGGACGGCCAAGATGGCACCACGTGGCACCATCTTGGCTGCCCAAAATGACCCAGCTAATCTTGGAGACCACCGCACCCTTCCACCACGCATTGGATCTTGGTCGTTGGATCGCCATCCAATGGCCATGGGCAGCTGCACCTCAAAACACCCGCATGCTTATTTCCCCACTGTAGCGCAACAGGTGAGAGTGCTCACAAGATCATGCGGCGCGTTCGATTCGCAAGGAGCGGCTGCTAAGGCATGGTGAGCGGGCGCGATTGATCGCTCGATCGTGATCGAGCGGTCGCATGCGTGCGATAGAGCTCACGCCGCATCAGACGCCCATGCGTAACGCGGGATCAAACGAGGCGAGCGCGAGATGAGAAGGCACGGCGAGGACGCATCTCAGCCGTTCGATCTCGTGATCAAACGGCCGAGATTTCAAGAACGTGAACACGCATTTCATACGCTAGAGGCGAGCGGGCACGCGAGCGCCGCCCACGAAGGCCACATTCGGACCTTTAGCGACGGTTTTATCTGTCACTAAAGGTCCAGAATTAATTTTTTCAAATTAAAAAGACCAAATTGCCCTCACTCCTTGCAACTATAAAAGGAGACCCCTCCATACAAAATTTGCATCCCTTCTTTCTCTTCTCTCCCTCTCCAAAGCTCAAAAGAAGCTTGTCCCACACCCAGGATGCTTCTTAAGAGATAAAGTCAAATTTTCGTCCCCATTTCGGAAGTGGATCCCACGACGACAACGACACGCTACCCTGTTTCCGTTCTTCCTTCTTCATCCTCCTTCATCCTGCTCCGTTCCCCTTCTTCCAAGCGTCATCCCGTCCGGCTCATCCTCTAAGAGACCGTCGAGGAGGATAATTCTCTCTCCATTCTTTTTAATGCTTTCTAGAGTAGATTTACTACTTTTTAGTGTAATCATTTTCTTCTTTCTAGTCGTAATGTTTAGTGTAACGAACAATCTCTTTGATAATGAATTTCATGTTCATTCTACACCGCTTTTTGGTTTTTGTTTGTAATATTCTCTCTTTCTCTCATTCTCTCTCTCTTCTATTTATTGTAAATAGATAGATAGTTTCTAATCAATTAATCTGCTTTGTGACAAATAAAACAAATGCGTAGTTTTAATCAAACGTCTGCCTCCCTGAGTTCAACTTGGGATTTCTATTCCGGTATAAAGTTTATTTGTTGAACACGAGTTCTTCGCTTTCAAACTATGACGATAGGTTTTTCAAAATCAAATACGTTAGCGTAGTAACTCGTAGCTTCAACAACGTCTGATTCTAACAGACAGAACCTATTAGGTCCAGCCTAGATGTTTTGGACATCTGATCAAACAGTCAGATGTCTTAAAAGTCACTATCAGACGTCTGATTTCCAGATTGGATGTCCGATAAGGTTGTCTGAACCCTATTTTAGTTTTCTAAGTTCTCTACAGAAAGCCTAAGTATCCTAGGGTTTGTGTAAGTATTCCTAGGACTACTGTTAGGGTACTTTGAGGCTCTTTAACAAGAATCTAAGAAATAAAATAAAGAGCAACAAAAGAAACAAAATATAAAGTGCAATAGAAAGAAATCTATCCTATTATTCATCTCCTTCCTTCTTCAAGCTTTCTCTCCTCACGAAGCTCCTCCGCCTTTGTCAAGCTCCTCTAATCCGCCATGGATGCGAGCTCGAACTCCGTCTAAATACCTGTCTCCATTTGCAATTTGACCTGAAAACTAGGACTCAAAAGCAAATGTTAAAAGACACATGTTTTGTTATCATCAAAATAAATGATCGTGGTGCTTTAGCACCAACAATCTCCCCCTTTTTGATGATGACAAAACCATAAATAATACATAAAATTCTCCCCCTTTTTGACATTATCAAAAAGGTTTTTATCAATTTTAATTCTCCTAAACTCCCCCTTAAATCATGCTCTTCTAGTTTTTGGGTTAAATTTCTTTTAATCAAGAATGATGTTCTCCCCTTTTTGTAATAACAAGATAGCTATATCTTTTTCTCCCCCTTTCTAAAGGAAATATAGCAACTTAACACCTCCCCCTAAATAATTGATAATAAACTCATTAATTTTAACTCCCCCTATCTATATGCTAAAGATAAAAATATAGGGTTAAGGGTTTTACCTCACCTACCATGGCCAATAAAATGGCCCAAATGGAGGTGGATGCCAAATCGAATGGGGTTCCCATTCGTAGCTTGGAGATCCGAGCATCGGCACTGGTCACCAATCTGGTGGTCGACATGTAGCGGGTTCATCATTTGTTCGCCATCTCGTTGGTCTTCTCATTTTTCTCCTTGGTCTACTCCTTGGTCCTCCCAACTCGAGTTGACCATTCTTGAGCTTGTAGGTCCAGTCCTTTACGTTAATATCTTCTTTGAAGCCTACAAAATAGGATTCCAATTCTTTCTTCTATATCCAAGTGAGCTTGGATCTAGATTTGTTAGCGGATCTCCTTGACAGAGATCCTTTCTCAATCTTAGGGCTATATAAGTTATCTACCTTGTTGATTAAGTTATTAGAATTTTTCCTAAGACATGCAATTTCTTCTTCTATAACATGCATCTTAGTTTTTAAATCAGAAATTTCTATTTTTAAACTAGTATTTTCCTTAATCAACTTATTATTTTCAATGATTAGGTTATGATTTTCTAACAATAAGTCATCATTTTTAGGACTAGTTTCTAGGTCCTTAAGTAGCTTTTCTAACCTATCATTTTCAGATTTTAACATACTAAGTTTCTTTTCCATGCTTTTGTTTTCTACTTTTAATGATTGACTAACATCAAATAGTTCATTAAAAGCTTCTTGTAAATCTGAGTTTACCTCATCGTCAGAGTTACTTTTGCTGTCGCCAGTTGTCGCCATGAAGCCCATGCAGGCGATTTCTTCCTCGAGATTCCCTTCTTCTTCTTCCTTTGAGCTCATTTCGTCCCAAGTTGCTTTGAATGCCTTCTTGTTAGACTTCTTCTCCTTTTCCTTCTTCTCCTTCTTGAGAAGAGGGCACTCTGGTCGTAAATAACCCTTTTCGTTGCAGTGGTAGCAACATCTCGGGCTATCTTTCTTCTCCTTTTCTTTCTTTGAGTCCCTACAAAACCTTGAAAATTTCTTAAGTAAAATTTTAAAGTCTTTGTCGTCGGAACTTACTGTTGGTGCTAGAGTACCACGATCATTTGTTTTGATGATAACAAAACACGTGTTATTTAACATTTGCAATTTGAGTCCTAGATTTCAGGTCAATTGCAAATGTGGACGTGTTTAGACGGAACTCGAGCTCGCATCCAGGATGGATTGGAGGAGCTTAATAAAGAACAGAGGAGGTTCGCGTGGAGCGACAGATTGAAGATAGAAGACAATGAAGAATAGGATAGATTTCCTTCTTTTATACTTGTTGTATTTTTCGCTTATTTTGTTGCTCTTTATTTCCTTAGAATATTATGTTAAAGAGCCTCAAAGAACCCTAACAGTAGTCCTAGGAACACCGGCACAACCCTAGGATACTTAGGTTTTCTGTAGAATACTTAGAAAACCAATATAGGGCTCAAACAGCACTTCCAGACGTCTAATTCCCAAATCAGACGTCTGATAAAGTATTTTAAGACATCTGACTGTTGTTTCAGACGTCTGATATCTGTTAGGCTGGACATAGCTAGTTCTATCTGATGAAATCAGACGTCCAGACCTTAGTCCTGACGTCTTAGAAGACGTCTGATGGACTTGCCAGACGTCCAGATAGTGGACCATTGGCTAGCTTAGCAGGCACTGCAGATTATGACCGTTAGAGCCTTATCAGACGTCCATAGGACTTTCCAGACGTCTGATAATTGACCGTTTTGCCTCGGCTGACCCAAAATCTCTTCTCAGAGATTTTCTAGCCGTTGCAACGTTTGGAAATCAATTCCCACAGTAAAAGTAGGTTTCCAGACGTTCATACTTAGTGCCAGACGTCCTGTATGTCGTCTGATGGACTTGCGCAAAAACCCTGTTTAGATCTGATTCAAGTCAGGAGGAAACCCGCCCAAAATCAGACGTCTGACACTGGAATCAGACATCTTAAAGTGGCCTTCCAGACGTCTGATGCAATAATTAGACGTCTGATCACCCTGTCAAGTGTAATCATTGTCCTGATTTCGGCCTGATTCTCTTGGGCTTTGTTCCCAACGGCTATGGAAGCATTTCCAAGCCTTCCAAAGCCTTCCTAAGGCCTCTATAAATAGAGGGGAGCCTTTACACACCTAGATACACAAGATACACACTAAGAGAAACAAGAGACACACCTAAGCAACTTAGTTCCACTCTTTTGTGTCCAAGAGAAGCCCTTGCTCTCCAAGCTCTAGTTCCATTCTCTTGAGAGCATCAAGCCTTCGCGCACCCGCTCTCCCGCCGTTGTTCACGAGAGCGACATTGCGCCATCGCGTGACACACGCACCGCGTCATCAACTCGACGCACTCCTTGCAAAGGGGAGTTTCTTATTTCCTATAGAAGCTAGGTTTAAATTACTTTGTTGGCTCTATAGGATTACTTGTTTTATTTTATCTTTGTCTTTTGGTTGGGTATTCACTTTGCGAATTCCCGTCTCCTTCGTGGGACAAAATCCTTCTCGTGGAGAGAAGGGGTTGAGGAACGCTACCCTCGTACTTGTAGCGTGGTTGTACTGAGGTTGAATCACCCTCATTTTAAAGTGATTCGTTTAGTGGATTTGATCAACTAGGTTGATCGGAAAATCCTAACTCGAGAGGGTTAGGTGGTGGTTTTCACCCGGTTTGGGTTTCCACCTAAAAATACCTGTGTACTTGTGTTTGTTTATTTTGTGAGATTGCTTTATATTTTATTTCTGCTTTTTTTTTTACGTCACACTGATCTCACCCCCTCCAAGCCCGAACTTTCACTTACCTCACTATCCGACGTGGCTTTGAAGGCAAGAGTCTTCTTAAACTTCAGTTATGGTGTGTCCTTCTTCTGCTTTAATTTTGTCTCATAGGCCATTAGGTTGCCTAGGAGATCCTCCATATTGAGTTCCTCTACCTCGTTCGCCTCTTTGATGGTGGTGACCTTCTGCTCCCATTCTGGTCCAAGGGAGCGGAGAAGTTTCCCTTGAAGTTCCCCCTTAATAAAGGTATTACCTAAAGCTTTTAAACTATTTACAATGAGAGTGAACCTAGTGTTCATCTCACTTAGAGATTCGTTAAACTTCATTGAAAAAGGCTCAAATTCTTGAGAAAGTAAATTGATTTTAGAAGTCTTTACCTTAGAGGTACCCCCATGAGTTACCTCGAGTGTGTGCTAGATCTCGTATGCGGTGGCGCATTACGAGATTCTGTTGAACTCCTTCGAGCTGAGTGCGCAATACAACGCGTTCATTGTTTTCGCGTTGAGTGAGTTCCTAGATCTGCTGCTGCGAGTATCCTGCGGCGGGTCTCTTCAGGATGTCGAAGGGGGTCTTGTATCAATCCCATATTATGAAGTCATTGGCTTGAAGCCATGTCTTCATCAGCAGCTTCCAGTACGGGCAATTGCTCACGTCAAAGAACGGTGGACAGGTCGTAGACTGCCCCTTGAAAATCCTGCTCGCAAAGCTGCTTCCCTCCATGATCTTCTTGCTGGGTGTTACTCCAATTTCGCAAGAACTTGCTCTGATATCAATTGTAATTCCTATTTGGAGGGGGTGAGATATGCGTGACATAAAAAATGTGGAATAAAAAGATAACAATCTCACAAAATAAGTAATCACACAAGACACAAGTAATTTTTAGGTGGAAACCCAAACTGGGTGAAAACCACCACCTAACCCTCTCGAGTTAGGATTTCCTGATTGACAAAGTCGATCAAATCCACTAAACTCAGTCACTTGAACGAGGGTGACTGAACCTCAATTATAGATCGAGGGTAGTGTACCTCAAAACCCCTTTTTTTCACAAGAAGGATTTTGTCTCGCGAAGGAGACGGGAATTCGCAATGCAAATACCCAACACAAATAACAAAGATATATTACAAAACAACCTATAGAGCCAACAAAGATGAACCTAGCTATTATAGGTAAAGATGCTTCCCTTTGCTTGGAAGTGCATCGACGTGACGACGAGGGTGTGTGAACCATGCTTCGGCACAACGACGCTCTCGTAAATGTGGAGGGAGAGCGGGTGCACAACTCAGATGAAGCTCTCTGGATGTAGAACTAGGCTTGGAGAGCTAGATCTTTCTTCTCAAGATCAATGGACACAAATTGATATGAAAGTGTGTTGCTTAGTGTGTCTTGGTGTTTTTTGCAAGCCAAGGGGTCCTCCTCTATTTATAGAGGGCCTAGGAAGGCTTTGAAAGGCCTTGGAAGGCTTCCATAGCCATTGGGGTTACACCTAAGGCAAAATAGACCGTAATTAGAATCAATCATGATTCTGACAAGGTCATCAGACGTCTGGTCTGAGCATCAGATGTCTGGAAAACCTATTTAATACGTTGGGGAACTAAGTTAGACATCTAATTCTAGGCGAGTTTCCTTTCTGACTTGAATCAAACCTAAACAGGATTCTAGTGTATGGCCATTAGACGACATATAGGACGTCTGGCACTAGGTCAGGACGTCTGAAAACCTATTTGTTCTGCGGAAATGGATTCCTAAGGAAGGTAATAGCTAGAAAATCTCTAAAAGGAGATTTTGGGTTAGTTGAGGCAAAATTGTCACATATCAAACGTCTGGGGTCCTCTACGAACGTTTGGAAACTAATAAAATGTCAGACTAACGTTAATTCTCTAATAATAGGTTGCTAAGGCCAAGGGTCATCTTATTGGCCGTCTTGGCAAAGGCATCGGACGTCTCCTAAGATGTCTGGACTAAGGTCTGGACGTCTGATTCTAACAGACAGAACCTATTAGGTCCAGGCTAGATGTTTTCGACGTCTAATCAAACAGTCAGATGTCTTAAAGTCACTATCAGACGTCTGATTTCCAAATTGGATGTCTGATAAGGTTATCTGAACCCTATTTTGATTTTTTAAGTTCTCTACAAAAAACCTAAGTATCCTAGGGTTTGTGCAAGTGTTCCTAGAACTACTATTAGGGTACTTTGAGGCTCTTTAACAAGAATCTAAGAAATAAAATAAAAAGCAACAAAAGAAACAAAATATAAAGTACAATAGAAAGAAAATATATCACATTTTTCATCTCCTTCCTTCTTTAAGCTTTCTCTCCTCGCAAAGCTCCTCTGCCTCTGTCAAGCTCCTCCAATCCACCATGAATGCGAGCTCGAACTCCGTCTAAACACCTATCTCCATTTGCAATTTGACCTGAAAACTAGGACTTAAAAGCAAATGTTAAAAGACACATGTTTTGTTATCACCAAAATAAACGATCGTGGTGCTTTAGCACCAACAGTTTATTTGTATTTATGTTTATCCAGTCTAGGCGGGTGACGTGACGCGCTCGTGGTTGATGCATGAAGATCCAATGGCCCACAGTGTGTGGTGCGGCCTTCCTAGATGGGGCAGTGGTGAGGGAGCGGCTGTGATGGCACCACGTGGCGCCATCATGGCCGTCCATATTCTTTTCTTTGTGTTTGGTGCTGTAGACCTCCAATCGAGTTGATTTTTGCGCCGTTGGATTGCGTTCGTCGATCTGGATCCATCCGTGCGGTTCGATTTTTCATCTGAGGCTCGGATCTTTGTCCTTTGGCTCCATGATCTCCGCTCTTCTATGGATTGCACACGATGCTCTAGTTGTCTGATTGGGACGATTTTGGAACTATTAGACTCTCGTGGTCGTTCTGATTAGATCTGTCCGGTCTGATTTGACATCCGTGGCTTCGAATAATCTACAATTAAAATTATGTCTCTTTTAGGTCATAAAATGACGATATTATCTATAGGACTAATAAACTAACTATTATGCAAATTATGATGCCTATGAATGCATTCTTCCTAAGTTATGCTAGAAGCTAGCTTAATTCAAGTGATCTAGGTTGCATGATTACTGTGCAATCACCTGCATCTCACCACATTTTTCTGGGTGCTCCGTCAACGCGGCTCGTCCTCCAAGCAGCTGTCGAGGATGATAACTTCTCTACCTTCTCTTTACTGCTTTCTAGAGTAGATTTATCACTTTCTAGTTGTAATATTTCCAAGTTTTTAGTGTAATGATTAGTTGTAATGAACATCACTTGATAATTATGAAATCCATGTTTATTTTCTCTATTTTGTCTTTATTTGTATTATTCTCTCTCTTCTATTAATTATTCTTTAAGTAGATAGCTGGTTTTGATTCAATTCGACCAGTTAATCTACTTTGTTACAATAAAACAAATGCGATTTTTAATCAAACATCTGCCTCCCTTTGTTCAACCCGGAATTCCTTTTGAGTTTCGGTAAAATTTATCTGTTAACGATTTTTCCTTGCAAATTACACTACAACGATGGATTTTTCAAAACTCAAACCTTTTTGTGTAGGATGCCATTGCCAGGGATTATCCGTCCAACATATAGTCGCAAAATTGAACCTAAATAAAAAATAACAAAACTCGTGGTGAATCCCGATCGATCTCTGGGAGGTGATGATTATGAAAATGATTCTGATTTTTTTCTCTTATGTTTTTTGCTTGCGAATCTAACCAACCAACCTAAGCCTAAAATCGCATCTCGATTTCAAGAATACGGAAATACATTTTGCTGGTGATGTTGTGCATGCGTATAACATAGGTATGTGTGAGAAAGGAAATGAATGTGAATGTGTGTGTGTCAGTGCACACCATCTTGACTACACGAACACTCACTACAACAAATAGACCTAAGATGACGTTTTATTTTTATCCAATGTCATCAACTATAACTACGTTAATTTATTAACATAATTAAATCTATAATAGCAAGATTATTGCCTTTCTAAATATCACCAAATAAATCTCAAACAAATTTATGAGTTTGATCCCCTTGTCCTACGATTTTCTTCTTTCCTAAAACTAAAATATCATTCCCCACTAGCCCCTCCGAATGTTACAAAATCAAAATAGAAAACTAATTCACAAATCTCACATTGTCATGAAAAAGCCTACAAAACCTCACCTGCCTCTACGAAAAAATCAATTCCCCATTACTAGGAAACCTTATTTACTATACTAAATTATACTTGTAGTAATCATATTTTAAGGATAAATTTTATTATATGGATCAAATAAGAGATGTGCGACGGATTAAAATTTGTCACATTTTTTTCTTACTTTTCAACATAAAACCAATTTGGGCACGGCAGTTCTTTTCATTCTTGTGCTCTCTTCTGCCTTTTACCCCAACCCATCATCGCCATTTGCTCTGACAGCATCAAAGGCCGACCGATCCCTCTTTCTCACTGTAGCAGTGCCCTCTCCATCTCTTGGCTACGACGACGATGAGGAGTATGATGACGCTTCCTCTTCATCAGCAGTAGGAGGTTGCTTGGCTGCAATGACAATGAGGAGTACGACGATTCTCCCTCTTCATCTGCGGTAGGTGGTCGCTTGGCTGCGACGACGAGGAGTACGACGACACTCCCTCTTCATCGACAGTAGGAGGTCGCTTGGCTGCGACGACGACGACGAGGAGTACGACGAGGGCGAGGGGTATCGACGAGAAGGAGATCACTTGGGTGTGGCTTGAATGAGGGCGACGATCCCTCTTCTCGCGAACCTCTTCTTGTGCGGCAAGGGCAAGGGCAAGGACCGCTTTTTGGTTGTTTAACAGTCTGCTTTAACTTGGAGTTTGGTTCTTTTTTTTGTCTCTGAGAAAGTATCTTAATTGTGAACATTTAGTATAAAGGAGATTTTTATGTTTGTTGTTCGTATTTCCCTTGATTGTTTCTGTTGAAATATCGTTCTCTGTTCTCTGATTATATGTTTAACTCAATCTGAGTAGGAACCAAAAAAACCTAGCTTCGCAGATGTAGATTGTGGCAAAGCAGCAAACCCAAATTAAACCTAAAAAGGGCCTTGTTATACATCAAGGGGCTCAGATATTCATTCAAATCTATCCTAGGTTGGAAAAAAATTCTTAAATATAATTATTGGGGAAAATAACTCTTTAAATGCATTTAGGGGATTTTTTTCTGGTTATGTATGGTGGTATACTTGCCTATACAAAAGGCAAGTTTGGATCGGGGATTTTTTTTACTTGAACTCATCTTATGTGAAGGCGAGTTCAATGTGTACCGGGGGAATGTGAGCAGCAATGGGTGGAAGATGGGGGCTGGTAAGCACCACTGGGGAGGAAGACGTAGGAGTGTGCATGGCTTAGATAGATGTTGAGTCAGAGATAAGTCAGAGGAGTTGTCTCACATTTCACATGACCATTGTTTGCACTCAGGCATCCGATGACTGCCATTAGTTTGCATCACCCTTTTAACGAAGATTCCAATTTTTGTTCTGCCCAAAAAGATGATGTCAAATCTTGGAAAAAGATATGTTGTTTGTCTCTCCTTCTCTATTAGCATCTGGAGATCAGATCATCAAAAGGTGTCAAGCATCCCATTTTGCCAACAAAGGCCTTCCTCTGTCACTGAGGTCAGGAATCTTGGAAAGCAACATGGAAAAGTCAATTTGTAGTTCGTGACTGGGGACCATCAACCAAGGATTTTCAAACTAAAGCAAACTAAAATATAAATGGAAGCATGATCCCCACAACACCAAAATCAGTCTCACAATTGGAGGCACAGCTCTTGAGGTTATTGTTAATCTATAACAACAAATATATCATCAGTAGCTGAATTCTACCATAAAGAAGGTAACATGCTGCATGGAGCTTGTCGGGATCTGTAGATCAGCTGGGTCACTTCTGGATCTATACTACTTATCAACCTTCCATTATGTTTGCAAGGGGCTCCTTTCACAAGCTTAAACCAGTTTTACTCCTGGTTACTTCTACCATTGTGCCAGGCACTCTTATTCTCGTTAGACTTTGATACGAGTTACAACAAGAAAAATAAAGCCACAGAGGGTTGCCTAACACTTTAACATTAGAAGAGAAGATGCTAGAGATGGTGCCCAAACCTAGCGCAAATGTCATTGGCCAGCATAGAAACCCAGAGGATAGAAAAACCATGTATGAGAGAATTGGAAATGTTGAGATTAAAAACTACAATTATAAACATCAAAATATACAAAAATACAAAGTTATACAATTACAATTTTAACTCAGCTATGGTGTGGTGTTTGAGATGAGATATACTTCATTTGTATTGTCCTCTTCCCCTACAATTAAGAGATAGCAATTTTATTAGTCAAAGTTCAATTAAAACAAATAACTTGCACTTGGGGACATTCTTTCTACTAATTCAGGAGTGCCTGCCGATCTCAACCTCTACTGTGATTCCAGGTCCAAAGAATGATGTGAATTTTTCCTAGGAAACAGAACATATATTCTATGTTTAGTACAATGGTAAAGATAAATGTTAATTGACAAGAAATATGTCAATAATTATTTAATTCAAAATCAAAATCTCAAGACTTGTATCTAATTAAAAAAATAAAGTCAATCTTTTAGAGTTTCATCGATATCGTTAATTCCAAAGACAATTGAAAAGGGCTAAGGATTTGTCAAACCGTTATCTATCTAAGAAAGGTCAATTTCTAAAAGATCATATAGAAAAGCTATTTGTACGATCTCAACATTATTTATAACTACATTAAGGAAACTTTGTAAACGAATCAGGAAAAGCATGTATGTAAACAATCATTGCCAATAGAATGAGCTGTCTGCTCTAGATATGGACTGAAACAGAAGAAATAAAATAGATTACTTCGTTAGAATTTAACACACTAAAATCAAATAATTGTAGTCCTTTTGCTTTGAAAACGAGTACCAAACAATACTTTCCTTCTTGTATGACCTGTGATAGATGCCCAAGTTATGCAAGTTCTAACAAATGCCAATATATTCATGATCCAATGGCATCTTTTCACAATAAAGTGGTTGAGAAGTTGAAAACTGGAAGGAAGAATTATGTATACACAGATATAAACAAAATAGAAGACTGGACTTCCCTGATGGTATGATAAATAAACCACAATAAAAAATAAAGTGAAATAAAATTTGAAAATATGAAAGTTTCAATTGCTTAGTGGCATGAGAGGATAAGAACATAATTCTTAATGCATATTTCTCCTCAGATGCTAGGAGGCCAGCTGAACAGAAAATGCATGCACTCACAAAAGACGAGCAAGAAAAGTACTTGTGCTAGCATGTTTTAAGCCATTATTTTCAAAGATAAGTGTACATGAATGGATGCAAGATATCAACAGCAATGACAATGATATTAAAGACAAACAAGACAAGGATGTGCATGGAATTGCTAAGTTACCTAGCAAGGAGTGAAATTTGACTATGATGCATCTCCAAATTTTCCTTCATTTTTTTTCTTGAAAAGTCTAGATTTTCGTAACATTGTAATTTGTGTCTGTTAGCATGTAAAAAAGGCCACGTTACCAGCCAGTGGCCACGTGGCAGAGTCCAGTTGGCCCATTGTTGGGCACGTGAAGTTTAGGATTTGGTGTAGTGCTTCCTAGTTTGTTTTGTGCCACATGTGGCAAGTTTTGTTAAGAGAAATTTTGATTCTTGTTAAGTTAGAGAGTTTTAGGAAAGTCCAAATTATGATTAAAATTTGGTGATTTGATTTGTTTCTTGTTTTGCATGCTTGTTATGGTGATTGCCTCTTTATAAAAGGTTTTGCTTGTGGCTCCAGATATTTGGTTCAACTGAAGTTGGTGGATTAGATTTTTACTGAATATAATGTTAAATTCAAAAGGACATTCTTGAACTTGGCATATAGATCAATATCCATATCCAAAGCATATTTTGCCTATTTGGAATGTACATTGGTTCATCCAACTAGTTCCTGCTATCTTTCGGTACTTCCTTATATCAATGTCGGTGAATGGAGCTTCCTAATAGAACATGCATATAATAGCATCTGAAGAAAGAATTTTGAATTGTGTTGTATGTTGGTCTATTGTACAAGTTCACAATATGCTCTCATGAGTCATAACGAGGCATTAATTCTTTTGTATAGCTGATTAGATTTAGGTGGAGTGATCCTGCAAGCTTGTTGACTGATTTAGATTGAATCACTAATGCCAGAAATTGTGAAAAGAAACTTACACTTAAATGAATAATTATGGATTTATGATTGAAGTATCTTTTTATTCATTGCTACTAGCTTATGACAGATTTTCAGGCAAGGCTGTTACCATTATGGCAGCAATTTATTGTTGTTGTTATTTTGAGAGGGGGAAGGATAACTACTCAAGCTTAGTTGTCATCCTGTTTACCAAGAATTTTTTATTTTCCTAAAATTGCATTTCTTGGTAAATTTTGGAGTTTACTTGGTAGTTGGTGTTCTTTCCATCACAGGCAATGGTTTTTGCTTTTCATCTACCTACCCTAGCAAGAGTGCCCCTTGAAGTTACAGATTTTATATGATATTTGCTTCCTTAAAGATATCTCAGTCTGACCTGGCTGTATGTGTAAGGGAGAAAGGACATGGTTATCCATCAAAAAAGGGCCATAGGTGTTTGATGAAATGCCTTAAAGAAAAACAACAACATCCATATTTCCTGATTCTATCTCTCACAGCAGTAGCTCCCTTCGGTGAATATTAAACCCTCACCTTTTGGGTAATTCCTAATCCATTCTTTGTTATCTTCGTTTACCCTTTAGTTTTTTTGGTTTACCCTTTAATTTCTTCATCTGCAGTTCCCTTAATGAAATCATCATTGTCTTGTTTGTGAATCACTTCAGATAAATCTTCATGACGCATTAAACAAATTTGGTCATAATATTGGCCTTAAACTAACTGTTGTAAGGGCATGTGCAAAGTAGCAGCAGCAGAAGCATCACCCTGCACGCTCCATGGTTGCTGCAGCTGAGTCCTAAGGCCATGGTCAAGGAGAAGAAGATGTCGTCTCCTCCCCTTTGGTCGACAGCTACTGCGACCCACTGGAGCTCTCCAGGTTCACGTCCAAATATGCTAGAAAAAGGAGGACAGTGGGAGTGGTGATTGGTCGAGGCTCCTCCAACATACCACTACTGTTGCCAGACCTGTACGGAGGTCTCTAAAGTTTGGCCCACCCAACAAAGGCGAAGGTGAAGGTGAAGGTGAAGGACATGGCCAGGAACAAGAATAAATATCTGTTCAATCTCCCTTTCTCCTGTTCTGATGATGGTATAGTCTCTTCCTGTTCCTCCTTGTCTGCAACTGTCCCACCCACCAGAAAGGTGAAGATGAGGGTGAAGGAGATGGCCAAGAACAGGAATAAATATTTGCTCGATTTCCCTTTCTTCAATTATGATGATGATGGTATATATATCGTCTTCTTGTTCTTCCTTTTTCTAATATTGGGAGTCTATACCTACATTGAATGATGCGATTTGCACGTATGTAATGTGACCCACACACACACACACACACACATACTTTGTTGTGTTTTAGGTGAGCAGTCTGTTGTTAGTCCTAGTGAACGAGGTGGAAAGAGTAAGCAGTGCAGTTCACGTACAATGAGAGTTCAACTGGATCAGGAACCTATTAGATTGTGGAAAATTTACACGAGTGTCAATATGAAAATTACATGGAAGATGCCGACAAGCGGCAGTTCTGGAGTAAGGAAAGACAGGAGATTGCTGAACATGTGACTTCCTTTTTGAGTCATGCACAAGGCATACAAGGTAATCAACTATTTGTATTGAATCAGGTATCATCGTATTCCCATGATTGTATTATTTTTCCAAAAAAAAAGTGAAAATGTATATTAACACAAAAATTTATGTGCTCTTCCCCAGAAACTGAATTGCGCCAAAGATATTTAATTATGAATCAAATTGCATTAGTAGTATTGAATTTTGAATCAAATATATATCACTTGTGGTTTTTTAATATTATCGATGCAATATAAGAAATATCACAATTCCAGGATGCATGAACTTTTGTATGAACTTCTTTGTGAATAAAGCTACAATTTGCTTTATGCATTACTGAAATTGTTGGCAATGAGGGACTGTTTGGACATTTTTGAGTTCAAGGAAAACATTTTTCTTTCTTGATACAAATGTATCTGAAATAATAAAAAAATAGTGTGAGTTATGATTCTGGCATTTATAACTGGTCTGTATTTAGGTTCTTGTTGATAGGTCTGAACCCTAGTTTGATGTTTATGTCCCAATATTGCCGTATCAATCGTTTTCTTTTTCAAGTGTATTCCAAAGCATTTATCCGAAATTTATAAATATTGCTTGAATATGTGTCAGACTGGGATGGGTTCCAATTCGATTGCTTCCAGATGAATGTGAATTGCATACCAAACTCGTAAGGGTTTTATATCTTCAATTTTGCTAATTAGCAGTTTCAATTTCATGATATTTTAGGAATTACAATCCTTTATTTTCCAATTTCGGTAGCAATCTTGCCATAAAAGATATTCAAATGTATCTTTGGCCTCGATTATGCCAACTTGTTGTCAACACATTGTAAGTATCCAATGGTGCTTCATATGTTACAGTCAACAACATTGTTTTCCTTGAGAGTTGAAAGGTACAAATAAATCCCATTAAGTAGGTATGAATTACATTATCATATGATTACGTTTGGAAAGGTAATATTGGTAACTTCTTTTACATTGTGTTCACTAGTAACTTTTAATAAAGATAGAGAATGTGAAATTTCTCTTTCATTTTCTTTTCTGTAGGTCTTTTGCAAGAAATCAAATCCAAATTGTAGTGCTTGTCCAATGAAAATGCAGTGTAGCTACTTTAATAGTGTATGTGCAAGGTTAGTTCACAAGAAAACTCAAGGGTGTTTTTTCAACTACTATTACGGATATTGCTAATTTACTTAGTTGTTTCTCAGTAGTACCCGTTTATTACAAACACAACTGTCTATTGCTAATCTGTACATACTTATATACGGATATGCATATGTGATTTCTAGATACATACAGATGTATTTATACATTTAGAGATGTGTATACAATACTTAGTGTATGTATGCATGTTGGTTAATTCAACAACAAATATTGATAGGAAACAACCTAGTCTAGCAAATAGAGCCAACCTCATAAATTCCACTTGATAGGCCTCTAAAATATGCATGTAATAGTTTGCCCAAGCAATATGGTAACTGCCTTTATACATACTCCACCGCGCAGCGCCCCCCCCCCCCCCCCCCCCCCCCCCCCCCCCCCCGCCGCCCCCCCATCAAAAACCCCCTCCACTCTGGATCTGTTCTTTTTTGCACCTTTGGTGGTGTATTATCCAGAGGGGCCTCATCTTGTACTTTCATTTCCTAAGGTGATGCCTTTTTAATTGAGGAGTGCTCCACCAAAGAAATCATCAGAATCATGGATACGCAGGTAGGGAGAGTTCTGTTTGAGAAGCCTTGTTGGAGAGAAGAGCACAGAATCTTGGTTGCAGCCTGAAGCTGATTGGTTGTGGCATGGATGATATAGGAACAGAATGGCTGCACAAAGATTTGAAGGAGATATTTCAGATTGAAAGAGAGAGGAGTTCTTTCAGTTTGAAGGAAATCCTCTATTTTGTGCAGAAATTGATTCAGAGCTTTCGGATGAGCAGGTCCTTTGATACTAGAAGGTCCATTGGGTTATGTTCATTTGTAGCAGATCCTTGTTTGGAAGAGAAAGTTTGCTGATGAATGGATTTTGATTTATGAACTGGATTGTGGTCATCTTAGTCCTTGGTAAGACATTGTTGCTGCTGATTGAGTTGGTTGAATCTGCATTTTCCACCTAGCATAGCATATTGGCTGGATATACTGGCTTTTTATGTATATACTTTGATACTATATCACTTTTGAGTTTGCTCTTTGGAAGGGGGATAAAAAAACAATGATTTGACTCTGTCTAATTTTACTATTAATCAAAAATCTTTTTTCACTGGATTGAATATTGCCAGCATAACTTGGGCTTCTATAAAAGTTTAACCTGGCAAGGCAACATTTCTATGGAAATTTATCTCCATACTAGCTAAATCAGCCATTGAACTCTAAATTCCTGATCATGTTTCCAGTACATGACTCATTTCTTGATTCTGCTCCCTTTTTTCAGGCCATAAAAGAACTTCGAGAGAAGCTTGGTCATCAAGTCTTTAACCAAATGAAGAATGGTGAGCTTACACCATGAGCAAATCGTCAAAGTTCTTGGAGGTATCATTTGTGTCGGTCCCCTATTGAGCCCATTAACCTTTGCAAATAATAAAAGCAGGGGTTTGTTGTGCCATGGGAAGAAAATTATTGTCAGGTGACGAGAATGTGTTGATTCTAGTCTTTTGACCAGTTTTGTAGTAAAGACCTTCACTAATTCAGGAAGTTTTCGTTTCCCTCTAAATTAGGCAAACTGAATGTCACGTGTCTTGGATATATATGATTCATGTGAGAAAACCAATGATCTCTTACGGGAAGTGAAGATATTTGCAAGTGAGGTTCTTATTTGCATCTTCCTTGGAAGCAGCAATGTCCCATCGTGCTTGTGTCTTGATCAAACAGTTGTAAATTTTTTGAAGCGGTGTTTGTTTTAACCCATAACTGTTGAACCAAACCTTGTTGTTTTACTACCATACAATGCAGGGTACAAACTTCTGTAATAGTTTTGTGATGTATTGTGTCATCTAGTTTATTTTCCTGCATATATTTTAAGTTTTTGTAATTAACCTGTTTCACATTTCGATTAGTTTCCTTATGTTTGCATGGCTCGTCTGCATAATTAGCAAGCCAGACAGTTTGTATCTACTTGTTTGTTTACCTAAAATCAGGTACAACATTGGTACTGGACATGACATTTTATTAAGTTGTTTTCTAAGTAATCGAATTTAAATGGATAAATTCTTGTTAGGTATTATTAGTTAACATGATCGGTTCAATGAGGCGAGGCCCTAAGGGACGTCAGACCTGTAGATGCGTATTATGGCCTACCTTTTCTGGCAGATGATGATATCTAGTTCTTTTTTTAATTACATTATAGAATAAGTAAGAGGATATTTAAATATTATTAAAAATTACATAAGATGATGTTTATCTAAAATAACACTTAAATGTCGTGGTAGATAAATAAGTTGATGTTTTAATGTCATTAAAAAAGATATAACATGATGTTTAAATGTCTTAAAAAAGTATTCAAGATAACATTTAAATGTTGATATAAAATATATAAGAGTATGTTTAAATGTTGTTAAAGTTATATAAGGTGACATTTAAGTGTCGGTGTAAGTTACTTAAAATAATATTTAAACATCATAATATAATAACTAAAGTGATGTTTTAATGTTATTAAAAGAGATATAATATGATGTTAAAATGTCTTCAAAAGTTATGTAAGGTAATATTTAAATGTCAATATAGAATAGGTAAGAGGACGTTTAAACATTATTAAAAGTTACATAAGATGATATTTAAGCGTCAGTAAATGTTATAAAAAATGATGCTTAAACGTCATAGTAGAATAAATAAGGTGATGTTTTATCACTAAAAGAGATATAAAATGACGTTTAAATATCTTTAAAATGTATATAAGGTAACATTTAAACGTCAATTTAGAATACGTAAGAGGATATTTAAATATTTTTAAAAGTTATATAAGATGATGTTTAAATATCCTTAAAAGTAATTTAAAGTAACGTTTAAACGTCACAGTAGGATACATAAGGAAATGTTTAAAGGTCTCTAAAGATTTTGTAGAAGCTTAAGGAAAACTTAAAGTGACGTTTAAACGTCTTCAAAATTACTTAATGTGATGTTTAAACTTTTTCTTACGTAAGATATAGTGACGTTTAAATGTTTCCGTAGTTATTCTTAGGTGACATTTTAACATCGTTAAAAGATATCTAAGATGACGTTTGCATAGGTTTAGTTACATGGTGGGGCTTTTAAGAGATATTTAAACGTTATCGTAGATGTTATATAAACGTCACCAGATTTCTTTTAGGTGACGTTTGATTTTTGACGTCGATATAAACCTAAGACGACGCACCTAAGGGGATATTTATGGTGATATTTTTTTAACATCTACAAAAACTTATGATGACGTTTATTTCATTTATGGTGACATTAACTAAACGTCACCTTAAGTCTTTTTTGTTGTAGTGACTACTGACGGAATTCACATTAATTGCCATTTTGTTTATGTGGCCTGACACTGTCATTTCTTTTTACGTTTTTTTTGTTTTTGATTTTTTTTATTTTCAAAATATGATAACAAAGACTACGAATGATCCATAATAGAGAGAACAGCTTTTATTTCTTTGAATCATTCATGTTTACATAAATATCTAGAAAAATGGTTATAGAGGAAAGCTTGTACACATGTAATAAAGTCTAATACTAATGGAACTACGCTAACAGAAATCCATATGGTTATAGAGGAAAGCTTGTACACATGTAATAAAGTCTAATACTAATGGAACTACGCTAACAGAAATCCATCCCGCTGGGATTGCTCACAGAGCCATCGTCACTGGAGGAAGGTGGTGGCTAGACCATTGGTATGGAGGACCGTCTACATGCTACACAAGAGAGGAACACGCCTACAACCCAGGGAGAGTCCAGACAAGCAAAAAGGAGATTAAACTATCCACTTGCAAAAATTAAATGCGGAAATAAAAGCATGAGAAGAACTATACTACTATAGGAACTAAGGGCACCAAGGGTAGTCTTTTGTGGCCGTGTGGTTTGGAGGTGGAGGGAGTGAGGACGGCGGCCACCAAGGTGATGGTGGACGACCTCTTGGAAGGTGGTAAGGACGAGTTTGAGGTGGAGGGCTATGGGCGATTTTTGGTGGAGGAAGAAGATGGTTTTTTTGGTGGCTTAGGTGGTGTATATATGGGAAGAGGGGGGTTGTGGTGGGTGGCCAAAAGAGGTTAGGGTTAGGGCTAGGTGGCGCCACCTTTGGTGGAGGGGGGTGTGGACTAAGTTATGTAAAAAGGTGAGGGGGTATTGGTGATGATTTTGGTAGAGTTGGGTTAGGTTAGCCTAGGATCTAATAGATGGAGTCTAATTAGATTGGTCCTAGTCTAATTAGGTGTGTGTGTGTGTGTGTGTGTGTTTGGGTTAGGGTGATTACATAAATGTCTGTATGATCCTAATAGGCCTAGGTTGAGCCTAATTAGGTTTAAGTGAGCCTAATTAGACATGTGTGGTTAGAGATGGATCAATTAGGTCCTGGGTGGATCCAATTGGGTTTAGGTGCACCCAATCAAGTAGGGATGCACCCAATTGGATGTAGGCTAATTGATTGGGTTTGGGTAGAGTCCAATTAGACTACTATGAGCCTAATTGGATTATAGTTAGCCTAATCAAGTCCAATTGGACTCAATTAGAACATGGTTGACCCAATTGACTCAAATTGAGTCAATTGAGGTTACTATGGACTTGCATAGGATTCTAAGGTGTGGATTGGGTTGAGGATAGGAGGACTAGGGATATGGATAGTGGATAATGGGAATCTGGATAACACTATCCAGGTTTTGACTAAAGTGGGAAAATTTAGGGTTAGGGATAGAGATATCCTAGGTGGGGTATAAGAGTAGGCATAGTGTGGATAAGAATTTTGGGTTCTAGGCTAATTTAGGCTAATATAAGGGTGGCTTATGGATAGGAGCAGGGATAAGGCTATCCTATGGAACTATGGATAGGGATAGAAGTTCTTTACTTTATTTTCTACATTTATTCCTACAAGTAACTTAGTCTGTCTCCCTCTTACTCTCTGTCTTAATTTTGTTGTTTATTCCAAGCTTTATTTTAGGCTCCCGCTCCAGCTTTGCTACAGCTCCAGCTTCTATCCAGCTTTCATTCAGTCTCAGGACATCTCTTGAGCTCCTTATTATCTAAAAATACAATTATTCATTAATTAGTAAGGTAAAATAGCATTATTCTATAAACAGCTAAGTAAAATAGTTGTGATGCAAAATATGCAGCTTATGCATGTATTATTCATAAGTCAAGCTAGGATCTAATTTAATTTAGGTTGATTAAGTCGTATGATTGTTGCCCAATCATACCCTCATGCCTAAATTTTTTTACCTGCAAAACCAACATATGAAAATCTCGAGAAAAAAGATATGGAAATCAAATACATATATGGATTTATTTTTAGAAATAAAATAGACTCTTATATATATATATATCTATATATACTTTTATTGCAAAACTAGTTGTTAAGGAATCAAAAGAGTTTGAATCAAAAACCTCAATACGATTTTTCACCAATGGAAAGAAATTACGGCCAAATCCTTAATGACAAAGACTTCAACAGCTCTCGAGTACCGACTCAAATTTTGACTGTCCGAATCAAATCAAGAACCCTATTAGCCTGCAGAGTTAGGTTGCGAGGGTAACTTTCCCTAACTTAGTCGACCCACCCAAGATTTGGAAGTGAATGTGAGAAACAAGCAACTTGTGTGTGAAATAGTTTGACTCGTCATTAAAGACAACTAAATTGACTCCTAGTATTCAATAAAACTTAGAATATTTCTAAGCTCTTTTTTTTAGACAATCCCGTCTTCGATTATGCCATCTAAGATTTAACAGCTTTCTCTTCACAACTTTTCTATCCCGAGGTCAACACACTAGGCGTATATCTCCCTGGCTGGACCCATTAGTCTATTATGCCTAATCTTTTTCTCCGTATTTTTTCTTTTTTTTATAGGATAAACACCCATTTGTAGCGAGGTGCTTCTATCTGGAAATGAAAAGGGATAGCATCCATATGCAGTCAGATAGTTTTATTTGGTAGAATATATATTTTTTTCCTTCTAATTTTTTTTGACTAAATATATATTTAATTTTTCTCCAACTCATTTTTCTAGGTGAGTGACTCTCCACTCGTTCTAAATGCTTTCCCCTACAAATAGGAACAATCCTAAGGGCTAGAAACACAACAAGATGACTTAGATCTGTAGGCTTAAGATTAAATCTTATTGACCACTAAGGACTCAATACGGCCGTCTAAGAGACGAACCAATGCATAGTGCAATTTAAGATACTTAGGACTCAAAGATCATCCAACTCAAAGGGTGGAAAGATAAGTCATTCACTTATTACCATTTTAACTTAATACTTTAAGCTTTTTCAAATTCCTTCAAAAACTCGAGCAAACATGTCTAAATTTAAGTAAATACTCGAAAGATTAAGTCTATTAAGACATGAAGAGTCTAGGAGGAAAGACTTTGTTCCGCATTTCCTAACAATAGTAAATCTTCAAAATCGAGAATTCTCTATTCCTCCTAACTTCAATTTCAAAAACTACACTGAAAACACACCTTTTCTTTGCATAAATAAACTCTATATAAAAAAATATATATTTTTTCTATTTGAAACTTATTCACAAGAAATACTACAAGAAAATATGCAAAATGCGAATGCAATAATGAAAATTTTACTAAAAGTCTTAGGTGTTGGCAAAAAATATTCAATTTATGTGTACTAACCCTCCCATGCCTAAATTCTTGCATGTTCTCATGCATGAATAGAATGAAAAGAAGTGAAGGACAAGAGGTATGAAAGGGTAGAAATCACCTGGAATATCTCCTGAGTTTTTCGTTTAGCTCTTTTCAACACCTATGAAATAAGACAAATATGCTATATATAGAAGGATATTTACATATGTATAAATGCTGAGTTTAACACCTTCAGCTGGATGAAAACTCAATCGCATGTCCTTCAAGAGGCTGATGACCTCTTTAGTAGGAGGAGGTTCCTGGGCCAAAATTGGCTTGAGGCGTTGACCATTTACAATAGAAACATGCTCAGTCTTCGAGTCTAGGATCTAAACCGCCCCATTAGAGTATGGGTGAATCACAACAAAAGGGCCAGTCCACTTGGACTTCAGCTTGCTTGCAAAGAATTTGAGTTTAGAATCAAATAACCAGACTTGCTGATTAGGCATGAAACATTTTCTCCGAACGTGGAAGTCAGTAAAGCCTTAGTTGTATCCTTATAAATCTTCGCATTCTCATAGGCCTCCTACCTAATCACTTCTAATTCATTGAGCTAGAGCTTCCTTTCATAACCTCCTTCATCGAGGTTAAAATTACATTTGTACATCGCCCAAAAGGCACAGTGCTCCATCTCAACTGGAAGGTGACAGAACTTTCCATATAACATGCAGTATGGTGACATTCCAAGTGGGGCCTTGCACGTTGTTTGATATGGCCATAATGTTTCAATCAATCGATCGAACCAATCCTTTCAATCATGTCTAACCGAATTTTGCAGAATGAGTTTGATCTAACGGTTAGACACCTTAGCCTACCCATTGGTCTACGGATGATATGGGGTGGCAATACGATGATGTACCCCAAACTTTTTCAATAGTGACCAAAAATGGGCATGAATGAAATGACTGGCCTCATTGCTACTTAGAGCACGGGAGACATCAAATCTTGCAAAAATAAATTCCTTAACGAAAGATATGATGATTTTGTGATCAACTCACCTCACTGAGATAGCTTCAACCCACTTCAAGACATAATCAACTCTGCGAAGAATGTACTTGAAGCCATGCGAGTTTGGGAATGGGCCCATAAAATCAATGCCCCAAATGTCGAACACTTCTACAACCAAGATAGGTTGGAGAGGCATCATATCTCCCCTGGTCATAGAACCGACCGACTGGCATCGCTTACAGTATTTGGCGAATTCATGTGTATCTTTAAAAATGGTTAGCCAAAAGAAACCTGACTGCAAAATCTTTGCAACGATTTTTTTGCCAGAAAATTGACTACCACAGGCATCGCTGTGGCAAAAAGATAACACACTTGAAATCTTAGAGTCGGGCATGCACCTCCTAATTATCTAATCAGATCCAATACAGAAAAACAAGGGGTCATCCCAAAAATAAAACTTGGCTTCAGACAAGAATTTGAGCTTTTGGTCCTTGGGTAATCCCGCAGGTATCTTGCCTGAAACAAGATAATCTACGATATCTGCATATTAGGGAAACTTCGAAGAATCTATAGCCAACACAGATTCATCCAGAAAAGTATCAAATATAGGTGGGGAATATGGGATGTGGGTTGGGTCAAGTCGGGATAGGTGATCAGCCACTATATTATGCACTCAAGCTTTGTCGTGGAGTTTGATATCAAATTCCTGCAACAGAAGGATCCATCTGATCAAGTGAGGCTTGGCATCCTTCTTTGCCAACAAATGCCGAAGGGACGAATCATCAGTAAATACAATGACTTTTGACCCTAACAGATAAGAGCGGAATTTCTCCAACCTGAATACTACAGCTAGCAGTTCCTTCTCAGTGACTGTGTACTTACGCTAAGCCTCATTCAGCATCTTGCTAACATAGTAAATAACAAAAGGATGGTGCTCTCGATGCTGTCCAAGAGCAGCTCCGACAGCGAAATCGAAGGCGCCACGCATAATCTCGAAATCGAGAAACTAGTTGGGTGGCTGGAGAATAGGAGAATCCGATACAATGCTTTGTAAAGTCTTAAAAGCACTGAGACACGAAGAATCAAAATTCAAAGGGACGTCAGCTATAAGAAGATTCGTCAATGGGCAAGCGATTTTCAAGAAATCTCAAATGAATCTTCTATAAAATCCGACGTGACCCAAGAGAGATCTAATCTGTTTGATCAAGCTTGGTGGAGGTAGTCAAAAAATAACATCTGACTTCGCACGGTCGAACTCGAGTCCATTTGCAGAGATCTTGTGGCCTAATACTATGCCATCCCTCACCATGTAATGGCTTTTCTCCCATGACAGTACTAGGTTAACCTCAATGCACCCCTTTAGGATCTTGGTGAGGTTATCAAGACAAGACTTAAAATCATCTCTAAAAATGGAGAAATCATCCATAAATACTTCCACAAAGTCCCCTATCATGTCGGAGAATATGGCTATCATACAACGCTGAAAAGTCACAGGTGCATTGTGAAACCCAAAGGGCATTCGTTGGAAAGTGAATGTACTAAAAGGACATGTGCAAGTTGTCTTGTCTTGATCTTCTGGGTTAATCGCAACCTGATTATACCCAGAGCATCCATCCAGAAAATAAAGGAAGCTTCGCCCGGCTAGCCTTTCCAAGATTTGATCATTGAAAGGTAAAAGAAAATGATCCTTTTTGGTAGCCATGTTCAGCTTACGATAATCAATGCAGACCCACTATGAAGTCGCAGTGCGGGTCGGGATGGATTCGCCTTTTTCATTTTTTATTACGGTGAGTCCCACCTTTTTAGGCATGATTGGGATGGGACTCATCCACTGGCTGTCAGATATACTATATATAATATCAGCATCCAACCATTTGATGATCTTCTTGACAACCTCCAACATATTCAGGTTTAGTCATCTTTGAGGTTGTCGAGAAGGTTTTGCTCCCTCATCCGTGTATATATGATGAGTATAATAATAGAGGCAAATACCATGGAGATCAAAGATACTCCACCCAATAGTAGCCCTATGCGCTTTAAGCACAGAAATCAGTTGCAGCTTCTGTTCTTGGTTGAGAAATTATAATAACCGGGTATGTCTCACTATCACCCAAGAACACATATTTTAATGAATCAGGTAAGGGCTTGAGTTTAATCACGGCTGGAGGAGATACAAAGTTGTCTATGGGAGAAGGTTCCTGTAGGGAAAGAAAAGAATCAGTAACATATATCTGATAATCCTGATACGCATTATTGTCCATTGATCCTACACCTGAAGGAAGGTCAGCAATGACTACATTGGTGAGGAGGCAGAATTCAAATCCCGCACCATTATGACCACGGGGTCCGAACAATAGTGAGTGTGACCAAAGGTTGATTCCCAAGTGTCTCAACGAGTATCCCAGGTCATCCCCCTGTCCTAGGTCTCAACTAAACTCATGTTCCCTACATTATGGTTTGAAGATGCCATCAAGGGCAGACATGGATCGAGGATCCAGGCCGCATGTCTGTCAGGTAGACCAAAATCGTCTGGAGCAATCATGCCAACTTGCACTAGCAGGGGCGAGTCAGAAAATGATACATCAAAAAAATCGGAGTATACATAATTTGGAGTGTCAGGATTAGAAAGACACCCCAAAGAATTAGATCCCGGGGATGAAATGTGCAGTGTGTCTGTCTTAGTCTTGTGTGGATCACTGTCCAAAAACCCTGAAACTGAAGATGAATGAGACATTTGGTCGCTACAGAGAAGCCCGATGTTTCCACAATAAGTCGGGTTCTCATCTTCACCATCGTCGTCCATTAGATCACAATCGAAGTTCTTAGATGCCCTAAAAATTGAAGGTTCTTCCCTACGAGGAGGGGTGACGTAATAATTGCGGAAATAAAATATATAAAGCAATCTCACAAAATAAGCAATCAAAAAATGTACACAAGTAATTTTTAGGTGGAAACCCAAACCGGGTGAAAACCACCACCTAACCCTCTCGAGTTAGGATTTTCCGATCAACCTAGTTGATCAAATCCACTAACCGAATCACTTTAAAACGAGGGTGATTCAACCTCAGTACAACCACGCTACAAGTATGAGGGTAGCGTTCCTCAACCCCTTCTCTCCACGAGAAGGATTGTCCCACGAAGGAGACGGGAATTCGCAAAGCGAATACCCAACAAAATAACAAAGATAAAAGAGACAACAAGTCCTATAGAGCCAACAAAGTAATAATAAACCTAGCTTCTATAGGAATAAGGAAACTCCCCTTTGCAAGGAGTGCGTCGAGGATGACGCGGGTGCGTGAGCCACGCGACGGCGCAACTTCGCTCTCGTAGACAACGGCGGCAGAGCGGGTGCGCAACGGTTTGATGCTCTCAAGATGTAGAACTTGAGCTTAGAGAGCAAGAGCTTCTTAGACACAAGAGTGTGAAAGTGTGTAGCTAAGTGTATCCAAGTGTGTGTTGGTGTGTCAAAGGCTCCCCTCTATTTATAGAGGCCTTAGGAAGGCTTTGGAAGGCTTAGAAAAGCTTCCATAGCCGTTGGGAACAAAGTCCAAGAGAATCAGGACGAAATCAGGACAATGATTACATTTGACAGGGTTATCAGACGTCTAACTCTGGCATCAGACGTATGGAAGGCCACTTTAAGACGTCTGATTTCAAGGTCAGATGTCTGATTCTATGCGGGTTTCTCCCTGACTTGAATCAGATCTAAACAGGGTTTTTGTGCAAGTCCATCATATGACATATAGGACGTCTGGCACTAAGTATGGACGTCTGGAAACCTACTTTTACTGTGGGAATTGATTTCCAAACGTTGCAACGGCTAGAAAATCTCTGAGAAGAGATTTTGGGTCAGCCGAGGCAAAACGGTCATTTATCAGACGTCTGGAAAGTCCTAAGGACGTCTGATAAGGTTCTAACGGTCATAGTCTTGACTGTTTGCTAAGCCAGCCAACGGTCCACTAATTGGACGTCTGGCAAAGTCATCAGACGTCTCCTAAGACGTCTGGTCTAAGGTCTGGACGTCTGATTTCATCAGACAGAACCAACTATGTCCAGCCTAACAGTTATCAGACGTCTGAAACAACAGTCAGACGTCTTATAATACTTTATCAGACGTCTGATTTGGGAATTAGACGTCTGGAAGTGCTGTTTGAACCCTATATTGGTTTTCTAAGTATTCTACAGAAAACCTAAGTATCCTAGGGTTGTGCCGGTGTTCCTAGGACTACTGTCAGGGTTCTTTGAGGCTCTTTAACATAAAATATCTAAGGAAATAAAGAGCAACAAAAGAAACGAAAAATACAACAAGTACAAAAGAAGGAAATCTATCCTATTCTTCATTTCCTTCCATCTTCAATCTTTCGCTCCATGCGAACCTCCACTGTTTTCCGTCAAGCTCCTCCAATCCATCCTGGATGCGAGCTCGAACTCCGTCTAAACACGTCCACATTTGCAATTGACCTGAAATCTAGGACTCAAATTGCAAATGTTAAATAACACGTGTTTTGTTATCATCAAAACAAATGATCGTGGTGCTCTATCACCAACAATCTCCCCCTTTTTGATGATGACAAAACCGTAAATAATAATGCAGAAAAATCCTCCCCCTTTTTGACATTATCAAAAAGGTTTGATTGATTTTACATTTCCTATAACTCCCCCTTAAAACATGCTCTTCTATGAGTTTATTTTAACAAAGGTGATATTCTCCCCCTTTTTGTAACAACAAGATAGCTATTATTTTTCTCCCGCTTACTAAAGGAAATTTAGCTAACTTGTATCTCCCCCTTAAAAATTGACAATTAGCTCATTAATTTTAACTCCCCCTATCTAAATGCTTATGATAAAAAGATAGGGTAAAGTGTTTTACCTCACCTACCATGGCCAATAAAATGGCCCAAATGGTGGTGGTGGATGCCACATCGGATGGGGCTCCCATCCGTAGCTTGGAGGCCCGGGCATCGGCGCCGGTCTCCAATCTGGTGGTCGACGTGCGGTGGGTCCGTCTTTTGTTCGCCGTCTCGTCGGTCTTCTTGTTCTCCTCCTTGGTCTACTCCTTGGTTCTCCCAACTCGAGTTGACCAGCCTTGAGTTTGTAGGTCCAGTCCTTTGTGTTGTAATTATCCCTGAACCCTACAAAACAAGATTATAATTCTTTCTTCGGTATCCAAGTGAGCTTGGATCCGGATCTGTTAGCGGGTCTCCTTGATGGAGATCCTTTCTCAATCTTAGGGATATATAAATCATCTACTTTGTTAATTAGTTTGTTAGAGCTTTCCCTAAGACATGCAATTTCTTTTTCTATAGTATTCATCTTAGTCTTTAAATCAGAAATTTCTATTTTTAGACTATCATTTTCCTCAATCAATTTATTATTTTCATTGATGAGGTCTTGATTTTCTAATAATAGGTTATCAATTCTAGGATTAGCTTCTAGATCCTTGAGTTTTATTTCTAACCTATCATTTTCAGATTTAAGAAAGCTAAGATTCTTTTTCATGCTTTTGTTTTCTATTTTTAGAGATTTACTAAGCTCAAATAGTTCACTAAAAGCTTCTTGTAAATCGAAATTTACCTTGTCGTCGGAGTCGCTTCTGCTTTCACTGTTGCTATTGGTTCCTCTGGCCATGAAACCAAAGCAAGTGGTTTCTTCTTCTTTTTCTTCTTCTTCTTCCTCCGAGCTGGAATCCTCATGAGTGCCTTCCAACCTCCTCCATATCTCGTGGGCGGTGGTGCACTCTTGGTTTCGTTCGAATTCCTTCGGACTCAATGCGCAGTACAAGGCATTCATTGCCTTTGCGTTGAGTGAGAGCTCTAGAATCTGCACCTGCGAGTATCCTGCGTCCGGTCGCTCCGGGATCTCGTATGAGGCTTCGCAACGTCCCCACAGAGCGAAGTCCGTGGCTTGAAGCCACATCCTCATCCTCAGCTTCCAGTAGCTGTAGTTGTTCCCGTCAAAGTAGGGCGGACGGGTTGTGGACTGCCCCTCGAAAATTTTGATCGCTGATGTGCTTCCCTCCATTTGATCTCTTGCCGGGTGTTACTCCGATCTCGCAAGACCTGCTCTGATACCAATTGAAGGTTCTTCCCTACGAGGAGGGGTGACGTAATAATTGCGGAAATAAAATATATAAAGCAATCTCACAAAATAAGCAATCACAAAATGTACACAAGTAATTTTTAGGTGGAAACCCAAACCGGGTGAAAACCACCACCTAACCCTCTCGAGTTAGGATTTTCCGATCAACCTAGTTGATCAAATCCACTAACCGAATCACTTTAAAACGAGGGTGATTCAACCTCAGTACAACCACGCTACAAGTACGAGGGTAGTGTTCCTTAACCCCTTCTCTCCACGAGAAGGATTTTGTCCCACGAAGGAGACGGGAATTCGCAAAGCGAATACCCAACAAAATAACAAAGATAAAAGAGACAACAAGTCCTATAAAGCCAACAAAGTAATAATAAACCTAGCTTCTATAGGAATAAGGAAACTCCCCTTTGCAAGGAGTGCGTCGAGGATGACGTGGGTGCGTGAGCCACGCGACGGCGCAACTTCTCTCTCGTAGACAACGGCGGCAGAGCGGGTGCGCAACGGTTTGATGCTCTCAAGATGTAGAACTTGAGCTTAGAGAGCAAGAGCTTCTTAGACACAAGAGTGTGAAAGTGTGTAGCTAAGTGTATCCAAGTGTGTGTTGGTGTGTCAAAGGCTCCCCTCTATTTATAGAGGCCTTAGGAAGGCTTTGGAAGGCTTAGAAAAGCTTCCATAGCCGTTGGGAACAAAGTCCAAGAGAATCAGGCCGAAATCAGGACAATGATTACATTTGACAGGGTTATCAGACGTCTAACTCTGGCATCAGACGTCTGGAAGGCCACTTTAAGACGTCTGATTTCAAGGTCAGACGTCTGATTCTATGCGGGTTTCTCCCTGACTTGAATCAGATCTAAACAGGGTTTTTGTGCAAGTCCATCAGACGACATACAGGACGTCTGACACTAAGTCTGGACATCTGGAAACCTACTTTTACTGTGAGAATTGATTTCCAAACGTTGCAACGGCTAGAAAATCTCTGAGAAGAGATTTTGGGTCAGCCGAGGCAAAACGGTCATTTATCAGACGTCTGGAAAGTCCTAAGGACGTCTGATAAGGTTCTAACGGTCATAGTCTTGACTGTTTGCTAAGCCAGCCAACGGTCCACTAATTGGACGTCTGGCAAAGTCATCAGACGTCTCCTAAGACGTCTGGTCTAAGGTATGGACGTCTGATTTCATCAGACAGAACCAACTATGTCCAGCCTAACAGTTATCAGACGTCTGAAACAACAGTCAGACGTCTTATAATACTTTATCAGACGTCTGATTTGGGAATTAGACGTCTGGAAGTGCTGTTTGAACCTTATATTGGTTTTCTAAGTATTCTACAGAAAACCTAAGTATCCTAGGGTTGTGCCGGTATTCCTAGGACTACTGTTAGGGTTCTTTGAGGCTCTTTAACATAAAATATCTAAGGAAATAAAGAGCAACAAAAGAAACGAAAAATACAACAAGTACAAAAGAAGGAAATCTATCCTATTCTTCATTTCCTTCCATCTTCAATCTTTCGCTCCATGCGAACCTCCACTGTTTTTCGTCAAGCTCCTCCAATCCATCCTGGATGCGAGCTCGAACTCCGTCTAAACACGTCCACATTTGCAATTGACCTGAAATCTAGGACTCAAATTGCAAATGTTAAATAACACGTGTTTTGTTATCATCAAAACAAATGATCGTGATACTCTAGCACCAACAAAAATGTCCAATCTAAGTCTCTCATTACCTAGGGCAATCTCCATACACCTGAATGCATAATCTTTGTTCACTTGGGCTGTTGCCAAAAAATGGGCGACCCAAAATGATTGGTGAATCATGGAGATTAGGAGGAGCCTCCATGTCTAATACGAATAAGTCCGCTGGAAAGCATAATCCATAGACTTTTACTGTTACATTTTCAACCACCCCCTTGGTGTTTTCAACGATCGGTCAACCAACTGAATGGTTACCGAGGTGGGCTTTAACTCCCTGGTTCGAAATCGATCGATAGTGGGAGTCAGGCTAATGGACGAACCCAGATTTAGAAGGTCCTAATCAAATGGAGAATCTTGCAAATACAAGGAAATAAGTAGGGCACCAGGGCCTTTCTTCTTTGGCAGTAAGTTAGCCAATATAACTACGCTGGCCTCCTTTGACATTACCGCTTATCGTCCAATTTTCTGCTGCTGCCTCGGGGTACAATAGTCCTTAAAGAACTTGGCGATAGCAGGGATGTGATCTATCACTTCGAGGAGGGGGATCTGAATATGAACTTCCTTGAACATTGCTTTCAGGTCCTCAAAGTTCTTCGATCCCTTTTTCCTCGCCATATCTTGTGTGAAATCTTTAGGAAAAGGGATGGGAATCTCAGGGTCCATAATATGTCTTTTGCCTTTATCCACCTTAGGAGGTTCCTAATCAAGGTGAGATTGAGAAGATGAGACATTCTGAGGTGGAGGACACGATTAATCATGATCCACCTGCCCATATGGTAGGTCCTGTGTAGTCTTTCTGCTCCTCAAAGTGACGCCTTTGCATCAGCATACTATCCCTGAGGTGGTGGAGGAGTGGAAGGGGCAGAATAGGTTGGGTTCAGCAACAGAGCAGGCTGAGGCGAAGCATAACTAGGAGGTACAAGAGGTGCCTGAATTACTGCATGTGCCTGTCCCTGTGGTGCTTGGAACCTGGGTGGGGTGCCTTGGTTACACACATATCTTGGGTTTGGGACTGGCTAGGAGGGCAAGGCTTCTAGTAATCTGTTCTCCTGTAGTATCCGATTTTGCATGCTCTAGATGTTCTGTATCTGGTCAGCCATAGCTCTCATGATCTTTAGATTTTCCTGGTTCGATTTCCACTATGATTCTTTCAACTCCTCCAAAGGGTTGGCCTATCTTAGAGGGTGAATGGTATCTTCGTGCAGTGGTTGGTAAATAGACTGTGATTGCAGCTGGGACGGGAATGGCTATTGCCTGGGGTACGTATTTGCCACATTCTCATATTGCTTGGTTTGGTGTTGTGGATCTTGATTTGGTCTCTGTGAGATCCCAAACCCGAAGAAGTTTGGATGTTGTCGCCAACTAAGGTTATACGTCTTGAAATACAAGTTGTTACACCCGTAACCTTGGATAGCACTAACATCTATGTAGGCCGAAGATGTTTGACACGTATATTCATCAAGGGAATATGCACCGTAATCATCATGAGGTGCATAACCCTGATTATAAGGTGCCAGCTTAAGATTGTTAATGGGTTCCTGATACACAGGATCTCATGAAAGGGTAGAAGGAGAGGATACATCCCGAGTGAGCACATGTATTCAAGTAGGAGGGGCTCGGGATGCAGAAGAAGAGTAAAATGCAGTAGCATTTCCTAAATATCCTGGACGAGAGCGGATCAGTTCGTCGAGCTTCTTGTCTAGCAGATCCACCTTATCCAGCTTCTTGGTGATGATGTCCATGTCTACCCCTGCTGACTCTGCATGAGCCTCGTGGACAGTAACACCTTGTTGCCCAGGTCACTGGAATTGGTTCGTTGAGGCTGCATTCATGGATTGCTCTACTAAAGACTCAAGGTCGACCGAGCAAAGTTAGATGTTATTTCTCAACTACCTCCACTAAGCTTGGTTAAATAGATTAGATCTTTCTTGGGTCACATCGAATTTTACAGAAGATTCATTTGAGATTTCTCGAAAATCGTTCGTCCATTGACTAATCTTCTTGTAGCCGACGTCCCATTTAATTTTGATTCCTCATGTCTCAGTGCTTTCGAAACTTTGTGAAGCATTATATCTGATTCTCCTATTCTCCAACCACCCAACTGGTCTCTCTATTTCGAGATTATGTGTGACGCCTCCAATTTTGTTGTCGAAGTTGTTCTTGGCCAGCGTCGGGAGTGCCATCCTTTTGTTCTTTGCTACGCTATCAAGGTGATGAATGAGGCTCAGCATAATTACATAGTCATTGAGTATTTGGGTTGGAGAAATTTTGCTCTTATCTATTAGTATCAAAGGTCATTGTATTTACTGATCATTTTGCCCTCCGGCATTTGTTTCCAAAGAAGGATGCTGTTTGCACCTCAAAACACGCCTATAATAACGCCTTCTTGTGCTATTTTCTAGCATTAACTATGTATATTATAATCCTATAGTCGCATTTGTAAAAACGCTTGCATGCATGCATTTAATTGAGAGGAGAAGAGAATGGAATAAATGGCTTGCATAATTATTTTTTTTATCAAGTGTTTCTTTGCAAAAGTCCCTTCTCTATTTTTATTTTCATCTTTCTTTGTTCTCTTCCCGCGGCTGCAACTCCTCCCGCAGCCGCATGCAACGCCATGCGCCTCTCCCTGCTGTCCTTCCCGCGCCTCTCCCTGCAGCTGCCACTCTTCAACGCCTCTCCCTGCTGCTGCCATGCCTCCCCGCCATGCTCTCCTCCTCTATAAAGCCGCAGCTCTTCCTCGCGAGGAAGGACAGGGACGTTGCTGCAATACGCAGCTGCGGCAGCAACTCAAACCCGCAACCACCTTCGCAACCGTTCTCCCCTCCCATACGCCGGCCCTCCGTCGAGGAGGCACCCGACGAGCAGGAGAACCCACTGTGGTGCTCACCACCACAGTGGGAACACCACCGCCCAGCTCTTCAACGAGCAGGTGGGCATGGTGTTTTCTTTTCTCTTAATTTTCATCTCCACGCCATTGCTGCCGCTTCAAGGTCCGAAGCTTGAAGCAGCAGCAGCAGCAGCTAAACCGCGGCAACAGCAGCAGCAGCAGCACCCCCGCCTCCTCCGTGACCTTCCCTGCAGGCGCGCAGCCCTCCGCGCGCGCCTGCAGGCCCGTTCCCCGCCTCCGTCTCCGTTCTATCCACCCCGCAATTCCACCCGCGACCGGCCGCCGCGCGCACTGCAGCGGCCGGTTACGGCCTCGCGCCGACCCCCGCGACCCTTCGCGACCCTCCGCGACCACCGCAGAACCTCCTCCACGCTCGCTCCTCCGCGCCATCGCCCGCTCGTCGACTTCGCGCAGGCCTGCAGAACCCTACGCGAAGGCGCGCCCGCACCCGCCGTCTTCAGACGTCCGCCTCCGCCTTCAGACGACGCGGCGTCAGACATCCGCCGCCGCGAGCAGACGCCTTAACTCGCTGCCATCGTCCGCGCTCGCGATCTCTCCAACCCGCTCATTCTCTCTGGCGCGCGATCTCTCCCGCCCGCTCTTTCTCTCTCTGGCGCTCTCTCTCTCTCTCTCTCTCTCTTTTTCACTCACTCACAGACACACACTACACCAACACACACACATCTTCATCGACACACACACACACCCACACACACACTTACACTATACGTATAGTTATATATAGTAACATATATATACATACATATATATATATATATACATACATATATCTATTATATATATATACTTATATACATAGTATATCTATATAGTTATGTATACATACATATATATATAATATATCTCTATATATATATATATACACGTATATATATATCTATATACTTATACATATACTTATATATATATACATATATACTTATATACATATATATATATATATATATATATATCTATATACTTATATATATACACACATATATATATATATCTAGATACATATATACTTATATACATATATATATATATATATATATATACATATATATAGTAATATATATATACTTATATACATATATATACACATATATATCTATATATATATATATCTATACATATATAACTATACATTTATATCTATATATAGATATATTTACTTATATACATACATATGTACCTATACTTTCATGTTATTTATTATACGCTGTATCGCGGGGATATCTGCACCAGTTGCTGATATTCCCTGATACACGCGTACAAAAAAAGCGTGGTCCCATACATCATCCATCCTCCATCCACACTCCACGCGGCACATAGTCGTGTTGGTTGCGTCTCTCTAGACGTCAACTGACTCGACATAGTGCTACACTCCATCGTCACCTCCACCCCCACCCCTTTATATATATCCTACATATAAATATATATCTATAGCTACTATATTTACTTTCTATCTGTTAGCTTCCTTCTTAGTAAAAAGATAAAAAAAGGTATAAAAGTGAAAAGATAATCTTTGATTTGCAGGTACCCCCGTCTTGCAAGTAGCAAGACGTGTTTTGAAACTCTGTTTTGGCTAAAAGCCAAGGACACAATTTTGAGGGTGTGCCTCAAGAACAAGGATTACCAGAAAAAAAAAACCCTAAATAAGAAAAATACCAAAAACAGAATAAACAAACGGAAGAGACGCGTTTTAAGGAAAACGTAGAAATTCGACTTGAACCCCACTTCCCTGAGTTCGACCCTGGGCCTAAAAGTGACAAGATAAAATCAATTAGGCCAGGTTAAAAATTTTGTAAAGAGATGGTTAGGTCTGAATTAGGTTAACCACTATACACATTTCAACGATAAAAATATCATATTAACAACCTATTTGGGCCGACCCATCATAACTTTTCTGGCGCCGTTGCCGGGGAAGTGCACTTTCGAGTAAGTTTCTATCCAATTCCTTTAAATTTGTCTCTTCTCTCTTCACGGGTATTGTTGTTTTTGGTGTGCAGGTGAACCTGGTGGAAGGAGAAGAAGGCTGACGAAGTCGAGGACGTGAGCAGATCCAAGGCGGGAACGAGAGCGTGAAGACGCCGACATCGCATTGGAGCTTCGCACACGTTGCCGAACAAGTAGGTTTTCTTTTCTCATCAAATTAGGGTTAACTTGCCACCACAAAAAAAAAAAAAATTTTAAAACTAAAAACTAGAAAAACTTCTTGGGATTTCTTGCGGGCAAGTGGATTAAAATTCACTTGATTGATTGGTTGTCTTCACTCCCACTGCCCCGGGATTTCCCACCTTACTTCGCATAGCGAAAATCCGAGAATCTTCATTCTTAGATTTTTCGCCGTGGGAAGTATTCTTTGAGGCAAAGAAAAAGATTGCTTGTATCCCTCTTTTGCCTCACTTATCTTTAATTCAGGATCACATTTTTGGTGGGGAGACTTGGAATTGAGTTGATTCCAACCCCACCACGACTTTTCAAATTTGCCTGTGATTCGATCCTGAATACTTCAACCCCAACAATTTTATTTTCTTTATCTTTTGGTTGAAGCCTTGTGTGTGGAAATCATTTCTGGTGATTGGGAGCACTTGAATTGAAGTGCTTTGGCTCCCTGTCACATTGATATAAAACTGATTTGTGCATCCACACTTAGAAATCTCCATTTAGGGTAGTCCATTGCATTTTAGCATGCATTAACTAACTGATAATTGAAGAAGGGTTTCTTGGGTTTTAGAAGGAAAACCTGTATTTTTGCAAAAACCCGGAGATTGGTTGAATTGGTAATTCAACAAAACCCTAAAATTCATACTACTTAAGGCTGAACTCTAAAAACCATTCGCCAATAAAAAATTCAATTCGGGGAGATTTCCCTGTTGCATGCTTGTTCTTACACACTCTTAAAATCAATCACTTGGGCATTACCCGTAAACAACGCCCTTCACATTCCAAAAGCACTTGACCCTAAGCCTCTAATTAAAACTGGTAGTAACTTGACCCTTACTAAGGATTGGAGGTCTAACTACCTGTGTGTAGCGACTACGTGCTGGTGAGAGTTCCCGCGTGCTATCGGGTGTCTAAGACTGGGGCAAACGGCCTTTCAATCTGGCCCGGTGGTTTCGCGGTGCTCGCATTCGGTTCCGTAGTTCGTGATAGTAGGTAACTTAGATCTTTAGGTCTAAGGGCACACTGTAGAGGTTAGGAACTTGACTGTATTGATTTGTAATCAAGTGTACCTTTGCGGCGTCATTTCTCTCATCCCTTTTCCCTTCTCATCTCCCCAATTCTTCCTGCGGTAGTGCATGTTTGGGAGGAGGTCACAAAACCCTGAATTGCTTGTATTGACTGATAAATCTAGAAAACAAGTCGAATCGTCCTCCTCCTCCACAAACATGGCTGCACTCCCACCCCCAAATCCCGAGGGAGGAAACCGCCCTCAGAACCCACCAGGTGGTGGAGCCTTAGATCCCATAACCCGCCTCCAAGCCCAAATGGAAATGTATAATGAGCAAATGGAAGCCATTCGGGAAACATTGGAGGAAATGCAGAACCCTCCCGAACGGGAGGAGCCTAGGTCTCTTAGCTCTTATCAGAATCCCGCTGCTACAGAGACCATAGGACAAATTCGGGTCCCCATGGGCGGGGACGACTTTGAATTAAAACCAAACATAATTGGCCTAATCAATTTTCACTTTCATGGTCTTGCAAGTGAAGACCCATTTCTCCACTTGGAAGACCTAACCCGACTTGCTGAAACCGTTAAACCAAGAAATGTCGGGTTATCTATAGTCCTCATGAAGATGTTCCCATTTTCATTACGGGATAAAGCGTCGCAATGGTTACGCACCCTTGGGAGAACCATCCACTCTTGGGAAGAGATGCGAACAACGTTTCTCAAGAAGTTCTTCCCAATCGGGTGGACCAATGCGCTTCGCCGTGCTATCACTTCATTTACGCAACAAAACGGCGAACAATTTCATGAGGCATGGGAGAGGTATAACGACCTCCTCAGGAAGTGTCCGCACCACGGTCTGCCTAAGTGGCATATAGCCCAGATTTTCTACTATGGGCTAAATGAGACTTTGAAGCAGATTGCAGACGCTTCCTGCGGAGGGAACTTTATGAATAAAGACGAGAATGGAGCATTCGAGCTGTTTGAAAATATGAGTGAAAACTCGATGAACAATGCTTCCATTGTCGCCTTTAATCGTACCAGCCAGCCCCGAAATGTCCACGAAGTTGACACGGGACCCTCCCATTCATCCACTAATCTAAGCCTTATTGCACAAAAACTGGATGAAGTCTCCGTCGTGCACAAGAAGCTGGACGAGCTTCTGGCCAACCCCGCCCGATCTATGGCAAACACCACGTCTTCACCACTTCGTCACAATCCAAGTTCTTCTAATACCAGGCTTATCCCGAGAAACCCCGTTAGACCTTCCTTACCGAGTGTCGCGCCAAGCGACTCGGTAAGTCATGTGGAACTGGCTTCTGTGAGCCAGTATTTCGACACGGAGGACCAAGCCTCCGTGTGCTCAGACGCATATCTACATGCGGACGCGTCTTCCGGCATAGAAGATGCTTGCGCCCTGGGGAACAACCCGTTCTCTGCCACTTATAACCCAGGGTGGCGTAATCATCCGAACTTTGCATGGTCCAACAACCCGCAGCGCCAAAACCCCGCGGGTGGACCAATGCGACCGTCCGCACCCGTCATCCCAAGGGTCCAGTTTAATCCTATGGCAAATCCGCCATCAGGCCCTTGCGTACCACAAACTGAACACGCATCAAGCCCTCTTGACAAATTGATGCGAATGATGACGGAAATGTCAAAGCGCCATGAAGAGAACATGACCTCTCTTCAGCACCAATTGGCGCAGCAGAATGCCGAGATCAGTCAACTACGCATTGCGACTCGATCTCAGGGCACTCTTCCCGCCCAACCTGTTCCAAACCCACGAAATTTCGTGCCCCGTGGTTCTCAACCACAGGTACGACCTTCTCAGGGACAGGTTAATCAAGTTCTGCAAGCTCCGAGCATTCCACCGGGATTTCAGGCTAATCCTGCTGCAGCACCACACTCTTATATCCCCATTGCAAACCCTCCTCCACCGTATGATCCCACTGGACCCGCATCGTCCAATGCTATCACTACGAGGAGCGGTAAGCAGACCGTCGATCCGCCTCGACCTGATCCTGGCCCATCTTCTTCTTCGCCCTCTCATTCGGGATGCATACCGCATTCGCGAGAGGATGATGCACCAAAACTTGTGCCAGAATCAGTCCCATTCCCTGAGGCTCTACTAAGGGAGCCAAAAGGCAAAAAGAAAAATACGCAGGCCTTTGACAACCTACGTAATTTGTTCAGGGATGTAGAAATCAAGGTACCCCTGCTCGAGGCAATCGACCACATACCTACTGTCGCTCGATTTTTCAAAGACTACACAACACCCAGGCGACAGTCAAAGAAGACTAAGAATCCGGTGGTTCTCTCGCCTCATGCGAGTTGTGCTATACTGTCAAACTTACCACCGAAGCAGAAAGATCCGGGCACACCACTGATTTCCTGTAGCATCCAAGGCTGCAGTTTTAACCGTGCCTTGCTTGATCTAGGATCTTCCATCAATCTCATACCGACCATCATGCTCAAAAAATTTTCCTTGGGAAATCTGAAACCCACCCCTGTCACGTTACAGTTGGCAGATCGTTCTGTCAAAATCCCGAAGGGTGTGGTGGAAGACGTGGTGGTTAGGGTCAACAGTCTCTGTTTTCCTGTTGACTTTCTTGTTTTAGATATGGAAGTTCCTAGTTTACTTTCTGATTGTCCGATCATCCTCGGTCGACCTTTCTTGGCCACAGCCCGCGCCCACATCGACTGCGAGTCGGGCTGTATTGAGATTGCCGTTGGATCTGAGAAGCTCAAGCTTAACATATTCAAGGCAGCCAAGAACTTTGATTGCGATTGCATTGAGGATGACACGTCTGACGAGGACATGGCCGTCAGCGCGTGTATCGGACTAATTGGGACCTATTCGGACTGTTGCGGATTACCTATAAACACTGATAACTGCCTGACCAACGCATACTGTGACGTTCCCCAATCCCTCCCTTGTCCAGTACCTTCTCCTGGCCAGACTTCTGACGAGGTTTTCTCCGCTTCCCATACCTCGTGGTTTGAGTCATATCCGGGCTACTCACTGTCAGTCCACACTCATGAAGACCGAATTGCCCTTTCTTCCCCGCCAAATCAGGCGGATTTACAAATCCACACTGGGACCTTGAGCCCATATACTTCTCACTGGGGCTATTCATTTTTGGATCCATCTATCCAAGAAGCCCCTCTTCTTGGCCAATCTGAAGGCCAGTTTCTTCCTCCTAACTTGTTCTCCTACCCGTCTGGGACACTCTCGTCCCAAGAAATGCCAGATCCTTCCCCATCCACTCCCGAGCTAAAAGTGCTGCCTAATACACTCAAGTATGTTTTCCTGGGACCAAATGAAACGCTCCCTGTAATCATCAGTTCAAAATTAACCATGGAGCAGGAGTGCAAACTAACTAAGGTCCTCCTAGAACACAAGGCAGCTATTGGATGGTCTTTATCAGACTTATCTGGTATTAGTCCCTCCTACTGCACTCATCGTATATATACGGAGGAGGAGGCTCGACCTTCTCGCGAGATGCAGCGACGTCTCAACCCTAACATGCGGGAGGTCGTTAAGAATGAAATCATTAAGTGGCTGGATGCGGGTATAATCTACCCGATCAGCGATAGCCCCTGGGTGAGTCCGATTCACGTTGTGCCCAAAAAGGCAGGACTCACCATCCGTGTCAATGACAGGGGCGAATCCATCCCTACACGCACTCCTACATCTTGGAGAGTGTGTAGATTATAGGAAACTCAATGCTGCAACCAAGAAAGATCACTTCCCGCTACCATTTATTGACCAAATCCTGGAGCGGTTAGCGGGAAATAAATTTTTCTGCTTCCTGGATGGATTCTCAGGATATAACCAGGTGGCAATAGACCCCCGAGACCAAGAGAAAACCACTTTTACCTGCCCTTTCGGCACCTTCACCTTTAGAAGGATGCCGTTCGGACTTTGTAACGCGCCAGCAACTTTCCAGAGATGCATGCTGGCGATATTTCATGACATGGTGGGTGACTTTCTCGAGGTCTTCATGGATGACTTTTCAGTCTTTGGACCATCTTTCGACGAATGTCTTGCCAACCTGACTCGCATCCTTAGGAGATGTATTGATGTAAACCTCGTGCTTTCCTGGGAAAAAAGTCATTTTATGGTGCACGAAGGAATTGTTCTTGGACATATCATCTCCGATAGGGGTATCGAGGTTGACAGAGCTAAGCTCGATATCATTGCTGATTTACCTGTGCCTGGTTCTGTCAAACAAATCCGCTCCTTCTTGGGACACGTCGGTTTCTATAGGAGATTCATCAAAGACTTCTCCAAAATTTCTCGACCCTTAACTCATCTCCTATCAACTGACGTGCCCTTCGACATGGGCCCTGACTGTATACAAGCATTCACGCAGCTGCGTAATGCTGTCACCAAGGCCCCTGTTCTCCAGCCGCCTGATTGGTCCCTCAACTTTGAACTTATGTGTGACGCTTCAGACCTTGCAGTCGGAGCCATCCTGGGACAAAGACGCGATAGACACCCCTTCGTGGTATACTACGCCAGTAAGACGTTGGACGAGGCCCAGCGTAATTATACTACCACTGAAAAGGAACTACTGGCAGTCGTCTTTGGGCTGGAAAAATTCCGTTCTTACCTTCTGGGCTCTCACGTTATTGTTTTCACTGATCACGCGGCCATTCGCCATCTCATGCACAAGAAGGATGCCAAGCCTAGACTGATTCGTTGGATCCTTCTGCTCCAGGAATTTGACATTGAGATTCGTGATAAGGTCGGAGCCCAGAATGTTGTGGCTGATCACCTTTCCAGACTGGACCCTGACCATATTGGACTTACTCTGCCAATTAATGAAGTTTTTCCTGATGAGCACCTATTGGCAATAAATACGGCAAGTGGACCGTGGTATGCCGACATTGCCAATTACCTTGCTTCTGGATCTCTTCCACGTGGCTGGCCTAAAAACCAGCGCGAGCGTCTCATGGCAGAAGCAAAGTATTATTTCTGGGATAATCCACTTCTTTTTCGGATAGGTGCTGATCAAATCATCCGTCGCTGTATTCCTGACAGTGAGTTCCCCAGTGTGCTATCCTTCTGCCACGATCAGGCCTGTGGAGGCCATTTCTCTGGGAGGAAAACTGCAGCCAAGGTGTTGCAGTACGGTTTCTTTTGGCCCTCCCTTCACCAGGACGCGCACGCTTATGCCAAACATTGCACTAGGTGCCAGTCATTAGGGTCAATGGCACGTCGTGACATGATGCCCTTGCAACACATCCTAGCTGCGGAAATCTTCGACATCTGGGGAATTGACTTCATGGGTCCCTTTCCTCCATCCAACGGCTTCGAATTCATCCTCGTGGCCGTCGACTATGTTTCAAAATGGATCGAGGCTATTCCCGCGCGCCGTGCTGACCATGTTATCTCCACCCGATTCGTCAAAGACCATATCTTTGCGCGTTTTGGGATCCCTCGGGCCATTATCTCGGATGGAGGAAGCCACTTTACCCATGCTTCTTTTCGGGCACTTCTGAGGAGATACGGAGTCCACCATCGTATCGCATCCCCGTATCATCCTCAGACGAACGGCCAGGCGGAAGTGTCGAACCGGCAAATCAAGCAGATTCTCCAGAAAACGGTTCGGCCTGACCGTAAGGATTGGTCCGACAAGCTGACTGACGCACTTTGGGCGTATCGGACCGCCTTCAAGGCTCCCCTTGGTATGTCTCCATATAGAATCGTTTACGGGAAGCCTTGTCATTTGCCTGTGGAGTTGGAGCACCGCGCTTATTGGGCGGTTCGCCAATGTAACCTCGACCCAGACTTGTGTGAACGAGAAAGGAAACTCCAACTCCAAGAGCTGGAAGAGCTCCGTCGTGAAGCCTATGATTCTGCTCTAACCTTTAAACAGCGCACTAAGGCTTTTCATGACAGCCATGTTCGGCGGAAGAAATTTGAGCCATCTCAGCAAGTTTGGCTCTATAATGCCTGACTCAAATTCTTTCCTGGGAAATTAAAGTCCAAATGGACTGGTCCTTTTCTGGTCTCAAGACCATTCCCCAATGGGGCCGTCGAAATCGAAGATCCCAAATCTGGGCGTAAATTTACGGTCAACGGGCAGCGTTTGAAACCCTATCTGACTCATGAACCTGCCCCCGTTGGAGAAACCGTTGCCCTGCTGGAGGGTAACTAATTCTTTGCCTCATTCTGAGTCCAGCTGGGGACATTAAATTCAGCGCTTGTTGGGAGGCACCCTAACAGCACTCACCATCCACCATCACTTTTCACACCTCTATCGCAATCACTTCACTTTTCTCTTCACCACCCACCATCCACCCACCCTTCCACCCTGATCTATACCCTGAACCTCAGCTCTTGTTACCCGATCTGTCATCCGTTCTCTGCCTTTCCCTGCATGCATATGAGGACATAGCATTGTTTGGCATGGGGGGTGGATAGGCATCCATAGGATCTGGGTATTTTATGGTATCAGACAATTACCACCTATTTATAAATATGCAAGAAAAAGAAAAAGAAAAAAAAAGAAAAAAAAAATATATATATATTAATAATAAATGGTGTTTAGTAATGATTTGAAAGCTGAAATAAAAAAATACAATAAGTTTTTATGGAAATTCAACCTCTGTTTTGAAGACTTTCCAGGCCACAAAAGCTTGATTCGCTCAGGCTCGGCTTAATTCACTTAAAGCATTGACGAAATAGATCAAAATCTCTCCTAACTTAGAACGTTTCTTGTACCTGAGACACCAGTACAGGATTCGTTGGTTTGCTTTTTCTTGAGAGCTTAAGTAAACTTGGTTCACACTACACATATCAGGAAAGACCAGGTGAACATAAGATCCAACCCTAGTGTTCATTAGGAAAGGTGGAGTCCTTACCTGTGCGTGCAGGTAGACTTTTTATCCCAAGCTTTAGTCTTGTGTTTAGGAGTGGCTCTTTCCTCCAAAAAGAAACTCTCCCACCAAAAAGAAAAAAAAAAAAAAAGTGTGCTCTTTCAAAATGTGTTGTAAGAGATATACTGACATATGTTTCAAAAAAAAAAAAAAAAGATGTTGCAAAAGAGTCAGTATATCTCATAAATGTCTGTATAATTTGTTTTTCGAAAATGGGAGTTGAGTTTTCCGTAATCATCTTAAGGGTCAATCCGAAAACACGAGCTGAAATTGGGACCAACCTGTACTTAAAAATTCGTGAAACCCTGGGAGTGAGTCTTAAGGTTCATCTGGTCAGTCTTGATCCGTCACTATGCACAAACCATAACCTCTTGAGCTCTCGAGTACGGCAAAAACCTCCTGGGTCCTGGAAATCGTACTTAAGGTTTAAATATCAAGAGTCCTGGTTAGTTGAGAGATGATCTATGTCATGTGAGACTTAAAGTACTGGTAGTCTTCTTTACAATTGGTTCTCACAATATTCGATAAAAAACACACCTATATCACCTTAGAAGAAAATCTTCAGCTTAAGATTATTTCTAAATACTATTTTGCTAGGGACTAGCAAAAGATAGGCATGGGGGTATATGTTTGCACCTCAAAACACGCCTATAATAACGCCTTCTTGTGCTATTTTCTAGCATTAACTATGTATATTATAATCCTATAGTCGCATTTGTAAAAACGCTTGCATGCATGCATTTAATTGAGAGGAGAAGAGAATGGAATAAATGGCTTGCATAATTATTTTTTTTATCAAGTGTTTCTTTGCAAAAGTCCCTTCTCTATTTTTATTTTCATCTTTCTTTGTTCTCTTCCCGCGGCTGCAACTCCTCCCGCAGCCGCATGCAACGCCATGCGCCTCTCCCTGCTGTCCTTCCCGCGCCTCTCCCTGCAGCTGCCACTCTCCAACGCCTCTCCCTGCTGCTGCCATGCCTCCCCGCCATGCTCTCCTCCTCTATAAAGCCGCAGCTCTTCCTCACGAGGAAGGACAGGGACGTTGCTGCAATACGCAGCTGCGGCAGCAACTCAAACCCGCAACCACCTTCGCAACCGTTCTCCCCTCCCATACGCCGGCCCTCCGTCGAGGAGGCACCCGACGAGCAGGAGAACCCACTGTGGTGCTCACCACCACAGTGGGAACACCACCGCCCAGCTCTTCAACGAGCAGGTGGGCGTGGTGTTTTCTTTTCTCTTCGTTTTCATCTCCACGCCATTGCTGCCGCTTCAAGGTCCGAAGCTTGAAGCAGCAGCAGCAGCTAAACCGCGGCAACAGCAGCAGCAGCAGCACCCCCGCCTCCTCCGCGACCTTCCCCGCAGGCGCGCAACCCTCCGCGCGCACCTGCAGGCCCGTTCCCCGCCTCCGTCTCCGTTCTGTCCACCCCGCAATTCCACCCGCGACCGGTCGCCGCGCGCACTGCAGCGGCCGGTTACGGCCTCGTGCCGACCCCCGCGACCCTCTGCGACCCTCCGCGACCACCGCAGAACCTCCTCCACGCTCGCTCCTCCGCGCCATCGCCCGCTCGTGGACTTCGCGCAGGCCTGCAGAACCCTACGCGAAGGCGCGCCCGCACCCGCCGTCTTCAGACGTCCGCCTCCGCCTTCAGACGACGCGGCGTCAGACGTCCGCCGCCGCGAGCAGACGCCTTAACTCGCTGCCATCGTCCGCGCTCGCAATCTCTCCAACCCGCTCATTCTCTCTGACGCGCGATCTCTCCCGCCCGCTCTTTCTCTCTCTGGCGCTCTCTCTCTCTCTCTCTCTCTCTCTCTCTCTTTTTCACTCACTCACAGACACACACTACACCAACACACACACATCTTCACCGACACACACACACACCCACACACACACTTACACTATACGTATAGTTATATATAGTAACATATATATACATACATATATATATATATACATACATATATCTATTATATATATATACTTATATACATAGAATATCTATATAGTTATGTATACATACATATATATATAATATATCTCTATATATATATATATACACGTATATATATATCTATATACTTATACATATACTTATATATATATACATATATACTTATATACATATATATATATATATATCTATATACTTATATATACACACACATATATATATATCTAGATACATATATACTTATATACATATATATATATATACATATATATAGTAATATATATATACTTATATACATATATATACACATATATATCTATATATATATATATCTATACATATATAACTATACATTTATATCTATATATAGATATATTTACTTATATACATACATATGTACCTATACTTTCATGTTATTTATTATACGCTGTATCGCGGGGATATCTACACCAGTTGCTGATATTCCCTGATACACGCGTACAAAAAAAGCGTGGTCCCATACATCATCCATCCTCCATCCACACTCCACGCGGCACATAGTCGTGTTGGTTGCATCTCTCTAGACGTCAACTGACTCGACATAGTGCTACACTCCATCGTCACCTCCACCCCCACCCCTTTATATATATCCTACATATAAATATATATCTATAGCTACTATATTTACTTTCTATCTGTTAGCTTCCTTCTTAGTAAAAAGATAAAAAAAGGTATAAAAGTGAAAAGATAATCTTTGATTTGCAGGTACCCCCGTCTTGCAAGTAGCAAGACGTGTTTTGAAACTCTGTTTTGGCTAAAAGCCAAGGACACAATTTTGAGGGTGTGCCTCAAGAACAAGGATTACCAGAAAAAAAAAACCCTAAATAAGAAAAATACCAAAAACAGAATAAACGAACGGAAGAGACGCGTTTTAAGGAAAACGTAGAAATTCGACTTGAACCCCACTTCCCTGAGTTCGACCCTGGGCCTAAAAGTGACAAGATAAAATCAATTAGGCCAGGTTAAAAATTTTGTAAAGAGATTGTTAGGTCTGAATTAGGTTAACCACTATACACATTTCAACGATAAAAATATCATATTAACAACCTATTTGGGCCGACCCATCAGATGCCAAGCCCCGTTTGATCAGATGGATCCTTCTGTTGTAGGAATTTGATATCAAATTCAGTGACAAAGCCAGAGCACATAATGTAGTGGCTGATCACTTATCACGACTTGACCCAACCTACATCCCATATTCCCCACCTATATCTAATAATTTTTCGGATGAATCTCTGTTGGCTATAGATTCTTTGGAGTTTCCTTGGTACGTGGATATCGCGAATTATCTTATTTCAGACAAGGTATCTACAGGATTATCCAAGGACTAAAAGCTCAAATTCTTATCTAAAGCAAAGTTTTATTCTTGAATTACCCCATGCTTTTCCGAATTGGATCTGATCAAATAATCAAGAGGTGCATCCCTGACTCTAAGATTTCGTGTGATCTTTTTGCTACAGCAATGCCTGTGATGGTCATTTCTCTGGTAGAAAAACCGCTACAAAGATTTTGCAGTCAGGTTTCTTCTGGCTGATGATAAGTCTACTTTAGTGGATTAAATTAGAACCTAAGTATATTATTATTAGAATGGAAAGTTGATTTAAAAGCCTGCATTCCAATGATAAAATTAATTAAGCTTTATAATTATTCTTCCGTGCATTCCATCAATTGTGATGTAATTTTATTGAAAATATAGTGATACCACATTAAATCTCATTAGAAGAATCATTTTGGGATATGAGATCTTTCACCCGAAATAAGAAAAAACGAATCAAAAAAATAAATCAGTTATTTACCTTCACACACACTCTCTCTCTTCAATCACAAAAACCCATCACGCTAGTCTTGTTTCCTATTTTACCTCTCCATGATAATTTCTTTCTCGAATTTCCTGATCCTCTTTGATGGAGTCTTTTTATAACAAGGCATCATCTTCCTCCATACGGAGGGAGAGAGTACTCTCCTGCGTCATCTCCTCCCCACGGGCAACCAACAGAGAGGTATCTTCTTCTTCCAAATAGAGACGCGGACTCCCTCTTGGACGGACCTCTCCCTCACCACCGCGAGCCACCACCCTCGCCACCGCGCCTTCTTCTCACGCACACGCAGCAGCAAGCCGCCGTGCCCTTGGCCTCCTCACCACCGCGACCGCAACAACTCTCCACCACGCCCTCGTCACCTCCACCGACCACGACCCTGCACCGACGTACACACACCCATGCAGACACCGAAGGCCCCCACCGACTTCACTTCTCTCTCCCTCAACACCCGACGGAGGGGAAGGACTTAAGCCGTCCAACCCTCCATCAGACGTCGAACGGAGGCCATCACCCACGACTTCGTTCCCTCCTCTCCCGCAGGACACCACCGCGCCACCACCACCTCGCTGCGCGACTTCCGCTACCTCCTTCCACGCGAGACCTCGACAGCAGCATCACCGCAGCCTCCTTGTTCTCGCCCCACTGCGACAACGAACATCCGACCTCCGCTCCACGTGACATCGACCTCCTCTAGCAGGTTGCACCCGTGCTCGTGCCTCCGCCTTCCCTCACCGCGACCTCCGCCCGGCGTTGCACCACCACTCCACAGAGACCATACCACGTCCGCGACCTCCTAGCTTCTTCACCACCGCGCTTCCTCCTCACGACAGCGCTCACCGTCAACCGCGAGCCTCCATCGACTTCACCGTCTTCGTTGTCTTCAACCTCTGCAACTACACCACCAAAGAACCCAACAGCCACCGCCGCACAGCCACCTCATCAACGACGCTGACAACCTCCATGCCGTCCACTACGATCGTGCGCCTTCCTCCCTCGCTCGTAGCAGCAGCACCGTGCGAAGAGCACGGCCACACGACCTCCCCACGGTCCTCCTCCGCTCCATCGACGCCGGCGACGTTCTCGCCGACCGGCCTGTTCCGGCGACCATTGACGACTCCGACACCTTCGTTGGCCTCCTCTCGACCACGCCAACCTTCCTCGAGCTCCTCGCCGATCGCCGCTGCTCCACGTGCGTACACGGCAAGAGGAAAGACATCCTTTTGGGTTAAATAGTTATTACATTGAATGCCACCGTGGGTTTTTGAATTTAAGTTTTGATTATTCTATTGAGGTGAAATTGTGTATCTACACTTGCCCTTTCTCTTTATTACAAAGCCTTTTCATATCCACCTCATTCCGCACCTGATTGTTTTATGGATCATGAATCTCTAAATGGGAATGATACGCACCTAACTCTTCCTCGCTAGTTTTACTAGTAAATATTTTTGATTTGAGATATTTCATCGCGTAATTTACTACGACGACGTATTTTTCTGATAAATTTTTCAAGAGAAATTTCTCGATTAGCCAACCATTTTTAAAGATACACACGAATTCGCCAAATGCTATAAGCGATGCCAATCGGTTAGTTCTATGACCAGGAGAGACATGATGCCTCTCCAACCTATCTTGGTTGCAGAAGTGTTTGGCGTTTGGGGCATTGATTTTGTGGGTCAATTCCCAAAATCGTATGACTTCGAGTACATTCTTTTCACAGTTGATTATGTCTCAAAGTGGGTTGAAGCAATCCTAGCGAGGCGAGTTGATCATAAAACTATCATATCTTTCATTAGGGAATTTATTTTTGTGAGATTTGGTCCCTCGTGCTCTGATTAGCGACTGGGGGAGTCATTTCATTCACCCCCATTTCCGGTCACTATTGAAAAAGTATGGGGTACATCATCGTATTGCCACCCCATATTATTCGCAGATCAATGGGTAAGCTGAGGTGTCTAACCGTCAGATCAAACTCATTTTGCAAAAGACAGTTGGACTCGATCGAAAGGATTGGTTTAATCGATTGATTGATGCATTATGGGCATATCGGACTGCATATAAGGCTCCACTCGGAATGTCAACATATCGCATGGTGTATGGAAAGGCCTGTCACCTTCCAGTTGAGCTGAAGCACCGTGCCTTCTAAGCGGTGTAGAAATGTAATTTTAACCTCGATGTAGGAGATTATAAAAGGAAGCTCCAGTTTAGTGAATTAGAAGAGATCAGGTGGGAGTCCTATGAGAATGAGAAGATTTATACGGATAAAACTAAGGCTTTCATGACCGCCACATCCGAAGAAAATCTTTCATGGCTAACCAGCAAGTCTGTTTATTTGATTCTAAACTCAAATTGTTTGCAAGTAAGCTGAAATCCAAGTAGAGTGGCCCTTTTGTTGTGATTTACCTATACTCTAATGGGGCGGTTCAGATCCTGGACTGAAAGATTGGGCATGTTTCTACTGTAAATGGCCAGCGCATCAAGCCAATTTTGGCCCAAGAACCTCCTCTTACTGATGAGGTCATCAGCCTCCTGGAGGACGTGTGATTGAGTTTTCGCCTAGTTGGAGGGGTTAAACTCAGCATTTATACATATGTAAATATCCTTCTATATATAGCATATTTATCTTATTTCATAGGTGTTAGAATAAGCTAAACGAAAAATTCAAGAGTTATTCCAGGTGATTTCTACCCTTTTATACTTCTTGTCCTTAATTTCTTTTCATTCTATTCAAGCATGAGGACATGCAAGAATTTAGGCATGGGTGGGGGAAGGGGGGTTAGTACACATACATTGAATATTTTTTTGCCAACACCTAAGATTTTTAGTATAATTTTCATTATTGCATTCGCATTTTGCATATTTTCTCGCAGTATTTCTTGTGAATAAGTTTCAAAAAGAATATATATATATATATATATATATATATTTGTATAGAGTTTATCTATACAAAAAAAAGGTGTTTTCAATGTTGTTCTTTGGAATTTATGTTAGGAGGAATTGAGAATTCTCAATTCTGAGGATTTATCGATGTTAAGAAATGCAGAACGAAGTCTTTCCGCCTAGATTCTCCATGTTCGTCGAAAGCAAAATCGAGTTTATAAAACAAATGCGTCGCAGTATAGTCGAAATCGCTTCGAAAACAAATGAAAGTTTATTACTCAAAAAATATGAATCCGAGGTCGAACACGGGGATCAAATAGGGATTTGAAAACTAAGAACACAGCTTTCAACTTGATGAAAATGTAATGATCAATCAAATTATGAAGCAATAAAAAGGGTTTCAATGTATATAAAAGCTCAAAAATATGAAGATGAATGTAAAAATCAGATAATTCTCTTTGCTTTGCTTCTGGCTTGAGCTTTCTCTTTTTCTTCTTCTTTCTTCTTCTTTCTTTGATTCTTCTGATTTGTCTCTTCTATCACTCTGATTACTGGCCTTGGCTTCTTCCTCTCTTCTTCTTCTTCCTTTCCTTTTCTTGCTGAAGCTTCCCTTTCCTTCCTTCTTCCTTCTTCCTTGGCGACTTCACCCTTAGCTGCTGCTGAGGCTTCTTTCTTCCTCTTCTTCCTTGGCTTTTGGCTTCCTCTTCTTCCTTGGCTTTGCCCTCCGGGAGAGCAAAACCTAACCCCTACCCTCCCTGCGGACTCTCTTCTCTTTCTTCTCTCTTAGGCTCACTCTCCCAAAGCCTGCTGGGGCATACGGGTCGAGTTGGCGTGCCTGTGACCAGGCCCACCAGCGTGTGTGGTGGGCGAGGAGTGTGCGGGTAGTCTGGTCAGATACTAGGTCCGCGTAGCGTGGGGTTGCGGACGAGGCGTGAGTGGGCGAGTGGGACCTCACCCCGTGTCAGGAGGCGATAAGCCCCTGACACTTTTTCAATTTATCTCGCATTGCTCGCTCCAAAGTTTTCGAGGTGGGACTAAATGTTCCACCCGCTTCTCGTGCATGCCCGCAGTAGGTCTTCTTCTGATTGCTGAAGCTGTAGATGCTTTGGCCTTCAATTAAGGGCTAACTTGGTTTGCAAAGAGAAACCACACACCTGGGACTTGGTTTCTTGGCACCTGGAGGTTGCTACGAAGGTAGCAAGCTTCTGCAAGCTTGCTTCAATGGCAGATAGGGCCCTGTACCTGTCAACACGAATATGACCTCACGACCCTATCAAATCGCTTAGAAAGCTTTGCCATGACACGGCGAAGGTGGCTCGGGTGCTGGTGTGGTGCGGGACGGCCTGGGTGTGCATGCCTAGGTCATTCTGTGGCTATGAAGTTGGGTGTGTTCGGGGGGAGTGAACGAAGGTCGTGGCGGTTAATGGAGAGGGGGAAGATGATCAGTGGGATGAGGTGATGCTGTCGAGGTGGTTGGCGAGGTGTGTGGGTGCGTGAAGTGGTGGAGGCACCTCGCTAGTGGTCTACCGGAGGTGGAGAAGGTGGTGGTGGTCTGTGGTTGTCGGGGCGTGAAAGTAGAAATTGATAAGGGGAAAAGAAAGAGTAGGGGAAGGAGACTTATCAATGAGTGGCTGGACGAAGGGGGAGCAGAGGGGTAGACGACGCGTATATGCCATCGCCGAAGACGAAGACCCTGAGAGAGAGAGGCAGCGATGATGAGAGGGAGATAGGCGCGGGCGTAGGTATGGCGCGACGTGGAAGGAGGTGGAGGTAACTTTGCCACTGGTATGGTGGCAGAGCAACGAGAAGAGGGAGGAGGAGTCGCCGGAGCTTGTCGGGCTTTTTGGCCGGAGGGGGAAAAGAGGAATTTGAGGGAATCTCAGGCCAAAACAAGCTTCAATTCATCGGGGGGATCTGGGGCCTCTTTTATGGTCGCAGGCAGAGGGCCTTGTGCTTGGAAGGTAAGCTTCCAAGCACGGTAACCTCGTCGGACTTGGAATGTTGAGAGATACCCAAATCTCTCATGCGTTTGCATGAGAGATTGGGTGGCAATCAGAGTTTGAGATTTGGTTCACACGATCGAGAATTCCTCAGATAATCTCCCTTTCAAATTTGAGAGGGATTCTTTGAGGAATCAAGGAGATATCCCTCTTGAATCCTCGCCGGAGTAGGATTCCTCTGCTGTAATGGCAGAGGGGCCTAATTGCAAAGAACGACAAGGAAGATAGGGGGTGTCTGCAAGGGTTTTCAAAAGCTAGGGCATAAATGTAATTAGGTTGGACTATTTTGCAAAGTAGGTCAAGGTGAACTCCCCTTAGGTCCAAACTTTGGTATAAACCTAATATGGACCTAAGGAATCCAATGGTGAAGTTGGATTTTAGGTTTGACCACATTTGACTAGATATTTTGCATAAAAACCTATTTAGGGCAAATGTTTGACTAGGATCCCTATTTAGGTCAAAATCGGTTCTAAATGCCAAATTGAAGGTTGTAAACCATAGAGAATATTTTTTCATGATTTTTAGAGGGTTTAGTTGAATTTTATCTTGACCAGAACCATGTTAAATTAAGTGGATTTGTTTTAGGGTTATAAGAAGACATTTAATTCCCAAATTTCACATTAACCCTTTTCTAATTGAAACAACTCACTTTTTATCTTGTTAAGACTAATTGACCTATGTTTAGCCCCTGATAAATCCTGTTGTTGTACTGCAATGGTAAAATTATAGTTTTACCCTTTGTTTCTTACTTTTCTTTCAAACTAGTTATTCCTTGAGTTAGGCCCTTCACTTGGTTATGTAAGAGATTTTGTTCTCTTTTCTAGGTCAAAATAAGCTAGTTAGGGCTCATGATGGTGTTCCCATCACTTCAAGTCTTAATAGGCTTAATTTTTTGAGTATTTACTTAAATTTGGACTTGTTTACCCGAGTTTTTGAAGAGACCTGAAAAAGCTTAAAGTATTAAGTTAAAAGGGTGAAAAGTGAATGACTTATCTTTCCACCCTTTGATTTGAATGGTCTTCGAGTCCCAAGTTTCTTCAATTGCACTATGCATGGACTTGTCTCTTGGACAACCTTATTGAGTCCTTAGCGGTCAATAAGGTTTAGTCTTAGTCCTGTAGATCTAAATGACCTTGTCATGTTTCTAGCCCTTACGGCTGTTTCTATTTGTAGGGGAAAGCAGTTAGAATGGATGGAGTGCCACTCACCTAGAAAAATGAGTTGGATAAAAAAAAATATATATTCAATCAAAAAAATTAGAGGGGAAAAAACAAGTAACAGAAAAAAAAGAAAAAATATATATTCCTCGAAATAAAAGCATCTCACTACATATGGATGCTATCCCTTTCCATTTCCAAATAAAAACACCTTGCTACAAATATGTGTTTATCATATAGAGAAAAAGAAAAAATACGAAGAAAAAAATTAGGAATAATAGACCAATGGGCCCAGCTAGGGAGATATACACCTAGTGTGTTGACCTCAGGGTAGAAAAGTGATGAGGAGAAAGCTGTCAACTCTTAGTATGGCATAATCGAAGAGAGGATTGTTTAAAAAAAAGAGCCTAGAAATATTCTATGTTTTATTGAATACTAGGAGTCAATATAGTTGTCCTTTATGACGAGTCAAACCATTTCACACACAAGATGCTTGTTTCTCACATTCACTTCCAAATCTTGGGTGGTTCGACTGAGTCAGGGAAAGTTACCCTCGCAACCCAAGTTTGTGGGCTAATAGGGTTCTTGATTTGCTTTGGGTAGTCCAAATTTAAGTCGATAGTCAAGAGCTGTTGAAGTCTTTGTTGTTAAGGATCTGTCCATAATTTCTTTCCATTGGTGAAAAATCATATTGAGGTTTTTGCCTCAAACTCAATTGAGTCCTTAACAACTTGTTTTTCAATAAAAGTATATATATATATATAAAGAGTCATTTTATTTCTGAAAATAAATCCGTGTATTTGATTTTCATATCTTTTTCTGTAGGATTTTCGTATGTTGGTTTTGCTATGGACTAGCAAAATTTAGTCATGGGGGTATGATTACGCAGCAATCATAGGACTTAATTAACCTAAATTAAGTTGGATCCTAGCTTAACTTATGAATAATACATGCATAAGTTGCATATTTTGCATCGCAACTGTTTTACTTAGATGTTTATATGCTATTTGACCTTACTAATTAATGAATAATTGTGTTTTCATATAATGAGCTCAAGAGATGTCTTGAGATTGATTGAAAGCTGGATAGAAGCTGGAGCTATAGTAGAGTTGGAGAGGGAGCTTGGAATAAAGAAGAAATGAAGACAAAGAGTAAGAGGGAGATAGACTAGGTTACTTGTAGGAATAAATGCAGAAAATAAAATAAAGAACCTAGGATAACCCTATCCCTATCGATAGCTCCCTAGGATAGCCTTATCCCTGCTCCTATCCCTAAGCCACCCTCCTATTAGGCTAAATTAGCCTAAAACCCAAAACATGGATAGTACTATCCATGTTCTTATCCACACTATCCCTACTTTTATCCCCCACCAAGGTTATCTCTATCCCTAATCTTGAATTTCCCCACTTTCGCCAAAACTTGGATAGTGTTATCCAGGTTCCCATTATCCACTATCCATATCCCCAGTCTTCCTATCCACAACCCAATCCACACCTTTTAGAATCCTATCTAGGTCCATAGCAACCTCAATTGTCTCAATTTGAGCCAATTGGGTCAATCATGTTCTAATTGGGTCCAGTTGGACCTGATTAGGCTAACCATAATCCAATTAGGCTCATAGTAGTCTAATTGGACTCTAGCCAAACCCAATCAATTACCCTACATCCAATTGGGTGCATCCCCACTTGATTGGGTGCATCTTACCCCAATTGGATCCACCCAGGACCCAATTGATCCATCTCTACCCACACGTCTAATTAGGTTCACTTAAACCTAATTAGGCTTGACCTAGGCCTATTAGGATTATACACACATTTATGTGATCACCCTAACCCAAAAACACACACACACCTAATTAGACTAGGACCAACCTAATTTGACTCCACCTATTAGATCCTAGGCTAACCTAACCTAATAAAACCTAACCCAACTCTACCAAAATCATCATCAATACCCCCTAACCTTTTTACATAACTTAGTCCACACCCCCTTCCACAAAAGGTGGCGCCACGTAGCCCTAACACTAACCTCTTGTGGTCTCCCACCATACCCCCACCCCCTCCCCCTTCCTATCATCATCAATCTTCATCCCCAACCTTTGGGGCTCTAAAATATGTCCATACATCTTCAAAACATGCTCCCTCACCGAAGACCTTGCCTTTATTTTGCATGAAAGCAACTCCTTGAGCACATTGTAGCGCTAAGTTTAGTTCACATCTCCTATCATCTCCCTCAAGTTGGTTAGGATCTCAAAGGCGGCCTGCATCTTCTCATGTTGCTTCTGAAGTGCATTGGAGAGTGACCCAAGGACATAACACTAGGTAAGTGTATTGTCTTTATCCTTGTTTGCATTGAACTCACACTTCTAAACATTCCTGGGAGTCTCGTGCTTGTTCTAATTGAACACATACTCTATGTGATCATTAGCGAGAACCCGCTTGAGGTTATGAATTCAATTTGTATAGTTAGGGCATGTCAATTGGTTCTTTTTGAGTAAGTGGTTGAGTAGATTAAGGTTCGTCATTTGAAAAAGAATTTTGAAAAAAAAAACTTTTGATTAAATTCCTATCTAATGACAAACTTTGTTTCGAGATTTTGAAACAAAGGTGCCCACTACGTTAAATGTGAATGTTATTCCTCTCTAACACCCAAATCAAGAGACATACCGACCCTAATGCCTTAAGTGGGACCAAGCTCTCCTGTCCATTGGGACTATGCAGCTACATAGGGCCTGCACACACAATCCCAATGAGAAACAGGAACACTTTCCGCTTCACAAGGACAACTTGCATGTTAGAATGATTTGGTCCTTTGGTATACCATATACAATGTGCGTCAACTATCGTTGAGCATGTGCACGACTACGTATATGAGCCCTTGAATGCAGTTAACCAAGGGGCTAGGAACTACACCCAAGAGACACACATATGACCCATCCCTTGCAGGAAAAGAGCAAACGCGCTCCATATTCATGCTATGTCAATGCTGTCCAAGGGCTGATCTCACCCATTGACATAATCTTGTGGTTACAATTCCCTCGCCTTGGCGGGGACCATGAATCATCATCACAATGATTAATTCATTGATGCATTTGGAAAAAGGAGGAGACCAATCACCATGAATTTGACTAGGTCTTATTTTAAGAAAAGTATAATTTAATCCTATTAAATTAACTAATCTTGACCTAATCTAAAATTAGAATCAAATTCTAATCTTGTCCTTATGATTATGTGTTTGAGATCACATCCCATGCATCACAATCACAATCATATAACATTCCACAAAAATTACATCATATGTAACTATATGCTTAAGATGATCTAATCATCATACACTTCACAATCAAACCATCAAATTGTGGAAAAATTGGCATATTTCTAACAACCACAACATCACATGTTAAGGGATGCAATTTCTTTTCTACTATTGATTACTAGTTAATTAAGTGAGCGCATTTCGTTATTTTACTAATCTAATCCTAGTTTAAGATCTTTGTAGAACATAATGGCATCCTATTGAGTTGAAAAACTTTTAAAATTAGTAATTAATCCAATTAATTTTGAAATTAAATTTTCAAATCAATCCATTTTGGCTTGCTTGAATTTTGAAATCTTTACGTGCCTAATTTCCACGAGGATCACATCCACAATTAGGGCAATATTCAATCATAAACAAAATCACAAAAAAAATGGAAAAATAAACAAGTGTTCACCAATTATATCAGGTTTTTCCTACAATGTTCACATTAAATCTAATTCAAAACAAGGTTGAAAACACACCCAGAAGTAGTCGACTGATAGGTCCACTTTAGTGGACTAAATTAGAGCCTAAGAATATTGCTATTGGAACAGAAGATTAATTTAAAGCATATATGATATTGACAAAATTATGTGAGCTTTAGATTTATCATTTCATACATTAATTGTGTTAATCTTTATATGGAGGGATTAATTATTCATTTTAGAGGCAAGGACACCACATCAAATCCCAATTTGAGATACCATAGTAATGTTGGAATTTTGTTCTAGCAAAAATAGCAAGGGATCCTTTTTTAGTGCATCCATATATATCTCTCAATTAACCAAGGGCATTCCCTTCCTTATTTTCCTACAAACCTTTCCCTTGCTTCTTTTGGTCACATAAAATCTCGATCATGTCTTCTATATTCTTCTTCTTCTCTCTCTCCCTCAAATCTCTCTCTCTGATGCTCTCTCTTCATAAATAGGATGAAAGGCCGTTGGATAGGACCATCTCCCTCCTCACGAGGAGAAGAGCCCCCCTCTTCACATCCACTCCTCACCAGACTACCACCGCATCTCGCCCTCGACCATGCTCCGTTTTCTCCAGAGACTGTGACAAAGTACATCACCATGCCATCGTCCATCACTGTGAGTAGTTCATGACCGCGATCGTGACTTCCACCATCACTCGCCCCCAACTACATCACCCCGAACCACAACCATGGTCGGTGGTGACAGCGCCGACACCACCACCGTGATCCGCCTCAACGTTCGTCACCGTTCTCCATCTCCTTATTGCGACTGCGACATCATCACCGTGTCTCTTCCTCCTCACCACCATAGCCTTCAGCGATTCTGCGTTCCTCTTCATCAATAACAACCACTAACAGCGTCGATGCCATCACCGCACCCGCTACTGTGTCTTCAACTCGCCACCGCGCCTGCAGCCCACCAAAGGGGACATAAGCCATCCAGCCTCTTCTTCGGTTGTCCACCAATAACCCACCGTTCTTCTTCGTCTTCTTCCTCCTCTATTCTCCTTCCAGTAAACTCCATCAACAGCCACCCACTTAGAGCCATTACCACTAGCCACCTCCTTTGCACTGACAGCTATCCACTCCTTGGCTTCAGCAAATGATCGCCCACCATCCTTGTCGTCAGCCAACCTCCGTGTGTGTAGCAGCCAAGCTCGTGCCGCCAAAGCCCACAGCAACGAAGTGAGCGCCCATCGGCGTTCATAGCTGCCCTCACCCATTTGCACCTTAACACACACAGCCATCCCTTACATGCGCACCCTCATAGTTGGCCACCACCGTCCACACATAGGTGCCACCATAGGCACTCAACTGGCCTCCTCCTCCTCCTCTTCTTCTTCCCCACCGATAGAAGAAGAGGAACCCAACACCCACTGGCTTCCTCCACTCATAGCCGCCCCCTTCGGCCATGAAGCTTCACACCGTCGACTCCCCTGTGCTTGCCTCGATGCCACGACCTCGGCCACGCCACCAGAGTTGCCATCGACAGCCCATGCACGCCGATGAGCAGTGGACGGCTTCCTCCTCTCTGGCAGCCGCCACCGGCCATCGATCTCCATGTCACAACCGCCATCGCAAAGCTCTTGCCACCACTGACCTTCCTCGAGCTTCCTGCAGCTCACCGCGACCTCATGCGCATGCGTGTGAGAAGGCTAAAAATGCTCTTTTTTTAGGTTAATTAGTATTTACATTTGATGCCATTGCCAAACATTAAATTTACATAATTATTATTTTATTCGATCACTTTGTGCTCATGCCCTTAAGTTCCACTCTATTTCTCTCATGCACTCAATTCTTTATACATTGAATTAGATTCTTAACATGCATACATAAAATATCAATAAGTGTAGACCTTGTTTGGAGGAGAGAGAGCCCAATGTCTTGAATTCTAATTTTATTTATAATACATGCCCGTGTGAGAAAATTGTGCACATAACCCTCTCATTCTTAAATTATTGCGTCTTCCTTTCAGCTCATTTTGCATTGGATTTAGGCATGAATTCCACACATGATTGGGCAAATATAAGGGGAAAATATTTGTAAATTTATTGCAGTTGTTCCTCCCTGTGGATACAACTTGACTCTTTGTGGTTAGTTTTACTGATAAATATTTTTGATCTAGGATTTTTCCCCCACAATTTACATTACTGTGATGATGTATTTTTCTAAAAAATGAAATCTCTTGATCAAATGGCGCCATTGCCAAGGAGGCAACAGACGTAATAAATTTACCTGATTTTATTTCTGATTATTCTGAGGTGCACATTTATCTGACTATTCTCTATTTTTTTGTGCAAGGAATCTGACGAGACAACAGGCACAGTAGAGTGACGACGTTGACCTTCAGAGATGCCCACACACGTAGAGAGGGTGCGAGGAGAAGGAGACTTGGATCCCGCTTTCAAAGGGGATTCTCCTTTGTTGCAGATTTTCTTTCATTTTAGTCTTCTTGCCCTTGTAGAATCGGGGCTAATTTTTGAGGGTCTGTCCCCACTTTCTTTAGCGACTGTGGCTATTTCTCTATGTGTGAGCGATTCAGTTTCTGCCTTCTTGCTCTAAAAAGAAAAGGCAAAAATATCAAGCTACCTGTTTAGGAGTTAGATACCCTTAGCTACGTGCATTTAGGGGTGATTAAGTAGCATATTAGATATCATTTTCGTATTGTGTCCATATCTACACGGATATTGCTGGAGTCAGGTATACCATTCTATCTTTGCATTCAGTTCCTATTCATGCATTGCATGTGGATTAAATCTCAAGACCACCAAATTGATTGAATTGACCTAATTCAATGGTTGCCTAATTGAAATTAGGACTGCTAATAAGATTCAACCTTAAAATCAAAGTCACATTTGATCTAATCGAAAGGGACTTGTGTGCGATTCTTCTCAAAATCAAGTTGATTTGAGATGTGATGCACACTAGGCACTACACTAGGTCTTAATCCCTTAAGACTATAGGCATCGATTTCTTTATCGATGCAGACCCTCCTATTTCACTTTATGGTGGTGATATCACCCTATTACCAAGTGTTTTGCTACTTTAAGGACGGGGACAACCCTTAAAGGAACGAAAGGGTAGTTAAGAGTCACTACATTCGCATCACCTCAAAGGAAGGGTTCGCCTTACTTGCATCCCTTAATTCCATCCTTGGAATAACTTCTCACTAGGTCACTTGAGAGTATCATGGAAGCAAGGTATAGGTCCTATGGCATGTGAAGGTCGACTTAGGGCTCCTAATTGATTGTGCAACTTCTTTGGCCACCAAGAAAGAATGTAACCGACCTCTATTCTTCTCCAAGAGCTTGTCAAGGATCTCAAGTCACAACCCCTCTTATACCACTATAGCGGGAACAGATGGGTGCTACCTTGACCTCATTTGACAACTTTAAGGGGTAGGTTGGAAGTTGGCTCAAATATGCTCTAAGAAAAAAGGAGTCCCATTGCATTGTGTTTTGATTGGGGTGTGTTTTTCAAAGTTGTGTTTCAAATGCTACACTTCTTCCTTTCACCCCAGAACACCGAATCCTAATCCCATGACTTGCAGTTATCCATCATTTGATGAACATTGGGATCCTTTCCACTCTAGGAGCATTTGTCTGATTAAACCCCAACCTAGTGATGATGAGCAAAACCCAGGAGAAGGGTATCCTAGCCCTAGCTCTCCCATGACTATACCCAACCCACCCACCCTTAACGATTTTGCTTATCATGGTTGGACTGATACTCCTAGACAACTTGAACCTGAGATTGACTATTCTCCCCAATCTGATAGTAGTCTCTCCTCTTTTATGATAGAAATGCAAAAATAATAGAAAGAAATGATGAATTCGATGAGAGAGATTTTGAGGAATAGTCAAAGATTAGCTGAAGAGATTAGCCAGCTTAGCGACCCTCCTACAATCAATTCTGATCCCTACCTCCATACCCCCATTTACCAAGACAATTTCAAGGAAAATAATGACAACAGGGATCTTATTTTGAGGACTAGCTATCACTTAGACATCCCCATGAGATATGCCCACCAGAAGGCAATCTTATTGATTATCCACTTGATCTTAATTGGAGTCAGAAGAAGGGAAAAATGGTCCCATTAGATGAACTCGACCCTAATGATAATATCTTTATTACAGTTGATGAAACAGGTTATAGTAAAATAGTCAACCCAACTCCCATTTTGGATTTTGAGGTGGAATCTACACCCCATCCTAGGGATGCCAAACCTGTACTCTACACCTCTGAAGACCTTGCACCTCAGTTCGATCTCCCTGAAGATTGTGAAGTTAATAAATTCCAGGAGTCTTAGATGTTGAACGAAATCATATTGGAAGGAAGTGATAATAACCACCATCCTCTACTTAGGGGACCCACATCTGTCATTGAAAATTCTAAGGATTTATAGGTACCCAACATAGGTGACCCTGAGGGAATTGGTACTAAATTGAAAGACTTGGATCAATATTAGTCTTAAGGACATGAAGAGTTGATTTTTGAGGAGGACAAGGGAACACTTGACATACTTGATCTTGGCTTTGAAGATTTTCCTGAGTCTCAGAGACAAGGGAGAAGAAGTGTAAAGGAGGATGATGATGACTTTGGGGGGTCTGGACTCAGAGTATGGAATGACTCAAGGGGGAATATGTTTTGTTCGAGGACTTACCCCCTAAGGATCTTACTGATTTAGCCAAATCCAGATTCCTACCTACTTTTGACTATAAAGATCATCCTCTCAAACATTGGGAAGAAAAGGAAGCAAGTGATACTCTAGATGAAGGAATCTATACACCCCAAGGGCAGGATCGTAGAATCGAACAAGAACCTGGGGGTGTCGTTGTTGAGGACACTTACACTCCTATTGCTTCCAACCCACCTTTACATGATAATGAAATGGGCGACGCCCTTGATTGGTTTAATAGGGAAGATGAACATTTGGGCCCATTACAGGATGTACACACCAATGATAGGCAGCATAAAAGTCAATTAGTAATTAAGGCTGCTTCTAAGGACATTTAGGAAATGGAATGGTTGTTGAAGATAAACACTAAACCTCTCAAGCCCTCTTTGACCCTCATCCCTACCCCGCAGTTGAGAGACTTACACTTTTGCAGAACCAACTTCCTAAAGTCTTTGCTCACATTCCTGTTTTACGAGGGGATAACCAGACCAATACATCCTGTGGTAGAGTGGCGGGTATGGATCGACGCTTATACATGTCAGCCCATCATCCTTAGGGTGTCCTTCGCACCCACTTTTTGCCACACATATCTGCTTGAGGAGCCTTTGCCTCCTTGCTACGTACTCTTGGAGGTCACTACTCATGGGTATTATGTGAAACCTCCAACAATAGCTCAAAAGTACCCTATTTTCACCTGCATTTGGCAAGCATTTGGCATCACTCTCCATCACCAGCTTGCCAACATCTTGGGTTACTTACTCGCTAGGCAAGGTTTGTTACGTATCTTGTTTGGGTCTCCTTCTGCTTCACTTCTAGAGCCTGATTTGCGAGAATCCCCCATTGGGAGACATCCCAACTCCACCTCAGGTAATATCTTTCCTTGTTGCTTGCTAATAAGGACATTGTCAGATTTAGGCTGGGGGCCATAACCTGAGGTTGTTCATAGCATGTATACATATTTTGCATACAATTAGGGCATCCATATTACATTAAGAGAGAGAGAGAGAGAGGAGAAGAAGAGAGAGAAAGAAGGAGATGGAATCTTTGTAAGTTGAATTACAAATATATTGAGGAGGAAAAAGAAAGAGAAGAAAAGAGAGACACAAAGAGAAAAGGTGCAAAATTTGTGCTAGTCATAGCATTTTATTATGGAAGAGTTACTAATTTCTGGGCTAGAATGAATGATTAATTAAGTCCTGAAATGCTAGAGAGAAAGAGATAAGTGAGGGATGCCGACTTTAGACCTCCTATGTCTATTTTAGGTCTTAAATACTCACATATTTGTTAAGATTTGAATTATTCCTTAGGAGGTTGAGGAAGTTGTGAGGCAGATGTATTAAGTCTAAGGCTTAAGGAGTATCCGGCCTCGTTGCTTGCTCTTTGGTTTGCAGGACTTGGTAACCTAGGCACCTAAAAATCACACACCGGTCTAGTTCAGTGCGTGTAAGGAAGAATAATGCCAAAAAGTCCTATTCTGAAAATGTTTTCCCGAAAATTTGATTTAGGAGCGGCTCCAAGACACAAATTGATTAGACGAGTTCCCAATGCAAAGAGGAGGAATGAAAAATACTCCCCTCAAAGGTGCGTTATAGCATACCGTCTTGTCGGTGCTTGTCTTCTAGGATATTTAAATATCCTACCGGGGGCACAGAAGCACCTTGTGCTAGTTCAGATGCCATAGGTGGAATTATTCCGAAATGTCGATTTCCAGGGTCTGAATTTAGCTTCAGAACATCATGGGAAACACTATCCTAAAGTATCGAAAGCCAGGGTTCTAAGGGTTGCCATGGACGGTGATATCCTGAAGCATCGATTGCCAGAGACCATGAGAGAATTGATGGTGGGGATAAAAAAATTGATACAGATCGTGTTCAGGGCCAACCGATGTTGGATTTAGGGGAATTAAAAAAAAAAGAAAAGAGAGAAAACTCTCAAAATAATATCTCTCTCTATCTCTCTTATTAAAATTGCATTGGCAAACTGAACCTAGACTTACTGCACATACGTATGGGTACTTTAACCACTAGGGTCAGTGAACCTCTGGGCAGTTTTTGCGGGCCTTAGAAACCTTAGCGACAAACCCAAGGTTGAGGTTAGTCAGGTCTGTATCTTGGTGGGTACTTGAGTATCTTTAGGCCTATAGTTAGTATTTCAATCTAGTCTTTAGAGGTACGACACGATAAGGCATCTTGACGGTAAAATCTAGACTAGAGACCTGGTCTTTTTCGTATGATTTTGCTCAAGACAAGAAAAACTTAAGCATGGGGGTATTTGATGGGTCCACTTTAGTGGACTAAATTAGAGTCTAAGAATATTGTTATTGGAACAAGATTAATTTAAAGCATGCATGATATTGACAAAATTATGTGAGCTTTAGATTTATCTTTTTATGCATTAATTGCATTAATCTTTACATGAAGGGATTAATTATTCATTTTAGAGGCAAGGACACCACATCAAATATCAATTTGAGATACCATAGTAATGTTGGGATTTTGTTCTAGCAAAAATAGCAAGGGAACCATTTTTAGTGCATCCCTATATATCTCTCAATTAATTAAGGGCATTCGCTTCCTTATTTTCTTACAAACCTCTCTCTTGATTCTTTTGGTCACATAAAATCTTGATCATGCCTTCTTTATTCTTCTCTCTCTCCCCCTCAAATCTCTTCTTAAAATCTCTCTCTGATTGTCTCTCTTCATAAGTAGGATGGACGGCCTCTAGATAGGACCATCTCCCTCCTCATGAGGAGAGCCTCCCTCTCCACATCCTCTCCTCACCAGACCACCACCACGTCTTGCCCTCGACCACGCTCTGTCCTGTACAGAGACTGCAACAAACTACATCACCACGCCGTCGTCCACCACTGCGAGCTGTTCACGACTGCGACCGCGACTTCCCACCATCGTGTGTCGCCAACTACATCAATGCGAACCACCACCGTGATCGGCGGTCACAGTACAACACCACCACCTTGATTTTCCTTGACGTTCATTAGCGAGCTCCTTTCCTTTCTGCAACTGCGACATCATCACTGCATCTCATCCTCCTCCTCGCCACCATGACCTCCAGCAATGATGGGAACACCATCATGAGCCATAACTAGCTCATTTTGATCCAATTAAGTCAGTAAATGCTCCTACATGACTGCCAAAGAGCCATAAGTCACTGCATAATCATCTTAAGGAAAACACAAGAGACCAGGGTTAAAATTGTAATTTTACCATCATAACTTGAATACAGTACACCTACGGGTTTTCTCAGGGGTTGAATGAGGGTCAAATGATCTTAAAAGGATAACAAGTGGGTTAGAACAGACAGAAAAGGATTTTCACATGTTTTGAGAATTGAATGACTTTTGAAATCCTAAAAATAGACCTACTTAATTAATTGAGGTTCTAGTTAGGATAAAATTCACCTAAACCCTCTAAAATTCATAGAAAAATATTCTCTAGGGTTTGGAACCTTTAATTTGACCATCAGAACCCGTTTTGGCCAAAAATAGTCTCAGACAGACATTTATCCAAATTTAGATTTTTACGTAAATTATCCAATCAAACACGGTCAAAACCAAAATCCAACTTCACCATTGGATTCCTTAGGTCCAAATTAGGTTTTTACCAAAATTTGGACTCAAGCTAAAATTGTCCTGACCTAGTTTGCAAATTGGTTCTGTCTGATTACATTTATGCCCTTAACTTTTAAAATATTTACAAATAAACCCCTAACTTCATCATTGTCTTCACAATTAAGTCCCTGCCACCATTACTCCTATTCCTACAAGCACCGACGACCTAAAAATGGCAAGAACTCCCTGATTCCTTGACGAATCCCTCTCAAATTCGAAAGGGAAGTTCGTCAAGGAATTTCCTTCCTTTTGAATAGCACCTTGGGCCCCAATTCGCACCCAAATTCTAATGGGAACTCGTGGAACAAATGGGTTTCTTTCTTCGACGATAATTCCAAACTTGGAAGCTTGGCTTCCAAGCTTAGGATCACCTCTTGAGCCTTATAAAAGAGATCCTAGGGCACGACCGTACTCTTCAACAAGTTTTTGGCCTCAGAAACCCTCTTTTTCTCCATCTCCGGCCACCTTCAGACTTCGCTCCGGCAACCCCTCTCCGCCCTCCTTCTCCGTTCGTCCAACCATCAAATTGGACGACCGATTATCCTCCCCTCGTCTTCTCGAACCTCTCCTACCAATGAGAGGTCGTGCCTCTCCCTCAGTCGATGTCATCGCCTCGCCGCCTTGTCTTCCTTCTCCTACTCTGGTCAACCAACACCGGTGCCCTCCGTCTCTCTACCACATCCCTAAGTTCCTCTGTTTCTCTCTCTCTCTCACTATACTTTCTTTTCCCAATCTCACAATGCATGCACAACCACTGATTCTCCCTCAACACCATCACCTTGTTCTGCTCCGGTGAAGCTCCAACGACACCTATCCACCGCACCACTGCACGAATCTCGACGCTACCGCCCTCACCAGCTCCGCCATCACTCCACTCACAAAAGCCCTAACCTAATTCCACCTATTGCTCATCCAAACTCACCCCCGAACACACCCACTCTCACGCACACAGTCTGACTCCGCCACGCAAGCATGGATCTCACCACGCCTCACAACCACCACCGTCGCACTCGCCGTAGTCCGACGATCCTTCCTAAGCCTTCTGATAGGGTCGAGAGGCCATTTTACTTGATTTCAGGTTTCACCCTTCGCTGCCATTAACGAAGGAGCTCCAAGCAAGCTTGGAGCTATGTTCTTGTGGTGCGAGCTCCAAGCTCCATCTCCAGGCCATGTGGAATAGCCCCAGAACCACTTCCAGGTGGTCAATTGAAGCCCCTATCCTTAGCAGCTACGCCAATCAAAGGAGGGACCTTTGCTGCAAATGCGCGAAGAAGAGGGACACAGATAGTCCCACATCGTCAGCTGAAGAGCACCCTGCAACGCTTAAATTATTTTTGTGTCTAAGGCTATTTGCCTCAGACACTATGGGTGAGGTCCCTGCTCACCCACTCACGTGCCTCATCCGTGACACATCGCCCACAGACCTGGTGTGCCCAACCCGCCTAAGCCTTCACTCCTTAGCTGCGATCACGCCCGCAGCCCTGAACCCAGGTGCACGCCTACCCAATTACCCAACTATACCCTGAGTGGCCCTAGGAGGGAGAAACCTAAGAGGAGAGAAAGAGAGAGAGAGCATGGGGTAGGGGAGGGTTTTGCCCCATGCAACACTTAGCCAAAACTTGTGATGGCTGCCCTCTGAAGAAAGCAAGAAGAAAAAGAGAAGAAGGAAGCTGCACAGGAAGAGAAAGAGAAGAAGAAGAAGAAGAAGAGGAAGAACTGAGAAGAAAGAAAAAAGAGAAGATAAGGCAGGGGAAACAGAGAAAGAAAGAAGCAGAAGAGAGACCCTTGAGTCTCTAGCACTGTAGCACAAATTGTTTAAGCCATCTGATATCTTTGATTGCATATATTTGAGGCTTTGATTTGTGTTATTTGTGAGGAGTAATTGGTGATTTAAATCATCATTTTACTCCATTCTTTTTGCATATTGATCCTGACATTATTCTTATTGCAATCTCTATTCTTGATTTAAATTGTGATCTAGAGTTTTGAATTCCATATTGCTCCCAGTGTTCGACCTTGGACTTGAAATTCGAGTAATAAATTTATTTGTTTTAGCGATTTCAGTTGTATTACAATGAAGCAATTTTAAAATGCCGATTTATCGCTTAAACAAGCGACACTGCGTTCCTCTTCATCAACAACAACCACTGACAACATCGACGCCATCGCCATGCTCACTACTGTGTCTTTGACTCACCACCGTGCCTGTAGCCCACTAAAGGGGACGTAAGCCATCCGGCCTCTTCTCCGGACGTCCACCAATAGCCCATCGTTCTTTTTCTTCTTCTTCTTCCTCCTCTGCTCTCCTTCCAGCAAACTCCATCAACGGCCACCCGCTCAGAGCCATCACCACTAGCCACCACCTTCACGCCAACGGCTGCCCACTCCTCCTCAGCTTCAGCAGAAGGCCATCCACCTTCCTTGCTGTCAGCCAACCTCTGGGCGCAAAATAACCAAGCGAGCGCCCATCGACTCTCATAGTTGCCTGCACCCACCGATGCCTCATTGAACGTAGTCGACCCTTACATGCGTGCCCTCATAGCTGGTCACCACTGCCCGCATGTAGGTGCCACCATAGGCACTCAGTCGGCCTCCTCCTCCTCCTCCTCCTCCTCTTATTCTTCCCCGTCGACAGAAGAAGAGGAACCCAACACTCGTTGGCTTGCTCCACTTGCAGCCGCCCCCTCCAACCACGAAGCTTCACACTGTCGACTCCCCCATGCTTGCCTCGATGCCATGACCTCGGCCACACCACCTGAGTTGCCACCAACAGCCCACACACATCAGTGAGCAGCGGCCACTGCCGACGGCTTCATCCTCTTCAGTGGCCACCACCGGCCATTGATCTCCACACCACAACTACCATCATGAAGCTCTTGCCACCACCGACCCTCGAGATTCTTGCGGCACACCGCGACCCTCATGCGTACGCACATGTGAAGGGTAGAAATGTTCTATTTTTGGGATAATTAGTGACGAGTCCATTTTAATGGACTGTTGTTACGCTTAAGTACTTCAATTCTAACATAGTATGTTTGTTAATAATCAAATTAAGTCATTAAATAAGTGCATGCATCATTACTTGAGTTTTTATCTATTTTATTGCATTTTATAGTATGTAATTATTTTATGTTTTGTTGAAGGAATGATATTGGAAAGAATAAGGAGGGGATGGGGGTAAAATTCCCCCAACAAACGCTAGCCGTAACACATCCCCACAAATATTTCATCTTTTGACCGGCCTCAAAACTTCCCTCAACAAATGCAAACAGTGTTGGCCATTTTTAGAAAAGAATTTTGAAAATCCCTTGGGAGGTAGAAGAGAAGAGATATAGAGGAGAGGTGGAGGGGATTGGAAGGCCATCCATCATCCATAGCGTGCACTGTGCACATCGCACACCCACACCCTCTACAGGCACAGGCCACAGCCAAGCCCTTCTACGCACTGCCCTTCATCGTGCCAAACCTTCCAGCCTACACCGCACCTTCCAATGCCCTTCCAGCTTGCATTGCGCCACGCCATCACCACCCCCTCATAGCCTGTCAGGCGTGCCTACACTGTGCCCTTCAATCCTGCGCTCAGCGCCACATCCATCGTCCATCGCTCTCTCCAACCAGCGCCCGCAGGCGCTGCACAGTAGGAAGTAGCGAACATCGCACCCGCACCTGCGCCCTCTGCAGCAGCAGGCCACCCACTGCTTGCCCTTGCGTGTCCTCTGCAGGCGCCGCACCCTCTCCACTATAGGCGCTCCCCGCAGGCGCCCCCCTCTCCAGCACCATCACCGCCTGCAGGCACGCCCCCTCCAGCGCCCTTCACCGCAGCCGCTGCACCGTAGGCACGCCACCAGCGCTCCCACCGCAGCGTGCCCTCACCTGTACCTGTGCTCCCACCGTGCGCTGCACCAACACTCTTCACTGCCCCCCACAGCACTCTCCAGTGCCTGTCTAGTGTCCTCGCGTGCCCGCGCCATCCCCTTCCACCGCAAGCGCCCACAACAGCTCCATCACTGTGCCCTCTGCAGGCGCAGGCCTCCCTGCACCCGCACTCTCTCCAGTACCGCGCCCTCGCCAAGCGCCCTCGTGCGCCAACCCTCCGCAGGAAGTAGCTGCCCGCATCGTACTGCCTGTAGACCCCACAACACCTTCCAACGCCAACAGTAGTGGTGATAGCCAACCTGCAGCAAGCCCCGCTGCCGGCCAACCTCTGCCTCCAGCCACCTCGACCCACATCGAGAACACTGACGTGAAGCCACCACTCTGACGCACCTTCCCCAGGGACTTTGCAGCCAGCCGAGCTCTTCACGCATGCAAGGAGGAGAGAGGAATTTTCCTCTGTTTTGGGTGAAATTAAAAATTACCATTTGTGCCATTGCCAAACACTATTGCATTATTTAGTGGATTAATATATTTGAGTGAAATTGCATGCATGCCCTTACATGTTATAGTATTTCTTTCATGCACTTAACTTTTAAATGGTGATGCCAAACACTATTGCATTATTTAGTGGATTAATATATTTGAGTGAAATTGCATGCATGCCCTTACATGTTATAGTATTTCTTTCATGCACTTAACTTTTAAATGGTGATGTGATAAATACATAAGATCTCATCCATACACTCACATGACCTAAAAGAGAAAGCCCCATGTTTTGAAATACAACTATTTTACATGCCATTACAAGTTATTTCATGAAAGGAAAATTATATCCCTATCCCTGCATTTTTAAATAATTACGTGTTCCTTCTCTTCGCCTTGTTTCGCATCAGATTTAAACACGGATTGCGCACGTGATTGAATAAGTACAAAAGAAAAAAAAATATTTTGTGAACTTATTAACCTGTTCCTCCCTGTGGATACAACATCCTTTATTGTGGTTTAAATTCATATCTATGTTAATCATTTGATTGAGAGATTTCCACCACATTAATTACTACGACATATCCTCTATTGCTATCACAAAAAAGCGAAACTCTCTCCGTCAAAATTGGCGCCGTTGCTGGGGAGGCAACAAACGTGATAGATTCACTTCATTATTTTTGAATATTCTAAGTTGTGTAATTATATGATCAATTTTTTTATTGTGCGAGGAATCTGACGAGGTGACGAGGCGCAACAGAGTGGCGACAGCAACCACGAACTAAGCCACACGAGGAAAAGACGTAGGAGACCTGGATCCCACTTTCACAAGGGATTCTCCGTCGTCACAAAATTTATTTCTGTCTTTTCGCCCTTGTAGTAATTGGGGCTAAATTTTTGGGGTTTGTCCCCACATTCTTTAGCTACTAGGGTTTACATTTTTTTTGCATGCATGATTCTATTTTTTGCTTGCTTGCCTTTAAAACCAACAAAAGAAAATATCGAGCTGCCTATTTAGAAGTTGCATGCCCTTAGGTGCATGCATTTAGGGGTGATTGAGCAGCACATTAGATCTTATTATTGCATTGCAAGCATACTAGCACGAAGATTGCTGGAGACAGGTACACCTTTCTAACTTTTGCATCCAGCTCCTGTTCACGCATTTGCATTCAAATTAAAATTCAAGACCACCAAGTTGTTTGAATTTACTAATTCAGTGGTCGCATAACTAAAAGTGGGATTGATAATCAGATTCAACCCTAAAATTAATTCACATTTGATCTACTTCTAAGGGACTTGTCTATGATTTCAAAAGAAATTACAAAGATTTGTGGTGTGTTGCACACTTCTGACACTGAGCATGCACATTAGGCACCGCACTAAGGCTCGATCCCTTAAGGCTATAGGCACCGATCTCTTTATCGGTGCAAACCCTCCTATTGTGCTTTGTGGTGGTAGTGATACTATCTTTTGACCAAGTGTTTTGATACTCCATGGATGGGGACACCCCTTAAAGGAACAAAAGGGTAGTTAAGGGGCACCGCATACGCATCGCCTCAAAGGAAGGGTTCGCCCTACTTGCATCCCTTTGTTCGTCCTTGGAGTAACTTCTCACTTGATCACCTGGGAGTATCATCCAAGCAAAGTATAGGTCCTATGGCACTCGAAGGTTGAATTAAGGCACGTAATTGCAGTGAAAAACTTGTTTGGCCATTTATATTAACTAATTTGACCTTCGCAACAAAGAAGGTTAAGATTTCAAGTCCACACCCCTCTTATACCACTTACGTGGGAACGGAGGGATAAGTCTTGATCTTTTGACTTATCTTTGGAGTTGAGACTTCACTTACTTAATAAGAACCTAAATTGTGTTTTGTATGCTTGGTAGACGCTCTCTTGAGGGTAGTCTAGTGTTTGATCTAAGCCCGAGAGAATTCTTTGGAGAGCTCACCTAGGAGAGAAGAGAGAAGGAATGGCTGATCAAGGAGCAAATCAACAAAGGACCCTAAGGGACTATTTTATTCCAACTAACCAACCCGCACAAGCACTAAGACGACCGGCAGGGGATAATTCGTATGAGATCAAGAGCAGTACCATATCTTTATTGCCCTCCTTTTATGGTACTACTAGGGAGGACCCCTACCGATATTTGGAGGAATTCACCGAGGTCTGCTCCACGGTGAAGCTCCAGGGCTTTACTGATGAAGCCCTAATGAGGACTCTATTTCCTTTCTCCCTAAAGGATAAGGCCAAGCGCTGGTATCATACCCTCGATGTAAGGGTAAATTATTGGGCCACCCTTACGTGAGAATTTTTGAAAAGGTATTTTCCTATGAGTAAAACCAACCATTACAGAAGAGAGATTATGGGTTTTACTTAATAAGAAGGGGAGCAATTTCATGAGACTTGGGAGTGCTTTAATGACCTTCTTAGGTTATGCCCCCACCATCAAGTGCCAAGATGGCACTTGGTCGAAAGGTTCTATAATGGATTATCTGAAAGGCAGAGGCAAACCATCGATGTAGCCTATGCAGGAACCTTCATGACCAGAACTGAGGATGAAGCCTGGGCATTATTTGAAAAATTAAGCGACAACTCCATACATTTGTCCTCTGCCTATTAAGAAAGAAAACCATCAATCTTGTAGAGGAAGATAGAGGCCCATGAAGCTGGGGCTTCTCAGGATTTGGCTTATCAGATTCAACTATTGAATAAAAACTTTGATAGGCTTTTAGTAAACCCCGGCATGAACCCACAAGCAGCCTCTATCTTTCAAGCTTCAAGAGAATGCTACATTTACCAAAGCACAACGCACGCCACTGCGGAGTGCCATCAGGAAAATCAATTCCCTGAGTTGATTTAGGCTGACTTGAATGCGGCCCAAGGTTTCCGTCCCCCTCACAATACCCCTTATTCCAATACCTATAATCCAGGGTGGCGGAACCATCCAAACTTCTCTTGGAAGCAAGGTGATGCTTCTAACTTAGGGAATACAAGACCCTTACCTCCCCAACCCATATACCAACCATCTTATGAAAACCCTCCTCAGAATAAGCCCTCTGAGATGGATGAACTGAAGGCCATGATGAAAGCAGTGCAAGAGCATCAAAATATGGTCATCCAATCTCAGAATAAGATGATTACTGATATGCAATACCAAATTGGTCATCTTACTGAGGCAGTTAGGCAACGTGTTCCGAGGAAGCTGCCTAGCTCTTCTGAGGAGAACCCTAAGGGCAAGGGGTTTGTATTTAGGGAGCACGCCCAAGCAGTAACCATGTTGAGGAGTGGAAAAAAGATTGACAAGCCTGATAACACTCCTACGATTACGTCTCAGAATTCCCCTTCCACACTTGACTCGACTTCCATCTCCACCGAGGAAGAGCCACACTACTCTCCCTCGCACAAAACCACCCACAATGAGGATGTCGTCCTTCCACCACCTCTTTCCCGCCATGACGACCCCTCTACCCAGAAGCCGAGGGTGCCCTATCCAGAGCGTCTATCTGCTCCTAGGGAATCTTCTGTTGGCTCGTCTGGAGCCAAGGATAGGATGGAAGAGATTATGGATACTTTTAGGCAAGTCCAGATTAACTTACCTCTATTGGATGCTATTAAACAAATTCCGTCCTATGCCAAGTTTCTGAAGGACCTGTGCACCTAGAAGCGCCGATCTAGGAAACAAACCCAAACCAAGGTCATTCTGCCTGACCATATTAGCTCGGTTCTCCAGCATGGAACACCCCCCAAAATGAAAGACCCAGGGGCCTCGTATATTTCAGTGGTTATAGGTAACCAACACATTGACGAGGCTTTGCTCAATCTGGTTGCGGGGGTGAACATTCTACCGAGCTTTGTCTACGACCTTTTGGGAGGAGGCAAGCTAAAGCCTATTCCAGTAATCCTCCAAGTTGCAGACAGATCACTTAAGACACTGCGGGGATTGTTGGAAGATGTCCTTGTGAGAGTAGAGGATTTCTTCTTCCCTGTTGACTTTTTGGTGCTTGATACTGACCCATCAAATAAGCCCACAAAGCCGTCCATTATTCTGGGATGCCCCTTCTTGGCCACAGTCAATGCCTCTATAAATTGTAGATCTGGGGCACTTAAAATGGGCTTTGGGAACAAGAAGATCCGATCAAATGTTTTTGATACTTACAAGCAATCCGGATTTGAAGATTGTTCTCAGATTGAAGTTTTTGATGAAATAATTGAAGAGACTACTCTAGCACTCTTATGTAGAGATCCCCTTCAGAAGGTCATATCTAAGGACCATCCCTCGATTATTAAAGAAACTGAAAGGGAAATGCCCGAATTAGAAGAGTTGTTGGGGATACACACTGAGTCTCTGTCCCCACCCTGGACTGTAAAGGTAGATTTGCTACTTGAGGTGGGGATATCTCAACTAAAACCCTCAATCCAAAAGGCTCTTGAGTTGGAGTTGAAACCCCTTCCGAGCACATTGAAATATGCTTTCCTTGGCCCTAATAACACGCTCCCCGTTATTATCTCGTCTGCATTATCTCAATTGCAGGAGGGAGTTCTACTTGAGTGTTTACAAAGGCACAAGGAAGCAATTGCTTGGTCAATTGCTGGTATTAAGAGTGTTGATCCCTCTCTTTGCATGCATCATATATACACAAATGAGTCTGTGAAGCCTTTCCGAGACATGCAGAGAAGGCTCAATCCAAATATGTGGGAGGTTGTTAAAAAGGAGATTCTGAAATGGCTGGATGCAGGGATTATCTATCCCATTTCAGATAGTAAATGGGTCAGTCCTATTCATGTAGTTCCCAAAAAGGCAGGAATCACTGTGGAGGAGAATGACCAAGGAGAACTGGTGACCACTAGACCCTCAACTGGTTGGAGGGTCTGCATTGATTACCGCCGTTTAAACACGGCTACCCAGAAAGATCATTTCCCCTTATCGTTTATCGATCAAATTTTGGAACGATTGGCGGGGAACAAGTACTTTTATTTTCTTGACTGGTACTCTGGGTATAATAAGATAGCCATTTTTCCTGACGATCAGGAGTGTACCACCTTTACGAGTCCGTGTGGCACATTTGCGTCCCGCTGAATGCCATTCGGGTTATGTAATGCTCCTGCCACTTTCCAACGTTGTATGATGGCTACCTTTTCTGATATGATTGACGAGTTCGTTGAAATTTTCATGGATGACTTCTCCATTTATGGCTTGTCGTTTGACCTATGCCTTTCGCACCTTGATAAAGTCTTAACCCATTGTAAAGAGGCAAAGCTGGTGCTTAGTTGGGAGAAAAGCCACTTTATGGTCCAGTAGGGCTTTGTGTTAGGGCATATAGTTTTCGAGAGAGGATTAGAGGTGGACACCGCAAAAATCGATTCCATCTCTAAGCTTCCATTGCTCGCCAATGTTCGTCAGGTTAGATCTTTCCTTAACCATGCTAGATTTTATAGGTGCTTCATTAGAGATTTCAATAAAATCTCTAAGCCACTCTGTGACCTATTAGCGAAGGATGTCTCCTTCGATTTTGATGATAGATGTGGCGAGGCTTTCCAAGTTTTGAAGAAAGCCCTCCTTACCGCATCGATTCTCCAAGCACCAGATTGGACCCTCCCATTTGAGCTTATGTGCGATGCTTCTGATTTTGTAGTGGGAGAGATCTTAGGTCAAAGGGTTGATGGAAAACCTCATGTGCTGCATTATGCCAGCAAGACCCTTACGGATCCTCAGCAAAACTACACGATCACTGAAAAGGAACTACTTGCTGTAGTATTTTTTTTTTTTGAAACAGAAAGGAAAGCTATCATCCTGCGATAGCAGTCCGGAGTAGTATATTATGTGCAAAGGATTACAGAAAGGATCCCCAAGACTGTATGAGGGACCAGCACTCTCTTACAATATTTTCACAACAAACCAGCTTCTCCTGAAAAAGTCTCTCATTCCTTGCCTTCCATACACACCACATAGAAGCAGCCATGTGGACATGTGGTTTCCTTCTCACCTCAAACCCATGCCACATAGAATTCCACTCTGGTAAAGGCTCCTGACAAATTTTTCTCCAGATGACATCAGTGATAAGGCAAGAAGAGAAGAGGTGATTTACATTATCAGTGCTCATCTCACATAAAAAACACACATGATGATCAGTACCCAATCTTCTGTGGCGTAGATCACTTGTGATTAACCCATCTCTCCTGCACAGCCAAAGGAAGATTTGTACCTTGAGAGGAATTTTTAACATCCATATCTTCTTATCAATGGAATCATGTCTCCATCCCTCTTCAAAATTTAAAATTCTGTTATACCTAGATTGGGCACTATAGATCCCATCCCACAGATATCTGTCCTCCATTCCAGGCCTAGGTCTGCAATTTTCAAGGTCTAATAAAAGCCTTCTCTTCTCATCCCATAACCGGGTAGTTCTTCTGCTGCTGCTGGATTCCACTTCATCCAGATTCCATCTGCTGCTGCTGCAAGACCAGATCTTGCTGATCGTAGCATTCTTGTCAGCTGTTGCATCAAAAGCTCTCGGATAGAGCTCCTTCAAGACCCCTAATTCAGACCATTCCTCCTTCTAGAATCTGAAAGACCTGCCATCTCCAAGTGAAGGTTGTAGCAGATGGAAGTGATCAGGCAAAGCCTTAGTTACCGATTTCCAGAAAGGTGATGGACAGTTTGCCTGAAGTCTGGAAAACCTGCTGTTGGAAGCTCCATATCTATCTCTGATCAGATCAGACCATGGTTTCAGATCACCTTGCAGCAGCTTAACAGCCCATTTGAGTAGCAAGGCATCATTAAAATGCTGCAAGGACTTGATCCCAAGACCACCTAGCTCCTTAGGATAGCAGATTTGATCCCGTTTGAGAGGCTGCAAGAAGCTGCCCTTGTGTCTCGCTCCCTTCCAAAAAAATGTCTTCCTCATCACATCCAATCTTTTCCAAATGGATCATGGTGCTTTGAAAATAGAGAAGTAGAAAACAGGGATGGAGGTGATCATTGAATTGAGCAAGATAAGCCTTCCACCTCTGGATAAGAATCTGTTGTGCCAACCATCAAGTTTCATAGAGATCTTGTCAAAAAGGCAATTCCAATCACCTCTCTTCAACCTGGAAAACCTCAAAGGCAGTCCAAGATATCTGATAGGAAGACTGATGCAGGGAGTCATCAGGATGGTTGCTAAGGCTTCTTGCTCCTCCTCAGGTAAACCAAAGCAGACAAAACTAGACTTGTCCCTATTTAACCTCAGTCCAGAAAGCTCACCAAAGATATCAACCAAGTAATGCAAAGCCAACGCTCCATCCATGGATCCTTCAACAAAAAAGACAGTATCATCTGCGTACTAAAGAATGGGAGCCAGACTGTTCCTGCAAGAGAGTGAATATCCTCTAACAAGTCCTGCTTCAGAAAGCTTACAAACAAACCAAGCTAAACTGTCAACTGCCAAGTTAAAGATCAATGGGGCCAGAGGGCATCCTTTCCTGATGCCACATTGAGGTTGGATCCAAGCACCACAGGGTTTCCCATTTATTAGAGGGGTAAAGGAGGCTGTGGTAATACATCTCTTAACCCAAGCTATCCAAGTAGGGGGAAAGCCCCTTCTTTTAAGCACATCCCATAAATAAGGCTAGCTGATTGAGTCATAAGCCTTACGAAAATCAACCTTCCACATGAAGGCCTTGCATCTTCTCTTATGCCAACCACAAACCATCTCTTGGGCCAAGATAAAAGATTCTTGTAGGGATCTACTCGGGAGGAAAGCAGACTGAGCAGGATGGATCAAGTCTTGCAATATAGGCCTCAATCTATTAGCCAAGACCTTTCCAATCACCAGATATAAGGAGTTAGAAATAGCAATGGGTCTAAATTCCTGGAAAGATTCAGCACCCGGAGTTTTAGGCAAAAGAAACAGAAAAGATCTATTAATTCTTTCAAAGCCAAAATTGCCTCTTTGGAATTCTCTAATTACCCCCATAACCTTTGAGCCCACAATGTCCCATAGTTCTTTGTAAAAAAAAACCTGGATTCCATCAGGACCAGGCGATCCTTCACAATTGAGATCATTAATAGCCTTCAATACTTCAGCCTCAGAAATATATTCAATCAGGCTGGCCCCTTGAGACTCATTAATCTTGGGCAAATCATATGCTGTCATTCTTCAGTTGCCCCTACCTGCAGCTCTTGACGATTCCTTGAAGTACCTGACGGCCTCAGCTCTGATATCAGATAAGGAGGTAATTCTCTGCCCCTCTACAATCATTGATGAGATCAGATTTGTTCTCCTCCTAGAGCTAGCAGCCAAATGAAAAAGTTTAGTGTTTGCATCCCCCTCACTTAGCCATAGCTATCTAGATCGCTCCCTCCAATCCATCTCCAATTTTAGGTCTTCTTCAATTACCACCCCCTGCCATCTTCTTCTATCAGCAAGATCAAGTTCAAATAGATGGTCCACAGCTTCCTTAGTATCCAATTCCTGAATTTTCAGTAAGGCCTCATGACGCTTCTGATGTCTAAGAACTGAGACAATATCTCCATACTCCTTCAGCATGCCTTTTAGAGCCAAAAGCTTAGAAGCCAGTCTGGAGGTGGCTGTGCCCTCACCCTGCTGTGACCTCCACCAGCTGGCAAGCATGTCTCTGAACCCTGTTTCCCTTAGCCAAGATCTCCTAAATTTAAAATAGGAACTAGCCACCACCTGCTCACCATTGTCCCACACCAAAGGTGTATGGTCAGAAAATGGACGTTCAAGACCACACACAAATGACATCTGGAAGAGATCCAATAGCTCATCATTCCCAAAAAACCTGTCAATCTTGGACATGAGCCCATTGCCATTCCTCCAAGTGAATTCAGCCCTTGATGATGAAAATTGGCACATCCCCAAGGCCTGGACCACCAACTGAAATCCTATGGAGGAGCTGTCGACCACCCCATTAGGTCTGTCACTCCCCACTAAAGTACAATTAAAGTCACCTCCAATAAGCCAAGCCCCCCCACCTACAAATTCTGCAGCCAAATTTCAGTCCTCCCACAGTTCCTGCCTCCTGTTAGGATTGTTTGGCCCATAAACATCAGTCACAGAAGACACTGTCCCCCTGGCCTCTTGTGAATCTGCAGGTCAGAAGGTGCCTGGCCATGGAAACCTCCTGTAAGCACAGCATCTGCTTCCTCCACCAAATGGCAATTCCCCCAGATCTGCCAATGGAATTGACCACCACAAGGTCATTTGCAGATCCTGCCCTCATCTCTTCCCATGCCTTATCAAAAGCACAGTCAATGTGTGCCTCCTGAAGGATGGCACGGTCAATTTCCCATTCATCCAAATATCTAATTAACGACCCCCTCCTACTTCTATCGCGCAGCCCACGCACATTCCAGCTCAAGATCTTCATTTGGGAATCAAGTCTGTCCCCTTCATAGCTGTAGAAGTCCTGCTAACCTTCATCACAGCTGCAACGACTGATTCATCAATCTTTTGTGTGGGAGTGTGACTTCTTAACCTCAGCTTATAGGGAGGTTTCCAACTCCTAGCAGTAGGAGTCTTTGACTTCGAAAGCATGACTTCAGCCACAGGAGAGCAAGACTGCAAGTTCACAGGATTCACAGAGGGGTCCACCATATCCAAGACAGCATGCTCATTAATCACATTCATAATCATCCCTTCATCAGGTTCACCCAGATGGGTTTTCAGATCCTCACTCACAACTTCATTTGATAAACTCATTTCCTTTCCATTAGCATCCATCACTGCAGCTGCCTCTTGGACCAGGGGTACATCATCTACAATGTCCTGAACTTCAGACCTCATCTCCATAATTCCCAGGCTCCCCACATCATCTACCAGTTCCCTCTCTCTTGAGCATTCTGCCACCACCTCCTGACAGTCACCGTGTGGTTGCAAGGAAGGGTCTTTGGACTTCAGCACCTCAACATAGGAGGGGAGGTTTTGGATCAGAGATACTTCAGCCACACCTGCCAGAGCTTCAGTCCTCGTCTCTACATCACCCAGGTTCCCTATGCCATCCACCAATTCCCTGCCCTTAGAACATTCTGCCTTCATATCCTGATTAGCATAATTTGGATGCAAGGGAGGAGTTTTAGATTTCAGCACCACAGCATAAGAGGGGGGATGATGTCTAGGGACGACCTCTCGATCTGCCACAATAAAATTCAGAAGGAGCATCCAGGAACTGCCCCCACATCTGAGGATCCGTTTGTCAGGAATGGCACCAGCCATGAAAACCTTTACCCTCACATTCAAGACACTGGCATCTCCTTCAGTCAGCCCAACAGCGGCATCCACGGCCATAGATGCAAACCCAGCTATCATGTTTTCCACCACCTTCCTAGATCTCAGATGCAGAGGCAGACCTCTGATCTCAAGAACACCAGACCTGGCAGTTGTTCTTTGAGGGGGACGTTCAGGCAAAGATCCATCAAAAGGGGATACCAGCCACCAAATCACTGATAGCCCACCCAAAAAACTAGTCTGAAAGCAGTATCTCTCAACATCTCCCGCACCCACATCAAACAGTACAAATCGCGACGACGAAACAATCGCAATCTTCCAATCATCAGATGATAAAGAGAGAGATCTCACCAGTTGTCGAATTCTGTCCATCGATATGGTACCCATCATAACTTCTCCAATCAGAGCACTACGTAGAGCCAATTCCGCTACTTTGACATCCTCAGTCAGGGGAACCTCGACATCCAAAGTGCAACCCCCGAGCATTTCGGGGGGAGGGGCATCTGCAACTTACTCCGAGGCCACGAATGTATATTGTAGTCCCTGCCCCCAGAACCATCACATGCAGCCTGGCAGGCATCTCGTTTGTGACCAAAACCTCCGCACGCTAGACACATTAGTGGACGCCGGCAGGTCACCGCTAGGTGCCCTCGAAGGCGACATCGATAGCAGGTCACCTCCCTTCGACCTCTGCCCCAACCATCTCGAAAATCCCTCCTGCCCATGTTCCTAACATCCGCAGGGACACATACACCACCCACCTTCCTGCGCCAAGAACGTGGATGCCAAACCACCCATCCATCAGAGTCACCGGCACCGGTGCCGGGCCCCCTCAGGCGGTCGGCCATCCACCAACGGCTCTTCCCGCTCAAAGGGAAATTCAAAATTCCTTGTAGCCTAGGTAGAACCTCTACTTGCTGTAGTATTTGCTTTGGAAAAGTTTCAATCTTATCTTTTGGGATCCAAGGTTGTGGTGTTCACTGATCATTCTGCCCTAAAGCATCTTCTTGCTAAAAAGGACACCAAACCTCGCCTAATTCGTTGGATTCTGCTACTCTAAGAATTTGGCCTGGAAATTAAAGATAAGAAATGAGTTGAGAATGTGGTAGCAGATCATTTGTCTAGGATCCCTATTGAGGCATCAAACCCTACTGGCGGTATTCAAGAGACTTTCCCTGATGAGTCTCTGATGGCCGTGGAAGCTAAAACTCCTTGGTTCGCTGACATAGTGAATTATCTGGTCACGGGCATTACCCCCAGTACTTGGGACAAGCAAAAGTGAGACAGGTTTCCCACCAATGCTAAATTTTATCACTGGGAGGAACCCGAGCTTTTTAGAATAGGCCCTGACCAGCTTTTTCGCCGTTGCATCCCTGATGAAGAACAAAGAAGTGTTCTGAGTTTCTGCCATGACCTCCATTGTGGGGGACATTTTAGTGGGAAGAAAACTACCCATAAGGTTCTTCAGTTTGGGTTTTGGTGGCCCACATTATTCCAAGACGCACATAGGTATGTGGGCGCATATCTACATTGCCAGCAGACGGGAACCATTGGAAGAAGGGATGAGATGCCCCAACAACCTATCCTCCCTGTTGAGATCTTTGATATTTGGGGCATTAACTTCATGGGTCCCTTTCCTGTGTCCTTCGGATATGAATACATCCTTGTGGCTGTAGACTATGTATCGAAATGGATAGAAGCCATACCCACGTGAACCAATGACCATTCCGTGGTCTTGAGCTTTGTTAAGGCTAATATCATTTCTCGGTAAGGGTGCCCAAGGATGATCATAAGTGATGGAGGACCTCACTTTAAGAACATACACTTCACAATATTACTCCAAAATTTAGGAGTCAACCACATGATAGCCACACCTTATCATCCCCAAACGAGTGGACAAGTTGAAGTGTCTAATAGGGAGATTAAGCAAATTTTAGAAAAAACTGTCAGGCTTGATTGGAAGGATTGGTCTAAAAAACTAAATGATGCTCTTTGGGCCTACAGAACTGCGTATAAGACTCCCTTGGGCATGTCTCCTTTCCGTCTTGTCTACGGAAAAGCGTACCACCTTCCCGTTGAAATCTAACATAAAGCTTATTGGGCTATTAAAAACGTTAATTTGAATCTGGATAAAACGGGAAAGGCACGTATGTTAGAATTAAGTGAGCTTGAGGAGCTTCATAATGAAGCTTATGAAACTTCTCAAGCTTACAAGCAACGTACAAAAGTCTTTCATGATAAGCACATCATTAGAAAGACTTTTGAGCCCAACCAGTGGGTCTGGCTTTTCAATTCTAGACTTAAATTATTTCCTGGAAAGCTCAAGTCCCGGTGGGATGGGCCATACGTTGTTATCAATACTTTCCCTCATGGAGCTATAGAAATTCAGAACCCTATTTCAGGTGCGAGCTTTAAGGTAAGTGGCCAACGACTTAAACCTTATATTACTCTTTCAGATGGCCAGGTTTTGGACGCACTTTGGCTTGAGGAGCCTTAGCTCCTCCCACCCTCCTCCTCAGTGATATTCTTCTATGTCTGCATTTTTCCAATGACGACATTGTCAGTCTTAGGCATGAGGGTGTATAACCTGAGAATGTTTATAGCATTTATAAATATTTGCACACATATATATTTATATATATAACAAAAAATTCTCTTTTCTTGAGCTGAATGGGTTAGTCCCTAGTAGAATACCTTTGTCATTGGAGGTTTTTCTTCTTGAATTATTTCTTAAGTTTAGAATCCAGTACATTTATTTCACGTGCACGTAGACTTGGTAATAGATCCTTGAAGAAAACCAAAAAGCATTTGTAGTCTATTGAACCCTTGGACAGTTCATAGGAAGTTAGGCATACTATCTTCTAGTAGATTCACCTCATATTTGAGAAAAGAAAGTAAAAAAATTACTGGTGCACTAAGTCTAGTGCAAGGACTCTTAAGTTTTGGACAATTAGATGATGATACGTCAGAGTTAGGCATAGTTTTAGCTCTCTGTTCCTATGTGCGTACTTTGTGTGAATTCCTGAGAGTCACCAAATAAGGTAGATACACAGAGATTGAGTTTTAATAAAGCTATGACTATGGTGGATGGTTATGACCATCCTTCATAGAGTCCTCTGCTGAAGGAGGGTAATAGTGTCAAAGGTCAGAAATATGCATGTCCTATCCATTCCTTCCCAGTGCCAAGAATAGGCACTTCCACCAAATAAGCCACACAATATCCTCTTAACCATCATCATCCCTAATAATGCCTCATAAATAAAAGTCTGTGTCGTGTTATGTTGATTTATAAAAAAAAAAGAGAGAAAAGAAAAGAAGAAAAAGAAGAAATAAAAAGAAGAAAAAGAAGAAACAGTTATATTACAAAAAAAAAAAGGAAGAAGAAAGGAAGAAAAAGAAGAAAAGAGAGAGAGAAAAGGGAAAAAAAGTCCAAGTTTATAATGTAACATTGTTTCTGAGGCAACAGAACACCTATCGCGATCCACCAAATATGACCCATACCTACCTTTCAGTATTTCTGATTGCCTGAATACTGGCTAAGGACTCTAACTTAGTTGTAGAAATATTAGAACTTTAATTAAAGTGTGAATGACATGGGAGGCCACCAAATAGTGAGTACAATTATTAAATCTAGCGAGATTTGTGATCTCAGAAAGAAAGAAAAGAGTGAGCGCCTAGGAACATCAAGAGAGCACAGTTGTTTAGCCTCTCTCTGAGTTGACTTTTCTAATAGCCTAGAGATCTAGAGTTTGTAGTACTAGATTACATGTAGCACCAGATGAGTGTGTGCCACCAAATACAAATCCATTCAACTCGATATCTCCTACCTAAGCCAAAAGCCGGGGTCAAATTACAGATTATCTTCTGCTTTATCCCTGAAGGAAGTAGTTGCCTATCCTGACAAAAATATTTACCAAGGGTGAAGTACAAACTCCCAATGCGAATTGGCTTTTCACGTGGATCTGTTACCTAGGCTATCATCACTTCACATTTGTCTGGATCTCTAAAGTTTTGAAATAAGAAAAGAAGAAACCTTCTTATTATTTCTATTATTTTTGCTAGGTACTAGCAAATCTTAGGCATGGGGGTATTTGATGAGTCCATTTTAATGGACTATTGTTACGCCTAAGTACTTCAATTCTAACATAATATGTTTGTTAATAATCAAATTAAGTCATTAAATAAGTGCATGCATTATTACTTGAGTTTTTATCTATTTTATTGCATTTTATAGTATGTAATTATTTTATGTTTTGTTGTAGGAATGATATTGGAAAGAACAAGGAGGGGATGGGGGTAAAATTCCTCCAACAAACACCAGCTGCAACACATCCCCACGAATATCTCATCTTCCAGCCGGCCTCAAAACTTCCCTCAACAAATGCAAATGGTGTTGGCCATTTTTAGAAAAGGATTTTGAAAATCCCTTGGGAGGCAGAAGAGAAGAGATATAGAGGAGAGGCGAAGGGGATTGGAAGGCCATCCATCATCCATAGCATGCACTGTGCACACCGCGCACCCACGCCCTCTACAGGCGCAGGCCACAGCCAAGCCCTTCCACTCACTGCCCTTCACCGCGCCAAACCTTCCAGCCTGCACTGCACCTTCCAACACCCTTCCAGCCTGCACTGCGCCATGCCATCACTGCCCCCTCACAGCCTTCCAAGTGCGCCCACACCTCACCCTTCAATCTTGCGCTCAGCGCCGCACCCACCATCCACTGCTCCCTCCAACCAGCGCCCACAGGCTCTGCATAGCAGGAAGCAGTGAGCGTCGCACCTGCACCCGCGCCCTCTGTAGTAGCAGGCCACCCTCCGCCTGCTGATGAGAACCTCATCATGAGCCATAACTAGCTCATTTTGACCCAATACAAAGGATAAAAGCTCCTACATATCTCAAGGAAAAGCTTAACTCAGAGAATTCTGAGTTTGAGAAGAAAACAAGTCATAAGGGGTAAAAGTGCAATTTTACCAGTATAATCTGCATACAGGGTAATTCAGGGCCCAAACATAGGTCAAAACAGCGTAATAAGAATAAAAGTGGGATGAGATGATCTAGCAAGGGCTACAGCACTTCCAAGGAACCAAATGATAATCTGTAACCCTAAAACAACCCACTTCAATTCACAAGGTTCGAGGCAAAGTAAAAATAGAATAAACCCTCTAAAATTCATATAAAAATAATCTCTGGGGTTTAGAACCATCAATTTGGCCTTTAGAACCCATTTTGACCTACATTGAGAACCATGCCCAATTAATAACTTAATTTGGGTTTTTGCGCAAATTGACCGGTCAAACAAGGTTTAATATGAAAATAAAATTCACCATCAGATTCCTTAGGTCCTAATTAGTCATGTATAAAAACTTGAGCCTAAGAAGAAACCTCCTTGACCGACTTCACACTTTGGTCCTCATATATTTACTCTTTGGCCCTCAACTTTTGAACCCTCGCATTTTGGCCCCTAACTCTTCTTCGTTCTTTGCAAACAGGTCCCTCCTGCAAAACCCTGCCAGCACCATGCTCCGGCGACCTTGCGCGGAGCATGGCGCCGCGCAGGGTGAGGTGGGGGACCTGGCAAGTGTACCGGGGGTGCCCTGCGTCGTCAGCCGTCGCAGGAGCACCCCCATGGTCACTGTAGCCCCCCATACCGGCCGTGCGAACGCACGGACGGTATGGGTTCGTATTCCGACCATTCTCCGGCGAGGGAGACACGTCGTCTCCCTCCGCCTTCCTCCCTGCTTCAACCCTATAAATACCCCCCGCCGCTCCACCGACGAAGGCAGCCTGGACCTGACGGAGAAAACCCCCAGCTTTCTTCTCTTCTTTCTCCGGCAGACGCTCACCAGCTCCGGCGACTTCCTCCCCCTCCACCTCTTCGCTCTGCCGCACTACCAGCAGCAGAGACCTCCTCCCCTGCTCTTCCCGCGCCACGCCGCACCCAGCTGGCGCCTCTCCAGCCTTCTGCTCGCCGCCGCCCCTCTCCCTGAGCATCGTCTTCTCCGGCGACAGTCGATACGACTGTCGCCCTGTTCCTCCCCCTTCGTCCCTGCAGTTAAGTTAGACTTACTCCCCTTCTCCTCCTCTTTCTTTTCCCGCTTTCGATTTAGTCAATTAAGCCCTCTACCGACCCTGTTCACCCTCATCCTTTCCACCTCCGACCACCCTCCGGCGAGCCGCTCCCATCACCTCAGCGACCCACACGGCTCGCCGACTACCGCAGAACCTCCGCCTCCTCACCCTGATCCTCTTCCGCCCCTCCACTTCCCACCAAACACCCTCTGCAGACCCACCGAACACACCCACTCCCTCGCTCACAGTTTGACCTAGGATGACCTGACAGCTCCATCTCGCCCCCTGCAGACCCCCTGACCACCTTCGCCGTGTCTCGGCGAAGGTCCCCCGCCTGTCTGATCTGGCCGAGAGGCCGTGCCATTGGTTTCAGGTTCCAGGCCTTGACCGCCATTGGCGAGGAAGCTCGAAGCCTGCTCAAGGTTGCTTCAAGCCGAGATATCCCAGGTTGAAAAGCCACGGCCAGCGCGGAAGAGTCTCGCGCACACACCCTGGCCCTCAATTGGAGCTGTGCGCCTCAACAGCCGATGCAATTGGGAGCACCATCCCTGCTGCAGGCGTGAGAGAATTGGGGTGGGACATTTAGTCCCACCTCGGAATCTCTCAAAGGCGCGCGGATGCATAAAGGCAAAAACTGCCTTATGCTGTTTGCCTCAGTTACCACGGGGTGAGGTCCCTCTCACCCGACCCGACCCGACTCGGCCTCGTCCGTGACCACGCTCCGCGGACCTGGCCCGACCCGATTAGACTGACCTGCACTCCTCGCCCACCACGCACGCCGGTGGGCCTGGACCCGGGCCTGACCCGAACCCGATTACCCGGTAGCGCTCTGGGAGAGCTTCCGAAGAGTGATTTCAGAGAGAGAGATACGCAGGGGAGGGGGGTAGAGTAGGTTTTTGCCTTGACGAATAAACTCTGAAGTGTGCAGGCCAAAGAAGAAGAAGCAGACCCGCTGAAGAAGAAGGAGCTGCTGCACTGTAGCGAAGGCATTGTTAAGTCGTCTCAACACCAGGGCAGACGACGAAAGGTCAGCAGCCAAAGAAGAAGAAGACCCGCTGAAGAAGAAGGAAGAGCAACGGCCTTCGCGAAAGAAGAAAAAGAGAGGTCAAGGCAGGTGAAGACAAAGAAGAAGAAGGAATGAAGAGAAGCAAGAAGCAAGAAAAGAAGAAGACGATCTGAAGAAAAACAAAGAACAGGAAAAACCAAAGACAAAGAGGAAGAAAGAAGAAAAGAAGAAGAAGCCAAATTTTCATCTCTCTCTCTCTCTCTCTTTATTTTTGTAATAGAACTTGTATATCTCTAGAATACAACTTGCTCCCTGAGTTCGACCTCGGGAACTCTTTTATTTTTCCGAGTAAAAAAATTTTATATGAAACGTTGGTAACAACCGGCTTTACTACAACGATATAACACCAAAACCGGTCGAAAACCTTAACTGTATCATTTTGGCGTCGCTGCCGGGGAGCAACGGCTATTCTAGAGGTTAACATTCCTGTATCTTTTAATTTCTGATAATCTCCTCTCTTTTGTGCAGCTACAGGAACTCAAGAAGACAAGCAACCACTCCGAAGACAGGTAAATCTTTTCTCTCACTATTAACCCCTACACTCTAAAGAGAAAGAAAAGAAAAGAACAAAGCAATATAGGGCTAACCTGTCTTCCATACTTAGTAACCATAAAAAGTTGCATGTTTTCAACTCATCACTCCTGCACACTATTAAGGGTATTTAAGGGCTAACACATTCTTGCTTGAGCCCTAATTGCCCAACAAAGAGTTAAATGGACCAAGTAGAGCCAACATAAGGTCAAACATTAGGATTTCAGTAGAGACACACCCCTTAATCAAGAATTGAGGAAATCCTAAAGAGGTGTGCCCAAGCCATTGATTGAAAATAATTAACAAGAAAAATCCTAAACAATTGGCTCTCTCTAAACACTTGAACCCTAAAAGACAGGACCTAAAAGCTCTTAAAGAAAACAATAGGTAAAGTTGACCCCTTGGGTTAACCAACCTTAAATTAGGTCACTCTTTGCACTTAAAAAGACTAAAGTTCAAGTGAAACCTTAAGCACCCTGATCTTAAAATTGGTAGACTTAAGAGGTCAAGATCCCCATTCTGGTCTACCTGGAACCGCAGTGACAAGAGAGGTCGGGTGGGGGAAACCCTGTAACCCGTGGGGACGCTCTACCGTGTAGGGGTCTTCGCGGGACTCTCCCTCTCTGGCTGCCCAGGTAATTCTCAGGTGGACGATCTTTCTGATCAAGGGGTCCATCTGCCCCGCACCTCTATAGTCACCCAACACATTTTTGGGTGTCTTGATTGGGTCCAGCACCTTCTAAACTTACCTCTCCCAACTGTGCATGTACGGAAGGAGGTCTCTAAGACCACCCTTAAGACCTCCATTAGAAATTCACTCTCGTCAAGGCCAAGCCTCGACGCCCGTGTTTGTGCAGCAACACCCTCATATTATTCTCTCTTCTGATTCAGAACCAAGTTCTTCTTCTTCCCCCATCATGGCTCAGCCAGTTGAGGAAGAAAATAATCTGGAACACCAGCTCCAGCGACTCAATGACCTCTTCCAAAACTTCGTGCACCCACCGCAGCGTCCTATGATGCGGGACCACTACAATCCTGCTGCGGTGGCCATTGAGCCTCGAGTTAGAATCCCGATTGGAGGACCTGATTCCGAACTAAAGCCCAACATGATTCACGCTATACCTAAATTCCATGGGCTTAATTCTGAAGATCCTTTCCAGCACATCAAACAGCTAAAGCATCTGGCCCACACCTTTGGATCAGATGCGCAAAATCGGGATATTCTTCTCATGAAGATGTTCTCCTTTTCTCTTATGGACAAGGCCGCCCATTGGTATCAAACTCAGACCCGGCCGATCAACACTTGGGAAGAACTTCAATCCGAGTTTTTGAAAAAGTTCTTTCCCGTTGGTCGGACCAACGCCTTGCGCCATCAGATTACACACTTCACTCAACAATCAGGAGAACCTCTCCATGAGGCATGGGATCGTTTTCAGGATCTCATGAGGAAGTGCCCCCATCACGGAGTTCCTAAATGGGAACAAGTCCAATCTTTTTACCAGGGACTCCGTGAGGACATCCGCCTTTTCGTCAATGCAACCTGCGGAGGAAACATCATGGGTCAACATGAAGACACCGTATGGGAGATTCTCGAAAACATGTGCGAGAACTCCATCAACAATGACTCCATGGGATTATTCGACAGGACGAATACCCGCGCAGCGACGAATCTTAAGGGAGCACATGAGACGCAGGGCCTGTCCGCATCAGTCGACTTGGAATTAATGGCCAGTCGATTGGACAAGGTCTCAATTATTGAAAAGAAGGTGGATGAGCTGACTCAGCACTTGCAGCGAGCCACCTCTGCGCGTAACTCCTTTGCACAACCTCCTTCCACACAGGAGACTGTGCAAAACATCCTACACCGATCCTCCCCTGGGATGGATCCATATCCATCCCTATCTGATTCTTGGACTGGAAGATCATCCGATCCTTTCTTCACCAGCCGGGGGAACTCCATTCCCCCTTTCCCTGATTCTCAGGAGGTTCCTCAGACCTGCGAGGACCTCAACGCCATCCAGAACGACCCATTCTCCAACACTTACAACCCTGGATGGCGAAACCATCCAAATTTTCAGTGGGCGGGAAATTCTCAAACCCAAAGACCACCTTTTCAGTCCCGCCCACAGCCCTCTCATCACTACCAGCCACCTCAGCCTCGGCCCAACCCTACTTATCCATCAGGGCCAAATCAAGATCAAATGTCCTTAATCCTTCAGACTCTGGCTGACATTCAAAAATCGAATGCGGCCATTCAAAAACAGCACAAGGACGAGCTTACTGAAGTTAAAACTCAGCTGGCCCAGTTGGCAAATTCTCGCCAGCCAGGCACACTCCCTTCCCAACCCCTTCCTAACCCAAATAACGTGCCAACACAGAAGCGCGTTATGAATCCAAATTTAGGCCAAGCTCAATGGATTTATCAGGCCCCCACTGCTCCATCTCCAGACGAGATGGAAGCCTCTACTTCTCGTACGGGATTTCAGCAGCAGCCACCCCTCCTACCAAATCCAAACCAAAATCAGGCCGGATTAAATTCTGTAACAACACGTAGTGGTAAGACAACTCAGGACCAGTATTATCCAAACCACGCCCAGCCTGATAATCATGACCCTAGGATAGTTATCCAAGGTACCGCTGTTCCAGACCCACAACCAGGACCTATCCTAGAGGAACCAACCAAGATCCCGTTTCCCGAAGCCCTGACCAAGGGAAAGAAGACCACCAAACCCGTGGCCCCTGAGGAGGACCTGGTCAAGCTCTTTGAGCAGGTCCACATAAACATCCCCTTGATGGATGCAATCCACCACGTACCAGCTTACGCACGATTTCTAAAGAATATATGTACACCCCAGCGTAAGCCGCGAACCAAGGGAGGGAGCCCAATTGTTCTGTCAGAGCAAGCCAGCTCTGTAATCCTTAGTAGACTCCCACCCAAGGCAAAAGATCCTGGAACTCCCCTGATCTCCTGTAAGATAGGTGGTACCCAATTTGATAGAGCATTGTTAGACTTAGGAGCATCTATAAATCTGATACCCACATCCTTACTTGACCATCTGGAAGAATCTGAGCTGAAACCAACTGAGGTGACATTACAATTAGCAGATCGATCTATAAAGTCACCAAAAGGGATTCTCGAGGATGTTATCGTAAGAGTACGGGATTTCTATTTTCCAGTGGACTTTATAGTCTTAGACATGGATGCACCTGAGAACCCTAGGGATACACCAATCATTCTAGGGAGACCTTTCTTGGCTACTGCTAGAGCCAACATCAGCTGTGAGGAGGGCCAAATAGAGCTTAAGTTTGGAGATCAAACACTGAAAATTGATATATTTAAGGCCCAACAAGGAATTAATTGCGGCGTCATCGAACAAATTTGTGACATCAAGACTTTGGTTGATGAATCACACCTCCAGAATGACTTGAGTATTCCTCATCAACCACAGAAGGATCTTGACCCGCAAATAGAGGAGTCCAATCCGGATGTGAACAACCCAGTAACTCCCACCCTTGAACCTCACATCTATACTGAACCACCCGCTGCTGCTGAAAACCCCATCCTTGAACTGAAACCCCTTCCTGCTCATTTGAAATACATCTTTTTGGGTTCTAATCAGACCCTTCCTGTGATCATCAATTCCAACCTCAATCCTGAACAGGAATACCGTCTGATTGTTGTCCTTCAGCAACATCGCAGAGCCATCGGATGGACCCTCGATGATTTGACTGGAATAAGTCCCTCTTATTGTACTCATCATATCTATTCAGAAGAGGGCACACGACCTTCTCGTGAAATGCAGAGACGCTTAAACCCCAATCTGCAGGAGGTCGTGAAAAAGGAGATCATCAAGTGGTTAGATGCCGGGATCATCTACCCGATCTCCGATAGTCGTTGGGTGAGCCCGATTCAGGTCGTGCCTAAAAAGGCAGGACTCACCACTATAACGACTGAGACCGGAGAAATCATTCCTACCCGATTAGCCAACTCGTGGAGAGTCTGTATAGATTACCGTCGACTCAATTCCTCCACGAAGAAGGATCATTTCCCACTACCCTTCATTGATCAAATTCTCGAAAAACTAGCGGGAAATAGGTTCTTCTGCTTTCTTGACGGGTACTCCGGTTATAACCAGGTGGCAATCCATCCTGAGGACCAAGAAAAGACCACATTCACCTGCCCCTTCGGAACATACGCTTTCCGAAGGATGCCTTTTGGTCTTTGCAATGCACCCGCTACTTTTCAGCGATGCATGCTTGCCATATTCTCAGATATGGTAGGTGATTATCTGGAAGTCTTCATGGATGACTTTTCAGTTTTCGGAGCATCATTCGACGATTGCCTCCAGCACTTGGTCCAGATACTCAGGCGGTGCATCGACGTGAATTTGGTTCTTTCCTGGGAAAAGAGCCATTTCATGGTGCCTGAGGGAATTGTCCTGGGACACTCAATTTCGGAGAAAGGTATCCAAGTGGATCGAGCTAAGGTTAATCTGATTTCTCGCCTTCCCATGCCTAGCTCGATCAGGGACATCCGCTCCTTTTTAGGGCATGTCGGTTTTTATCGACGATTTATCCCTGATTTTTCAAAAATCGCACGCCCCCTGACCACTCTTCTCTCCAAGGATGTTCCCTTCGAAATCTCCAAGGAATGCACTCAAGCATTTGAAATCCTGCGTGACCGAGTCACCCAAGCCCCGATCCTACAGTCCCCTGATTGGTCTCAACCCTTTGAGATCATGTGTGATGCATCCGACTTCGCTGTAGGAGCGGTTTTGGGGCAGAAAAATGACAAGAAACCTGTGGTCATTTACTACGCCAGCAAAACACTCGATGAGGCTCAGCGTAACTATACAGTTACTGAGAAAGAGCTGCTAGCTGTAGTATTTGCCCTAGAGAAATTCAGATCATACCTTCTGGGTTCCCATGTCATCATATACTCGGATCACACGGCTGTGAGGCATCTCCTTGCAAAGAAGGACGCGAAACCTCGATTGATCCGATGGATCTTGCTGTTGCAAGAATTTGACCTCGAGATTCGCGATAAAGCGGGAAAACAAAACGTGGTAGCTGATCACTTGTCCCGTCTTCCTTCTGAAATGATAGACCCTTCCGGACCCATCACTGAGCATTTTCCCGATGAGCACCTGCTGACTATTGGTACTAGCCTTCCATGGTTTGCTAATATTGTAAATTACTTGGCATCTCATCAGACCCCGTCCGATTGGCCGAAGGCCAAGAAAGACAAATTACGCTCCGATGCCAAGTATTACATTTGGGAAGACCCGTACCTCTTCCGCATAGGTGCCGATCAGATCATCCGGAGATGTATCCCGGAAGGGGAAGTCAACAATATCCTCTCTTTCTGCCATGACCAGGCATGCGGTGGCCATTTTGCCGGGCATAAAACCGCATCAAAAGTCCTCCAGTGCGGCTTTTACTGGCCCACACTGTTCAAAGACGCATACAGTCATTGCAAGGCATGCAGTCGTTGCCAGACTTTGGGCAACATGAGCCATCGCGACATGATGCCTATGCAACCGATTCTAGTATGCGAAATCTTTGATGTTTGGGGGATTGATTTTATGGGCCCCTTTCCTGTTTCGGATGGTTTCGAATACATTCTGTTGGCTGTGGACTACGTGTCCAAATGGATCGAAGCCATACCGACCCGAACCTGTGATCACAAAATCGTTCTCAAATTCATTCATCAACACATTTTCTCAAGGTTCGGGATTCCTCGTGCAATAATCTCTGATGGGGGGACCCATTTCACAAATGCTCAGTTTAGGTCACTGATGACCAAATACGGGGTGTCTCACCGAATCTCTACTCCTTACCACCCCCAAACTAATGGTCTAGCTGAGCTGTCGAATCGGGAGATCAAGAAAATCCTACAGGTCACTGTTCGACCTGACAGGAAGGACTGGTCGTCCCGACTTCCGGAAGCATTGTGGGCCTATAGGACCGCCCACAAAACCCAATTGGGCATGTCTCCCTTTAGATTGGTGTACGGAAAGGCATGCCACCTTCCCGTCGAACTGGAGCATAAAGCCTATTGGGCAGTACGGAACTGTAATCTAGATCTTTCCAAGGCTGGGACCCACAGAAAACTCCAAATCAGCGAGATCGATGAATTACGCACAGACGCGTACGAGAACTCGCAAATCTACAAGGAGCGGGTTAAAGCCTTCCACGACAAACACATCTCGAGAAAGATCTTTCATCCTGGTCAAAAGGTCCTACTCTTTGATGCCCGACTCAAACTCTTCCCAGGAAAACTGAGATCTAAGTGGGTCGGACCATATTTGGTCCGACAGGTTTTTGGAAATGGAGCAATCGAAATCAGTCCACTCAGCCACGATTCTGAACCTTTCATCGTGAATGGTCAAAGACTCAAGCCGTTCATTGATGTAACTTCTACTGATTTGGCTGAGGCATCTCATATCCTCCTTTCCCCTTGAGCTTATTACGCCCAGCCGATGGCGTAAAACTCAGCGCTTAACGGGAGGCAGCCCGTCATTCTCTTTGAAAACCTGAAACTTGTTCTGACACCTTTCAGCACTCGAAGTTCACCCTGAACTAAGACCCCCTAGGTTACAATGAGGACATTGCAAATCTTAGGCATGGGGGGGTAGGAAAGTGCAAAAACTTGTAAGAAAAGGTTTCAAACAAAAAAATTCACATATGCCAAAAATACCATAAAAATTAAAAAATTTTTCGAAAAAGAATAAGAGGAAAAGAGGAGAAGAAAAATTTCGTGAAGGAGAGAAGAAACAAAATGAAAAAGGAGCACAAAATTATAAGAAAAGTTGATAGTCATTAGTAAGGAACTAAGGAATTAACCTAAGTTCTAGACCTCATTCAAGAAAATAACTGAAAAGTGCACAATGAGATTAGTAAGAATGCAAACCTTAGGCATTCTTGAATAGACTCTTAGTACCCATTAAGATCTGGACACTCCTCAAGAGGTTGAGGAAAATGAAAAGCTGAAGTATTAGGTCTAAGGCTTAGGGAGTATTCGGCCTCGTTAACTAATTTTTGGTTTACGGGACTCAGTAACCTAAGCACCCTAATCTCACACACAGCCTGGTTCAGTAAGCGTAAAAATCAGAATCACGCAGAAGCGTCGCAAAAATCTGAAAAGAACACCTAGAATAGGAATGGCCGATCAACACAAGTTGATTTGGACGAGTTCCCAGCGCGGATAGGCGGGAAATCCCCTCGAAGATGCGTAACAAAATATCATCTCCTCGGTGCTTGTCTCTTAGGATATTTACATATCCTACGGGGGGCATGTAAGCACTCTGCTGGTTCAGATTCCATGGATGGCATTATCTCGAAGTGTCAATTGCCAGGGTCTGGATTCGGCCACGGAATACCATGGATGGGATTATCTCGAAATCTCAATAGCCAGGGTTCCGGGGGTTGCCACGGGCGGTGCTATCTCGAAGCATCGATCGCCAGGAACCCTTGAGGATTGATGATGGGAGCAAGGAATCTGATACAGACCGTGTTGAAAAGCCAATCCTAGACTAGAACTAAAAAGAAAAAGAGAGAGAAAACTCTCCAAACAGAAAAAACTTTCTATCTCTCTCTTACAAAACGCACTGCGAACTGAGCCAGGGCTAAAATCATTTCAAGCACGGGTGCTTTAACCACGAAGTCCAATAAACCTTAGGTTAGTTCTTGTGGGCCTTAAAAACCTTTGCTAAAAGACTGAGGCTAAGGCTAGACAGATTTGGATCTTGATTGATACTAGAGTATCTTTTAGGCCTATGGTCAGCATTCTAACCTAATCTATGCTCAAATAAAAAGGCACTTATCTAAAACCATTGAAAACTTCATGGTCTAGAACAAGGGTTGAAACCTTAAGTTTTTTTTGCTAAGGGACTAGCAAAAGCTAGGCATGGGGGTATGATGAGAACCTCATCATGAGCCATAACTAGCTCATTTTGACCCAATACAAAGGATAAAAGCTCCTACATATCTCAAGGAAAAGCTTAACTCAGAGAATTCTGAGTTTGAGAAGAAAACAAGTCATAAGGGGTAAAAGTGCAATTTTACCAGTATAATCTGCATACAGGGTAATTCAGGGCCCAAACATAGGTCAAAACAGCGTAATAAGAATAAAAGTGGGATGAGATGATCTAGCAAGGGCTACAGCACTTCCAAGGAACCAAATGATAATCTGTAACCCTAAAACAACCCACTTCAATTCACAAGGTTCGAGGCAAAGTAAAAATAGAATAAACCCTCTAAAATTCATAGAAAAATAATCTCTGGGGTTTAGAACCATCAATTTGGCCTTTAGAACCCATTTTGACCTACATTGAGAACCATGCCCAATTAATAACTTAATTTGGGTTTTTGCGCAAATTGACCGGTCAAACAAGGTTTAATATGAAAATAAAATTCACCATCAGATTCCTTAGGTCCTAATTAGTCATGTATAAAAACTTGAGCCTAAGAAGAAACCTCCTTGACCGACTTCACACTTTGGTCCTCATATATTTACTCTTTGGCCCTCAACTTTTGAACCCTCGCATTTTGGCCCCTAACTCTTCTTCGTTCTTTGCAAACAGGTCCCTCCTGCAAAACCCTGCCAGCACCATGCTCCGGCGACCTTGCGCGGAGCATGGCGCCGCGCAGGGTGAGGTGGGGGACCTGGCAAGTGTACCGGGGGTGCCCTGCGTCGTCAGCCGTCGCAGGAGCACCCCCATGGTCACTGTAGCCCCCCATACCGGCCGTGCGAACGCACGGACGGTATGGGTTCGTATTCCGACCATTCTCCGGCGAGGGAGACACGTCGTCTCCCTCCGCCTTCCTCCCTGCTTCAACCCTATAAATACCCCCCGCCGCTCCACCGACGAAGGCAGCCTGGACCTGACGGAGAAAACCCCCAGCTTTCTTCTCTTCTTTCTCCGGCAGACGCTCACCAGCTCCGGCGACTTCCTCCCCCTCCACCTCTTCGCTCTGCCGCACTACCAGCAGCAGAGACCTCCTCCCCTGCTCTTCCCGCGCCACGCCGCACCCAGCTGGCGCCTCTCCAGCCTTCTGCTCGCCGCCGCCCCTCTCCCTGAGCATCGTCTTCTCCGGCGACAGTCGATACGACTGTCGCCCTGTTCCTCCCCCTTCGTCCCTGCAGTTAAGTTAGACTTACTCCCCTTCTCCTCCTCTTTCTTTTCCCGCTTTCGATTTAGTCAATTAAGCCCTCTACCGACCCTGTTCACCCTCATCCTTTCCACCTCCGACCACCCTCCGGCGAGCCGCTCCCATCACCTCAGCGACCCACACGGCTCGCCGACTACCGCAGAACCTCCGCCTCCTCACCCTGATCCTCTTCCGCCCCTCCACTTCCCACCAAACACCCTCTGCAGACCCACCGAACACACCCACTCCCTCGCTCACAGTTTGACCTAGGATGACCTGACAGCTCCATCTCGCCCCCTGCAGACCCCCTGACCACCTTCGCCGTGTCTCGGCGAAGGTCCCCCGCCTGTCTGATCTGGCCGAGAGGCCGTGCCATTGGTTTCAGGTTCCAGGCCTTGACCGCCATTGGCGAGGAAGCTCGAAGCCTGCTCAAGGTTGCTTCAAGCCGAGATATCCCAGGTTGAAAAGCCACGGCCAGCGCGGAAGAGTCTCGCGCACACACCCTGGCCCTCAATTGGAGCTGTGCGCCTCAACAGCCGATGCAATTGGGAGCACCATCCCTGCTGCAGGCGTGAGAGAATTGGGGTGGGACATTTAGTCCCACCTCGGAATCTCTCAAAGGCGCGCGGATGCATAAAGGCAAAAACTGCCTTATGCTGTTTGCCTCAGTTACCACGGGGTGAGGTCCCTCTCACCCGACCCGACCCGACTCGGCCTCGTCCGTGACCACGCTCCGCGGACCTGGCCCGACCCGATTAGACTGACCTGCACTCCTCGCCCACCACGCACGCCGGTGGGCCTGGACCCGGGCCTGACCCGAACCCGATTACCCGGTAGCGCTCTGGGAGAGCTTCCGAAGAGTGATTTCAGAGAGAGAGATACGCGGGGGAGGGGGGTAGAGTAGGTTTTTGCCTTGACGAATAAACTCTGAAGTGTGCAGGCCAAAGAAGAAGAAGCAGACCCGCTGAAGAAGAAGGAGCTGCTGCACTGTAGCGAAGGCATTGTTAAGTCGTCTCAGCACCAGGGCAGACGACGAAAGGTCAGCAGCCAAAGAAGAAGAAGACCCGCTGAAGAAGAAGGAAGAGCAACGGCCTTCGCGAAAGAAGAAAAAGAGAGGTCAAGGCAGGTGAAGACAAAGAAGAAGAAGGAATGAAGAGAAGCAAGAAGCAAGAAAAGAAGAAGACGATCTGAAGAAAAACAAAGAACAGGAAAAACCAAAGACAAAGAGGAAGAAAGAAGAAAAGAAGAAGAAGCCAAATTTTCATCTCTCTCTCTCTCTCTCTTTATTTTTGTAATAGAACTTGTATATCTCTAGAATACAACTTGCTCCCTGAGTTCGACCTCGGGAACTCTTTTATTTTTCCGAGTAAAAAAATTTTATATGAAACGTTGGTAACAACCGGCTTTACTACAACGATATAACACCAAAACCGGTCGAAAACCTTAACTGTATCACCTGCCCTTGCGTGCCCTCTGGAGGCGCCGCGCCCTCTCCACTGTAGGCGCTCCCCGTAGGCGCCCCCCTCTCCAGTGCCATCACCGCCTGCAGGCGTGCCCCCTCCAGCGCCCTTCACCGCAGCTGCTGCATCGCTCACCGTAGGCATGCCACCAGCGCTCCCACTGCAACGTGCCCTTGCCTGTACCTGCGCTCCCACCGCGCGTTGCACCAACGCTCTTCACCGCCCCCCACAGCACTCTCCAGCGCCTGTCCAGCATCCTCGCGCCCCCGCGCCATCCCCTTCCACTTCAAGCACCCACAACAGCGCCATCACCGCGCCCTCTGCACCCTCGCCAAGCACCCTTGCGCGCCAACCCTCAGCAGGCAGCAGCTGCTTGCATCGTACTGCTTGTAGACCCCACAATGCCTTCCAACGCCAGCAGTAGTGGTGACAGCCAACCTGTAGCTAGCCCCGCCGCCGGCCAACCTTTGACTCCAGCCACCTCGACCCACATCGAGAACACCGACGTGAAGCCACTACTCTGACGCACCTTCCCCAAGGACTTCGTAGCCAGCCGAGCTCTTCACGCATGCAAGGAGAGAGGAATTTTCCTCTGTTTTGGGTGAAATTAAAAATTACCATTTGTGCCATTGCCAAACACTATTGCATTATTTAGTGGATTAATATATTTGAGTGAAATTGCATGCATGCCCTTACATGTTATAGTATTTCTTTCATGCACTTAACTTTTAAATGGTGATGTGATAAATACATAAGATCTCATCCATACACTCACATGACCTAAAAGAGAAAGCCCCATGCTTTGAAATACAACTATTTTACATGCCATTACAAGTTATTTCATGAAAGGAAAATTATATCCCTATCCCTGCATTTTTAAATAATTACGTGTTCCTTCTCTTCGCCTTGTTTCGCATCAGATTTGAACACGGATTGCGACATGATTGAATAAGTACAAAAGAAGAAAAAAAATATTTTGTGAACTTATTAACCTATTCCTCCCTGTGGATACGACATCCTTTATTGTGGTTTAAATTCATATCTATGTTAATCATTTGATTGAGAGATTTCCATCACATTAATTACTATGACATATCCTCTATTGCTATCACAAATAAGTGAAACTCTCTCTGTCAATTAGTATTTACATTTGATGCCATTTCCAAATATTACATTTACGTAATTATTATTTTATTTGATCACTTTGCATGCATGCCCTCAAGTTCCACTCTATTTCTCTCATGTACTCAATTGTTTATACATTGAATTAGATTCTTAACATGCATGCATAAAATATCAACAAGTGTAGACCATGTTTAGAGGAGAGAGCCCAATGTCTTGAACTCTAATTTTATTTACAACACATGCCATTGTAGGAAAATTGCACACATAACCCTCGCATTCTTAAATTATTGTGTCTTCTTCCTTTCACCTTGTTTCGCATTGTATTTGGGCACGGATTTCGCACATGATTGGGCAAATATAAGGGAAAATATTTGTGAATTTATTGTAGTTGTTCCTCTCTGTGGATACAACCTGACTCTTCGTGGTTAGTTTTATTGATAAATATTTTTGATCTTGGATTTTTTCACCATGATTTATATTACTACGAGGACGTATTTTTCTAAAAAGCGAAATCTTCCAATCACCTGCCAGCACTGATCGGTTGACTAGTCATCAACTAACAATAATAGGTGCTACATCCCATCCTTCAGTAATCGTTAGACCACAAAACCAACCCACCAACTGGTTACACAATAACCAATTGACTTATCTTGTCCATTGGTTAACCAGCTACAACATCATATGCTGCCACTTGTCAGGAACTATTTCCTTTGTTGTCGGGCAGCTAGCCTTACAATTGGTCAACTAGCTACTACAGCACTGGTTGGCAGGTTTGTCAAGCCGTTGACTTGCTTCTTAATATTAGGTCCAAACTCCTTGGCTTCCAATGTCAGGGTTTCAGCCCTTAGTAGCTAGTTGGCCATTACTATAAATCAGAATATTTCCCAAAGGTCTATCTTCTCTTCTTGCCTTGAGTTTAATCAGGACTCTGTGATTATATGTGGAATTTGTCATTCCTAATATGTGTAGAGTGAGCTCATGCCTCCAATCGGTTACATACATCTAAGTAACAGATTTGTGTGATCCCTTCAAGAGATCATGTGCCTCTTGTCCCTTCCTACGTAGACCACCTTTCTTGTATCAACACCAAGGTGGGTGCATCAATTTATTGGTCTGCCAAATGTATGTGTTTGTGAATAGAGACACATATCTGTCTTACGTCTAAGGATACACCTTCTCCATGATAGCATTGAAGAAGAACTTTCACTATCTCCTATCTCATCAAGTTAACTCCTTAGCCCAACCTGCATGATAGTTCTTGAATCTCCATTCGAGAACATCAATCAGGCAACAACCTCTAAAGAAGGTTGCCATCCAAACTCTGGCCAGAAAAATATGATTGAATAAGATGGTTCCTTGATGTGCTATTGAATCTTTGAAACAGTTTAGATATCCAAATCAATAGACATTGGGCTATTCGATCTGGCCAAGTACGTTATCCTAATATTACTAAGGGACCCAAGTCGTTCAATTGGAATGTAATCGCATTACAAAAATCTGAATGGCACACTCAGGGCATACAAAATCCAACACTTGAAGGTAGGTAGACCAAGACCTTTAAAGGTAGTGCACTTCTCGTAGCAGTCAAGAAGCACATAATGGAAGGGCAACCGATCTATCCCAAAGATAATATTGAAGTCCAACATCTACAGGAGGAGGAGGTTTGTGAATAGCTTGACATCTCCAATTAGAAGTTTGCAACCAACTGAGGTGACTATAAGGAGTTTCCCTCTAGGGCCTTTAATAGCTAGTTGTGAGGATAAGATAGTAATTGTATAACCCAAAATATGTGCAAGTTCAGGAGAGTAAAAGAATGCGTAGCATCAGAATTAAGCAATAACTGCACGAGATGGCCATCAAGGATCACCATACCTCGGACCACGATGTTGAAGGCTTGACCCTCAGAAAGGGACAGGGCACAATCATGGCCTTAAGTTGCAGTGGAAATTTGGTACTATGCCCTATTTGCATTTTACGGTCTTCTGGGGTTCCTTGTATGCGAGCGAGCTCAAGCTTGCGGCTAGTTTTGTGCTTCACCAATGGCTGCCAGTACTCTACCTCCACCACTTGCCTGTTGTCATCCATTACTAAGAATGCCATTCTATAGACAATTCTTACGGATATGGCCAACTACTCCTCACTGGTACCATGCTATACCAATGATCTTTTGATTCTAAGGGGACATAGTGTACACCTAACCCTAGTTTTAATTTTGGTGTCTATTGAGGTGTATCTATTGTCCTGAAAACTATCCTCAAACAGGGTGGAACACATGGCTATTTTGATAGTTGTTGCAATGGATAGGAATCTTATGCAACTCTTATTTAATTCTGGCCATAGTGTCAGCTATCTGAGCTAAAGTGGTTAAGGGAAGGACAACCACTCGAGAGCTCAACTAGGGGTTGAGTGCCCACTAGAAATTCCATAGCTTGTGCACGTCAAACATCTCAGTAGTGGATGCAAAGTGGAGGAAGATGACATACTTTGCCAGGTACTCTATGACCAACGTCCTGCCCTGTACTAAATTTTAGAATTCCATCTTCTTCAGGTTTGCTAAACTAGAAGGGTAGTGCCTTTTGGCAAATAGAGCCACAAATTGCTCCTAAGAGATATCACCTTGGCATGAGTTCCTTATAGACTCCAGCCATCAGTCTACATATCCTTCCAATTTATAGGTGGTAAATGGGACTTGGTATTCTTGAGGTGAGGCAATCAAGCCAAAGGCCTTCTCCACTTTTTGAATCCAATCCTCCAAAACACCCGAGCCTCCTCCAGAGAATTTAGGGACTTTCATCTTCTAGAAGGTGGTGAAGAGGTCATCATGCATAATCATAGGATCTGTAGTCAGCTATTGTCTAAATGCAAGATTCAACGTAGTAGGGGGCTCAGATGGAGGGCCTAATCCTCCTTAAGGATCAAGTGGAGGATTCTGGCCACTGATGATGCAATTCATGGTAGTGGACAAGCATCAGCCTCTGGGTAAGCACCTTGAGGATTGGTAGGACCTTAGTTTGCATCTACGTCTAATTTGGAGGTGCTATCTGGTTGTCACAGGTCACAGAGCCAACTCGAGACTTAGAGTTCCTTGGAGGATTGGAACTACCTGGGGTGTTGGGAGTGGATCTTAAGAGAGTAGTTTGGCATTTGGTACAAGCTATCTCACTGCATGTTGATAGCACACAGATTAGGACCTAGGAAGAGATAAGTCAAGATTAGACCTTCAACTAAAACGTTAGATTTATCAGTAGGATGCTACATGTTATATTAGGCCCTATTTTCATGGTGCATTTGATGGGGCAACCTTACTTTGATATCATCTTTTATATGATTCCCCAAACCCACATGAGAACTAGGTGCCAACCACCGAACTATAAGATCTCTACTTTCCTAGCAATAAATACATCCATCCACCTAATATAACAAGCAATTTGCTACAGATAAATAAGTCATAATAAGCAAATCAGAATCAATGGAAAAGTCCATGAATAAAAGTCTCCATACAACTTTGAATGGTACTTGCCACCCAACCAAAACTAAAAAGGAAGAAATTAAAATCAAAGAAAAAGTAGACTAAATCCAATGAAGGTCCTAGCAAAAGTTGGAGGCTTGGTCCACTTCTAACAAATCTAATAAGAAGACAGACCACCTCCTACTTCGTGTACTTTGAGCGTCCTAAACCTGGGTGGAAGGTCAAACAATAGACCATGAATCAACAATCTAATTTGCAAGGCAATCACCTAAAAGTCTCTAATTTGATAGAATGATCCAATTATTAGTATTGTAATAATGAAATCAATTAGTAATGATGTTGAAAAAATAAGCAGAAAGAAATCCCATTGGCATATTACATAATTAACTAAAAGAAGTAAAGAGAGAAGTATTTCCAATGCTTGAAGAAATTAAGAAACACTTTTTCATTTATTAGTTTATGCTTGGTACCCGGATCTAATCCCATAGTTAATACCGTGCACCCACACGTCCGCTGGATATTGCTCATACCAAATATGGGCCTAAATCAAGGAGAGCCTCTGCAAATAGAGGTAGAAAAAGGTTAGAGAGGAAAGGATGAAAGGGGGAAGAGACGGGGAGAAGAGATGAAATAACATTCCTTGCAGAATCCACACCTCACCATTTATAACTTTAGCATCCTCCAGGTGTTAATTAAAGAACCATATAATTTCCCAATTGGGATAACCTTTAGCTTGTACACAAACCTCCTTCAAAGGACAACTCTCAACCTATCCCTACCATTGTAGAGACCCCACATAATTTTTTGAGGAACCAAGGAGGTATGCAACTCTTTGGTTCTTCCTTTATTAGGTAAATTATATATCATTCCAATGAGAGAGAGAGAGAGAGAGTTCCACACCACAACAATCCAGCCAACAAGATCCCCAATACTATCCATACCAATGTGCATGTCATAGAGGGATAAGCCCCACATTTGAACATCACTAATCACAATTATACTTCAATAATCCAATATCCATGAATCAAAACAAAGATAGTAGGTTCAATCTATTTATAAATCCAGAATCTCAGCAATGTCAAGCCCATTAAATCTAAAACTAAGTTATGCATAAGTTAAATGGCTAATTAATGTTTGTAAATAATTTAATTTAGTAAAGAAATCGTCCCATGATGTAGCACAATAAATAGTAATAATTTAAACATCATGACACCAAACCAGCATGGATTACTTTATTTTTATTATTAGCATCATTTTTGAAAAAAAAAAATCAAGTGTTATCGGGCTTCCAACCAGCAAGTAGATAGGACAGGCTCCGATAATCTATGTATAGGAGATTGGTCTTTACCTATATGCGTTGATATATATATAACCACCATTCCCGGAAAACATGAAGAGATGACAAAATCTAGTTGATTCGAGCTGTTCACATTGTCTAACACATCTAGAAACCTAAGAATCGAGTCTGAGATCACCCTGATCGAGTTGCAGATGATTTAGATCTAAAAGAATTAATTTGGAGCATAAGATCGAGTTGATAATAATGTGCCCCTTCACATGAATTGATTTGTAATTTAGGCAATCTACGAATTTAAGTGTGTAATTTGCACAACCATCATTTAAGGGCAAAAAAGAAAGAAATGAGAGGAGGACTCCTTCCTCCTAGACGATGGAGGAGGAGAGGAATGTTGGTGACCATGACCATGCGAGGGTGGCATGTGGCTAATGCTGATGGTGTCGAGGTCGTCGAAGAGGAGAAGAGGGAGAGGGGGGCTGGGGGAGTTGGGTGATGTAAGGGAGGGGAAAGGGAGAGGAGAGAGAGAAATAAAAGGAGAGAATTAAGGGGAGAGGGAGAAACTTGGGACTTGAAAGGGGGAATGAGGAGAGAGAGAAAAATATAAAAAAGAGATTGGGGTAGGAGATGTGGGGCATATTATATATAAACCCTTCAATTTACATAAATTCTTATAGATTTACAATGTAAACCCATTTTACAGGAGACAGCAACCATCAGACTTGATTTTTCAAATTGAGTTAACGGTGGCCTTGGTGTCCAAAACTGGGGTCAATAAACCTTCTAACATCTAGAAGGCATCTTGGTAATCATTGAGATTTTAAGGGTCCAAAACTTAAGGACCATGGCCTTAGGATGTAGTTATTTCCCATCTTCCTTAAGGACAAGGTAAGTCATTAGCATAGAGCCATAAGGAAGTCCATCACTACTTGAGATCAAATTAATAATGTGTTAAGAAAATTTTCCCTATTGATCACACAAATACTTAAGGAAAGCAATTACTACCTTTAACAACAACTTGGTAAATAACTACATGAGGTTTGGTAATGATTCATTGATTTGACCCACAAATGACATCACTAAAGTTGCTCCTAGTGTAGACTTAGTAATCAATAATAAAATTTTATGGATGCCGATTGTGGAAGAAATTTTTTTAAGTGAGGATGGGAATTTTGCCTTTGTACTCTTTAAGAACATATGATCAAGAATTCCTTTAATAATGCATTAGTGAACATGTTCAAATATTTTAGGAGAAAATGTGTGTGATTCCAAACCAATTCTAGGAAGGTTATAGGCATCATAGCTCAAAAATTGAATAAAGTTGACATAATTTCAAAGAAGTGGAATGAGTTGATATCTTCTAAGAATGTACCACACCTGCAAGCTAGAGTACCTAATGTAGAACACCAATCCTCTACCCTTACTCTTCCATTTACTCAATCAGGCTCTATAGTGTAGCCACGAGCCTACAATCCACCCACTCATTAGGTAAGCTCAAGAAACAACCCATACACAAATACCCACAATCTAGATTGGAGAAATCACTCAATTTCTTCCTAGACAAATTAGAATCAAGAGAACCTAAACCCTTCTAGATTATATCGATCAGATAAAAATATGGTGGATTTAACCCTAGACCTATGGAAAGAAGAGATTGAGACATCTTATTTGATAACAGAACTCTAGATCTTCTCATGTAGGGAGAGGCTTAGGGAGAATTACACCCTTACTCAATTTGATTTCCCCACAACTATTTGAAAGTATACAATTTGACAATGTGCATCTTCCTCTTCCATTAAAGTAGAGATAGAAGCAAGGAATCTGCCTCAGAACCACACTAAAACATGCCAAAATCCAATATTTACTCTTATGCTGCCTATTACTTCTATGGACCAAGATCCCAAACTTTGGCTATATATTATATGATGCTATTCATATCGTTGTGGATTTCACCTACCGTTCCGGTAAGCTTTAACTCTTCCAAGATTCTTTTTTCTGCTAAATCTTCAAAGCTATATATACAGCTCTTATCCTCACTATGCTGAATAGTCAGCCGTCTATATGCCATTAAAATGAATAATAATCCTTATGAAGGTGGTGGATATTGAAGATGAAGATCCACACTTCTGAAATGTAATCGTGTTCTTAACTCTCCCAGTTGTGTACATTAATTAATGGTCTGTTTACAGGGATAAGATCCATAACAATGCTGGTCACTACGTTGCTCAAACATGTCTCATTTTACCATTGGCTAATCCAGGAATGGACTATTTTCTTTTCAGAAAAAAATGGTGGTTAATTTTAACTATAAATATATATATATATATATATATATACGATCGATGAATAATGATGTAATTTGTTCACCTGTCATTGGCTACCAAATAAGTTCTTTTTATGCACCGGTTCTCATCTTGACACATCACGGATGGCGTAAGTCCCCAGACTTCCTTGTTATATATATGAAATTGGTTACTGTACACTGACGAGGATCAGAAAGTCAAGATTCATCTAATAATATCGCTGCCACATTAAGAGCCAATCAAATTTGAGAATCTTCCCCTATGGCATTTTCTTATACTTGTGATTTGGTTTTTTTAATTGACCTGTTCCGTCACTTGTCTATCTAATGAGTCGGACCGTGACACCTCCCCTTCGTCTTCATCGGTTACCTAAGCCTTCAAAAAAAGAGTTAATCCTACGTACCAATATTTCAAAATTTTGTCTCTGTTCAAGGACGACATGAGAAACGTCTAGGGACTTGGGATTACCCTTCTTCTTTCGACTCTATTCCTTGTCCCTCTTATTTTTTTTATCAGTTGCTATTCTTTACTACTTGTTCCTCTATTTTTTATCTCCCTACAATATTGAAAAATCTACCAAAAGTTTAAACATTAATACAAAAAAAAAATGATGTGACTCATCCTCAACTAAAATGTCCTTGAATGAAATTGTAAGTATTAGTTTAGTTATTATTTATTTATTTATTTTATCATTTATTTGATATTATTTCTTTTTTTTCTTTTATCTCTTAAGCCCTCTTTCATCTCTTTTTTTTATTTTTATTTTTATTTCTATTTTTATGTTATTTTAATTTTTTTATACATTATTTATCACATACCTCCATTTTGAATTATATTTTTACTATCGATTCCTTGTCTTAGGGACTTTTATTAGAAATTAATATCGAATATATTTTTACAAGAAAATAAAATAATACATATATGAAATCAAGCTATATAAACTAAATTTAAGATATCAATTGAAAATTAAAATATATAAGACAATAAATTTTGCAACGTGTGATATATTTTTATTTCAAATATATTAGTTGAAAATAGAAACACATAAGTGTATTTGTTTTAGTTTAAACACTTATTTACCTTTCAATTGATATATCTTGATTTTTAATAGGTATATTTTGGTGGAGTACTAAAATGTACTAGTGTATTTTGATTTAAAACTGGTGTATTCTAATAGAAAGTGAAAGTACACTAGTTGAAAATCAAAATGCACTAGTGTATTTTGTTTAGCAGGGATGTTTATTATTTCAAGTGGTGTATTTTACTTTTCAACCGTTATGTTTTTGTGAAAAATTAAAATACATCAATTAAAAATTAAAATACATTGATATATTTAATTTATTGAGTGGTGACGTCTTACATAAAAAATAAAAAGTCATTGAATAGGCATTTTGCATATTAGTCATGTCACTATTCAATTTTTTTCATGATCCAGACTCTCTCTCACTCATATTACAATAGTTTTTTTTAATAATGGAGTTCTAATATGATTTTAACTTTTGCATTCTTAATAATAGAGTTCTGATGTGATTTTAACTTTTGTACTCTGACAATAAGTTGTAGGGTTTAAAATTAGTTGTAACAAAACCTCACCTTTGGGAGAAATAATATATCATTTTTTTTGTTAATTTATATGATATTTAGTTTCTTATAAAAAAAAATCATAAAATGTACAAGAGAAAGGCCAAATTGTTAAATGCTAATATTCCATCTAATCTCATCTTTACTTCAAAGAGTAACTAGCGTTTAGCCCTCCTTTACTTTGCGTGTGAGGGTTTAAGAACTTCTCAACATGACTCCTTAATTATAAATAGTTGATTTATAATTATAGGATGTCTTTTATTTAATAGAAAAAGAAAAAAATTGAGAAAATACATCAAAAATTTTAGAAGGGATTTTTACGTATATGTCATTGAAGTTTTTTTAAATTATTTTTTTACCATTAACTTTACTATATTGTTGATATTGTAATTGAAAAAGTCAAGTAGTTTTTGTATTTACCATTCCTTTAGTTAAAGCAATTAAATTTAATGATTTTGAATTAAAATATAATAAAAATTTATTATTTTATCCTAAAAATTTATTTGTCTTTTATTTTCAACCCCCATCCACCTCCCATCCTCCTCTTTACCTCCAACCACCTCCTCTCACCAGTATGACCCCCACTCATCTCGTGGTGACAAGACAAACCATACCAAGCTCCTCCTCAACCTCCTCCACCGCGACAAGCTCCGTGGGTCCTCCCTCTATGACCTCCTCCTCCAGGGACCTTGACCCCCTCCAAACCAACTTCCCCACCCACATGGGCCTTGTCCAACCCTTGATCTTGTCCTAGTCCAACACCTTCCATAAGTTCGTCTCTAGACACTAGGTGCAGGTAGAACAACCGCAAGCTCTTCAAGAGGGTTGCGAGGCTCGTCATGCTCAACTGCAACCCACTCTCCCTCTCTTCGTAGACCTCTAAGTACGAGAGGTCTTCTTCTACTGCCTCTCCTCCCTCTCCAACCAAACTAACCTTACCTTCGGGCCTATCTCCTTCTCCAATGCCATCGACTACACCCCCATTGTCACGACACACGCACCCCTTCAGTCTACTTCTTGCATGCCGCTCGTATCGATAAGCATAGGCAAGCAAACACTACTTGTCTCTTTGACGGTGTTGGGGAAGAGGTAGAGGAGGTGATTATAGGTGAGGAGTGGGAAGGAAGGTAGAGTGGGGAGATTGAGGGGTGGAGGTAAAATAAGTTTAACGATTATTGGTGGGGGGGTGGTGGCAGGTGGAGGTAAAATAAGTTTAATTGTTATAATTAAAGGTAGCAACCATGAAAGTGATGTGACTTTTTAAATGTTAAAATAGATAATATAGTAAAGTCAATGACAAATAAATAATTTTAAAATATTTCAACTACATATACATAAAAATCTCATATTAAAAAGTTATCTACTAATGTCCACTTAATTGTTAGATTATAAATATATAATAATTAGAAATATTTCCAGATTTATTAAATTTATTATCTATGCTAGAGATAAATATAATAATCTCATCTATAATTTAAACCAAAATGATTATTAACATAATATTGATATATACGAAGACCTTTGATTCAAAGAAAAAAACAAATTTAAAGATTGCAAGAAAGAAATCTAGTAACTTTTATATTGTTTAGTTACTAAATTATCTAAACTGTAGGATGATAAAGATCCTTAGCAGGACTGTGTAAGTTGACCTCTAAAGTGTGTGTCCACGTCTATATATGTGTAGACACACATTATATTCTATGTACACCAAAAAAATCACGTATTATATAAAGACAAATGATACATCTTCGTAAAGAAAAGATATTTCATGTCAAACAAATTTTCATAACCATATCCATTTCCAATAATATCCGGTGTATAAAATTCTGTAAAGAAACTCAAAATACCACCTATTTTGCAACGCATGTAACTAAGGTGGTTCCGCGGTACACGCTATATTTAATGTGTGTGAATTTGTTCATTAAATCCTGCTGCACAATTTTTATTTTTGCACTTTGCTTTCTCTTCCGCATTGTTTTTTTTTTGTTTTTTTGCACCGCTCTTATTATTTGTCATCTTCGGCTTTTCTTTCTTGTCTGATCATCTTCGTTGCTGTTCTTCTTTTTAAGATCTTCATAATTGATTATTTTCAACAATTATTTGTATTGTTTGATTTAGTTTTTTATTTTTCAATTTGTTATGTTCTTTTGTATGTTTTATATTATTTTGTTATTGATTTGAGTGCTTCATGTGATTTTGGTTCTTTTTGCACCACTCTTCTTATTTGTCATCTTTTGCTCTTCTTTCTTCTTTGATCATCTTCGTTGCTGTTCTTCTTTCTAAGACCTTCATGACTTGTTATTTTAAACAATTATTTATAATTTTTGATTTGATTTCTAATTTTTCAATTTGTTATATTCTTTTGTATGTTTTATAGTATTTTGTTATGGATTTAAATGATTCATGTGATTTGGGTTCTTTGGCTGATGCTAGTAACTAATGAGGTGATAAAGTTGCATTGCTTTTATTTTTCTTTTGATCCTGAGGATTAGGAGCTCTCAATTACTTTTGTAGATGAAGTTACGATTATTATCATTGATTTTCTTTTTATTTTTGATACTAGACTTTGAATATCAATGTTATTTTTCATTTTTGATAGGTGATATTTTGATGTGATTATGCTCTTTTTACAAAATATCATCTTTGAAACATTATTTCCTAATATCATTGATGTATATCGATTTGCACTGGGGATATTTGTTTTGGTATTTATTTATGGAAAAATGTACAAAAATGCATCATGCGACGCATTTTGCAATGCGTTGATATGACACACCGATGTAAAGTAATTCTGGATGATTTTATATGGGTGCAAAATGGTCATGAAGTGAATTTGCACTTGTGCAAAGTGATTCTAAAAGATTTTGTACTGGTGCAAAATGATTCATGGTGATTTTGCATCAGTGTAAAATAATCATAGAATGATTTTGTACCAGTGTAAAGTCATTTTGGATAATTTTGCATAGGTGCGACACGTCAATTCATTGCAAAACATATCAACTTTTGTGTTTTTGTACCTACCTCCTTTATTTATTTAAGAATGTCACTGGTGTATTCCCATTATGCAAGGATGATATTTATTATTTGTGTTTTTATTTACTTATTTTTCTTTTCTTTTGTATATGTAAATGTTTTTGTTTTGTGACGTAGGTTGCTTTTCGTTAGGTGTTGATGCTGATCAGAAAATTGAACTTGGATTAATGGAATTGACTCATTACTATTTCTTAGTGTTAAACTTTTGGTCATGGTAATGACTTTGAGTATTCTCTCAAGAGTACAAATTGTGAAGAGGTTGAGAAACTTTTCTATGTAGAGGAAAGCTCTTCTAATCAAGGGCTTGTGAACATTCCAAGAACTCATCTAGTCCTTTTTATTCATAGAGACTGACATCTAAGATTGGATGTAAGGCTCATAGTCAATTCTGATTTTGTGATAGTTTGGGAAGTATGTTGCTGTTTCTTTCTTTAACAATTATTATCACAAGTTTGTTGATTTTTCTATGATAAAATATCTTTGGTCTAAGAAGAAATTTACATTAGTAAGGAAGTGTCGATTGGTGTTAAATAATCAAGTCGGTATTTGTTTGTCTAAGTTAATTACATCCTTTGTTATTGAGGATAATGGTTTTGAAAATTTAACCTTTACTACTTAAGATGCAGGGAATGCACTAAGTAGATCAAAGAATTTGAGGCTTGGTATGGGCGATGCAAAGGCCATTGAAGGTTATTTTGTTAAGATACAATTGAAGAACAATAACTTCTTCTATTTCGATGATTTTGACAATGATGGTTGCATCCGTAACAATTTTTGGTCTGATTTTAGTAGTTAGTTAACTTTTATGTCTTTTTGGAGATGTAATGCCATTTGGCACAACGTATTTAACTAACTTCTACAATGCCTTTTGCTCTCTTTGTTGGCATAAACAATCATGGCCATACGATTTCATTTGGCTATGATCTATTGGGAGATGAGACAATGAAAAATTTTATGTGGTTATTTTGTACTTTCTTATTGTGTATGTAGGGAAAGGTATCATTATGAATCAATGTCAAGTCATAATTAATGTTGTATCAATTGTTTTTCCTGGTATTCATCATCTCTATATTTGGTACATTAAAGATAAGCTTCATCATAAGTTTCCTAGGGATCATGCTACAAGAGAAGCTTTTAAGCAAGTTATTCACAATTTGAGGTTAAAAAAAGATTTTAAGGAGAGGTGGGCTACAATGGTTAGAGATAGGTATTTGGAAAGCAATAGATGACTACGCGATTTGTACGAGATCCGTCATATGCAAATCCCTTGTCTTTTGAATGATATGTTTTAGGCTAGTATGTCTAGTACTCAGAGAAGTGAGGGACTCAATGCATTGTTTGATGAATATCTTAATTTGAAAATCACTTTGAAATAGATTGTGACATAATATGAGTTTGGTCTTCAAGCGAAATAAGAGAAGACTTGTAAAGCTGATTTTGATTCTTGAATCTGGTCTCCTATTTTGTATTCTATGTTTCCTATGGAGGCTCAGGTGAGGGATGCCTACACTGTCACCAAGTTTTTTTGGTTTCAAAAAGAGTTGCGAAACGTGATCTATCATAAAAAAATTATCTTTTGAGCATGGACATGAAAATATATATTTTATTGTTGTTAGCAAATTTGATTCCTCCAACTCTTTGCCCTTTTCCATCAACTTTGAGAAGTCTTCAAGATTGGTATCATGTGTATGTTGCTTGTTTGAGATTAAAGAAATCTTCTGTGGGCAGTGCATTTTTGTTTTGATGGAATTTGATATATACAAAGCTTCTATCCGATTATATCATTGATTGTTGGACAAAGATTTAAAAATTTATTTTCTCTTGATGATCTTATAGATAGATATGAGAATATATGCTCAAAGATTGTTAAATTTGTTGATGTTCATGCAATATCTTCTTCTATTACGACCCGATTCCCGAATCCTTATAGGACACGAGAATCGGATCGACTCGACTGATCCCATGACCCAGTCGTCCAATGAGAAAGTAACAAAAAAGCAGTAAAATAAACCACATTCATCATGCAAGTAACTAACAGTAACAAAAGTACAGCAGTAAAGAAAAGAACTACTATAGTACACACCACCACAACAGTAGAGAATTAAAAATGGTACAGAAATATGAAGTTTACAATAAAAGAGTACAAAGGTGTAACAGAATACTCACTCATACAGAAAAATGGGTACAACAAAAGTACAACTACTGGGCTCTACTAGGCCCAGCACCCTCCGCAGCCGTAGGCTCTGGCTACTCAACCCTTGGTCCTGAAAAGGTGACAAGCATGACATGTCAGCGAAACGCTGAGTAGAGTGGCAACCAGCTAGTTAAGAAAAATGGTAAAGGTGGACAAGTAGCTGTTGTTTTTAATTTCTTTCTTTATTTATCTATTTACTCTTTCTTGGTTTATTTCTCAGGTCTTTCTCTTGATCTCGAATGTTCCTTGTGGGAACGATCTTGATTGCAGTCTTTTCCGAAAAGTAGAAGTAGCACGTGGTGCTCTCCTGGTCGGGAGAGTCCCCTGTGGTGGTCCTACCCTCAGTCAACCACCCCAAGGTCGCTGACAAATGTAACGGTGACTACGGCACGCATGATAAACGCATGGGTAGCTACCCCGCACTGGCACGCGGTCAGCCATTTCCGTTAACGGGTGCGCCCAAAGCACAGCACAGAACCAATATAAAGCAAAGCCCTCTCAGTAACAGGGGTCTAGCCCCTCCACAGTAACCAAACAGGGGTCTTGCCCCTCCACGGTCTGTGCACCCTCGCCTGACTACCCTGGTTTGCCCAGTGGGCCTAACAAGTCGGTGTAGGACGGCTAGCTGAATCCCGGGCCCCATGGGGTGGCTAGCTCCCTCCATACACTAGTAGCTCTCCCCGGTATTGTGTCGGCGAGGGCCACAGAGTCGGTACAAAGTGACCAGTCCTAACCCCGGGTCCCAACCCTAGGGCGGCTAGCTCCGCTCTACACTAAACAGGCGAACAGTCACTCTCCTTGGTACTCCGTACTCAAGGGCCAGCTCACTTCCCCATTCACTTTCCCAGTTCCATTCTATTTATTTTCCAGGAGCTCTACTCCTAATTCCCCGTAGGGTTCGTACTCATGTTTCTCAGGCCAAGCCATACTAGGTTTCATCATTTCAGGTTTATTCGCATATAGTATGTGTTTCCAACATTCAAACTTCTTTTCCTTTCCAATTTATATACAAGTAGCTCGTATTTAATTTCAATCAACAGAAATTACATGTACAGTTACTAGCAACAGTATTCTACATTTCACAGGTAGCTGTTATCCAATTACAGGCAATTACCATTATTCTATCTACTTATCCAAGACTGCAATTCAGGCATTCAAGACATTCGTTTCAGTGTTTCTGTTCCTAGGATTCATGCCACACCCTAGGATCTATCATTCAATCTAGTTTTCAGGTCCTAGGATTCATGCCATACCCTAGGATCTATCATTCAATCTAGTTTTCAGGTCCTAGGATTCATGCCATGCCCTAAGATCTATCATTTATTTTAGATATGCATCAATGTTTGCAATTAACTAAGGGAACCCACTTTACCCACAAAATCAAGAGTAATGGGGGTGTGATCGGTAGGTCAGCGTGCCTCCGCAACCCCCAAGTCCGCAACAGAACGAGGTCCTAACACAAGGATCAACCACAAGGAACCACTCATAATAGGGTAAAAGTATTTCAAACAAGTAAAGGAACTTGTATGAAGACAAACGAAATCTTAAACGTGGAAAACGGACATCCAACGGATCTTAAACGGGTCAAAAATGACAACTCTGACTCAAATAAGACATCTGGAACATCTTCCAGACGTCTTAAAAGGAACCCAAAACCATACCTCACTCTACGTTTCTCCTCAGACGTGCAAGGATCTTGCTGAACCATCTGGACCTAGTTCCAGACATCCGACCACCTCTCCAGACGTCTGGAAACGCTCTCCTCCTTCTGGTGCCTTGCCCAGACATCTGAACCGCATGGGAGGGCATGTCTCGCACCTTCCCAAAGCGAATCCTACACACGTACGCAAAAATCCCTCAGCAAGGCATGCGATAGAGCTTTAGTGGAACGGCCTGCTGATTGCACAGCAAAAATACACTAGCAATTGTGCCATCTTGTGCTATTTCCTAGCATTACCAGTGCATATTAGGTATCCATAGTCGCATTTGTAAAAATACACGCATGCATGCATTTATTTGAGAGGGGAGGAGAGTGAAATAAATGGCCTTGCAATTAACAAATTCCTCAAGTGCTGCCTTGCAAAATCTCCATCTTTATTTTTTTATTTCTATTTGACTTTGAATTCTTCTCGCAGCTGCAAGACATGGCCTCTTCCTCCTCGTGCCATGCTCTGCAGCAAGCCACTCCCTGCACAACCGCATGCACAGCCACGCACAACCAGGGCATGGCTGTGCATGCCTTCTTCCTCTTTAAATAAGCTCGGTTTTCTTCTTTGCAAGAGGGGCCTGGTCCACCCACACGAACAACACCTTCTTCTCCAGGCCGCCTCCTCCCCTCTCTCCCTCCATACGCACCCTCTCCTCCTCTGAGGAGCCACTCTGCGGGCAGGAGCACCTCACAGTGGTGCACAACCACCACTGTGAGTCCCACCACCGCCCAGCTCATCAAAGAGTCGGTGGGAGTGGTGGTCTTCTCTCTATTTCAACGTTGAGCCACTTCCGCCATTGCCACAGGCTTCAAGGTTTGAAGCTCTGTGGCAGCAGCAGCAGCGCAGCCCTCCAACGCGCGCCTGCAGGCCGCCCTCGCTCCAGCGCGTGCCTGCAAGCCGCCCTCACCTCCCTCTCCACGCGCCCTGTTGCGCTCCTTCGCCCGCAAGCCAGCAGCCAACGCAGACCTTCCGCGCACGCGCCAACCTCTCACACCTCCCACACTCACAGAACCGGACACACCTGGTCGCACGACTCAACCATGCACTGTAGCCTCTGTTCACGCTAGTCAGCGAAACACTGTATCTACAGTGCGGTGATTGGTAAGTTTCTCACTTATCTAGTCACCCGGCATGCCGCAACCTGCGCTAGCCCGCGCCCGCGTCCCGCCCCGAGCCTGCTCCAGTGCCTGCCCGCGCGTCTGCGTGCGCCCGCGTCTGCCAGCCCCCGCCTTTGCCCGCGTCTTCACCTGCTCCTAGCTCCTGCGTCTGCCCGCACCCGCCTCTTCGCGCTCACTCCCTCCAGTGCACACGTCCTCGCGCGCCTACGCGCCTGCGCGTGTGCGTGCGCCATCAGACGTCGCCCCGCTGCTTCAGACAACTTAAATCGCCTCCTTCACTCCAGTAGTCTCTCACTCCCTCTCTCTCTCTCTCTCACAGCACTCTCTCACACTCTCTGCACACACATACACACACACTCACACTCTCGTACACACACCTATACTCTACTATATACATATATATATACGTACATATATATATATACATATATCTATACATATATTAGTACTTATATAGCTATGTATTAGTCTATATATATATATATACTTACACACACACACACACAGACATATATATACATATCTATCTACATATACCTATATACATATATTACTATATATATATACACATATATATACATATATATCTATATAGTTATATATACATACATATACATATATATATATATATACATACATATCTATATATATACATATAGATATATATTTACATATATATACATATATTTTCATATCACCTACCATATGTTGTATCGCGGGAATATCTGCACCAGTTGCTGATATTCCTTGATACAAGCGTACAGAAAGCATGTTCGCACTCATCTTCCACCAATCCATCTTATACTCCACACGGCACTTCATCCTGTTGGTTGCGTCTTTTTAGATGACGACCGACTCGACACCGTGCTACATGCCATCTCCACCTCCACCCCCACCCCTTTATACATATATAATATATACATATATATATATATATACTATATTTACTTTATTTCTGTTTCTATTTCATGCCAGTAAAAAGATAAAAAAAATATATAAAAGAGAAAAAATAATCCTTGACTTGTAGGTACTTAGTCTTGCGAATAGCAAGACCAGTTTTGAACCCCTAATTTGGCTCAAAGTCAAGAACCTGATTTTGAGGATATGCCTCAAGGACAAGAATTATCAGAAAAAAATCTTAAATAGAAAAACACCAAAAACATAATAAAGCGAATGGAAGAGATTCATTGTAGGAAAGGCGTAGAAACTCATTCACTTCTAATCCCACTTCCTTGAGTTCGACCCTTGGCCTAAAAGTGACCAAGATAAAATCAAGTAGGCCAGGTTAAAAATTTTGTAAAGCGATGGTTAGGTTCGATTTAGGTTAACCACTATATACATTTCAACGATAAAATCACCATATTAACACAACCTATCCGGGCTACACCACATCTCCTTTCATGGCGCCGTTGCCGGGGAAGTGCTCATTCAAGTAAGTTTCTATTCTATTCCTTTAATTTTTCTCTTCTCACACCCTTCTCTTCACGGGTGTTTTTGTTTGTTGCTGTGCAGGTGAACCTGTTGCAAGGAGAAGGCAAGCAGACGAAGTCGGAAACGTGGGCAGATCCAAGGCGGGAACAAGAGCGTGAAGACACCGACACCGCATTGGAGCTTCGTACACGTTGCTGCACAACTAGGTCTTTCTTTCTTAGCAACCTAGGTTAACTTGTAACCTTAATAATAAAAAAAAACTAAAAACTAAAAAACTAGAAAAACTTCTTGGGATCTCTTGGGGCAAGTGGATTAAAAATCACTTGTTTGCTTGTTTGTCATCACTCCCACCGCCCCGGGATTTCCCGCCAAACTTTGCATAGCGAAGATCCAAGAATCTTGATCCTTGAATCTTTCGCCGTGTGAAGTACTCTTTGAGGCAAATAAAAAGATTGATTGCTACCCCTCTTTGCCTCATTTATCTGCAAATTCGGGATCACATTTTGGGTGAGGAGACTTGGAATTGAGTTGATTCCAACCCCACCACGACCTTTCACATGCCTAAGATTCGATCCCGAATCCTTCAACCTCAACAATTTGATTTTCTTTATCTTTTGGTTGAGCCTTGTGTGTGGAAATCACTCTAGTGATTGGGAGCACTTGAATTGAAGTGCTTTGGCTCCCTTTCACACTAATCTAAAATTGACTCGTGCATCCACACATAGACATCTCCATCTAGGGAAGCCCATTGCATTTTAGCATGCATTAACCAATTGAGTTTGAAGAAGGGTTTGTTGGGCTTAGAAGAAAACTTGTATTCTCTCAAAACCCGGAGATTGGTTGAATTGGTAATTCAGTGAAATCATAAAATTCATACTACTTAAGGCTGAATTCTAAAAACCATTCACCAATTAAAACTTCAATTCGGGGAGATTTCCCCGTTGCATGCTTGGTTTACACACTCTGAAAATCAATCACTTGGGCATTACCCGTAAATAATGCCCTTCACATTCCAGAAGCACTTGATCCTAAGCCTCTAACTAAAATTAGTACTAACTTGACCCTTATTAAGGATTGGAGGTCTAACTACCTGCGTGTAGCACCTACGTGCTGGTGAGGGTTCCCGCGTGCTATCGGGTGTCTAAGACTGGGGCAAACGGCCTTTCAATCTGGCCCGGTGGTTCCGCGGTGCTTGCATTCGGTTCTGTAGGTCGTGATAGTAGGTAACTTAGATCTTTAGGTCTAAGGGCACCTGTAGAGGTTAGGAATTTGATTGTATTGATTTGTCATCAAGTGTACCTTTGCAGCGTCATTTCTCTCATCTCTCTTCCCTTCTTATCTCCCCAATTCTTCCTGCAGTAGTGCATGTTTGGGAGGAGGTCACAAAACCCTGAACTGGGTGAATTGCTTGATAATTTTAGAAAAGAAGCCGCATCGTCCTCCTCCTCCACAAACATGGCTGCACGCCCACCCACAAATCCCGAGGGAGGAAACCACCCTCAAAACCCACCATGTGGTGGAGCCTTGGATCCCATAAGCCGCCTCCAAGCCCAAATGGAAATGTATAATGAACAAATTGAAGCCATTCGGGAAACATTGGAGGAAATGCAGAACCCTCCCGAACGGGAGGAGCCTAGGTCTCTTGGCTCCTATCAGAATCCCGTTGCTACAGACACCATAGGACAAATTCGGGTCCCCATGGGCGGTGTTCACATGTGTTTTTGTGCGGATTTAAAGCGTATTATGTTGTAGTATAACCGACAAAATGTTCGAACAAATACAAAGTTTTTATTACTCGAAGACCGGAGTATCCGAGGTCGAACACAGGGAGCAAATGGAACTTACCACTAAATCAAAATGTAATTGAACACTCTAATTTACTCAAAATATCAATTCAGGTATGAATGTATGTGATTAAAAGGAGTTAGGGCAAAAAAATATGAAATTGGACGTCTGATCACAAGATCAGACGTCTTAAAAGCATTTCTCCTTTTCTTCTTGATTATTCTTCTTCTTCTGCTGCAGTCTTTGCTCTTTCTTTTCTTCTTCTGATCTCTGCAAAGTCTTCACTTGGCTTCTCTGTGCCTTTGCTTCTGGCTTGCTCTTTTCTTTCTTCTCCTACGAAGGCTTCTTTCTTGCTTCTTCTTCTCTGCCTTGTTTCTTCCTCTTCTATTCTTCTCTGCCGTTCCTTCTTCTTTCTTTCTTTTCCTTCTCGCGGCCAAGTCCTTCTCCTCCTGTGTTCAGCCTGCCTGCACAGGAGCAAAACCTAACCCTTCTCCCTCTACCCGCGCATCTCTCTCTCTCAAGCAATTCACTCAAACCGCTCTCCCAGAGCCACAGCCATAATCGGGTCGGATCGTACCCGGGACCAGGCTCACCTGCAGGTGTGTGATGCGCGAGGAGTGCGTAGGTCTAGGTCGGGTCGGATTCGCCAGATCCGCGTGGTCAGGCCGCGGACGAGGCGGGTGTGGGGTCAGTGAGGGACCTCACCCCTGTGCTTACTGAGGCGATAAGAGTAAAACACAAAAACAACTTATATGGTACCTGAGGGTTGCAATCCCACGATGTGGGACTATCTGGTCTCGCCTTCACGCGCGCCTGCAGAAGCCTCGTCGTGCGATTGCCCCGCAGCTGCTGGCTCTGCTAGCGCTCCTTGGCTGGACTCGTTCACCTCGCGACACTCGCGCTAGTATGCAGCACCTGTAGCCTGGAAGACTGGGTGCCTGGAGCTTCGTGGGAGCTTCATCAGAGGTCGTCCATGGCGGCAGCGGCTCAAACCCTGTCATACACAAAACGCGCCTCTCGGCCCAATCAGAATAGCTAGAGACCTTCGCCGTGGCACGGCGAAGGCGGTGGGCAGTGCTGCAGGCCGCAGGTCGGCCTAGGCGTGCGTGCCTAGGTCAACCTGTGGTCGGAGATGGTGGGTTGGTCGGGGGGTGATTGTGGAGGGCTGGAGTGGCAGTGGTAGGGTGGAGTGTGTTCCTGGAGGTGAGGCGGAGCTTTCGAAATGGTTGGCGAGCCGTGTGGAGGGCTGGAGTGGTGTGGGCGGCTCGCCGGAGTGCGGTCGGAGGCGAAAACGATGGAGGTGGTTAGCGTCTGTCGAGGGTCGATCAAGGGAGATAACAGGGGGAAAAGAGAGAGGAGAGGATGGAGAGGAGTTCTAACCTAACTGTAAGGACGAAAGGGGACGGAGGGCGAATAGCAGTACCTGCTGTCGCCGGAGAAGATGACGCCCAGTGGGGGTGGACGACGGCGACGACGGGGCTGAGGCGGCGTGCGCTGGTACTGCACGACACGGAGGAAGGTCAGGAAGTTAACTCTGCCACTGGTTTTGTGGCAGAGCGAAGAGGGAGGGGAGGGGGCCTCGCCGGAGCCTGCTGGGAGTTTGGCCGGGCAGGAGGAGAGGAATTGGGGGTGGAACCTCGGCCAAACCAAGCTCTCCCTGAGCGGCCAGGTCCGGGGGGTGTTTTATAGGTGCTGGCCGCTCCTATCAGTGCGTGAAAAACGCGCAATTAGGTCAGCCGGCTCGCCGGAGTTGGAAGGAAGAAAGATACCCAAATCTCTCGTGCGAACGGTTCACGCCAGCGAATTTGATTGGCTTTAGAAGGAAGGGAATTCCTCAGAATCTCCCTTCCATTTCTGGGAGAGAATCTCTGAGGGATTAGAGAGCAATCCCTCTCCGAACCTCGCCGGAGCTCGGTTCTGCCCTAGCAATGGCGGCAGGACCGGTTTGCAAAGGAGGCGAAGAACCTAGGGGTTCTCTGCAACGGTATTCAAAAGATAGGGACCAATTTGTGATTTGGGTGTACTAAATTGCAAAGTAGGTCAAGATGACCTCTCCTTAGGTCCAAATTTTGGTATAAACCTAATTTGGACCTAAGGAATCCAATGGAGAAGTTAGATTTCAGGTTTGACCTCGTTTGACTGGATATTTTGCGTAAAAACCCAAATTAGGTTTATTGAAGAGCTAGGACCCTAATCTAGGTCAAACTAGGTTCCAAAGGCCAAATTAAGTGTTCTAAACCCTAGAGTATGTTTTTCCATGATTTTTAGAGGGTTTACTTGCTTTTTGTTCTGACCGGAACCTTGTTAATTTAAGCGGGTCTGTTTTAGGGTTACCAAGTGTCTTTTAGTTCTTAGATTGCACATGAACCTATTTCTGATTGACTCAACCCAATTTTTATCTCATTTAGACCATTTGACCTATGTTTTGCCTCTGAGAAATCCCGTTTATCTACTGCAATGGTAAAATTACAGTTTTAACCTTTATTTCATGTTTTCTTCTCAGAGCACTTGTTCCTTCAGTTAGGCCTTGTTCTAGGTTATGTAGGAGCTTTTATCTTCTTTATTGGGTCAAAATGAGCTAGTTATGGCTCATGATGAGGCTGTCATCATACCCCCATGCCTAGCTTTTGCTAGTCCCTTAGCAAAATTTCAATGTTTTAACTTCCGTTCTAGACCCTGAATGTTGTCAACAATGATAAGTGCTTCTCCTTTTCTTTTGTGATTAGGTGGGAATGCCGACAATAGGCCTAGAGGTACTCAAATACCAACCAAAATCTGGACCTGTTCTGCTTTAGCCTCAGTCTTCTGCAAAGGTTTCTACGGCCCACAGAAACTAACCTAGGGTTTGTTGGACTCCGCGGTTAAAGCACCCGTGCTTGAGATATTTTTAGCCTAAGTTCAGTTTGCAGTGCGTTTTTTGTAAGAGAGAGATAGAAGATTTATTTGTTTGGAGAGCTTTTCTCTCTCTTTTCTTTTTTATTTCTAGCTTCGGATTAGCTTCTCAACACGGTCTGTATCGGATTCCTCGTCCCCATCATCAATCCTCAAAGGTCCCTGGCTTTCGAGATTTCGAGATAATCCCGCCCATGGCAACTCCCGGAACCCTGGCTTTCGAGATTTCGTGATAATCCCGCCCATGGCGTTCCGTGGCCGAATCCAGACCCTGGCGATCGACATTTCGTGATAATGCCACCCATGGTATCGGAACCAGCAGAGTGCTTACATGCCCCTAGTAGGATATTTAAATATCCTAAGAGACAAGCATCGAGGAGACGATATGTTGTTACGCATCTTCGAGGGGAATTTCCCGCCTCTCCGCGCTAGGAACTTGTCCAAATCAACTTGTGTTGATTGGCCGCTCCTAATCTAGGTGACTTTTTCAGAACATTAAACGCTCTTGCATGTTTTGAATATTTATGCGCACTGAACCAGACTGTGTGTGAATTTGGGTGCTTAGGTTACCGAATCCCGCAAACCGGAGGTCAGTTAACGAGGCCGAATACTTCTTAAGCCTTAGACCTAATATTTAAGCTTCGCATTTTCCTCAACCTCTTGAGGATTATCCAGATTTTAACGGATACGTGAATTTTTAAGCTAAAAATCTAGCCCAAGAGGCCTAAGACCAGCGTTCCCGCTAATCTCTTGTTATGTCTCCTTAGCACTTTTTCTTTTGTTTCTTTTCTTGATCTGGTCTAGAACTTCAGTTAATTCCTTAATCTTTTACTAATGACTTTTTCTTTTTCTTTTCCCTTTTGTGCTCCTTTCTTCATTTTTGCTCTTTTTCTCCTCCTTATGATTATATGGCTCACAACATTTCCTCCCTCCCCAATTTTTTTTGTTCTTTTTCGTAATTTTTCAATTTTTTTGTGTTTTTGACATATGTGAATTTTTTGTGAGAATCCTTCTGATTTTTTCTTGGTTTTGTATGTATGCACTTTATCACCCCCCCATGCCTAAGTTTTGCAATGTCCTCATTGTAAACAGAGGGTGGGAATTAGTGTTGAGGTCAGGGGCTTAGAACAGGATATATCGGGTGGGTGAATGGGTCGGGAATGAGTGATGCGAATGATTTTAAGTTCTGATACGTGTACCAGAGGTGGGATCAACTGTCTAAGGCTGAACTCAAGGTGCAATAGACGTGGAGTACAGACGGATAATCAGACGGGTCTCTATTTTTGAGATGACGGGTTGCCTCCCGTTAAGCGCTAAATTTAATGCCTTCAGCCGAGCGAAAAATGGGGTGGAGAGGGAGTGGTCAAATCAATGGAGTTTTGGAAAACAAGCACCTTGATTAAGAGCCTGGTTGGTCCAACCAGGTACTTGTTCAAATCAGTGGGCTGATGATGCAGCCCAAACCCAATAAGTCTAGTGGGTTGATAGATGTAGATTAGCAGATGTGGGACCCACCAAATGCAGTGATGTTCTGATAGATATGGAAGTGAAAACTCGAGTTCGGGCTCAGTCGAATCAGCCTGGTGGGGGTAGGGTTCCGAAAAATAATCAATGTAAGGTGTGGAATCCCTACAGGGACGGTCAAAGGATGGAGGCTCCTGAGTTGTGGTCTGATCAGTGTCCGATACCCGGTATAGATACGGAGTTGAATCATCTGCAATCGGCTCAGTGAGAGGTGAATCAGAATAGAAATTGAGTCCGGTTGCGGGTCGGGGTGGGGAACGGGTTTTGATTGGTTCTGTATCTGTGGAGCAGGTGGCTTCAAAGAAGATTGACATGTTATAATCAGGAGGTAGATTTTCTCCGATGTTATGGTCGGATTCGAGATCGTCGGAGAGTTTGCGAACATCAAAGTTTGAATGAGATTCTAGATCATGAGTTCCACCATAGAATAAATCATATGTTGTATATTCAGCAGCCTGACTGGGATCTAGCCTAAATGTTAATTCTGAGCTTACAAAGGTGTCCCTATCTGGTAGAGGCTCAGGTTCAAGGTTAGTAGGGCAGAGCCAATCGAAACCCCGCTCGTCCAAGTCCTCGGTTTCTGTATCGTAGATTGGCATGACTTCCGAAAACTCGATTAGTTCTTCTGAGGAGGTTGACGAGGGATATTCATCAAATCGAGGCCCAGAATCATATTCTTCATTAAGAGATTGATTTTCTTCATATGGGGCCTTGAAATCTTCAATATAGGTTTCAGATCTAGGTTCTAGGCTTAGGATGTGGGTGGAATTACTAGAATCTAGGTCTGAATAACCTTCGAGGGCCACCTTATCAGAATAAGGGACGGAATTTACACCCTCGAGTGGTTCAGTTCTACTCTCATACTTGCAGGAGTCTTGGGATTCTAAAATGGGTTCATCATGGTCTTTTCCTGCATTTGGAGCTTCCCAACCTTCTTCAATATCAGGTGCATTATACTCCATCTGGGTTGGGAATCCACAACCATTTTGTGCCCCAAACCCGAGATCAGATTTATCCTCGATGTTGTCCCAAGATAGTTCCTCTGTTGGCGGTATGTACGGGTATTTCTGATCAATCACTTGTTTTATTAATCTCATTATCTCTTCCCGTTTTTCAAGACTATCTTGGTGTTGCTTCCAAAGTCGAGGATTTGTCATACATTGAAGGTATTCACTATTATGCAATTTTTCTATCTCAATGTATGCAGTAATGAGCAAGTCACGGGTTGATCCTTTGTTGGCTTCTGCTAATAGTACTTGGGCACAAGTTATGACAAAGGTTGTGGTTGTTGGGACATCAACCTGAATGTTTCCTACTGTTGTTGAGGTTTCTTCATTTTCATAAAATCTCATGGCATCCTCAATCATTTTATCTCTCATGGATCTCCGGTATTCAGGTTTCTCGACTGGTAGTCCTAGGTGGTTCGGCTGCATATTTGGATCATGTGGTGGAATCACGATCAGAGTTTGACTCAAGATGTGTTATGAAGCGATCAGATCTGAATAACGAGTCCCACTGAAAATGAGTGTGTGTGAAAAGATGCAGACTGGAGATGTTCTTGACCCAATCAAGACACCCAAAAGATGTTTGGATGACTATGGAGGTTTGGGGCGGATGGACCCCTGGATCAGAAAGTCATCCACCTGAGAATTACCTGGGCAGCCAGAGAGGGAGAGTCCCGCAAAGACCCCTACACGGTAGAGCGTCCCTACGGGTTACAGGGTTTCCCCCACCCGACCTCTCTTGTCACTGAGATTCCAGGTAAACCAGAATGGGGACCTTGACCTCTTAAGTCTATCACTTTTTATTTCAAAGGTGCTTTTAGGGTTCTCACTTGAACTTTAGATGTTTTTGGTATTGTGGCCTAATTTAGAGGTTGGTTGACCCAAGGGGTCAACTTCACCTGACCTGTCCTATAGATGGCAGAATGATTCTAAGCTCGGAGCCTAAAGATCACCCTGATTTGACTCCCAGGTTATTAGGTCAAAAGAAAATTTTAAGATTCAAGTGATTTTAGAGCTCAATTTTAGGGTTTGTCTTATTTAACTTTCTTCAATCAAGGGCTTGGGTAGCACACTGATGCGGGAGGGTTTATTTCCTTTTACACAGGCATGTGTGACTAGCGCTTCAAGACCCTAATGTGGAAACCCTAATTTGGTTCTATTTCCAATCCTCTTTTTCTTTTTCAAAAGTTCTCTTTGGACTTATATACAAGAAGTGTGTGGTCCGCCGAGATTAAGCGTTTATTTTCAATTAGGCACAAGAATTTGTGGGATGGGAAAAAAAATCACTCCAACTTCAAGAATATTTGCAGAAATTTTCGCAAAATCAAGAAATGTTTTGCCTTAGAGATGGTGATTACTATATAAAGAAGGCAATTGATTCCTAACTTGATTTTCTTCCTTTTGTCTTTCAAAGATTAGGGGATGATTAAGGAAGAAAAGAAATTACTTGCCCTGGAGTGGTTGACTTGCGGGAGAGATTTTCTCATGAAGTACCTGAAAGATCACATCAAAGCAAAGTAGGGCAAGTTAGTGTTCAATATGATAAAAAGAATGTAGAGACTAGTGGTAAATTGCGCATTGCTCCCCGGCAACGGCGCCAAAATGTTCACAGGCGTTTTTGTGCGGATTTAAAGCGTATTATGTTGTAGTATAACCGACAAAACGTTCGAACAAATACAAAGTTTTTATTACTCGAAGACCGGAGTATCCGAGGTCGAACACAGGGAGCAAATGGAACTTACCACTAAATCAAAATGTAATTGAACACTCTAATTTACTCAAAATATCAATTCAGGTATGAATGTATGCGATTAAAAGGAGTTAGGGCAAAAAAATATGAAATTGGACGTCTGATCACAAGATCAGACGTCTTAAAAGCATTTCTCCTTTTCTTCTTGATTATTCTTCTTCTTCTGCTGCAGTCTTTGCTCTTTCTTTTCTTCTTCTGATCTTTGCAAAGTCTTCACTTGGCTTCTCTGTGCCTTTGCTTCTGGCTTGCTCTTTTCTTTCTTCTCCTGCGAAGGCTTCTTTCTTGCTTCTTCTTCTCTGCCTTGTTTCTTCCTCTTCTATTCTTCTTTGCCGTTCCTTCTTCTTTCTTTCTTTTCCTTCTCGCGGCCAAGTCCTTCTCCTCCTGCGTTCAGCCTGCCTGCACAGGAGCAAAACCTAACCTTTCTCCCTCTACCCGTGCATCTCTCTCTCTCAAGCAATTCACTCAAACCGCTCTCCCAGAGCCACAGCCATAATCGGGTCGGATCGTACCCGGGACCAGGCGCACCTGCAGGTGTGTGATGCGCGAGGAGTGCGTAGGTCTAGGTCGGGTCGGATTCGCCAGATCCGCGTGGTCAGGCCGCGGACGAGGCGGGTGTGGGGTCAGTGAGGGACCTCACCCCTGTGCTTACTGTGGCGATAAGAGTAAAACACAAAAATAACTTATATGGTACCTGAGGGTTGCAATCCCACGATGTGGGACTATCTGGTCTCGCCTTCACGCGCGCCTGCAGAAGCCTCGTCGTGCGATTGCCCCGCAGCTGCTGGCTCTGCTAGCGCTCCTTGGCTGGACTCGTTCACCTCGCGACACTCGCGCTAGTATGCAGCACCTGTAGCCTGGAAGACCGGGTGCCTGGAGCTTCGTGGGAGCTTCATCAGAGGTCGTCCATGGCGGCAGCGGCTCAAGCCCTGTCATACACAAAACGCGCCTCTCAGCCCAATCAGAATAGCTAGAGACCTTCGCCGTGGCACGGCGAAGGCGGTGGGCAGTGCTGCAGGCCGCAGGTCGGCCTAGGCGTGCGTGCCTAGGTCAACCTGTGGCCGGAGATGGTGGGTTGGTCGGGGGGTGATTGTGGAGGGCTGGAGTGGCAGTGGTAGGGTGGAGTGTGTTCCTGGAGGTGAGGCGGAGCTTTCGAGGTGGTTGGCGAGCCGTGTGGAGGGCTGGAGTGGTGTGGGCGGCTCGCCGGAGTGCGGTCGGAGGCGAAGACGATGGAGGTGGTTAGCGTCTGTCGAGGGTCGATCAAGGGAGATAACAGGGGGAAAAGAGAGAGGAGAGGATGGAGAGGAGTTCTAACCTAACTGTAAGGACGAAAGGGGACGGAGGGCGAACAGCAGTACCTGCTGTCGCCGGAGAAGATGACGCCCAGTGGGGGTGGACGACGGCGACGACGGGGCTGAGGCGGCGTGCGCTGGTACTGCACGACGCGGAGGAAGGTCAGAAAGTTAACTCTGCCACTGGTTTTGTGGCAGAGCGAAGAGGGAGGGGAGGGGGCCTCGCCGAGCCTGCTGGGAGTTTGGCCGGGCAGGAGGAGAGGAATTGGGGGTGGAACCTCGGCCAAACCAAGCTCTCCCTGAGCGGCCGGGTCCGGGGGGTATTTTATAGGTGCTGGCCGCTCCTATCAGTGCGTGAAAAACGCGCAATTAGGTCAGCCGGCTCGCCGGAGTTGGAAGGAAGAAAGATACCCAAATCTCTCGTGCGTTCACACGAGAGATTGGGTTCACGCCAGCGAATTTGATTGGCTTTAGAAGGAAGGGAATTCCTCAGAGAATCTCCCTTCCATTTCTGGGAGAGAATCTCTGAGGGATTAGAGAGCAATCCCTCTCCGAACCTCGCCGGAGCTCGGTTCTGCCCTAGCAATGGCGGCAGGACCGGTTTGCAAAGGAGGCAAAGAACCTAGGGGGTTCTCTGCAACGGTATTCAAAAGATAGGGACCAATTTGTGATTTGGGTGTACTAAATTGCAAAGTAGGTCAAGATGACCTCTCCTTAGGTCCAAATTTTGGTATAAACCTAATTTGGACCTAAGGAATCCAATGGAGAAGTTAGATTTCAGGTTTGACCTCGTTTGACTGGATATTTTGCGTAAAAACCCAAATTAGGTTAATTGAAGAGCTAGGACCCTAATCTAGGTCAAACTAGGTTCCAAAGGCCAAATTAAGTGTTCTAAACCCTAGAGTATGTTTTTCCATGATTTTTAGAGGGTTTACTTGCTTTTTGTTCTGACCGGAACCTTGTTAATTTAAGCGGGTCTGTTTTAGGGTTACCAAGTGTCTTTTAGTTCTTAGATTGCACATGAACCCATTTCTGATTGACTCAACCCACTTTTTATCTCATTTAGACCATTTGACCTATGTTTTGCCTCTGAGAAATCCCGTTTATCTACTGCAATGGTAAAATTGCAGTTTTAACCTTTATTTCATGTTTTCTTCTCAGAGCACTTGTTCCTTCAGTTAGGCCTTGTTCTAGGTTATGTAGGAGCTTTTATCTTCTTTATTGGGTCAAAATGAGCTAGTTATGGCTCATGATGAGGCTCTCATCAGGCGGGGATGACTTTGAACTGAAACCTAACATAATTGGCCTAATAAATTTTCACTTCCATGGTCTTGCAAGTGAAGATCCTTTTCTCCACTTGGAAGACTTAACCCGATTAGCTGAAACAGTTAAACCAAGAAATATCGGGTTACCTATAGTCCTCATGAAAATGTTCCCGTTTTCATTGCAGGATAAAGCGTCGTAGTGGTTACGCACTCTTGGGAGAACCATCCACTCTTGGGAAGAGATGCGAACAGCGTTTCTCAAGAAGTTCTTCCTAATCGGGCGAACCAATGTGCTTCGCCGTGCTATCACTTCATTTACGCAACAAAACGGCAAACAATTTCATGAGGCATGGGAGAGGTATAATGACCTCCTCAGGAAGTGTCCACACCACGGTCTGCCTAAGTGGCATATAGCCCAGATTTTCTACTATGGGCTAAATGAGACTTTGAAGCAGATTGTAGTCGCTTCCTGCGGAGGGAATTTCATGAATAAAGACGAGAATGGAGCATTCGAATTATTTGAAAATATGAATGAAAACTCAATGAACAATGCTTCCATTGTCTCCTTTAATCATACCAGCCTGCCCCGTAATGTCCACGAAGTTGACACGGGACCTTCCCATTCATCCACAGATCTCAGCCTTATCGCACAAAAATTGGATGAAATCTCCGTCGTGCACAAGAAGCTGGATGAGCTTCTGGCCAACCCCGCCCATTCTATGGCAAACACCCCCATCGCACCACTTCGTCACAATTCCAATTCTTCCAATACTAGGCTTATCCCGAGAAACCCTGTAAGACCTTCCTTACCGAGTGTCGCGCCAAGCGATTTGGTAAGTCATGTGGATCTGGCTTCTGCGAGCCAGTATTTCGACATGGAAGACCAAGCCTCATGTGCTCGGAAGCGTATTTACATGCGGACACGTCTTCTGGCATAGAAGACGCTTGTGCCCTGGGGAACAACCCGTTCTCTGCCACTTATAACCCAGGGTGGCGAAATCATCCGAACTTCGCATGGTCCAACAACCCGCAGCGCCAAAACCCCGTGGGTGGACCAATGCGACCGTCCGCACCTGTATCCCAAGGGCCCAGTCTAATCCTATGGCGAATCCACCATCGGGTCCTTGCGTACCGCAAGCAGAACACGCATCAAGTCCTCTTGACAAATTGATGCGAATGATGACGGAAATGTCAAAGCTCCATGAGGAGAACATTATCTCTCTTCAGCACCAATTGACGCAGCAGAATGCTGAGATCAGTCAACTACGCATGGCGACTCGATCTCAGGGCACTCTTCCCGCCTAACCTGCTCCCAACCCGCGAAATTTTGTACCCCGTGGTCCTCAACCACAGGTACGACCTTCTCAGGGGCAGGTTAATCAAATTCTGCAGGCTCCGAGCATTCCACAGGGATTTTAGGCTAATCCCGCTGCAGCACCTCACTCTTATGTCCCTATTGCGAATCCTCCTTTGCCTTATGATCCCACTGGACCTGCATCATCCAATGCGATCACTACGAGGAGCGGTAAGCAGATTGTCGATCCGCCTCGACCCAATCCTGGCCTGTCTTCTTCATCGCCCTCTCATTCGGGATGCGCACCGCATTCGCGAGAGGACGATACACCCAAATTGGTGCCAGAATCAGTCCCATTCCCTGAGGCTCTACTGAGGGAGCCAAAAGGCAAGAAGAAGGATACGCAGGCCTTTGATAACCTGTGTAATTTGTTCAGGGATGTTGAAATCAAGGTACCCCTGTTATAGGCTATCGACCACATACCTATTGTCGCTCGATTTTTCAAAGACTACACAACACCTAGGTGACAGTCAAAGAAAACTAAGAATCTGGTGGTTCTCTCGCCTCATGAGAGTTGTGCTATACTGTCAAATCTACCACTGAAGCAGAAAGATTCGGGCACACCGCTTATTTCCTGTAGCATCCAAGGCTACAATTTTAACCGTGCCCTGCTTGATCTAGGATCTTCCATCAATCTTATACCAACCATCATGCTCAAAAAATTTTCCTTGGGAAATCTGAAACCCACCCCTGTCATGTTACAGTTGGCAGATAGTTCTGTCAAAATTCCGAAGGGTGTGGTGGAAGACGTGGTGGTTAGGGTCAACAGTCTCTGTTTTCCTGTTAACTTTTTTATTTTAGATATGAAAGTTCCTAGCTCACTTTCTGATTGTCCGATCATCCCTGGTCGACCTTTCTTGGCCACAGCCTGCGCCCATATCGACTGTGAGTCAGGTTGTATTGAGATTGCCATTGGATCTGAGAAGCTCAAGCTTAACATCTCCAAGGCAGCCAAGAACTTTGATTGCGATTGCATCGAGGATGACACATCTGACGAGGACATGGCCATCGGCACGTGTATCGAACTAATTGGGACCTATTCAGACTACCGTGGATTACTTGTAAACACTGACGACTGCCTGATCAACACATATTGTGACGTTCCCACATCCCTCCCTATTCCCGTACCTTCTCCTAACCAGACTTCTGACGAGGTTTTCTCTGCTTCCCATACCTCGTGGTCTGATTCATATCCGGGCTACTCACCGCCGATCCATACTCTTGAAGACCGGATTGCCCTTTCTTTCCCGCCAAATCAGGCGGATTTGCAACTCCACACTGGGACCTTGAGCCCACATACTTCTCACTGGGGCTATTCCTTCTTGGATCCATCTATCCAAGAAGCCCCTCTTCTTGGCCAATTTGAGGGCCAACTTCTTCCTCCTGAATTATTTTCTGATCAGCCTGGGACACTCTCATCCCAAGAAATGCCAGATCTTTCACCATCCACTCCCGAGCTGAAAGAGCTGCCTAGTACACTTAAGTATGCTTTCCTGGGACCAAATAAAATGCTCCCTGTAATCATTAGTTCAAAATTGACAAGGGATCAAGAGTGCAAACTAACGAAGGTCCTTATGGAACACAAGGCAGCCATTGGATGGTCTTTATCAGACTTAACTGGCATTAGCCCCTCCTACTGCACTCACCATATATATACGGAGGAGGCTCGACCTTCTTGCGAGATGTAGCGACATCTCAACACTAACATGTGGGAGGTCGTTAAGAAGGAAATCATTAAGTGGCTGGATGCGGGTATAATCTACCCGATCAGCGATAGCCCCTGGGTGAGTCCGATTCACGTTGTGCCTAAAAAGGCGGGACTCACCATCCGTGTCAATGACAGGGGCGAATCCATCCCTACACGCACTCCTACATCTTGGAGAGTGTGTGTAGATTATAGGAAACTCAATGCTGCAACTAAGAAAGATCATTTTCCGCTACCTTAAATTGACCAAATCCTGGAGCGGTTAGCGGGAAATAAATTTTTCTATTTCCCAGATGGATTCTCAGGATATAACTAGGTGGCAATTGGCCCCCGGGACCAAGAGAAAACCACTTTTACCTGCCCCTTCAGTACCTTTGCATTTAGAAGGATGCCGTTCGGACTTTGTAACACGCTAGCAACTTTTCAGAGATGTATGCTAGCGATATTTCATGACATGGTAGGTGATTTTCTCGAGGTCTTCATGGATGACTTTTCGATCTTTGGACCATCTTTCGTTGACTGTCTTGCCAACCTAACCCGTATCCTTAGGAGATGTATTGATGTAAACCTCGTGCTTTCTTGGGAAAAAAGTCATTTTATGGTACACGAGGGAATTGTTCTCGGACATATCATCTTCGATAGGGGTATCGAGGTTGACAGAGCTAAGCATGATGTAATTGTTGATTTACCTGTGCCTGACTCTGTCAAATAAATCCGCTCCTTCCTGGGACACGTCGATTTCTATAGAAGATTCATCAAAGATTTCTCCAAGATTTCTCGACCTTTAACTCATCTCCTATCAACCGACGTACCCTTTGATATGGGCCCCGATTGCATACGAGCATTCACGCAACTACATAATGCTATTACCAAGGCCCCTGTTCTCCAGCCACCTGATTGGTCCCTCGACTTTTAACTCATGTGTGACGCTTCCGACCTTGCAGTCGGAGCCATCCTGGGACAAAGACGCGATAGACACCCCTTTGTGGTGTACTACACCAGTAAGACATTGGACAAGGCCCAGCGTAATTATACTACCACTGAGAAAGAACTACTGGCAGTCATCTTTGAGCTGGAGAAATTCCGTTCTTACCTTTTGGGCTCACACGTTATTGTTTTCACTGACCACGCGGCCATTCGCCATCTCATGCACAAGAAGGATGCCAAGCCTAGACTGATTCGTTGGATCCTTCTGCTCCAAGAATTTGACATTGAGATCCGCGATAAGGTCGGAGCCCAGAATGTTGTGGCTGATCATCTTTCCAGACTAGACCCTGACCATATTGGACTTTCTCTGCCGATCAATGAGATTTTTCCCGATGAGCACCTATTGGCAATTAATGTGGCAAGTGGACCGTGGTATGCCGACATTGCCAATTACCTTGCTTCTGGATCCCTTCCACGTGGCTGGCCTAAAAACCAACGAGTATTATTTTTGGGATAATCCACTTCTTTTTCGCATAGGTGCTGATCAAATCATCCATCGCTGTGTTCCTGACAGCGAATTCCCCAGTGTGCTATCCTTTTGCCACGATCAGGCCTGCGGAGGCCATTTCTCTGGGAGGAAAACGGCAACCAAGGTGTTGCAGTGCGGTTTCTTTTGGCCCTCCCTTCACCAGGATGCACACAATTATGCCAAGCATTACACTAGGTGCCAGTCATTAGGGTCAATGTCACATCGTGACATGATGCCCTTACAACCCATCCTAGCTGTGGAAATCTTCGACATTTGGGGAATTGATTTCGTGGGTCCCTTTCCTCCTTCCAACGGCTTCCAATTCATTTTCGTGGCTGTTGACTATGTTTCGAAATGAATCGAGGCTATTCCCACGTGCCGTGCTGACCATACTATATCCACTAGATTTGTCAAAGACCACATCTTTGCATGCTTTGGGATCCCTCGAGCCATTATCTCGGATGGAGGAAGCCACTTTACCCATGCTTCTTTTCGGGCACTTCTGAGGAAATACAGAGTTCACCATCGTATCGCATCTCTATATCATCCTCAGACGAATGGCTAGGCAGAGGTGTCGAACCGGTAAATCAAGCAAATTCTCCAGAAAACGGTTTGGCCTGACCGTAAGGACTGGTCCGACAAGTTGATTGAAGCACTTTGGGCGTATCGAACCACCTTCAAGGCTCCCCTTGGTATGTCTCCTTATAGAATCGTTTACGGGAAGCCTTGTCATTTGCTCGTGGAGCTGGAGCACCGCGCTTATTGGGCGGTTCGCCAATGTAACCTCGACCCAGACCTGTGTGGTCGAGAAAGGAAACTCCAACTCCAGGAGTTGGAAGAGCTCCGTCGTGAAGCCTATGATTCTGCCTTAACTTTCAAACAACACACTAAGGCTTTTCATGATAGCCATATTCGACGGAAAGAATTTGAGCCATCTCAGCAAGTTTGGCTCTACAATGCCTAGCTCAAATTCTTTCCTGGAAAACTGAAGTCCAAATGGATTGGTCCTTTCTTGGTCTCAAGATCATTTCCCAACGGGGCCGTTGATATTGAAGATCCCAAATCTGGGCGTAAATTTACGGTCAATGGGCAGCGTTTGAAACCATATCTTACTCATGAACCTGCCCCCGTTGGAGAAATTGTTACCTTGCTGGAGGGTAACTGATTTTGTTCCTCATCCTGAGTCCAGCTGGGGACGTTAAATTCAACGCTCGTTCGAAGGCACCCCAACAACACTCACTATCCACCATTGCTTTTCACGCCACTATCACGATCATTTCACTTTTCACCTCACCACCCACCACCACCCACCCTACCACCCTACTATATACCCTACACCTCAGCTCTCGTTACCCGATCTTTCGTCCTTCCTCTACCCTTCCCAGCATGCATATGAGGACATAGCATCGTTTGGCATGGGGGGGTGGACAGGCATCCATAGGATCCAGGTATTTTATGGTATCATGCAGTCTCCATCTATCTATATATATGTGAAAAAAAAAAATGGTGTTTGGTAATGATCTGAAGGCTGAAACAAAAAAATACAATAAGTGTTTATGGATATTCAACCATTGTTTTGAAGGCTTTCCAGGCCACAGAAGCTTGATTCGCTCAGGCTCAGCTTAATTCACTTGAGCATTGACAAGATAGATTGGAATCTCTCCTAATTAAGGACGTATTCTTGTACCTAAGACACCAGTACAGGATTTATTGGTTTGCTTCTACTCGAGAGCCTAAGTAATCTTGGTTTGCACTACACATATCAAGAAAGACCAGGTGAACATAAGATCCAACCCTAGTGTTCATTAGGGAAGGTGAAGTCCTTACCTGTACGTGCAGGTAGACTTTTTATCCCAGGATTTAGTTTTGTGTTTAGGAGAGACTCTTTCTACCAAAAAGGAACCCTCCCACCAAAAAGAAAAGTGCGCTCCTCCAAATAATGTTGTAAGAGATATACTGACATGTGTTTCAAAAAAATAAAAAGATGCAAATAAGTCAGTATATCTCATAAATATCTGTAAAGTCTTCACCCTACAAAAGTTCTTTAGGGCAGGCTACAAATACCCTGTTTACTTTGAGCCACAAATGTCAGAAAATGGGAGTTGAGTTTTCCGTCATCTTTTTAAGGGTCAATCCGAAGACATGAGCTGAAACTGGGACCAACCTGTACTTAAAAATTCATGAAACCCTGGGCTTGAGTCTTAATGTTCATCTGGTCAGTCTTGATCCTTCACTAAGCACAAGCCATAATCTCTTGAGCTCTCGAGTACAGCAAAAACCTCCTGGGTCCTGGAAATCATACTTAAGGTTTAAATATCAAGAGTCCTGGTTAGTTGAGAGATGGTCTATGTCATGTGAGACTTAAAGTACTGGTAGTCTTCTCTGCAATTGGTTCTCACAGTATCCAACAATAAACACACCTATGTCTCCTCAGAAGAAAATCTTCAGCTTAAGATCATTTCTAAATACAATACAAAAAAATGTTTTACTAGGGACTAGCAAAAGATAGGCATGGGGGTATGATTGCACAGTAAAAATACACCAGCAATTGTGCCATCTTGTGTTATTTCCTAGCATTACTAGTGCATATTAGGTATCCAAAGTCGCATTTGAAAAAATACACGCATGCATGCATTTATTTGAGATGGGAGGAGAGTGAAATAAATGGCCTTACAATTAACAAATTCCTCAAGTGCTGCCTTACAAAATCTCCATCTTTATTTTTTTATTTCTATTTGACTTTGAATTCTTCCTGCGGTTGCAATACATGGCCTCTTCCTCCTCGCGCCATGCTCTGCAGCAAGCCACTCCCTGCACAATCGCATGCACAGCCAGGGCATGGCTGTGCATGCCTTCTTCCTCTTTAAATAAGCTCGGCTTGCTTCTTTGCAAGAGGGGCCTGGTCCAACCACACAAACAACACCTTCTTCTCCAGGCTGCCTCCTCCCCTCTCTCCCTCCATACGTAGCCTCTCCTCCTCTGAGGAGCCACTCTGCGGGCAGGAGCACCTCACAGTGGTGCACAACCACCACTGTGAGTCCCACCACCGCCCAGCTCATAAAAGAGCTGGTGGGCGTGGTGGTCTTCTCTCTGTTTCAACGTTGAGCCACTTCCACCATTGCCGCAGGCTTCAAGGTCTGAAGCTCCGCGGCAGCAGCAGCAGCGTAGCCCTCCAGCGCGTGCCTGCAGGCCGCCCTCGCCTCCCTCTTTGTGCACCCTGTCGCTCTCCTTCGCCCGCAAGCCAGCAACTGGCGCAAACCTTCCGCGCACGCACCAGCCGCTCACACCTCCCGCACTCATAGAACCGTACACACCCGATCGCGCGGCTCGACCATGCACTATAGCCACTGTTCACGCTAGTCAGTGGAACACTATGGCTACAGTGCAGTGACCGGCAAGTTTCTCACTTATCCGGTCACCCGACGCACCTCAACCTGCGCTAGCCTGTGCCCACGTCCCGCCCCGAGCCCGCTCTAGCGCCCTCCCGCACGTCTGCCAGCACCCGCACCCGCCTGCGTCTTCACCCGCTCCCAGCACCTACGTCCGCCAGCACCCGCCTCTTTGCACAGTGCTGTGCGCTGCGGTTCCTCTCGCGCTCACTCCCTCCAGTGAGCATGTCCTCACGTGCCTACGTGCCTGCGCGTGTGCATGCGCCATCAGACGTCACCTCGCTGCTTTAGATGACTTAAATCGCCTCCTTCACTCCAGCAGTCTCTCTCTCCCTCTCTCTCTCTCATAGCACTCTCACACTCTCTGCACACACATACACACACACACTCACACTCTCGTACACACACCTATACTCTACTATATACATATATATATACGTACATATATATATATTTATATATATATATATTTATATACATATATATATATACATATATCTATACATATATTAGTACTTATATAACTATGTATTAGTCTATATACATACATATATATATATATCTATATACTTATATATATATATATTACCTATATAACTAAGTACACGTATAGATACATATATATACATATATATACACATATACTTATACATACATATATATATATATATATATATATATATATATATATATATATATATATATATACACACATATCTATCTACATATACCTATATACATATATTACTATATATATATATACATATATATATATATATCTATACATATATTTTCATATCTATATATATACATATAGATATATATTTACATATATATACATATATTTTCATATCACCTACCATATGTTGTATCGCGGGAATATCTGCACCAGTTGCTGATATTCCTCGATACAAGCGTACAGAAAGCATGTTCGCACTCATCTTCCACCAATCCATCTTACACTCCACACGGCACTTCATCCTGTTGGTTGCGTCTTTCTAGACGACGACCGACTCGACACCGTGCTATACGCCATCTCCACCTCCACCCCCACCCCTTTATACATATATAATATATACATATATATATATATACTATATTTACTTTATTTCTGTTTCTGTTTCATGCCAGTAAAAAGATAAAAAAAATATATAAAAGAGAAAAGATAACCCTTGACTTGTAGGTACTCATTCTTGCGAATAGCAAGACCAGTTTTGAAACCCTAATTTGGCTCAAAGCCAAGAACCTGATTTTGAGGGTGTGCCTCAAGAACAAGAATTATCAGAAAAAAAATCTTTAATAGAAAAACACCAAAAACATAATAAAGCGAACGGAAGAGATTCATTGTAGGAAAGGCATAGAAACTCATTCACTTCTAATCCCACTTCCTTGAGTTCGACCCTGGGCCTAAAAGTGACCAAGATAGAATCAAGTAGGCCAGGTTAAAAATTTTGTAAAGAGATGGTTAGGCTCGATTTAGGTTAACCACTATACACATTTCAACGATAAAATCACCATATTAACACAACCTATCCAAGCTACACCTCATCTCCTTTCACCTGCATGGCCGTATCCACAAAAAGAATGATATAGGCACATTATGTACCTATCAGTCGGTTGGATCTCCCTCCAGATGTCGTCCGCGTCGTCTAGATGTAGGTCTAGACATCTGATTCAGGGAAAAATTCCCAGAATCAGAACCTCCTTTGCCTTCCTCCCGATGCGCGTGGCCTCGCCACGCTCGTCCGCCCACTTCCCGAGCTGCATTAGCACTGGGGGAACCTCCCCAGCACAACGCTCCTTCGCGCGCACGCCAGGCGGCCTCGAGCTGCTTCGGCTAGCTCTCTCTCTTTCTCGCACACTCTCTCTCCTCTTCCCTCTCGCTGCACCTCTCCTCTCCGCCACTGCACCCGACAGCAGCTGTTGCCCTCGCTCTCACTCTCGCGCTCATGCTGGAGGAAGAAGATGGGTGGATGTGGGTGGCGTGAGGGAGAGGAGGAGAGGAGTAGTTGTAGGCATGGGAGAAAGGCGTCTGTAGGTCGGCGAGGGGATAGAAAAAGTAAAGGGTGGCGGGTTTCAGTCTGCGCCCGGCACGCGTGCAGACTCACGATTGTATGCATGCAAAAATTAATTTCCAGATGTCTGGGAAGGCATCCGGACGTTCGACCAGACGTCTGGACCAACTCCCAGACGTCTTAAAGCATTTTGATGCCTCGGGTCTTAACATCTTCCAACCATAAAAATATGCTTGAGGGTACTTAATATTGCATTCAACCAATTATTCTCATTGTCGAGGTTTGATGAGTAGGTATAATTATTTTTCTTCCTTGTTTCATTATTTATGTTTTTTTATTTAATTATTTTGTAAGATATATTGTTTATATCTTTTCCTTCCCTTTTTTTTTAAGATGCATGTTTTAAATCCTCCAAGCATTAGTGAATTAAAGTCGATAAGGCACCTGGTAGTCTGCACAAGACGAGATTCAAAAAACCATTCGAGGTTTGACTTTTGAAGAGAAGGAAGAAGAACTTGACAAATGATGCATCATCATTGGGGACCTCAATCGCAAATAAAGCTTCATAGATTTTTTTTTTAATCAATCTATTCATTAATGTATATAAACATAGTTTCTTTTTTGTATATATGTTGTTTTTTAAAATTTCTATAGCATTGATTGTATATTTAATTAGTTTTTAATAGGATATCTCATTTTTCTTTAGAAAGATTCTTTTCTTTTGTTGATGGATTTATTTTTCACTGGTGATATTCCATTTTGTACGGATGATTTTAAAATTGGTAAAATATCACCAATTATATTTGTTTTTCATTGGCTATATAATGTTTTACATCAAGGATATGCTTTCATTTCTACCTATGTTATATACAACTCCATCACGCTTGAATTACCTATGAAAAATTGTACTTGAAATTACACTTGAATCACACAAATCCCATGTTTAATTCGTCACATGTTTCTTGCAAAATATATTTACATACGAAGTCAATATACATATATGGATACAAAAACATTGTACTTGGGATAGAATGTACAATTTTTAAAAGTATCATATTTATATTAGGTCTACATGTGCATTCCTATCTTTTACAATAATACAATGCCCTAAACTTATGTATGTCTTCTAATTTTGTAGCCTCTATTGGATCTAGCCCATGTAGTAAGCACTCAATCCACCTTGCAAAATGCATTTACATACAAAGTCTAAATGTTTTTATATACAAAGTCAATATACATATATAAATACAGAAGCATGGTACTTAGGGCAAAAGATTATGTACAATTTTTAAAATTATCATATTTATATGTATGAGGTCTACATATGCGTTCTTATCTCTTACAATCATTGAAATATACAACTCCCTAAACCTATGTATATCTTTTGATTTTGTAGTCTCTATTGGATCTAGCCCATGTAGTAAGCATTCCATCCATCTTGCAAAATGTATTTACATATAAAGTTTAAATGTATGTACATACAAAGTCAATATACATATATGGATACAAAAGCATTGTACTTGGGGTAGAAGATTATGTACAATTTTTAAAAGTATCATATTTATATCAGCTTTGCATATGCGTTCCTATCTCTTACAATAATTGAAATATACAATGACCTAAATTTATCTGTCTTCTGATTTTGTAGCCTCTATTGGATCTAGCCCATGTAGTAAGCACTCAATCCACCTTGTAACATAGATGCTACATTCAATGCTTGCCTCCTTTTATTGTGTTGCATTTAGGCTATAGTGTTCTTACCATCCTTCCTTCTTAATGCATCCCTTCTCTTGAACAGCTGTTCTTGCATCACATCAAACTAAAACACAAATCATTTAATAAAGTTAGCGTCATCAAGATTAACATATTATATATAGCAAATGCATTATTTTTTTTTTAGACTTACTAGGAGTTGAACATCTTTGTGCGTGCTTTCTAGGTATTGTATTGGGTAATCGTTCTCTTCTCCAAGTGTCAAGCAATGATTAGACAAAAAGAGAGTGTGGAAGATTGTAGAAGTTGAAGCTTCTAGGTGAAGATTGTTGCTCCAAAAAACTATAAATAGAAGAGAAAGGTGCTAGATTGAGGAGCTTTTTTCATGAGGAAAGAATCAACATTTCCATTGAAGAGGAATAAAATAGCCAAAGACAATGCATCAATTGGGAGATTTCACACTTGTTTTCTTCACTTTATACTTCCAAGGTGATCTTCATGTACTGATAGAGAACATAGATTAGATCCTACATGATTATTATGATAATTTAGTTGATTGTAATGACCCCTTCATTGGACCCTTTTCTTATATTCAGCTTAATAATGCCATAAAGCGATGATTTGACTCAAACTTTTTTGCCATTTTACTATTAAACTCAAACCCATCGAAAGTAAGTTAATCCTGATTTATTTATTAGAACCCTTTTCCATAAACAAAGATCTATTCTTGGGAAACAAATAAATTCTTGACATGGAATTTAATTGAATTTTTTGCTCAATTGAATGATCTCCTCCTTATGAATATTAATTCCTAGTTCTGTAATGAATTGTTACCAAGAATTTGACTTTTCTCAATAAAAATGAGGTTCCTTTATATGTATTTTCATTTAAATGTTTAAATCTGCTTTGTCATTAACTAGTGATGGGAGATTTCTTATTGATTTGTATAAAGACTAAATAAAGTTATTTAGCAGTTATACAAACCTTTCCTAGGTAGAGTTGTTTCATCACTACTCATTTGTTTATTATTTTAAATAGAAAGGGATCCCATTAAAAGAAGTTGATCCCAGCTTTTATGTTGAAGGATAAAACATCATAAACATCAACCTTCTCTAATTGAACAAAAAGTTTGTACTTGTAAGAGAAATGCGCTTCTTTTATCACACAACAAAAGCATCTAATGCTATGTGCATTCCTAGTTAACCTTGTTTCATTGAAAAATATGACATGTCTAATCTATTAGCCATTCAATATAATCATTACAATTGCAATCTTTTTGCATTAGATACTAACCTTTGATCTTAACAAAAGTTTCTCCCAAGCCCTCAATATCTCAATTTTCACATAGAAAAGCAATAATTAGATCTCCAACATAGAGCAAACCTTCATGTCCATCTGTTTGGCCACTAGATGTTTACACCATGCCTAATCTTCTAATTATCGATATACACTACCACCTCCATTTGGAGGGTTGGTAGATGTTTACACCATGGTTAATGATCTAACTATCTAGATACACCACCTTCTTCATAACCCAAGTTGAAACTACCATCATTGTGATCATAAAGATCCTCTAATGGCAATATCTTCTTTCCTAATTAAATAATGCATCATAAGTGACATTATCATGTTCATTGCCATGTACAAGGACCAAACCATGTATCCTTTCTACTACAAGTTGCACAGTTGATCCTTGGTAGAAGAAAACTTAGTGGTTCCATTGGGTAGAGAGATGGCCACTTTTCAAATTTTGCCATACATGGTGCTGGAGATGTTCAAGAGTCATAACTCGCTTGCCTTGTCTAACTCTCTCTTTTCTTCCCTCTCCTTGTCCCTCGGCCTCCTTGACCCGACACCATCAACTGCACTCCTCCCTCCCCCTATCCGCCCTCCCCCGGCACCTCCCTCCACATGTGATTCAGAATTGTTGCAAGTTGTGGCTCCATCCTCTTCTCTTTGCACTACTGGATGAGCAACATTCATAAGGTTGACCTCCTCCACTTGAAGCTCACACAAGACATTGCCCATTGCATGGACTTTTCCAATCATGCTCGTCGCCTCCTTGCATTGGTATATCACCAATCTCTCCTCCCTTTCCCCCTTCCCAGATAGTAGATGTGTCAACAATGGTTCTATCACCTTGGCAAAAATGTTGTTGTTGAGACATTAAAAGTAACATTAAGATAATGATAAATATTGAAGGAAACACACAAATTTCTTATTGATAGATAATAAAGATAATGATGGTATAAATAAATGGATTAACTACTCGATACTCATTTCTTATTCAATGGGTTTTGTTCATTTACATTCTACTATATATACTCAGTGTTTACAAACGTGTTCTTCAGAGTGTGTACTCAGTGTATCTAAGTAACTAGAGGCAACATCTGCATTTGGAGTAATTGACTTAGGCCAATATTCAATACCATTGAGTAGTTCATGAGTGTCAGAGATCCTATATTTAGTTGCTTTATGTAGTTTTTTCAATTAAGTAGTTGAAAGACTATCTTTTCTTATTGACTTGAACTTGTAGCTACAGTACTTTTTTTTAGTTAGCATAATATTTATTTATTTATTTTTTAATACTTTATGTTCACTTGTTTATCTATTAATGTTTTGTGATTATGTGCTAAATAACCATCAATTCCCTGGTTGGCTATAAAAAGAAACATGATGACTTAGGTCCTAGATATCAGGTTTAATCGATTAGTGAGGATTCAAGTCAATCAACTACCCATTAAAAGAGGATCCTAATGAGCCAATGTAATAATAGAGCTAAAACAAACATGATAAAATCCTGGAATGGTAATGTTGTCCTAGCACAAATACATTGGATTGTTTCATGAGTGTAACCACTAGTCAAAGTGATTCTTGACTAAAACTTGAAACAAAAACCAAGGTCATGCAACAATTCAAAATTCTATGGAATGCTTCATGTGTATGTTGATGGGAACACGATCATGAGCCATAATTAGCACATTTTGATCCAATTAAGGCAGTAAATGCTTCTACATAACTGCTAGAGAGCCATAAGTCACTACAAATCCATTCTAAGAGAGACAAAAAAATAGGGTTAAAACTACAGTTTTACCATCATAACTTGAACACAGTACACCCACGGGTTTTCTCAAGGGTTGAATGAGGGTCAAATGGTCTTAAAAAGATAACGAGTGGGTTAGAACAAATAGAAAATGGTTTGCACATGTTTTGAGAATTAAATGACTTTTGAAACCCTAAAAACAGACCCGCTTAATTAACTGAGGTTCTGGTCAGGATAAAATTCATCTAAACCCTCTAAAATTCATAGAAAAATATTCTCTTGGGTTTGAAACCTTCAAATTGACCATCAGAACCCATTTTGACTCAGAACAGAATCTCAGACAGACATTTGCCTTAATTTGGGTTTTTGCATTAAGTGCCCAGTCAAATGTGGTCAAAACCAAAATTCAACTTCACCATTGAATTCCTTAGGTCCAAATTAGCTTTGTACCAAAATTTAGACCCAAGATGAAATTGTCTTGACCTAGTTTGCAAATTGGTCTTGTCGGATTACATTTATGCCCTTAACTTTCAAGATCTTTACAAATAGCCCCCCAACTTTGTTATCATATTCACAACTAGGTCTCTACCGCCATTACTCCTATTCCTACAAGCACCGACGACCTAAAAATGACAAGAACTCCCTGATTCCTTGACGAATCCCTCTCAAAATTGAAAGGGAAGTTCGTCAAGGTATTCCCTTTCTTTTGAACTGCATCTTGGGCCACAATTCTCGCCCAAATCATAATGGGAACTCGTGGAACAAATGGGTTTCTTGTTCCAGTGACATTTCCAAGCTTGGAAGCTTGGCTTCCAAGCTTAAGATCCTTCCTGAGCCCTATAAAAGAAACCCTAGGGCACGACCGTGCTCTTTAGCTAGTTTTTGGCCGGAGAAACCCTCTTTTTCTCCATCTCCGGCCACCTTCAGAATTAGCTCCGACGACCCCTCTCCGCCCTCCTCCAGCCATCCAACCATCAAATTAGACAACCGACACTCCTCCCCTTGTCTTTGCGAACCTCTCCTGCCAACAAGAGGTCGTGCCTCTCCCTCAGTTGACATCGCCGCCTCGCCGCACCATCCTCCTTCTTCGGCTCCGGTCAACCAACGCTGGTGCTCTCCGTATCTCTACCACGTCCCTAAGTTCCTCTGTTTCTCTCTCTCTCACTATACTTTCTTTTCCCAATCTCACAACACACGCACACCCATAAATCTGCCCTCAACATCGTCACCTTCTTCCACTCCAGCGATGCCTATCCATTGCTCCACTGCATGAATCACACCACTACCACCCCCATAATCTCTGCCATCACTCCATGCACAAAAGCCCTAACCTAATTCCACCTATCGCTCATCCAAACTCAGCCCGAAACACACCCACTCTTACGCACACAGTCTGATTCCGCCTTGCATGCATGGACTTCACCATGCATTTCAACCACCACTGTCGCACTCGCCATGGTCCGGTCATCCTTTCTGAACCATCTGACGTGGTCGAAAGGCCTTATTGTTGATTTCAGGTACTCACCCCCTCTGCCATTGACATAGCAAGTCTTCGACTCCAGACAATAAGGCCTGAAGCTCCAAGTCTTCGACTCCAGACAAAGCAGAGTTGGTCCAGGAACATACTCACGTAGTCAATTGGAGCCATTGACCGCTCCTTATGTGCGAATTGGACGAAGGAAGCAGCAGCAGCGTGCGCGAGCAAAGTGGGGATGGATAGTCCCACATCAGAAGTTTACGAGTGGCAGCTGTGACATAAATTGAAATAGTGTCTGGGGCTTGTCGCCTCAAACACTAGGGGTGAGGTCCCTTACACCCCTCACGTGCCTTGTCTACGACCTCTCCTCCGCTGGCCTGGTACACTCGACCCGCTTAAAACCCACACCTCGGCTACCACCCACGCCGGTTGCCCTGGTTCCGGGTGCGCTCTAGGCCCGAAACCTGATTACCCGATACTGTGGAAGGCTCCGGGAGAGCGTGACCTAGAGAAAGAAAGAGAGATAGTATGCAGGGGCAGGGGGTTTTGGTACAGAGAGAAACAGTTGACACTTAGCTGTTTAAAGGACCTTCCCCCTCTATGTGAAGAAGGAGAATAGAGAAAGAAAGAAGAAAAGAGGAAGGCTTGAGTAGAAGAAGATAAAGAGAAGGTGATGCACAGGAAGAGAAGAAGAAGAGAAGAAGCTCAGAGAAAGAAAGAGGGAAGCTGCACAAGTAGAAGAGAGACCCTTGAGTCTCTAGCACTGTAGCACAAACTATTTAAGACGTCTGATACATTTGATTAACATATATTTGAGACTTTGGTTTAGGTGTTATTTGTGAGGAGTAATTGGTGATTTAAATCACCATTTTACTCCATTCTTTTTGCATATTGATCATGACATTATTCTTATTGCAAATTCCATTCTTGAGTTAAATTGTGATCTTGAGTTTTGAATTCCTTATTGCTCCCTGTGTTTGACCTCAGACTAAAAATTCGAGTAATAAATTTATTTATTTGAGTGCTATTTTGGCTATATTACAATGAAGATATTTTAAAAGATCGATTTATCGCTTAAACATTTTGGCGCCATTGTCGAGGAGCAACAGGCAATTTAGAACTCTTGATTGCAATTCCTGATTTAGATTCTAACTTACTATATCTCTTTTGCTGTGGTTGTTTCAGGGGGGATACATTCAGGGAAGATCAGCCACACATTAAACACGCTGGGGGCAGGTAAGTTCTAATTACTCTCTCTTAAGCCCCTGATTCTGAAAAGGTTAAAAGAAAAAAAATCAATTAGGGCTACTTGCATTATATTCTTAGATTAATCATCAAGTTACCTAATTTGATACATTCTACAAACATTCAAACCCTGATCTGTGCACCCATTTGAAGCTACGGTATTTAGGGCTATCACATTCTTGCTTGAGCCCTAGGTTCCATATTTTGACGAATTAAATTGGACCAAATTAGAGCCAATTAAGGATTCCATTTTAGGTTTTTAGAGACACACTTGCTTAATCAAGAATTGATCTCTCCAAAATAATGTGTGCCTAAGCCTTGATTGAACTAATCTATTCAAGCAAAACCCTAAAATCAAGCTCTTAAATTCATTTGAACACTAAAAGAGGGACCTAAAAATTCTCAAGAGGATAATACAGGTGAAATTGACCCACCTTATTAGGTCAACCAATCTTCAAATTAGGTCACTTTTGCACTCAACACATCTTAAAGTTCAAGTGAAATCTTAAGCACCCTTGCTCTTAATTAAAACTGGTAGACTTAAGAGGTCAAGTCCCCATTTTGGTCTACCTGGAACATCAGTGACAAGAGAGGTTGGGTGAGGAAAACCCTGTAACCCATGGGGGCGCTCTACCGTGTAGGTGTCTTTGTGGAACTCTCCCCCTCTGGTTGCCCAGGTAATTCTCAGGTGAACGATTTTTTGACTAAGGGGTATCATCCACCCCTAACCTCTATAATCATCCAAAATTCTTTTTGGGTGTCTTGATTGGGTCCATCACATTCTACCTCTCATCTACTCCATCAGTGTATGTTCGGGAGGAGGTCTCTAAGACCATCCTTGAGGCCTCCTTTAGCTACTCATTCACGTCCTCCTTGTTTACGCGACAACCCAATCCTATTGATATCTCTCCCGATTTATCTAAACCTGATTCTCCTTCATCCATCATCACGACACAACCCGCGGGAGAAAATAATCTTGAAAATCAACTTCAGTGCCTCAATGATCTATTCCAAGCCTTTGTGAACCCACCACAGCGTCCAATGATGCGCGAACACTATAATCCTATTGTGGTGGCAATCGAACCTCGAGTACAAATGCTCGTTGGAGATCTTGACACTGAACTCAAGCCCAACATGATTCATGCCATTCCCAAATTCCATTGGCGTAATTCCGAAGATCCTTTCCAACATATCAAACAACTAAAACATCTGGCCTTGACCTTTGGGTCAGAAGCTCAAAATCGGGATATTCTACTCAAGAAAATGTTCTCCTTCTCTCTCATGGATAAAGTTGCTCACTGGTACCAAACCCAAACGCGTCCAATCAACACCTGGGTGGAACTTCAATCCGAGTTTTTGAGAAAGTTCTTCCCTGTTGGTCGGACAAATGCTTTACAGCGCCAGATCATACATTTCACACAGCAAGTAGGAGAACCACTTCACGAAGCATGGGATCATTTTCTGGATCTCATGTGAAAGTGCCCCCATCACGGAATTCCTAAATGGGAACAAGTCCAGTCTTTTTACCAGGGACTCCATGAGGATATTCGATTATTCGTCAATGCGACCTGTGGAGGAAACATCATGGGTCAACACGAAGACATCGTGTGGGAGATTCTCAAGAATATGTGCGAGAACTCCATCAATAATGAATCCATGGGCATGTTCAACTGGACGAATGCCCGTGCATTGACGAACCCAAAGGGAGCACATGAGACATAGGGCCTGTCCTCTTCCGTCGACTTGGAACTGATGGCCAATCATCTGGACATGGTCTGTATTATTGAGAAGAAGGTGGATGAGCTAACTCGACATTTGCAGCGAGCCACTTCTGCGCAAAACCCGTTCACGCAACCACCCTCTGGTAGGGAGGCTGTGTGACTGGTCGATCTTTCGCTTTAAAGTCGTTTGTAGTTTAATGTGGTGGAAAAATTGACTAATCAATTTTTAACAAGAAATAACCACTCGCAGAGGAGCGGGTCGTATCTACAGGGAGGCAATAACGTATTAAAATTCGTGCCACTTAAAAATGTTTGTTCGTAGTCAATTTGGACAAGAACCAAGCCAAGATTGCCTTTAGATTAAGGTTTAAGTAAGAAACAATGTTGAAATGGCAATTATAAGAAACTATAGGATATTTTCCGCAATGCAGAGTCAATAAAATATGATTAAAATGTGGCAATGGCAGAAAATGTAAATTTTAATTGATGGTTTACTGTAGCAAAACAGGGGAATTTTTCCCCGTTGTCTTGCGCGACGAGGAGCCGATGGCTGGGCGTGGGAAGCTCGGAGGAGGTCCCTTGGACCAAGAGCTTCGAATCGGTGGTGGCGGCGAGTCGCGTGGTGGCCGGAGGTGGCCGGACGAGCTCCGGTGGAGGTGCTGCTGGTGGCGGCTGCAGGCGGTTGAGCGGGTGCGGCCTGTTGGCGTGAAGTCTGCCACGCGCTGCTGCTGCGGGGGTGGCTGCTGCTGCTGGCGTGGGCGCTGCTGCGGCTGGCCTGGGCACGGGAGCTTAGGCGTGGTGAGCGCTGGATTGCAGGCGCGGGGAAGAGGGCGCTGCAGGCGGTTCTGCAAGCGCGGGCGGAGGGTGCGGCGGGCTGAGGAGGGCATGCGTGGTTGGCGAAGGCTGATGGTGGGTGCGGGTGTGCTGCAGGCTGATGGGCGCAGGGAAGGTGGCATGGGCTGATCTGCAGGCGTTGTTGGAGGATGCTGCGGGCGACTCTGTAGGTGCGGGAAGAGGGCGCTGCGTGGAGAGGGCACTGCATGGAGAGCGGTTGCGGGTGGACTTCAGATGGGTACGCAGGCGAGTGGGTGGAGGTGAGCGGGTAACTTCAGACGTCTGGTAAATTCCCCAGACGTCTTAAGTTACTGAGAGGGTGGCTGAATCAGTAGCTCGGTGATGGTGGTCGGCGATGATGGCGAGGAGGATGCACGCTAAGGTGCTCACGGTGATGCGGCGAGCTCCGGATGGCGGTGTGGCCTGTCACACCACACGCCCACGGTGATGGAGACTCGTCGCCACAGTAGAGGCCGGCAGTGTGGAGTGGAAGAGAGAGGTTCTCTCTGCACAGTGGTGGGTCGGTGGCGGAGGCCTCCCGAGCTCGGCTGCCTCCCTCCTCCTTTTGTAGTGACCTGCACACATTTGAAATCATCCACCCGACCAGATCCATCACATCCGCTCCCACTTGAATGGGTTCTTCACTGCACCAGCCGTTCGTCGTTGGAGCGCAGCCAGCCGTTCTTGCAAGAAGAAAATAAAATAATGTTAAAATATTAGGGCCATTTATATACAGACCCTCAACTTTTATGTTAATAAAAATAATATACCTAATTGGTTATCTAATTAGATAAATGCCATTCTAAACTAATTCTAAATGTACTTAAAGTATGAATGCAATGCATGGATTATGTAATTAAATTAAAACTATGAAGTAATCTATTTACATCCTAATTTATACTAAATAAATGTTAGAATTAACCTAATGTGTAGGCACTTAAATACTTAAATAGCCCACAACTATGGGCTAATCACTGTGCACAACCTCTATCACTGACCTTCTCAGGGGATGGATCCGTATCTACCCTTGTCTAATTCTAGTTTCGGAGAAAACTATGGGCCCACCTAATCTAGTTGGGGGAACTTTGAACCCTCGTATTCTGATTTTCCTGAGGTACCTCAAACCTGTGAGGACCTCAACGTCATTCAAAATGATCCATTCTCAAACACTTATAACCCTGGATGGTGTAATCATCCCAATTTCACATGGTTAGGCAATAATCAAAATCAAATACCTCAATATCAGCCCAGACCACAAGCTCCTCATCCATATCAGCCGCTTTAGCCTCGGCCTAACCCAACTTATCCATCTAGGCCAACTCATACAGATCAAATGACTTATCCTACAGACTCTAGCTGGCATTCAAAAGACAAATGCAGCTATGCAAAAATAGCACAGAGACGAGATCACAAAGGTTCGCAATCAACTTGTCCAGATGGCAAATCCTCGCTAATCTGGTGCACTTCCTTCACAACCTCTGCCTAATCCGAATAACGTGTCGAACCAGAGGTGCATTATGAACCCAAATCCGGGCCAAGCTCACTTTGTTTATCAGGCCCCTTCTACTCTATCACCTGATGGGATGGAGGCTTCGACATCATATATGGGTTCCAGCAGCAAGCACCTCTTTTACTCACACCAAACCAGAACCAGGCGGGATTGAATTCTGTTACTACCCGCACTGGAAAAACAACACAGGACCCACCTTATCCAAGCCAATCCCAACCTGGTAATACAAACCATAACTCCATGATAGTCATCTAGGACACCTCTATCCCAGATCAAGAACCTGGACCCATTCTAGAGGAACCATCTAAGGTTCCATTTCCTAAGCCTTAACCAAGGGAAAAAGGATAACCAAATCCGTGTCACCTGAGGATGACCTGGTTAAGCTCTTTAAGCAGGTCCATATAAACATCCCCTTGATGGATGCGATACACCACGTACCAGCTTACGCAAGATTTCTGAAAGACGTATGTACACCTAAGCATAAGCCATGAACCAAAGATGGGAATTCGATCGTACTGTCAGAGCAAGCTAGCTTTGTCATTTTGAGCAAACTCCCACCTAAGGCAAAAGACCCAGGCACCCCTTTGATCTCCTGTGAAATCGGTGATATACGATTTGACCAAGCTTTATTAGATTTAGGAACCTCCATAAATTTGATACCTACATCCTTACTAGACTACTTCGAGGAATCTGAGCTTAAACCGACAGAAATGACTTTACAACTAGCTAATAGATCAATTAAGTCACCAAAAGGAATTCTTGAGGATGTCATAGTTAGGGTATGTGATTTCTATTTTCCAGTAGATTTTATCGTCTTGGACATGGATGCTCCTGAGAATGTGAAGAATACAATGATCATACTAGGGAGACCCTTTCTGGCCACTGCTAGGGCCAATATCAATTGTGAGGAGGGCCAAATTAAATTGAAATTTGGAAGCAAGACACTAAAGATCGACATCTTTAAGGCCCAACAAGGAATTAATTGCAGAGTCATAGAACAAATTTGCGATATTGAAGTTGTGGTTGACGACTTGATCGAGGAAAACCAACTATTTCTGATCAACCACAAGAGGATCAAAACCCGCAATTAGAGGAGCCTGAACTCAACCTAGACACACCCATAGCTCCTTCCTTTGCTCCCAACACCCATCCTGAACTACCCGCTGCTGCTGACAACCCGATTTTGGAATTAAAGCCTCTTCCCGATCATCTCAAGTACGTCTTTTTGGGTTCCAATCAGACATTTCCTATGATTATCAACTCTGGACTCACACCTGATCAAGAAACATGCCTGATTTCTATTCTCCAGCAACATCGAAGAGCCATTGGATGGACTCTCGATTATCTCACTAGTATTAGCCCCTCATACTGCACACATCACATCTACACTGAAGAGGGCTCACGACCATCCTGTGAAATGTAGAGACGCCTGAATCCAAATCTATAGGATGTCGTGAAAAAGGAGATTATCAAGTGGCTAGATGCAGGGATCATCTACCCGATCTCCGACAGTCGGTGGGTGAGCCCAATCCAAGTTGTGCCTGAAAAGGCAGGCTCACCGTCATCACGAATGAAATAGAAGAAACCATACCGACCTGTATAGAAAACTCGTGGAGAGTCTGCATTGATTACAGAAGACTCAATTCCTCCATGAAGAAGGATCATTTCCCACTATCGTTCATTGATCAGATTCTTGAGAAACTAACGGGAATTCAATTCTTTTGCTTTTTGGATGGGTACTCCGGTTACAATCAAGTCGCAATCCATCCCGAGGACCAAGAGAAGACCACCTTCACCTGCCCCTTTGGAACATACGCATTCCGAAGATGCCGTTCGGTCTCTGCAATGCACCTGCTACTTTTCAGTGGTGCATGCTTGCCATATTCTCAGATATGGTAGGTGAGTACCTTGAAGTCTTCATGGATGACTGCTTGGTATTTGGTGAATCATTTGACGATTGACTCCTGCACTTGGTCTAGATCCTTAGGCGATGCATCGACGTGAACTTGGTTCTTTCCAGGGAAAAGAGCCACTTCATGGTACCGGAGGGAATTGTCCTGGGACATCTCATCTCTGAAAAAGGCATCTAGGTTGATCGAGCCAAGGTGAATTTGATTTCTAAACTCCCCATGCCTAGCTCGGTCAAAGACATCCGATCCTTCCTGGGGCACGTCGATTTTTACCATCGATTCATTCCTGATTTCTCAAAAATCGCATGCCCCCTAACTAATCTTCTATCTAAGGATGTCCCCTTTGAAATCTCCAAGGAGTGCGCTCAAGCATTTGAGATCCTACGTGATCGAGTTACCCAAGAACCTATCCTGTAGTCCCCTAATTGGTCTCAACCCTTTGAGATCATGTGCGATGCATCTGATTATGCTGTAGGGGCGGTACCTGGGCAGAAAATAGATGGAAAACCCATGGTCATCTACTACGCTAGCAAGACACTTGACGAGGCTTAGTGTAACTATACAATTACTAAGAAAGAGCTGCTAGCCGTAGTATTTGCCCTAGAAAAATTCAGATCATATATTTTGGGTTTCTGTGTTATCATATACTCAGATCACACTGCAGTGAGGCATCTCCTTGAGAAGAAGGACGCGAAACCTCAACTAATTTGCTGGATCTTGCTGTAGCAAGAATTCAATTTTGAGATTCGCGACAAAGTGGGAAAATAGAACGTGGTAGCTGACCACTTGTCCTGTCTTCCTTCTTCCGTCATCGACCTGTCGGGTCCAATCACTGGGCATTTTCCGGACGAGCACCTACTAACCATTCACAATCTCCCTTGGTTTGCTGATATTGTAAACTACTTGGTTACGGGGAAAAATCCACTAGATTGGCCAACTTCCAAGTAGGACAAATTGATTGCCGAGGCCAAGTATTATATTTGGGAGGAACCATACCTTTTCCACATCGGCAATGATCAGGTGATTTGGAGATGCATTCCTAATGACGAGGTCAATGACGTAATGTCATTTTATCACGACCAGGCCTGCAGTGGCCATTTCTCTAGGCGTAAAACCACAGCAAAAATTCTCCAATGTGGGTTCTTTTGGCTCACTTTATTCAATGACTCACAGACGTATTGTAGGGCATGTGCTCGTTGTCAGACCCTCGATAACATGGGCCCATAGGATATGATGCCCTTGAACCCGATTATTATGTGTGAAATCTTTGACATATGGGGAATTGATTTCATGGGACCCTTTCCCGGATCTAATGGCTTCGAATATATTCTACTCACTGTTGATTATGTCTCTAAATGGGTCGAAGCCGTCCCCACAAGAACGAGTGATCATAAAGTTATCCTCTGATTTATTTAGGAGAACATCTTTACCAGACTTGGGGTTCCTAAAGCCATCATCGGCGATGGTGGGTCTCATTTTACCAATGTGCACTTCCAGTCTCTGATGAAAAAGTACAGGGTGTCACATCGTATCTTGACTCCTTACCACCCATAGACTAATGGGCTGGCGGAACTGTCAAATCAAGAGATCAAGAAGATCCTTCAGTTCACTGTTTGGCCTGATCGAAAAGATTGGTCTACTTGGCTTCCGAAAGCCTTATGGGCATATAGGACTCTCACAAGACCCAATTAGGCATGTCTCCCTTCAGATTAGTGTACGGGAAGGCATGTCACCTCCTCGTCGAATTGGAGCACAAAGCCTATTGGGCAGTATGAAACTGCAATCTCAATCTTTCTAACGCAGGAACCCACAAAAAGCATCAAATGAGTGAGATCGATGAACTACGCCATGACGCGTATGAGAACTTGCGAATTTACAAAGAGCGGGTTAAGGCATTTCATGACAAGCACATATCTAGAAAGATCTTTTTCTCTGGTTAGAAAGTCCTACTTTTTGATGCCAAACATAAATTGTTCCCAGGAAAACTCAGATCAAAATGGATTGGACCTTACCTTGTCTGACAAATCTTTGGAAATGGAGCTATCGAAATCAGTCAATGATGGGAATACCATCATGAGCCCTAACTAGCTCATTTTGACCTATAAAAGAGAACAAAAGCTCCTACATAGCCAATGGAGGTCCTAATTCAATAAATAACCATTCTGAGAGAAAAGCAAGAAATAAGGGATAAAAGTGTAATTTTACCATTGTAGTACAACAACGGGTTTTCTCAAGGGCTAAACATAGGTCAAATGGTCTTAACAAGATAAAAAGTGGGTTGGTTCAAACAGAAAAGGGTTCGTGTGAATTATGGGAATTAAATGACTTCTTGTAACCCTAAAATAGATCCACTTGATTAAATAAGGTTCTGGTCAGGATAAAATTTACCTAAATCCTCTAAAAATCATATAAAAATATTCTCTAGGGTTTAGAACTTTCAATTTGGCCATTGGAACCCATTTTGACCTAGAATGGGGTCTTAAACAAATGTTTGCCCTAAATTGGGTTTTTGCATAAATTACCCAATCAAACATGGTAAAACCTAAAATCCAACCTCACCATTGGATTTCTTAGGTCCAAATTATGTTTTACCAAAATTTGGACCTAAGGGGAATTCATCCTGACCTACTTTGCAAATAGGTCCAGGCCAATTACATTTCTACCCCTATCTTTCAAAAACCCTTATGTTTGACCCCCTAGCTTCTCTTCGTTCTTTGCAATTAGGTCCCTCCACCATTATAGCAGAGGGAATCCTACTCTGGAAAGCTTGCAAGGGCGATTTCTCCCTAATTTCTCAGAGAATCCCCTTCAAAATTGAAAGGGAGATTCTCTGAGAAATCTCCTCCAATATGAACTCAATTAGAAGCCCTATTTGGTACCCAATCTCTCATGTGAACGCATGAGAGATTTGAGTCTTTCTCAAGTTTTCTCTATCGACAAACTTGCCATGCTTGGAAGCTTGGCTTTCAAGCACAAACCTGACCTCCAGGGCCTATTTAAGAGACCCCAATTCGCCCCACATCTACTAAGCTTGAATTTAGCCGGAGAAACCCCTCAATTTCATCTCTCCTCTTCCAGCCGATTTCCTCATCAAGCTCCGATGACCTCTCCCACTCTCCCTTGTCGCCTAGCCACAATACTGGTGGCAGGTTCCTCTTCCTCTTGCTCATCTGCGTCGCGCAGCACTCATCGACGCTCCTGCCTCCCCTTCGTCCTCGTCGACCTCCCTCACAGAGCACCCTTGTCTCCGGCATCGGCGATATGCACAGATGCCATCCCTACCTCCCTTTTCGTCCCTTCACTCCCAGATAAGTCCTCGCACCCTCTACTCTATTTTTCCTTCTTTATTTCCTTCAAACAACCACTGCCGCACTCCACCACCATCATCCCCTTCACCTCCGGCCACCACTTTGGCGAGTTCACTCCACATCCATAGACCACCTCCCTCCTCGCCGACCGGTCCATAAGCTCCACCCTAACTCACTGATCATAACCCCCACTCACAACACTTCGCCACTCACCCACAAGTGCCCTTGAACACACCCACACACACGGCCGCAGTGTGCCCTAGGCACGCTACCTCAGGTGGTCCCACGCCACGCCAACCACCTCTACATGTTCGTCGAACCTTGGCGAAGCTCCTTGAGCTTTTTAACGCGGTTGCAGGGCCGTTTGTGTGATTTCAGGTCCAGGGGTTCGCCGCCATTGACACACAGTAGGAAGCTCGCTTGCAAGCTTCTCCAGGCCGTGCCCACTCCAAGATCCACTCCCAAGATGCACAGGGCACTCTCGCAAATACCTCTAGGTGACCAATTGAAGCCAAGAGCCATCCCAGAAGTTGCAATCGAGCGACACCCCTCTGTTGCAGGCGCACGTGAAAGAGGGTGGGAAGTTAGTCCCACCTCGAAAAGTTGCAGAGTGCCGCACCCACTTAAAGTGATTTTCTACATGGGCTATTGCCTCCAACACATGAGGTGAGGTCCCCTCTCACCCAACCCGACGCCTCATTCGCGATCACCCCCCGTGGACCTGGTGACCCAATCTGATCGCACACCTCGCCCACAACCGCATACCGGTGGGCCTAGTCCCGGGTGTGTATCCAACCCGATTACCCAAGAAGTGGCTCTGGGAGAGCGAACCTAAGAGAGAAAAGAGAGAAGTGAGCTCACATGGGTAGGGGTAGGTTTTGCTCTGCAGAGAAAGGTGAAGTCAAGCCAAAGAAAGAGGAGGGAGAAGACAAGGCTGAAGAGAAGGCTAAGGCAGAAGAAGAAGGAGCTGAAGGAAAGAGTAAGGAAGGTAGAGAAAGAAAGAAAAGAGAAGGAAGGAACTGAAGGAAGAAGAAGCCGAAGGCCAACCGAAATAGAGAAGAAGGCAGAGGAAGAGAAAGCTAAGGCAAGGAAGTTGTAGCCAAAATCAGAAGAGGAAGAAAGAAGCCAAAGAAGAAGAATAAGGAAGGAGTCGCCAGAGAATAGGAGAAGAAGCAAAAGAAAGATCAAGCACTGTAGCATCATTTTAAGGCGTCTGATTCACAAATCAGATGTCCAATTTTGTGTTTATTCACATACGTTGGTTTCTTTAGTGCCTTACATTTATTCCTATCTTTTTGCACTATAACATTGATTTTATTGCATATTATATTCTTTCAAATTCTCAAGTTGTGATCTTGATTTCTAAACCCTAATTTGCTCCCTGTGTTCGACCTCGGACTTTCAAATTCGAGTTATAAATTGTATTTATTTTGAACGCTTTTTCGACTGTACTACAATGCAACTTTTTAAAACTCGATCAAGCGCTACAAACATTTTGACGCCGTTGACGGGGAGCAACGGATGATTTAGAAATCTTGATTACAATTGCTGATTTGGTACTAACTTGATATATCTCTTTTTGTTGTGGTTTTTCAGGGAGAAGATTGAAAGGAAGACAGCTGCACAACAAACATGCCTGGGACAGGTAATTTCTGATTAATCTCTTTCTCTTAAACCCCTCATTCTGAAAAGGAAAAAAATAAGATAAAATCAATTAGGGATACCTGCTTTCCATTTCTAGCTAAGTCACCAAGTTGCCTGATTTGATTTCAACAACAATACTGATTTGTGCACCCACTTAAGGTAACTAGGGCTACCACCTTCTTGGTTGAGCCCTAGATACCATATTTTGGCAAATTAAATTGGACCGATATTAGAGCCAAACTAAGGATTTCAATTTAGGATTTTTAGAAACACACCTTCGTAAGCAAGAATCAACTCTCCAAAAAGAGTTGTGCCTAAGCTTTGGTTGAAGAGATCTATTTAAGAAAACCTTAAAATTCAGGCTCTAAATCTCACTTGAATCTTAAAAGAAAGGACCTAAAACTTCTCAAAGGACAAATAGGTGAAGTTGACCCCCTTGTTGGGTCAACCAACCTTGAAATTAGGTCACTTTTGCACTCAATACATCTAAAGTTTAACTGGAATCTTAAGCACCCTTGCTCTTAACTAAACTGGTAGACTTAAGAGGTTAAAGTCCCCATTCTGGTCTACTTGGAACATCAGTGACAAGAGAGGTCGGGTGGGGGAAATCCTGTACCTCGTGGGGATGCTTTACTGTGTAGGGGTCATTACGGGACTCTCCCTCTTTGGCTGCTCAGGTATTTCTCAGGTGGACGACTTTCTGACTAAGGGGTATCATCTGCCCCGAACCTCTATAGTCATCCAAATTTTTGGGTGTCTTGATTGGGTCCATCGCATTCCACTCTCATCCAAACCATTGGTGCATGTTTGGTAGGAGGTCCTTAAGACCATCCTTGAGACCTCCTTTAGTGATTCACTCTCGTTGAGACCAGGCCTCGACGTCCGTGTTTGTGCAGCAACCCCACCACATAGACATTTCCTCTGATTCATCTGAACCAAATTCTCCTTCTTCCATCATCATGGCACAACTAGTAGAAGAAGAGAATAACCTTAAGAACCAACTTCAGCACCTTAATGATTTATTTCAAGCCTTTGTAAACCTACTGCAGCGTCCTATGATGTGAGATCACTACAATCTCGCTGCAGTGGCGATCGAACCTCGAGTCCAAATCCCAGCTAGAGATCCTGATTCTGAACTCAAGCCCAACATGATTTATGATATTCCTAAGTTTCATGGGCTTAATTCCGAGGATCCCTTCCAGCACATCAAATAACTCAAGCATCTGGCCCAGACCTTCGGATCAGATGTCCAAAATCGGGATATTCTTCTCATGAAGATGTTCTCCTTCTCTCTCATGGACAAAGTAGCTCACTGGTATCAGACTCAAATGCATCCAATCAACACATGGGTTGAACTATAATCTGAGTTTCTGAAAAAGTTCTTCCTAGTTGGTGGGACGAATACCTTACGACACCAGATCACACACTTCACCTAGTAGCTTGGAGAACCACTTTATGAAGCATGGGACCGTTTCCTAGATCTCATGAGAAAGTGCCCCCATCACGGAGTTACTAAATGGGAACAAGTCTAGTCTTTTTACCAGGGACTCCGTGAAGATATCCGTTTATTCGTCAATGCAACTTGTGGAGGAAATATCATGGGTCAACACGAAGGCAATGTGTGGGAGATTCTTGAGAATATGTACGAGAACTCCATCAATAATGACTCCATGGGCTTATTTGACCGGGCGAATGCCTACGCATCGATGAATCCAAGGGGAGCACATGAGACGTAGGGCTTGTCCACATCAGTCGACTTGGAATTGATGGCTAGTCATTTGGACAAGGTCTCTATCATTGAGAAGGTGGATGAGCTAACTCGACATCTACAGCGAGCCACCTCTACGCAAAACCCATTTGCACAACCGCCCTCTGGGAGGGAAGCTATGCATAACATCTATCATCGATCTTCTCAAGGGATGGACTCGTATCCACCCTTGTCTGACTCTAGGACCGGAGGAAACTCTAATCCGACCTACTCTAGTTGGGGGAATTCTGAACCCTCGTACTCTAACATTCCTGAGGTTCCTCAGACCTACGAGGACCTCAACGCCATCCAAAATGAGCCATTCTCTCACACCTATACCCTGGATGGAGGAATCATCCCAATTTTCTATGGGCGGGAAATAATCAGAATCAAAGACCACCATATCAACCTTGTCCATAAGCTCCTCGTCTATATTAGCTGCCTTAGCCTTGGCCCAACCCTACCTATCAATCTGGGCCAACTCAAACATATCAAATGACTCTTATCCTTTAGACTCTGGCTAACATTCAGAAGACGAATGCAGCTATGCAAAAACAGCACAAGGACGAGATCACAGAGGTTCGCAATCAACTCGCCCAGATAGCGAATTCCCGCCAACCTAGCACACTTCCTTCACAACCTCTGCCAAATCTAAATAACATGCCGAACTAGAGGGGCGTTATGAACCCAAATCTAGGCTAAGCCCACAAGATTTATCAGGCCCCTTCTGTTCCATCACCTGACAGGATGGAAGCTTCGACATCGTATGTGGGATTTCAGCAGCAGTCACCTATTTTACCAACTCCGAACCAAAACCAAGCAGGACTGAATTCTGTTACAACCCGTAGTGGCAAAGCAACACAAGACCCACCATATCCAAGCCACATTTAGCCTGGTAGTAACCCAAGCCCTAGGATAGTTATCCAGGATACCCCTGTCCCTAATCAAGAACCTAGACCTATTCTAGAGGAACCATCCAAGGTTCCATTTCCTAAGGCCTTGACCAAGGGAAAGAGGACAATCAAACCCGTGGCACCTGAGGATGACCTGGTCAAGCTCTTTAAGCAGGTCCATATAAACATCCCGTTGATGGATCCGATCTGCCACGTACTGGCTTACACACGATTTCTGAAAGACGTGTGTACACCCAAGCATAAGCCGCGAACCAAAAGTGGGAGTCCAATCGTACTGTTAGAGCAAGTCAGCTCTATAATTTTGAGCAAACTCCCACCTAAGGCAAAAGACCTAGGTACTCCCCTGATTTCCTGTACCATTGGTGATACCCAATTTGACAGAGCTTTATTAGATCTAGGAGCCTCCATAAACCTAATACCTACATCCCTACTTGACCACCTTGAGGAATCTGAGCTCAAATCGACAGAGGTGACATTACAATTGGCTGACCAATCTATTAAGTCACCTAAAGGAGTTCTTGAGGATGTCATCGTTAGGGTGCGGGATTTCTATTTCCTGGTGGACTTTGTAGTCTTGGACATGGATGCTCCAGAAAACCCAAGGGATGCACCAATTATACTAGGGAGACCCTTTCTGGCCACTGCTAGGGCCAATATAAATTGTGAGGAGGGCCAAATTGAACTGAAATTCGGAAACCAAATATTAAAGATTGACATCTTTAAGTCCCAACAAGGGATTAATTGCGATGTTATAGAACAAATATGTGACATCAAGGCTATGGTTGACGATCCGTATATTGAGGACAACCTGACTACTTCCGATCAACCACAAGAGGATCAAAACCAGCAATTAAAGGAGTTCAAACCTGGCCTAGATACACCCAAACTCCTTCCCTTGCTCATGACACACACCTCGAACTGCCCACTGCTACTGATAACCCTGTCCTGGAACTCAAGCCTCTTCCCAACCATCTTAAGTACGTCTTTTTGGGTTCCAATCAGACGTTTCCTATGATTATCAACTCTAGACTCACACCTGATCAGGAATCCCATCTGATTACTGTTCTCCAGCAACATCGAAGAGCCATTGGATGGACTCTCGATGATTTGACTGGTATTAGCCCCTCTTACTACACACATTGTATCTACACCGAAGAGGGCACACAACCTTCCCGTGAAATGCAGAGATGTCTGAATCCTAATCTGCAGGAGGTCGTGAAAAAGGAGATCATCAAGTGGTTAGATGCAGGGATCATCTGCCCGATCTTCGATGGTCGGTGGGTGAGTCCAATCCAGGTTGTGCCTAAAAAGGCAGGACTCACCGTGATCATGACTGAAATCGGAGAAGTCATACCGACCCGTGTGGCGAATTCGTGGAGAGTCTGCATTGATTACAGAAGCTCAATACCTCCACAAAGAAGGATCTTTTCCCACTACCGTTTATTGATCAGATCATCGAGAAACTAGTGGGAAATAGGTTCTTCTGCTTTTTGGATGGGTACTCCGGTTATAACCAGGTGACAATCCATCCTGAGGACCAAGAAAAGACCACTTTCACCTGCCCCTTCGAGACATACGCGTTCCGAAGGATGCCATTCAATCTCTGCAATGCACCCGTTACTTTTCAGCGGTGCATGCTTGCCATATTCTTAGATATGGTAGGTGATTATCTGGAAGTTTTCATGGATGACTTTTCAGTATTCAGAGAATCTTTTGACTATTTCCTCCTGCACTTGGTCCAAACCCTCAGGCGGTGCATTGACGTGAATATGGTTCTTTCCTGGGAAAAGATCTATTTCATGGTGCCTGAAGGAATTGTCCTGGGACATCTCATATCAGAAAATGGCATCCAGGTCGATCGAGCGAAGGTGAACTTGATTTCCAAACTCCCTATGCCTAGCTCAATCAAGGACATCCGATCCTTTCTAGGGCACGCCGATTTTTACCGTTGATTCATTCCTGATTTCTCAAAGATTGCGTGCCCCCTGACCACTCTGCTATCTAAGAATGTACCTTTCGAAATCTCCAAGGAATGCACTCACGCATTTGAAATCCTCCGTGATCGAGTTACCCAAGCTCCGATCCTATAGTCTTCTGATTGGTCTCAACCCTTTGAGATCATGTGCGATGCATCTGATTTTGCTGTAGGAGCGGTACTCGAGCAGAAAATTGACGGGAAACCCGTGGTCATCTACTATGCTAGCAAGACACTTGATGAGGCTCAGCGTAACTATACGGTTACGGAGAAAGAGCTGCTAGCCATAGTATTTGCCCTGGAAAAATTCAGATCATATCTCCTGGGTTCCTGTGTTATCATTTACTCGGATCACACAGCTGTGAGGCATCTCCTTGTGAAGAAGGACGCAAAACCTCGATTAATCCACTGGATCTTGCTATTGCAAGAATTTGACCTCAAGATTCGCAACAAAGCAGGGAAACGAAACGTGGTAGCTGATCACTTGTCCCGCCTTCCTTTTGAGATCATCGACCCTTTCGGACCCATTATGGAACATTTTCCTGACGAGCACCTCCTGACTATTAATACAGGGCTTCCATGGTTTGCTGATATAGTAAACTATCTAGCATCACATCAGATCCCATCCAATTGGCTGAAGGCCAAGAAGGACAAATTGCTTTCCGATGCCAAGTATTACTTCTAGGAAGACCCGTATCTTTTCCGCATCGGTGTTGATCAGATCATTCGACGATGTGTCGCGGAAGCTGAAATTCAGGACATCTTGTCCTTTTGCCATGACCAGGTGTGCGGTGGATACTTCTCAGGTCATAAAACCGCAGCGAAAGTCCTCCAGTGCAGCTTCTATTGGCTCACTATTTTCAAGGACACATACAATCACTGTAGGCATGCACTCGTTGCTAGACCTTAGGCAACATGAGCCATCGTGATATGATGCCCTTATAGTCGATTCTTGTATGCGAAATTTTCGATGTGTGGGGGATTGATTTTATGGGACCTTTTCTTATTTCGGACAGCTTCGAGTGCATTCTACTCGCTGTTGACTACGTGTCCAAATGGATCGAAGCCATTCCGACCCCAACCAATGATCATAAGGTGGTTATCAAATTCATTCATCAGAACATCTTTTTGTGGTTTAGGATTCCACATGCTATAATTTCTGATGGAGGGACCCATTTTACGAATGCTTAATTCAGGTCACTGATGACCAAATACGGGGTGTCACACCGAATCTCTATTCCTTACCACCCCCAAACTAATGGTCTAGCTGAGCTATCAAATCAGGAGATCAAGAAAATCCTCTAGGTTACTGTTCGACCTGATAGGAAGGACTGGTCATCCCAACTTCCAGAAGCTTTGTGGGATTATAGGACCGCCCACAAAACCCAATTAGGTATGTCTCCCTTCAGATTAGTGTACGAGAAGGCATGTCACCTCCCCATCAAATTGGAGCGCGAAGCCTATTGGGTAGTACAAAACTACAACCTAGATCTTTCTAAGGTAGGAACCCACATAAAGCTTCAAATGAGCGAGATTGATGAATTACACCACGACGCGTATGAGAACTCGTGAATTTACAAAGAGTGGGTTAAGGCCTTTCACGACAAGCATATATCTAGAAAGATCTTCCACCCTAGTCAAAAAGTCCTACTCTTTGATGCCAAGCTTAAACTGTTCCCAAGAAAACTACGATCAAAATGGATCGGACATTACCTCGTCCAACGAATCTTCGGAAATGGAGCCATCGAGATCAGTCCACTCAGCCATGATTCAGAACCTTTCATCGTGAACGGTCAAAGACTCAAACCGTTCATTGACCTGACCGATACAAATTTGGCTGAGATATCCTTTACCCTTCATTCTCCCTGAGCTTATTGTGGCCAGCCGATGGCGTAAAACTTAGTGCTTAATGGGAGGCAACCCGTCATTTGTGAAAAACCTGAAACCTTTCTTGACCTTACTATGCTGAATTCATATTGCACTTTAGAGTTCATCCATTAGAACAGCCGACCTCACCTCAAGTACCCGTACCTGAGTTCTGAAATCGTTCACAATAGTCTCCTCGACCCGTTCGCCCACCTAGAACCTATTCTAATGAATGATCTAAGCTGAACTCAAACCCACCTAATTTATAATGGGGACATTACAAATCATAGGCATGGAGGGGTATGAAAGTGCAAAATGCCATGAAAACTCATCTCTCAAGAAAAGGTTTCAACAAAAAAATCACATATCACAAAAGTATCAAAAAAATGAAAAAAAATCTTGAAAAAGAATAAAAAATTTTGAGAGGAGAGAAAATTTTGAGGCTATACAAATCATGAGGAGAAAAAGGGGAAAAGTGAAAAATGTCAAAAAAGGAGCATAAAATGAAAAGAAAAAAAGTCATTAATAAGAAATTAAGGGTTAACTAAGTTCTAAACCATATCAAGAAAAAGAAAATGAAAGAAAAAAAGTGCCAATGAGACACAAAAGAGACTAGTAGGAATACTGATCTTAGGCCTCTTGGGCTAAACTCCTAGGCTTAAAAATTCAAGTATCTGCTAAGATCTGGATAGTCCTCAAGAGGTTGGGAAAAATGCAAAGCTTAAGTATTAGGTCTAAGGCTTAGGGAGTATTCAGCCTCGTTAACTGACCTCTGATTTGTGGAACTCGGGAACCTAAGCACCCCAATCCACACACAGTCTGGTTCAGTACACATAAGTATCAAAATCACGCAAAAGCGTTTAAGATGTTCTGAAAAAGTTGCTTAGATTAGGAGCAGTCGATCAACACAAGTTGATTTGGACGAGTTCCCGACACGGAGAGGCGGGAAATTCCCCTCAAAGATGCGCAATAACATATCGTCTCCTCGGTGCTTGTCTCTTAGGATATTTACATATCCTACTGGGGACATGTAAGCATTATCACGAAATGTTGATTGCCAGGGTCTAGATTTAGCTACAGAATGCCAAGGGCGAGATTATCTCAAAATCTCGAAAGCCAAGGTTCTAGGGGTTGCCATGGGCGGTGCTATCACGAAGCATCAATTGCTGGGGACCCTTCGAGGATTGATGATGGGGACTAGGAATTCGATACAGACCGTGTTGAGAAGCCAATCCAAAGCTAGACATAAAAAGAAAAGAGAGAGAAAACTCTACAAACAAAGAAAATCCTCTGTCTCCCTCTTACAAAAATGCACCACAAACTGAACCGAGGCAAAAATATGTTACAAGCACGGGTGCTTTAACTGCGAAGTCCAACGAACCTTAGGATAGTTCCTGTGGGCCTTAAAAACCTTCGTAGCAGACTGAGGCTAGAGCTGGTCAGGTCCGGATCTTGGTTGGTACTTGAGTACCTCTAGGCCTACCATCGGCATTCTAACCTAATCAAAAGAAAAAAAACACTCATCATAGTTTTGAGCATTAAAAGAACTCATGGTCTAGAATCAAAGTTAAAACCTTAAAATTTTGCTTAGGGACTAGTAAAAGCTAGGCCTGGGGGTATGATAGGAACACCATCATGAGCCCTAACTAGCTCATTTCGACCCATAAAAGAGAATAAAAGCTCCTACATAGCCAATTGGAGGTCCTAATTCAATGAATAACCATTCTAAGAGAAAAGCAAGAAACAAGGGGTAAAACTGTAATTTTACCTTTGCAGTACAACAGTGGGTTTCTCAAGGGCTAAACATAGGTCAAATGGTCTTAACAAGATAAAAAGTCGGTTGGTTCAAACAGAAAAGTGTTCGTGTGAATTTTGGGAATTAAATTATTTCTTGTAACCCTAAAACAGACCTACTTGATTAAATAAGGTTCTGATCGGGATAAAATTCACCTAAACTCTCTAAAAATCATAGAAAAATATTCTCTAGGGTTTAGAACCTTCAACATTGTCATTGAAACCTATTTTGACTTAGAATTGGGTCTTAGATTGTTTGCCCTAAATTAGGTTTTTACGTAAATTACCCAGTCAAATGTAGTCAAACCCGAAACCCAACCTCACCATTGGATTCTTTAGGTCAAAATTAGGTTTTTACCAAAATTTGGACCTAAGGGGAATTCATCCTCACCCACTTTGCAAATAGGTCCAGCCCAATTACATTTCTACCCCTATCTTTCAAAAACCCTTATGTTTGACCTCCTAACTTCTTCTTCGTTCTTTGCAATTAGGTCCCTCTACCATTATAGCAGAGGGAATCCTACTCTAGCAAGCTTGCAAGGGCGATTTCTCCCTGATTTCTCAGAGAATCCTCTTCAAAATTGAAAGGGAGATTCTCTGAGAAATCTCCTCCAATGTGAACCCAACTAGAAGCCCTATTTGGTACCCAATCTCTCATGCGAACGCATGAGAGATTTCGGTCTTTCTCAAGTTTCCTCTGCCGGCAAAGTTGCCGTGCTTGGAAGCTTGGCTTCCAAGCACAAATTCGACCTCTAGGGCCTATTTAAGAGACCCCAATTTGCCCCGCATCTGCTAAGCTTAAATTCAGCCGGAGAAACCCCTCAATTTCATCTCTCCTCCTCCAGCCGATCTGCTCATCAAGCTCCAACAACTTCTCCCACTCTCCCTCGTCGCCTAGCCACAATACCGGTGGCAGGTTCCTCTTCCTCTTGCTCGTCCGCGTCACGCAGCACTCGTCGACGCTCCTGCCTCCCCTTCATCCTCGCCGACCTCCCCCACAGAGCACCTTCATCTCCGGTGTTGGCGATACGCACAGACGCCATCCCTGCCTCCCTCTTCGTCCCTTCACTCCCAGATAAGTTCTCTCACCCTCTACTCTATTTTTCCCTCTTTATTTCCTTCAAACAACCACTGCCGCACTCCACCACCATCATCCCCTTCACCTCCAGCCACTACTTTGGCGAGTTCACTCCACCTCCACAGACCACCTCCCTCCTCGCCGACCGGTCCATAAGCTCCACCCTGACTCACTAATCATAACCCCCCACTCACAACACTCCGCCACTCACCCACAAGTGCCCCCAAACACACCCACACACACAGCCACAGTGTGCCCTAGGCACGCTACCTCAGGCGGTCCCACACCACGCCAACCACCTCTTCACGTTTGCCGAACCTTGGCGAAGCTCCCTAAGCTTTTTAACACGGCCGCAAGGCCATTTGTGTGATTTTAGGTCCAGGGGTTCGCCGCCATTAATGCATAGCAGGAAGCTTGCTTGCAAGCTTCTCCAAGACATGCCCACTCTAGGATCCAGTCCCAGGCTGCACGGGGTACTCTCGCAAACACCTCCAGGTGACCAATTGAAGCCAAGAGCCATCCCAGCAGCTGCAATCAAGCGATACGCCTCTGCTGCAGGCACACATGAAAGAGGGTGAGAAGTTAGTCCCATCTCGGAAAGTTGAGGAGTGCCGCACCTGCATAAAGTGATTTTCTGCATTGGGCTAATTGCCTCCAACTCACGGGGTGAGGTCCCCTCTCACCCGACCCGACGCCTCATCTGCGATCACCCCCCGCGGACCTGGTGACCTGACCCGACCGCACACCTCGTCCACCATCGCACGTCGGTGGGCCTGGTCCTAGGCATGTATCCAACCTGATTACCTGAGAAGTAGCTCTGGGAGAGCGAACCTAAGAGAGAAAAGAGAGAAGTGAGCTCGCGCAGGTAGGGGTAGGTTTTGCTCTGCAGAGAAAGGTGAAGCCAAGCCAAAGGAAGAGGAAGGAGAAGATAAGGTCGAATAGAAGGCTAACGCAGAAGGAGCTGAAGGAAAGAGCAAGGAAGGCAGAGAAAGAAAGAAAAGAGAAGGAAGGAACTGAAGGAAGAAGAAGTTGAAGGTCAGCTGAGACAGAGAAGAAGGTAGAGGAAGAGAAAGCTTAGGCACGGAAGCTGCAGCCAAAATTAGAAGAGGAAGAAAGAAGAAGCCAAAGAAGAAGAATAAGGAAGGAGCCACCAAAGAACAGGAGAAGAAGCAGAAGAAAGAAGAAAGATAAAGCACTGTAGCATCATTTTAAGGTGTTTGATTCACAAATCAGACGTCTAATTTTGTGTTTATTCACATACATTGGTTCCTTTAGTGCCTTAAATTTATTCCTATCTTTTTGCAATATAACATTAATTTTATTGCATATTATATTCTTTCAAATTCTCAAGTTGTGATCTTGATTTCTAAACCCTAATTTGCTCCTTGTATTCGACCTCAGACTTTCAAATTCAAGTAATAAATTATATTTTTTTGAACATTTTTTCCACTGTACTACAATGCAACTTTTTAAAACTCGATCAAGCACTACAAACAGTCAACACAACCATGATTCAGAACCTTTTGTCGTGAATGGTCAGAGACTCAAACCGTTCATTGAACTCACCGATAGAAACTTGGCTGAGGTATCTTTTACCCTCCATTCGCTCTAAGCTCATTGCGCCCGACTGATGGCATTAAACTCAATGCTTAACGGGAGACAACCCATCATTTTGAAAAACCTGAAACCCTTCCTGACACATCTTATGCTGAACTCATATTGCACTTTAGGGTTCATCCATTAGAATAGCCGACTCCACCTCTAGTACTCGTACCTGAGCTTGAAATCGTCCGCAACAGTCACCTCAACCCATTCACCCACCCAACACATGTTCTAATGAATGATCTAAGCTGAACTCGAACCCACCTAATTTACAATGACGACATTGCAAATCATAAGCATGGGGGGTTATTAAAGTGCAAAATGCTGTGAAAATCACTTCACAAGAAGGATTTCATAAAAAAAATCACATATTCCAAAAAAACCAAAAAAATAAAAATTTTTTGAAGAAAAACAACAAAAATAGGAGAAGGGAGGAAATTTTGATGGCATATCATTTTTGAGGAGAAAAAGCGGAGGAGATAAAATTGTCAAAAAGGAGCACAATTTGAAAAGAAAAAGAGATAGTCATTAGTAAAAGATTAAGGAATTGACTTAGTTCTAGATTAAATCAAAAGAAAGAAAATGAAAGGCAAAAAGTTCTAAAGAAACAAAAAGATATTAGTAGGAACGCTGATCTTAGGCCTCTTGGGCTACAATCCTAGGTTTAAAAATTCAAGTAATCGCTAAGATCTGGATAGTCCTCAAGAGGTTGGGGAAAATGCGAAGCTTAAGTATTAGGTCTAACGCTTAGGGATTATTTAAACTCGTTAACTGACCTCTAGTTTGCGGGACTCGGAAACCTAAGCACCCCAATCCACACACAGTTTGGTTCAGTGTGCTTGAGTATCAAAATCACGCAAATGCGTTAAATTTGTTATGAAAAAAGTTACCTAGCTTAGGAGTGGCTGATCAACACAAGTTGATTAGGATGAGTTCACAGTGTGGAGAGGCAGGAAATTCCCCTTGAAGATGTGCAATAACATATCATCTCCTCGGTACTTGTCTCCTAGGATATCTAAATATCCTATCAGGGACATGTAAGCACCTTGTGCTGTTCAAATGCCATGGGCAGCATTATCTCTAAATGTCGATTGCCAGGGTCTGGATTTAGCTACAGAATGCCATGGGCGGGATTATCTCAAAATCTCGAAAGCCAGGGTTTTGGGGGTTGCCATGGGTGGTGCTATCTCACAGCATCGATTTCCAGGGACCCTGCGAGGATTGATGGTGGAAACTAAGAATCCGATACAGACCGTGTTGTAAGGCTAATCCGAATCTAGAAATAAAAAGAAAAGAGAGAGAAAATTCTCCAAAAATAAAGAAAAGTTATTCTGTCTCTCTCTTACAAAAATGCACTGCAAACTGAACCTGGGCTAAAACATGTTACAAGCACGGGTGCTTTAACTGCGGAGGTCAACGAACCTTAGGTTAGTTCCTGTGGGCCTTAGAAACCTTCGTGGCAGACTGATGCTAGAGGTTAGGTCCGAATCTTGGTTGATACTTGAGTACCTCTAGGCCTACTATCGACATTCTAACCTAATTTACAAAAGAAAGCACACATCAAAGTTTTAAGCATCAAAAGTCATATGGTCTAGAATCAAAGTTAATACATTGAAATTTTGTTAAGGGACTAGCAAAAGCTAGGCATGGGGGTATGATGGGAACACCATCATAAGCCATAATTAGCTCATTTTGATAGAATGAAGTTAGTAAATGCTCTTACATAACTGCCAGAGAGCCATAAGTCATTACAAATCCATTATGAGAGAAAGACAAGAAAATAAGGTTAAAACTGTAGTTTTACTATCATAACTTGAACATAGTACACCCACGGGTTTTCTGAAGGGTTGAATGAGGGTCAAATGGTCTTAAAAGGATAATAAGTGGGTTAGAACAAGCAAAAAATGGTTTGCACATGTTTTGAGAATTAAATGACTTTTGAAACTCTAAAAATAGACCTGCTTAATTAATTGAGGTTCTGATCAGGATAAAATTCACCTAAACCCTCTAAAATTCATAGAAAAATATTCTCTTGGGTTTGAAACCTTCAAATTGACCATCAAAACCCGTTTTGACTCAAAACAGAGTCTCAGACAGACATTTGCCCTAATTTAGATTTTTGCATAAATTATCCAGTCAAACGTGATCAAAACCAAAATCCAACTTCACCATTGGATTCCTTAAGTCTAAATTAGGTTTGTAACAAAATTTGGACCCAAGATGAAATTGTCTTGACTTAGTTTGCAAATTGGTCTTGTTTGATTACATTTATGCCCTTAACTTTCAAAATATTTACAAATAGACCCCCAACTTTGTTATCATCTTCACAACTAGGTCCCTACTGCCATTACTCCTATTCCTACAAGCATCGGCGACCTAAAAATGGCAAGAACTCCCTGATTCCTTGACGAATCCCTCTCAAAATTGAAAGGGAAGTTCTTCAAGGAATTCCCTTCCTTTTGAACCGCATCTTAGGCCACAATTCTCGCCCAAATCCTAATGGGAACTCGTGGAACAAATGGGTTTCCTGCTCCGGTGACATTTCCAAGCTTGGAAGCTTGGCTTCCAAGCATAAGATTCTTCTTGAGCCTTATAAAAGAAACCCTAGGGCACGGTCGTGCTCTTCAACTAGTTTTTAGCCGGAGAAACCCTCTTCTTCTCCATCTCCAACCACCTTTAGAATTAGCTCCGGCGACCCCTCTCCACCCTCGTCCTCTGGCCATCCAACCATCAAATTGGACGGCTGACACTTCTCCCCTCATCTTCGCGAACCTCTCCTGCCAACGAGAGGTCGTGCCTCTCCCTCAGTCGATGTCGCTGCCTCGTTGCACCATCCTCCTTCTCCGGCTCCGATCAACCAACATCGATGCCCTCCGTCTCTCTACCACATCCCTAAGTTTCTCTATCTCTCTCTTGCTCACTATACTTTCTTTTCCCATTCTCACAACACACGCACACCCACAAATCTGCCCTCAACACCGTCACCTTCTTTCGCTCCGGCAACACCTATCCACCGTGCCACTTCACAAATCGCACCGCTACCACCCCCATAAGCTTCGCCATCACTCCACACACAAAATCCCTAACCTAATTCCACCTATCGCTCATCCAAACTCACCCCCGAACACACCCTCTCACACACACAGTCTGATTCCACCTCGCACGCATGGACCTTGCCATGCCTCACAACCACCACTGTTGCACTTGCCGTGGTTCAACGATCCTTCCTAAACCTTTTGACACGGTCGAAAGGTCTTATTGTTGATTTCAGGTACTCGCCCCCTTCGCCATTGATGTAGCAAGCCTCGAGCTTGCTTAAAGCTCTATGCAGACCTGCAGCTCCAGGTCCTTGACTCCAAACAAAGCAGAGTTGGTCCAGGAACATACCCTCGAAGTCAATTGGAGCCATTGACCGCTCCTTACTCGTGAATTGGGCGAAGGAAGTAGCAGCAGCGTGCACGAACAAAGTGGGGACAAATAGTCTCACATCAGAAGTTTACGAGCGGTAGCTGTGACATAAATTGAAAAAGTGTCTGGGGCTTATTGCCTCAAACATAAGGGGTGAGGTCCTTCACACCCCTCACGTGCCTCATCCGCGACCTCTCCTCCATGGACCTGGTACACCCGACCTGCCTAAAACCCACACCTCGGCTACCACCCATGCCGGTAGCCCTGGTCCCGGGTGCGCTCTAGGTTCAAAACCCGATTGCCCGGTACTGTGGAAGGCTCTGGGAGAGTGTGACCCAGAGAAAGAAAGAGAGATAGTACGCGGGGGCAGGGGGTTTTGCTACAGAGAGAAACGGTTGACACTTAGCCGTTTGAAGGACCTTCCCCCTCTATGTGAAGAAGGAGAACAGAGAAAGAAAGAAGAAAAGAGGAAGGCTTGAGCAGAAGAAGATAAAGAGAAGGTGCTACACAGGAAGAGAAGAAGAAGAGAAGAAGCTTAGAGAAAGAAAGAAGCTGCACAAGCAGAAGAGACACCCTTGAGTCTCTAGCACTGTAGCACAAACTATTTAAGTTGTATGATACATTTAATTAACATATATTTGAGACTTTGGTTTAAGTGTTATTTGTGAGGAGTAATTGGTGATTTAAATTACCATTTTACTCCATTCTTTTTACATATTTATCCTGACATTATTCTTATTGCAATATCTATTCTTGAGTTAAATTGTGATCTTGAGTTTTGAATTCCATATTACTCCCTGTGTTCGACCTCGGACTAAAAATTCGAATAATAAATTTATTTGTTTGAGTACTATTTTGGCTATATTACAACGAAGATATTTTAAAAGATCGATTTATCGCTTAAACATACGTATCACTCCAAAATGTTTAAGTATAGTGCAAGTATAGTGCTTAACCTATTTAAGTGCATTAGTTTAAATAGGGTTAATATAAACATGCATGCTACTGAACCATTTTTGGTCAATTGCATTCTTTTATTAAATATTCTCAAGGAGGCTTTATTGAGTCTAAAACCTTAATCTAAAACCCTAAACCATTGTGAAATCATCTTTTAACTTGAGAATGAGATTGAGTTGAACTTGATATATACAACTACCTTGAAACTCCATATCTTCTTGATACACTTCTTTGCTTTGGCCTCCAAACTTCTTTGTTCTTGAACATGAATGCTTCAAATGGTTTGGTTTGTTTACATACAAGTTAGCTCAAGCAAGGAAAACGATAGAATGGTTTTGTTAATACCAAAACAAGAACCAGAGCTTGGACAAATAACACATACCTTGTGTGTTAGCCTATATGAACCAAGTCAAGGTTTTCTTGTCCACTTTCTATTGTATTCCAAAGATACTCGACATGGGACAAGTTTCCTCTAAAAGTAATCTATTTCGACATAAGTTAGAAACTGTTGGCTAGGTTCCCTCTTAGATCTTAACTAGAAATTTATTATTTAACTTAGCAATCTTCTCTCTGAGAAGGTGCCTAAGAAAAGGTTGACTTCTTTGGTGAGTCAACAACCTCAGTGACTTTATTTTCTCAAGTACCAAGAGCATGAGACCAATCGTGATGCCAACATACTAATAACCGCACTAGTTTTTTTCTCTAGATGATCGTTTTCACTATCCTTCGACCCAACCCCCCTTCCACATCCTTTCCATCGCAAATCCTCCCTGCACATCAGAAACAAAATCTTTTGCTCAATCAAACTCTTTGGACTAGGGCCCTCTTTTTCCCATATCAATCTATGCATATGGTTGATTACCAGAGTATCCTTTAAAAGAGTTCAATATCCCAATTTTATTGTCACTTCACGATGGAGACTTGATCTATAAACTAACTACTTATTCTAAGTAGTAACTCAACTCAGACTTAGTGATAGCCACTAAGAGCGAGCTAGCGCTTCCCTCCTTTCTCTTCTTCCCTCTCGCGAAAAGGCTTGGTGCATCCATATGGGGCTCCAATTGACCGATTGGGGCTGATTGGAGGCCCCCACTGCCGGTTCTCCTTCTCCTCCCTCCAGAACCTTCCTTCGGCTTCAAGAGTGACATGCACAGAGTGTTGTGGTTGGGTGCAGGCATGGCAACAGCGAAAGCAGCAGTGGGTTGGCTGGCGTGGGCGGGGCTTGTCCTCTCCATTGATGCTTGGTGCTATGTTCGGTGCTTCTTCGTTTGTAGCCTCTATCGCAAGTTGCAGCCCTGATCGTGAGCGAGGTGACGTGAGCAATGGTGTGCGGCGACGAAGAGACAGATCTAGCGTTCACGTCTGATGGCTTAGTCGGCTGTCATTGTGTGATGTTGCTTGTCTTGTTTTGCGTGTAGGTCGTATAGCACTGCGGTTTGCTTGTTGCTCATTTGCTATTAGATTATTTCATTCTTTTTCTTTTCTTTTGGTGTGGTTGTTTTGTTACAGATCACGTGTAACCCTAAGCTTATAAGGCTGAGTTCGATTTTATCCTTTTGGTTGATCTTTTCGATCTCATTGGCGCATTCTTCAAGCTTTATCTTATCGGTGCCTTGCTATACCTGAGCATAGGGTCGCCCTCCTTTGGGAGGTCGTCCGATTCCTGATATTAGGACGTATTCTTTTTCTTTCTCATTTGTTTGTTATCTTATTTTTTATTTTTGAGTTCCCTTGTTTATGGGACATATTTCCCCCCTTTGTGGGTGAGGTTTTTTCATCTCTTCCTTCTCTTATGGAATATCTCTTGTATCAAATTTTTCCCATCGATGAAAATTTTATATTAAAAAAAAAACTCAAACTCGGACTTCAATCATTAATAAACCGCATCGTCACGTAATAAGAATAAAATATACGGTTCTCTTTCCTTCAATTTTTTTTTTTTTATCAAGAAAACGATGTGATGATTCATGGTCTATTCGGCTGGCCTCATTTGTTGCTAAAGTATCAATCCAAATTTTGCGGTTGGGCTCCTATTACGGCGAGGGCCCATGACCCATGGAGATAGCAACGTCCAATTCATGACCTATGCTTTGTTTAATTTGAATCGTGCACGACAACAGGACCATATATTTAATTTAATTATTTATGGTAATCTGTGATTCTAATAGCCATAGAGAGTCCCAACACTTGGGGAGTGAAAACATCGAAGGCTTACATGCTCAACAACATGTCATAGAAGTGCCGCTGTAATAAACAGTACAAACGGGCCTTTAAGCCGGAATGGGCAAATAGATGAGGAGGCCCATTTCCATCTGACTGGATGGAATACGTGGGATTTGGCGTGCAAACCGTTGGCTGTTAGTAAGAATAGCAAATAACACCTATCAAAATGTGTAAGCCAATATCAGGTAGAAAGAGAAATTATAAATAAAAGGAAAGGATTACTTCACTCCAACCGCAAAAGTAGAAAGGATATTAGCAGAATAGGTCATTTTATTGACATTAACTTTTTCTTTCCTGAATATAATGAAGATATCAATTCAATATCTGCTGGAACATTTCACTCACTAAATTAGACCTACCTACGTTTGGAAGCTCCAAGAGGATATAATGGGTGTGGAGACAAATCACAGTAGGTGCGATGACCAGAAAGATGTAATCACACAACTATACATACAGCTTTACCCATCAAGTTCCCAACTGCCATAGTTCTTGAGTAGGTGGAGATTACAAGCTCTCTCTGCGAACGGGTACCATGCAAGTAACTGTAATCAGGTGTCCCAAACCAAATATAATGTGGAGGGCTGTTCAAGGGCTAATGACAAGGTACACGAGTGTGGGGACTATGGACCTGTGTGGATGAGGATAAGTAGAAGGATATCCCTTTTAAGAGGGTTTGAAACATTATTCGTGAAGGATTGTTGCACTATTCATCACTTCTATCAATATCCAAATTAAATCATTCCATTATAATATATCAATACTAATATATATTAAAATATATTTATTATATCACATTAACTTACTCGTACTGATATCTTAATATTAAATAAATATGTACCAACGTTAATCAATACATCACTCATTTTATCGTATCACTTGTTCCACCACTTAAAAGAGCATCCCTCTTCACTTATCCTATCCATACAATACTTTCTCGCATCTAAATACAGCCCCAGCCATGAAGCTTGGCCACCTTGTCAGGTCATACTATCTAGGACAATTAGTATATGTATCGTGGGAATCCATTGAACTAAGGTGGAGGGATCATAGGTGCAAGACGCTCATAGCTGGAGGTTAACTTCTACTCGATCGTATCAGTGGTCAAATTTAACCTCTTCGGCGGTTGGATATGTGAACAACTGATGGCGTTGAACATGCAAATTAGAAGGTTCACCTTTGCTTAACTTGAAAATCTATGAACTTGCGTCAACCGTCCGGACATTCAAATGTTGTTAGTTAACTAGTACGTTTGGTCAACCATATCAGAACGTTCAACTATCAACTATTTTAGATCGAGAAGGCCTCTGGGCTACATGAAATTTCAGACATTTATAAGTGTATGTGCAATGCGAGTCCATAGAATTTAAGCAGCCTCAGGTTTGCGCGCCTGCTTAGAAGGTCGTGTCTTCATCTTCATACTTTTTTGATCTACTCTACCCTTTTGATCGAAACATGTATGTATTGGCATCACGTATCTATCGTCTATTTCCGTCGAGTACAACCTCTCTCATGATTAATTGACCTTGCATCTAAACTTTATCCTGTACATTTATCGACGAAGAGGCCACAATAGTAGCACACACCTTCCCCAGTCCCATGTTCACAATCACTTCTGTACGTGACTTTGTCACTCAGATGTGCATCTCATGCCACGTGTCACTGTTCATGTTTCCTCCCCTGTTTTCTCCATTATCCATTGGAAATGCTAGAACTTTCTCAAAGTAAAAGAAAGTGGACAAGCATGATGGTCCGCGGAGTTGGGGATAGATATATAGGCAATAATTTCAAATCTGTGAACAAACCAGTACCATCACGATATGTGAAAGTGTGCCGAGAAAGTGGGGTTGGCCGAACAAAGAGGAGGACGTGTGGGATCGGGTTAAGTTCAAATGAGAGTGTATGCATGAATGCAAGTTCATCTGGGTCAAAGGCCATGGTCTAAAATGGTCCTGCTGTGTACTGTTGGCTTTTGAAGGAAAATTGGTGACAAAAGACAAGCTGATCAAGTGGGGGAATTAGATTGACCCTTCATGCTTCTTATGCAAGAGGGAGGAGGAGAATAAAAGTCACATTTTCTCTCAATGTTCCTACTCAAAGGAGGTTTGGATGGGCACTTTGACCAAGCTTAACCTCCAGCCTTGCCTTGGGGACTCTATTCAGAGCATTATGGACTATGTCATGATCTTTGGTATGGATAAATCAAGGCTTAGGAAGGCACTTTGCTGCACCATTTGGAGTTTGTGGAAAGAGAGAAACAAAAGGCTGTACTCGAATAAGCAAGTTACTGAGAGAAGTCTTATAGAGTCCATCCCAGAGGCTTTGTACCATGTGAACTAATTATTGTGGGGTATATGTTTTGTTGTAAAACTTTTGGCATTGTATTGAGGGGCTCCCCTAACTCCGCCTACGTTGAGGTTCGTGTGTCTTTTCATTACCGGTCTCAAGCCCGAGTAAAGGAGGAGGGTTGCGTTAGATAGCCGATAGCCAGCGTAAAATTTGTCGGATCTTTAAACATGGATTCTAGCAAACACTCAGATTTCATTGAGGCGTTCCCCACTTGCGATGCGCTGCATCAGCGCCCGGGTGTAGTGAAAATGAGCAAAGGTTCTCGCATGAGGAACGCATGTGAGTAAAGAAGTTAGTTCTGCTACATCGCCGCTCGTATGTAGTCCAAAATGAGAAAGGGTTCTCACATGAAGAACATATGCGAGTAAAGAAGTTAGTTTCACTACATCGCCGTCCGAATGTAGTTCAAAATTAGCAAGGGTTTTTGCATGAGGAACGCATGCAAGTAAAGAAACTAGTTCCATCACTTCGCCATCGAAGTGTGTCACAAAGAATGTTGAAATTCGGTAGTTAGAATATTGGTACTTTGACCAGCAAGCTCATAGAGATTGTGGATATAATGGTACGGAGAAGGATTCAAATTCTTTACTTTCAAGAGACTAAGTGGGTTGGAGAAAAAGCAAAGGAAATTGAGAGAACATGTTTCAAACTGTGGTATTCAGGAAGGGACAAAGGTAGAAACAACGTAGACATTATAATTCATAAGGATTTGAAGGAGAGTATGGTTAAGGTTAAGAGATTCGGTGATAGAATTATTTTAATAAAATTAGTCTTAGAAGAAGTGATCTTGAATGTCATTTCAATTTATGCACCTCAAGTTGGTCTGGAGGAAAGAATAAAGAATAAATTTTGGGGGGAGCTTGATATGATAATTCAAGGAATCTCACAGAGAGAAATGATTTTCTTGGGTGGAGATTTAAATGGTCATGTGGGAAAAGATGCTTTAGAGTATGCAGGAGTGCATGGAAATCATGGTTTTGTTGTTAGGAATGAAGAAGGGAAGACTTTCCTTGATTTTGCTATGGCTTATGATCTTTTCATAGCAAATACTTTCTTCAAAAAATGAGAAGAGCATTTTATTACCTATAAAAGTGGCTTAATAAGAACGCAGATCGATTATTTTGCTTTGAGAAGAAGAGATAATTTATCTTGTAAAGATTGCAAGATTATTCAAGGGGAGAGTTTAACTTCTCAACATCATCTTTTGGTGTTGGATGTTCATTTGAAGAAGGCAAAGAAGAGAAAATTAGTGTCTAAGAATTTGAGAATTAAATGGTGGAATCTTAAGAAAGAGTAAATGAGATTTAAAAAGAAGATAATGCAACAAAAGACTTGGGATCTTGATGGTAGTGTTGATGAAATGTGGTTAAATATGGCAAACTATATTAGGAAGGTGGCAAAGGAGGTGTTAGACGTGTCTAAAGGAGGTGTTCCAGGACAATAGGAGGCTTGGTGGTGGAGTGAGGAAGTGTATGAGAAGCTTAAAATTAAAAGTGCCTACTTTAAAGCCATATATCGAGATAAGACAGATGAAAATATGGAAAACTACAAAAGAGCAAAGAAAGAAGTAAAGAAAATAGTTAGTGAAGCAAAAGCAAAAGCTTGGGAGTATTTTATGAGAAACTTGATTCTAAAGAAAGTGAAAAAGATATCTTCAAGTTAGCTAAAGCAAAAGAGCGAAAAGTAAAGGACCTTACACATGTAAGATATATCAAGAATGAAGAAGGAAGGGTACTTATAGCTAGTGATGATATAAAAATAAGATGGAAAAGATATTTCATAATCTTTTTAATGAAAAATAAAAGAATGATATTATCTTAGAGGAGTTAGCCAACTCAGAAGATTATGTGAATCAGGCAAGTTATTAAAGGATACAAAAGAAAGAAGTAGAGGAGGCTTTGAAAATGATAAAAAGTGGGAGGGTTATTGGGCCTGATAATATTTATATAGACGTTTGGAGAATGATGGGAGAACGGAATATAACTTGGCTCACAAATTTATTTAATACTGTTTGGAGAGGCAAGAAGATGCTAGAGGAATGGAGGAAAAGTTTTGTGGTACCTTTATACAAGAACAAGGGTGACATACAAGATTGTTCCAATTATAGAGGTATTAAGTTGATGAATCATATGATGAAACTTTGGGAGAGAATAATTGAAAGAAGAGTGAGGCAAGTCTCTGTAATAATTGAAAATCAGTTTGACTTTATGCTAGGCCGGTCTACTATTGAGGTAATACATCTCTTGAGACGTATGATGGAGACATACAAAGTTAAGAAAAAAGGATTTACGTATGATTTTTATTGATTTTGAGAAGGCCTATGATTCTATCCTAAGAGATTTCTTGTAGAGAATTTTGGAGAAGAGACAAGTGCCAGTTATATATATCAACCTCATAAAGGATATGTACTATGAAGCAGTAGCTTGTATAAAGACTAAGGATGATTTGACGGACTACTTTGATATCACCATTGGTCTGCATCATGGTTCAACTTTAAGCCCTTATCTTTTTGCCTTGGTCATAGATGAGTTGACGAAGCATATCTAAGTTGAGGTGCCTTGGTGTATGATTTTTACTGATGACATTGTGTTGGTTGATGAGACAAGAGATGGAGTGAACAGAACACTTGAGCTTTAGAGAGAAGCCTTGGAAGATAAAGGATTATGCATAAGTAGGACGAAGACTGAGTATATGGAATGCAAGTTTAGTAGTAGAGGGAATAATAAAGGGATTGATGTAAAAATTGGAGAAGAGTGCATTCTAATAAAAGATGTTTTTAAGTACTTGAGATCCATTTTCCAACAAGATGGTAGAATTGGTGGAGATGTTACACATAGGATTAATGCAGGGTGGTTGAAATGGATGGGTGCATCTAGTGTTCTCTATTATAAGAGGGTTCCTTTAAAAGTTAAAGGAAAATACTATTAAGCTGCGGTAAGACCAACCATGTTGTACGGTTCTGAATGTTGGGTTATAAATTATAGGCATGTACCGAAGATGTCTATGGCAAAAATGAAGATGTTAAGATGGATGTGTGGTTATATATGAAAGGATCGTATTTCAAATGAGATTATTAGAAAAAAGGTTAGGGTGGCACCGATAGAGGATAAAATGAGAGAGGCATGTCTAAGGTGGTTTGGACATTTATAAAGAAGGCCACTAGATGCTCTAATTAGGAGATGCGAGAAGTTTGAGGCTGAACCTACTAAGAGGGAGTGAGGAAGATTAAACAAGTGTTAGAAGGAAACTATTAAGTATGACATTAATTATTTTAATTTAAGTTCTGAAATGATTGAAAATCAATCTGTGTAGAGGCAAAGAATCTAAATAGCCGATCCCACTTAGTGTAGGAAAAGACTTGATTGTTATTGTTGTTATTGTATTGAGGAGCTCCCCTATGCTCTGATGGCTTTTGTAGCAACTCATCTTATACTTGCATTAATTTATACAGTTAAATTTAAGTAACACAACCTTTTACTCAAAAGTGTATTCAGAGATGATTGGGATATCAAGAAGCTAAGATTAACGTCAGCTTGAAACTTAAAAAATTATAAGAATTAGCATGTTTTTATATAAATAACAGAAATCGTCTCAACAATTATATATGGGATTCAGAGTTTCTGAGGGTTATAAATGTTTTTTTACTGATTTTGGTGGGTTTCTTCAATTAAGAAATTCTTGGTAAAATCACCACCATCTTCTCCAAAATGGTGGTCGTGGCATGAAGCATCTGAATTCTAAGTACTCAAGCAACTAAATCCAAAGAAATGCATGCGGTAGGAGATGATTCAGCCATCTTTACAGACTGTCTACCAGGTTAACCAATCATGAAATGAGTAGAATTAATTTTGAAATACTCTAATTACTTAGGTTCTGTTTGGTAAGGAGAATAAATTTATGGAATTAAGTCGACAAATAGGAAATGAGTGAAATAAAATGATGAAATAAATGAATCCACTCATTAGAATATTTTAGCAAGTTAAAATTATTCTATAAAGAAATCAGAATAACTTTATTTTAGATGAAGTGAAACTTAATCTAGAAAAATTTGACATAACTTCACTTAACTTGACAACCAAATAAGATCCTAGAGAAAATTCCAAAAAAAACCAAGTACATCAAGAGATCCAATTGTATAACCTTGCCCTTGCAAATGATCGTGATGGAAAGGCCTCGTTACACAATGGAGTAGATCCTTGCTATAAGCTTTTGCCTTGAATTGGTTGCTGGTTGCCAAAGGTCAAGTCAATGTGGTTTCTCACCATCAAGAGTATCAATTTGCACACGTCTACATACTTTTATGTTGGTTCCCATGCACTCTGGGAATGAATGCCTTGTATTATGACATGTGCCTTGCTAAGGGAGAGAACGTGGGTTATAGCATTGAATGTGACCGTCGATTAACTTCTTTTTCTCCAACAACGCCATCTAACCGATATGTAATTGTATGACAAGATGCGATTTTCAAATCAAGGAGTTGATATTATTAGGTTTACACGAGACCATACATAGAAATTGAGGTGGTGATACTCACCAACACAACTCAAGCAAGTATAGTTCAGGCATTCATAAGACTTGTCAGAGGCAATAACCACCTTACAGATAGAGACGTAGAATAACTTCTATTTAAAATTAAATTGTATCGATACAAAAATATCTTAAAATAATTTATCATCGATGTAAAAATCTTTTGAAATAGTATAAAATCAACTAAAATAATTTATCAATAGTATAAAGTAATTTATCATCGATGTAAAGTAATTTATCAACTATACATTTAAAGTTAAAGAATGTAATAATTTTTTTAAATATGATGAGGATCACCATACAACAAATTTTATATTCTTTTATATTTTTACATTAAATATCAATTATAAAATATATTCAGTTATGTAAAGTATAAAAATAATACATATAACTTTTTTCATATCACTTTTTACGTTAATACATTTATTTTCCTACTTTTCTAACTATTTTCTCCACCACCCCTTCGGGTTCTAACGATTTACGTACGTACTTTCCAACTCGATCCATGGCCTAGATTTATGGGCGTAAAACTAATTTAGCCACGGCCTCGACATTCAACGAAGGGGCTGCCATCAATCCTGGGCTTGATCCTCCGTGGACGCTTCGTTTGCCCTTCCGACGGATATGGGAGTGCTGACCATCGGCTGAGACACCGAGACAATAGAACTCATCAATATTTTCAATCAACATAAATTCGTGCTGATCAATCATTGGGATTCTTTCTCCTGCTGCCTTTTGCAGATGGCTCCATCTAGATAATTGGAGGCTTTTTATATGCGAAGTCACCTCCCCTACCGAGAGGCCCAACCCCAGACAGAGTCACAACAACGGATAGGCACAGTTGACGGTGTAATAAACATTAGAACATGCAAGAATATCATGATCATATTAAAATTCGTACAGAATAAATAGATGATATGCGACAAAAAAAACATTATTATTACGGATAAAAAAAAGATATCCAAAAATTCACAGGAAATTATAATCAAATCACATGTGACACACAAAAAAATAAAGAGAAAGTTAAAAATACTATACAAATGTGTAAGAGTTTACAATACTAAACTGAAAGTGGAAGAAAACCATCGCCTAGGACTTCAAGTAGTTCTGGTATTTGTAGACTCTCAGTAACAGAGTTTGTTACATGTTGTGAGTTGTTACAATAGCTCACATTCTATATGTTAACAAAATTGCCCTTGAAATACATTTATGTTAATACCTCCCGGCAAACTAATGGTCTTTCAATAGACTTGAAGCTTGCTACAAAGATTTGAAAATTGTACTGAAGCTAATGTTTTGGTAAAGATATCTGCAATCTGTTGATTGGAGACAATACGTTTGACACATAATTCCCTAGCAGCTACTTTTTCCCGAACAAAATGGAAATCGATTTCTATGTGTTTAGCTTGGGCATGGAATACTAGATTTACTGTCATGTATGTTGCACTTATGTTGTCACACCAAATGATCATCGTGGATGATAGTGAAATTCCAAGTTTAGTGTTCAGAGAAGTAATCGACTAGACTTCAGTTGTAGTGTTTGCTACTGCTCGATATTTAGCTTCACAACTTAAGCAACCAATAGTGGATTGTTTTTTTGAACTCTAGGAAATGATGGAATTACCAAGATGGATTGCAATTCCTGACGTCGATCGACAATCATTAGTTGAGCTCATCCAATCTGCATCTGAATACGCATTGAGACTAATGTTGTTGGATTTATGGAAATGAAGAAAATATTGGATTATTCCCTTGAGGTAGCGGAGGACTCATTTAAGGCTTTCATAATGCTCGTTTGTGGGAGCATGCATTCTTTGAGAAAGTTGATCACAAAAGAAATATCTAGGTGTGTGAAAGTTAGGTACCGAAGGCTTCCCAATAGCTATCTGTATGTTGTTGGAGAGGAGTACAAAGGACTATTAGTATTGTCAAACTACTACAACGACTAAAGAGTCTTAGGCATCTGAACAGGTTTAATGCCTTCAAAATTGTATTTATTGAGAAGGTCTGCAATATATCTTTGTTGCGATAGTGAAGTTCCAGAAGCATGTTGACGTAGTTCGATCCAGAGAAAAAATGATGGAAAGCCTAAATTTCTGATAGGAAATTCTTTTGATAGTGAAGAAATTATAGCTTCAGCTAAATGTGCATGTGAAGCAAGCACCAAAATGTCATCGACATAGATTATAAAGCATATTTTGTCAGTCCTTTATTCTGTACAAATAAGGAGGTGTCAGTTTTGGAGCCTTGGAATATCCTTTATTGATGAGAAACTGATTTAATTTGTTGTAACAAGCGTTTAGAGCTTCTTTAACCCCAAATAAAGACATTTAGTTTGCAAACATATGTAGGAAACTCAAGATGAATAAATCCTTGGGGTTGCTCCATATATACTTCATCATCTAAATTTCCATGAAGCAAGGCGTTATGGACATTGAGTTGTGTTGTGTGCCAATTCTAATTGACAGCCAGTGTTAACAAAAGTCGGATAGAGGTTGTTTTAATCACAGGGCTATAAGTCTCAAAATAGTCCTTGTCTGGTTGTTGGTGAAAACCTTTTGCCACTGATATAGCTTTATGTTGTTCAACTGAGCCATCAGACCTTTGTTTTATCATATAAATCCATTTGCTACCAATAATATTCATGTTGGATTTCCATTGAGCCATGACCATGTATTGTTTATGAGTAATGCATGAAATTCATCAAACATTGTTTGACGCCAACAAGCTTGTTTGCTAGCAATGGAATAGCAGGTTGGTTCAGACTCTTCTGTGGATAACTGAAGAACTTCTGGCAGTGGATATAAGGAAGCACTATACACTTTCCTCTTGTGTATACCATCTGTGGCCCTGGTCATTGGATGAGTGCACATAGGACAAGGTTCAGATAAAGGTGGAGTATTTTTGGTGGCTGACATGGGTGAGTTCCTATCAAGGGTGGTGTTGGAACAGGGAGTCATGTTTGGTGGTGATTTTGGAGAGAATACTTGGTGGTGGTTGTCAAAAGTTGATCTGGAATAGAGGTTTGTATAGAATTTTTTTCTGGAGGATCGTAAATATATGGAGGAACATTAATGGCCGCTGAATGTGAAGCGCCAGAAGGGTGTTTTTGTGTAGAATGGAAGGTTGTAGTGGTCATGAAACTAGGGATAATTTCTCATAAAAAATCACAAAACATGACAGGACAAGTTTCTTTGTCACTGGATTATAGCGCTGATAGGCCTTTTGATAGGCACTAAAGCCAAGAAAATATGGAGGGAAGAGCGAGCTTGTAGTTTGTTGGTGTTGTACATACGGTTTTAGGTATGGATAACACCTACATCCAAAGACCCCATAATAAGAATAATATGATATTGTGCCATATAAAAGTTTATGAGGTGATTTATGATTAGCATTGGGAGATGGCAGAACCTTAATAATTTGAGTGGCATGGTAAGCTGCATGATACCAAAACTTGTTAGGAACATTTTTTATTTTTATTTTTCACAAAATACAGGAGCCTATATTATTCATCCCCCATCCTTTGAGGCCAGAAAAAAGGGAGGCAGGAGGACTAGGTCAATATCTGCCCCATATAGGAAAGGAAGGGCCACGATTCATGGCCTAGTACATCAAACAAAAAATTGAAAGACTACGAGGACATTTGCTTCAAATAATAAGGCCCAACAGTAGCATTTCTCCAAGGTGTCGATTTTTCCTTTTCACACACCCATTTTGATGTAGGGTGTGTACGCTCTAGAGAATCGATGAAGAACACCTTGTTGAATGAACCACTTATGTAATCTTAATTTGAAATACACCACCCCAACCAAATGAAATGCTTTAATATGTTTGCCACATTGTTTATGAATCATAGCAAAGAAGTTAGTGGTGACTCTGTAAACATCTCTCTTCTATCTTAACGAAAAAATCCATACAAATTTTAAGAAAATCATCAATGTAGCTCACATAATATTTGTATCCTTCAAAAGAGAGTAAGGGAGACTACCATACATCAGAAAATATTATATCAAAGGATCCGAAGTTGATAGTATCGGTATAGTATAGAGGTACAACATGAGCTTCTGCCTTGCATAATATGGAGCATGGAGAGGAATTATTACTTCCAGAATTGACTGGAATATTATTTATAAAAAAAAGCTTGACGTAGAATTTTATTATTAGCATGGCCTAGGCTTTTGTGCTGCAACTTCAAAGGTGCTGGAGAGGATTTGACTGATGCAGCCATTGCCTTTACGCAACCTTTCTCCTTAGGTAGCTAGACTTGATAGAGCCCCTTCTCAATGTGGCCTGTCAACCGGGTTTCCTTGCTCCGAATATCCTTAACTACCACAGAATCAGGATACAATTCAAAATAACAACTATTATCATTGGTGAAACAAGAAATGCTCAATAAGTTGTTAGATACTTGTGGGACTATTAGAACATTTTGAAGATGTAAATCTTTATGTTTAGTGGAGATGGTTTTATGGCGAATGTGAGATATGCACTCACCACTACCATTGCTGAATATAACTCAATCAAAACCATCATAATCAAACCCATTGTCCAAGGTAGTGACAGAATTTGAAATGTGATGCGAAGTGCCTGAGTTAACGATCCAAGCTTGAGTGCCTGGATTGGATGTAGTCACTAAATTGACCAATGGAGGGGCATCATACCGATACTAGCAGTGTAGAGCAGAGTGATTGATTTTTTCACATATTTGACATTTAATTCCTGCTTCAAAGAAATGGTTTTGGGCAGGAGGAAACATATGAGAACGACCTCCACTAGAATTTGAATAAGTTCCTCTAGGAGATGTTCCTTAAGCATGATTACCACTTTGTGCTTGATAACCACCCCTGACGGTATGATTAACAGAAATAACAAGTTGTTGTTGACATAGTAATCATTGTTCATGTTTAAGTAGTAAGCTGACAACTTCATGAAAGGATAAGTTACCCTTAAGTGATAGCAGATACAATTGCATCATAATTTGAGCTTAGGCCATTTAAGATAGCTAAGATGATATCTGTTGGTGCAAGGGCATCACGATTATTAATTTTGATGATAACAAAACACTTGTTATTTAACATTGCATTTGAGTTTGAGTTTCAGGATAATTGCAAATGGATACAAGTGTGAAGGAGCTCAAGCTCGCATCCATGGTGGATTGGAGGAGCTTGATGGAGGAGGAGCTTCGTGTGGAGCGAAAGCTTGAAGACAAGAAGAATGGGATAGATTCCTTTTTATCTTGTTCTTTGTTTTTGTATGTTTTTGTTCTTTGCCTTTTACTTCCTTAGATCTTTTGTTAAAGAGCCTCAAAGTAACAAAATAGTAGTCCTAGGATCACTTACTCAACCCTAGGATATTTAGACATCTCGTAGAGAGCTTAAAAATTCAAAATAGGTTTCAATTAGCCTGATCAGATGTCTGATCTTAGACTTTAAGATGTCTGACAGTTTGATCAGATGTCCAAACACTTAGGCTAGACTTAGTGCTTTCTGTCTATTAATTTCAGACGATCAACCTTTAGTCTAGATGTCTTAGAAGACGTCTGAGGACCTTACCAGATGTCCAACTAGAGGACCGTTGGCTTGAGAAATCTAATTGTTGAGGATTAACCCTTAACATAATTCACATTCACTTTCAGATATCCGTAGTGTATCCCAAACTTCTGATAAGTAGACATTAGGCTAACATTTGACCCTAATTACTTCCTTCAGACCTTATAGTCGTTTGTGCCTCAGGAAATCCATTCTCACAATGATTTGTGTTTCTAGACATGCAGACCTAGTGCCAGACGTTTGATCTGTCGTCTGTGCAACTTAACCTAGAACCCTATTTCGATCTTGACAAAACAGGAAGGAAACCCATTTAGAATTAGATGTCTGATTAGTTTCCCAAACATCTTAAAACTCTTCTTTAGACGTCTGTCTTGATCTAACTCAATCCAGATCTTCTACCTTTCTAGATTAGATGACTAATTCCTAGATCAGATGATGACCCAGACGCCTGATAATAGATTCAGACGTCTGATAACCTTGTCAGAATTATAAATGACCCTGATTTTGGCCTGACTTGCCTTGGGACAAGTTCTAATGGCTAGAGAAGCCTTCTAACGGCTAGAAGAGGCTTCTAAACCCTTCTTAGGGCCTCTATAAATAGAGGACCCTTCCTTAGCCATATACACCAAAGCAATACTTCTTGCACTGATATTGTGTCCAAGAGAAGAGAGAATTAAGAAGGGAAGTCACCCTGCTCTCCAAGCTCCTAAGTATACATCCAAGAGTGCCATATTTACTATGTACCTGCTTTCCCCGTTGCACATGAGAGCTCCGTTATGCCTAGCATGATTTACGTACTCTGCGTCCATAGCCGATGCACTTCCATCAAAGGGAAGTTTCTTTTTCTTATAGTAGCTAGTTTAAGTACTTACTTTGTGGTTCTATAGGACTATTGTAATAGTGTCTTTGTTGGGTATTCGCTTTGCGAATTCTCGTTTCCCTCGCAAGACAAAATACTTCTCGTGAAGAGAAGGGGTTTGAGATATGCTACCCTCGTTTAAGTAGCGTGGTTGTAAGATGTTGAGTCACTCTCATTTTAATTGACATGGTTAGTGGATTTGATCGACTAAGTCGATTGAGAAATCCTAAGTTTAGAGGCTTAGGTAGTGGTTTTTACCCAGGTTTGGGTTTCCACCTAAAAATTCTTATGTTCTTGAGTGATTGCTCTTTTTGAGATTGTCGCATATTTATTTCCACATTATTTATTTATCATGCAAATCTCAACCCCCTCCGTCAAAACCTATAATATCATCATCATCTAACTTCTTCCCAGTGGTTGCAAGATTCAAGGCAATTTGACATGCTTTGTTAACAAAATCAAGAATAGGAGTATCACCCTTCTTCAACATACTCAGCTTAGATCTGTATTAAAAGATCGATGCCTTAGTGTGTGTGCCAAACATCCTCTCTAGATAACTCCATACTTCACGAGAAGAGGAGAGATCAGAGATCTGAATGCAGATGTCCTCATTGATCGAGGATACAAGCCAACTCAATATGAGTTGATATTTTTTGTGAAAATAAAGATATTCATTATTAAGAATTTTGGAAATAGAATTATCCATGGTTTGTTGAATAAATTTTGGGGTTGCAGTCATTGATCCATCCATAATCCCCAAAAGATCATAAGCACGCAATAATGGAAAGAATTGTGCTTTCTAGATAGAAAAATTGGAAGAATTCAATTTATATGAGACATTATGCTGTGTTGAAGTTGTTGGTTGAGGGATTGGTGGATTTGGCAAAGCATAGGTGGAACTAAGGGTGGTGGAGCTAGACAGATGGAAAAATCTTACTGTTTAGTTGAGAGAATTAGTAAGATCCCTAGGTCAGAATGAATCTAACCATGTGTTGTAGCAACTTGTCGCAGCAAAGCAACAATTTGGCAAAGACAAGGAGAGATTTGGGATAGGGATTCGAAAATCTGATTGATCCAATCCCTAATTCGTCATAGGATGACGCCGATCATGGTTAATAGTTGTAGCAGGAAACCTTTGATATCATGTTAGAATGTATGATACTGAACTGAAGGTGGAAGAAAACCATCGGCAAGAGCTTTAGGTAGTTTTGGTATTTATAGAATCTTAATAATAGAGTTTGTTACATGTTGTGGGTTGTTACAACAATACGTTCTATATCCTAACAAAACTACCCCTAAAACACATTTGTATTAATAGAGCAAGGTATCCCTTTGAGAGGAACTCCCCTTAGAGAAACAATGCCCCCTAGTTTTGGTGCATGATGTTGTGATGTGTCACTCTGAGGGTTTGACAATCCACCACCATTTATGGTGCATTCTGTGCACAGTTGTTGTCACAAGATGAGAGGTGGTCTTTCCAACATAGTGGGAAGAATAAATATTAAAATAATACATTGAAAACATCTCAACTTAGTTACAAAACTAGCACCCACACCTGACCTTGACCCCGACCCCGACCTCATCCCGGTGAGGCATGCACACTTGTGTGTGTTTGTGTCTAATTTCACCAAATGAAATTTGAATACATGCACCTTCCCTCTAACCCATTCCCACATGGATTCTAGTGGGAGCCATTTTTATATCATACACAAATGTTTTGCCAACTTACTATGTAGGATTAGAAAGGCATCCCAATATAAGTTGAGACATTAAATTCCTAATTTAGCTTCCCCATCAATGTAATATGATGCCATCCAAATTACTCTTCAAAATCAATAAAGGGTCCTTGTCTAGTGTTGTTAGGGTTTCGTCAAGTGTTAAGAAATATGCATTGTAGTATATGTGACAAAATCTCACAACAAGCATTTAAATTTATAAACTCGAAATCTAAAGGAGTCTGAGGTTGTTCGCAGGAAGCAAATGTGGAATTTACACATTAATCTTCATTCAAAATCAATAAGGACAATAAATTGAGCATTAAAATAGATATTCAATGAATACAATTTGTCAGATTATAATTCAAATGATAATGAGATAAAAAGAATAGAAAGACAAAATAATAGTGATTTAGATCACCAATTATTTATCTAAATTAAGCATATTTCTCATACTTAATCAATTTCATCAATGTTAACTATAGTACTTAAATCATTCAACAGTTCTCAGAATTAACTTAGATTAGATGACTTAAGTGAGCATAAGAACAAGGCTCTTCAGAGAGCCTTCTTCTTCTCAAAGCTTCCTTCTTCTTTTTCTTCTTAAGGCCTTCCTTCTTCAAGCACACAGAGGCAACTTCTCAGAGGCAAAGTGTATGAGAGACCTTAGTACCAAGAGCAAAACCCTCCCCACTCTCTCTTAAAGACCCAGGCTTAGTCGAGTAATCGGGTTGAGGGCATGGACCAGGCCTGTGGGCGTGTGTCGCAGGCGAGGTGTGAGCATAGGTAGGTAATCGGGTGAGCGTGGTGGTAAGGGACTCGACCCCTCCTGTTCTTGGGCAGATAGCTCAGAACACAAAATTCATGATATAATGTGTTGGTTGTTGGTAGCTCCACGATGTGGCACTAAAAAGGCCACCCTTCCTTTGCGCAAGTGCTACAGCCAATGCTTCATCGAATTGAGGCAGTGCCCAGGCTGGCAGCTTCGATTGGAGGACCTGGGAACCCTTGAGACCTGGAGCTGTGTTGATTGCGTGCTTCAATTGGTCACCCAGCAGGTAGTGATGAGTAGATGTGGTCGGGGAAGACGACGGCGATGGAGGAGGATAGAGACTACCTGAAATACAAAGAACGGCCTTGTGGCTACATTAGAATAACTCAGGAGGATCGCCAAGTGATGGCGAAGGTGGTGGTCATGTTTGCGTGGCGTGTGGTGGCGTGAGGTGGTCGGGTTAACTCGAGGAAGGTGTGCGGCGGGGCTTGAGTTTGGTGGGTGTTTTTGGTGGGTGTTGACAAATCCTTTTTTGCATGTTTTGAAATTATCGAAAATTGTAGTATAGTCGTGCTAAACCTTTAATCAAAATATTTAATTGATTACGAAACTCATGTAGATTTCTTTTCTTTTTAGAATTTGAGTCCTGGTCGTTCGTCTCTGGGAGGCGTGAAAACAAGTCAAGATTTGAATTGGTTTTTCTAACCTAAATCTAACCTAACCTAATATTTTTGTCTTTTTTGTGTTTTTTGATTTTTATTTTGAGACACAAAATGAAACCTAGATCTAGACGTGTTACCTAAAACCTAAGTGACTACGTGCATCTAAGTGGGGCCATGGTGGCCGTGCATGGTGTGACAAACCCAAAGGGGACGTTCATAAGTAAACTAATAGGCATGCATCAAAGTGTAAGCCGTGAAGATCATAGCACGCACATAAACAAGAATCAAGCAATATTATTTATGCATAAGAGTGTCAAACACATCTACGCTAGAAAGCATTTAAATAGAAGAAATCCCTCATGCCGGAAAGTTGCCACTAGGGCCATCGACCTTGTGTGAGGGTGTAGGCTAGACCTTGGATATGCAAACCCGTTTGCACGCCTACCAAAAGAGATGGTCAGCCACAAGAGGCTATGGGTGAGCCTTCATGGCAGTCCAAGGAGAGAAGAAAATGGGGGGGGGGGGGAGGGGGTGTCCTCTCTAGGAGGAGAAGGTAGCATGCCCAAGAGAGAAGAAGAAGAGAGGGTGGCGTGGACCCTTCTTCTCTACTAGTAGCCGGCCTTGCAACTTGGAGGAGCTTCTTGCTACCTGCCCATGGAGGAGCTTTGGAGGAGGAGGACGGTCTTAAGAGGAAAGGAGGAGAGGTGTGGTCGCAAGTGAGAGGTGGAGGAGAGGATTCAAGAGTGAATGAATGGGCATCCTTAGGGTTTTGGCTTTTATGGGAAAGCCTCTCCAAAATTGGTTGCCACTTTTGGTGGCTCCAAAAATAGCCAATTACCACCTAATTAGGATCTAAGGTCGATAATGTTTGTAGGGTTTCCAAGAGGGTGTGCATGGGTTTTCTGTTTATGGTGGGCGACAACTAATGGGTGGGTAGATTAGGAAGGTGTATGTGTCTGTGTGTTTCTTTTTCATAGAGGAAAGTGTATGGTTTTGGTAAATCTAGGTTAGGTTAACCTAGATTGAGCGGGTATGGATCTAATTGGGCTTAGGAAAATCTAATTGGAGATGATTGAACCTAATTGGGTCTGGGTCAAGTCTAATTGGGTGTGTACGTGTGTGTTTAGGCTTAGGTAACCCTAATAGGTATGAGTCAATTAGATCCTGGGTGGATCTAATTGGGTTCAGGTGCACCCAATCAACTATAGATGCACCTAATTAGGTATGGGATGGTCCAATTGGATTAGGGATAGGATAAGTAGGGCTATTGATAGTGGACTACGCTTAGGAGGTCTCTAATTAGGTTTCCTAGGGTTTCTAAGGGTAGGGATAAGGCTATCCTCCTCGCTCCTCTTATCTGGATCAGTCTTCTTCTTCCTTTCTTGCTTTATTCCACTATCTCCTTCGTCGTGGATCACTTTATTATCTGCAAATAGCAATAAAAACTATTAACTAGCAGGATATCTCATCTTATTCTAAATAGACTGATGCAATGCATGATATGCAAGATATGAGTGCAATATCCACAATTTATGCTAGGTTCAGACATTATTTAGGCTGATTAGGGCCTATGATTGTTGTACAATCAGGTGTGGGGTGCAATTAAGTGAGGGGTTTTGATGGGCGAGATGAGGCAGAGCTTATGGAGGTGATATCATGGTGTTTGGTGGTCTGTGGTGGTGTGGAGGCATCGTCAGAGCTCGACTCAATGTGGAGAAGACGGAGGGGTCGAGGGCGAGTTGTGCGTTGAATTAGGAAAAGAGAGGGATGGGAAGATTTAGGAGGATAAGGGGAAGATGCTAGACCTAACTATAGGATGAAGGGGCAGGAGATTTCCACGCTGGTGTGATGGCTGGGCATGGAGAAGACGAAGTCTCCAGTGGGGGAGAACGGCGAGGATGAAGGAGTAGGGTGGCTCCTGCCGGTATTGTGAGAAGCAGAGGGAGGGGAGATGTTTCCCTCTGCCTATGGTATGTGGCAAAGGGTGAAGATGGAGGTTTGAGGAGCTCACCGAAGCTACGGTTAGAGGTGGCTAGAGAGGGGAATTTTTTAAGAGATGTGGCCTGCACCGAGCTAAGGAAGAGCGAAATTGCATCACCGGCTCTTTAATAGGCCTTAGGGGACGTTTTCAAGCAAGGAAAGAAGCTTTCAAGCTTCGAAAATTTCATGCACATAGGATACCCGCATCTTCCAAGAGTTTGCATGAGAGATTGGAAGGAATCAAGGCCCATGGCCGGGTTCATTTGGAAGGAAATTCCTCTAGGAATCTCCCTTCCAAATTTGGAAGTGTTTGATTGATAATCGAGTGAGAAATCCTCACCCGAATCTTAACGGTGAAGCTTCTGTTCACACAAATGGTGGCAGGGACCTAACTGCAAATATGACGAAAAATATAGGGACCTAATTGCAAGGATTTCAAAAGCTAGAGGTGTATGTGAGAGAGAAAGAGTTTGACTAGACTAAAATACAAACTAGGTCAAGATGAACTTTGATTGGGTCCAAATTTTGGTACAAATGTAATTTTGGCTTAAGAAATTTAATGGTAAAGTTGGATTTGAGTTTTGACCAAGTTTGACTGGGTAATTTGTGCAGAAACCCAAATTAGGGTAGAATTATGTCTATGACTCTGTTTGAGGTCAAAATGGGTTCCAAAGGTCAAATTAAGGATACCAAATCTGATGGAATATTTTTCTATGAATTTTATAAGATTTATATGAATTTTTTCCTGACCATAACCTTAGTAATTCAAGTGGGTCTGAAATTAGGGTTTTAGGTTATGAATCAGTTCTTGAAGTACGTGAAACCCTGTTTCTATCTATGTGGACCCCCTTGTTAGACTTTAATGCTCATTAGACCTTAGATTAACCCCTGTGAAACCCCATGATTATTTTGCATTCATGATATGCTGTTAAAACTGTAGAATTAACCCTGATTTAATGCATTCTTCTCATAAAGTATATGCAAGGAATTACGACTCTTAGGCGACTATGTAGAAGCATTTGTCACTTGATTCTGATTAATTAAAGCTAGTTATGGTTCATGATGATGTTATCATCATCTAGCATTCAAGGTCAGCTGAGGACTCCCCTTAACCCCTCAAGCTGAGAACCTCCATGTTGCCTCCACCCCTGACTACCTCCTTCATTTGTGGGAGATTCCTTTCGATTCTTCCCTCATGTGGCTGCCACAAGAAACCCTACTCGAGCTCTCCCCCTCAACTATTATCTACATACCTCTTCATCTCGTAGTCACTCGGATGTGAGGTGTTCCACAATGCTCTACTTCAGAGCTATACCCTTACTTATGCGACTGCTGTTAGGGTACAGTGGATCGAGTGCCAACAGGCGTTCAAGCCTATCCATCTGAGTTCGATCCATGTTGTAACAATCCACCATTGAAGAGTAAGTAGTCAAGTTGGGGTACTCATCTTCACTCCCTTCAGGTCATCTTATCAAGTGGAACATCTCCTATATATATCCTTTTTCATGAATATGTTAAACGACATGGTCCAATGGGAGGAGCACGAACTTGGTAGTCACTTATTGGGGGTGGTTATTTTTGGTTGTGCACAACTGATCGATGACTTTCTGTTTGTTGCATAAAAATGGTGATTTAATTATGTCATTGTTGTTTATAGTATAGCATTACAATGAAAACAGAAGTCATGCCATTTTTATTTATTTACATAATTTTTACTAGTTTATTCTAGGTCATTCACTGGGAGGCAGTTATTAATATACATTACTCTCTATGTTAAAAGATGCTCTTCTATTCAAAAAATGTCAATTATATATACAAAATGAATCAATGAATCAAAGAATGAATGGGTTAATTATGTACAAAATAAATCAATTTAGACTAATTATCATGTCTCAAACATATTTACAACTAATCAGGCATTAAAACATAAATAAAATAACTCTATATTAATTATATATACTATACTAGATAATACCAAGTATAGGTACAAAAATACTTATTAGTATGTACTATACTAAATATACTAACATATACTAACACCTTTAGTAACATACAGTGCATATACAGTGACATACATAAGTGTCACCATAGCCCTTATAAAACATATATACAAAATATAACGCAAAAATAATTATACTTACTAACATATATATACACCTACAGTGACGGATAAAATTGTCACTAAAGCCTTAGAAAAACTTCTATATACATCTAAGGCTTATACTTATACTACCCTACTTAACTTTTCTTTACTTATAATATATATATATATATATACTATACATACGTATATACCCTACATATATATATTATTTACATATATACTCTATACATATATGTATTATTATACATATGTGCATATATACATACATACATATATATGTATGTATGTATGTATATGTAAACATAAAACACTCAACTCAACACACACAGCTCATAACTCAACACTTATGTGTTTAGGACACTTAGTCTCTCACACAGAGGCTCAAAGAGGTCTCCAACACTTAGCCAAATTTTTGGCTCGTTCCCGCACTCACCATAGCCTTATAAAAATTTTGGCTTTTAATGGGTGGACCAGGCTTTTCGTGGGATACACAACCCTCCTAGGGGTGGGACCAGACCACTACTAAGACCATTCGTAGTTTTTAATTATGTGATTTTTAGTCCATAGTCTCGAGCCAATATCGGCTCAACCGAACGGCATAGCCAGACCGGGCTCCTAGCCTAAATGCTCAAAATATATGCTCAATGCATACTCAGAGGTAATGGAGGATACCAGGTTTATACGTGCACCCAGCATTGACAACCGGTCAACCTGGGTGTACATATCCTTATATGTGGCATCACAAGCTTGTAAGTGCTCGATGTGGTACCTTCCAAGCACCTAATTAGCGTAGAAAAGGAGTCTGTTGTGGCCATGTTTGGGCCTTGAATTGAGTGTCAATTTTAGTTCCAAGTTTAAATTAAATTATATCATTGGAAAGTTCGTATGTAGGGTTACATAATTGTATAATTAATTTATGATAATAACTTATTTAATTATTTTTAAAAATTGCTTAAAGTTAGTGATTTATATACATTAATTTAGATCTTAAATCCTTGATCAATGTACAAATTAACAATGTAATCACCCAATTGAGTTATAGATTTGTTAATATACATAATAAAGTATTTATTAAACATTTTAAATTTATTTTAGAACATTTATTTAAATTTATATACAATTAAATACATGTTATAAATAGATATTCATATAATTTAGTTATAAATGTTATTATACAGTATAAATATATTAGAAATAAGATGGAAATAATTAAAATTAATATATATATAAGTATACAATATAGATTACTTCAGTAATAAGTTAATTTACTAACTTTATTTTAACTTAATAATTTACCTAATTAACTTAATAATCTAATTATATACAATAAATATATAAATAAATCAATATATAGGTATAAATACTTATATAATAATTACTTAAATACGCATATATAATAATAGATACTAGTTTACAGGTTTGAATACTTATTTATAATTATCTTATTTTACATACATTTAATCTAATATAATTTAATATCTAATTATATAATAAAGTTATATATACAGTAACTCATCCTAAATACTTATTTAAACATATATAATACACTTATAAATTATTTATGTACATTATTTACGTAAATTACAATATTTACATTTAACTTAGTGTTAAGTTATATTTACAAGTATAAATAGTATATACATGGTATTTTTGTGTATTTGTAGGTATTTTCTGATTTTTATGATCTTTTTATGTTTTATGGAGGTAGGAGGAGAGAGAGAGAAGGTGAAATGAGAGAGAGAAGGAATCTTTTTGTATTTTTGAGTTTGAATTCTTTTATTAAGTTTCAGAGTAGGCTGAACCGTCTATTGGCATGTTCTACCAGTTAGAGGGGTCAGATCACTCTGAAACTTTGCACACACTTAAAGATATACCTAATTCTACTCAAGACAGGTTTATTTTATTTTTTTATAATTTTTAATGATTTTTATGTTATTTCAATCTCATCCAAAAGAATCTCAAATGATATGTGAATTAAGCAACCTAAGCCTTCGAATGGGGAACTAATGGTTAGAAATTCAGTTCAAGCATTCAAAAATGTCCAAACAACAACATGAAAGATACTTGAAGCATTAAACATGATTTTTACATTTAATTTCACTAAAATCTTGATTAGAACAGATGCAACAATTTGCATAGTAGCCGACAAAGGATTAAACAAGGTTTCCATGCAATTAAGATAAGATTAAAATCAAAACCTTGTACATGAATGCTTACACATGTTGTTCTAATGTACAAAACATTTGTAGCTGATTTAACACTCAAATAACTCAAAATTCCCTTGAAATCCCCATTCTTAGAACTGTTGCTACTCATAAAACCAGCAGCTACTGCTGTTGTTGCTGTTGAATCAGGCTTTGAGGCCTGATTGAATGTTCCAGAAGATCTCCTTAGATCTGAAAAATTAGATCTAAAGGCCATAAAACCCAGAAAAATATCTCCTCATAAATCCACTTGACATCAGAAGTTAAATCCCACTGACGAATCAACTCAAACTGCTACACACAGAGCAGCGGCTGCTTGTTCAACTCCTATTAGATCTAATAAAAACATTCAAATCAAATCAAATCTAAGATCTAAAAATATAAGAAACCCTAATTAATCCCTTCCCTTATGTTCTAGACAACATAAAGGAAAGAGATTAATTTAGGTTTTTCAAATCATTTTGAAAACCTCCTCAAGCATTCATTAAAACATCCCAAACCTCAATAAACTTCTGCAGATCATATTAAAATCATTTTGGATGAAATCAGAATGTCGCCTAAGTGGGCGATTAATTTGAGATGTCATAGTTACTTAATCACTTAGAACACCTGCACACCATTGATTGGTGTTCAGGATGTTCTTGCAATCCTCTAGAACCTCTTAGGTCATTGCTTTAGCCTCAAATCAATGCAACTGATTCTCATAGGCTTAAGCTACCCAGGTGATGAATTCTAATAGTAATTGAGATCAAATTTGGGTGTAAGTACATTAAGTGATTAAATTCAAATCCAAATAGCTTAAACCCATCATAATCAAACCAATTACATTGATATGAACTCAATTTGATCGATTAAAATTGATAAAATTCAAATTTCTCATAAAATTCATCAATCAACCCATAAAATCAAATCAGATTCAAACGATCAAAACAAGCTCAATTCAGCTCAAGGGAGGGTGATTGTGATTAGATGACATGAATGGGATCACCCTCAAGTGGATTTGGCGCACTAATAGATCTGTAAGCCCTTGAGCATTAGATCTGTTGGTTGCCTGATGGATGGGTGAATGGTGAATTAAATTACGAGGGAAAACAGTGAATGTGGATAATGAGGTGTAGAGAGAGATTAGTGGATTGAAATGGAAGTGGAAAAACACCTCTCTGATCTGAATTGATCAGAGAGCGTGAGATCAGATCTAAACTAAACTACTCCTAATCTACTCTAACAATCAGTGAATCAACTAACTAATTCTACTCATACCTAGAAAGTGTTAAACCTACCAAGAAAGCAGTAAACCTTATTCTAAGTGGAAGAATGGGACCTGAGGGTCTCCACCTAGTGGATGGAGAGGAAGAATTAAGGGAGGAGCTTCGGTGGAGTGAAAGCCTGCTAGTGAAGCTCTGGTTTTCCCTGGGGAGTTACATGATCCTTTGTAGCGAGGAGGGGTCGAAGGAAAGTGGAATTCCACTGTAGCTGCAATGGAGCTGAGGTGCTACGAGAAGAACTAGAGAGACGAAAATGACCAACTTAAGAGGTGTAGTAGGGGGTCGATCCTTTGCACACAAGGCCAGGGGTGAGCTTAAGTAGGTGGGGAAGTGGATCAAATCACCACAAGGTGTGATTAGGAGTTTAGGGCTTCAATGGTTGGATGTGTTCAAGAAAAGTGTGGGAAAGCTCAAACCAAATCTCCACTGTTAGATGGGATCTAGGTGGTGAGGTAGAACTTCACGCGAGGGTGCACAGAGATTGGATTGAGATCTATTATTGGATTAGAGATACAAAGAATCAACAGTGCCTGTAGCTCGTGTTCCTTGCGAGCTATAGTGCACATGCTCAGTAGTAGGCATTTGGGCATTTTACACTCAGGCCCTTATAGTGAAATGACAGACAATTTATGATGAAGTCCATAAGTGGCTGAAATGGATATAGAGCGATCCTTGGGTGCTTGTAAGGTCCCTACGGATTTGCATATAGGCCCTTGCGGTTTTAGATGTGAATAACATGTTATGGAATGACGACCTAAATTTAAAATCATTTATGCAAGGTCCTAATGATGTCTACATGGAACCAAGTTTTTATGATAGCTTAATTGAACATATTAGAAGTTAATTCAACCCTTGATTTGTACTTTTGAGCTTAGAAATGTGTTTAATTGGCAATTGGATCATCAATCTACATTTGTGAAAAGAATATCTTATGAATTTGACCTAATTATGTGTTTTTAACACTAGTTTGATGTTTTAGGTCATTTTCCTTAAATCCCACACTTAGCACATTTATTGTGTTAATTAGATAATGTTTAACCTAGTTTCTTGCTTAACTTAAGCATTTTGGCTATGATGAGTCATACCTCATCAGCAACTGTGAAGGTGACTGTAACTATAGGCTCGGGGATTGTCTATAGTCCTAGAGAGGACTTTGTTAAGGTACTCCTGCAAAGAAGGTTGAGGCTTAGAGATAGTTCTAATGCTCGAAGTAGGCTTTGAGGGTTTAAAATGGTCAAGATTGATCATTTGCCACAATCATGGCCATTCTATCTTTGTTGGTGTCAAAGAAGCTTGAGTCCTGACTTATTGATGTTGCCATTCAAAGTAGTGCTAGAATCCGAAGCTTCTTTCCAACAGCTTTGCCTTTATCCCTGTCGTGTGGGTTGACATGGCAATTGGACTTCGTCTTGGTGCTTGGTGATCTTTAGGGTTACCTCTGATATACAAGCACCATTCTTTTCCCCTTTCATGTTTTTTTTTTATTTGGTCTGTTCTGTTGTTCCCCTTTGGAAGTTTTGTGCTGCGACATTCGAGTTCAACACCTAGTGCCTCAAAGTCCTCTTCAAGGCTTTGCCCTTCATGGTGTATTTTTACATGAAAATGGGTTATCTAATAGATGTATTTCCTCTTCATTAATGAAATTTTCCTTGAGTCATAAAGAGAAATCTCCATCTAGATCATTAGAAACTACATTAGAGTCCTCTACTACAATAGGGGTGAGTTCAAAATCCTCTGTAATCCTCTAATATGAGAGGTGACTAGATCAACAACAATATGATTTGCTACAAACTTCACAGATACCTTAACCATTCCATTAATGCACCTATGAACGAGAGGTGAAGAGGCAATTAGAGTCCTATTCTTAGGAAGAAAATTAGAACATACTTGATGTGCATACATCTAAATAGCCAAAAATGTCTATTAATGCATGTTCTTAGTACCATATTAGCATCATGCATTGTAAATATTGCATAACACTCATAATCATGCATTTAGGTCAAATTGTATAAATTGTATAGTAATTGTCTCCTTTTATGGCCTGGGACAAGGTGACTTTTGATGGATTCTTCTGCTTCAAGAATTCGATCTTGAAATCAAAGATAAATTTGGGGCACAGAATGTGGTGGCGGATCATCTTTCGAGACTTCTGAGTGATTCTTCTCGTCTGGATATTCCAATTGCTGATACTTTTCCAGATGAGACTATCCTTGCAATATCAGGTGTCTTAACTCTGTGGTTTGCAGACATTGTAAATTATTTGGCCATTAGTCAAATCCCTCAGGATTAGACCAAGCAACAATGAGATATACTCAAATATGAGGCCAAATATTACTTCTGGGAGGACCCTGAACTGTTTCACATTAGCTCTGATCAGATTATTCGCCGATGTGTTCTGGAGAATGAATTCAAAAGTATACTCGAGTTCTGCCATGCATCTACGTGTGGTGGACAATTCTCTGGGAAAAAGACGGCTGTAAAGATTTTGTAATCTGGATTTTATTTGCTGTCTTTATTCAAGGATGCCCAGGAATTCTCGAGGTCATGTTCCCAATGCCAGGCACTTGGGAGCATGACTAAGAGAGACATAATGCCTCTAAACTCGATTCTTCCTATCGAAATCTTCAACGTTTGGGGCATCGATTTCATGGGACCCTTCCTCCCTTCATTTGGACACTAGTACATTCTCGTCACTGTTGATTACGTGTCCAAGTGGATCGAGGCTATTCCCACCTGAACCAATGACCACAAGGTGGTCATCAATTTCGTCAAGAAGAACATCTTCAGTCGGTTCAAGATTCTGATGACCATCATCAGCGATGGTGGTACTCACTTCACTAATGCCCATTTCTGTAATCTACTGGAAAAATACGGGGTAAATCATAGAATCTCCACACCTTACCATCCCTAGACGAATGGACCGGCCGAGATATCCAATCGGGAGATCAATAATATTCTTCAAAAAATAGTTAGGCCTGATCGTAAAGACTAAACTCAAAAGCTTGAGGACGCTCTTTGGGACTACCGTATGGCATACAAAACGCCTATCGACATGTCACTGTTTCATCTGATGTATGGAAAAGCATGCCATTTACTAGTAGAAATTAAACATAGGGCATTCTATGCAATTAGGCAGTGTAATCTAGATTTGAGTTTAGTCGGAAAGATCAGGAAACTCCAACTCTCTGAGTTGGAGGAGCTTAGAAATGACGTGTATGAGAATGCCAAGATCTATAAGGCTCGGACCAAAGCTCTTCGTGACCAATTGATATCCCGCAAGAGCTTTGAGCTGAACCAAAAATTCTGGCTCTTTGATTCTCGACTTAAGCTCTTTCCCGACAAACTTAGGTCAAAATGGAACGACCCGTTCATCATTGATTGGATTTTTCCAAATGGGACCATTCAAATCTCTGACCCAAAGATGGGTAATTCATTTAAAGTCAACAATCAACGTCTGAAGCCTTTTATTGACTATATTTTCCAAAACCCGTCTCAAACACGGTTGCTCTAATCACATTGTGATTTCTTTGGCTAGACTTTGCCTAGCTGATGGCATTAAACTCAGCAGTTTTACAGTCTGACTCAGAGCTAACTCGAGCATGATATTCAGGTGATATCTTCTACATTCTACTCTTCCTTTCATGTCTTTTATTCTCAATGCGGACATTGCATCAGCTAGGCATTGGGGGTGGATTCATTTCTAAATCATTTTGTTAGCTCTGTAGAATTCTTGTAAATTCTACTTATTTTCTTTTATAAAAAAAAATTGAATTAGGAAAGAATATTTGGACATTAGGACTTTTCAATCATAGGAAATAATACAATAGGATTTGAACACTAAGACCCTTCAGGTCTTTGGGCTTAATCAGCCCGAGTATCCAGTAAAATGTGGATTTGTTTATCGAGTCTTCGCCATCCTGAATTCTATTTCAATTTGGTTAAATAAGTTGGGGTGATAAGTACACAACTTATTAGCCCACTCTCTGATTTAAGGGAACTCCAAGTCTAAGCATCCACACATTATTTGCACTGACTTATTGTTCGACGATTTTAACAAAAATTGGGTAGCTAATGAACCTTCTAGGGTGGTATGGCTGGCAAGTTATCGTGGGTAACAACCCAAAGGTAGGTTTCCCAGAGCCTAACCACTAGACCATTCTTTCCTGCTGCCTTTAGTTAAATCTTAGACTAGGGAAGCCACCTACTTAAATAAAAAAAAAGTATAAAAAGAAAAGAAAAAGAAAAAGAAAAGGAGAAAAGAAAAAAATAATAAGCCACACTTCACCGCACAAGTATGGCTGGCAAGTTATTGTGAGTAATAGCCCATTAGTAGGTTGTCCAGAATCCAGCTCAAGAAATGCATGTTTAATTCCTAAAACACTTAGGAAGAAGCGGAGAAGTAAAATAATCCGAGGAGATATACACTGGATGCACCCTTGTGTTGACCCCATAAAAATAAAAGTAGGGAGAAAGCTACCAGTCGTATAGATACACCTTTAGGTAGAATTCTTTTTAAGGTCACCTAGGGGCATAGAGACTCGAAGTCCGTTCTGATTGTCAATCAACGAGTCTATCAAATTCACGAAAAGATGCTTAGAACTTAGGGTTCTCATCAAGTCATGGGTGGGTTGAGTGGCCGTAGAAAGCCGTTCTGTAACCCTAAACTCAAAAATCCAAAAAAATTAGAAAATAAGAAAAAGGAGAAAAAGAGATCCTTTTTTGAATAAGGTGAGGGCTTGAGGTGGTCTGCATTTTGGCGGATACTCGGGCATTGTTGTGTCTTTGATAGTTTAGGTTCTAAGTAAAAATTTTTTAATGTTGAAAATGACTTTTGCCCAAGTAATCCAATCCTAATTCTTTTATGAATAGCATGTAGTTTTTGCTAGGGACTAGCAAAAGATAGGCATGGGGGTGTAATGTGCATACATCTAAATAGCCAAAAATGTCTATTAATGCATGTTCTTAGTACCATATTAACATCATGCATTGTAAATATTACATAACACGCATAATAACGCATTTAGGTCAAATTGAATAAATTATATAGTAATTATCTCCTTTTATGGCCAGGGATAGGGTTACTTTTAATCAGTCTTCGGATGAAAGATCCAATCGTATGGATCTGATCAGGGCGATGATGGGTGTTTAATGACTCCAAGATCGCCTTGATCAGACATCCATAGCACCAGATATAGTTCAAGGAAGCTCAGAGATCAAGGGCCAACATGGTGTCAATCCACACTTCAGATGACAAATCTGACCACACAGATGGGTTTGGATCGACGATCGCAGCCTAACGGCGTGAAAATCGGTCCAATCCAACATCCGTGGCACCATCTGCAACACACAGAAGATGGACAGCCAAGATGGCGCACGTGGTGCCATCTCAGCTGCCCAATCAGCCCAAAGACCTATTGCTGCATTTCAAAGGACTCTTCATCGTGTGATCTTAGCCATTGGATCTTGATCCAACGGCCAAGATTTACTCTAACGCGCCGCTCTCATATTCATAAGGCAAAAGATGCGGACGATCTGGGCCGTTGGATCTTGATCCAACAGCCACAAGCGCGCGCGCTTAAAACATCCGTGCAACCAAAAGTGCAATGCAGCGTAGCGGTCGAGTGCTTTTTCGGGAGCATGAGACGTGGGTTTTATCCCCACTGCTCCTCAAATCAGGTGTGGGCGCGGGAGAGGGCTCAATTGAGCTGTTGGATGGCGAACGAGTGGCGCAGATGCAGGCGACGTGGCATGCCCAGATGTGAGGAATGCGAACGTGCCATCAGACGCATTTTTGTGAAGGCGGGCGATCACGTGTCCTAAGCCGTTGATCTTCGATCCAACGGCAACGAAGGAGGCCGCGTCGCCTCTTTGCAGGCACGAGCGAGATGAAGTTTAAACCGTCCGATCTCTTTATCGGACGACTGATATCGTGAGGAAGTGGGCAAGTGTTGAGTGTGCAGAAGGCAAGGAGGCAGGTGTGTGCGTGAAGCTGCGGTGATGTAGGGTCTTTAGTAATGCTTAAATCTGTCAGTAATGACCCCCTCATTTAATGTTTTAACTATGTAATGACCAAATTGCTCCCAATCCTTGCAGCTATAAAAGGAGGCCCCTACCCTATGAAATTCTCATCCCTTCCTTCACCTCTCTCCCTCTCCAAAGCTCAAGAGAAGCTTGTCCCACACCTGGGATGCTCCTCTAGAGCCAAATCCAAAGTTTTCTTGCCCCCGTTCTGGAAGTGGATCCTGTGATGACGATGACGTGCTGCCTCGTTCCCACTTCTTCCTATTTTGTCCTCCTTCTTCCTACTCCGTCCTCCATCTTCCAGGCGTTGCTCCATTCGGCTCATCCTCCAAGCAGTCGTCCAGGAGGATAACATCTCTTTCCCTTCTTTTTATCACTTTCTAGGATAGAATTTCCTGCTTTCTAGCTGTAATCATTTCCCGCTTTCTAGTTGTAAAAATAGTATTATTATATCAAGTGATTATTCTCTCTCTCTATCTCTCTCTCTTATTGTTTATATTAATTCTATTGTAATTATCTCTCTTTTAAACAAAAATACCAAAAAAATATAATCACGGATTTTAGATCGACGTAGCCTCGCTGTGTTCGACTCGGAATTTCTTTACGAATTTTGGTTAAATTTATCTATTGACGGATTACTTCGCAAATCAAACTACAATGATAGGTTTTCAAAATCCAATTCCGATTGTGTAGTTTTCCGCTCCCAACATTTTGGCGCCGTTGCCCGGAAGGCAATGATTTTCGATTTTCTTTCCGCATTTTGTGCACTTTATTATTTTCGAAATTGCTTTATTTCTCATCTACTGTTTTGCAGGTACCTTAACAGGGAATCTTCAAGCAGTAGATTAAATTAAAGTGCAGTTAAAGATAACTGTAAGTGCTCCCCATTCTTCCCCTTCCATAGATTCCATTTCACAACATTAATTCAAACCGCAATTAACCTAGGTGTTTGCATAAATCCTAGGGTTAGTTTGGTTGCTTGGATTTCCACTCACATTCATCTCACCCTCATATAAAAAAATTAACAAAAGGATATTTCTTGTGGGGTAAATCAGCATACACACTACATACACCCACATTCAAGGCACATAACCTAATTGATTTCTATCTACTCAACCGAATTCTGATCTGTGGAATTGGTACATGCAAATCAACATATAAAAGAGTAGAAATCAGTCTATGTCAATCATTTTTTGTGCCTAACTTAGTGGTGCAATTTTGACCAATTGTTTGAGTTGTTTGGGCCATACCATTTAATCTAAAATCAACTCACCAAGTAGCTTCCCTTTAGGATTTTCAATTTAGGTCAATACCAGGTACTCCACTTTACTTTTGATTTCAAAAGGAAAAAGATCTTCACCCGTGCTTGAAAATCTGGTTTGCCTTGAAACTTGATTGAATTAACCTAATTCCAAACCCTAAAAGCTACTTAAGCAAGATTGGAACCTTAAAATCCACTCATCAAAAATAATCTTGCTTGAAAACCCTGGTTGTGCACGCACTCACACATATTCAATCAATCATTAAGAGCACAACCCATCTTAAGGGCCCACCACATTCCATAAGCACTACAATCCCAGGCCTAAATAAAATCAAGTAGACGTTGTCCTTAAGGACTGATTTGCTCTTCGGGGCCCAGTTTGAGATTGTTTATGATTAACTAGCTTATGCCAATCAATCTGATGTCTAGCTAGGGGAGTAGCGTCAAACGACCACGGTTGGGGGGTACATTAGGAACCGGAGGCGTAAGCTGAAGGAAGAACCTTCTCCCCAGTCTCTCCTTCTAGCTGGTTGGATTGATTGGATGCAAGTAGAGTAAATCATCTATAATCTTAAGGTGGATTCTGAGAGTCAGTAGATCCTTAGGCTACCCCACTTAAGGATAGGCTTATTTTATTGTGCTGCAGGGTTCTTATCCCTAGTCCTTCCAACCTCTTCCTAGTTTATGCTGGGAAGGAAGTCATTGAATCCTCGATTGGAAGGACCACTAGAGTATTCTAGGAGGCATAGATTGGATTTTGGTCAAATTGATCCCATGGCCAATCAACAATCTCCTCTGCCTGAGAATCCACAAGAGTTGTTTCAAAGGTAGCTGGAACAAATGTAGAGAATGCAAGAATGGTTCTAGAGAATGTAAGACTCTTAGCCCTTGAAGGATTTTTATGATCCTTCAAATTACGAGGAATGTCTCGGTGTTCAAATTCCTACCATAGATGTAGAAATCAAGCTCTGGGTATTAAGCTTGATCATACACTTTCATGGGCTTGGCTTTAAAGACCCATTTCAGCATTTGGAGGACTTGACCACTTTGGTCTAGACCACCAAGGTGCAAAACGTGAATGAAGAGTACATGATCATGAGGCTCTTTCCGCACTCTCTTAGGGATAAAGCCGCTCATTGGTACAGGCCATAGGCAGGCCGATTGCAACATGGAATGATCTGAAATTGGCTTTCTTGAAGAAATTCTTCCCTGTCGGACGTACCAATGCTTTGAGATGGGCGATTACTACCTTCACCCAGCAGTCGGGGGAGCAGTTTCATGTTGCCTGGGCGATTCTAGGACCTATTGCGGAAGTGTCCACACCACGAGGTGCTGAAATGGCAGCTCGTGCAAATCTTCTACCATAGGTTGACTGAGCAACTCAGAAATCATGTGGATGCTTCTTGCGGAGGCAATTTTCTCAACAAAGATGCAGATAGCGTGCATGATTTGTTTGAGGAGATGAGTGAAAATTCAATCAATCATGCCTCCCTGGATACTTTTAACCGGTCCCAACAACCCAGATTGGATGTCAATGAAGTTCACGACTCTCATTCATTTGATATGGAACTGATTTGTAATAAACTAGATAAGGTGGACTTGGTTACTAAAAGGATGGAGGAGTGGATGATTGGAAACACAATGAACAATTCTCAATCCACTCAATCCCAGAATTAGAGATTCCATTCGGCACGGGCTCCTTTTGGAAGGGAGTTCGTGAATCAACTTGATGCAGCTCAACCTGTGAGCCAGCAATTCAGAACCCCACGAGTTCCAAACTGGGGCCTTTGATCCTAGTTTCTCTAATCCCTCCCTTTCTTTCTCTCCATCCTCACCCTATGAGGATGTCTATGCTGTACAAGAGAAGTTAGGGTGGTTCCTAATGATAAGTCCACTTTCGTGGACCATTATTTGGCCTAAGTACTTTCTAATTAGTTATTCATATTTGCTAATTAATTAGGAATTATATGACAATTCATCTTAGTTTGCATATAATTTTATGTATCAATTTTACATTTAATAACATATGATATGACAATATAATTTATCTGATAAATGTAGGCTAGGTGAAGAGTCTAGACGTGCAATTCTACGTCTATAAGATGTCTGGAGATCAGTATGGACGTCTGGGAAATTGTCATCACAAGTTCCTATTTCTACATATTTTAAAATGTCTAAATATGGCATCAGACGTCTCATGGACATTATGTGGAGCCTATCCTTCTGTTCCAACCACTCGCAATCTTCGCAAGTGGTTGGAGAAACTTCGGGTCGAAGAAAACAGAGGAGTTGTTATTTTTAAAGGAGGATCGACCATCATTTGGGAAAATTTTCTCCCCCTCCCTGCGGAGATCACCTCCCTCTCGACCACCGTGGAACAAGCGCACACCATGAACTCCACGTGCACCGTGGCTAGAACGTACTCCTCCACCCTTCGCCTGCCATGGTGTGTGCGATGACAGAGCACACACCAACACCACCACCTACTTGTAGCCATCACCACCATCTCCCTTCAACACCACCATCAATAACTTCAGCCCACGCAAAGTAACCCAAAGCCGCCTTCCCCCCTCCACGTAGCCACTCCTCTAAGCCTCCGCCAACTGTCAAACTCGACGTCGAGCACTACCGAGCATCTCGCCAGCCACAAGGCCACGAACGGCCACGCACGACCCTCCACACAGCCAACTCCACTTCTACTCCACTGGCGTCATCCTCCTTTGGCCGGTCACCGGCGACTGCCTCCCGTCGCGAGACCAACGTCAATGTGAAGCCCTCGTCATAGTGCACTCCCCTTCGACCCTTGCGTCTAGCCGTGCCCTCTCCATCGTGTGCAAGCAGCAGGGGATTCGTTTCCCCTATTTTGCTACAGTAACGAGCATATTAATATTTACGTTACCTACAATTGTGGAAAACACTATTCACTTATTCATCTTATTATTATATTACGGTAGATTTGCATGCATGTCCCTCAATTCTATTTGAATTGCATATAGTTAAATTCATCTCATGAATAAGCAAGCATGGATATTTGCTATAGGGAACAAATTCTGATTTAATTAAATTTGATGGTGCTTGTCAATACTAAGATCGCAATTCAGGTATTTCATTGGTGGTGATTTTGCATGTGCACCCTTACATTATTGATTAATTATTTAAATCAAGAATTTATGTTAAAAACACGTGCACCAGTTAGTATGTGTATGCATTGAGTTTCCCGAATAAACAAGACATGATTCACTAGTTTAAATAGGCTGATTCCTCCCTATCGAGACGACCTAACTCATCGTAGTTAGTTTTGAATTATTAAATATTTTTGAAAAGCGATTTTCTACCATGCGACATACTACAACGACGTAACATTTTATGTTATAAATTTTATCGAAAACGAAGATCGCTGTTACGACCCAGTTCTCGGATCCCTGCAGGACTCAAGATCGGCTCGCCTCGACTAATCCCAAGACCCAGTCATCCAATAAGAAATAACCAAAAGGTAGGAAAGTAAACCATATTCACATATGCAATACAACTAAGCAGTAAAAACATACAAAGCAATAAAGGAAAGTAAAACTGTTGTTCTATTACATACCACTACAACCATAGAACAACGGAAACGAAAGTAAACAGTAGAGACAACAGTAGCTAAAAGTCTGATACTTACTACAACAGTAAGGGAAATAACAAGAAAGTGTTGAAACTACGGTTGGGCTCGACTGGGCCCAGCACCCTCCGCAGTCGGAAGCTTGTGCTACTAAACTCCTGATCCTGAACAGTGTTATGAAAAAGACAGAGTTAGCGAACGCTGAGTAGAGTGATATCTATACTATCTAAAACAGTAAAAGCAATAGGATTAATTCTCTTTTCTATTTATTTTGTTCTATGTGTATTTCCTTTTCACCCATTTTTCTCAAATATCCAGATATTCTTGATCTAGCATGTTCCTCGTGGGAATGATCTTGATTGCAGTCTTTTCTGAAGAGTAGAAGGTACACGTGGTGCTCTCCTGGCTAGGAGAGTCCCCCGTGGTAGTCCTACACCTAGTCAACCACTCTGAGGTCACTGTCAAGACGTAGCGGTGACTACAACACGTGTGATAAGTGCACGGGTAGCTACCCCACATTGACACACGGTCAGTCGTTTCCACTAGCAAGTACACCCAAAGTACAGTACAGAACAATATAGGGCCTTACCTTCTCAGAACAGGGGTCTTGCCCCGCAGAACTAAACAAGGGTCTCACCACTCCACAGTCCGCGCACCCTCGTCTGACTACCCCAGTTTGCCAGAGGGCCTAACAAGTCGGTGTAGGGTGGTTAGCTGATCCCCGGGCCCTGTAGGGTGGCTAGCTCTCTCCCTACACTAGTAGCTCGCCTCGGTACCACATACATGAGGGCCAATAGGAGTCAGTGTAGAGTGGCCAATCCTAACCTCGGGTCTCAACCTAAGGGCAACTAGCTTCGCTCTACACAAAAAGGGGACAGTCGCTCTCCTTGGTACCACATACTCAAGGGCTAGCACACTTCCCGTCTACATTCTAGATTTCCATCTAACCACAGAAGCTCTACTCCTAAATTCCTCATAGGGTTCATGCTCGCCTCATTTATTCCGATCTAGATCCCGCCATTCACAATTTAGTTCTTATTTATATACGGGCAGCTCGTGTTTCCATAATTCAATATATGCAATTGGTGATTTCACAGGTAATTGCTCATAAATTACAAGCAGCTCATAATTATAATATAGACAAGTGCTAATAGTGTAGCTAAATCATGCATGCAAGTACATCATACAGTGCAAAAGATTCATTCATTCCTCTATCCTAGGGTTCATGCCACATCCTAGGGTTCCATTCGGCTATTTCCACAAGCACATTCTTATTAAATATTATTAACAGAAGCAAACCACTTTACCAGACAATCTAGGAGAAATGGGGGCTTGAACCGCTGACCTAGGCATCTCTGCGAGCCCCAAACACGCAACAGGCTGAAACCCTACACTAGGGAATATATCACACAAGAAGGGTTTATAATAATGTATAAAGGTCTCTAGTACGTAGAGAAACTCTCAAGGAAACTACAGATACTTCGTTTGCGTAAAACAGATCCCGATCGGACCCCAAACGGGTCAAAAACGTGACTACTGTCCAAAATCAGATGTCTAGGAACAAGTCCAGACATCTTAAAAGGTACCAAAACCTTACCTTAAGTCCCTGCGGTGTCCTCAGACATCTAGGCCTCCTTTGCGATCGTCTGAAGGCAGTTCCAGATGTCGAACCATGCCTTCGGTCATCTAGGAGCACCTCCAGACATCTGGTGATCTGATCAGACGTCCAAAAGTTCATGGGAGAGCATTCCACACTCCTTCCCAAGGCTGCTCCTATGTACGACAGTCGTAGGCTCCAAATCAGACCCGACATTCACTCTGCGGTGAGGCCTGCATGGTCGTAACTGCGAAAAAGAACGTACCTTTACGATAAATGAGCTTTCAGACATCTGGCCTTAACTCCAGACATTCAGGTGCTCCGTCAGCCATCTGGACTCCACTCCAGATGTCTGATACTGGAAAATTTCCAATACCAGAACCTGCTCCCAGCACTCTCTGCTACGCTCCTCGCATCGGCACAGCTCCAGCCGCTGCAGATGGTCGAGACAGCCTCCCTGGGATCTCTCCTCCTCCCGCACACACTCGCGGTGGTCGTGTGAGCTTCCACCGAAGCTCTCCTTCCTTGGCCTCCTCCTCCTCTCGCACTCTCCTCCTTGCCCTCTCGCTCTTCCTCGCTCGCCTCCTCTCGCCACTCTCGCAAGCTCTGAAGGTGGAGGTGGTGGTGTGTGGAGTGGAGAGGAGAGGAGGGGAGGGGGCTTTTATAGGTGGTGTGGGGTTTTAGGGTTCGGGGGAAAGGAGGAAAAAGGAGAGAGAAGAAGAAGGTCCTGTGCACCGTGCGCGTGCACAAATTTCATTTTCAAACGTCCAGGAAAGGGTCTAGACGTCTGGACAGATGTTTGATTGAGACTCCAAATGTCTTAAAATGCTGAAAGTGGGATGGGTCTTTACATCATAACAAACTTAAAGGAAGTTTCATCCCCGAAACTTGAACTAGCTAGGGTACGGAAAAAGGAACATAAAATGCATAATAAACTTAAAGAGGATCGAAGTAGGTCCAAAAATATGTACCCTCAAAAATCTCTGGGCCGCTCTCACATCATCGCCTCAGGCGCCCAGGTAGCCTCCTAGTACTGCTGGCTTCTCCATAGGACCTTCATCAGTGGTGCCTGCTTCTATCTCAAACTCTGGATGGCTCTGTCTAGTATCTGCACTGGTCTCTTGGGGTAGGTCAGGTCGTCACCCACCTCGACGCTCTCGTGGCTTAGAACGTGACTGGGATCAGCGACGTACTTCCTGAGGTTGGACTCATGGAACACGTCGTGTACTCTAGAAAGTTGGGGAGGAAGGGCAAGCTGGTAAGCAATGGGTCCTACCCACTCCAAGACCTCAAAGGGCCCCATAAACCTCGGTGCAAGCTTCCCTTTCACCCCAAGACGCTGTAGGCCCTTCATGGGCGAAATGAGGAGAAAGATGTGATCCCCAACCTCGAGCTGCACCTCTTTGCGTTTCTGGTCAGCGTAACTCTTCTGCGTGCTCCTGACAGTGCGGAGTTGTCTGTGAATCTACTCTATCACCTCCTGACTCTACCAGATCAGCCTGAGGCCAACCTCCCACTTGGTCCCCACCTTGACCCAACTCAAGGGTGCCATACACCTCCGTTCGTACAGAGCCTCGTAAGGTGCCATGCCGATGCTTGAGTGGTAACTGTTATTATATGCAAACTCTACTAGGGGTAAATGTTCCTCCCAGGAGCCTCTCCAGTCTAGTACATAGGCACGTAAAAGGTCCTCAAGTGTCTGTATGGTGCGCTCTGACTATTCGTCCGTCTGGGGGTGGTATGCGATGCTGAACCTCAACCATGTCCCCAAAGCCTGCTGAAACTTAGTCCATAACTGGGAAGTAAAACAAGTATCCCTGTTGGATACAATCTCACACAGAACTTCGTATAGGAATACCACATCACGAATGTACCTCTCTGCCAACTGTGCTGGTCCCAAGGTGACTCGGATTGGCAGGAAACGTGCCGTCTTCATCAACCTGTCTACTATCACCCAGACTACGTCGTGTCCTCGCTGGGTAATAGGTAGACCCACCACCAAGTCCATGGTGATTCTCTCCCACTTCCACTCTAGCACACGAAGTGGCTGCAACGGCCCAGCAAGCCTCTGGTGCTCGGCCTTGACCTATTGGCACACTAAACACTACTGCACAAACTCACCAACATCCCGCTTCATCCCTCTCCACCAAAAGTCACGTCTCAGATCATGATACATCTTTGTGTTCTCGGGATGTATGGTGAACCTAAACTCGTGCGCCTCAGCCAGGAGCTCTCTCAACAACTCCTCATCCCTGGGAATGCATAAGCATCAACCCATGCGCAGCACCTCGTCTGTGAAGGAAAAGTCTCCTGGGTCTCCTGACATCACTCTGTCCTGCAATGTCTGTAAGTACGGATCTGTCATCTGCCCTGCGATGATGCATTCTATCAGTTCTGGTCACGTCTGCCACGTCACTGTCACTGTCCCACAATACCCCTATGACTCTCGGGGTCGCCAACTGCCCAACTCCTCCATAAGTCTCCAACTTTGCGCCTGTAGACTGGCCAAGTGGGTGAGTGCCTTCCGACTCAAGGCGTCAGCCACCACATTGGATTTCCCTAGATGGTAGGAGATGTTATAGTCATAGTCCTTTAGGAGCTCTAACCAACATCTCTATCTCATGTTAAGCTCCTTCTGGTCAAACAAGTACCAGAGGCCCTTATGATCCGTGAAAATCTCAAAAGTCTCACTGTAAGGTAGTGCCTCCATGTCTTCAGTGCGAAGACAACAGCTGCCAACTCTAAGTCATGGGTAGGGTAGCTATGCTCATGGGCTTCAGTTGCATGAAGAGTAAGCGACAACGTGACCCCACTGCATGAGCACACCCCGTAACTCCTACAACGAAGCATCTGTGTACACCACAAAATCGCCATTGCTATCCGGGATGGTAAGCACAGGAGCTAAAGTCAGTCTCTCCTTCAACTCCTGAAAACATGCTTACACTCATCTGTCCAGGCAAAGGGCACATCCTTCCGAGTCAACTGGGTCATAGGATGCGCAATTTGAGAGAATCCTCTGATAAACCGCTGATAGTAACCTGCCAGTCCCAAAAAGCTGCGTATCTCTATCACTGTACGTGGCCTCTCCCACCTGAGTACAGCCTCAACCTTGGCTGAGTCCACAGCCAAACCATCCCCTGAGATCACGTGGCCCAAGAAAGTCACCTACCTCAACCAAAACTCGCACTTGCTGTACTTGGCATACAGCCTACGTCTCCTTAAAGTGTCAAGAATCATTCATAGATGATGTTCGTGCTGCGCCTAATACAGTGAGTAAACGAGTATGTCGTCGATGAATACCACCACAAACTGGTCCAAGTACGGTCTGAAAACCCGGTTCATCAAATCCATAAAAGCAGCGGGGACGTTGGTCAACTCAAACGGCATGACCAAGAACTCGTAGTGCTCGTACCGGGTAAGGAAAGCTGTCTTGGAGACATCGGTCCCCCTAATCCTCAACTGGTGGTAGCCTGACCTTAGATCTATCTTGGAGAACACTGTGGCATCTCCCAAATGGTCAAAAAGGTCATCAATCCTTAGCAGCGGATACTTATTCTTGATGGTGACCCTATTCAACTATCGGTAGTCGACACAAAGTCGCATGGTACCATCCTTCTTCTTCACAAATAGCACAGGGGCTCCCCACGAGGACGCACTGGGCCTCACAAAGCCCTTCTCCAACAGGTCCTGTAGCTGTGACTTAAGCTCTCGCACCTCAAGTGGTGCCATTCGGTACGGTGCAGTAGAAATGGGGTTGGTCCCTGATACCAGTGAGATCTCAAACTCGATCTCATGCTTGGGCGGTAGTCCTGGAAACTCCTCTGGAAACACGTCGGGGTACTCGCAAACCATCAGAATACTTTGAAAGTCAGCCACGGGGCTAGGCTCTGCCACTACATAAGCTAAAAAGCCCTCACACCCCTGTCTCAAAAGCCTCGCTGCCCGAAGTGTAGAGATGCATATGAAACCTCCGTCCATCGGCTGTCCGTGAAACTTAAAGAGAGGTAACTCCGATATGGAGAACAAGATCTTCCTTCCGAAATAGTCCACCAGGGCATGATAGGCAAACAGCTAGTCTATCCCTAGAATCATGCCAAAATCCTCCATTGGTATCACAATCAGGTCAGCAGGAAGGCTGTGTCCCCCTATACTAACCTCGCAGTCCATGTAGACCTCCTCAGCTACAAACAACTGGCCACCTGGGCCTTTGATCACAAACGGATCCTCTAACAGTACACTGTCCTACCCCAAACTGACAGCAAAACTCACAGCAACAAAAGAGTGTGTGGCGCTGGAATCAAAAAATACGTACACTAATATGCCAGAAATGGTAACCATACCTGCCACCACTGAACCGGAAGACCTGGCATCTCTGTGTGTCAGGGCGTTGATACGTCCCTCAGTCCTCGATGCGGACAAAGCAGCTACACTCTGGGTCGGGCGAGCAGTCGCTGATCGGTACCCTCCTCATGACTGCTGCCCTTCCCCACACGCCTGGGGACCACGACCACCAACTCAGCCTCCAGCGCTCGGTGCGGGTAGCATCTACTATGTTCTAGCCCTAAATGGGCAATCCCTCCTAATGTGGTTGGTTGGCCACACTGGTAGCAGAGGAGAACACGACCTCCTTCCTCGGTAGGTTCCTGTTGGCACCTGGGCGGGGGTCCAATGCTGGCTGTTGGCCCCTGTCTGGGGCCCCCAAAGGCCACTGTCGGCCCCGCAAAATGAGATTGCTCTCCTACGGGTGCTACGTACCTCCTCTTTTGATGGCCTTGAGAGTACTCTGGCTGGTAGGGCCTCTTCTGTCCACTGTCGGTGTCTCCTGTGGTCGGGTTAGTCTCCTCATAGGTCATGGCAGCCTCAACCACCCGTGAGAAGGTGGCAGCTATAGCGGTTTGACATACCCCCGAATAGCAGGTTGGAGCCCCTCAATGAACCTCCATAGGTGCTCCTCCTCTGTAGCCACGACTGTCGAGGCAAAACGTGATAGCTCCAGGAAGCGCATGTGATACGCACTAACAGTCATCGTCCCCTGGTGGAGAGTGTGGAACTCCCACCTCCTCTGGTCCTGCCAGGTCTACAGAAAGTACTGCTCGCAAAAGAGGGTCACAAACTATTCCTACGTCATCTCTCCCCTCTCCTGGCCTCTGACTGCCCTCCACCACCTATGTGCCACGCTCTTTAGCTGGTACGTGGCAAAGGCCACGCGGCACTCTGCGAGAGGGTGAAGGGTGTCGAACACCTTCTTTATCTGCTCCAGCCAATCCTCTGCCTTAGATAGGTCCTCATCCCCCTTGAAGGAGGGAGGCTTCAGCTTTTGGAACTATCCGTAAAGCTCATGATGTAGCTGCAATGGGGGAACGGGCATGCCTCCAGGCAAGGAGGGCTCATGCTCAGAAGTGTCAGAGTGCGGTGGGGGAGGTGGAGGACCACCCCCTCCCCCTCTTGCTTGTCTGGTGCTGCAGCAGTCTCTCTGTCCCACTGAGGACTCCCCCTCCACGTCCTCAGGGAGAGGTGCCCGTGGAGACTGGTGGAGCTCCTCTTGTACAATATCTCTGATCAGCTGGGCGAGATCCTGGGCCTGAACGCTCAGGAGAAGAGGTGGGTCAACTGGTACCTCAGGCCCAGCACGTCCGCCCCTTAGACCTCGTCCACGGCCGCGACCATGGCCTGCCTCAAGAACTCCTCGACAAGGCATCTCCTGCAAGGAGACGCGAAAGATAGAAAAAAAGGATCAACGATACTGAATTTCTTCGAGAAAAGACTCGGAACGAACATCAAGGCGATATGTTGTGGTGGCTACCCTAGTTACATGCATGTGAACGGTTATTCTCGAGCCAATTAGTTCATTTCTTGGGATGATCTTGGTCTGATACCATCTTGTTACGACCCGGTTCTCGGATCCCTATAGGACCCGAGACCGAATCGCCTCAACTAATCCCAAGACCTAGTCGTCCAACAAGAAATAACCAAAAAGTAGGAAAGTAAACCACATTCACATATGAAATATAACTAAGCAGTAAAGGAAAGTAAAACTGTTGTTCCATTACATACCACCACAACCACAGAACAACGAAAATGAAAGTAAATAGTAGAGACAACAGTAGCTAAAAGTTTGATACTTACTGCAATAGTATGGGAAACAACAAGTGCTGAAACTATGGCTAGGCTCGACTGGGCCCAGCACCCTCCGCAGCCGGAAGCTCGGGCTGCTTAATTCCTGATCCTGAACAGTGTTATGAAAAGATAGAGTCAGCGAACACCGAGTAGAGTGGTATCTATACTATCTAAAATAGTAAAAGCAACATGTTTAATTCTCTTTCTATTTATTTTGTTCTATGTGCATATCCTTTTCACCCATTTTTCTCAAATATCCAGATATTCTTGATCTAGAATGTTCCCTGTGGGAATGATCTTGATTGCAATCTTTTCCAAAGAGTAGAAGGTACACGTGGTGCTCTCCTGGCCGGGAGAGTCCCCCGTGGTAGTCCTACACCTAGTCAACCACCTCAAGGTCACTATCAAGACGTAGTGGTGACTACAGCACGCGTGATAAGCGCATGGGTAGCTACCCTGCACTGACATGCAGTCAGTCGTTTCTGCTAGCGGGTACTCCCAAAGTACAGCACGGAACAGTATAGGGCCTTGCCCTCTCAGAATAGGGGTCTCGCCCCTCAGAACCAAACAGGGGTTTCGTCCCTCCACAGTCTATGCACCCTCCTCAGACTACCTTGGTTTGCCTAGAGGGCCTAGCAAGTCGATGTAGGGTGGCTAGCTAAACCTCGGGCCTTGTGAGATGGCTAGCTCTCTCCCTACACTAGTAGCTCGCCTCGGTACCGCATACACGAGGGCCAACAGGAGTCGGTGTAGAGTGGCCAATCCTAACCCTGAGTCTCAACCCAAGGGCGGCTAGCTCCGCTCTACACAAAAAGGGGACAGTTGCTTTTCTTGGTACCACGTACTCAAGGGCCAGCATACTTCCTATCTACTTTCCAGATTTCCATCTAACCACAGGAGCTCAACTCCTAAATTCCCCGTAGGGTTCATGCTCATGTTCACCTCATTTATTCCGATCTAGATCCCACCATTCACAATTCAGTTATTTATATACGGGCAGCTCGTGTTTCCATAATTCAATACATGCAATTGGTGATTTCAAAGGTAATTGCTTATAAATTACAAGTAGCCGATAAGTCGATTTTCCACTTTCGATTAAGTTTTGCAAATGAAATAACGCGTTGTTGTAGTATGTAAGTGGTGGAAAAATCGACTAATCAACAATTAAAATAACCACTCACAGAAGAGCGGGTCATGTCGATAGGGAGGCAATGATGCAATAAAATCTCGATTATTTCGTATTCTTTCAATCAAGTGAGAAATCCATAATCGAATCCGACATGAAATGCGATGGAAAGAAGATGCACAATAACTCAAAAATATAAGGGCATTCGTGTAAGTTTTCCTCAGTGAAATATTCAATAAATATGTGATGATTTTATGTAATTTCCAATTGACATGTATTAGAGAAAATTGGTGCACATTTTAATCCCAAAACCAATTTTAAACATGTGAATATCAATAACCACGTAATTATCAGAAAGTATGAGTATGCAGTCACAATTTCACCATAATAAAATAATCATAGATTAAAATTGATTTTGGTGGCAATGGCATTGAATGTAATTTTTAATTAACTTAAAAGCAAGGGATTTCACCTCCTCCTCCTTGAACATGGGAGAGAGGTTCAATCGAGGAGATACTCCTATAGGAGGTTCGCTGAAGCGAGGCTATTGCGGTGGTGGCAGCGGTGCATCGTGAGTTGGCCGGAGCCAGCCTGCCGGAGGAGAGGAGTGGCGGTGGTAGAGAAGCTGCAACTGGTCGTGCTTGCTGGTGAAGGCATGCACGAGTGCAGAGGGCACTGCAGGGCGTGTAGAGGCATGGAGGCTTGGGCGTTGGGCGCTTTGCAGAGCACGTAGGCACGCGTGGGAGTGGTGGTGGCATCGGCTATGGGTGCTGGACAGGGTGATGGTGCGGTGAGGGCTCTAGAGTGGGTGCTTGACAGGCACTGAAGAGCGCTGTAGGGAGCGGTGCAGCGCTAGAGGGTGCGTGCCTGTAGCGGTGAGGGCTGGATGGGGTGCGCCTGTAGTGAGAAGGCACGGGGTGCTTTCAGTGGAGAAGGCGTGGTGCCTGCGGGTGCGCGAAGACGATGGATGCGGGGCACGGTGCCTGCTGCGCTGCTGGAGAGAGCACGGGCGTGCTGCGGTGTCATGGGTGGTTGCAGTAAAGAAGGCACGGTGCGGGTGCCTGGTTGGAGGTGCAAGCACTGGCGGTGTGCGCCTGCAAGCGGTGATAGTGCTGGAGCGGGTGCGCGCCTACAGAGGAGGACGGTTGCGCGGTGGGCAGTAGGGTGTTGGAGGGTTTTGGCTGTGCCTGCGCCTGCAGAGGGTGCGGGTGCATGGTGAGGGCAAGCAGAGTGCAGGCTGGTATGGTGTTCACGGTGGAGGGTGCACGGTGCATAGTGCAAGCACGGTTGCACTGTTCCTTCCTTCCTTCCAATTCCCCCCCGCCTCTCCTCTATATTTCTTCTCTTCCGCCTCCTAAGGGATTTTCAAAATCCTTTTTCTAATTTTGGTCTGCGACGGTTTGCATTTGTTGAGGGATGTGTTGAGGGTGGCCGGAGGATGAGGAAGAGATGGAGCCGGTTGTTTAAAAGGGGAATTTACCCTCCCCTCCTTGTTCTTTCCAAATATTATTCCTGCAACATAAAAACATAAAATCATTACATATTAAGTTATAGAATGCTATAAAATAGATGTAAACTTAAATAATGATGCATGCAAGCATTTTATAACTTAATGTAGTTATTAACAAACCTAAAAGGTAAGATTAAATTTAACTTTGGCGTAACAATAGTTCATTAAAATAGACTCATCAAATACCCCCATGCCTAAGATTTGCTAATCCCTAGCAAAAATGAAAAATAATAGAAGTAATCAGAAGATTTCTTCTTTTCTTATTTCAAAACTTTAGAGATCTAGACAAATGTGAAGTGATGATAGCCTAGGTAACAGATCCACATGAAAAGTCGATTCGCATTGTGAGTTCGTACTTTACCCTTGATAAATATTTTTGTCGGGATAGGCAACTATTTCCCTCAGGGATAAAGTAGAAGATAATATGTAATTTGACCTTGGCTTTTGGCTTAGGTAGGAGATATCGAGTAGAATGGATTTGTATTTGGTGGCACACACTCATCTGGTGCTACATGTAGTCTAGTACTACAGACTTTAGATTTCTAGACTATTAGACAAGTTAACACAGAGAAAGGCTAACAACTGTGCTCTCTTGATGTTCCTGGGCGCTCACTCTTTTCTTTCTGAGATCACAAAATCTCGCCAGATAATTGTACTCACTGTTTGGTAGCCTCACATGACATCCACACTTCAATTAAAGTCCTAATAACTCTACAACTAAGTTAGAGTCCTTAACCAGTATTCGGGCGATCAGAAATACTAAAAGGTAGGTATGGGTCATATTTGGTGGAACGTGATAGGTGTTCTGTTGCCTCAAAAATAATGTTACATTATAAACTTGGACTTTTTTTCTTCTTTTTTTTTCTCTTTTCTTCTTCTTCTTCTTCCTTTCTCTCTTTTTTTTTGTAATATAACTGTTTCTTCTTTTTCTTCTTTCTATTTCTTCTTTTTCTTCTTTTTTTTATAAATCAACATAATACGACACAGACTTTTATTTATGAGGCATTATTAGGGATGATGATGGTCAAGAGGAAATTGTGTGGCTTATTTGGTGGAAGTGGCTATTCTCGGCACCGGAAAGGAATGGATAGGACAGGCGTATTTCTAACCTTTGACACTATTATCCTCCTTTAGCCGAGGACTCTATGAAGGACAGTCGTAACCATCCACCATAGTCATAGCTTTATTAAGACTCGATCTTTGTGTATCTGCCTTATTTGGTGACTCTCAGGAATTCACACAATGTACGCACACAGCAACAGAGAGCAAAAGTTACGCCTAACTTTGAAGTATCATCATCTAATTGTCCAAAACTTAAGAGTCCTTGCATTAGACTTAGCGCACCAGTAATCTCTCTACTTTCATCTCACAAATATGAGGTGGATCTTAGAGGATAGTATGCCTGACTCCCTATTAGCTATCCAAGGATTCAGTAGACTACAAATGCTTATTGGTTTTCTTCAAGGATCCATTACCCAGCCTACGTGCATGTGAAATAAATCTACTGGATTCTAAACTTAAGAAATAATTCAAGAAGAAAAACCTCCAATGACAAAGGTATTCTGCTAGGGACTAACCCATTCAGCTCAAGAAAAGAGGATTTTTTTTTATATGCTAACCTAAATGTATGAATACATCCTAAAATGTAAATGCACCCCCCCATGCCTAAATCCTACAATGTCTCCATTGTAAAATTAAAACAAGAGGAGAAAGGAAAGACATCACCTGACAACGGTGTTATTTTGACCGTTGGGTTGCCTCCCAACAAGCGCTGCATTTTCTGTTAGCAGCTAGACTTAGAAGGAACTTGTAAGTCTGGTTCCAGATAGAAAAGGTTAGGCCCTAAAAATATGCACAACAGTGTAGGCCTAGAAAATAGGTAGCCACGGATGTTGGTGAGCTGATGATGCAACGTAATTCCAAATGCTCGCCAGAAGATATGAAAGCAAAGAACCTCGTTGGCTACCTTGAGAGGTCTAGGAATAAGAAAAGGAATATGAAAAGGGACCTCCCGAAACGGAATAAGTGGAGGATAATAAGGATCCTCCAAAGTAGGATGGGTTTTAAAAGATATAAACATTAATAGTTCAAACCCTTGTACGGCGAGAGTAAAAGTACAAGAATTAATCCACACTTGCCATTCTACCCGAGGATGTACTGGCCTGATATGTTCTCCAGAAAGAATGTACATGAGCAGAGATCTGAGCCAAGGATCAGTTAGGGAGTATAAGGGCTGTTTGTAGTGTTGGAAGGTAATGCTTAAGTCCAATGAGGGCTTAGCCGGTGACAGGTCCAATTCCAACAATGATTCAGATTGTGTACACTCCCTAATAGTTGTAGAAAATTGCACATTACCCTGCCTAGCATTAATGATTGGAGTCATATTTGAATCAAGGGTAGACTCCAAATTACAACTCTTTGATGGCAGGGTCAAAATATCAGAATCATTATCATTCAGCTCATCCCTAGATTTGTTTGGTTCACTCAAATTTTTGTCGGGGTGTATATGTGATTAATTAGGAGTTGGATTAGTATCCTCAATTATTCCCAAAGAAGGATCAGTTTTAATGTTTTGGAGTAAGCCTATATCATTGAATTTGCTATTCTTCTCGGGGTATAAATCCTCAATTGACGTGTTTTGTCCCCGAGAGTCTCCCATAGACTTCTCACTATTTTGTTTTTCCTCCTCTAATAGCAACTTATGTTTTGATGGAGGATGACTCTCAAAAGAAGGGAGAAATCTGGATTTTACCATATTATTTCTATCCTTTGGAGGTAAATACTCAAGTAATAAATAATTCCCTTGTGATTCACTCCAGATTTTTAGTCCAGGTTCCTCTATTGGGGCATCCTCATTTTCTGAATTAGACTCTTCATATCCCTGAGACCAAAATTGATCTAATTCATCCTCCATTCCGTTAGGGTCACCTTCATTGGGTGCATTTAAATCCTTAGGATACTGAATAGTAGGTGTTGATTCCCTAAGTGGAGGGTCAGGAGTAGGCTCACTAAGGGTAGAATGAGATTCCACCAAATAATCATTAGGGGAAGTGATAAGAACAATACAACCTTGACCCGAGTTGGTAGGGGTAAAGAGAATACTGTCATTGGGGTCAAGGTCCTCAAGAGGTACCATCTTCCCTTACTTTTGACTCCAATATAGCTCAGGTGGATAATCACTATGATCGTTCTCCTCTAGTGGCCGTGTCTCATTGGGAGAGTCTAAGTGATAGCTACATAAAATTGGATCCATATTATCATTGGGTTCCTCCGAATTATTTTCATGATCAGGGTCGTATGGATAGGGATCAGAATTACTGGAAAGCGTGTAGCTAAGTTGTCTTATTTCTTCATTTAACTGTTGACTATTCCTCAACATCTCTCCCATTGATTCCATCATTTCCTTTTGTTGTTTTTGCAGTTCTATCATAAAAGAGGAGAGGCTACTATTATTAGGTTGAGGAGGATAGTCAATTTTAGGCTCTAGTTGCCTAGGGGTATCGGTCCAACCTCAATACGGAAAATCATGAAGGGTGGGAGGGTTGGGTGTTTGCATGGAAGTAGGGATTTCAGGGTTGGAAAATCCCCCTCCTAGGCTCTGCTCAAAAGTGGGAGCTATCAAGCCAGTACTCCCAGGATAAGAATAAGAATGATCCTATGAATTGTTAATGTATCCATCAAAGGATGGATACATTCAGGGCATGGGATCCTGATTAAAAGATGGGAAGTATTGACTTTGATAATCTAAATGATAGGAGTAAGGGTGATCCATTTCTTTAAGCAAAATAGTTTTAACTCTCTCAGGATTTAGAAGAATTCATAATACAAGAAGAAACTTCCTAGAGAGTTCTACTGTCAAAGCAAATGCAAATTCAATGGGATCTATTTTTAGTAGATTGTAGGTCTTAGAATTAAATGTTCAGTTGGTGGCCAAATAAGTTTTGTTAAAAATTGCGCTTCCTAGGCCAACCTTCGCTAGTGCCTATAACCTACTCGCAAGGGATGGAAGTCTCGAATCAAGCCCACACACGAGGAACCGAAGTAACTTGGTGGATAGGCTTGTTGATTTCCGACTAACTTCCCTTGTGGTGCAAAAGAGGAGAGGTAGAAATTTATCTAGTGACCTTATGTGTGAGGTGCACAGTGTCTCAAATGTGCAAACATACGATCGTGTTTTGATTTTTGAAATTTCGCAAACAGGATCCTTTTGCACACAATTTTCAATCACAGATTTTAAAGTCCAACCTCTTAGTAGTCCCAGTTTTTAAAGTGACCACTGAATTAATTTGATTCAACCACTTTAGTGGTCTTAGATTTAGGTTCAATGCATATGCATGACAGGTAATTGATGCTCAAGAGAAGACGTAACTTACTCTAGCTTTCTTCGTGCAATGTATGCAATGCAGTAAAAATAAACTAGATGCTGCTCATTCAGTCCTAGATGGTCATCCTATAGATATGCAGCTTCTAGTAGGCAGTTTGATTTTTTTTTAATAATAATAAGCAAACATACCTAATCTAACTAATTAACCGACATGCAGTTCAAATAATTCGAATAGTCCTATAATCTAAATAAATGGGAACACGCTCCCGAAAATACACTCCCGCATACAAGAGCGATAAGAAATAAACAGGCACTGGGAACACGTTCCCAAAAATACCCGACAAGGGTCCAAAAGATAGAAATTAAATTCTAATGTCTATCTAAACTAAATCTAACTAAGATCTACTGACTAAATCAGAAATAGGCTTCTCCGTAAGCTTATGCATGTGGGATCAAGGCCCACGTGTTCCTGTTGCTGGCCTCTAGGTGGCGTCAAGGTCCACCAAAAAGATCGTCTCCACCGTGCACGTCGTTTAGGTTCAATGTCGTCACTCTACTGCACCTGTCGCCATGTTAGATTCCTCGCATAATAATAAAAAAATGATTAGATGATTGCGTAACTCAGAATGTTCAAAAATTAATAACGTGAATCTATTGCGTCTGTTGCCTCCCCAGCAATGGTGCCATTTCGATAAGTCGATTTTCCGCTTTCGATTAAGTTTCTCAAATGAAATAACACGTTGTTGTAGTATGTAAGTGGTGGAAAAATTGACTAATCAACAATTAAAATAACCACTCATAGAAGAGCGGGTCATGTCGACAGGGTGGCAATGATGCAATAAAATCTCAATTATTTAGTATTCTTTCAATCAAGTGCGAAATCCATAATCAAATCCGACATGAAATACGATGGAAAGAAGATGCACAATAACTCAAAAATATAAGGGTATACGTGCAATTTTTCCTCACTGAAATATTCAATAAATATGTGATGGTTTTATATAATTTCCAATTGACATGTATTAGAGAAAATTGGTGCACATTTTAATCCCAAAACCAATGTTAAACATGTGAATATCAATAATCACGCAATTATCAGAAAGTATGAGTATGCAGTCACAATTTCACCATAATAAAATAATCATAGATTAAAATTGATTTTGGTGGCAATGGCATTGAATGTAATTTTTAATTAACTTAAAAATAGGGGATTTCACCTCTCTCCTCCTTGCGCATGGGAGAGAGGTTCAATCGAGGAGATACTCCTACAGGAGGTTTGCTGAAGCGAGGCTGTCGCGGTGGTGGCAGCGGTGCATCATGAGTTGGTCGGAGTCAGCTTGCCGGAGGAGAGGAGTGGCGGCGGTGGAGAAGTTGCAGTCGGCCGCGCTTACTGGTGAAGGCGCGTGCGGGTGCAGAGGGCGCTGTAGGGTGCATAGAAGCGCGGAGGCGTGGGTGCTGGGCACTTTGCAGAGCGCGTAGGCACGCGCGGGCGTGGTGGTGGCGCCGGCTGTGGGTGCTGGACAGGGTGATGGTGCGGTGAGGGTTCTGGAGTGGGTGCTTGACAGGCACTGAAGAGCGTTGTAGGGAGCGGTGCAGCGCTAGAGGGTGCACGCCTATAGCGGTGTGCCTGTAGCGGTGAGGGCTGGATGGGGTGCGCCTGTAGTGAGAAGGCGTGGTGAGAGCGAGCATGCAAGGAAGGCGGAGGTGCAGGAAGGTCTGCGCCTACAGAGGGCGCGGTGAGGCGCTGTCGTGGATGCTTGCAGTGGAGAAGGTGCGGTGCTTGTGGGTGCGCGAGGACGATGGATGCAGGGTGCGGTGCCTGCTGCGTTGCTGGAGAGAGCGCGGGCACGCTACCGAGGGCGCTTGCAGTAGAGAAGGCTCGATGCGGGCGCCTAGTTGGAGGTGCAAGTTCTGGCAGTGTGCGCCTGCAGGCGGTGATGGTGCTGGAGTGGGTGTGCACCTGCGGAGGACGGTTGTGCGATGGGCAATAGGGCGTTGGAGTGTTTTGGTTGTGCCTGCGCCTGCAGAGGGTGCGGGTGCACGGTGAGGGTAGGCGGAGTGCAGGCTGGTAGGGTGTTTGCGGTGGAGGGCGTGCGGTGCACAGTGCAAGCACGGTTGCACGGTTCCTTCCTTCCAATCCCCTCTGCCTCTCCTCTATATTTCTTCTCTTCCACCTCCCAAGGGATTTTCAAAATCCTTTTTCTAATTTTGGCTGGCGACGGTTTGCATTTGTTGAGGGATGTGTTGAGGGTGGTCGGAGGATGAGGAAGAGATGGAGCCGATTTTTTGAAAGGGGAATTTACCCTCCCTTCCTTGTTCTTTCCCAATATTATTCCTGCAACATAAAAACATAAAATCATTACATATTAAGTTATAAATAATGATACACGCAAACATTCTATAACTTAATATAGTTATTAACAAACCTAAAAGGTAAGATTAAAGTTAACTTGGGTGTAACAATAGTCCATTAAAATGGACTCATCAATAGCTCATAATTATAATACAGGCAAGTGCTAACAGTTTAGCTAAATCATGTATGCAAGTACATCATACAGCATAAATGATTCATTCATTCCTCTGTCCTAGGGTTCATGCCACATCCTAGGGTTCCATTCGGCTATTTCCAGAAACATATTCTTATTAAATATTATTAACAGAAGTAAACCACTCTACCAGACAATCTGAGAGTAATGGGGGCTCGAACCGCAGACCCAGGCATCTCTGCGAGCCCCAAACACACAACAGGCTAAAACCTTACACCAGGGAATACATCATAAAAGGAGGGTTTAGAACAATGTATAAAGGTCTCTAGTACGTAGAGAAACTCGTGAGGAAACTACAAATACTTCATTTGCGTAAAATGGATCCTGATCGGACCCCAAATGGGTCAAAAACGTGCTATTGTCCAAAATCAGACGTCTGGGGACAAGTTAGACGTCTTAAAAGGTACCAGAACCTTACCTTAAGTCCCTGCGGTGTCCTTATGCATCCAGGCCTCCTCTGCGATCATCTAAAGGCTGTTCTAGATGTCGAACCATGCCTCCGGTTGTCTGGGAGCACCTTTGGACGTCTAGTGATCTGATCAGACGTCCAAAAGTACATGGTAGAGCGTTCCGTTCTCCTTTCCAAGGTTGCTCTTGCGTACGACAGTCGCAGCCCCCAAATTAGACTCGACATTCACTCTGTGGTGACGTCTGCATGGCCGTAATTGCGAAAAAGAATGTACCTTCGTGATAAATGAGCTTTTAGACGTCTGGCCTTAACTCTAGATGTCAAGGTGCTCCGTCAGCAATCTGGACTCCACTCCAGACGTCTGATACTGGAAAATTTTCAGTACCAAAACCTGCTCACAACGCTCTCCGCCACGCTCCTCATCGCGCCACCGCAGCTCCAGCCGCTGCAGATGGTCGAGGCAGCCTCCCCAGGATCTCTCCTCCTCCCGCACGCGCCCGCAGTGACTGTGCGAGCTTCCACCGAAGCTCTTCGACCTCGGCCTCCTCCTCCTCCTGCACTCTCCTTCTCGCCCTCTTACCCTCCCTCGCTCGCCTCCTCTCGCCACTCCCGCAGGCTTTGAAGGTGGAGGTGGTGGTGTGTAGAGTGGAGAGGAGAGGAGGGGAGGGGGGCTTTTATAGGTGGTGTGGGGTTTTAGGGTTCGGGGGAAAGGAGGAAAAAGGAGAGAGAGGAAGAAGGTCCTGCGCGCCGCGTGCACGCAGGGCGCAGTACGCATACAGAAATTTCATTTTCAGACATCTGGGAAAGGGTCTAGACGTCTGAACATACGTCTAACTGATTCCAGACGTCTTAAAAGGCTAAAAGTGGGACGGGTCTTTACAATCGCTCTTTCAAATGGCGCCGTTGCCGAGGAGGAAACACGCCTACTAGTTTTTTCAGAAATTCTGAATTACTGACTGTGGATCTTTTTCTATGCAAAAATAACAAATGAACGCGGCGTGCAGACGAAGTGCTTGTGGGTCTTGCTGCCACTTGGAGGCTAGCAACGAGTGCTTGTGGGCCTTGATCCCATGCACGTAGGCATACGAAGGAGCCTTTTTCTGATTTAGTCATTAGATCTAAGTTTAGATTTAGTTTAGATAGACATTAGAACTTAATTTCTGTTTTGTGGACCCTTGTTGGGCATTTTTGGGAATGTGTTCCCAGTGTTTCTTTATTTCTTATCGCTCTTATATGCGGGAGCGTATTTTCGGGAGCGTGTTTCCATTTTATCTATATTATAGGTTTAGTCGAATTGTTTGAATCGCATATAGGTTAGTTAGTTAGTTTTCTAGATTAGGTTTGTTTGCTTAATATTATTATAAATAAAAAAATAAAAAAAATATATCGAACTGCCTACTAGAAGCTGCATATCAATAGGGCGATCATCTAGGACTGAATGAGTAGCATCTAGTTTATCTTAATTGCATTGCTGACATCCCTGCATTGAAGAAAGCTGGAGTACGGTATGTTTTTTTCTTGAGCATCATTTACCTGTCATGCATCTGCATTGAACCTAAATCTAAGACCACTAAAGTGTTTGAATCGAATTAATTTAGTGGTCACTTTAAAAATTAGGATTGCTAAGAGGTTGGACCTTAAAATCTGTGACTTGAAATTGTGTGCAAAAAGGTCTTGTTTGAGAAATTTCAAAACTCAAAACGTTGCACACCTGAGACACTGTGCTCATCACACATAAGGTCACTAGGTAAATTTCTACCTCTCCTCTTTTGCACCATAAGGGAAGTTAGTCGTAAATCAACAAGCCTATCCACCAAGTTACTTCGGTTCCTCATGTGTAGGCTTGATTCGAGACTTTCATCCCTTGCGAGTAGGTTGTAGGCACCAATGAAGGTCGGCTTAAGAAATGTAATTCTTGCAAAACTTGTTTGGCCACCAACTGAACATTTAATTCTAAGACCTAGAATCTACTAAAAACAGATCCCACTATATTTGCGTTTGTTTTGACAACGATAGAACTCTCTAGGAAGTTTCTGCTTGTGTTCTGATTTCTTCTAAATCCTAAGAGAGTTAAACCTATTTGGCTTAAAGAAATGGATCACCCTTACTCCTATCATTCAGATTATCAGAGTCAATACTTCCCATCTTTTAACCAGGATCCCATGCCTCGAGTATATCCATCCTTTGATGGGTACATTGACAATTCATGGAAACATTCATACTCCTATCTTAGGAGTACTGGCCCGATAGCTTCCACTTTTAGCAGAGCCTAGGAGCGGGATTTTCCACCCCTAGAATCCCCACTACTATACAAACACCCAACCCTCCCGCCCTTCATGATTTTCCTTATCAGGGTTGGACCAATACCCCTAGGCAACCAGAGCCTGAGATTGACTATCCTCCTCAATCTGATAGTAGTAGCCTCTCCTCTTTTATGATAGAAATGCGAAAACAACAAAAAGAAATGGAGTCTATGGGAGAGATGTTGAGGAATAGTCAACAATTAAATGAAGAAATTAGACAACTTAGCTACTCTCTTACTAGTGATTTTGATCCCTACCAGCATAACCTTGATCATGCAAATAATTCTGAGGAAACCAGTGACAATAGGGATCTCGTTTTGCGTAGCTATCACTCAGACTCTCCCAATGAGATGGCCACTAGAGGAGAACAATCCTCGTAATTATCTACCTGAGCTATATTGGAGTCAAAAGAAAGGGAAGGTGGTACCTCTTGAGAACCTTGACCCTAATGACAGTATTTTCCTTACCTCTGATAACCTGGCTCAAGGTCATATTGTTCCTATCACTTCCCTTATTAATTATCTGGTGGAACCCCATTCTACCCTTAGTGAGCCTAGTCCTGACCCTCCACTTAGGGAATCAACACCTACCATCCAACATTCTGAGGATTTAAATGTGCCTAATAAAGGTGACCCTAAGGGAATGGAGAATGAATTGGATCAATCTTGGTCTCAAGGGTACAAAGAGTCTATTTTAGAGGAGGATGATAACCCGATGGAGGAACCTGGCCTTAGAGTTTGGAGTGAATCATAGGGGGATTATGTGTTATTCAAGGACTTACCCCTTGAGGATATAAATAATCTGGTGAAATTCAGATTCCTCCCTTCTTTCGATTTTGAGAGTCATCCTCCGCAAAACCACAAGTTGATATTGGAGGATGAACACAATAGTGGGAAGCATAGGGGAGACTCTCAGGGACAATATACATCAATTGAGGATTTATACCCCGAGAAGAACAACAAATTCAGTGATATAGGCTTTCTCCATAACATTAATGATGATAATCCTCCTAAAGGTATTAAGGATAATGAAGTAGCACACAAAGTCCCCAGAAAGGATGTAATTGACAAGAAAAAATCCAGGGATGGATTTGCTGATAATTTTGATCTCGCTACTTCCCAAGAAACCCAACTATCGTCAAAGCATGTTGATCATGAGTCTACTAATGAGATATTGAATTCTATTAATGTCTCTTCTATTGTAGAGGAGTAGTTGGAGGTTCATAAAATAATGAAGCTAGGTAAGGATGTGGAATACGAATTCTTATTGGGAATGGAACCTAAATAGACTAAGCCCTCTTTGGACTTAATAATTACCACCCAATCACTCAAGCAACCTGTAGATTCCTTACCTAATCCTTGGCTCAGGTCTCTGCTCATATAGATTCTTTCTTAGGAGAATATCAGGCCAGTACATCCTTGGGTAGAATGGCTAGTGTGGATTGATGCTTGTACTTTTAGTCTTACCATTCAAGGGTTTGAAATAATATTGTTTATATCTTTTAAAACCCTTCCTACTTTGGAGGACCCTTGTTATCCTCCACTTATTCCGTTTTAGGAGGCCCCTTTTCATATTCCTAGACCTCCCCAGGTAGCCAACGAGGTTCTCTGCTTTCATGTCTTCTAGCAAGCATTTGGGATAACATTGCATCATCAGCTCACTAACATCCATGGTTACCTATTTCTAGGCTCGTGCTGTTACAAATATTTTTAGGGCCTAGCTTTTTCTATCTGGAACCAGATTTACAGGTTCCCTATAAATTTGGCTGTTGACAGAAAATGCAGCGCTTGTTGGGAGGTAACCCAGCGTTCAGAATAACACCATCATTAGGTGATTTCCTTCCTTTCTCCTCCTGTTTTAATTTTACAATGAGGACATTGTAGGATTTAGGTATGGGGGGTGCATTTTGCATTTTAGGAAGTATTCATGCATTTAAGTTAGCATATTAAAAAAAATTTCTTTTCTTGAGCTAAATTGGTTAGTCCCTAGCAAAACATCTTTGTCATGGAGGTGTCATTAAATATTTTTCTTCTTAAATTGTTTCTTAAGTTTAGAATCCAGTACATTTACTTCACTTACACGTAGACAGGGTAATGGATCTTTGAAGAAAATCAATAAGCATTTTTAGTCTATTGAACCCTTGGACAGTTAAAAGGAAGTCAGGCATATTATCTTCTATTAGATCCACCTCATATTTATGAGAAGAAAGTAGAGAAATTACTGGTGCGTTAAGTCTAGTGTAAGGACTCTTAAGTTTTGGACAATTAGATAAGGATACCTCAGAGTTAGGCATAGTTTTTGCTCTCTGTTCTAGTGTTAGTACATTGTGTGAATTCCTGAGAGTCACCAAATAAGGCAGATACACAGAGATTGAGTCTTAATAAAGCTATCACTATGGTGGATGGTTATGACTATCCTTCATAGTGTCCTCGGTTGAAGGAGGGTAGTAATGTCAAAGGTTAGAAATACGCTTGTCCTATCCATTCCTTCCTGGTGCCGAGAATAGGTACTTCCACCAAATAAGTCGCACAATATCCTCTTGACCATCATCATTCCTAATAATGCCTCATAAATAAAAGTCTACATCGTGTTATGTTGATTTATAAAGAAAGAAAAAGAAGAAAAAAAAGAGAAAAAGAAAAAAGAAAGAAAAGAAAAAAAAGAAGAAACATTTATATTTAGAAAAATAAAATAAAATAAAAGAGAGAGAGAAAAGAAAAAGAAAAGAGTTTAAGTTTATAGTTTTATCTTCGTGACGATGTTTCTGAGACAACAAAAAAAACACCCATCGCGATCCACCAAATATGACCCATACCTACCTTTCAGTATTTTTGATCGTCTGAATATTGGCTGAGGACATTAACTTAGTTGTAGAGTTATTAGGACTTTAGTTGAAGTGTGAATGCCATGTGATGCCACCAAACAGTGAGTACATTTACTAAATCTGGTAAGATTTGTGATCTCAGAAAGAAAAGTAGGAAAAGAGTGAGCATAAAGGAATATCAAGAGAGCACAGTTGTTTAGCCTCTCTCCTAGTTGAGTTGTTTAATAGTCTAGAGATCTAAAGTCTGTAGTACTAGATTACATGTAGCACCAGATGAGTGTGTGCCACCAAATATAAATCCATTCAACTCAGCATCTCCTGCCTAAGCTAAAAAGCCGGGGTTTATTTATAGATTATTTTCTACTTTATCCCTGAGGGAAGTAATTTCCATCCCGATAGAAATATTTACCAAGGGATAAATACGAACTGCAAATGTAAGTTGGTTATTTTCACTTAGATTCATTACCTAAGCTATTATCACTTCACATTTGTCTGGATCTATAAATTTTTGGAATAAGGGAAGAAGAAACCTTCTGGTTACTTCCATTATTTTCACTTTTTGCTAGGGACTAGCAAAACTTATGCATGTGGGCATTTGATAAGTCCACCTTCGTGGACCATTATTTGCCCTAAGTACTTTCTAATTAGTTATTCATATTTGTTAATTAATCAGGAATTATATGGTAATTAATCTTAGTCTGCATATAATTTTATGCATCAATTTTACATTTAATAACATATGAAATGATAATATAATTTATATGATAAAAGGAGGCTAGGTGAAGAGTCCAGACGTGCAATTCTGCATCTATAAGACTTCTGGAGATTAGTATGGACATCTGGGAAATTGTCATCACAAGTTCCTATTTCTACATATTTTAAGATGTCTAAATATGGCGTCAGACGTTTGATGGACATCATGCGGAGCCTATCCTTCTGTTCCAACCACTCGCAATCTTCGCGAGTGGTTGGAGAAACTTCGGGTCGAAGAAAATAAAGGAGTTGTTATTTTTAAAGGAGGATCGACCATCATTTGGGAGAATCTTCTCCCCCTCCCTGCGGGGATCACCTCCCTCTCGATCACCGTGGAACAAGCGCACACCATGAACTCCGGGTGCATCGTGGTTTGAACGTACTCCTCTACCCTTTGCCTGCTATGGTGTGCACGGTGACAGAGCACACATCAACAGTGCCACTACCTGCAGCCATCACCACCATCTCCCTTCAACACTGCCATCAATACCTTCATCCATTCACCACCAACATATAACGCCCATCACCACCTGCAACCTCCCCCGTCGATCCCATCATAGCCAGCTCCATCATCCATCATCCACGCACCACCCATCTTTCACGCACCACCGCTGTTACCACACCACGCTTACGCCAACTCCACGCTCGCTGCGTGCACACCGCTAGCAGCAACCCATGTGCGCCCCCCCTCACGACCAAAACCACGCGCCTATGCTCCAGCCCGCGCACGCATGCGGTCACCTTGGGCCCTGCACAACCAGCCAGCGCAGCCCGCACATCCCAAAACCATCCACCTGCCTTTTCTTCTTCCTTCTTCTTTTTCCTCTTCTTCTTCAAATGCTTAAAGCTCCACGCAAACGAACCCAAAGCCGCCGCCCCCCCTCCATGCAGCCACTCCTCTAAGCTTTCGCCAACTGTCAAACTCGATGACGAGCACCGCCGAGCATCTCACCAGCCACAAGGCCACGAACAGCCACACACGGCCCTCCACGCAGCCAACTCCACTTCTATGCCGCTGGCATCATCCTCCTCTGGCTGGTCACCGGCGACCACCTCTGGCAGTGAGACCAACGTCAATGTGAAGCCCTCGTTGCGGTGCACTGCGTCCACGACCCTTGCATCCAGCCATGCCCTCTCCATCGTGTGCGAGTAGGGGATTCGTTTCCCTTATTTTGCTACATTAACGAGCATATTAATATTTACGTTACTTGCCATTGTGGAAAACACTATTCACTTATTTATTTTATTATTATATTACAATAGATTTGCATGCATGTCCCTCAATTCTAATTGAATTGCATATAGTTAAATTCATCTCATGAATAAGCAAGGATATTTGTTACAGGGAACAAATTTTGATTTAATTAAATTTGATGGTGCTTGTCAGTACTAAGACCGCAATTCAGGTATTTCATTGGTGGTTATTTTGCATGTGCACCCTTACATTATTGATTAAGTATTTAAATCAAGAATTTATGTTGAAAACACATGCACCAGTTAGTATGCGTACGCATTGAGTTTCCCGAATAAACAAGATATGATTCTCTAGTTTAAATAGGTTGATTCCTCCCTATGGAGATGACCTAACTCATCATGGTTAGTTTTGAATTATTAAATATTTTTGAAAAGCGATTTTCTACCATGCGACATACTACAACGACGCAACATTTTATGTTACAAATTTTATCGAAAACGAAGATCACTCTTTCACCTAACCCTCCCCAAGACCCAAACCTGTATGCATCTGCTAATTCTATTACCTTGAGGAGTGGAAAACAAACTCAGGATCCACAACCACATTGTTCTGATCTACCAAATCCTGGAGAGCTTGAGGAGAGAAAGGAGAACTCTGAAGAAGAAATCAAGGCTCAAGAACCTAATTCCAATGATCTAACTCATGTTCCTTTTCCTGAGGCCTTAATTAAACCTAGGAAGAAGAAGCTTGTTGATAGTAACAAGGAGCTCTTGAATATATTCAAGAATGTTGAGATCAATATCTCACTCCTCAATGCTATCAAACACATATTGGGTTACACTAAATTTTTAAAGGATTTATGCACTCAGAAGTGTAAGTCGAGGGAGTCTGTTCTGAGGAAGGTGGTACTCTCCGAGCAGGCTAGTTTTGTTATCCTACATCACCTTCCTCAGAAAAAGAGAGATCCAGGTGCTTCTTTGATTTCTTGTGTCATTGGAGATTACACCTTTGATAGAGCACTTCTGGATCTAGGTGCATCCATTAACCTAATTCTGACTTCTCTTTACAAGAGGTTCAGATTAGGTGAACTTCGACCGACTTCAGTAACGCTGCAGTTAGCAGACCGTTCGGTCACAAATCCACAAGGCATTATTGAAGATGTTATTGTCAAGATTAAGGATTTCTATTTTCCTGTAGATTTTCTTATTCTTGACATGGATGTACCTGAGAATTTAAGGAACACGCCCATCATTCTGGGGCATCTGTTCCTGGCTACCGCTAAGGCCAATATCAACTGTGAGAGCGGTAGCATGGAAATAGCCTTTGGGGATCAAAAATTTAAATTGGATATTTTTAAGGTGATTAACAAATTTGAGGATTGTGGATTTATAGAGGAATTGAAGGAAGACAACTTGAACATTGAAACATGTATGGCAGTTTCTGTAATTGAAAGTTCCTCCTATTGTGATGGATCTGACTCGCAATCCTCTGTGGCAAACCCACCACATTTTGAGGAGGTTATTGATTTTGTTCACTTTCAACCTCTTCCTCTTGATGAATCTTAATCAGCATCATCCTTACCTTCAATCCTAAACCCACCCCAGCTCAAACTGAAACCATTGCCTGAGAATTTGAAATATCAATTTTTGGGACCACAAAAGATGCTCCCTGTGATTATCAGTGCTAGATTAACTACGGAGCAGGAGATTAAATTGATCAAGGTCTTAAAGGAACACAAGGAGGCAATTGGTTGGACCATTCATGACCTTAGGGGGATCGAGCCATCTTACTTCAATTATAGAATATTCTTGGAAGATGGATCCCGCCCTTCTCACCAAATGCAGAGGAGAATAAACCCTAATATGTGAGATGTGGTCAAGAAGGAAATTATCAAGTGGCTCGATGAAGGAATCATTTATCCGATCTCTGATAGTCCTTAGGTAAGTCCCGTGCAAATTGTTCCCAAGAAAGTCGGGATTACTGCTGTGACTAATGAGAAAGGAGAATCTGTCACAACTCGTTCAGCTTCCTCTTGGAGGGTTTGTATCGATTACAGGCAGCTGAACATAGCGATAAAAAAGGATCATTTCCCTTTGCCCTTTATCGATCAAATCCTTGAAAGACTAGCCGGGCAGAAGTACTTCTATTTCCTAGATGGTTACTTGGGATACAATCAAGTCCCTATCCATCTCGAGGATAAGGAAAAAATGACTTTCACCTATCCCTACAGAACCTTTGCTTTCCGAAGGATGCCATTCGGCTTATGCAATGCACCCGTGACTTTTCAAAAGTGTATTCTAGCCATATTCTCTAACATGGTGAGGAGTTTATGGAAGTCTTCATGGATGATTTCTCTATTTTCAGAGAATCGATTGATTCTTGCCTGGCTAATCTTGAAACGATCCTTGAAAGATGTATCAAAATAAGATTTGTCCTTAGCTGGGAAAAGAGTCATTTCATGACACAAGAAGGCATCGTCTTGGGTCATGTAATCTCTGAACAGGGAATCGACATTGACAAAGCTAAGGTTGATGCTATCTCTAAACTTTCTCCTCCCACATCTGTCAAACAACTTCGATCATTTCTTGGTCATGTGGGATTCTATAGGAGGTTCATCAAGGACTTCTTTAAGGTTGCTCGCCCTCTGAGCAACCTTCTCGCCAAAGATATGCCATTTGATTTCAACGAATCATGCCATAGGGCATTTGATTTTCTTAAAATGGCAGTCACTTATGCTCCGGTGTTGCAACCACTGGTTTGGATAGAGTCATTTGAGATCAAGACCGACGCTTCTGATTACGCGGTCGGGGCTATTTTGGGTCAGAAGATTGACAGGAAGCCCTCTATCATCTACGATGCTAGTAAAACTCTGAACGAGGCCTTGAGGAATTACACTGTTACTAAGAAGGAATTACTAGCTGTAGTATTTACTTTAGAGAAATTCAGATCTTATCTCCTAGGGTCTCATGTCACAGTATATACCGACCACTCGACCTTGAGACATCTCTTAGACAAAAAGGATGCTAAACCCCAGCTTATTTGATGGATTCCTCTGCTTCAAGAATTTGATCTTGAAATCAAAGATAAATCTGGGGCACAGAATGTGGTGGCGGATCATCTTTTGAGACTTCTGAGTGATTCTTCTCGTCTGGATATTCCGATTGCTGATACTCTTCCAGACGAGACTATCCTTGCAGTATCAGGTGTCCTAACTTCGTGGTTTGCAAACATTGTAAATTATTTGGCCATTGGTCAAATCCCTCAGGATTGGACCAAGAAACAACGAGAGAGACTCAAATCTGAGGCCAAATATTACTTTTGGGATGACCCTGAATTGTACCACATTGGCTCTGATCAGATTATTTGCCGATGTGTTCCGAAGAATGAATTCAAAAGTATACTCGAGTTCTGCCATACATCTACGTCTGGTGGACATTTCTCTAGGAAAAAGACGACTGCAAAGATTTTGCAATATGGATTTTATTGGTCGTCTTTATTCAACGATGCCCAAGAATTCTCGAGGTCATGTTCCTGACACCAGTCACTTGGGAGCATAACCAAGAGAGACATGATGCCTCTAAACCTGATTCTTCCCGTCGAAATCTTCGATGTTTGGGGTATCGATTTCATGGGACCCTTCCTTCATTTGAACACCAGTACATTCTCATTGTTGTTGATTACGTGTCCAAGTGGATCGAGGCTATTCCCACCCGAACCAATGACCACAAGGTGGTCATCAATTTCGTCAAGAAGAACATCTTCAGTCGATTCAGGATTCCGAGGGCTATCATCAATGATGGTGGTACTCACTTCATTAATGCCCATCTTCGTAATTTACTGGAAAAATACGGGGTAAATCACAGAATCTCCACATCTTACCATCCCTAGATGAATGGACAGGCCGAGATCTCCAATCGGGAGATCAAGAATATTCTTCAGAAAATAGTTAGGCCTGATCGTAAAGACTAGACTCAAAAGCTTGAGGAGGCTCTTTGGACCTACCGTACGGTGTATAAAATGCCTATCGGCATGTCACCATTTTGTTTGGTGTATGAAAAGGCATGCCATTTACCTGTAGAAATTGAACATAGGGCATTCTAGGCAATCAAGCAGTGTAATCTGGATTTGAGTTTAGCCGGAAAGATCAGGAAACTCCAACTATCTGAGTTGGAGGAGCTTAGAAACGACGCGTATGAGAATGTCAAGATCTATAAGACTCGGACTAAAGCTCTTCATGACCAATTGATATCCTGCAAGAGCTTTGAGCTGAACCAAAAGGTCTGGCTCTTTGATTCTCGACTTAAGCTCTTTCCTGGCAAACTTAGGTCAAAATAGAATGGCTCGTTCATCATCGATTAGATATTTCAAAATGGGGCCATTCAAATCTCTAACCCAAAGATGGGTAATTCATTTAAAGTCAACAGTTAACGTCTGAAGCGTTTTATTGACTATATTGTTCCAAAACCCATCTCAGACATGGTTTCTCTAATCACATTGTGATTTCTTTGGTTAGACTTCGCTTAGCTGATGGCATTAAACTTAGCAGTTGTACAGTTTGACTTAAAGCTGACCTGAGCATCATATTCAGGTGATATCTTCTACATTCTTCTCTTCCTTTCATGTCTTTTATTCTTAATGGGGACATTGCATCAGCTAGGCATGGGGGGTGGATTCATTTCTGAATCTTTTTGTCAGCTTGTTTACATAGATAGGCAAGATCGATTTTGTAAAAGATAAATGATGCGTCGTAATATAGTTGAAATCGCCTTGAAAACAAATAAGAATTTTATTACTCGAATGTTGAGTCCGAGGTCGAACACAGGGGGAAAATGGAATTCATAGTAATCTTAATAATAGATGCAATTTGAACACTTAAAGTTACTCAAAGGCTAATTCAAAATATAAAGTAGGAATTTATGAACAAAAAATGTAGCAAAAAGAGAAATTGGATCAGTCGTCTTAGAAATATTTGACTCTTCTTCTTTTATTTCTTCTCTTTGGTTTGTTCTTCTCTTTCTCTTCTTTTCTTGTCTACCTTTCTTTCTTTCTTTCTTCAGCCGTGCCTTCCTCTGTGGCCTTCTTCCTTTCCTTCTGCCTTCTCTGATATAGTGCCTTCTCCTTCCTTCCTTAGCTTCTAATCCATCCCGCCTTCTCCTTCCTTCTTCTTTCCTTTAGCTTCCTCCTTCAGCCCTTTGCTTTTCCTTCTTCTCTGCAGCTGCACCTAAGGCTTCCTCTTCCTTTCCCTGCACACAGTGCAAAACCTAGCCCTACCCACCCCCGCGAACTCTCTCTCTCTTTTCTCTCTTAGGCTCGCTCTCCCAGAGCCATTCTCAGGTATTCTGGTCGGGCAAGCGCACCTTGGTCTAGGCACACCAGTGTGGGTGATGCGTAAGGAGTGCAGGGTAAATGGGTCAGGCAAGCCAGGTCCATGGAGGAGTGAGAGCGGATGAGGCGGGTAAGTGGGCGAGGGGATCTCACCTCGTGTTCGGAGGCAAAGAGCCTCTAACACAAAAATAACTTATACCACACTCCGTGCTCTAAACTTTCTGAGGTGGGACTTAAAGTCCCACCCGCTTCGCTTGCGCCCGCAGGAGGATGCCTTGCTTAATTGCCGTGGCTGTAGTGCCCTCTCAAAGCTAATAACTGGCTGAATGTGTGCACGAGGTGACTCTGCGTCACCTGAACCTGAATTCCTGGAGCGAGGTAGCCTGGAATGAAGGTTGATTGCTTCTTCAAGATGGCGCTAATGGCAGCGGAGGTCCGTTCTTGCTATCAAGTAATACAGCCTTGCAGCCTTATTAAACCACACAGGAAGCTTCACCGTTGCACGACGAAGGTGTTATGGTAGGTGGCTGGGTGCGAGGCGACCTAGGTGTGCGTGCCTAGGTCAGTCTGTGGCTGTGGTGATGGGTGTGGTCGGGGGGAGTGAACAGAGGTTGTGGTGGTCGATGGAGATGGGGAAAGTGATCAGTGGATGGTTGCGGTGCTTTTGAGGGGGCTAACGAGGTGGATGGGTGTGTGAAGGTGATGGAGACACCTCGCCGATGGCCTGCTGGAGGTGGAGAAGATGGTGGTGGTTTGCGGTGGTCGAGGGTCGATAATAGAAATAAAGAAGGGGGGAAATGAAGAGAGGAGAGAGGGGAAGAGATTTAACCTAGTTTAAGGACAAAAGGGGGCAAGTTGGCGGTCGGTGCATACCTGCCGCCACTGGAGACGAAGATCCAGTAGAGGGGTGATGACGACGATGACGAGGGTAGTTGGCGCATGCGTAGGTATGGCGCGACGCGGAGGAAAGAGGCGGAGATGTCTCTGCCACTGGTATTGTGGCAGAGCAACAAGAAGAGGGAGGAGATGTTGCTAGAGCTCACTGGATGCTTGATCGGAGGAGAAGAGACGAATTGGAGGGTGGTTCTCGGCCAAACCAAGCTGAAAATAAGCGGCCGGATCTAGGGCATCTTTTATAGGCACAGGGAGAGGGCCTTGTGCTTGGAAGACAAGCTTCCAAGCACAGGTTTCCTCGCCGGAGTAAGAAAGTCGAGAGATACCCATATCTCTCGTGTATTTGCACGAGAGATTGGGTGCGAATCAGAGAGCATGATGGGGTTCACACGATCGGAAATTCCTTAGAGAATCTTCCTTTCAAATTTGAGAGGGAATCTCTGAAGAATCAGGGAGAAATCCCCTTTGGAATCCTCGCCGGAGTAGGACTCCTCCACTGTAATGGTGGAGGGACCGAATTGCAAAGAATGGCGAGGAAGCTAGGGGGTATCTGCAAGGTTTTCAAAAGTTAGGGGTCTAAAAGTAATTGGGTGGACTATTTTGCAAAGTAGGTCAAGGTGAACTCCCCTTAGGTATAAATTTTGGTATAAACCTAATTTAGACCTAAGGAATCCAATGGTGAAGTTGGATTTTAGGTTTGACCACATTTGACTGGGCATTTTACACAAAAACCCAATTTAGGGTAAATAATTGACTAGGACTCCTATTTAGGTCAAAATAGGTTCCAAAGGTCAAATTGAAGGTTTTAAACCCTAGAGAATATTTTTCGATGAATTTTAGAGGGTTTATTTAATTTTTATCCTGACCAGAACCTTGTTGAATTAAGTGATTCTATTTTAGGGTTATAAGAAGTCATTTAATTCCTAAATTGCATATTAACCCTTTTTTGATTGAACCAACCCATTTTTTATGTTGTTAAGATCATTTGACCCATGTTTAGCCCCTGAGAAATCCCGTTGATGTAATGCAATGGTAAAATTATAGTTTTACCCTTTGTTTCTTATTTTCTTCTTGGAATAGTTATTCCTTGAATTAGGCCCTTCATTTGGTTATGTAGGAGCTTTTATTCTCTTTCTTAGGTCAAAATGAGCCAGTTAGGGCTCATGATGGTGTTCCCATCACAGCTCTGTGGAATTCTTGTAAATTCTACTTATTTTCTTTTATAAAAGAAAATTTGAATCAGGAAAGAGTATTTAGGTATTAGGACTTTTCAATCTTAGGAAATAGTATAGCAGTATCTGAACACTAAGACCCTTTAGGTATTTGGGCTTAATCAGATCGGGTATCCACTAAAATGTGGATTTGTTTATCGAGTCTTCGCCATCTTGAATTCTATTTCAATTTGGTTAAATAAGTTGGGGTGATAAGTACATGACTTATCAACCCGCCCTTTGATTTGAGGGAACTTTAAGTCTAAGCATCTATACACTATTCACACTGACTTGTTGTTCGACGATTTTAACGAAAATTGGGTAGCTAATGAACCTTCTAGGGTGGTTTGGTTGGCAAGTTATCATAGGTAACAACTAATAGGTAGGTTGTCCAGAGCCCAACTACTGGACCATTCTTTTCCTGCTGCATTTTGGTAAATCTTAGACTAGGGAAGCCACCTACTTAAATAAAAAAAATGTTCAAAAAGAATAGGAAAAGAAAAAGAAAAGGAGAAAAGAAAAACAATAATAAGCCACACCTCACCACACGAGTATGGCTGGCAAGTTATCGTGGGTAACAACCCATTGGTAGATTGTCCAAAACCTAGTTCAAGAAATGCATGTTTAATTCCTAAAACACTTAGGAAGAAGCAGAGAAGTAGAATAAGCCAGGGTGATATACACTGGATGCACTCTTGTATTGACCCCATAAAAATAAAAGTAGGGAGAAAGTTACCGGTAGTATAAATACACCTTTAGGCAGAATTCTTTTGAAGGTCACCTAGGGGCATAAAAACCCAAAGTCCGTTCTGATTGCTGATCAATGAGTCTATCACATTTACAAAAAGATGCTTAGAACTTAGGGTTCTCATCAAGTCTTGGGTGGGTTGAGTGGATGTAGAAAGCCGGTTTGTAACCCGAAACTCAAAAATCCAAAAAAAGTAGAAAAGAAGAAAAAGGAGAAAAAGAGATCCTTCTTTGAATAAGGAGAGGGCTTGAGGCGGTCTGCATTTTGGCAGATACCTAGGCATTGTTGTGTCTTTGAAAGTTCAGGTCCTAAGTATAAATTTCTTAATGTTGAAAATGACTTTTGCCCGAGTAATCCAATCCTAATTCTTTTATAAATAGCATGTAGTTTTTGCTAGGGACTAGCAAAAGATAGGCATGGGGGTGTGATGTGCATACATCTAAATAGCAAAAATGTCTATTAATACATGTTCTTAGTACCATATTAGCATCATGCATTGTACATATTGCATAACACACATAATCTCGCATTTAGGTCAAATTGTATAAATTATATAGTAGTTGTCTCCTCTTATGGCTAGGGACAGGATGACTTTTAATCGGGGCTTTGGATGGAAGATCCAACCATACGGATCTGATCAAGGTGACAATGGGAGTTTAACGACTCCAAGATCGCCCTGATTGGACATCCGAAGCACCAAATATAGTCTGAGGATGCTCAGAGATTAAGGGCCAAGATGATGTCATTCTATGCTTCAGACGACAAATCCGATCACATAGATGGGTTCGGATTGACGATCGCAGCCTAATGGCATGAAAATTAGTCCAATCCGACATCCGTGGCACCATCTGCAACACAGAAGATGGATGACTAAGATGGTGCCACGTGATGCCATCACAGCCACCCAATTAGCCCGGAGACCCATCGCTGCATTTCAAAGGACTCTTCATCGTGCGATCTCAGGATTTACTCTGACGCGTCGCTCTCATCTTCATAAAGTAAGAGGCGCGGATGATCTGGGTCGTTGGATCTTGATCCAACGGCCACAAGTGTGCGTGCTTAAAACATCCGTGCAACCAAAAGAGCACCATAGTGTAGTGATCGAGCGCTTTTTTGCAAGTGTGAGGTGCGGGTTCGATTCCCACTGCACCTCAAATCAGGCACGGGCGTGGGAGCGGGCTCAATTGAGCCATTGGATGGCGAACGAGCGGCACGGATGTAGGCGATGTGGCGCGCCCATATGCGAGGAACGCGAACACGCCATCAGGCGCATTTTTGTGAAGGCAGGCGAGCGTGTGTTCTGAGCCGTTGGATCTTCGATCCAACGACGATGAAGGACGCTGCGTCACCTCTTAGCAGGCGTGAGCGAGATGAGGTTTAAGCTATCCGATCTCTTGATCGGACGGCTGATATCTCTAAGACGTGGGCAAGTGTTGAGCACGTAGAAGGCGAGAAGGCGTGTGTGCGCGTAAAGCTGCAGTGATGTGGGGTCTTTAGTGATGCTTAAATCTGTCATAAAGACCCCCTTATTTAATGTTTTAACTATGTAATGACCAAATTACCCCCAATCCTTGCAACTATAAAAGGAGACTCCTACCCTACGAAATTCTCTTCCCTTCCTTCACCTCTCTCCCTCTCCAAAGCTCAAGAGAAGCTTGTCCCACACCCGGGATGCTCCTCTAGTGTCAAATCCAAAGTTTTCTTGCCCCTATTCCGAAAGTGGATCCCACGATGATGACATGCTGCCTCGTTCCTACTTCTTCCTACTTCATCCTCCTTCTTCCTACTCCATCTTCTGTTTTCCAGGCGTCGCTCCGTCCAGCTCATCCTCCAAGCAGTTGTCGAGGAGGATAACATCTCTCTCCCTTCTTTTTATCACCTTCTAGAATAGAATTTTTCGCTTTCTAGCTATAATCATTTCCTACTTTCTAGTTGTCAAAATAATATTATTATATCAAGTGATTGTTCTCTCTCTCTATCTATCTCTCTCTTATTGTTTATATCAATTCCATTGTAATTATCTCACTTTCAAACAAAAATACCAAAAAATATAATAGCAAATTTTAGATCGACGTAGTCTTCTTGTGTTTGACCTAGAATTTCTTTACGAATTTTGGTTAAATTTATCTGTTGACGGATTACTTCACAAATCAAACTACAACAATGATTTTCAAAATCTAATTCCAATTGCGTAGTTTTCCGCTCCCAACAATACTTATGTATCCCACAAAAGTAAGACCCTTTAGATCACTAGAGTTACAACAAGGGAGATTCAAATTTCACATATGATGCCATATAAAGCACCTGAAACTCCCTCCTAGCAAAATATAAGGCTTGACAAAAGCCCTGGCTAACAAATGTATATTTGCTATCCTTATTACAAATTCACCAAACCCTAAGATGGTTATGAGAGGAAAAACTAACATAAACGTAGGTAGAAGAAGCTGAAAATGTATAGAGATATAATGACTGAGAAGGAACTTGGACATGCCCAAGCCATATGTACTTATCTGATGATTTAACTAGTCTGAGTAACCTTGACAAGTCAAAGAATTCAGACCTAATAGTTTATTAGAAACACGAGTCTAATCATCTATTATGGACTAGAGTCCTAAAACCAAATCCACACAATTCTCCCAAGATCAATAATATGCAATAAAATGCTCGAGTACCATAAACAAAAAAGGCCAACTAAGCCCAAAAGTTAGGATGTTTCGACTAAAGAGAAGGGCCTATGTTTGAGTAGTCATGAGGGGAAAGGATCGACTCTCAACTAAGTCATTGAAAATGGGGGAACAAACTCATTAGATAGGTGACTCAATATAGGCTACTTGACGTAAACAAATCCAAGATTAAACAGACGTAGTAAGCCTCGAAGCAAACAAGGTCGAGAAGGCCAAACAACAAAATACAAAAAAAGAAAAATCACATTTGAGGTCGTCAAAATTACGTGCAAGTACCATGAGTTAGTTACAATTGATCTAGATGGCATTTGAAAAGGATTCGTTGAAACAAGCTCGATGCATCAAAATGAAAGACATGTTAGCTTTGACCAAGTCAAAGGAAGGTAGATGGTGAAAGGAGATTGGACAACATGGAAAGAAACTTCTAGAAGAAGTGCAGCTTCCAAAGAAAGGATGATCGATCCCAAAAATCTATAAATAAGGATATGAGGTTCCTATTTGAGGGATTATTTTTGGGAGGTTGAAGTTCTCGTGGAACTAGTTTCAGCGTTCAAGCATCAAGAGTTTGTCATCTTTCAATTAAAGGTGATTTAAAGAGAATTTGGTCAGATATAATTAATTTGTATCAATGAATTGATTGTAACATAATTATGAAGTATTCCTTTAGTTATAATGTTAAAGAATTTGTATATTTATATGTGTTGTTAGTCCAAATCAATGATCTCTCTGATGGGATAGTAAATGAATATCATGACATACAAGTTCAGATCAACGAGAAGTTTACGATTCAAATTTCCCAGCATAAGCTCATTATTGGATGGAAATGTGTTGATCTCATATTTGGATTTCCTATAAATTAATTATTTGGTCAAATATATTATCCTTTGAGTTGTTTACAACATCTGGAAATAATATCCTTTACCAATCTATCCTATTTGTTTACCCTTTTGATGAGTGACCTTTATTTAATTCTTGTAAGAATTACTTAGAGCTCTTTCGAATGGATAATGTTGTGAGATCATTGAGGAGGTGTTTCAAGTGAGTAAAAAGATGGAAGGATGCAACCAATCTCTAATAGGAAACTGGTGCCACAAACCCTCAAGTAAAGTGCAACAGGAAAAGGAGATGTTTTGAGCTTGCAACTTGTTTGATTGTCTCCAAATAAAATAGGTGATGAAATAAGTACTCAAGATTTATCGACCATTAAGATGAAATATTAAGTGCATGACCCAAGAAAAATGAGGGACACATCATTCGAGATAGTAGTAGGGAAAGTAACTTTAGACTTGATCTAATTCATAAGAAACAAGCTTAGAAGACTAGAACTAAATAGGTAGGGGAAAATCTCATTTTATGGATTGAAAGGGAAGAGTAGCACTTGTATGCAAGAGAGATACCTCTTTTGTAAATGTTGTCCTTAGTAGGAAGGTCTTTGAGGAGGAAGCAAGGAAAGTTAACCAAGCCAAAGATAGGTTAAATGGCTAGATATTTGTACCCCAAGATAAGATAGGGGCAGGTGACAATAAGAATTTATAGGCTAAAGCTACAGTAAACTCCTTATTAGAAGAGGGCTTCCATTTTGGACTATCAGGGGAGTTACTAAAGTGAGGCTCTCTGTTTGATTCAAAACTAACCCAAAGATATCCATCTTATTATTAAGAATCATGAGGCCCTCCATGATGACCTTATTCAGGTCTGCTGGGATGAATCCATGTCCATTGAGCTCCACAAAGTTCGCATCTAAGTAGATGATGCCTTGTATAAACTTAATAATTTCTTCATGGAAAAGGCTAAGGCTAATTGGTTCGTTAATGGTGAGGGGAACAACAAATTCTTCTATGCTTGCTAAGTGATGTCATTCTTCTCTTACTACTTCCCTTACTAATGGGCATTGGGATTTGGTTGCTCAAAAGTCTATAGACATTTTCACCTCCCTTCTCTCCTTTTAACCCACTTAATTTCCTCCTAATTTCCTTAATTGCATTCCCCAGCCTATTTTTGTTGAGGAATCATTGGAGTTGGTTTCTACTCCAAAATCTGAAATCTTCTCTATCCTCTCCCAAATGCCCCCAAACAAAAGTCCTAGTGTTAATTGCTTTGAATCGAGTTTAAAAAGTGTTGCATTGCAATATAGCTTGAATCAATGCAAAAAATATATAATATTTATACTTGAAAGAAATCCGAGGTCATTCGCTTGGAGCAAGTGGCAATTCAATTTCAAAATCACAATTCTAGGTAAAAGATATGAGTGATTGTAATCAATATTGATTCAAAATGATATAGCAAAAATTTTCAATAGTAATGTGCAAAAAGAAGAGAGGGTAAAATGGTGATTTGAATTACCAAATTACCCTACAATGTTAAGCTTTGCAAGTTACTCAAAGTAACAGAATCATATAAGCCAAGGAAATCTCAATTTAACCAACAGAGCTAAGGTATCAGCAGATATCAGACAACGGAATAGGTGCTCAGATGCCTTAACCAATCTCAGTAAGACAGAGGTAAAGACCTCTTCCTCTCTTCTCTTCACACCTCAAGGAGAGGCATAGGCACAGCAGCTTCAGAGGCAAAGGCCTCTTAATCAGCCAAGTGTAGAGAGGGCGTGAGGCAAAGCAAACCCCCCCTCTCCTCTCTTAGAACCACCAAACTAGAACAGACCCGGGTATTCGGGTAAACAGACTGAGCCCAGACCTGCGAGGCATGAGTGCGGGAGAGAGTGTGCGTATGCACATGCATGCAGGGACCTCACCTCTTGTGCGTGCTGAGGCGATAAGCTGATAGCACTTTTTCAATTTATGCGCTGGGCAGGCTTCAGTCTTCTACGAGGTGGGACTAATCCCACAAGGATGGTTTGCACAGCAGGTAGGACGACTTCCCTTGCCAAATTGAAGTAGCAGCCACATGTATGGCTTCCACTTGGAGGCCTGGAGATTAGCCTGGGGTGTTCCTGTGTGACCTGGGCGTAGCGGCTGGGAGGTCTGATGCAAGAACATGATGAACAAGGTGGCGAAGGAGGTGGCGACAACGAAACTCTGGTGAGAGACCTGAAACAAGGAATACAGCTTGATGGCCACGTTAGAGTAGCTCAGACGGTTCACCGGACCATGGTGAGTGCAACTATGGTGGTTTCATGGAGTTTGGTGCATGGAGGTGGTCAGTCGGTGACGAAGTAGGTTGCATGAAGGTGGGTTACTCGGTGGGTGGTTTGGGTGGATGGTGGATTGTGAAAAGTTAGGGCTTTGGATGAGGGGAGTACGGCGAAGGTTTTGGACCGGTTGGTGAGGGGTTTGAGTGTGAAGCAAGCGGAAACCCTCGCCGGTGATGTTGCTGGAGGTGGAGACGAAGGCAGGATTAGGGGCGTATCGGTGGTCGGAGATGCGATGTGAGTGTGGGAAAAAGATGTAGAGAGATAGAGAAGGAGATAGGGACACTTAGCAATGAGGTAGAGAGGCGGAGGTGTCCAGTTTTGGTCGACCGGCACCGGAGAAGGAGGAGAAGATGGCGAGACGGTGACAACGAAGTAGACGGAGATATGCCCTCCCTTTGGCTAGGGAGGGTTGCGACGAAGAAAGGAGTCGAGGGAGTCGACCAATTTGGTTGTTGGACGACCAGAGGAGGAGGATAGAAGACGGTCATCAGAGTAAGGGTTTTGGTGGCTGGGGAAGGACAATCTAATGTGGTTGACTCACCAAAACTTGCTGAGGGAATACGCAAGGCCACGGGGGTCCTTTTATAGGGCTCTAGATGGAGTTCCAAGCTTGGAAAACAAGCTTAGAACCTTCGAGCTTCTCGCTAGAGTAAGATACCCAATCAATCAAACCATTCGCATTAGGATTCTAGATGGATTTAGGATCCCTAGATGGGGTCATTTGGAAGACAATTACTTGATGAGTTTCCCTTTCAATTTTGAGAGGTATTCGTCAAGAAATCATAAAGATCTTGCCCTTTAAAGATCATCGGAGTTTGTAGGATTAAAATTTCATGGCGAAAGGGACCTTTTGTAAAGAAGATGATAAAGTTATGGACTAAAATGAAAAGAATTCAAAAGTTAGGGGCATATGTGTGAGATAAAGGAGTCAGACAGGACTAAATTGCAAATTAGGTTAAGACGATCTCAGATTGGGCCAAAATTTTGGTACAAGCCTAATATGGACCTAAGGAATTCAATGGTGAAGTTGCATTTTGGTTTTTACCTAGTTTGACTAGGTAATTTATGCAAAAAACTCAAATTAGGGTAGAAGTTTACTTGTTGATCTATTTTAGGTCAAGACGGGTTCCAATGGTTAAATTGAAGGTACTAAACCCTAGAGAATATTTTTCTATAAATTTTATAAGGTCTAGGTAAATTTTATTATGAAAAAAACCTTAATTAATTAAGCAGATCTATTTTAAGGGTTTCGGAAGTCATTTAATTATCAAAACACACGAAAATCCTTTTTCATCTGTTCTAACCCACTTGTTAGACTTTTAAGATCATTTGACCTTTATCTAACCCTTGAGAAAACCCACGATTATTCTGCATTCAAGATATGATGGTAAAATTATAGTTTTAACCCTGGTTTCTTGTATTTCTCTCTGAAAGGATTTGCAATGAATTATGGCCTTCTGATGGTTATGTAGTAGCATTTAATGACTTAATCAGATCAAATTGAGCTAGTTATAGCTCATGATGGTGTTCCCATCATACCCCCATGCTAGCTTTTGCTAGTCCCTTAGCAAAATCTCATGGAATTAACTTAGATTGTAGCCCATGCCTTTTCATGCTTAGATTTCTATCGTGTGCATTCTTTTGTAGATTAGGTCAGAATGCCAATAGTAAGCCTAAAGGTACTCAAGTACCAACCAAGATCCGGACTTGACCAGCCCTAGCCTCAATCCACCGCGAAGGTTTCTAAGGCCTATAGGAACTAACCTAAGGTTCGTTGAACTCTGCGGTTAAAGCACCCAAGCTTAAAACATGTTTAGTCCCAGTTCAGTTTGTAGTGCATTTTTGTAAGAGAGACAGAAGCTTTTTTTTATTTTTGGAGGGTTTTCTATTTGTTTTCTTTCTTTATTTCTAGCATCGAATTGGCTTTACAACACGATCTATATCGGATTCCAAGCTTCCACCATCAATCCTCACGGGGTCCCTGACAATCGATGCTTCGAGATAGCACCGCACATGGCAACCCCTAGAACCCTGGCTTTTGACACTTCGAGATAGTGCCGCCCATGGCATTCTGTAGCTAAATTCAGGCCTTGGCAATCGATATTCGGGATAATCCCACCCATGGCACCTAAACCAGCACAAGGTGCTTACGTGCCCCTGGTAAGATATTTAGATATCCTAGGGACAAGCATCGAGGAGATGGTATGTTATTGCACATATTCTAGGGGAATTTCTCGCCTCTCTGCGCTGGGAACTCTTCCAAATCAACTTGTGTTGATCAGCCGTTCCTAATCTAGGTAGCTTTTTTAGAACATAATTAATGCATTTACGTGATTTTGATAAGAACACTGAACCAGACTATGTGTGGATTGGGGTACTTAGGTTATCGAGTCCCACAAACTAGAGGTTAGTTAACGAGGCTGAATAATTCCTAAGCCTTAGACCTAATACTTAAGCTTGGTATTTTCCCTAACCTCTTGAGGACTATCCAGATCTTAACGAATACTTGAATTTTTAAACCTAAACACAAGCCCAAGAGGCATAAGATCAGTGTTCATACTAATCTTTTTTTGCCTCTTAGCACTTTTTGTCTTTTATTTTTTTCTTTTGATTTGGTCTAGAACTAAGTAGATTCCTTAATATTTTACTAGTGACTATCTATTTTTATTTCAAATTGTACTCCTTTTTGACATTTATATCACCTCCCCTTTTCCTCCTCCAGAATGATATGCAATTTTCAAAATTTCCTCCCTTCTCCATTATTTGTTCTTTTTCAATTTTTTTTATTTTTTAGAATATGTATTTTTTTTATGAAACCCTTTCTTGTGAAGTGATTCTCATAGCGTTTTTCACTTTAATACCCCCCCATGCTTATGATTTGCAATGTCCTTATTGTAAATTAAGTGGGTTCGAATTTAGCTTAGATCGTACATTAGAACAAGTTTTAGGTGGGTGGACGGGTTGGGATGACTATTGCGGACGATTTCAAGCTCTAGTACAGGTACTACAGGTGGAGTCGACTGTTCTAATGGACGAGCCCTAAAGTGCAATATGAGTTCAGCATGGGATGTGTCAAAAAGGGTTTTGGGTTTTTTCGAAAAGATGACGGGTTGCCTTCCGTAAAGCGTTGAGTTTAATGCCATCAGCCAGCCACAATGAGCTCAAGGAGAATGGAGGGCAAAAGATACCTCAACCAAGTTTAAGTCAATGAGTTCGACGAATGGTTTGATTCTCTGACCATTCATGACAAAAGGCTCAGAATCAAGGTTGAGTTCACTAATTTTAATGGCTCCATTTCCAAAGATTTGTCTCACCAAGAATGGTCCAATCCATTTTGATCTGAGTTTTCCTAGGAATAGTTTGAGTTTGGCATCAAAGAGTAGAACTTTTTGACTAGGGTGGAAAGATTTTCGCACAATGTGCCTATCATGGAAGGCTTTGACCTACTCTTTGTAGATACGCGAGTTCTCATACGCATCATTGCATAGTTTCTCGATCTCGCTCAATTGCAACCGACGGTGTACTCCAACCTTCATTAGATCCAGATTGCACTTCCGTACTACCCAATAAGCCTTGTGCTCCATCTTGATGGGAAGGTGACATACCTTTCCGTACACTAATCTGAAGGGAGACATGTTTAATTGGGTCTTGTGGGCGGTCCTATAGGCTCACAAGGCTTCCGGAAAGTGAGTAGACCAATCTTTCCTATCAGGTCGAACAGTGACCTAAAGGATCTTCTTGATCTCTCGATTCGACAGTTTTGGCAGTCCATTAGTTTGCGGGTGGTAAGGAGTCGAGATACGATGCGACACCCCATACTTTTTCATCAGGGACTGGAAGTGCACATTGTTAAAATGAGACCTGCCATCGCTGATGATGGCCTTAGGAACCCCAAATCTAGTAAAGATATTCTCCTAGATAAATCGGAGGACAACTTTATGATCACTAGTTCTCGTGGGGACGACTTCGATCTATTTAGAGACATAATCAACAATAAGTAGAATGTACTTGAAGCCATTAGATCCGGGAAAGGGTCCCATGAAATCAATTCCCCATATGTCAAAGATTTTGCACACAATAATCGGGTTTAAGGGCATCATATCCCGTGGGCCCATGTTTCCGAGGGTCTGACAATGAGCGCATGCCCTACAATACGTCTGTGCATCTTTGAACAAAGTGGGCTAGAAGAACCCACATTGGAGAATTTTTGCTGCAATTTTACGCCTAGAGAAATGGCCACCGCAAGCCTGGTCATGACAGAATGAGATCACGTCATTGACCTCGTCGTTAGGAATGCATCTCCGGATGACCTGATCATTGCCAATGTGGAAGAGGTATGGTTCCTCCCAAATATAGTACTTGGCCTCGGCAATCAATTTGTCCCGCCTGGAAGTCGCTCAATCTGGCGAAACTTTTCCCCTAACCAAGTAGTTTACAATATTAGCAAACCATGGGAGACTGTGAATGGCTAGTAGGTGCTCGTCCGGAAAATGCTCGGTGATTGGGCCAGACGAGTCGATGACTGAAGAAGGAAGATGGGACAAATGGTCAACTACCATGTTCTACTTCCCCGCCTTATCATGAATCTCGAGATTGAATTCTTGCAATAGCAAGATCCATCGGATTAGTCGAGGTTTCGCATCCTTCTTCACGAGGAGGTGCCTCACTACAGTGTGATCCAAGCATATAATGACGTGGGAACCCAAAAAATAAGATCTGAATTTTTCCAGGCCAAATACGATGGCTAGCAGCTCTTTCTCAGTAACTGTGTAGTTACGTTGAGCCTCGTCAAGTGTCTTGTGACAAGTCCATTTTCGCACATTTTGAAATTGTTGGAAATCGTAGTATAGTCGCACTCAACCCTTGATCAAAATATTTAATTGATTACGAAACTCATGTAGATTTCTTTTCTTTTAGAATTTGAGTCATGTTTGTTCATCTCTGGAAGGCATAAAAAGAAGTCGAGATTTGAGTCAGCTTTTCTAACCTAAATCTAACCTAATAGCTTTGGTCTTTTTGTCTTTTGTGCTTTTTTTTGTGTTTTTGATTTTTATTTTGAAAAGCGAAATGAAACCTAGATCTAGAGAAACTAGCAAAAACTTAAGTGACTATGTGCATCTAAATGAGGCCATGGTGGCTGTGCACAGTGTGACAAACTAAGTCGCATGAAGACAAAGACAATCAATCATAGATCAATGATCACACAATATTATTTATGCATAAAAATGTCAACACATCTACACTAGAAAGCATATAAATAGAGAAAATCTCTCACGTCGGAAAGTTGCCACTAGGGCCATTGGCCTTGTGTGAGGGTGTAGGCTAGACCTTGGGTATGCAAACCCGTCTACACGCCTACCAGAAGAGATGGCCAACCACAAGAGGCTATGGGTGAGCCTTCATGGATGCCCAAGAAGAATAAGAAAGAGAGGGGGCGAGTGAACCCAAGTGGAGGGAGGGTAGCATGCCCATAAGAAGAAGAGAGGGTGGAGAACCCTTCTTCTTCCTAGCCATCCTTGAAGCTTTGGAGAGAAGCTTCTCTAGCTTTTCTAGCTGACCATGGAGAAGAGGAGAATGTCCCCTCTATGGCCACGCCCTCGTGAAGGAGAGTAGAGGAGGAAGGTGGCGCTTGAAGCCATGGTGGTGCTTGAAGGAGGAGGAGCACCTTCAAGATGGTGGAGAAGGATGGCCTTATGGTTGGAGGGTGGAAGGGAGTGGTCGCAAGTTTTGGTGGAGGGGAATGGGGGAGTGTATCATTTCGTGGCTCTCCCTTTGGCTCATATGGGAAGGCTCAATTTGGTTGCCACTTTTGGTGGCTCCAAAAATAGCCAATGCCACCTTTTTAGGATCTAGATTTGACACAAGTTTTAGGGCTTCCAAGAGGGTGTGAGTGGGTTTGGTAGGGGTAGAATAGGAAGGGGGGTGTGTTTTTCATAGGGCTAGGTTGTGGGTTTTGGTAGGATTAGGTGTTAAATAGGTTGGGTCAATCTAGATTAGGTGGGTATGAACCTAATTAGGCTTAAGAAAGTCTAATTGGATAGGAGTGAACCTAATTAGGTCTAGGTCAAGTCTAATTGGATGTGTGCATGTGATTAGGCTAGGGTAACCCTAATAGGTATGAGTCAATTAGATCCTGGGTGGATCTAAATGAGCTCAGGTGCACCCAATCAACTGTAGATGCACCCAATTAGGTATGGGATGGCTCAATTAGGTTAGGGATAGGATAAGTAGGGCTATGGATAGTGGATTAGGCTTAGGAGGTCTCTAATTGGGTTTCCTAGGGTGTCTGGTGGGGTTCCTAGGTCAAAATAGGTAAGGTAGGGCTTCCAACACCAAAATTAAGAACTAGAGAGCAGTATCAGACGTCCAGAATAGTGGTCAGACATCTTATATTGGATGTCTAGACATTAGATTAGACGTCCAATTTTGTGTCAGTATGAGTTCTGCTTTCCTGGATTGTTATTCTGCAGAAATCAGACGTCCAGCCAGATGTCTGGACGTCTTAAAAGGTGTTGGAGAGTGGGTTTTAGGTTTTCTAAGGTGGGTTTTGGTTCCTAAGTGTTTGGGAGAGGGATAGGGTGGATAAGAACATGGATAGTGCTATCCATGTTTGGGTTTTGAGGCTAAGGTGTTCTAATGGAGGTGATTTTGGATTTGGGAAGGTTGTCCTAGGGTTTCTAAGGGTAGGGATAAGGCTATCCTCCTCGCTCCTCTTATCTGGATCAGTCTTCTTCTTCCTTTATTGCTTTATTCCACTATCTCCTTCATCCTGGATCACTTTATTATTTGTAAATAGCAATAAAAACTATTAACTAGCATGATATCCCATCTTATTCTAAATAGATTGATGCAATGCATGATATGCAAGATATGAGTGCAATATCCACAATTCAAGCTAGGTTCAGACATTATTTTGGTTACTTAGGACCCATGATTGCTGTGCAATCATCTTGCTAGCATAGTAGATGACCACAGGTTTCCCGTCTATTTTTTGCCCAAGTACCGCACCTACAGCATAATCAGATGCATCGCACATGATCTCAAAGGGTTGAGACCAATCAGGGGACTGCAGGATAGGTGCTTGGGTAACTCGATCACGTAGCATCTAAAATGCCTAAGTGCACTCCTCGGTAATTTCAAAGGGGACATCCTTAGATAGAAGATTAGTTAGGGGGAGCACAATTTTTGAAAAATTGGGAATGAATCGACGGTAAAAACTGACATGCCCTAGAAATGATCGGATGTCCTTGACTAAGCTAGGCATAGGGAGTTTGGAAATTAGATTCACCTTGGCTCAATCAACTTGGATGCCTTTTTCAGCGACGAGATGTCCCAAGATAATTCCCTCAGGTACCATGAAGTGGCTCTTTTCCCAGGAGAGATCCAAGTTCACGTTGATGCACCGCCTGAGGATTTGGACCAACTGCAGGAGGCAATCATCAAAAGGTTCTCTAAATACCGAGAAGTCATCCATGAAGACCTCAAGGTATTCACCTACCATATCTGAGAATAGGGCAAGCATGCACCGCTGGAAAGTAGCGGGTGCATTACAGAGACCGAATGGCATCATCTAGAATGCGTATGTGGCGAAGGGGCAGGTGAAGGTAGTCTTCTCTTGGTCCCTAGGATGGATTGCAACCTGGTTATAACCAGAGTACCCATCCAAAAAGCAGAAGAATTGATTTCTCGCTAGTTTCTCGAGTATCTGATCAAAGAGCGGTAGTGGGAAATGATCCTTCATCGTGGAGGAATTGAGTCTTCTGTAATCAATGCAGACTCTCCATGAGTTCGCTATACGGGTCGGTATGGTTTCTTTGGTTTCACTCGTGATTATGGTGAGTCTTGCCTTCTTAGGCACAACTTGGATTGGACTCACCCACCAACTATTGGAGATCGGGTAGATGATCCCTGCATCTAGCCACTTGATGATCTCCTTTTTCACGACATCCTGCAGATTTGGATTTAGGCGTCTCTGCATTTCACAGGATGGTCGTGAGCCCTCTTCGGCATAGATATGATGTGTGCAGTATGAGGGGCTGATGCCAGTCAGATCATCGAGAGTCCATCCAATGGCTCTTCGATGCTGCTGGAGAATAGAAATCAGGCATGTTTCCTGATTAGATGTGAGTCGGGAGTTGATAATCACAGGAAACGTCTAATTGGAACCCAAAAAGATGTATTTGAGATGATTAGGAAGAGGTTTCAATTCCATAACAGGGTTGTCAGCAGCAGCAGGTGGTTCAGGGTGGGTGTTGGGAGCAAAGGAAGGAACTATGGGTGTGTCTAGGTTAGGTTCAAGCTCCTTAAATTGCGGGTTCTGATCTTCTTGTGGTTGATCAAGAATAATCGGGTTTTCATCGATACATGGGTTGTCAACTACGGCCTCGATATCACAAATTTGCTTAATAACCCCGCAATTAATTCCTTGTTGGGCCTTAAAGATGTCAATCTTCAGTGTCTTGCTCCCAAATTTTAATTCAATTTGTCCTTCCTCACAATTAATATTGTCCTTAGTTGTGGCCAGAAGAGGTCTTCCTAATATGATCAGTGTATTCTTCAAGTTCTCAAGAGCGTCCATGTCTATGACTATGAATCCACTGGGAAGTAGAAATCGTGTACCCTAACTATGATATCCTCGAGTACTCCTTTTGGTGACTTAATAGATCGATCAGCTAATTGCAAAGTCATCTCTGTCAGTTTAAGTTCAGATTCCTCAAAGTGGTCTAGTAGGGATGTAGGTATCAAATTGATGGAAACTCCTAGGTCCAAAAGGGCTTTGTTAAATTCTAAATCACCGATCTTGCATGAAATTAGAGGGGTACCAAGATCCTTTGCCTTATGTGGGAGCTTGCTCAAAATGATGGAGTTGACTTGCTCCGATATACGATTAGGTTCCTGCATTTGGTTCGCGGCTTACGCTTAGGTGTATACACGTCTCTCAGGAATTGTGTATAAGCTGGTACGTGGCGTATTGCATCCATCAAGGAGATGTTTATTTGGACCTGCTCAAAGAGCTTGACCAGGTCTTTCTCAAGTGCCACGGGTTGGGGTTTCCTTTTCCCTTTGGTCAAGGCCTCTGGAAATGGAACCTTTGTAGGTTCCTCTAGAATGGGTCTAGGTCCTTGATTTGGAATAGGGGTATCCTGGATGACTATCTTAGGGTTTGGGATTGCATTACCAGTCTGAAAGTGGCTTGGATAAGGTGGGTCCTGTGTTGCCTTGCGACTATGGGTAGTAACAGAACTTAGTCTTGCATGGTTCTGGGCTGGTGTGGGCAAAAGAGGTGATTGCTGCTGATAACTCACGTATGATGTCGAAGCTTCCATCCCATCGGGTGATGGAGTAGAAGGGGCCTGATAGACATGGTGAGCTTGGCCCTACGTTGGGTTCATAATGCGCCTTTGGTTCAGCACATTATTCGGGTTTGGAAGAGGCTGGGAAGCAAGTGCACTAGGCTGGCGAGGATTGGCCATTTGGGCAAGTTGATTGCGAACTGATAAACGTAAGTTTATCATCATTCTTATGCATTAAAACAAACCTAGCTCTTAGGATTTTGCTCCGCAAATGGGTTTTTGGGTTGCATTTAGGCATTAATTAGGTTAGGCATGCATTGCACCCTTTATTGTCTCTTTAGTGTGATTTTGTGAGTGTTAGGGATATACAGATTGCCAGATCTCTAGAACCCTAGCACTCAGGAAGGCAACTGGTGAAGGAGAAGCTCTCATTAGTTGGAACTCAGCTTGATCCAACTCGCCATAGCTGGAATCCAGCTCACCTGAACTAGGGTTAGCTCATCCTAGATCCATTCAGCTCATCTCAACTGAATGGCAGCTCAAGAGAGCTAATCTTAGCTCACCCTAGCTCAAGTCAACTCAGATCCAGCTTAACTTAGCTGAGTCTAGCTCATCTCACCTCTCATTAGTCCACAGGGAGCTCTAGGAAGCTCAGTTGAGTTGACTGGAGTTCACCCCAGCTCAGGTCCAGCTACATCCAGCTCCACTCAACTCCAGCTAGCTGAAGATGACTTCATTTCAGCTTAGGAAGCTCAAGTCTAGCTCCCGGGGATTCAGCTTAGCTCAACTCAGTTGAGCTAAGCTAACTTAGCTACCCCAACTAGCTTGATCCTCTTCGGGAGCACCAGACCCAGCTCACCTCAGCTCATTGTGGCAGAAGCCAGCTTACTTTAGGTTGGCTTAGTAGTTAGCAAAGAACTAGCAAGCTAAGACAGCTAAAGTAGCTCCATGCCATCCTCTTCAGCGGCTGCCAGCTCCAGTTCAGCTCCAGTTTGGCTCCAGACTTCTTCTGTCCAGCTCCTCCTTACAAACCGTAGCTCCCATTGCCTCCTTCTCTACTCCATTACTAGCTAAGCTAGCTTAGCTTAGCCTAGCTTAGCTAGAATCCAACTCCCTTGGCCATCCACCACCCTAAAGTCCAACCTAACTACCTCTACCTCAAGCCCACCTAAGCTGCACCTAAGCTCCACCTAGTCCACCCTAAGTTGGCGCCAACTGTAGCCATCTCTTCACCCCTCACCTCCCACCAAAAGGTGCCTAGAGTTGCACCAAAACCTAACCCTAACCACCTCCCATTTTGGCGCCAACCCTACCTCCCATATCCACCATACACCTAACCCTACATCCACATCTAGCCACCCACATACCCCCCTTCTAGAACCCTAAGATGGAGCCACCTAATAGCCTTCTAGAAGGCCCATTTTGGCGCCAACTCTAAGGGACACCAAAGCCATAACCACCCCCCCATGTGCCCCCTCATTTGGCATCACTTATTCCTAGCCATAGGATTCCCAAGATTCCCAACTACCTCCCAAATCATGTCCTAGCCATCCATTTCAAGAGCCACCTCTACCCCTCATTAAACCCTATAAATACCCTACCCTACCACCACATAATTCCCATCCTCCATTAGTTTTAGTCTACCATATACTGACCATAATTCAAGGCCAAGGAAGAAGAAAAGAAGATTAAGGGGGCATCCTACTTGCCCCCTTGGTGCATTCTTCCCCTTTTTCTTCTCCCTTATGCCACGCCAAGGAGGAGGAGCACTCCACCACTAGGAGGACGGCCAGGAAAGGGTGGTGCATGCCCACCTTTGAAGGAGATCATTGAAGGTGGTAGCTTCCACCTTGGAGTAGAATCTCAAGGAAGGAGAAGGAGGAGCCCTTTTCAAGCCTAGGAGACACTAAGCTTGAAGCAAGGAGCTTCCTCTCTTCACCAACAATTCAGGAGGACTTGTGTTTTATTTTATTTGTTGCAATTATCTAGTAGTAGAAGCATTCATCTACTAGGTTTCTCTGTAAAACACTTTCTCATTAATCTTGTCGCCTTCATTGAAATTTCTTTTTAGTTGCATTTTAATTGTTGTGATTCTAGCACGCTTCACTCCCTCTCCCTAATTACTTTAGGCCTCCACGTGCTTAGAGTGAGCTTAGGGAGAGGAATTATTTGTCACTTAGGTGTTAGCTTAGTGATCGTAGTTGTTATTTACTTTCTCGCCAACAACTCGCGTTTCCTTCGTTATTTCAAAACCTTGAAAAATGGTATATTGAAAAAGACCAAAAAGAAAGTTGAGATTGATTTTCTAAGCAAGGGATTTGATTTGCAAACAATTTGGCCTCCTTGGATGACCCTAGATACCCCACTATCTAGGTTTATAAATTTAAGAGTTGATCGGTTTTGCACATTATAACGACGTATTTAAAAACCGCGTAATTTTCCATATCACTTTTTGGTGCCGTTGCCGGAGAGGCACAGCTTTGCTTGATTTATTCTCTTGCTTGAAGTGGATCTCATCGCCTTGTCTCTCTTTTCTCTTGTGTGTGTAGGAATCAATTGCAGAAAGAAAGCAGGAAATTTTGAGCAGCTTGAAGTATCTTGTCTTCTAGTAGAATTTCAGGTTGGTTCTCCCTTTCTTGTCACATTTATCCTTAAAAACTACCAAAAAAATATTAAACTTGGCTTTCAGGTTCTTGAATATCTTAATTAAGTAGAGTGGTGCAATTTAAAACTCATTGTTTGCTTGTTTGCACCATTAAACACCACTCCATTTCAAGAGCGGGTGTTCTATGTTTTAGATCTAGACTTCTGTCTGGATTTGAAAAATCAATTTCAAACACCACAGGCCTCTTAAAATCTTGAAACTTCACCTAGGGATTTCAAATAAAGCTGTGAACATCTATTTCAAATTTCAGAGTAATTGGATTTGTAATTAATTTTTAACAATTCGTGGACTACAGAGGGGTCACACCCTTTATTCTTCCTATATGTTACTGTCCATGAATTTTTAGATTTTTTCTTCTTATCCAATTTTTATGAAATTTAGCTTTTTGGAATCCTTGTGAAATTCTACACATCATATGAAATCACCAAAATTGTTTGAGGTCAGTGGTGGTACAGAAAGTCCAAAATATCCATGCATATCATTTTTGGACTTTGACATCAGCACAAATAAAAATTCAAAACAATTATCAAACAAATTTCTAAAATCTTAAAAAGATATTTTCTGGAATCCTTGTTTGATTTTCTTCAATTTAATGATGTTGTTTGACTTGTTTGGACCACTACTTAATACAGAAAGCTTAAAAACAACTCATTGGTAGTAATTTTCTACCTTAGGATCAAATTGCATTAGGGTTTTCCTTTGTATTTCTAGAAAACCACTTTTAAAGGAAATTAACCATCACCAATATAACTTGTTCTCCTTTGATTGTGGAAGTTTCAAACTTGTTTAAACATTTAAAAAGAGAAACCCTGAAACACATTAAATTAAATTGAATCCTAAAAGATCGAAATACAAAAATTGTGTGACAACTTACTTTTTAATTGGAACCACTTTCTAATTCCTACACAAAAAAAAAAAAAATGAAATAACAGGACAATAACCCAATTAATACCCTCCATATTTCGTGTGCACTATAGTATCCTAGACCTAACTAAAATCTATAGCAACTTGACCCCTAAGGTTTCATCAACTTAGGCTTGCTATCTAGGTCTTAAGTTCTCCTTAGTTGATATCAATTCTGTCATCTATATCTGGTGTTCAGGCTAAGGGGCCGTATGAAACGACCAGGCGCGGGTTTGTACAAGCACCTGGGGATTTTCCTGGGAAACGCTTGGGCCCAAACCTCCCCTTAAGCAACTTGGCTAGATTTGTTGACAGAATGGGTATTCATTGTTAATTACTTATTTCCTAGGTAGACCAAGTCTTAGGTTAATTTCTAGGGAGTCACAATTAAGTTAGGTCTAGAATTTGATTGCTTGTGTGCACACTTCTCTCATCTCCATCTATTCTCCTCCCCTCCCATTCTTCCATTTTATGCATGGGCAACGATCTCAACATCCACACTTGGAGGGACCATTTGATTTCGCCCACACGCAAAAAGTTCACTTTTTCTGTCTTCTTCTCACAATATGGAAAATCAACAAAATAGGTCCACTAACCCTTCCACTTCCACCTCTAATCCCACCTCTAACCCCACTACTAACTGTAATTTTGACCCTTCCACCCAAAACCCCCCCACCTTTGACTTCCTGCACTTGGAGCTCCCCAATGCTGATTTGCCTCAATCACAACATCAAGCCCCCTCGCCTGAACTGTTGACAATGATGGCTGAGCAGATTGCTCAACTAAATGCCAATCAACAAATATTGACTAGGAATATCCAAAACCTAGCCAACTAATGGCCAAACCCACCACCCCGTCAGTAGCCTGTTATTCCTCTAAAAGATTTTTATGATCCTTCTTATTATGAGGAATGACCAGAGGTGGTCATACCAGAAGGGGACTTCGAGATTAAGCCAATGGCCTTGAACCTAATTAAACATGTCCATGGCCTTCCAAGGGAAGACCTGTTCAGCCACCTTGAAGAGCTAACTCTTCTTGCACAAACAACCCGTTCTCGAAAAGTGCAAGAAGACCTATGGCTGATGCGGCTGTTTCCTTTATCTATTAAAGATAAGGCCGCTTATTGGTTCAGGACCATTGGCTGACCCATCACAACTTGGCCTCAACTCAAGAGTGCCCTCCTTAAAAAATTCTTTCCCATAGGTCGTACTAATTCCCTGCGAAGATCTATTACAACCTTTCAATAGAAATCTGGTGAGACTTTTCATGATTCTTGGGAAAGATTTCAAGATCTCCTAAGAAGTTGCCCGCACCATGAGATTCCTTTATGGCAGCTCGTGTAGATCTTCTATCATGGATTAGAAGATCAAATCTGACGTTTCGTTGATGCCTCGTGTGGCAGCAACTTCTTGAATAAGGATGCTGAGAGTGCCTATGACCTTTTTGAATAAATTAGTGAAAACTCATTTAATCAAGCTTCCATGAACAGATTTTGCAGAACTTCAAACTTGCAGTTCGGTGTTCATGAAGTAGGCACTCAATCTATTCCTGTAACCTAAGATGATCTTTAAATAATTACACAAAAACTCGATCAGATGCACATTAATCAAAAGAAGATTGAGGAAAGACTTGCCACATCAACCCAAGCTCCACACAATTCACATCTAACCCAACCTAACTTTCCACGAAGAGAAAATTTGCACAATCTCAACACTACTCCTATTATTATTACCAGTATTTTGAGGTTGCCCATGATTCATTGGGGAATTACAACTATCCAGATCTTAACCCCACTCAAAATATTTCTACCATCTAGGAGCAATTTAAAAATTCTTCCAATTGGAAGAACTACCCGAACTACTCCTGGAATAATCAGGTTCCTCCCCAACCAAATCAATTTAATGGGTATGGACCTAATCCGACCTTTCATCCTGGGCCATCCCAACAAGACATCAATGCCCAGATGATGAAAACCCTGCAGGACATGCAGACAAAGATAACGGAAGTAACCCGCACCATCACAAATCTGAATAATCAGATCAGGGTTACTCCTACTCAAAGACCTGTAGGACATCTTCCCTCCCAACCCATGCCTAATCCTAATCACCAAAGGAACCAATATCCGAGTAGAAATCCACACTACCTGAATCAGTCTCCTACTAATCCACCACCTCAGTAGCCTCCCAGGTTTCCACAACCTCAGGCCCCCCACCTCCTCCAAATAATAATCCGACTGCACATGCAGTTATGTTGAGGAGTGGGAAAACCACCACTGATCCTGGGCCTTCAAAAAAACCTGGTGAAATCCCCATCCCTGTGCAAATTGACTCTCCACCTCCCCATCAGGAAGAAAAAGAAACACAAAAATCTCAAGATACGACTCCTATCCCTTTTCCACAAGCTCTCCACCCCACCACCAATAGAAAAAAGAAATCTGAGCCCACTACAGAAGAACTCATGGATCTATTTGAGCAAGTTCAAATCAATATTCCTCTCCTAGATGCCATCAAATATATACCTACCTTCGCCAAATTTTTGAAGGAGATCTGTACTCCAAAAAGGTAGGCCAAAAATCTAGGACAGGTACATCTTTCAGAGATAGTAAGCTCTGTCATACAAAGCAAGTTGCCTCCTAAGATGAAAGATCCGGGGGTGCCATTAGTTTCAATGATTATTGATGATACTACCTTTGATCGCACCCTCCATGATCTTGGTGCCTCAGTTAATATCATTCCCACAATTTTATTTAAAGAGTTTCAAATCAGTGAAGTAAAACCCGTCGAGGTTACCCTCCAATTAGCCAACCGATCTATAATCAAACCTCATGGGATTGTTGAGGATGTTTTGGTCAAGGTCCAGAATTGTGTCTTCCCTGAAGACTTCCTGGTCCTTGACATTGAGGTACCTGAATCTTTACTCAATGACCCAATAATCCTTAGAAGACCCTTTTTGGCCACTGCAACGGCAAATATCAATTGCCACACAGGCAAAATGGATATCACCTACGCAGGTCAAACTAGCACTCTAGATATTTTTAAATCCTCCAAGAGATTCCATGATGATAATTTTTTTGAGGACTCTGATATTGAAATTTCAAATATGGTAGAGGAGACAATGTTGATAGATACCCTTACCGACCACAATATTTTTGAGGAATCAGACTCAGAATCAATGGTCGGCGAAATCTGTGATTTAGAGACTTGTCTTGAACAAAAATCCATTCTTGATGAACCCCCTCATCACCCTGACCTACCCACTACTCCCTCACCCCACCTTTCGACACTAACTTCACCCAATCCTCACCATCCCTTCCTTAATCCCTTTCATATGGACCTGCCACTAGACCCGCCCGAGTCTGGCATTCAACCTGATTTAAAACCATGGCCAGACTTGGGTTACACTTATCATTTTCCATCCAACTTTGATCCCTATATTTCCTCTCATCCATTTTCTATGGATCCAAAAGAAGACACATTTTATGCAGGCATCCAAGTGTCCAATTATTTACATGATTTTCTGTCTTCCGTGCATACCTTCACGCTTGGCTGAATGGCGTAAAAGATAGTACTGGATGGGAGGTAACCCATCATTTTTCCTGCTTTCCTTTTTCCTTTCTTTCTAGGTTTTGACTATCCTAAATCTGACCACCTTTTACTAAGGTAATCCCTCTTTCCCTCCTAATGCATGAGGGCATTGCATATCTTAAGCATGGGGGGTGTTTTTAAAATTTTCATGATTGCTTTAGGATTTTCAAAACCTAAAAACTTGCATTTTTCTTTAGTCATTTTATTTTCCTGCTTGCATACCCAAAAAAATAAAAATGTTGAAAACTTTTTGAGCAAAAAATTTCAAATCGGGACTAAGATTGAAAACTCACTTTTGGTACAATGGGATTTAATCTTTAACAAACTAGGGATGATGATACGGATCTAATCATTAGAATTTCAGGGTCAATTTTTAGACTAGATCAGATATCCTTCTCTAAAATTTCACCTGAACTCATGATAGTTCAGGTGACTTGATCCTTTTTTGTAATATGGAAAGTATCTGGCTTAGTTTCTGATTCAAAAACTTATTTTTCTTGCAGAACTTCCTATGTCAAATTTCACACACAAGCCAACACTTAAAAAACTACTAAAAATTAGAAAAGCCCCTTGTTTGGCCTTAGTAAAAGTCTGAAGGAGATCATTGGTTTGAGTTCCCACCGTCGAGAAGGAGGAAAATGCCTCATTTGAGGATGCGATGTCAACATGTTACTGCCTCGGTGCTACTCCATATCTATATTTCATATCTTTAGATGGAGCATTAAAGTGCATTTTAGTAGCTCAAGTGTCTTGGATGGTGCTCTACCTATAGTGTCGGAGTAAGAGCTTGAGTTTGCTTGGAGCGCCCCTTTACACTGCATTGTGTTTTGGGGTTGTGAGCTCCTAGGTGGTGTCATGGACAGTGCTATCTTGAAGTACTGGTGCCAGAGCCCCCCTCGAGGATTGGTAACGGGAATGATGATCCCAACACATCTGTTGTAAGACTAAGCTAGAAATAAGCATAGGGGACACAAAAAAAAAGTTTTAAACCAAAAACACGGACTTATAAATGTTAGCTTTTCACAAGCACGAACATAAGGTTTTAAAGGTTATTGCAAGTTGCGAATCAGATTCAAGAGCCAGAAAAATCCTAAAAACAAAAATTTCAAGTCATTTGAATTAACAAGGAGTTAATCTGTGAATTTTCTGGAGGATATATTGATCCCGTTATGTCTAATTTTTGGATCTAAAATAAATCCTAATGTTTATCTTTAACAAATCCCGTACCTCCTATTTTAAACCAACCAAGGTCCCATAGTCACTTTTTCCTCAAAAGTAAAAAAAATTAGATTTCCTAAAAATTCCATTTTGTAAAAATTAAAGTCTTGCTAAGAGATTAACAAAAGATAAGCATGGGGTTGTGATAAATGCAAGTTTGTCATCATTCTTATGCATTAAAAAAACCTAGCTCTTAGGATTTTGCTTTGCAAACCAGTTTTTGGCTGCATTTAGGCATTAATTAGGTTAGGTATGCATTGCACTTTTTATTATCTTTTTAATGTGTTTTTGTGAGTGTTAGGGATATACAGATTGCCAGATCCCTAGAACCCTAGCACTTAGGAAGGCAACTAGTGAAGGAGAAGCTCTCACCAGTTGGAACTCAGCTTGATCCAGCTCACCATAGGTGGAATCCAGCTCACCTGAACTAGGGTTAGCTCATCCTATCTCCATTCAGCTCATCTTGACTGAATGGCAGCTTAAGAGAGCTAATCTTAGCTCACCCTTGCTAAGGTCAGCTCAGATCCAACTCAACTTAGCTGAGTCTAGCACATCTCAGCTCCTATTACTCCACAAGGAGCTCTAGCAAGCTCAGCTGAGTTGACTGGAGTTCACCCTAGCTCAGGTCTAGCTACATCTAGCTCCACTCAACTCCAACTAGATGAAGATGACTTCATTTCAACTCAGGAGGCTCAAGTCCAGCTATCAGGGATTCAGTACCTTAGCTACCCCAACCAGCTTAATCCTCCCTAGGAGCACCAGACACAGCTCACCTTAGCTCATTGTGGTAGAAGCCAGCTTACTTTAGCTTGCCTTAGCAACTAGCAAAAAACTAGCAAGCTAAGCCATCTAAAGTAGCTCCATGCCATCCTCTTCAGCAACTACCAGCTCTAGTTCAGTTCTAGACTTCTTCTGTCTAGCTCCTCTTCACAAACCCTAGCTCCCATTGCCTCCTCCTCTACTCCATTACTAGCTAAGCTAGCTTAGCTTAGCTAGAATCTAGCTCCTTTGACCATCCACCACCCTAAAGTCCAACCTAACTACCTCTACCTCAAGCCCACCTAAGCTGCATCTAAGCTCCACCTAGTCCACCCTAAGTTGGCGCCAACCATAGCCATCTCTTCACCCCTCACCTCCCACCAAATGGTGCCAAGAGTTGCGCCAAAACCTAACCCTAACCACTTCCCATTTTGGCGCCAACCCTACCTCCCATATCCACCATACACCTAACCCTACATCCACATCTAGCCACCCACATAGTGCCCTTCTAGAACCCTAAGATGGCGCCACCTAATAGCCTTCTAGAAGGCCTATTTTGGCGCCAACTCTAAGGGACACCAAAGCCATAAGCACCCCCCCATGTGCCCCCTCATTTGGCGTCACTTATTCCTATCCATATGATTCCCAACTTCCTCCCAAATCATATCCTAGCCATCCATTTCAAGAGCCACCTCTACCCCCATTAAACCCTATAAATACCCTACCCTACCACCACATAATTCCCACCCTCCATTAGTTTTAGTCTACCATATACTGACCATAATTCAAGGCCAAGGAAGAAGAAGAAAAGAAGATTAAGGGGGCATCCTACCTGCCCCCTTGGTGCCTTCTTCCCCTTTTTCTTCTCCCTTATGCCATGCCAAGGAGGAGGAGCACTCCACCACTAGGAGGACGGCCAAGCAAGGGGGAGAAAGGGTGGTGCACACCCACCCTTGAAGGAGATCATTGAAGGTGGTAGCTTCCACCTTGGAGGAGCATCTCAAGGAAGGAGAAGGAGGAGCCCTTTTCAAGCCTAGGAGCCACTAAGCTTGGAGCAAGGAGCTTCCCCTCTTCACCAACAATTCAGGAGGGCTTGTGTTTTATTTTATTTGTTGCAATTATCTAGTAGTAGAAGTATTCATCTACTAGGTTTTTCTGGAAAACACTTTCTCATTAATCTTGTTGCCTTCTTTGAATTTTTTTTTTAGTTGCATTTTAATTGCTGTGATTCTAGCACTCTTCACTCCCTTTCCCTAATTACTCTAGGCCTCCACATGCCTAGAGTGAGCTTAGGGAGAGGAATTATTTGTCACTTAGGTGTTATCTTAGTGATTGTAGTTATTTACTTTCCTGCCAACAACTCATGTTTTCCTTCGTTATTTCAAAACCTTAGAAAATGGTATATTGAAAAAGACCTAAAAGAAAGTTGTGATTAATTTTCCAAGCAAGGCATTTGATTTGCAAACAATTTGGCCTCCTTGGACTACCCTAGATACCCCACTATCTAGATTTATAAATTTAAGAGTTGATCGATTTTGCATGTTACAACGATGTATTTTAAAAATCACGTAATTTTTTGTATCATGAACCTCTGTGATCTCATCTTTGTGCTATTTTTGCATAGCCGCATTCGTTTTCTGAATGTCAGCCAGAGTCTGAAGGATAAGAGTCATCTGATCTTCATGAGTCTACCTAGATTGATAAATTGGGTTGGGCCAAGGTTGAGACGGTTGATATGGATGAGAAGCTTGTGGTCAGGACTGATATTGAGGTCTCTGATTTTGATTGTTCCCTAACCACGTGAAATTAGGATGATTACACCATCCAGGGTTGTAGTTGTTTGAGAATGGATCATTCTAGATGGCGTTGAGGTCCTTGCAGATCTGAGGAGCCTCGGAAAAGTTAGAATATGAGGGTTCAGAGTTCCCCCAACTAGAATAAAGGGGTCCAGAGTTTCCTCTGAACCCTGAATCAGATGGGGGTGGATACGGGTTCATCCCCTGAGAAGATCGTAGATGTTATGCACAACCTTCTTGCTAGAGGGCGGTTGTGCGAACGGGTTTTGCATAGAGGTGGCTCGCTGCAAATGTCGAGTTTGCTCATCCACCTTCTTCTCAATAATGGAGACCTTGTCAAGGTGACTGGGCATTAGTTCCAAGTCGACGAAAGAGGACAGGCCCTGCATCTCATGTGCTCCCCTTGGATTCATCAATGCACGGGCATTCGTCTAGTAGAACATGCCCATGGATTCATTATTGATGGAGTTCTTGCACATGTTCTCAAGAATCTCCCACACAGTGTCTTCGTGATGACCCATGATGTTTCCTCCACAGGTCACATTGACGAATAATCGAATGTCCTCATGGAGTCCCTGGTAAAAAGACTGGACTCATTCCTATTTAGGTACTCCGTGGTGGGGGAACTTTTGCATGAGATCCAAAATACGATCCCATGCCTCATGAAGTGGTTCTCCTGCTTGCTGCATGATCTAGTGCCGAAGAGCATTTGTCCGACTAATAGGGAAGAACTTTTTCAGAAACTCAGATTGTAGTTCCGCCTAGGTGTTGATTGGACGTGTTAGGGTTTGGTACCAGTGAGCAACCTTGTCCATGAGAGTGAAGGAGAACATTTTCATGAGCAAAATATCCCGATTTTGAGCTTCTGACCTGAAGGTTTGGGCCAGATGCTTGAGTTGCTTGATATGCTGGAAAGGGTCCTCAGAATTACGCCCATGGAATTTGGGAATAGCATGAATCATGTTGGTATTGAGTTCAGTAGCAAGACCTCCAACTGGGATTTGGACTCAAGGTTCGACCGCCACTGCAGCGGGATTGTAATTATCTCGCATCATAGGACGCTGTGGTGGGTTTCAAAGGCTTGGAATAGATCATTGAGGCACTGAAGCTGATTCTCAAGATTGTTTTCTTCTGCTAGTTGCTCCATGATGATGGATGAAGGAGATTTAGGTTTAGATGAATTAGAAGAGATATCGATCTAGTTGGGTTGTTGCACAAACAGGGACGTCGAGGCTTGGCCTCAACGGGAATGAATAGCTAATGGAGGCCTCAAAGATGGTCTTAGAGACCTACTCTCGAATAAGAAAGGCCTTCAACTCCTTAGCAACCCTCCTCCAGTCAAAGTAGGAAAGTGGCACGGTTGCCTTAATAATCATGGCTAACTGACTCGTAAAGCTGGTGTAGTTCTTCGCTTCCACAGCTGTAATAATGGACACCATAATCCTGATGCCCTCAGGTAGTTTATTGAGATCCACATTTTGTGTCAGACCTTACGTGTTTTTCCTAGCTGAAAACATGCATCGACATATGATAAAAGATTAAATAAGTGAAATTAAATATAGTAAGCTTTTGAATGAAATTATTTTAAATTCTTACCAACAATGGTGCCTGCCTGAGTATCAGGCTGCAGCGACGGGTCAGCCTGAGTATCTAGCTCCTGTGATGTGCCAGCTTGAGTATCTAGCTGCTCAAATGGCTACTATACCTCCTTATCCACAACCCCCTGCTACCCTAACAACTCCTTAAGATAGGTCTCAAGTTGAGGATTCACCTCAACATCATGGGTATCTGGGGCTGATGATTGACCTCTACGAAAAGCATGATGGTACTGGGTTAAAATATGTGGAGGGAGGTACTGGAGATAGTGGGAGGGAATTTGGGCATAATGGGTATCGGGGGGAGGCTAGGAAATAAGAGATTGAGACTGTGCCTCCTACCTAACCTCATGCATAGGTGGGGGTCTACGTTTGGTAGCTCCCCTCCTCTGTGGCCTCATTTGCACATAAATAAAAATAGAATTAAGTAAACATATATTGGAAATGTAAATGACAAAAGGAAAAAATATAAACATTTGTTTTTAAAAGGTAACTAAATTTAAATTGAGTTCATTAGAAAATAAATACTCTTATACCTTAAACATCAGTATCTATTGCACTAAGACCTACCTCTGCTTCCACTAGATTTTCTTGATATGATTCAGATGTAACAGAAATTTCATTATCTTTTTTTTCATCGAAGAAATCATGAGGCATGGTTTTTACAAGTATGATCCTCCCATTCCTACTATTATCGGGCACATAAAAAACTTGTGATACTTGGCAGGCTACTGTGAATGGATCAGCTGTTTGAAGAATTCGACGGTTCTTATTTAAACTGATGAAACCATGTTTATTATCTTTTTTGAAACCAATCCCTTCCTTGAAAATATCAAACCAATCATACTTAAATAAAACCACCCTATGATCGTATCTGAAACTCATTTCCATGATTTCAATGATTTGCTCGTAGTAGCCATCACAACCCATTCCACTATCGCAATTGACAAGAACTCTAGCCTATTGTGATGCCTTCACATCATCGATTAACTTTATTTTGAACTTGAATTCGTTAATTATGTAACCAAAATGATAATGTCCATGGCCATGTGTGTTTCGCGTGTTAGAAATCAGGGTTATGAGTAACCCGTTGTCGTAGTTGCAAAACACGTCGATCAAATAAAATTTATACCGAAACTCTAAGGGAGTCCCGAGTCGAACACAGGGAGGAGACATTTACTTTATGTGAAAACTACGCTTTGTTTTGTTTCTTTTTGGCATTTTAAGGTTTTGATATTTTTTTTGTGTTTTTGAAATAGAAGACAAGCAGAATGAATCACAAGATAGAAATGGAAAAAATATGATATATATAGATATCAATTCAATGTCAATTACAATGAACTATAAAAGCATAAAAAGAGAGGGGTGAGAGGAAAGCTCCCGAATCGGCTGTTCGGCAAGACGACGGCGCCTGGTGGAAGCTCGGACAAAGGAGGTGAGGAGCAGGACGACAGAGGTGAGATGTAGGAGGACGTCAGGCTGAGGAAAGCTTCGGCATAGCTCCAGAATGGAGGTGAGAAGACAGAGTTGATCTGCTACCGGAATGGAGGTGGGAGGACAGCTCCAAGGCGACCTATGAAGGGAGATGGGAAGATGGAGGAGTATTTGGTGGGGTAGAGGTTCTCTACACTAATAGGCGCCTTGGGAGCTTGAGAACAAGCTCTAATGGAGCGTTGGTAGGCTTGTTAGAGTTTGGGAGTAGGTAGGAGTAGAGTAGGTAGAGATGGCTTGGAAGGGAGGGGGTGTAGGCCCTTTTATAGTGGAGAAGAGGCAAAAATAGGTATGGGACCATTAGTGACATCCAAGCCGTCGCTGGAAACGTCGCTGTAGGTAGCTCACGCCCGCTGGCGCCCACAGCTGGCTTTGCTGGCATGTAATGAATTACCAATGGCTGTAAGCATCGCTGTAGGTCCAGCTCATGCATAGCTGGTGCTATTCTCTTGCCTTACTATGCGTGTGCGCGCCCACACGCTGGTGCTGCGTGCACGCGCTGGTAGCCTGGGCTGCACCACGTGGCACAATCTATGCTGTCCATCTTCTCCTTGTTGTAGGGGCTGCTACAGAGGTTGGATTGAGTCAATTTTTGCGCCATTAGGCTGCAATCGTTGACCCGAATCCATCCACGTGGTTGGATTTATCATTTGAAGCTTCGAATTATGTCTCATAGTCCCTTGGCCATTGATCTTCCTCAGACTGCATATGGTGTTACGGGACTCCGATCGAGGCGATTTCAGAGGCGTTGGACTCCAATCGTTGTCTTGATCAAATCTGTATGGTTGGATCGTCAATCTGAGGTTCTAAAATAAATATCCTTCTCTCCTAACCACAAAAGGATATAGTTAACCTAAATTATATACAACTACTCTAAATATATAATGTTGCATGCTATGCAATATTTATAACATTAAATGCAAATCTAAGCCTGGGAACATGCATGAATAGGCATTTTACCCTCAATAAATGTGTTTACATCATACCCCCATGGCTATCTTTTGCTAGTCCCTAGCAAAATTAAACTATATGCTATGTATAAAAGAAGAATTAGGATTAGATCACTTAATCCTAAGTGGTTTATTAGCAATAGAAAATTTCAACTAAGGTCCTAAACTACGAAAACTCAATAGTACTTGGGTGCCTGCTAGAATGCAGACCGCCCAAGTCCTCGCCTTATTTGAAAAGGGAAGATACATTTTTTTTATTATTTTTCTCCTTTTCTAATTTTTTTATACTTTTGAAGTTTGAGAGTTCCGGGATAACTTTTTACGGCTACCTGACCTGTCCAAGACTCGAAAAGGACTCTAAGTACTAAGCATCTTGTGAAAATAGTGAAAGACTCACTAGACTACTGTTAAAATGGACTTTGGGTTTCTACGACCCTAGGTGACCTTGCCTAAAGGTTTATCTTTACGATTGGTAGCTTTCTCCATACTTTCTTTTATATGGGGTCAACACAAGGGCAAACCTAGTGTATATCTCCCTGGTTTATTCTACTTCCCTGCTTCTTCCCTAAGTGTTTTGGGAATTATTGTGCATTTTTTTTGTCTGAGTTGGGTTCTGGATAATCGGCCGATGAGCTATTACCACCGACAACTTGCCAGCCATACTCGTGCGATGAAGTGTGGTTTTATTTGTTTTTTTATTTTCTCCCTTTTCTTTTTTTTTCTTCTTTTTTCTTCTTTTTTCTTTTTAAAGTAGGTGGCCTTCCTGATCTAAGATTGACCTAAAGGCAGTACAATGAAAATGGTCTTATGGATGGGCTCTGGACAACCGGCTGATGAGCTGTTACCACCGACAATTTACCATCCATACCACCCAAGTTCCGTAAAAATCGCCAGAAAGTAAGTCAGTGAAAGAAATGTGTGTAGATGCTTAGGCTTAAAGTCCCCCCAAATCAGAGGGCGGGTTGATAAGTCGCATACTTATCATCCCAAATTATTTACCAAATTAAAATAAATTTTAATTGACGAGGATTCGAGACTAAATCCACATTCGAGTGGACACTCAGGCATATTAAGCTCGAAGACCTGAAGAGTCTAAGTGTTTAGGTCCTCTCATATCATTTCCTAAAGTTAATAACTTCCAAATGCCTAAGTTCTCTTTTCCTAATTTCTTTCTTTTTTTATCTTTTTCCAAATTTTTATTTTTTTTTAATTTTATAAGAAACTAAAAGAAATTCTACGGAGTTAACATAATGATTTCAGGAATCGATTATCCACCCCCCATTCCTAAATGATGCAATGTCCTCATTGTAAAAATAAAGACATGAAAAGGGTAGAGTAAACAGAATATCACTTGAGTGTCATGAAAATCTAATCAGCTCCACAGAGAGAAGAGTGTATACACACACGCTAAGTTTAATGCCTTCAACTAAGCATAACATACATACAAAGAAGAAATTGAGAATTCACAAGTGCGGTTTAGAATCAAAATCAAAATATTGATCTTGAAACCTGTCTGTAGAAGATGTCCATAGATGTGGACGAGATTATGGTGCAGACCCATGCCCTAGGGTCGAGTGGTTCTCAGGTTCTGGATGAAAATCACCCAAAACCAAAGGTTGTTATGTTTGCGGGGCTGGGCCTGCGGTTTAGTGGTGTGCAACCCAAGACCAAAGTATCGGACAATGGGTAAAGATGGTTCAATAGGTGCGGTTGCCCACTTAACATCTAGCTCAAAAAAATAATCAGTTATTCTAGGCTTGGGTTGCACGTGAAAGGTATCATAAGGGTCCGTATAGAAGATAGGTGGTTTCAGGTTAATAGGTACCCTTATATCCAAACTTATTTTTCCCTCAAAATTAACCTCCCAAATTTTCATTTCTAACTTCCTATCCTCTAAAATCAAGGTTTTCGGGACCTCCAGATCATTGTACACCCCATCTAAAGTACCCAAGTCCAACAATTGTGGCTGAATCAGGATTGACTTGGGCATAATGATCTCAAAAGTATGCTCATTCAGCTCTTTGATGTGTGGTTGAGGAATGGGGCTACTAATTGAGTCGTCGGGTATCGGATCCTCCAAGTTAGCCCCAACCAAATCAGAATCTTCAGTAGTTGGGCTACCAAATTGGTCGTCATACTCCTCGAGCCCGTATGTCTCACTAAAATCATTCTCCTCAAGCTTAAGTAAGACTTCACTAAGAGATTCTTCACCCTCAAAATCGAAGAATTCATGATCCTCATTTGTATATGTCTCAACATCACAAGTCATTTCATCATCCAAGGAGACATAATTTTCTTCATTTCCTGACTTGGGGATCTCGGGTGAATCAATCGATTCATCCTCAAAGGGTTACTCTAGACCAATCTGGTCATCTCCAATCTCCGAATATGTATCCCCCTAGAGAGGCACTTGAGCAGGTTTAGACATTAGCTCTCCTGAAGGGGGTTCATCTTGAGAATCATCTAAAGATTTGACTAGTGCAACCACAAATTTCATCCTCAAGCTCGACAATTTCCCAAGAAGAAACTCACCTAGGTCCCTGTCCCTAACACTTTGGAGCAAATCCAATATAGAACTATTAAGTTCATCAATCATTTTGATCATAGGCTCTAGTGCTTCAGTGAATCGTGTTGGCTGAGCTTCTAAAGATTGTATAGTGTTCCTCAAATTAGCCAACACCCTATCCTAGATCTGGTTCACCTGAACTGATTAGTTTGGTTCAGGTTTGGGTGGGTTCAGGTTAAATCTAAGGGAGTCAAGATGTCGAGGTTCTCGGGTCCCTCCTTGATAGTAGGTCGTTTCAGGTTGTTTAAAGGTTGGTGGCAACCTAAATTCAACATAATTCTGGGGAGGGTAAGTGTTATAATCAGCATATCCTTCACGATTGTAGATCTGGTTAGGTTGATCATCAAAGGATGGAGATCTATAATCATTGTAGCTCTGGGAAGGATAGTAATCATAGTCTTGTTGTCTAGGGTTAGGCCCTGGACACTGAGGTCCAAATTCATATCCCCAATCAAAGTCATCCCGGCTAATGGATGGATAATTACAAGTTAAGTTGAGATAGTAATCATCTTGGGGGTAAGTGGTGGTAGGAGGATAGGATGTGAAATGTGTGTAGGATGTGGAAGGGTACATGGTGAAGTAAGGAGGGAAATTAGAAGAGAAAGGAGCCTTGTAATACAAAAATACAAGCCTGTCCTTAGGTTGGGTAGCCTAAAGGTCTACAGACTCTCAGAATCCATCCTAAGATTATGGACGATTTATGATGAGAATCTCATCATGAACCCTAACTAGCACAATCTAACCTAGGTATGCAAGAAAAAGCTCCTACATAACTCAAAGAAAGGCTTAACTCAGAGAATTCTGAGTTTAAGAAGAAAACAAGTCATAAGGGGTAAAAATGTAATTTCACCAACACAATCTGCAAACAGGGTAACTCAGGGTCCAAACACAAGTCAAACTAACCTAATAAGAAGGAAAGTAGGATGATCTGATCCAACAAGGGCTACAGCAACTCCAGGGAATTAAATGACATTCTGTAACCCTAAAACAAACCTACTTCAATTCACGTGGTTCGAGGTAGGGTAAAAATCAACTAAACCCTCTAAAATTCATAGAAAAATAATCTCTAGGGTTTAGAACCTTCAATTTGGCCTTAGAAACCCATTTTGATCTACATTGAGAACCATGCCCAATTAATGATTTAATTTGGATTTTTACATAAATTGGCCAATCAAACATGGTCTTACCTAGAAATAATATTCACCATTAAAATCCTTAGGTCCAACTTAGTCATGTATAAAAACTTGAGCCTAAGAAGAGACCTCCTTGACCAACTTTGCAATTTGGTCCTCATCATTTACTTTTTGACCCTCAACTTTCGAAGCCCTTGCATTTTGGCCCCTAATTTCATCTTCGTTCTTTGCATTTTGGTCCCTCCTACAAGTCTCTGTGTAGCACCATGCTCCGACCACTTTGCACGGAGCATGGCACCGCGCAGGGTGAGGGGGGCATCCTGCCAAGAGAACGAGGAGTTCCCTGAATGTCTGCTATCGCAGGGACTCGGCAATGCCACCTAACGACGCCCACACCTTCCGTGCGAATGTGTGGAAGGTATGGGTCTCGTCTCCGACCATACTCCAGCGAGGGACGCACGTCGCCAGCGTGCGTCCGCTCCTTCGCCACCGCCTTTATAAAGACCAGCGTCGCCAGCCGTTTCTCCCAGCTTGGTCTTGACGGAGAATACCTCATCCCTTCCTCTCTCCCCACTCCGACAGGAACCCACCAGCTCCGGTGGCTCCTCCTCCTCCTTCTCGTCTCTCTGTTGCAATACCAGCAGCAGAGCCACCTTCGCCTGATCTCCCAGCATCGCGCCGCACCAAGCGTGCACTTCCCTGCCCTCTTCCTCGCCGCAGCTCTCTCCCTCTGGGTGTTTCTTCTCCGGCGACAGTCGGTACGGCTGCCTGCCACTCCGGCCCCCCTTCGTCCCTGAAGGTAAGTAACAGTTATTTCCCTTCCTCCCCTCTTTCTTTTCCCCAACTTGTTTTTCTTGATCGCCCTACGCCCACGCCTGATCACCTTCATCTTCCCCACCTCTGGCCACTCTTCGGCGAGTCGTTCCCGTCATCCCACAACCCCATACGACTCGCCAACTGCACCAAAAGCTCCGCCTCACCTCACCAAACACCCTCCGCCCCTCCACTGCCATTCCACACCTCCACAACGACCCCTCGAACAAACCCATTTTTTCGACTACAGTCTGACCTAGGGCTGCCACCATACATCGCCTCACGCCTCGCCACCACCCGCATTGGCTTCGCCGCACTCTGGCGAAGCTCCCTGCATCTTCTGACTGGGCCGAGAGGCCGTATTCCTACTTTCAGGTCACGCCCCCTTCGCCGCCATTGCTGGGCAGGTGAAGCTCCTTCACCTGTAGCTGTAGCTTCGATCTCGCCCAGGCCCTGGTCCCAGGTCACGCGGAGTGTCTCTGCGAAGACTCCTAGGTCTGCAGCTGAGGCAAACCCCTCGCGAGTTGCTGCAACTGCCTGCAGCCTCCTCGCCTGTGGATGCCAGTCGGGAGGTGGGACTTTAGTCCTACCTCGGAAGTGCGTGCCTCAGTGCCCGCACATAAATTGTAAAAGTGTTCGAGGCTATTCGCCTTCGAACACAGGGGTCAGGTCCCTCACGCACGTGCATGCCATGCGCTCGCCCTCGCCCACGCTCACGCCCCGTTGGTTTGGGCAGGATCCGAATACCTGACACTGTGCACACCTTGCCTACCACCGCACGCCGGTGGGCCTGGTCTCGGGCGCGATACCCGTACCCGAATACCCGACTCTGGGAGAGCGATCCTATGAGAGAAATCTGAGAAAGAGAGAGACGCGGGAAAGGGTAGGGGTAGGTTTTGCTCTAACCAGTTGTGTGAGTGTGCAGGAGCAGAAGAAGAAGTGGCGAAGGAAGAAAGGAAGGAGAAGAAAAGGAGGCACTGTAGCAGACCGCCGTTTAAGTCGTCTTACTGCGGTATCAGACGACAGATGAAACTTCAGAAGAGTTAAAGCAGAGAGGAAGAAGAAGAAAAGAGAAGGCTCCGCAACTGAAGAGAAAGAAAAGAGAAGAAGGAAGAAAGAAGCAGAAGAAGACTTCGAACTGAAGAAGAAAAGAAATAGAAGACAAGCAGAAGAAGAATTGAAGGCAACAGGAAGAAGAAGACCCATAGAGACACTGCAGTTGAAGAAAAGCCAAAGAAGAGAAGGGGACAAGCAAAGAGAGAAAGAAGAGAAGAAAAATCGAAATCCATCTCTCCTTCTCTCTCTATCTTATTTTTGTAATAAAGAAAACTCTGTACTTCTAGAATTCTAGTAGCTCCCTGAGTTCGACCTCGGGAAACCAAACTATTTTTGAGTAAATTTTGATAGTAACGACAACCGTAGCTGTCTTGTCTTATACTATAACGACTGTACTATAATAAACACAAAGCAGCACTGCGGTCCATTGTTTTCACTTGGCGCCATTTCCGGGGAGCAATGGCTATTCTAGAAGTTTTGAACTCTTTATTTAAAAATTGCTAATCTTTTTCTCTCCTGTGTGCAGGTAAAGGAAAAGAATTGGAAGAGCAGCCACATAACAAACACTCCAACAAACAGGTAATCTTTATCAGCCCTCTCCTAAACTCCCTTGAAATCTAAAAAGAAACGAAAAGAAGAATCAACTTAGGGCTACCTGTGTTATACTTAGTAACTCATCAAAGTTGCCTAATTTTTTATTTCAACACATTTTAACTGTCCATCCAATTAAGGTAACTAGGGCTAAAACCTTCTTGATTGAGCCCTAGTTACTAAATTTTGAGGCAACTAAAATGGACCAACTAGAGCCAACTCAAGGATTGAAAAGCTAGGGTTTTTAGAGACACACCTTCTATTAAAAAAAGAAAAGATCTTCCCAAAAAGAGGTGTGCCTAAACCTTGTTTGAAAAGATCTATACAAGAGGAACCCTAAGCAAATCAGGCTCTTAAATCCATTTGAACCTTAAAAGAAAGGACCCAAAAGCTCTCAAAAGGAACAAGAGGTGAAGTTGACCCCTTGGGTCAACCAACCATAAAATTAGGTCACTTTTTCACTCAAAATACTTAAAAGTTCAAGTGGAACCTTAAACACCATGATCTTAAAGTAAAAGAGGTAGACTTAAGAGGTCAAGGTTCCCATTCTGGTCTACCTGGAACCGCAGTGACAAGAGAGGTCGGGTGGGGGAAACCCTGTAACCTGTGGGGACACTCTACCGTGTAGGGGTCTTCGCGGGACTCACCCTCTTTGGCTGCCTAGGTAATTCTCAGGTGGACGATCTTTTTGATCAAGGGGTCCATCTGCCCCGCACCTCTATAGTCACCCAACAATTTTTGGGTGTCTCGATTGGGCCAGCACCTTCTAAGCTCATCTATTCCAATAGTGCATATACGGTAGGAGGTCCTTAAGACCACCCTTAAGACCTCGTTTAGAATTTCACTCTCGTCAAGGCCAAGCCTCGACGCCCGTGTTTGTCCAGCAACCCCACCACATTATTCTCTCATCTGATTCAGAACCAAGCTCTTTTTCTTCCCCCATCATGGCTCAGCCAGTTGAGGAAGAAAATAATCTGGAGCACCAGCTCCAGCAACTTAATGACCTCTTCCAAAACTTTGTGCACCCACCGCAGCATCCTATGATGCGGGACCATTATAATCCTGCTGCGGTGGCCATTGAGCCTCCAGTCAGAATCCCGGCTGGAGGACCTGATTCCGAATTAAAGCCCAATATGATTCATGCTATACCTAAATTCCATGGGCTTAATTCTGAAGATCCCTTCCAGCACATCAAACAGCTGAAGCATCTGGCCCAAACTTTTGGGTCAGATGCACAAAATCGGGACATTCTCCTCATGAAGATGTTCTCCTTCTCTCTTATGGACAAGGCCGCTCATTGGTATCAAACTCAGACCCAGCCGATCAACACTTGGGAGGAACTTCTGTCTGAATTTTTGAAGAAGTTCTTTCCTGTTGGTCGGACCAATGCCTTGCACCATCAGATTACTCACTTCACTTAGCAAACAGGGGAACCTCTCCATGAGGCATGGGATCGCTTTCAGGATCTCATGAGAAAGGGCCCCCATCATGGAGTTCCTAAATGGGAACAAGTCCAGCCTTTTTACCAGGGACTCCGTGAAGACATCCGTCTTTTCGTCAATGCAACCTGTGGAGGAAATATCATGGGTCAACATGAGGACACCGTGTGGGAGATTCTTGAAAACATGTGCGAGAACTCCATCAACAATGACTCCATGGGATTATTCGACAGGACGAATACCCGCGCATCGACGAACCTTAGGGGAGCACATGAGAAGCAGGGCCTGTCCACATCAGTCGACCTGGAACTAATGGCCAGTCGATTGGACAAGGTCTCAATCATTGAAAAGAAGGTGGATGAGCTGACTCAGCACTTGCAGCGAGCCACCTCTGCGCATAGCTCCTTTGCACAGCCTCCTTCCACACGGGAAACTGTGCAAAACATTCTCCACTGATCTTCTCCTGGGATGGATCCATACCCATCCCCATCTGATTCTCGGATCGGAGGGTCATCTGATCCCTTCTATACCAGCCCGGGGAATTCCATTCCCCCTTTCTCTAATTCTCTGGAGGTTCCTCAGACCTGCGAGGACCTCAACGCCATCCAGAACGACCCATTCTCCAACACCTACAACCCTGGATGGCAAAACCATCCCAACTTCCAGTGGGCGGGAAATTCCCAAACCCAACGACCACCCTTTCAGTCCCGCCCACAGCCCCTTCGTCTTTACCAGCAGCCTCAGCCTCGGCCCAACCCTACTTATCCATCAGGGCAAAATCAGGATTAAATGTCCCTTATCCTTCAGACTCTGGCTGACATTCAAAAAACAAATGTGGCTATCCAAAAACAACATAAGGATGAACTTACAGAGGTCTGAAATCAACTGGCCTAGTTGGCAAATTCTCTCCAACCAGGCACACTTCCTTCGCAACCTCTTCCTAACCCGAATAACGTGCCAACACAGCGGCGCGTTATGAACCCAAACCCGGGCCAAGCCCACATGATTTATCAGCCCCCCTCTGTTCCTTCACCCGACGGGATGGAGGCTTCCATTTCTTTTGCGGGCTATCAGCAGCAACCCATCTTACCCAATCCCAACCAAAACCAGGCAAGACTTAATTCCGTGACAACCCGTAGTGGTAAGGAAACCCAAGATCCACCTTATCCAAACCACTCCAAGCCTGGTAGTGATCCCAAGCCTAGGACAGTAATCCAGGACGTTCCTACCCCTGTCCCAGATCAAAGACCTGGACCTATCCTAGAAGAACCAACCAAGGTTCCATTTCCGGAGGCCTTGACCAAGGGAAAGAAGACTACCAAGCCCGTGGCACTTGAGGAGGACCTGGTCGAGCTCTTTGAGCAGGTCCACATAAACATGCCCTTGATGGATGCAATCCGCCACGTACCAGCTTACGCACGATTCTTAAAGAATGTGTGTACACCCCAGCGTAAGCCGCGAACCAAAACTGGGAGTCCAATTGTACTGTCAGAGCAAGCCAGCTCTGTAATCCTAAGCAGACTCCCACCCAAGGCTAAAGATCCTGGTACTCCCCTGATTTCCTGCAAGATAGGTGATACCCAATTTGATAGAGCATTGCTAGACTTGGGTGCTTCCATAAATCTGATACCCACATTCTTACTTAACCATCTAGAAGAATCTGAGCTAAAACCAACTGAGGTGACATTACAATTACCAGATCGATCTATAAAGTCACCAAAAGGGATTCTCGAGGATGTTATTGTAAGAGTGCGGGATTTCTACTTTCCTGTAGACTTTATAGTCTTAGACATGGATGCACCTGAAAACCCTAGGGATACACCAATCATTCTAGGGAGACCTTTCTTGGCTACTGCTGAGCCAACATCAGCTGTGAGGAGGGCTAAATAGAGCTCAAATTTGGAAATCAAACCCTAAAAATTGATATATTTAAGGCCCAACAAGGAATCAATTGCGGTGTCATCGAACAAATTTGTGACATTATGGCTTTGGTTGATGAAACACCCTTTCAGAATGACCTGATTATACCTCATCAACCGCAGAAAGATCTTGACTCGCAAACAGAGGAGTCGAATCCAGAGTTAGACAAACCAATAACTCCTACCATTGAACCTCACATCTATTCTGAACCACCCGCTGCTGCTGATAACCCCATCCTCTAACTAAAGCCCCTTCCTGATCACTTGAAATACATCTTTCTGGGTTCTAATCAGACCCTTCCTGTGATTATCAATTCCAAGCTCAAACCCGAACAGGAATCCCGTCTGATTACTGTTCTCCAGCAACATTGTGGAGCCATTGGATGGACTCTCGATGATCTGACTGGAATAAGTCCCTCTTATTGTACTCATCATATCTATTTAGAAGAGGGCGCACGACCTTCTCGTGAAATGCAGAGACGCTTGAACCTCAATCTGTAGGAGGTCGTGAAAAAGGAGATCATAAAGTGGTTAGATGCCGGGATCATCTACCCGATCTCCGATAGTCGTTGGGTGAGCCCAATTCAGGTTGTGCCTAAAAAGGCAGGGCTCACCACCATAACGACTGAAATCGGAGAAGTCATTCCTACCCGATTAGCCAACTCGTGGAGAGTCTGTGTAGATTACCGATGACTCAATTCCTCCACGAAGAAAGATCATTTCCCACTACCTTTCATTGATTAGATTCTCAAGAAATTAGCGGGAAATCAATTCTTCTTCTTTCTTGACGGGTACTCCGGTTACAACCAGGTGCCAATCCATCCTGAGGACCAAGAGATGACCACGTTCACCTGCCCCTTCGAAACGTACGCATTCCGAAGGATGCCTTTCGGTCTTTGCAATGCACCCGCGACTTTTCAGCGGTGCATGCTTGCCATATTCTCAGATATGGTAGGTGACTATCTGGAAGTCTTCATGGATGACTTTTCAGTTTTTGGAGCATCATTTGACGATTGCCTCCAACACTTGGTCCAAATACTCAGGCGGTGCATCGATGTGAATTTGGTTCTTTCCTGGGAAAAGAGTCATTTCATGGTGCCTGAGGGAATTGTCCTGGCATAATTGATCTCGGAGAAAGGCATCCAAGTAGATTGAGCTAAGGTTGATCTAATCTCTCGCCTTCCTATGCCTAGCTCGATCAGGGACATCCGTTCTTTTCTGGGGCACATCGATTTTTACCGTCGTTTCATTCCTGATTTCTCGAAAATCATGCGCCCCTTGATTACTCTTCTCTCTAAGGATGTACCCTTTGAAATCTCCAAGGAATGCACACTAGCCTTTGAAAACCTTCGTGACCGAGTCACCCAGGCACCTATCCTACAATCTCCTGACTGGTCTCAACCCTTTGAGATCATGTGCGATGCGTCTGATTTCGCTGTAGGAGCGGTCCTGGGGCAGAAAGCTGACGGGAAACCCGTGGTCATCTACTACACTAGCAAAACACTTGACGAGGCTCAGCGTAACTACACGGTTACGGAGAAAGAGCTGCTAGCCATAGTATTTGCCCTTGAAAAATTTCGATCGTATCTCCTGGGTTCCCACGTCATCATCTACTCGGATCACACAGCTGTGAGGCATCTCCTTGCCAAGAAGGACGCGAAGCCCCAACTAATTGGATGGATCTTGCTGTTGCAAGAATTCGATCTCGAAATTCGCGACAAGGCGGGAAGACAGAATGTGGTAGCCGACCATTTGTCCTACCTTTCTTCTGAGATTATCAACCCTTCCGGACCCATCACGGAACATTTTCCCGATGAGCACCTGCTGACTATTGGTACTAGCCTTCCATGGTTTGCTGATATAGTAAACTACTTGGCATCTCATCAGATCCTGTCTAATTGGCCAAAGGCCAAGAAAGACAAATTGCGCTCTGATGCCAAGTATTACATTTGGGAAGACCCATACCTCTTCCGCATAGGTGCTGATCAAATCATCCGGAGATGTGTTCTGGAAGAAGAAGTCAACAATATCCTCTCTTTCTGCCATGACCAAGCATGCGGTGGCCATTTCTCTGGGCATAAAATCGCATCAAAAGTCCTCCAGTGCGACTTTTACTGGCCCACGCTGTTCAAAGACGCATACAGTCACTGTAAGGCATGCAGTCGTTGCCAAACTTTGGGCAACATGAGCCATCACAACATGATGCCTTTGCGGCCGATTCTCGTATGTGAAATTTTTGATGTTTGGGGGATTGATTTTATAGGCCCCTTTCCTATTTCGGATGGTTTCGAATACATTCTACTGGCCGTGGACTACATGTCCAAATGGATGGAAGCCATACCGACCCGAACTTGCGATCACAAAATCATTCTCAAATTCAGTCATCAAAACATTTTCTCAAGGTTCGGGATTCCTCGTGCTATAATCTCAGATGGGGGGACCCATTTCACAAATGCTCAGTTTAGGTCACTGATGACCAAGTACGGGGTGTCTCACCGAATCTCTACTCCTTATCACCCTCGGACTAATGGTTTAGCTAAGCTATCAAATCGGGAGATCAAGAAAATCCTGTAAGTCACTGTTCAGCCTGACAGGAAGGACTGGTCGTCCCGACTTTCGAAAGCCTTGTGGGCCTATAGGACCGCCCACAAAACCCAATTAGGCATGTCTACCTTTAGACTAGTGTATGGGAAGGCGTGTCACCTTCCCGTCGAACTGGAGCATAAAGCCTATTGGGCAGTACGGAACTGTAATCTATATCTTTCGAAGGCTAGAACCCACAAAAAGTTTCAAATCAGCGAGATCGATGAATTACGCTTGGATACGTATGAGAACTAGCGAATCTACAAGGAGCGGGTTAAAGCCTTCCATGACAGGTATATCTTGAGAAAGATTTTTCATCCTGGTCAGAAGGTCCTACTCTTTGATGCCCGACTCAAACTTTTCCCTGGAAAGTTGCGATTTAAGTGGGTTGGACCATACTTGGTCCGACAGGTTTTTGGAAATGGAGCCATCAAAATCAGTCTGCTCAGCCACAATTCCGAACCTTTCATCATGAACAGTCAGAGACTCAAGCTGTTCATTGATGTAACTTCTATTGATTTGGCTTAATCATCTTATATCCTCCATTCCCCTTGAGCTTATTGCACCCAGCCGATGGCATAAAACTCAGCGCTTAACAGGAGGCAGCTCATCATTTTCCTTGAAAACTTAAAACCTTTTTGACACCTTTGTGCACTTAAGGTTCACCCTTTAAGACAGCCAACTCCACCTTAGATGCTTGCATCTGGGATTAGAAATCATTCGCAACAATCACCTCGACCCATTCACTCGCCAAAATACCTGTCCTAAGGAATGAACTAAGCTGAATAAAAACCCCCTAAGTCACAATGAGGACATTGCAAACCTTAGGCATGGGGGGGTATGAAAATGCAAAACTTGTAAGAAAAGGATTTAAACAAAAAAAAAATTCACATATGCCAAAAAGACCATAAAAATTAAAAAAATTTTTCGAAAAAAAAAAGGGAATAAGAGGAGGAAGGAAATTTTGTGAGAAAAGGAAAAGAAACAAAATGAAAAAGGAGCACAAAAATATGAGAAAAGAGTAATAGTCATTAGTAAGAAACTAAGGAATTGACCTAAGTTCTAGACCTCATTCAAGAAAAGAAATGAAAAGTGCATGGTGAGATTAGTAAGAACGCAAACCTTAGGCATTCTTGGATAGACTCTTAGTACCCATTAAGATCTAGACACTCCTCAAGAGGTTGAGGAAAATGAAAAGCTTAAGTATTAGGTCCAAGGCTTAGGGAGTATTTGGCCTCATTAACTAACTTTTGGTTTACGGGACTCAGTAACCTAAGCACCCTAACCTCACACACAGCCTGGTTCAGTAAGCGTAAAAATCAAAATCACGCAGAAGCATCGCAAAATTCTGAAAAGAACACCTAGAGTAGGAGCGGCCGATCAACACAAGTTGATTTGGACAAGTTTCCAGCGCGGAGAGGTGGGAAATTCCCCTCGAAGATGCGTAACAAAATATCATCTCCTCGGTGCTTGTCTCTTAGGATATTTACATATCCTATTGGGGGCATGTAAGCACTCTGCTGGTTCAGATTCCATGGATGGCATTATCACGAAGTGTCAATTTCCAGGGTCTGGATTCGGCCACGGAACACCATGGATAGGATTATCTCGAAATCTCAATAGCCAGGGTTCCGGGGGTTGCCATGGGCGGTGCTATCTCGAAGCATCGATTGCCAGGAACCCTTGAGGATTGATGATGGGAACAAGGAATCTGATACAGACCGTGTTGAAAAGCCAATCCTAAGCTAGAATTAAAAAGAAAAAGAGAGAGAAAACTCTCCAAACAGAAAAATCTCCTATCTCTCTCTCTTACGAAACGCACTGCGAACTGAGCTAGGGCTAAAATCATTTCAAGCACGGGTGCTTTAACCACAAAGTCCAATAAACCTTAGGTTAGTTCTTGTGGGCCTTAAAAACCTTTGCTAAGGACTGAGGCTGAGGCTAGACAGATCTGGATCTTGGTTGGTACTAGAGTACCTTTTAGGCCTATGGTCAGCATTCTGACCTAATCTAGGTTCAAATGACAAAAGCACTTATCTGAAACCATTCAGAACTCCATGGTCTAGAACAAAGGTTGAAACCTTAAGTTTTTGCTAAGGGATTAGCAAAAGCTAGGCATGCAGGTATGATGAGAACCTCATCATGAACCCTAACTAGCACAATCTAACCTAGGTATGCAAGAAAAAGCTCCTACATAACTCAAAGAAAGGCTTAACTCAGAGAATTCTGAGTTTAAGAAGAAAATAAGTCATAAGGGGTAAAAATGCAATTTCACCAACACAATCTGCAAACAGGGTAACTCAGGGTCCAAACACAGGTCAAACTAACCTAATAAGAAGGAAAGTGGGATGATCTGATCCAACAAGGGCTACAGCAACTCCAGGGAATTAAATGACATTCTGTAACACTAAAACAAACCCACTTCAATTCACGTGGTTCGAGGTAGGGTAATTTAGAACCTTCAATTTGGCCTTAGAAACCCATTTTGACCTACATTGAGAACCATGCCCAATTAATGATTTAATTTGGATTTTTACGTAAATTGGCCAATCAAATATGGTCTGACCTAGAAAAAAAATTCACCATTAAAATCCTTAGGTCCAACTTAGTCATTTATAAAAACTTGAGCCTAAGAAGAGACCTCCTTGACCGACTTTGCAATTTGGTCCTCATCATTTACTTTTTGACCCTCAACTTTCGAAGCCCTTGCATTTTGGCCCCTAATTTCATCTTCGTTCTTTGCATTTTGGTCCCTCCTGCAAGTCTCTACGCAGCACCATGCTCTGGCGACTTTGCGCGGAGCATGGCGCCGTGCCGGGTGAGGGGGCATCCTGCCAAGAGAACGCCGATTCGGCCATGCCACCTGACGACGCCCACACCTTCCATGCGAACGCGCGAAAGGTATGGGTCTCGTCTCCGACCATACTCCGGCGAGGGATGCACGTCGCCAGCGTGCATCCGCCCCTCCGCCACCGCCTTTATAAAGACCAGCGTCGCCAGCCCTTTCTCCCAGCTTGGTCTTGACGGAGAATACCTCATCCCTTCCTCTCTCCCCACTCCGACAGGAACCCACCAGCTCCGGTGGCTCCTCCTCCTCCTTCTCGTCGCTCTGCTGCAATACCAGCAGCAGAGCCACCTTCGCCTGATCTCCCCGCGTTGCGCCACACCAAGCGCGCACTTCCCTGCCCTCTTCCTCGCCGCCGCTCTCTCCCTCTAGGTGTTTCTTCTCCAGCGACAGTCGGTACGGCTGCCTGCCGCTCCAGCCCCCCTTCGTCCCCGTAGGTAAGTAACACTTATTTCTCTTCCTCCCCTCTTTCTTTTCCCCAACTTGTTTTGCTTGATCGCCCTACGCCCACGCATGACCACCTTCATCTTCCCCACCTCCAGCCACTCTCCGGCGAGTCGTTCCTGTCATCCCACAACCCCATACGACTCGCCAACTGCACCAAAAGCTCTGCCTCACCTCACCAAACACCCTCCGCCCCTCCACTACCATTCCACACCTCTGATGAGAGCCTCATCATGAGCCATAACTAGCTCATTTTGACCCAATAAAGAAGATAAAAGCTCCTACATAACCTAGAAGAAGGCCTAACTGAAGGAACAAGTGCTCTGAGAAGAAAACATGAAATAAAGATTAAAACTGCAATTTTACCATTGCAGTAGATAAACAGGATTTCTTAGAGGCAAAACATAGGTCAAATGGTCTAAATGAGATAAAAAGTGGGTTGAGTCAATCAGAAATGGGTTCATGTGCAATCTAAGAACTAAAAGACACTTGGTAACCCTAAAACAGACCCGCTTAAATTAACAAGGTTTCGGTCAGAACAAAAAGCAAGTAAACCCTCTACAAATCATGGAAAAACATACTCTAGGGTTTAGAACACTTAATTTGGCCTTTGGAACCTAGTTTGACCTAGATTAGGGTCCTAGCTCTTCAATTAACCTAATTTGGGTTTTTACGCAAAATATCCAGTCAAACGAGGTCAAACCTGAAATCTAACTTCTCCATTGGATTCCTTAGGTCCAAATTAGGTTTGTACCAAAATTTGGACCTAAGGAGGGGTCATCTTGACCTACTTTGCAATTTAGTACACCCAAATCACAAATTGGTCCCTATCTTTTGAATACCATTGCAGAGAACCCCCTAGGTTCTTCGCCTCCTTTGCAAACCGGTCCTGCCGCCATTGCTAGGGCAGAACCGAGCTCCGGCGAGGTTCGGAGAGGGATTGCTCTCTAATCCCTCAGAGATTCCCTCCCAGAAATGGAAGGAGGATTCTCTGAGGAATTCCCTTCCTTATAAAGTCAATTACAATCGTTGGTGTGAACCCAATCTCTCGTGCGAACGCACGAGAGATTTGGGTATCCTAACTCCTTTCCATCTCCGGCGACCAACCTCAGGCAATTACGTGCCCTTCACGCCCTGCACACCAAGTCCAGCGCCTATATAAGAACCCACAACTCCGGCCGAAGGGGCTGAGCTTGATTTGGCCGAGTTTCCCCCTTCAATTCCTCTCCTCCTGCTCGGCCAAATGCCCCAGCTAGCTCCGGCGAGCCCCCCTCCCCTCCCTCTTTGCTCTGCCACAAAACCAGTGGCAGAGTTAGCTTCTTGACCTCCCTCCGCGTCGCGCAGTACCAGCGCACGCCGCCTCAGCCCCGTCGTCGCCGCCGTTCTCCCCCACTGGGCGTCATCTTCTCCGGCGACAGCAAGTACTGCTGTCCGCCTTCTGTCCCCTTTCATCCTTACAATTAGGTTAGAACTCCTCTCCATCCTATCCTCTCTCTTTTCCCCCTGTTATCTCATCTGATTACCCCTCGACCGACGCTGACCACCCTCATCTTCCACATCACCGACCGAACTCCGGCGAGCCGCCCACACCACTCCGCCACTCCACACGGCTCGCCAACCACCTCGTGAGCTCCGCCTCACCACCAGGAACTCGCTCCACCCCACAACTGCCACTCCAGACCTCCATAACCACCCCCCGAACAACCCACCATCTCCGGCCACAGGTTGACCTAGGCGGGCACGCCTAGGCCGACCGGCAACCTGCAGCATCACCCACCGCCTTCGCCGTGCTACGGCGAAGGTTTCCAGCTATTCTAATTGGGCCAATAGGCCGTTCTGTGGAAGCTCAGGTGAACGCCCCGGCCGCCATTAACAGCCGAAGCAGCAGGAAGCTTGGAGCAGCAGCAGGCGTCAGGCATCCCAGGCGGCAGGTGCAGCAGACTCTCGCAAGTGTTGCGAGGTGACTGAGTTCAGCAAGGAGCACCAGCAGGGCCTTCAGCGTGGGCAATTGCACACGAGAGTCTGCGGGCGCACGCAAAGGAAGGGCGGAACGTTTAGTCCCACATCGTGGAATCTCAAGGCACAGGTATGGTATAAAGAGTTTTTGTGATATACGTTTACTGCCTCGAAAGCACAGGGGTGAGGTCCCTCGCTGACCCCACCCGCCTCGTCCGCGGCCTGACCACGCGGACCTGGCGGATCCGACCCGACCTAGACCTACGCACTCCTCGCGCATCACACACCTGCAGGTGCGCCTGGTCCCGGGTACGATCCGACCCGATTGAGACAGTGGCTCTGGTAGAGCGGTTAGAGTGAATTGCTTGAGAGAGAGACACGCGCGGGTAGAGGGAGAAGGGTTAGGTTTTGTTCCCTGTGCAGGCAGGCTGATTGCAGGAGAAGGACGTGGCCGCTGCAGAAGAAAGGAGAAGCAAGACAAAGAAGGAGAAGCAAGACAAAGACGAAGAAGAAGGCAACGAAGAAAGGAGAAGCAAGACAGAAGAAACAGAAAGGTTAGAAGTCTTCGCAGGAGAAGAAGAAGAAGGACAAGGGAAGATTGCAAAGAGATCCGAAAGGCAAAGCAGAAGAAGAAAAAGAGAAAGAAAGATCACATTTAAGACGTCTGATTTATGAATCAGACGTCTAATTCTATTTTTTTACATCTTTCTTAAAAACTCTTTGAATCAATTATATTTGCATCTAACAGTTGTATTCTTGGGTTTTACAAAGTACTGAGTTTGCTCCCTGTGTTCGACCTCGGATACTCTAGTTGTTCGAGTAATAAAATTATTTGTTTAAACGTTTTGTCGGTTCTACTGCAACGTAATACGCCTTTAAATCCGCACGAAACGTCCGTGAACATTTTGGCGCCGTTGCCGGGGAGCAACGGGCACTTGTAAAGCTTTTGAGTACAACTTTTCTATTTAATATCTGACTTAACTTCTCTTTTGTTGTGTTCAATCAGGGAAAGCAAAACAAAAAGGAAAGAATAGCAACTGCACAACAGACTGGAGCAGGTAATCTCCATAAGCCCTCCCCCTTAACCCTCTCACAATCTAAAAAACAAAAAAAGGGGAGAAGTCAACTTAGGGCTACCTGTCTTATATTTAGTAACTCATCAAGTTGCCTGATTTTCATTTCAACATATTTTTGTCTGTCATCCAACTAAGGCAACTAGGGCTAAAACTTTCTTGATTGAGCCCTAGGTGCTAAATTCTAAGGCAACTAAATTGGACCCATTAGAGCCAAGTTAGGATTGCAAAGCTAGGGTTTTTAGAGACACATCTTCTCTAAAACAAAGAAACAAACTTTCCAAAAAGAAGTGTGCCTAAACCGTGTTTGAAAATATTTATACAAGAGGAACCCTAAGCAAATCAGGCTGATAATCCATTTGAATCATAAAAGGAAGGACCTAAAAGCTCTCAAAGGAACAAGAGGTGAAGTTGATCCCTCGGGTCAACCAACCTTAATATTAGGTCACTTTTTGCACTCAAAATACTTAAAAGTTCAAGTGGAACATTAAGCACCTTGATCTTAAAATAAAAAAAGGTAGACTTAAGAGGTCAAGATCCCCATTCTGGTCTACCCGGAACCGCAGTGACAAGAGAGGTCGGGTGGGGGAAACCCTGTAACCCGTGGGGACGCTCTACCGTGTAGGGGTCTTTGCGAGACTCTCCCTCTCTGGCTGCACAGGTATTTCTCAGGTGGACGATCTTCTGATCCAGGGGTCCATCTGCCCCGAACCTCCATAGTCACCCAACAATTCTTGGGTGTCTTGATTGGGTCCAGCACCTTCTAATCTCATCACATCTTCCGGTGCATGTTTGGTAGGAGGTCCTTAAGACCACCTTTAAGACCTCCTCTAGAAATTCATTCTCGCCGAGGCCAAGCCTCGACGCCCTTGTTTGTGCAGCAACCCCACCACATAAATCTTTCATCTGATTCAGACCCTGATTCTCCTTCTCCCATCATGGCACAACCCATTGAAGAGGAGAATAACCTTGAACACCAACTTCAACGCTTGAACGATCTCTTTCAGAACTTTGTAAACCCACCACAGCGACCTATGATGCGAGATCACTATAATCCCGCTGCGGTGGCAATTGAACCCCGAGTACGAATCCCAATTGGAGGACCCGATTCTGATCTAAAGCCCAATATGATTCATGCCATACCAAAGTTCCATGGGCTTAACTCTGAGGATCCATTCCAACACATTAAACAACTCAAGCATCTGGCCCAGACTTTCGGGTCAGATGTACAAAACCGGGATATCCTACTCATGAAAATGTTTTCGTTCTCCCTCTTGGACAAGGCCGCGCACTGGTATCAGACTCAGACCCGCCCGATCAACACTTGGGAGGAATTACAGTCCGAATTTTTGAAAAAATTCTTCCCTGTTGGCCGGACGAATGCCTTGCGCCACCAGATCACTCATTTCACTCAACAACAGGGAGAACCTCTTCACGAAGCTTGGGATCGATTCCTAGATCTCATGCGAAAATGTCCCCATCACGGAGTTCCTAAGTGGGAACAAGTCCAGTCTTTTTACCAGGGACTCTGTGAGGATATTCGTCTAATCGTCAATGCAACATGTGGAGGAAACATCATGGGCCAACACGAGGACACGGTGTGGGAGATTCTCGAAAATATGTGCGAGAACTCCATAAACAATGACTCCTTGGGCTTATTCGACAGGACGAATGCCCGCGCATCGACGAATCTAAGAGGGACACATGAGACGCAGGACCTGTCCACTTCTGTTGACCTGGAATTGATGGCCAGTCGGTTGGACAAGGTCTCTATCATAGAAAAGAAGGTGGACGAGCTAACTCGACATTTGCAGCAAGCCACCTCTGCACAAAACTCTTTTGCACGACCTCCTCTGGCAAGGGAAACAGTGCAAAACATTTATCACCAACCTGCCAAGGGGATGAGCCCCTATCCACCCCCGTCTACCTCCCAGACCGTAGTGACCTTCGATCCCGTCTACTCGAGTTGGGGGAACTCTGAACCCTCGTATTCTGACTTTCCTGAGGTTTCTCAGAACTGCGAGGACCTCAACGCCATCCAGAATGACCCATACTCCAATACCTACAACCCTGGATGGCGAAATCATCCTAACTTTCAGTGGGCGGGAAACTCTCAAAAACCACCATATCAACCCCGCCCACAAGCTCCTCATCCATATCAGCCGCCTCAGCCTCGGCCCAATCCCACCTACCAATCTGGGCAAAATCAGGATCAATTGACTCTTATCCTTCAAACGCTGGCTGACATTCAAAAAACGAATGCGGCAATGCAACAACAGCACAAGGACGAGATCACAGAGGTTCGCAACCAACTGGCCCAGATGGCAAATTCTCGCCAACCTGGCACCCTTCCTTCGCAACCTTTGCCCAACCCAAATAATGTGCCGACCCAGAGGCGCATTATGAATCCAAATTCAGGCCACGCACATTTGATTTATCAGGCCCCTGCTACTCCATCACCAGACAGGATGGAGGCTTCTACATCTTATGCAGAATTTCAGCAGCAGCCACCTCTCCTACCTAACCCAAACCAAAGTCAGGCTGGATTAAACTCTGTAACAACACGTAGTGGTAAAACAACACAAGACCCACATTATCTGAACCACTCCAAGCCTGATAATCGCCAAGACCCTAGGGTAGTCATCCAAGATACTACTGTCCCAGATCAAGAACCTGGACCTATCCTAGAGGAACCAGCTAGGATCCCATTTCCTGAGGCCTTGACCAAAGGAAAAAGGACAACCAAACCTGTGGCTCCTGAGGAGGATCTGGTCAAGCTCTTTGAACAGGTCCAGATAAACATCCCGTTGATGGATGCAATCCGCCACATACCGGCTTACGCAAGATTCTTGAAAGACATATGTACACATAAACGTAAGCCGCGAACCAAGGATGGGAATCCGATTGTACTGTCAGAGCAAGCCAGCTCTGTCATCCTGAGCAAACTCCCACCCAAGGCTAAAGACCCAGGAACCCCCTTGATTTCTTGTAAAATTGGTGAAACCCAACTTGATAGAGCCCTACTAGACCTAGGTGCCTCCATAAATTTAATACCTACATCCCTCCTTGACCACCTTGAAGAATCTGAACTTAAACCCACTGAGGTGACATTGCAGTTAGCTGATCGATCCATCAAGTCACCCAAAGGAATACTCGAGGATGTCATTGTTAGGGTACGAGATTTTTATTTCCCAGTGGACTTCATAGTACTGGACATGGATGCACCTAAGAACCCAAGGGACACACCAATCATATTAGGGAGACCCTTTCTGGCCACTGCTAGGGCCAATATAAACTGCGAAGAGGGCCAGATAGAATTAAAATTTGGGAATCAAAATCTGAAGATCGACATTTTCAAAGCCCAACAAGGGATTAATTGCGGGGTTATAGAGGAAATTTGTGATGTCAAAACCGTGGTTGATGAACTGCACATAGAGGACAACCTGATTATTTCTGATCAACCACTAGAAAATCAAAAACCGCTAACAGAGGAGTGCGAACACAATCTAGACACACCTATGACTCCTACCATTGCTCCCGATACAAACCCTGAACCACCCGCTGCTGCTGACAATCCTGTCATGGAACTCAAGCCCCTTCCTGAACATCTAAAATATGTCTTTTTGGATTCAAATCAAACGTTTCCTGTGATTATCAATTCTCGACTCACACCTGACCAGGAACTCCGTTTGATTTCTGTTCTCCAGCAACATCGTAGAGCCATTGGATGGACTCTATATGATTTGACTGGTATAAGCCCTTCATACTGCACGCATCGAATCTATACAGAAGAAGGCTCACGACCTTCAAGAGAAATGCAAAGGCGACTAAACCCTAACCTACAAGAGGTCGTGAAAAAGGAGATCATTAAGTGGTTAGATGCAGGGATCATCTACCCGATCTCCGACAGTCGTTGGGTGAGTCCAACACAAGTGGTACCTAAGAAGGCAGGACTTACCATCATCACGACAGAAACCGGGGAAGTCATTCCTACCCGAATAGCTAATTCGTGGAGAGTCTGCATTGATTACAGAAGACTAAATTCCTCCACGAAGAAGGATCATTTCCCACTACCGTTTATTGATCAGATCCTCGAGAAACTAGCGGGAAATAGATTCTTCTGCTTTCTTGACGGGTACTCCGGTTACAATCAGGTGGCAATCCATCCAGAGGACCAAGAAAAGACCACATTCACCTGCCCCTTCGGGACATACGCGTTTCGAAGGATGCCGTTCGGTCTCTACAATGAACCTGCAACTTTTCAGCGGTGCATGCTTGCCATATTCTCAGATATGGTAGGTGACTATCTGGAAGTCTTCATGGATGACTTTTCAGTTTTTGGACAATCATTTGACGATTGCCTCCAACACTTGGTCCATATACTCAGGCGGTGCATCGAGGTGAATTTGGTTCTTTCTTGGGAAAAGAGCCATTTCATGGTGCCTGAGGGAATTGTCCTGGGACATTTAATCTCAGAGAAAGACATCCAAGTGGATCGAGCTAAGGTTAACCTGATTTCCAAGCTCCCTATGCCTAGCTCGATTAAGGACATCCGATCTTTTTTGGGGCACGTCGGTTTCTACCGTCGATTCATCCCTGATTTCTCCAAAATCGCGCGCCCCCTGACCAATCTGCTTTCCAAGGATGTGCCTTTCGGAATTTCCAAGGAATGCACTCAAGCATTTGAGATCTTACGTGACCGAGTCACCCAAGCCCCAATCCTACAGTCCCCTGATTGGTCTCAACCCTTTGAGATCATGTGCGATGCATCTGACTTCGCTGTAGGAGCGGTTTTGGGGCAGAAAATTGACGGGAAACCTGTGGTCATTTACTACGTCAGCAAAACACTGGATGAGGCTCAGCGTAACTATACGGTTACTGAGAAAGAGCTGCTGGCCGTAGTATTTGCCCTGGAAAAATTCAGATCATACCTTCTGGGTTCCCGTGTTATCATATACTCGGATCACACAGCTGTGAGGCATCTCCTAGCCAAGAAGGACGCGAAACCTCGATTAATCCGCTGGATCTTGCTGTTGCAAGAATTTGACATCGAGATTCGCGACAAGGCGGGAAAGCACAATGTGGTAGCTGATCATTTATCCCGCCTTCCTCCTGAAATTATTGATCCGTCCGGACCTATTACAGAACATTTTCCTGATGAGCACCTCCTGACTATCAGTACAAGTCTTCCATGGTTCGCCGATATTGTTAATTACCTGGCATCACATCAGATTCCGCCCGATTGGTCGAAGGCCAAAAAGGACAAATTGCGTTCCGATGCCAAGTATTACCTATGGGAAGACCCGTATCTCTTCCGCATTGGTGCTGATCAGATAATCCGACGATGCGTCACGGAAGTGGAAATCAAAGACATACTCTCATTTTGCCATGACCAGGCATGCGGTGGACATTTTTCAGGACATAAAACCGCATCGAAAGTCCTCCAGTGTGGTTTCTACTGGCCCACAATTTTCAAAGATGCATACAATCACTGTAAGGCATGTTCCCGTTGCCAGACTCTAGGCAACATGAGCCATAGAGACATGATGCCTCTACAGCCGATCTTGGTATGCGAAATTTTTGATATTTGGGGGATTGATTTCATGGGACCCTTTCCTACCTCGGATGGCTTCGAATACATTTTACTCGTAGTTGATTATGTTTCCAAGTGGATAGAAGCCATTCCGACCCGAACCAACAATCATAAAGCCGTTATAAAATTCCTTCATCAAAACATTTTCTCAAGGTTCGGGATTCCGCGTGCTATAATTTCCGACGGAGGGACCCATTTTACAAACGCTCAGTTCAGGTCACTGATGATCAAATACGGGGTGTCACACCGAATCTCTACTCCTTACCACCCCCAAACTAATGGTCTAGCTGAGCTATCTAACCGAGAGATCAAGAAGATCCTTCAGGTTACTGTTCGACCTGATAGAAAAGATTGGTCTTCTCGGCTTCCGGAAGCATTGTGGGCCTATAGGACCGCCCACAAGACCCAATTAGGAATGTCTCCCTTCAGACTAGTGTACGGGAAGGCATGTCACCTCCCCGTCGAATTGGAGCATAAAGCCTATTGGGCAGTACGGACCTGTAATCTCGACCTTTCTAAGGCTGGAACCCACAGAAGATTTCAAATGAGCGAGATCGATGAATTACGCCACGACGCATATGAGAACTCGCGAATTTACAAAGAACGGGTTAAAGCTTTTCACGACAAACACATTTCTAGAAAGGTCTTTCATCCTGGTCAAAAAGTTTTACTCTTTGATGCTCGACTCAAACTATTCCCAGGAAAGCTAAGATCCAAGTGGGTCGGACCCTACCTAGTCCGCCAAATCTTCGGAAATGGAGCTATTGAAATCAGCCCACTCAGCCACGATTCTGAACCATTTGTCGTGAATGGGCAGAGACTCAAGCCGTTCATTGACATGACCGATATAGATTTGACTGAGTCATCCTTTACCCTCCTTTCCTCTTGAGCTCATTACGCCCAGCCGATGGCGTAAAACTCAGCGCTTAACGGGAGGCAACCCGTCATTCTTTGAAAAACCTGAAACCGTTTCTGACATCGCTATGCGGAACTCATATTGCACTTTAGGGTTCATCCATTAGAACAGCCGACTTCACCTCAGGTATACCTACCCGAGATTAGAAATCGTTCGCAACAAGTCGCTTCGACCCATTCACTCACCACACACCTGTCCTAACACATGAACTAAGCTGAATTCCAACCCACCTAATTTACAATGGGGACATTGCAAATCTTAGGCATGGGGGGTATGAAAGTGCAAAATGACAGAAAATTCATATCAAGAAAGGGTTTCATACAAAAAAAAAAAAAAAAAAAAAAAAGAGGGGAGGAACAATTCAGGGTCATACAAATGAGAGGAGGAAAAGAAAGAAAAATGACAAAAAGAGCAAAAATAAAGAAAGGAGCACAAAAGGAAAAGAAAAAGAAAAAGTCATTAGTAAAAGATTAAGGGGTTAACTGAAGTTCTAGACCGAGTGTTGAGCGCGCGAATCTACGCTAACGTGTTTGGTTCTTGGAAAAACCCGTCGTTGTAGTTCGAAAGCGAAGGATTCGTGTTCAACAAATAAAATTTATACCGAAATAAGAATTCCGGGTCGAACACAGGGAGGCGAACGTTTGATTTAAAAACTCCGCGTTTCTTTTTATTTTGTCACAAAGAAATTCAATTTAAACTATCTAAGTATCTACAACAAATAAAAGAGAGAGAGGGAGTAAGAGAGAGAGAAGGAATACTATACATGGAAATCAAAATGAGATGTAGAATAGACAAGGAATTTATCATAAAAGAGTTCTTTCATTACAACTAGAAAACATAAAACAATTACTCTAGAAAGCATTAAAAGAATGGAGGGAGAAATGTCCTCCTCGACGATCGCTCGGAGGACGAATAGACTACTCTAGAAAGCAGTAAATCTATACTAGAAAGCAGTAAAAAGAATAGGGAGAGAGAAATCCTCCTCGACGGTCGCTTGGAGGACGAGCCGGACGGGACGACGCCTGGACGAAGGAGAACGAAGCGGGACGAAGGAGGACGAAGCAGAAGAACGGGAACGAAGCAGCACGCCGTCGTCGTCGCGGGATCCACTTCCGAAGGGGGACGAAAATTTGGACTTTATCTCGCGAGAAGCATCCCGGGTGTGGGACAAGCTTCTCTTGAGCTTTGGAGAGGTAGAGAGGAGAAGGAAGGGATGAAAATTTCGTATGGAGGGGGTCTCCTTTTATAGTTGCAAGGAGTGGGGGCAAAATGGACATTACATCTTCAAAATAATAAATAAGGGGTCTTTAGTGACGGATAAAACCGTCGCTAAAGCCCCGCCGTCGCCGTCGCCGCCGCGCCACGCGCGCCCGCTCGGCTGGCCTGCGCGCGTAACGCAGACGCACGTCCGCGTCGTCTCAGCCGTCCGATCGCGAGATCGGACGGCTTAAAATCGCGCCTTCACCGCTGCCGTCCGCCCGCCTGCGCGTACGATCGTGCGTTCACCAGAGCGTCCAATTGCGCGTCGGCGCTATCGGGCGCGCGCGGCCGTTGGATCGCGATCGTGCGGTCAATTGGAGCGCGCCCGCCCGCCTCAGAAATCGCTTGGCGAGGCTCGAACGCGCGCCAGCGCCTCGCGATAAGGCGCTGGACCGCTGCGCTGCCTCGCCCAAATGGTCACGCGGATGCTTTTAAAACGATGCGTCCACAGCCGTTGGATTGAGATCCAACGGCGGAGAGGAGACGGTGCGCGGTCTTCACCAGACGCATGCGGCCGATTGGGCGGCTGAGATGGCGCCACGTGGCGCTATCTTGGCCGTCCATCTTCTGGAAGTTGTAGATGGTGCCACGGATGTCGGATTGACTTGATTTTTGTGTCGTTCGGCTGCGATCGTCGATCCGAATTCATCCGTGTGGTCGGATTTTCCATCTGAAGTGCGGATTTACACCATCCTGGCCCTTGATCTTCTAGGGTTCCCCGGTCTCTATCTGATGCTACGGATGCCTGATTAGGGCGATCTTGGAGTCGTTGAACTCCAATCGTCGCCCTGATCATATCCATACGGTTGGATCTTTGATCCGAGGCCCCGATAAAATATTTGCCCTGTCCAAGCACATAAAAGGAGACAATTAACCTCCATTTTATTCAAACTACTCTAAATGCAAGATGATGCATGTAATGCAATATTTATATCATGAAATGCAATCCTATGCTTAAGAACATGCATAAATAGACATTTTAAGTAGTGTAAATGTGTTTACATCATACCCCCATGCCTATCTTTTGCTAGTCCCTAGCAAAAACTATATGCTATTTATAAAAGAATTAGGTTAGATTATTTGGACCTGAGTTATTTTCAATCATTAAGAAATTGTCTACTTAAGAACTGAACTTTCAAAGACACAACAGTGCCCGGGTATCAGCCAAAATGCAGACCGCCTCAAGCCTCGCCTTATTCAAAGAAAAATTTCTTTTTCTGTTTTTACTCTTTTTTTTTAGATTTTCAAATTTTAGGGTTTAAGAGTGGCTTTCTACGGCCATTCAACTCACCCAAGATTTGATGAGAACCCTAAGTTTTAAGCATCTTATTGTGATTGTGATAGACTCGTTGACCGGCAATTAAAACGGACTTCGGATTTCTACGCCTCTAGGTGACCTCAAAAAGAATTCTGCCTAAAGGTGTATCTTTACAACCGGTAGCTTTCTCCCTACTTTTATTTTTTTTTTTAACGGGGTCAACACAAGGGTGAATCCAGTGTATATCTCCCCGGTTTATTCTACTTCTCCGCTTCTTCCTAAGTGTTTTGGGAATTTTTAGTGCATTTTCTGAGCTGGGTTCTGAACAACCGGTCGATGAGCTGTTACCACCGACAACTTGCCAGCCATACTCGTGCGGCGAAGTGTGGCTTATTTCTTTTTGTTCTTTTCTCCTTTTTGATTTTTTTTTTTTTTTTTTTTTTTTTTTAAGTAGGTGGCTTCCCTGGTCTAAGATTTACCTAAAGGCAGCAAAAAGAGAAAGGTCCAGTGACTGGGCTCTGGACAACCTACCTATGGGCTGTTACCCACGATAACTTGCCAGCCATATCACCCTAGAAGGTTCATTAGCTACCCAATTTCCGTTAAAATCGCCAAACAACGAGTCAGTGCAAAGAAAGTGTGTAGATGCTTAAGACTCAAAATTCCCTCACATCAGAGGGCGGGTTGATAAGTCGTGTACTTATCACCCAAACTTATTTACTCCAATTATAATAAAATTCAGGTTGGCGAGAACTCGAAAAACAAATCCACATTTTAGTGGATACATAGGCTGATTAAGTCCAAAGACCTGAAGGGTCTTTGTGTTCAAACCATAATATAGTATTTCTTAAGATCGAAAATTTTCTTAAACCCAAATTCTCTTTCCTAATTTCGATTTTTTTTTTTTTTTTTTTAATAATAAAACAAATCTACGGAGCTGACGAATGAATTCAAAGATAAATATCCACCCCCCCATGCCTATCTAATGCAATGTCCTCATTGTATTAAAAAGACATAAAATAGAGTGGAAAAGCGTAGAAAGCACCTGAATTGCGTGGATATCGGGTCCGCTCCGAGATGAAAATGAAAAAGAACTGTATATGTGCTGAGTTTAGTGCCTTCAGCTAGGCACACTATACAAAGAAAAGAAATGAAGAATTCACATGTGCAGGTCAGAATTAGAATAAACAGAAGAATCCTCTGACCTGTCAGCAGAGGTCCACAGATGTGGACCAGATTGTGGTGCAGACCCACACCCCATAATCGAGAATATCTTAGGTTCTGGATAAAAATTACCCAAAACCTAAAATCAGAATGCAAGCGGGGTTGGGCCTGCGATTTGTGAGGATGCAACCCAAGGCCAAAATGTCGGGTTACAGAGAATTGAAGCTCAAAAGGATAATCGTTAAATGTGTGCTTGAGTTTGACATCCTCGAAACAAATGTCGTAAGGGTTCTGATTTGATGGTTTCAGTTTAAAAGGAACCCTTCGACTCAATCTTCCATTTCCTCCAAAATTGACTTCCCAAATCAGAATTTCCCAGCTCCTATCCTCCTCATTCGGCATATCAAATTCCATGACCTCTTGTATATTCATCACCCCGTCTGAAATCTCCAAGTCTAGATGATGTGGTAAAATCAAAATTGACTTGGGTCTAATTATCTCAGAATTAGAATCATCAATAAGCTCAACAGGGTGTAACTGATAATCAGGGCATTGAATTAATTCCTCCAGAAAATGCGATTCTGGATCTGTATCGTGTGCCCTAATAAGATCAGTTTCCTCAGTTATTGGGCTATCAAATGATCTATCAGATTCCTCAGGCCCAATCGTCTCACAAAAATCGTGATCTGAAAACTCGTGTGAGACTTCGCAACTTGAATCTTCACCATCAGGATCCGTATCAATGTATGTCCCAAAATCATTTGTCACTTTGCGTTCCAAGGAGACATACGTTTCCTCGTAACCTGGCTCAGGGATTTCAGGTGAAGAAATCAAATCATCCTTAATTGGTTGTTTTAATTCAATCTGGTCAGCTTCGTAACACGTGTCCCCCCCAACAGGTGCCTGAGCGGGTTCTGTCATTGGCTTTCCTGAAGAGAGTTCATCCTGGGAATTATTCCAAGATTGAATCAAAGCAACCACGAATCTCATCCTCAATTTCGCTAATTTCCCAAGTAGAAACTCACCCGGGTTCTTATCCTTAACATCCTGGAGCCAATCCAACAAAGACTTGTTTAAATCATCAATCATTTCAATCAGGGGCTCCAATCTCTCAATGCAAGGTATTGGCTGAACTTCTAAAGATTGAATGATATTCCTCAAGTTAGCCAGAACCCTATCTTGAACATGATTAACCTGAACCAAATGAGTTGGTTCAGGGTTGGGCGGGTTTGACATCAATGTAGAGGAATTAACGAATTGAGATTCGTTATACCCATCCTGATAATAGATCATTTCAGATTGTTCATAAGATGGAGATGACCTAAAGGCAGTGAAATCAGAGGATGGGTAAGGATCAGTGTATCCTTCTTGATTGTAGATCGCATTAGGTTGTTCATGAAAGGAGGACGATCTATAATCGATGCAACTCTGAGAAGGATAGAATTGAGAATCAAAGTGTTCAGGGTTAGACCCTAAACACGGGGGTCCGGAATTGTATCCCCAATCCGAATTATCCCAACTAACTGATGGTCGATTACAATACGAGTTGGGATAATCGTCATGTTGAGGATAATTTACAACAGGAGGGAAAGAGCGGGAATGCGTGAAATATGTGGAAGGATTCATGAGACACGGGAGGAAGAAAGGTGCCCTGCAATACAAACAATCAAACCTGTCCTTAAATGGGTTAGCCTACAGACCTACAGACTCTCAAAACCCATTTCGAGATAAAGGAACGATTTGATCTACTTCTGTCTGTTCAATCCAACCAGTTAGAAGGAGGGACTGGGGAGAAGGTTCTTCCTTCGGCTTGCGCCTCCGGTTCCTAGTGTACCCCCCAGCCGCGATCGTTTGACTCTGCTCCCCTAGCTAGACATCAGATTGAACAGTAGAAACAGACTAATCGAAAATAATCTCGTTCTGAGTTCTGAAGAGCGAGTCCAATCCTTAAGGCCAACGTCTACTCTGTTTTATTTAGGGCTAGGTTTGAATGTGCTTTGGAATGTGATGGGCCCTTTAAATGGGTTGTGCCCTTAATGATTGATTGCTTTGTGTGTGCGTGCACAACCAGTGGTTTTCAAGCAAGATTATTTTTGATGTGGTGAATTTTAAGGTTCAAATCTTGCTTAGTAGCTTTTAGGATTCAACTTTAGGTGTTTTCAATCAAGTTTCATTGGCACACCAGATTTTGCAAGCACAGGTGAAGATATTTTCCTTTAAAGTTTAAAAAGAATGTGGAGTGCCTGGTAGATCCCTAAGAGTTGAACCTAATTGGCAGCTACTTGATGAGTTGATTTTATTTGAAGTGGTGCGGCCCAAACAACTCAAACAACTGGCCTGATGCACCACCTAATTAGGCACACAAATGATTACCCAATCTGATTTCTACTCAATTATGTGTTTGGATGTGTGTACCGGCTCCTAAGATTGGTTTACCGGTTGAGTTAGAAAATCAGATGAGGTTGTGTACCTCTGTGAGATTTTTTTTTTTTTTAATGTGGGGGTTGGAGTGAGTATGGATGTCAAACAACAAACAATCTAACCTTAGAGTTTATAAGAACACCTAGGTTGATTGATGTTTGAATTATTATGTGATGAAATGAAATCTAATGGGTGGGAGGTGGGGGGTAACTTACAAAACCTTCCACAGCACTTTACTCCGATCTACCGCTTTTGCCTGTCTCAAAAGAGTACCTGCAATTACAATAAGAAAGGAGAAAAGTGAGGTAAATGATTTGTAAGTTACAAAACGTGAAGAGAAATCAAAGATCGTTGCCTCCCCGGCAACGGCGCCAAAATGTTGAGCGCGCGAATCTACGCTAACGTGTTTGGTTTTTGGAAAAACCCGTCGTTGTAGTTCGAAAGCGAAGGATTCGTGTTCAACAAATAAAATTTATACCGAAATAAGAATTCCGGGTCGAACACAGGGAGGCGAACGTTTGATTTAAAAACTCCGCGTTTCTTTTTATTTTGTCACAAAGAAATTCAATTTAAACTATCTAAGTATCTACAACAAATAAAAGAGAGAGAGGGAGTAAGAGAGAGAGAAGGAATACTATACATGGAAATCAAAATGAGATGTAGAATAGACAAGGAATTTATCATAAAAGAGTTCTTTCATTACACTAGAAAACATAAAACAATTACTCTAGAAAGCATTAAAAGAATGGAGGGAGAAATGTCCTCCTCGACGATCGCTCGGAGGACGAATAGACTACTCTAGAAAGCAGTAAATCTATACTAGAAAGCAGTAAAAAGAATAGGGAGAGAGAAATCCTCCTCGACGGTCGCTTGGAGGACGAGCCGGACGGGACGACGCCTGGACGAAGGAGAACGAAGCGGGACGAAGGAGGACGAAGCAGAAGAACGGGAACGAAGCAGCACGCCGTCGTCGTCGCGGGATCCACTTCCGAAGGGGGACGAAAATTTGGACTTTATCTCGCGAGAAGCATCCCGGGTGTGGGACAAGCTTCTCTTGAGCTTTGGAGAGGTAGAGAGGAGAAGGAAGGGATGAAAATTTCGTATGGAGGGGGTCTCCTTTTATAGTTTCAAGGAGTGGGGGCAAAATGGACATTACATCTTCAAAATAATAAATAAGGGGTCTTTAGTGACGGATAAAACCGTCGCTAAAGCCCCGCCGTCGCCGTCGCCGCCGCGCCACGCGCGCCCGCTCGGCTGGCCTACGCGCGTAACGCAGACGCACGTCCGCGTCGTCTCAGCCGTCCGATCGCGAGATCGGACGGCTTAAAATCGCGCCTTCACCGCTGCCGTCCGCCCGCCTGCGCGTACGATCGTGCGTTCACCAGAGCGTCCAATTGCGCGTCGGCGCTATCGGGCGCGCGCGGCCGTTGGATCGCGATCGTGCGGTCAATTGGAGCGCGCCCGCCCGCCTCAGAAATCGCTTGGCGAGGCTCGAACGCGCGCCAGCGCCTCGCGATAAGGCGCTGGACCGCTGCGCTGCCTCGCCCAAATGGTCACGCGGATGCTTTTAAAACGATGCGTCCACAGCCGTTGGATTGAGATCCAACGGCGGAGAGGAGACGGTGCGCGGTCTTCACCAGACGCATGCGGCCGATTGGGCGGCTGAGATGGCGCCACGTGGCGCTATCTTGGCCGTCCATCTTCTGGAAGTTGTAGATGGTGCCACGGATGTCGGATTGACTTGATTTTTGTGTCGTTCGGCTGCGATCGTCGATCCGAATTCATCCGTGTGGTCGGATTTTCCATCTGAAGTGCGGATTTACACCATCCTGGCCCTTGATCTTCTAGGGTTCCCCGGTCTCTATCTGATGCTACGGATGCCTGATTAGGGCGATCTTGGAGTCGTTGAACTCCAATCGTCGCCCTGATCATATCCATACGGTTGGATCTTTGATCCGAGGCCCCGATAAAATATTTGCCCTGTCCAAGCACATAAAAGGAGACAATTAACCTCCATTTTATTCAAACTACTCTAAATGCAAGATGATGCATGTAATGCAATATTTATATCATGAAATGCAATCCTATGCTTAAGAACATGCATAAATAGACATTTTAAGTAGTGTAAATGTGTTTACATCACCGAGTCAAGAAAAAGAAAAGAAAAATGCTACAGAGACATAACAAGAGATTAGCGGGAACGCTGGTCTTAGGCCTCTTGGGCTAGATTTTTTGCTTAAAAATTCACGTATCCGTTAAAATCTGGACAATCCTCAAGAGGTTGAGGAAAATGCAAAGCTTAAGTATTAGGTCTAAGGCTTAGGAAGTATTCGGCCTCGTTAACTGACCTCCGATTTGCGGGATTCGGTAACCTAAGCACCCAAATTCACACACAGTCTGGTTCAGTGCGCATAAATATTCAAAACACGCAAGAGCGTTTAATACTCTGAAAAAGTCACCTAGATTAGGAGCGGCCAATCAACACAAGTTGATTTGGACAAGTTCCCAGCGCGGAGAGGCGGGAAATTCCCCTCGAAGATGCGTAACAACATATCGTCTCCTCGGTGCTTGTCTCTTAGGATATTTAAATATCCTACTGGGGGCATGTAAGCACTCTGCTGGTTCAGATACCATGGGTGGCATTATCACGAAATGTCAATCGCCAGGGTCTGAATTCAGCCACGGAATGCCATGGGCGGGATTATCTCGAAATCTCGAAAGCCAGGGTTCCGGGGGTTGCCATGGGCGGGATTATCTCGAAATCTCGAAAGCCAGGGACCTTTGAGGATTGATGATGGGGACGAGGAATCCGATACAGACCGTGTTGAGAAGCTAATCCGAAGCTAGAAATAAAAAAAAAAAAAAGAGAGAGAAAAGCTCTCCAAACAAATAAATCTTCTATCTCTCTTACAAAAAAAACGCACTGCAAACTGAACTTAGGCTAAAAATATCTCAAGCACGGGTGCTTTAACCGCGGAGTCCAACAAACCCTAGGTTAGGTTCTGTGGGCCGTAGAAACCTTTGCAAGAGACTGAGGCTAAAGCGGAACAGGTCCGGATTTTGGTTGGTACTTGAGTACCTCTAGGCCTATTGTCGGCATTCCCACCTAATCACAAAAGAAAAAGGAGAAGCACTTATCATTATTGACAACATTCAGTGTCTAGAACGGAAGTTAAAACTTTGAAATTTTGCTAAGGGACTAGCAAAAGCTAGGCATGGGGGTATGATGAGAGCCTCATCATGAGCCATAACTAGCTCATTTTGACCCAATAAAGAAGATAAAAGCTCCTACATAACCTAGAAGAAGGCCTAACTGAAGGAACAAGTGCTCTGAGAAGAAAACATGAAATAAAGGTTAAAACTGCAATTTTACCATTGCAGTAGATAAACAGGATTTCTTAGAGGCAAAACATAGGTCAAATGGTCTAAATGAGATAAAAAGTGGGTTGAGTCAATCAGAAATGGGTTCATGTGCAATCTAAGAACTAAAAGACACTTGGTAACCCTAAAACAGACCCGCTTAAATTAACAAGGTTTCGGTCAGAACAAAAAGCAAGTAAACCCTCTACAAATCATGGAAAAACATACTCTAGGGTTTAGAACACTTAATTTGGCCTTTGGAACCTAGTTTGACCTAGATTAGGGTCCTAGCTCTTCAATTAACCTAATTTGGGTTTTTACGCAAAATATCCAGTCAAACGAGGTCAAACCTGAAATCTAACTTCTCCATTGGATTCCTTAGGTCCAAATTAGGTTTGTACCAAAATTTGGACCTAAGGAGGGGTCATCTTGACCTACTTTGCAATTTAGTACACCCAAATCACAAATTGGTCCCTATCTTTTGAATACCGTTGCAGAGAACCCCCTAGGTTCTTCGCCTCCTTTGCAAACCGGTCCTGCCGCCATTGCTAGGGCAGAACTGAGCTCCGGCGAGGTTCGGAGAGGGATTGCTCTCTAATCCCTCAGAGATTCCCTCCCAGAAATGGAAGGAGGATTCTCTGAGGAATTCCCTTCCTTATAAAGTCAATTACAATCGTTGGTGTGAACCCAATCTCTCGTGCGAACGCACGAGAGATTTGGGTATCCTAACTCCTTTCCATCTCCGGCGACCAACCTCAGGCAATTACGTGCCCTTCACGCCCTGCACACCAAGTCCAGCGCCTATATAAGAACCCACAACTCCGGCCGAAGGGGCTGAGCTTGATTTGGCCGAGTTTCCCCCTTCAATTCCTCTCCTCCTGCTCGGCCAAATGCCCCAGCTAGCTCCGGAGAGCCCCCCTCCCCTCCCTCTTCGCTCTGCCACAAAACCAGTGGCAGAGTTAGCTTCCTGACCTCCCTCCGCGTCGCGCAGTACCAGCGCACGCCGCCTCAGCCCCGTCGTCGCCGCCGTTCTCCCCCACTGGGCGTCATCTTCTCCGGCGACAGCAAGTACTGCTGTCCGCCTTCTGTCCCCTTTCATCCTTACAATTAGGTTAGAACTCCTCTCCATCCTATCCTCTCTCTTTTCCCCCTGTTATCTCATCTGATTACCCCTCGACCGACGCTGACCACCCTCATCTTCCACATCACCGACCGAACTCCGGCGAGCCGCCCACACCACTCCGCCACTCCACACGGCTCGCCAACCACCTCGTGAGCTCCGCCTCACCACCAGGAACTCGCTCCACCCCACAACTGCCACTCCAGACCTCCATAACCACCCCCCGAACAACCCACCATCTCCGGCCACAGGTTGACCTAGGCGGGCACGCCTAGGCCGACCGGCAACCTGCAGCATCACCCACCGCCTTCGCCGTGCTACGGCGAAGGTTTCCAGCTATTCTAATTGGGCCAATAGGCCGTTCTGTGGAAGCTCAGGTGAACGCCCCGGCCGCCATTAACAGCCGAAGCAGCAGGAAGCTTGGAGCAGCAGCAGGCGTCAGGCATCCCAGGCGGCAGGTGCAGCAGACTCTCGCAAGTGTTGCGAGGTGACTGAGTTTAGCAAGGAGCACCAGCAGGGCCTTCAGCGTGGGCAATTGCACACGAGAGTCTGCGGGCGCACGCAAAGGAAGGGCGGAACGTTTAGTCCCACATCGTGGAATCTCAAGGCACAGGTATGGTATAAAGAGTTTTTGTGATATACGTTTACTGCCTCGAAAGCACAGGGGTGAGGTCCCTCACTGACCCCACCCGCCTCGTCCGCGGCCTGACCACGCGGACCTGGCGGATCCGACCCGACCTAGACCTACGCACTCCTCGCGCATCACACACCTGCAGGTGCGCCTGGTCCCGGGTACGATCCGACCCGATTAAGACTGTGGCTCTGGTAGAGCGGTTAGAGTGAATTGCTTGAGAGAGAGACACGCGCGGGTAGAGGGAGAAGGGTTAGGTTTTGTTCCCTGTGCAGGCAGGCTGATTGCAGGAGAAGGACGTGGCCGCTGCAGAAGAAAGGAGAAGCAAGACAAAGAAGGAGAAGCAAGACAAAGACGAAGAAGAAGGCAACGAAGAAAGGAGAAGCAAGACAGAAGAAACAGAAAGGTTAGAAGTCTTCGCAGGAGAAGAAGAAGAAGGACAAGGGAAGATTGCAAAGAGATCCGAAAGGCAAAGCAGAAGAAGAAAAAGAGAAAGAAAGATCACATTTAAGACGTCTGATTTATGAATCAGACGTCTAATTCTATTTTTTTACATCTTTCTTAAAAACTCTTTGAATCAATTATATTTGCATTTAACAGTTGTATTCTTGGGTTTTACAAAGTACTGAGTTTGCTCCCTGTGTTCGACCTCGGATACTCTAGTTGTTCGAGTAATAAAATTATTTGTTTAAACGTTTTGTCGGTTCTACTGCAACGTAATACGCCTTTAAATCCGCACGAAACGTCCGTGAACAACCTCCACAACGACCCCCCGAACAAATCCATTTTTCCGACTACAGTCCGACCTAGGGCTGCCACCATACACCGCCTCATGCCTCGCCACCACCTGCACTGGCTTCGCCGTACTCCGGCAAGCTCCCTGCATCTTCTGACTAGGCCGAGAGGCCGTATTCCTGCTTTCAGGTCACGCCCCCTTCGCCGCCATTGCTAGGCAGGTGAAGCTCCTTCACCTGCAGTTGTAGCTTCGATCTCACCCAGGCGCTGGTCCCAGGTCGCGCAGAGTGTCTCTACGAGGACTCCCAGGTTTGCAACTGAGGCAAACCCCTCGCGAGTTGCTGCAACTGCCTGTAGCCTCCTCGCCTACGGATGCCAGTCGGGAGGTGGGACTTTAGTCCCACCTCGGAAGTACGTGGCTCAGTGCCCGCACATAAATTGTAAAAGTGTTCGAGGCTATTCACCTTCGAACACAGGGGTCAAGTCCCTCATGCACATGCGAGCCACGTGCTCGCCCTCGCCCACGCTCACACCCCGCGGGTCTAGGCAGGATCCGAATACCCAACACTGCGCACACCTCGCCCACCACTGCACGTCGGTGGGCCTGGTCCCGAGTGTGATACCCGTACCCGAATACCCAGCTCTGGGAGAGTGATCCTATGAGAGAAATCTGAGAAAGAGAGAGACGGGGGAAGGGTAGGGGTAGGTTTTGCTCTAACCAGTTGTGTGAGTGTGCAGGAGCAGAAGAAGAAGAAGCGGCGAAGGAAGAAAGGAAGGAGAAGAAAAGGAGGCACTGTAGCAGACCGCCGTTTAAGTCGTCTGACTGCGGTATCAGACGACAGATGAAGCTTCAGAAGAGTTAAAGTAGAGAGGAAGAAGAAGAAAAGAGAAGGCTCCGCAACTGAAGAGAAAGAAAAGAGAAGAAGGAAGAAAGAAGCAGAAGAAGACTTTGAACTGAAGAAGAAAAGAAATAGAAGACAAGCAGAAGAAGAATTGAAGGCAACAGGAAGAAGAAGACCCGTAGAGACACTGCAGCTGAAGAAAAGCCAAAGAAGATAAGAAGTAGACAAGCAAAGAGAGAAAGAAGGGAAGAAAAATCGAAATCCATCTCTCCCTCTCTCTCTCTCTTATTTTTGTAATAAAGAAAACTCTGTACTTCTAGAATTCTAGTAGCTCCCTGAGTTCGACCTCGGGAAACCAAACTATTTCTGAGTAAATTTTGATAGTAACGACAACTGTAGCTGTATTGTCTTATACTATAACGATTGTACTATAATAAACACAAAGCAGCACCGCGGTCCGCCGTTTTCAATTTACTCTACTTATGTCTAGGCAATCCAACCAGTTAGAAGGAGGGACTGGGGAGAAGGTTCTTCCTTTGGCTTACACCTTTGGTTCCTAGTGTACCCCCCAGCGGTAGTCGTTTGACACTACTCCCCTAGCTAGACATCAGATTGACTAGTATAAGCAGGTTAATCGTGAACAATCTCAATCTGGATCCTGACGAGCAAACTAGTCCTTAGGGCCAACGTCTAATCAATTTTAGTTAGGCTTGGGACAATGGTGCTTCAAGAATGTGATGGGCCCTTTAAATGGGTTGTGCCCTTAATGATCAGTTAAGATGTGTGTGCATGCATAACCAGGGTTTTCAAACAAGGTTATTTGATGATGTGTCTTTTAGAGTTCAACCTTTTTTGGTAGCTTTTAGGGTTTAATTCTTAGGTTGGTTCAATCAAGGTTTAGTAGAACACTCCAAGTTTTGAAAGCACGGATAATGATATGTTCCTTTAAAAATCAGAAATAAAATGTGGAGTGCTTGGTTCAGTCCTAAAAATCAATCCTAAGTGGCAAGCTACTTAATAAATCAATTTTAGATTGAGTGGTGCAGCCCAAACAGCTCAATCAATTGGCCTATTGCACCACTTAGTTAAGACACGCAGAAGTGTTTGATCTATTCAAATTTCTACTCACTTATGTGTATTTAGTTGAAGTGTACCGGGTCCACAAGTCAGATCCCGGTTAAGTGGTAGAATCAAAGTGATTGTGCGCCTTAAGATAAGAAGTTGTGGGTGTTAAGTGTGTAGCTTTCAGAAAATCCCACAATTAGATAACACTTATTTTTTTAATTTATGTGGATGGCAAGGTGAGTGGAGGTGGCAAACAAACAACCAAATATATCCTAGGGTTTATAAAAAGCACTTAAGTTGATTTGGGTTTGAGGTATTAGGTTATGGAATGAAAACTAAGGTAGGGGTGGTGTGGGGGACACTTACAAAACACTCTACCCGCACTTTACTCTGGTCTACCGCACTTGGATCTCCATGCTAGGGTACCTGCAAGATAGTAGATCAAAGACAAGTAGGGTTAGTGCTATGTAAATGTAAAGAAACGCAGAAATAATAAAGTAATTTCTATTGCCTCCTCGGCAACGGCACCAAAATGGTCGTCCGTGTTTCTCATGTTAGAAATTGGGGTTACGAGTAACCCGTCGTCATAGTTACAAAACACACCGATCAGATAAAATTTACACCGAAACTCTAAGGGAGTCCCAGGTTGAACATAGGGAGGCGACGTTTACTTTACATGAAAACCACGCTTCGTTTTGTTTCCTTTTGGTATTTTAGGGTTTTGATATTTTTTTTATGGTTTTGAAATAAAAGATAAGCAGAATGAATCACAAGATAGAAATGGAACAAATATGATATATATATCAATTCAATGTCGATTACAATGAACTATAGAAGCATAAAAAGAGAGGGGGTGAGAGGAAATCTCCCGAATCGGCTGTTTGGAGAGACGATGGTGCTTGGTGGAAGCTCAGACGAAGGAGGTGAGGAGCGGGATGACGGAGGTGAGATGCAGGAGGACGTCAGGTTGAGGAAAGCTTCAGCATAGCTTCGGAATGGAGGTGAGAAGATGGAGTTGATCTATGACAAACCCGTTTTCGTGCATTCTGAAATCATTGGAACTTGTAGCATAGTTGCACTAAAATGCTTGTCAAAAATTGATTTTGTAAAGATAACGAGACTTGAGTCTCGGTCATTCGTCTCTGGGAGGCGTTTATGCAAATCTAAAATCAATCTTTTCTAGCTCTACTTGCTTAAATCGCATGGCGGTTTATGGTTATTACGCATTTATGCACGACATGCTTAGCTGTAAGAATATCAGAAGGTAAAAGCAGGCAACTTTAATCACACAAAATATATTGCAATAAGCTCATGGTGATTCTCAACACATAGACATATATATATATATAGAAAATTTTCTTTCATTCATTCAAGAGAGTGTTTGCAACATGAAACTAGAGGAAAGCTTATAGAGGAAAGCTTAAAAACATCAATCTAGCTAACAGAAAATGATCGCATACAGGAATCTATGGGGGGATTTTTCATGCATCATTGGGGGAGAGTAAAGAGCTACACTACTAAGCAGTAATAAACGCATGTAAACTATGAAGAACTAGCTACTAATCTAGCAGAAATAAGGGCATTCGGAGGTGGGCTCCGATGGCCTTTGAATGGTTGAGGGGAGGAGGGGTGTCCAATGGTGCTTAGGCCGGCCCTTGGAGAGAGGTTGGAGAGGTGATCCAACATCCTGGTATGGAGATGGTGGTGGCCATGGTGAGCAACTCATGGAGGTGGAGTGGAGGTGGAATGTAGCTAACCTAGATGGAAGTAAATGTGAATGAATGGCAAGAAATGGATGTCCAAGAGTGGATGGGTGCAAATGGCCACCCCTTAGGTCTTTTTATAGACATAAGGGAGTCTCTCTAGAGAAGTGTGGAACTCTCTAGTAAGAGTCCAAGAGTGGCCGGCCAAGTGGTTTTGAGATCCAAAAAAAGTGGATCTCAATTTGAATTCCTCTTGGTTGCTAATTTTGGCAACCAAGAGTGTTGCCACATGGAGAGAGTTCTATAGAACTCTAGAAGTGTGGGAGTGAGTGAATGGGTGTGTGTGTGTGTGTGTGGTCATGCCCTAGGTGGCTAAGAGGTATAGGTTAGGTCCTAAGGGGTTTAGGTAGGTGTATGCCTTGAATTAGGGTTGCAAACCCTAATTGCTAAGGGGAAATTGCAATTAAACTTAACCTAAGTTTAATTGAATGAGTGTGAACCTAATTGAGAGTAAGATAACTCAATCAGGTTGGGCTTGGGTCAATTGGACTCCCACTAAGCCCAATTGGACTTGTGTGGGTTGAGATCTGAGCTTAATTGGACTCAATGAGTCCAATTGGCTTAGGTGATGGTAATTGACTTTGATCTAAGTCAATTGGGTTTGGTAAGGACCTAATTAGGTCCTTAGGAAGGTTTAGAGGTGATGTACTAAGGGTAGGGTACCTTAATTTAGGTTCCTATGGGGTTGGAATTAGGTTTAGGGAGCTAGAGATCCAAAATCAAGGCTTGAACCTCAAAACAAGAACTGGAGAGCAGTTCTAGACATCCAAAAATAGGATCAGATGACTTAAACTCAAAAATTAGAAGTCCAGACTTCAGTTCTAGACGTCCAATCTGAGTCAGGGGGAATTCTAGGTTCTATTTTGGGTATTCTGCAGGAATTGGACATCTGACAGAGTGTCTGGATGTCCAATAACACTGCAGAAGTGGGTTTGAGGTGTGCGGGAGTTGGCTAAGGGTTCTGGACGTCCTATAACTCATCTGGACATCTAGATAAAGGTTGGAACTAGGGTTTTAAGATTTCCTAGGGTGCGGTGACCTAATCTAAGGGTGGCTAAGGCTTGGGGAAGTCTCTAGGTTATCCTAGGGCTAGGATGAACCTAAGCTCTTCACATTTTACTACTTTATTCCTACTTAATAGAATAGCATACCTTAATTCCCTTACATCATTATTCCCTATGTCTAATCTAATTCTTTTGCTCCAGTCCTGCTGCAACACCCCTTATTCCTGATCCAGCTTCATATCCAGCTCTGATCAGCTTATTGCCTGCAATTGACATAATGCACTTAATCGGCACATTATAACATTATTTTATGCATAGCTAAAGGAAAGCAGTAAAGATGCAGATATTGCTTATGCATGCATGAATTACCCTAACTTATGCTAAGTTCTAGCCTAATTTAGGTCAATTAAGATCTATGATTGCTGCGCAATTATACCCCCATGCCTAAATCTTGCTAGTCCCTAGTAAATGCAAGACTAAATTATTTACAGCAAGGGTCCCTAAGGGACTGATTATTTTATCAAGTGTATGCATAGAGATTTTTCTCCTTTTTGTTTTCATCCTATGCTCTAGAAATCCAGGCAATCGTGAAAGTGCAGCTATGTAGCTTTTGCAATGGATTCGAGTGAAAAACTGATACACCTCTAAAGCCTGTACTTGACCCCTAGTAAAAATTCTAGCAGGATAGGCAGACTTCTTCCCTTGGGGTATTCAAGATATTGTATGAATTTCTCCTCGGCTTTAGGCTTAGGTAGAGAATCTTTGAGGGAAAAGATTATATATTTGGTGGCTCACTCTCACTTGGTGCTACATAGAGATTAGTACTACAGAATCTAGATTCCTGGATTACTAAGTAACTCAACTCAGAGAAAGATGAGAAAAACTATGCTCTCTTTTGATTCTTTTGTATTCATTCTCTCTTACTCTTTTTCTTTTCCTTTTCTTTTCTTTTCTTTCTTTTTCTTAGAGCTCACAATCTCACCAGATTCACGCATATGAGGTGGTCTCACTTGGCATTAACACTTTAATTGAGTTCTCATAACCCTAACACTAAATCGAAATTCCTCAACCAGTATTTGTGCAGTCAGAAACACAAGAAAGGTGGGTTAAGGCCATATTTGGTGGATCTCAAATTTATTTGGTGGTATTGCCTCAATGCAACTGGACTAAATATTCACCATTTTTTCTTTGCTTTTTCTTCTTTTTCTAATCTTTTTCAATTTTTCTTCTTTTCATCATTTTTTTTCTCTTTCTTTTTTTTTTCTTTTTCAACATAACACAACTAGCACACATCCATGAACTTTATTGAGGAGGCATTATTAGGGATTGGTGGTACTCAAGAGACATTTGGTGGCTTATTTGGTCGAAGTGCTTAGTCACGGCATTAGGAGAGACGGATATGATGGTGTATTTCTGACCTTGGCATCAATACCCTCCTTCAGTCGAGGATTCCATAAAGAATGGTCGTAACCATCCACCTTAGCCCTAGTTTTATGAGAACTCGTTTTCCGTGTATTTGCCTTATTTGGTGGCTCTCATATTTCGCACAAAAATGTATACGCAGGAACCGAGAGCAAAAACTATGCCTAATCTCAGAGTATCGTCACCTAATTATCTAGGACTCTGGATTCCTTGCACTAACCTTAGAGCACCAGTACACTCTACTCTCATCTCACACTATTTGGTGGATTTTTGGAGGAAGATCTGCCTGACTCCCAAAACACTATCCAAGGGTTCAGGAAAAGAAGCACTGCTTCTCGACAGACTAAAGACGCTTATCAGCCTTCACTGTGAATCCATTGCAAATTCTACGTGTGTGTGAAAAGTTGTACTGGATTCTAGATTACAGGAATCAGCTAAAGGATAAAATCCCTAATGCATTCTCTTCATAAAATAATCTTATTCATGAATGCAATATGTATATATGCTATAAGCAAGTAATAATAACCTCATATAATCGTGCTTCATAAACATTCTGCTTTTCGGCTTTGTCGTGGATTTCAATATCAAATTCTTGCAATAGAAGGATCCATCTAATGAGCCGTGGTTTGGCATCCTTCTTTGCCAACAAATGCCGGAGGGCGGAGTGGTCAGTGAAAATGATGACTTTGGACCCTAATAAATACGATTTGAATTTCTCCAACCCGAATACTACTGCTAGCAGTTCTTTTTGGGTGACAGTATAATTACGTTGAGCCTCATTCATCTTCTTGCTAGCATAGTATATGACAAAGGGTTGTTTCTCCCGACGCTGGCCTAAAACAGCACCGACGACAAAATCAGAAGCGTCTCACATCCTCTTGAAATCAAGCAACCAATCGGGTGGTTGGAGAATCGGGGAATCAGAGACAGTGCTTCATAAAGTCTCGAAGGCGCTGAGACACAAGGTGTAATATTCAAATGGGACATCGGCAACAAGGAGATTTGTCAAAGGCCGTGCAATTTTCGAGAAATCACGTATAAATCTTTGATAGAAGCCAACGTGACCCAAGAATGATCTGATTTGCTTGACTGAGCTAGGTGGCAGCAAGTGGAAAATAATCTCTGATTTAGCTCAATCGACCTTGAGTCCATTTTTGAAGATCCTATGCCCTAGTACTATGCCATCCCTCACCATGAAATGGCTTTTCTCTCAGGATAGTACTAGGTTTACCTCAATACACCATTTTAGGATCTTGGTGAGGTTATTAAGACAAGATGCGAAATCATCTCCGAAAATGGAGAAGTCATCCATGAATACCTCCACATAATCCCCAATCATGTCAGAGAAGATGGCCATCGTACAACGTTGAAATGTTGCTAGTGCGTTGCAGAGGCCAAAGGGTATCCGCTTGAAAGTGAATGTTCCAAAGGGGCATGTGAATGTGGTCTTGTCTTGATCTTCCGGGCTAATCGCTACTTGATTATACTTGGAGTATCCATCCAGAAAGCAAAAGAAACTACGTTCGGCTAACCATTCCAAGATCTGATCAATGAAAGGCAAAGGAAAGTGATCCTTCTGGGTAGCCATGTTCAGTTTCCTATAGTCGATGCAGAACCTCCAAGATGTCGCAGTGCGGGTCGAGATGGATTCGCCTTTATCAATTTTCACAACAATGAGTCCTACTTTCTTGGGCACTATCTGGATCAGACTCAGCCACTGGCTGTCTGAGATTGGGTATACAAAACCTGCATCCAATCATTTGATGATCTCCTTCTTAACAACCTCTAGCATATTCGGGTTAAGCCGTCTTTGAGGTTGTCTCAAAGGTTTCACCCCCTCATCCGTGTAAATGTGATAAGTGCAATACGAGGGGCGAATACCGTGGAGATCAGCAATACTCCACCCTATAGCAGCCCTATGGTCTTGCAGCGTAGAAATCAATTGATGCTCTAATTCTTGGGTTAAGTGGGCATTAATAATGACTGGGTATGTCACACTTTCACCTAAGAGCACATACTTAAGTGAGTCAGGTAAGGGCTTCAATTCAATCACGGGTAGGTCAGAGTCAAAAATGGGAGTGGGAGGAGCAAACTTGAGGGTGGGAATCTGTTGATTCGTATGCATGTGAATTCCCGTTGATTCGCTTCCTGTGCAATAATCAGTTGTGACTGCATTAACGGGAAGCCCGTTAGCTGTGGTCACGTCTTCCTACAACAACAGGGGCGGTTTAGCAATGTGTGAATCAGGATAGCTGGATTCAGGGGTGCTGTGGCCAGAAGCACACACTAAATAGTCAGATCCTCAGGGAGATATGTGTAGTGCAGTGGTCTCAGTCCCGTGTGGATCAAGGTCCAAGAACCCTGATAGTGCAGACAAATGAGACATTGGGTCGTCACAAAGGAGCCCAATGTTACCACTGTATGTCGAATCTTCGTCTTCACCATCCTCCTCTATGCGATCACAGTCGAAATTCTTTGCTGCCCTAAATATGTCAAGTCGAAGTCACTCATTGCCTAGGGCTATCTCCATACACCCGGATGCACAATCAATGTTCGCTCGAGCTGTCGCTAAAAATGGGCGACCTAAAATGATTGGTGCATCTTGGAGATTAGGAGGAACCTCCATATTGAGAACAAAAAAGTCTACGGGAAAGCAGAATCCATGGACTTTTACGATCATGTTCTCACCCACCCCCCTGGTGTTTTTACTGATCTATCAGCTGGCTGAATCGTGACTGAGGTAGGCTTTAACTCCCCAAATCGAAATCGATCAAATATGGCAGTGGGAGTTAGGTTGATGGACAAATCCAAATCTAGAAGGGCCCGATCAAATGGAGAATCCTGTAAGAAGCAGGATATGAGTGGGGTACCAGGGTCTTTCTTTTTCTGCGGCAAGTCAGCTAGAATCACGGCTCTAGCCTCTTTCGACAGTACCGCCTGTCAACCAATTTGGGCTGTTGCTTCGGGGTACAATAGTCCTTAAAGAACCTCGCGACAACGGGAATGTGATTGATTGACTTGAGGAGGGGGACGTGAATATGTACTTCCTTAAACATTGATTTCAGATCCTCAAAATTTTGTGTGTCCTTTTTGTTGGTGCTAGAGCACCACGATCGTTTGTTTTGATGATAACAAAACATGTGTCATTTAACATTTGCACTTGGAGTATTAGATTTCAGGTCAATTGCAAATGGAGACGTGATTAGACAGAGTTCGAGCTCGCATCCAGGATGGATTGGAGGAGCTTGATGGAAAACAGAGGAGATTCGCGAGGAGCAATAGCTTGAAGATGGAAGGACAACATGAATAGGATAGAATTCTATTTAATTCTTTCATGTACTTTTGTCTTTATTTCCTTGCTCTTTTTGTTCCTTAGAATACCATGTTAAAGAGCCTCAAAGTACCTTAACAGTAGTCCTAGGAACACCTGCACAACCCTAGGATACTTAGGTTTTCTGTAGAAAACTTAGAAAACCAATATAGGGTTCAAACAGCATTTCCAGACGTCTAATTACAAAATCAGACGTCTGATAATATGTTTTAAGACATCTGACTATTGATTCAGACGTATGATAACAATTAGGCAGGACCTAGCTAGTTCTATCTGATGAAATCAGATGTCCAGACCTTAGTCCAGACATCTTAGAAGACGTCTGATGACTTTGCCAGACGTCCAATTAGTGGACCGTTGGCTGGCTTAACAAACACTCAAGGATATGACCATTAGAGCCTTATCAGACGTCCTTAGGCCTTTCTAGACGTCTGATAAATGACCGTTTTGCCTCGGCTGAATCAAAATCTCTTCACAGAGATTTTTTAGCCGTTGCATCTCTTGGAAATCCATTCCCACGAAAAAGTAGGTTTCCAGACGTCCAAACATAGTGCCAGACATCCTATATGTTGTCTTATGGACTTGCACTAGAACCCTGTTTAGATCTGATTTAAGACAGGAAGAAACCAGCATAAAATCAGATGTCTGACCTTATTTTTAGACGTCTTAAAGTGATCTTCCAGACGTCTGATGATAGGATCAGACGTCTGATAACCCTGTCAGTGCAATCATTGTTCCTGATTTCTGCCTAATTCTCTTAGGCCTTACTCCGAACAGCTATGGAAGCTTTCCAAAGCCTTCCAAAGCCTTCTTAAGGCCTCTATAAATAGAGAGGAACCTCTTGCACACCAAGATACACCTAGACACACTAAGAACAAGCTTTCACACTCTTTTGTGTCCAAGAGAAGCCCTTGCTCTCCAAGCTCAAGTTCTACATCTTGAGAGCATCAAGCCCTTGCGCACCTGCTCTCTCGCCGTAGTTCATGAGAGCGACATTGCGCCGTCGCGTGGCTCACGCACCCGCGTCATCGATTCGTCGCACTCCTTGCAAAGGGGAGTTTCCTAATTCCTATAGAAGCTAGGTTTAAATCTTTGTTGGCTCTATAGGACTATATTTGTTATTTTACTTTGTTATTTGGTTGGGTATTCGCTTTGCGAATTCCCGTCTCCTTCGTGGGACAAAATCCTTCTTGTGAAGAGAAGGGTTTGAGGAATGCTACCCTCACACTTGAAGCGTGGTTGTAATTGAGGTTGAATCACCCTCGTTTAAAGTGATTCATTTAGTGGATTTGATCAACTTGGTTGATCAGAAAATCCTAACTCGAGAGGGTTAGGTGGTGGTTTTCACCCGGTTTGGGTTTCCACCTAAAAATTATTGTGTACATTATGCGATTGATTTTTTGTGAGATTGTTTATATTTTATTTCCTCATTTTATTACGTCACCCCCTCCTGGTAGTGCCTCTGTTTCCTACAATTGGTATCAGAGTAGCTTTCGCGTTATCGGCGTTACACACTGGCGAAGATCCTATGGAGGGGAGCAGTTCTGCGAGCAGGATTTCCAAGGGGCAGTCCACCATCCGACCACCCTATTTCGACGGGAACAACTATAGCTACTGGAAGCTATGGATGAAGACATGTCTTCAAGCCACCGAATTTTCAATATGGGACCGTTGCAAGACCCCTTTCGACATCCCAGAAAGACCCGCAGTAGGCTACTCACAGCAGCGGATTCGAGAACTCTCACTCAACGCAAAAGCTATGAACGCGTTGTACTGTGCGCTTAGCCTGGAGGAGTTCAATAGAATTTCGCAATGTGCCATCGCATACGAGATTTGGCACACACTCGAGGTAACTCATGAAGGTACCTCTAAGGTAAAAACTTCTAAACTCAATTTACTTTCACAAGAGTTTGAGGCCTTTTCCATGAAATCTAACGAAACTTTAAGTGAGATGAACACTAGGCTCACTCTCATAGTAAACAATTTGAAAGCTTTAGGGAAGACTTTCATCAAGGGGGAGCTTCAAGGGAAGCTTCTTTGTTCCCTTGGACCGGAGTGGGAACAGAAAGTCACCGCCATCGAGGAGGCGAACGAAGTGGAGGAGCTTAACATGGAAGATCTCCTAGGCAATCTAATGGCCTACGAGACTAAGTTGAAGCAAAAGAAGAAGGATACACAGGAGCCTAAACCGAAGAAGACTCTCGCTTTCAAAGCTGCGTCGGATAGCGAGGTAAGTTCCGACGACGAAGACTTTAAAATTTTACTTAAAAAGTTTTCCAAGTTGTGTAGGGAATTGAAGAAGGAGAAGAAGGAAAGCCTTAGACGTTGCTACCATTGCAACGAGAAAGGACATCTGCGACCAGAGTGCCCTCTTCTCAAAAAGGAGAAGAAGAAGGAAAAGGAGAAGAAATCTAAGAAGGCGTTCCAAGCCACTTGGGACGATTCGAGCTTGGAGGAAGAAGAAGAAGAAAAAGAAGAACAAACCGCTTGCTTTGGTTTCATGGCCAGAGGAAGCAATAGCGACAGCGAAAGAGGAAGCGACTCCGACAACGAGGTAAATTTCAATTTACAAGAAGCTTTTAATGAACTATTTGATGTTAGTAAATCATTAAGAATAGAAAACAAAAGCATTAAAAAGAACCTTAGTTTTCTTAAAAATGAAAATGATAGGTTAGAAAAACAACTTAAGGACATAGAAGCTAGTCCTAAAATTGATAACCTATTATTAGAAAATCATAACCTCATCAATGAAAATAACAAATTGATTGAGGAAAATGATAGTTTAAAGTTAGAAATCTGTAATTTAAAGACTAAGATGCATACTATAGAAAAAGAAATTGCATGTCTTAGGGAAAACACTAACAAATTAATCAACAAAGTAGGTAATTTTTATAGTCCTAATATTGAGAAAGGATCTCCATCAAGGAGACCTGCTAACAGATCCGGATCCAAGCTCACTTGGATACCAAAGAAAGAATTGGAATCTTGTTTTGTAGGTTTCAGGGATGACTACAACACAAAGGACTGGACCTACAAGCTCAAAGCTGGTCAACTCATGTTGGGAGAATCAAGCAGCAGACTAAGGAGGAGAATAAGAAGACCGACGAAACGGCGAACAAACAATGAACCTGTCGCACGACGACTGCCAGACTGGAGATCGGCGCCATTGCCCAGGCCTCCAAGCTACGGATGGGAGCCCCATCTGATGTGGCATCCACCACCACCATTTGGGTCATTTTATTGGCCATGGTAGGTGAGGTAAAAATTCTTTACCCTATCTTTTTATCATAAGCATTTGGATAGGGGGAGTTAAAAAATTATGAGCTAATTGTCAATTTTTTAGGGGGAGATGCAAGTTAGCTAAATTTCCTTTAGTAAGGGGGAGAAAAATAATAGCTATCTTGTTGTTACAAAAAGGGGGAGGACATTACTTGTGTTAAATGAAATTCATAGAAGAGCATGTTTTAAGGGGAAGTTATAGGAAATCTAAAATCAATCAAACCTTTTTGATAATGTCAAAAAGGGGGAGGATTTTTTGCATTATTATTTATGATTTTGTCATCATCAAAAATGGGGAGATTGTTGGTGCTAGAGCACCACGATCGTTTGTTTTGATGATAACAAAACACGTGTCATTTAACATTTGCACTTGGAGTATTAGATTTCAGGTCAATTGCAAATGGAGACGTGATTAGACAGAGTTCGAGCTCGCATCCAGGATGGATTGGAGGAGCTTGATGGAAAACAGAGGAGATTCGCGAGGAGCGATAGCTTGAAGATGGAAGGACAACATGAATAGGATAGAATTCTGTTTAATTCTTTCATGTACTTTTGTCTTTATTTCCTTGCTCTTTTTGTTCCTTAGAATACCATGTTAAAGAGCCTCAAAGTACCCTAACAGTAGTCCTAGGAACACCTGCACAACCCTAGGATACTTAGGTTTTCTGTAGAAAACTTAGAAAACCAATATAGGGTTCAAACAGCATTTCCAGACGTCTAATTACAAAATCAGACGTCTGATAATATGTTTTAAGACATCTGACTATTGATTCAGACGTATGATAACAATTAGGCAGGACCTAGCTAGTTCTATCTGATGAAATCAGATGTCCAGACCTTAGTCCAGACATCTTAGAAGATGTCTGATGACTTTGCCAGACGTCCAATTAGTGGACCGTTGGCTGGCTTAACAAACACTCAAGGATATGACCATTAGAGCCTTATCAGACGTCCTTAGGCCTTTCTAGACGTCTGATAAATGACCGTTTTGCCTCGGCTGAATCAAAATCTCTTCACAGAGATTTTTTAGCCGTTGCATCTCTTGGAAATCCATTCCCACGAAAAAGTAGGTTTCCAGACGTCCAAACATAGTGCCAGACATCCTATATGTTGTCTTATGGACTTGCACTAGAACCCTGTTTAGATCTGATTTAAGACAGGAAGAAACCAGCATAAAATCAGATGTCTGACCTTATTTTTAGACGTCTTAAAGTGATCTTCCAGACGTCTGATGATAGGATCAGACGTCTGATAACCCTGTCAGTGCAATCATTGTTCCTGATTTCTGCCTAATTCTCTTAGGCCTTACTCCGAACAGCTATGGAAGCTTTCCAAAGCCTTCCAAAGCCTTCTTAAGGCCTCTATAAATAGAGAGGAACCTCTTGCACACCAAGATACACCTAGACACACTAAGAACAAGCTTTCACACTCTTTTGTGTCCAAGAGAAGCCCTTGCTCTCCAAGCTCAAGTTCTACATCTTGAGAGCATCAAGCCCTTGCGCACCTGCTCTCTCGCCGTAGTTCATGAGAGCGACATTGCGCCGTCGCGTGGCTCACGCACCCGCGTCATCGATTCGTCGCACTCCTTGCAAAGGGGAGTTTCCTAATTCCTATAGAAGCTAGGTTTAAATCTTTGTTGGCTCTATAGGACTATATTTGTTATTTTACTTTGTTATTTGGTTGGGTATTCGCTTTGCGAATTCCCGTCTCCTTCGTGGGACAAAATCCTTCTTGTGAAGAGAAGGGTTTGAGGAATGCTACCCTCACACTTGAAGCGTGGTTGTAATTGAGGTTGAATCACCCTCGTTTAAAGTGATTCATTTAGTGGATTTGATCAACTTGGTTGATCAGAAAATCCTAACTCGAGAGGGTTAGGTGGTGGTTTTCACCCGGTTTGGGTTTCCACCTAAAAATTATTGTGTACATTATGCGATTGATTTTTTGTGAGATTGTTTATATTTTATTTCCTCATTTTATTACGTCACCCCCTCCTGGTAGTGCCTCTGTTTCCTACAATTGGTATCAGAGTAGCTTTCGCGTTATCGGCGTTACACACTGGCGAAGATCCTATGGAGGGGAGCAGTTCTGCGAGCAGGATTTCCAAGGGGCAGTCCACCATCCGACCACCCTATTTCGACGGGAACAACTATAGCTACTGGAAGCTATGGATGAAGACATGTCTTCAAGCCACCGAATTTTCAATATGGGACCGTTGCAAGACCCCTTTCGACATCCCAGAAAGACCCGCAGTAGGCTACTCACAGCAGCGGATTCGAGAACTCTCACTCAACGCAAAAGCTATGAACGCGTTGTACTGTGCGCTTAGCCTGGAGGAGTTCAATAGAATTTCGCAATGTGCCATCGCATACGAGATTTGGCACACACTCGAGGTAACTCATGAAGGTACCTCTAAGGTAAAAACTTCTAAACTCAATTTACTTTCACAAGAGTTTGAGGCCTTTTCCATGAAATCTAACGAAACTTTAAGTGAGATGAACACTAGGCTCACTCTCATAGTAAACAATTTGAAAGCTTTAGGGAAGACTTTCATCAAGGGGGAGCTTCAAGGGAAGCTTCTTTGTTCCCTTGGACCGGAGTGGGAACAGAAAGTCACCGCCATCGAGGAGGCGAACGAAGTGGAGGAGCTTAACATGGAAGATCTCCTAGGCAATCTAATGGCCTACGAGACTAAGTTGAAGCAAAAGAAGAAGGATACACAGGAGCCTAAACCGAAGAAGACTCTCGCTTTCAAAGCTGCGTCGGATAGCGAGGTAAGTTCCGACGACGAAGACTTTAAAATTTTACTTAAAAAGTTTTCCAAGTTGTGTAGGGAATTGAAGAAGGAGAAGAAGGAAAGCCTTAGACGTTGCTACCATTGCAACGAGAAAGGACATCTGCGACCAGAGTGCCCTCTTCTCAAAAAGGAGAAGAAGAAGGAAAAGGAGAAGAAATCTAAGAAGGCGTTCCAAGCCACTTGGGACGATTCGAGCTTGGAGGAAGAAGAAGAAGAAAAAGAAGAACAAACCGCTTGCTTTGGTTTCATGGCCAGAGGAAGCAATAGCGACAGCGAAAGAGGAAGCGACTCCGACAACGAGGTAAATTTCAATTTACAAGAAGCTTTTAATGAACTATTTGATGTTAGTAAATCATTAAGAATAGAAAACAAAAGCATTAAAAAGAACCTTAGTTTTCTTAAAAATGAAAATGATAGGTTAGAAAAACAACTTAAGGACATAGAAGCTAGTCCTAAAATTGATAACCTATTATTAGAAAATCATAACCTCATCAATGAAAATAACAAATTGATTGAGGAAAATGATAGTTTAAAGTTAGAAATCTGTAATTTAAAGACTAAGATGCATACTATAGAAAAAGAAATTGCATGTCTTAGGGAAAACACTAACAAATTAATCAACAAAGTAGGTAATTTTTATAGTCCTAATATTGAGAAAGGATCTCCATCAAGGAGACCTGCTAACAGATCCGGATCCAAGCTCACTTGGATACCAAAGAAAGAATTGGAATCTTGTTTTGTAGGTTTCAGGGATGACTACAACACAAAGGACTGGACCTACAAGCTCAAAGCTGGTCAACTCATGTTGGGAGAATCAAGCAGCAGACCAAGGAGGAGAATAAGAAGACCGACGAAACGGCGAACAAACAATGAACCTGTCGCACGACGACTGCCAGACTGGAGATCGGCGCCATTGCCCAGGCCTCCAAGCTACGGATGGGAGCCCCATCTGATGTGGCATCCACCACCACCATTTGGGTCATTTTATTGGCCATGGTAGGTGAGGTAAAAATTCTTTACCCTATCTTTTTATCATAAGCATTTGGATAGGGGGAGTTAAAAAATTATGAGCTAATTGTCAATTTTTTAGGGGGAGATGCAAGTTAGCTAAATTTCCTTTAGTAAGGGGGAGAAAAATAATAGCTATCTTGTTGTTACAAAAAGGGGGAGGACATTACTTGTGTTAAATGAAATTCATAGAAGAGCATGTTTTAAGGGGAAGTTATAGGAAATCTAAAATCAATCAAACCTTTTTGATAATGTCAAAAAGGGGGAGGATTTTTTGCATTATTATTTATGATTTTGTCATCATCAAAAAGGGGGAGATTGTTGGTGCTAGAGCACCACGATCGTTTGTTTTGATGATAACAAAACACGTGTCATTTAACATTTGCACTTGGAGTATTAGATTTCAGGTCAATTGCAAATGGAGACGTGATTAGACAGAGTTCGAGCTCGCATCCAGGATGGATTGGAGGAGCTTGATGGAAAACAGAGGAGATTCGCGAGGAGCGATAGCTTGAAGATGGAAGGACAACATGAATAGGATAGAATTCTGTTTAATTCTTTCATGTACTTTTGTCTTTATTTCCTTGCTCTTTTTGTTCCTTAGAATACCATGTTAAAGAGCCTCAAAGTACCCTAACAGTAGTCCTAGGAACACCTGCACAACCCTAGGATACTTAGGTTTTCTGTAGAAAACTTAGAAAACCAATATAGGGTTCAAACAGCATTTCCAGACGTCTAATTACAAAATCAGACGTCTGATAATATGTTTTAAGACATCTGACTATTGATTCAGACGTATGATAACAATTAGGCAGGACCTAGCTAGTTCTATCTGATGAAATCAGATGTCCAGACCTTAGTCCAGACATCTTAGAAGATGTCTGATGACTTTGCCAGACGTCCAATTAGTGGACCGTTGGCTGGCTTAACAAACACTCAAGGATATGACCATTAGAGCCTTATCAGACGTCCTTAGGCCTTTCTAGACGTCTGATAAATGACCGTTTTGCCTCGGCTGAATCAAAATCTCTTCACAGAGATTTTTTAGCCGTTGCATCTCTTGGAAATCCATTCCCACGAAAAAGTAGGTTTCCAGACGTCCAAACATAGTGCCAGACATCCTATATGTTGTCTTATGGACTTGCACTAGAACCCTGTTTAGATCTGATTTAAGACAGGAAGAAACCAGCATAAAATCAGATGTCTGACCTTATTTTTAGACGTCTTAAAGTGATCTTCCAGACGTCTGATGATAGGATCAGACGTCTGATAACCCTGTCAGTGCAATCATTGTTCCTGATTTCTGCCTAATTCTCTTAGGCCTTACTCCGAACAGCTATGGAAGCTTTCCAAAGCCTTCCAAAGCCTTCTTAAGGCCTCTATAAATAGAGAGGAACCTCTTGCACACCAAGATACACCTAGACACACTAAGAACAAGCTTTCACACTCTTTTGTGTCCAAGAGAAGCCCTTGCTCTCCAAGCTCAAGTTCTACATCTTGAGAGCATCAAGCCCTTGCGCGCCTGCTCTCCCGCCGTAGTTCACGAGAGCGACATTGTGCCGTCGCGTGGCTCACGCACTCGCGTCATCAATTCGTCGCACTCCTTGCAAAGGAGAGTTTCCTAATTCCTATAGAAGCTAGGTTTAAATCTTTGTTGGCTCTATAGGGCTATATTTGTTATTTTACTTTGTTATTTGGTTGGGTATTCGCTTTGTGAATTCCCGTCTCCTTCGTGGGACAAAATCCTTCTCGTGAAGAGAAGGGGTTGAGGAACGCTACCCTTGCACTTGTAGCATGGTTGTAATTGAGGTTGAATCACCCTCGTTTAAAGTGATTCATTTAGTGGATTTGATCAACTTGGTTGATCGGAAAATCCTAACTCGAGAGGGTTAGGTGGTGGTTTTCACCCGGTTTGGGTTTCCACCTAAAAATTATTGTGTACATTGTGCGATTGATTTTTTGTGAGATTGTTTATATTTTATTTCCGCATTTTATTACATCACCCCCTCCTGGTAGGGCCTCCATTTCCTACACTTTTTCTGTACTACATTTCATGTCAGAGCCTCAGGAAAAGGGACGGGAATCTCAGGGTTGAGTGGCCTCTTACCCTTATCTACCACGAGTGGCTCTTGAGATGAAGGAGTCGAACCCGCCTGCGGCGAAGGGTGGGACAAATCAGGACCTGCCTGCCTATGTGGTGGGTCGAATGTCTTCCTTTCCCTCCTCAAAGAGACAGCATTTGCATCGGCTTGCTGTCCATGAGGTGGTGGGGGAGCGGAAGGGGCAGAGTATGCGGGGTTCTGCAAAGGCGGCTGGCCTTGAGCGTAACCAGGTGGTGCAGGAGGTGCCTGTAATATGGCGTGTGCCTGTCCCTGCGGTGCCTGAAACCTCGGCGGGGCACCTTGATTTTGTACATATCGAGGATTTGGGACAGGTTGGGAGGGCAAGGCTCCCTGAGTTCTATGCTCCTGCAACAGCTGGTTCTGCGTGTCCTGTATAGTTTGTATCTGGTCAGCCATCACCTTCATAATCTGCAAGCTATCCTGTGTAGATTTCGTCATTGATTCTTGCAGCTCCTCTTTCAGTGCGTCCAAAGGGTTAGCCGGCTTTGGAGGGAGACTGGCAGCTTGGTGCAGTGGCTAGTATAAAGGACGATGTTGCTGCTGATGCGGGAATGGCTGTTGCCTAGGGTACGTGTTTTGTGCATTCCTGTATTGCCTGGTCTGGTAGTGTGGATCTTAATGTGGTCTCTGTGAATTACCAGACCAGGAGAAGTTTAGATGCTGGCGCCAACCAGGGTTATACGTCTCTAAATACAGGTTCTTACGCCCGTATCCTTGGATAGCATTGACGTCCTTGTAGGACGAAGATGTCTGAGACGTATATTCATCAAGGGGATACGCATTATAATTTGCGGGTGGTGCAACCCTGGTCGTAAGGTGCCAAATCTGGATTGTTTACGGGATCCTGATATGCGAGATCTCATAAATAAGGAGAAGATGCATCCCGAGTGAGTAGATTAACTTGAGCTGGAGAGGCTCGGGGTGCATAGGAGGGTCTTCAAGCAGTATAGTTCATGTCAGCTTGAGCCTGACTAATCTGGTTAATCTTTTTCTCAATTAGGTTTATTCTATCCAGCTGCTTGACGATGATATCCATGTCAACTCGAATAGACTCGGTGTGAGCTTCGTGGACACCAACCTGCTGTTGACCAGGCCGTTGGAACTCGTTCATGGATGCGGCATTCATCGAGTTCTCTGCCAAAGATTCGAACAACTAAAATGTGTTGTTCTCATCTTTTGCGAGGAAATTCCCGCCACTAGATGCATCAGCTAGATACTGATGTGTGTCATCCAGCCCATGGTAAAAGATTTGAGCTAGATGCCATCTGGGTATACCATGGTGCGAGCATTTCTGGAGAAGGTCATGAAATCGATCCCAGGCTTCATGCAACTTCTCTCCAGCTCCCTGGGAGAAGGTTGTGATTGTGCGCCTCATCGCGTTTGTTTGACCAATTGGGAAGAACTTTTGCAGGAATTCACATCGTAATTCTAGCCAAGTTCCAGTTGGCTTTCCAATGGTCTTGAACCAGTACGAAGCTTTGTCCCTCAGAGAAAATGGGAAAAGCTTCATTAGAACAATCCAAAGATCAATGTTCCTAGGTCGAATCGTTTCTGCGAGTTGACTCAAGTCCTCTAGGTGCTGGAATGGATCTTCGCTTGAGTTCCCATAGAAGTGATTGCTGATTAACCCAATCACATTGGGCTTGAGCTCAAACGCGTCTCTGCCTGCGGGAATTCTGACTAAAGGTGCGACTATTTGTGCGGCTGGATCATAGAAATCCCACAGTTGTTCTCCTCACTGCAGGTGCTGCATCTTATCAAGTGCCGTCAAAATGCGATCCATGCTCTTCCGATGCCGCTCCTCAGATTCGACCACCCGAGCTTCCAGACGAGCCATCAGGTCTAGATTATTAATATCCTGGCCCGGTCTAGGTCTAAGTCCAGGATTAGCTATTGTGGCTACGGGAGTAGAAGTGTGGGGAGAAGTAGGTCCTGGCGAGGTGACTCACCTCCTTGGGAGTGGCTCCCAAGGTCCAACCAATTGAGGTCTAAGTGACCTCCTTCCTTGCATACACCACCTAACCCCTGGGTTGGTGTAGGCAAGCCAGACAAGGCTAAGGCCCTGTCAATCAGATGGTCCTTATGAATCAGATCGGATTTTTCAGTTTAAGTTTTAATTCCTGAAGAAAATTCATCGTACAACCGACTGAAAGAGATTCCCACCTCTCGGCTAACCCAGCTAAGAGGTTGAAATCACCCAGTAGTACGACAATGAATTCGGGTTTAGTTCGTATTTTAAAATTGATTTTAGCCCATTTTTCTTCAGTTGGGGTTTTTTTGGTGAGTGGCCCACAAGGTGACCAAGCTCACCAGCTAAATACTAGACTTGATTAAGTCTAGTCTAGCCCAAATGTGGCCTCTAAGTTGTAACCCTAAAGGTGTAACTTAGGGTTCATGCAATTCTAGGGTTTTGTTCTTTTGTTTTCAGCAGAGCACAAAAATTACAATCAGTTCTCTGGTAAACTTTGGAATCCAATTAACCTGAAATTTGGCAAGTAGATTCCATTTTCAATTATCTTTTCAGAGAGTATTTTTTTGGAATTTATACTATCTCAAACAAATTTTTATATATTTTTAAATGTTAGGGGGTCAGGTTTGAAATTTCGACCCCTGATCGGTTTTTCACTTTGAAACAGTATCAAATGACCTTTAAAAATTCAAGAAAAATATGGAAAATAAAGCCAATGAGATCATATTTGAAACTCTACCATTTTTAATCAAAATAAATTCACGGATTGCTCAGAATTGCTTTTTGAATTTTGAAAAATCTTAAATCTGGGTCAGTCTGACCCTCTTGTACTTCGCAAATTTTTAAAAATTTTATACTTAGAATTTTTTCAAAAGAATGGTGCCATTTGAAAGATGGTTCGAAAATTAAGCTCTATCCCAAATTTCATAATTTTTTTGTTCGCTAATGTTTTGGCAATCGAATTTTTAAAACAGACTTTGAACCTTGGCCGAAAATCAGAAAATGGTGGAGAAGCTTTTAAAGAGTGTTTGAGTTTGAAATCCAAACTTTCCACCAAAAATGTTTTTATTATATTTTTTTTAACTTTTAAAAATATTTTTTTTCAAAAAGGATTTTTTTTAACGGATTTTAAAAAAAAAAAAAATATATATATATATTTTTGCTTTTTCTTTTCAAACTAACCTAGGATTCAAAAAGAAGCCTAAAATAGATTTTTTTGATTTTTTGTTTTTTTTTTCTTTTTCATGAAAATGAATAAGTTTTTTTTTCTTTTTTTTCAAAAGAAATTGCTGGAAGCAAATCTAACCCTAGGGTTCACAAGAAAACCTAGCCTAAGAAGGAGATGATGTGCACCTGGAAAATCTTTTTCCGCACTCGTTGTGTGTGCAGATCCCATTTTTTTCCCATGTTGTCCTGCACATCCAAAAACAAAGTAGAGACAGATTTGTCAGTGATAGTTCAAGGCTTCTCTCTAGCTTCCCCAGCAACGGCGCCACTTGACAAACCTGTTTTCGCGCATTTTGAAATCATCAGAAATCATAGTATAGTTGCGCTAAAACGCTCGTCAAAAAATGATTTTGTAAAGATAATGAGACTTGAGTCCCAGTCGTTCGCCTCTAGGAGGGGTTTATGCAAATCTGAAATCGATCTTTTCTATTTCTATTTGCTTAAAATTTCATGGCGGTTTATGGTTATTACATATTTAAGCACGACATGCTTAGTTGAAAGAATATTAGAAGGTAAAAGCAGGCAACTTTAATCACACAAAATATATTGCAACAAGCTCATGGTGATTCTCAACACATAGACATATATATATATATAGAAAATTTTCTTTCATTCATTCAAGAGAGTGTTTGCAACATGAAACTAAAGGAAAGCTTATAGAGGAAAGCTTAAAAACATCAATCTAGCTAACAGAAAATGATCGCATACAGGAATCTATGGGGGGATTTTTCATGCATCATTGGGGAGAGTAAAGAGCTACACTACTAAGCAGTAATAAACACATGTAAACTATGAAGAACTAGCTACTAATCTAGCAGAAATAAGGGCATTCGGAGGTGGGCACCGATGGCCTTTGAATGGTTGAGAGGAGGAGGGGTGTCCAATGGTGCTTAGGCCGGCCCTTGGAGAGAGGTTGGAGAGGTGATCCAACATCCTGGTATGGAGATGGTGGTGGCCATGGTGAGCAACTCATGGAGGTGGAGTGGAGGTGGAATGTAGCTAACCTAGATGGAAGTGAATGTGAATGAATGGCAAGAAATGGATGTCCAAGAGTGGATGGGTGCAAATGGCCACCCCTTAGGTCTTTTTATAGACCTAAGGGAGTCTCTCTAGAGAAGTGTGGAACTCTCTAGAGAGAGTCCAAGAGTGGCCGGCCAATAACATTGCATGAATTGGACGTCTGACAAAGTGTCTGGACGTCCAATAACACTGCAGAAGTGGGTTTGAGGTGTGCGGGAGTTGGCTAGGGGTTCTGGACATCCTATAACTCATCTGGATGTCCAGATAAAGGTTGGAACTAGGGTTTTAACGTTTCCTAGGGTGCGGTGACCTAATCTAAGGGTGGCTAAGGCTTGGGGAAGTCTCTAGGCTATCCTAGGGCTAGGATGGACCTAAGCTCTTCACATTTTAGTGCTTTATTACTACTTAATAGGATAGCATACCTTAATTCCCTTACATCATTATTCCCTATGTCTAATCTAAGTCTTCTACTCCTGTCCTGTTGCAACACCCCTTATTCCTAATCAAGCTTTAAATCCAGCTCCAGATCCAGCTCTGATCAACTTATTGCTTGCAATTGACATAATGCACTTAATTAGCACATTATAACATTATTTTATGCATAGCTAAGGGAAAGCAGTAAAGATGCAGATAATGCCTATGCATGCATGAATTACCCTAACTTATGCTATGTTCTAGCCTAATTTAGGTCAATTAAGACCTATGATTGCTGCGTAATCAATCTGCTACCGGAATGGAGGTGGGAGGATGGCTCCAAGGTGACCTATGAAGGGAGATGGGAAGATGGAGGAATATTTGGTGGGGCAGAGGTTCGCTACACTAATAGGCGCCTTGGGAGCTTGAGAACAAGCTCTAATGGAGCATTGGTAGGCTTGCTAGAGCTTGGGAGTAGGTGGGAGTAGAGTAGGTAGAGATGGCTTGGAAGGGAGGGGGTGTAGGTCCTTTTATAGTGGAGGAGAAGAGGCAAAAATGGGTATGGGACCATTAGTGACATCCAGGATGTCGCTGGAAATGTTTCTATAGGCAGCTCATGCCCGTTGGCTCCCATAGCTAGTTTTGTTGCCATGTGATGATTACTGACGGCTGTAAGCGTCGTTGTAAGTCGAACTCATGCGACGCTTTAGGTCCATCTCACGCAGAGCTGGCGCTGCACTCCTGCCATGCCGCGTGCACGAGTGTGCCCTTGTGCTTGCGCTGTGCTACGCTGTACTGTGTGCATGCGTCCCTGCGCGCACGTGCACCCGCACTGCTGCACGTGTGCAATGTTGCGTGCGCGCGCTAGCATCCTAGGCTGCGCCATGTGGCGTAGTCTGGGCTGTCCATCTTCTTTTTGTTGTAGGAGTTGCTACAGAGGTTGGATTGAGTCGATTTTCATGCCATTAGGCTACGGTTGTTGACCCGAATCCATCCGCACGATCAGATTTATCATTTGAAGCTCCGAATTATGTCTCCTAGTCCCTTGGTCGTTGATCTTCCTCGAAATGCATATGGTTCTACAGGACTCTGATCGAGGCGATTTCAAAGGCGTTGGACTCCGATCGTCATCTTGATCAGATCCGTACGGTCGGATCGTCAATCCGAGGCTTCGAAATAAATATCCTTCTCTCCTAACCACAAAAAGGATTCAATTAACCTAAATTATATACAACTACTCTAAATGCAGAATGATGCATGCTATGCAATATTTATAACATTAAATACAAATCTAAGCCTAGGAACATGCATCAATAGGCATTTTACCCTCAATAAATGTGTTTACATTAGTCCATAACTCAACAGAGTCTCGCATATTACATCGAAGTCATCGACCGAATGTTGGTCCTTGTTTTCTTTCATCTAATACACATGTTGCTTAAACCAATTAAGGACTGCAGCTCTTGAATGGCATGAGGTGAAGACTGTTTCAATTCATCGAAAAAAGGATCGACATCAGGAATCTGTTTCAAGATATATAAGTGTGCTAACTGTCGATCCATTAAATCGATCATTCTGTATTCTGTGTGTAGGATAGGTCTTCCCCTCATGTCAAAAATTGTTAAAGAATCTTCATTTATTTCGTTGTATCCCCCATCAAAATTCCTCTCCAGTTTATTAAATCTATTTTCAACATTGTCCATGTACATAGCATAGAAGTTTATGTATTCTTCTAAAAGGTAAACCTCGACGATTGACCCCTTTGGCTTAGCTTTATTTAAAACATAATCTTTTAGCTTCTTCTGAAATCGTCAACTGGATACATCTATCTATACTGTACAAGTCCACCAACTCTTGCTTTGTTTGCAAGATGTATCGTTAGATTCACCTTAATGCCAAAGAAAGCTAGGGAAAAATTTTGTTCCATTTTGTAGAGTATAATTACAATTTGATCATTCCAATAAGCTAGACTTTCACATTTTAAAGTTTTTGAGAAAATGACTTTAAAAAATCGACTCATTTCCATTAATGAATCAACCACTAGATCTGGCAACACTCCACGAATAGCTAACGGAAACAAAATCTACATGTAAACATATGAATCGTGACTTTTCAATCCACCAATCTTCTTCTAAACCTCGTTCACACAGCATGAGAGCTGTGAAGAAAATCGATTTGGGACTTGAATTCCTTTCAAAAAAGAGAATATCTTATTCCTCAATCCTTGTTGTAGACTATACAATGCTGGTAGCATTTCTTCTCCTTCGGTGACATGTAGCTCAAGAGGGATACCCGGTTTCTTCATGTCATTTCTCGATCTCAACATGTCATTGGGATTCTCTGTTAAATTCAACATGTCTAAAATGTTGTCCATGACATCAAGATTGTGACGTATTGTAAGATCTTTCCAATACAGAAGCTCCATGAAGAAGATGCTTTTCTTCTTAAAACCAAAGTCCTTTAATGCTGTAAGATCTTTCCTGAAGGGGCAACCTAGTCGTATGTTGGCAAGCTTTTGTAATTTTGCCATTACTTCAGTCCCTGATAATCGAATGGAATTTGTCGACAACTTATTTCTTGAATTCTTACTGTAATACCGACAAGTTGTACCGTCAAATCTCTCCTTAAACTGTGCACCCCGCCATCTCTGCTCAATTGGAAGAAATCTATAGTGCATTAAATATCCAAATTTATTACTTTTAGGCAGATGCAAATGATGTGTATCTTCTATACATACTAGGTAGGCAAACTTCCCTTTTGTACTCTATCTAGAAAGATTCGCAAATGCTAGGAAGTCATTAATGATCCACAACAAAGCCTTGTACATCTGAAAGAATTCTTTATTCTTTACATCATACGTTGAACAACACCATGCCATAATTATTTCAATTCATCTACAACGGTTGTAAATAGATGTCAATTGTATTTCGTGGTTGCATAGGTCCTGGGATTAAGAGGGTCAACATCATAAACGAGGATCACATGTATATCCAGGGAGGTAAGTTGTAAGTAACAATCACGACTGGCCATATAGAGTATGACAGGACATGTTCTTAAATGGATTAAACCCATCGATTGCAAATCCCAATCTGACATTACATGAATCCTCTACAAAAGATAAATGTTTCCTGTTGAAGTTTTTCCACTCCTCTAAATCAGTTGGATTGCGAATAAGATCATCTCCTAACTTGTTTTCATGATGCTACCTCATCGACGTTGCAGTCCTACTAGAAAAAAACAACCGTTGCAACCTTGAAATTAATCGAAACTAACGAAGAACCTTTCTGGCTTGTTTCCTCTCTCCTTTATATCTTTCCTTACCACATTCCGGGCAGGAGGTCAAGCTAGCATACTCATTTCTATATAACATGTAGTCATTAGGACATGTGTGAATCTTCTCACAATTCATCTAAGTACGTGAATTTGCTTCTTGGCTTCATACCACGACTCTAGCACATCGCTGGGATTATTCAACAACTCCCATATAAACTAAAGCACCTCCGACATCATTTTCATTGTAGCTCTATTCATAACTTTTATTTGAAATTATCTTAACAGGAAGGATAGCCTTGACATGGAACTTATTCTAGGTGCGATAGGCTCCTCAGTTGCCTTCATCGCATCATAAAACTGATTACAGCTATTAAGTCCTTCCTCATCATTTGTAACATTAGGATCAGCCTCTCTCATCTCATGCAGCATCTCATCGATTTGATTATCATCGCCTTCCTCTTCATCAGAATCATCCACTTCCACTGTGTGTCATCCTGTGCTGGTTCCTCTCCATGTGTAGTCCACTTTGTGTAATGTTGCCGCCAACCATTATAGATCACATGTTCTAGAACTTTGTTCTTATCTTGGACGAATCCATTGAAACACTTCTTATATGGACAGAATATTTTCTCCAAAAATTCTCCATGTCTATATTATTTCCTATCTTCATGGAAGGGTCAATCCAAGAATGAGAGCACTCCATTCTTATACTTAGGGTAATCCAAATTCTTCAGACCAATCTAAGACTTGTCCATGATAACCTATAATTTTATTGCAAATAACTCGCAAGTTAGGAGAGAATATGCTGAAGGTATTTGTATTTTAAAGAAGATTTTCACTTGATAACCCATCCCCGAAGATTTTATCACAATATTACTTGTTACATGTAACTGGTGTGTGAAGAAATTTCAACAGCATCTCCCTGCACTTCTCCAGTATACACCCCAAGTATAACCCTAACTACGTTCCCAATAGCTCCTACTAAAGGGTACTTAGGAACGAAGCTTAGTTGGTATACTAGAGAAGAGAGAGAAAATGAATATGAAATTTCTCTACACACTAGTTACATGTAACAAATAACTTTAAGTTATGATCAAATCTTCAGGGATCTCCTTTAGCTCAGAACTTCTCTGAACTAGGGACGACAACACTTATGGCATGTTATAGAGACAACGCGTTGTGCATGTAAGTGAGGTATGCACCCACTCTTTATTGTCTACATAACAAGATCATAAGTCTCGACAGGTTAGTGTTTTGATACAATTATATCCCGCCCACAACTTGTTGATCGTGGATGAACATGTGTTGCAATAAAAATAGTGTTTTAAATGTCGTTATTATATATTTGTTACAATGCAAGCAGATGTTGCGTCATTTTATTTATTTACTTAATTTTTACTAGTTTATTCTAGGTCACTCATTGGGAGACAGTTATTGATATACATCACTCTCTATGTTCCAAAAATATTCTTTTATCCAAAAATGTTAATTTATTTACAACATAAATCAATGAATCAATTGATGAATGAATGAATTAATCAATTATATACAAAAGAATCAATTAATATGCCCTAAAATACTTTAAACAAATTTACAACTAACTGGCATTAAAAACTAATTAATACTACACTATGTTAATTATATGCAACTATCCTAGATAATAGCTAAATATATGTATAAAAATAGCTACAATTATGTACTATATTAGGTTTTATTAATACACACTATTATCTTTAGTAACATGTACTATATATATAGTAACATAAATATGTGTTGCTATAGCCTCAGTAAAATATGTACAAAACATAAGGTAAAAAGAACTATCTATACTAACATATGTGCTATCTATAGTGATGGATTCAACTGTCACTAAAGGCTTAAGGTTATTTATAAACATATGAGACTCAAACAAGTATTTACTACTCTATTTATACATATATATATACATTATCTACATATAAGTATACATCATATACATATATTTTATCTATTATATATATTTTCATTTACTATTATATATATACTATACATATAAGTATACATATGTACATACATGCACAGGCACAAGCACACGCTTTGACACTTAGCCATTTTTCTTTTCATGTACGCCTCTCCTCTTTTCTCTCTTCTTTCAACACTTAGTCATTTTCTTAGGTTCTCTTACACATAACACATAGGTTCACTGTTCACTCACCCAAAAATTAGGTTTTTGATGGGTAGGCTGGTCTGGTTCATGGGATACACAGCACCCCATAAGGGCGAGATCAGACCATTACTTTGAACTGGCCATAGTTTTTATTTAGGTATTTTTGAATGCATTTTCTAAGGCCTAATATTAGGCCCATAATTAGCTCGCTACAGTGCATGGCCCCTGGCCCATCACTGTTCCAAATAATGCTTGCATATCATGCTCAGAGAGAGAGGAAGAAATGGGTATTAGGTGCACCGAGCATTGACGATTGAAGCGCTTGGCCACCAAAAACCTTTTATTCCACTTCGCGTGCTCACGATGTAGCATACCTGGCACTTGATTGAGTGTTGGGCAGCGCAATGAGCATTCTGATTTCATAAGTTTATGCATCGATTAGAGAACATAAATTAGATCTGATTTCTAACTAAATTATATAAATGGAAAGTCCTTATAAATGTCCACATTATTGTATAATTTATTTACGAAAATAAGTTATTTAGATATATATTAAAATTAGTTAAAGTTAGGAAATTATACATGATGAATTAAGGTTTAATTTCTTAATTTAGGTACAAATTAATAAATTAATTGTATAATTGACCTTATATAGAGTTAATTAACATATTAAGGTATTTATTATACATTTTCTTTGAAAGGATTATTTATTATAAATTTTTAATTTATTTTAGAGTCTTTATTTTATTTTATATACATTTATATGCACATTTTAAATAGATATACACATAATTAATATATAAATACTGTAATATAGTACAAATGCAGTATAAATAGGTCAACCAAACTTAAAATAATACTATACAAGAGTACATGATAAATTACTTAAGTATTAACTTAATTTACTAATTCATTTTATTTTAACGTAATAATCTACCTAATTAACTTAATAACATAATTACCTGCTGTAATTACATAATTAAATTAATCTATAGGTATGGTACAATATATATTAATTGCCTAAATACGTAGGTACAATATTAAATATGATTATGGGCATATACATAGGTTTCTATATTTACTTAGGTTTATATACATTTAAGTTAATATAAATTAATATATAATTTTACAATAAGATTATATATATAGTAAATCATTGTAAATACTTAATTTAATATGTAGAATACAAGTATAAGTTATTTATATGCATTATTTATAGATTTTACACTATCTACATATAGCATAATATTAAATTATATTTACAAGTATAAATACACTATACAAGATATTTTTGAGTATTTTTGGGTTTTTTTTATTTTAATGGTTTTTATATATATAATAGAGGTAGGGGATGAGAGAGAAAGGGTGAGATGAGAGAAGAAGAGATTCTTTTTGGTATTTTGAGTTTGGTTCTTTTATTAAATTCCAAAGTATACTGAATTGTCATCTGGTATGTTCTACCAGTTAGAGGATTTAGAACATTTTGAAATTTCACACACACCTAAAAATATTCCTAATCCTACTAAAGACAAGTTTATTTTATTTATTTACAATTTTTTTGTATTTTTCTATGTATTTTCAATTTCATACAAACTAGGCCTTGAATGAGTTTTTGAGAGAGAACCTAAGGCCTCGAGAAGAGATCTGCTAACTGAAAAATGAGTGTAGACATTCAAATACCTCCAACACATCACATGACAAGTGTTTGGAATAATAAACATGATTTTGCTTCTAATTTATTTCAAATTCCATTTTGGACAATTATTCCAAATAAAGATACCTGATAATGAAATTAAGAACCATTACAAGCAATTCAAAATTAGATTCAAAGTTACCAAATTGTACATGAATTCTTGTTCTCTAGTTCTAACATTACAAAATCCTATCAGCTCCTTTCAACCTTGAATCAACTTAGAGCAACCCATTACTGCTGCTGTTACTAGTACTTCCAACAACTGAATGCCAAGCTGCAAGATCAGACCATTAAGGTATGATCTGCTGTCAAAATTTTAGTCTTCGATCTAAGAAATCAAATCTAAGGGTTGTTTGATCAGAAAAATCTCAAATCCTCTTTCAACCACTTGAAATCTCAAGTCAAAATCCATTGAGAAGTTTTTCAAATCAAAGAATAATAGAGCAATTGTTTTTGCATCAATTCAGTTCAAATCTGATCAAAACTCAAAGCATTATAGAAATCATTCAAAATCCATCACTTAATTATCAAGAATCTTCTTTCAATCTCCTTGAAAACACTATCACCTCAATTGACCATTTGAATTCCAGAAATCTCATCAGACTTAAAATGTTTGATTCCATTCATTCAAATTTAATTTTAACTAAGTAAATATGAATTTTATGAGTTGCAAATCATCACTCATAGGTCTGAAAATCCTTATAAATCAGAGTATATCCAGAAAATCATGAAAGCCCTAACTGATCCACGCCCTTGTGTTAAAGACAATAGGAAAGGAAAGGAATCAGTATAGGTATTCAATTCAATTTGAAAACCACTTCACACACTCATTAAACATTCCAAACTTCAATAGACTCCTACAAATCAGGTCAATACTCCTGCACATCAGATGTTGCTTAGTTAGGTCTTTGCTCTTGAATCACATAAATGAAATGTTCATCTAGAGTTCCTGCACACCATTGATTGGTATACAGGAGCTCTAGGTGATTCATTAAAACTAGCTGGATCATTGCTTGAGCCTCAAATCAGTGCATCTGATTCTCATTGGCTTAAGGTACTCGATTTCCAGAAATCAGAGATTGTGGTTAAAAATTGGGCAAAAGTATATTGAATGATAAAAATCAAGTTAAAACAACTTAAGCCCATTGTATTCAAGCCAATTGAACATATGATAACTCAATTTGGTCATTTAAATCAGATCTACATCAAATTCGATCCAAAATCCTCAAATCAGCAAAACCAAACAAATATGATGTAAATGCTCAAATTGGTTCAATTCAAAGCATGGGGAGGCTTACTGTGAATAGGTGACATGACTGGTATAACCCTCGTGTGAGATCAGCGCCCATATAGATCTGAGAACCATTAAGTTTTAGATCTAATTGATGCTAAGGTGAGAGTTTTAAATTGCGATTAAAATGTCAAGGAAAGGAAGTGAATGCTACAATGTTATGATGAGGAAGCTATATGATCAAAATGAAAGGGCGTAATCCTCTCCTCTGATCTAAATTGATCAAAGGAGGTGTGAGGGCATTACACACAACTACACCTAACTAACACTAATCTATCATTGAATTCATCATCTAATCTACTCTAACTAAACTACAGTACACTAATTACTACTTAAATCTACTATAGAAAGCTGAAAATATAGTCTAACAAAAGAATGGTGACCGGTCGATCTTTCGCTTTTAAGTCGTTTGTAGTTTAATGTGGTGGAAAAATCGACTAATCAATTTTTAACAAGAAATAACCACTCGCAGAGGAGCGGGTCGTATCCACAGGGAGGCAATAACGTATTAAAATTCGCGCTACTTAAAAATGTTTGTTCGTAGTCAATTTGGACAAGAACCAAGCCAAGATTGCCTTTAGATTAAGGTTTAAGCAAGAAACAATGCTGAAATGGCAATTATGAGAAACTACAGGATATTTTCCGCAATGCAGAGTGAATAGAATATGATTAAAATGTGGCAATGGCAGAAAATGTAAATTTTAATTAACATTTTACTGTAGCAAAACAGGGGAATTTTTCCCCGTTGTCTTGCGCGACGAGGAGCCGATGGTCGGGCGCGGGAAGCTCGGAGGAGGTCCCTTGGATCAAGGGCTTCGAATCGGTGGTGGCGGCGAGTCGCGTGGTGGTCGGAGGTGGCCGGACGAGCTCCGGCGGAGGTGCTGCAGCCGGCAGCTTGCGCAGCCTGTTGGCGTAAAGTCCGCCGCTTGCTGCTGCTGCGGGGGTGGCTGCTGCTGCTGCCGTGGGCACTGCTGCGGCTGGCGTGGCAGGCGTTCGTCTGCCGGCGCAGGGAAGAGGGCGCTGCAGGCGGTTCTGCAAGCGCGACGGAGGGTGCTGCAGCGCGGTTGGAGGATGGCGTGCGCTGCGGAGGGTCTGCGGAGGGCGCTGCTGGTGGTTCTGCAGGCGCAGTGGTGAACGGCGTGGCTGCACGAGCTGTTGGAGGGTGCAGGCGCGTGGGCTGATCTGCAGGCGTGCGTAGGTCTGCAGCCGGTGACCGGTGGAGGGCGCAGGCGTGGGTGCGCGGAGGGTCTGCAGGAGGGCGCTTGCGCGGTGGTCTGCAGGCGGTTGGCGTGTGCGGTGGAAGCTGCAGGTAGCTGTTGGAGGATGCTGCAGGCTGGTCTGCAGGCGTTGGAGGAGAGCGCGGGCTGATCTGCAGGCGTGCACAGGTCTGCAGCCGGTGAGCGGTGGAGGGTGCAGGCGGTCTGGTGGCCGGTTGGAGAGTTGAGGCGCGTTTGAGCTGAAGGTTGACGGACGTGGGTGCGCTGAAGGTTCTGCAGGTGCGGGAAGGGGTCTGCAGGCGACTTCAGGCGTGTGCGGTGAAGTGAGCGGGTAACTTCAGACGTCTGGGAAATTCCCCAGACGTCTTAAGTTACTGAGAGGGTGGCTGAATCAGTAGGTTGGTGACGGTGGTCGGCGATGACGGCGAGGGAGTTGCACGCTAAGGTGCTCACGGTAATGCAGGCGAGCTCCGGATGGCGGTGTGGCCTGTCACACCACACGCCCACGGTGGTGGAGACTCGCCGCCACGGTAGAGGCCGGCAGTGTGGAGTGGAAGAGAGAGGTTCTCTCTGCACAGTGGTGGGTCGGTGGCGGAGGCCTGCGAAGCTCGGCTGCCTCCATGCTCCTTTTGTAGTGGCCTGAACAAATTTGAAATCAGCGGCCGACCAGATCCACCGTATCCGCTCCCCCTTGAATGGCTCCTTCACTGCATCACCCGGGTGTTGGAGCGGCAGCCAGCCGTTCTGAAAGAAGACGAATAAAGAAAATATTATTAAAATATTAGTGTTATTTATGTATAGACCCTCAACTTCTATGTTAATAAAAACAATATACCTAATTGGTTATCTAATTAGATGAATGCTATTTTAAGCTAATTCTAAATGCACTTAAGATATGAATGCAATGTATGGATTATGTAATTAGGGTTATTTATGTATAGACCCTCAACTTCTATGTTAATAAAAACAATATACCTAATTGGTTATCTAATTAGATGAATGCTATTTTAAGCTAATTCTAAATGCACTTAAGATATGAATGCAATGTATGGATTATGTAATTAGATTAAAACTATGAATTAATCTATTTACATCCTAATTTATACTAAATAAATGTTATAATTAACCTAATGTGTAGGCACTTAAATACTTAAATAGCCCACAACTATGGGCTAATCAAATGGGACCTAAAGGTCTCCACCTGGTGGATGGAGAGGAAGAACTGAGGGAGAGGGACTCTGGCGGAAGGGAAAGTCCACTAGTGGGACTCTAGGTCGCTTGATGGGAACACCATCATGAGCCCTAATGAGTCCATTTTATTATGGAATAGAAGATAAAATCTCCTACATATTCATTTGAGGGTTGTATCTCCATCTTATTATGTTTTGAGAAGAGAACAAGAAACCAAGGTTAATTCTATAATTTTAACAGCATATCATGAACATAGAATAACCAAGGGGTTGGCTAGGGGTGAAATAAAGTTCAAAGGAGCATTAAAGTCTAATAAGTGGGTTCATGCAGATAGAAACGAGTTTTATGCATTTAGAGAACTAATATAGCACATAAAACCTTAATTTTTGATTCTCTTAAATTACTGAGGTTCTGGTTAAGATAAAATTCATATAAACATTTTAAAATTTATAGAAAAATATTCTATAAGGTTTGGTACCCTTGATTTGACAATCTGAACCTACTTTGACCTTAAATAGGGTCACAAACACAATTCTGCCTTAATTTGGGTTTTTACGCAAATTACCTAGACAAACTTGGTCAAAACTCAAATCCAACTTCACCATCATATTCTTTAAATCTAAATTATATTTCTACCAAAATTTGGGCTCAATTAGAGTCTATCTCGACCTAGTTTGCATTTGGTTTCAATCTGACTCTTTTCCTCTCATTCATGCCCCTAACTTTCGAAATATTTACAAATAGACCCTAACTTCTCTTCATCTTCTTCAAATGGATCCCTGTTGCCATTGCAGGTGTGTACCCATGAACCCGAGCTTCTAATCAAGGATTCCTCCTTGATTGCTTGGTCAATCCCTTCCAAAATTGGAAGGGATGATCCTGAGGAAGTCATAATTCATCTAAACCTAATTCTAGACTCCAACTCCCCTCAACAAACCCATACGAATCCTTGGATTTCAATGATCTTCTTCCTGAAAATTCAATCTTCTCAATCTTGTTTCCAAGCTTGGAAGCTTGCCTAAAGCTCTATAAAAGCCTCCCCAACGCATAACCGAGCTCCATAGCAAGTTTTGGCCAGAGAAACCCCTCCTTCCCTCTTCGGCCACCTTCATACCTTACTATGGTGACCCCTCTTCGTCCTCCTCTTTCGACAGTCCAACCATCAAATTAGAAGGCCCTCTACCTTCTTCTCTCAATTTCGCTCTTCGCTAGCCACAACCGAGGCTTCCTTCCTCCTTGTCGCCGCACCAACTCACCATCGACTTCATCTTTTTTGGCTCCAGCTCGCCAATGCCGACCCATCTCCGTCCATCTCCTTCCCCTCTAAGCAACTCTAAACCTTCCTCTCTCCTTCTACCGTCTTCCCCTGTACTCACAAATCACTCACAACCACCCTATCACCCGCACGACCTTCATCTTCCCCACCTCCAACAAGAGCACCAGTGAGCCTGTGCCAATGCTACACCACACCAAAATGCATGCCACGACCACCCACACCTTCGCCGCTCTTCACTGACCAAAAGCCCCAACCTATTTGGGCTTATTGGTCTCGCAACCCCGCTGTCGAACTCATCCTTCGCCGCACTACCTCTCTGACCCCGACAGCGGTCCTCCAGCTTCCACCATCAATGAAACCACCACCAATGCATTCGCCACCCTACAACGATCCTCTTGAGCATACTAATTGGGGCATGTAGCTCGTATCCTACATTTCAGGTATACGTCGGACAAGCCACTGTCGCCTTCATCTTCTCCAAGCACGGCAACCCTTCTCCAACAGTCCCACGAACTACTGTGGCCCTGTACGCGTTTGGCTCCAGGTCTTGCAGCATACCTAGGTGTTTGATTGCACAGCAATCATGGGTCCTAATCAACCTAAACAATGTCTGAACCTATCTTAAATTGTGGATATTGCACTCATATCTTGCATATCATGCATTGCATCAGTCTATTTAGAATAAGATGAGATATCCTGCTAATTAATGGTTTTTATTGTTATTTACAGATAATAAAGTGATCCAGGATGGGGATAGTGCAATAAAGCAATAAAGGAAGAAGAAGACTGATCTAGATAAAAGGAGTGAGGAGGATAGCCTTATCCCTACCCTTAGAAACCCAAGGACAGCCTTCCCAAATCCAAAACAACCTCCATTAGGGCACCTTAGCCTCGAAACCCAAACATGGATAGCACTATCCATGTTCCTATCCCTCTCCCAAACACTTAGGAACCAAAACCAACCTTAGAAAACATAAAACCCACTCTCCAGCACCTTTTAGGACGTCCAGACATCTAGCTGGACATCTGATTTCTTCAGAATAACAATCCAGGAAGCCAAAACTCATACTGACACAGAATTAGACATCTAATTTAGTGTACAGACATCCAATTTTGTAGTATAAGATGTCTGACCACTATCCTAGACGTTTGATAATGCTGTCTGGTTCCTGATTTTGGTGTTGGAAGCCCTAGCTTGCCTATTTTGACCTAGGAACCCCACTGGACACCCTAGGAAACCTAAGTAGAGACCTCCTAAGCCTAGTCCACTATCCATATCCCTACTTGTCCTATCCCGAACACAATTGAGCCATCCCATACCTAATGGGGTGCATCTACAGTTGATTGGGTGCACACGAGCCCAATTAGATCCACCCAGGATCTAATTAACTCATACCTATTAGGGTTACCCTAGCCTAATCACATGCACACATCTAACTAGACTTGACCTAGACCTAATTAGGTTCACTCCTACCCAATTAGACTTTCCTAAGCCTAATTAGGTCCACACCCACTTAATCCAGATTGACCCAACCTATTTAGCACCTAATCCTACCAAAACCCACAACCTAGCCCTATGAAAAACACACACCCACACACACACGCACACCTTCCCATTTTACTCCTAGCCCAAACCCATGCACACTCTCTTGGAAACCCTAACAACTTGTGTCAAACCTAGATCCAAAAATTGTGGCATTGGCTATTTTTGGAGCCACCAAAAGTGGCAACCAAATGGAGCCTTCCATAAAGGGCAAAGAGAGAGCTACGAAATTGGACCCTCTCCATACACTCTCCCATCCATACTCTCCACTCTAAACTTGCTTCCACCCTCCAAAACCTTAAGGTCGTCCTCCTCATCCTCCTCCAAGGCTCCATGGACAGCTAGCTAGAGAAGCTTCTCTCCAAAGCTTCAAGGATGGCCATTGGTAGAGAAAGGGAGCAACACCCTCCTCTCTCCACTTGGGTGCACTAGCCCCCATCTTCTTCTTGGATGGCCATGAAGGCTCACCCATAGCCTCTTGTGGTCGGCCATCTCTTTTGGTAGGCGTGTAGATGGGTTTGCACACCCAAGGTCTAGCCTACACCCTCACACAAGGCCGATGGCCCTAGTGGCAACTTTCCGGCGTGAGGGATTTTCTTCTATTTATATGCTTTCTAGTGTAAATGATGTGTGATAATTTTTTATGCATAAATAATTTCACGATGTTTCTGTGATTGATTGTCCTCATGTTTGCTTGCCTATATGACACTTTGGTTTGTTCACACCATGCACGGCCACCATGGCTTCATTTAGATGCATATAGTCACTTAGGTTTTTGCTAGTTTATCTAGATCTAGGTTTCAATTCGCTTTTCAAAATAAAAAAATCAAAAACACAAAAGGACAAAAATAGTAGCTTAGGTTAGGTTTAGGTTATAAAAGCTGATCCAAATCTCGATTCATTTTCACGCCTCCCAGAGACGAACGACTAGGACTCAAGTTTTAAAAAGAATAAAGATCTATGAGAGTTTCATTATCACAAATATCTTTGACGAGTGGTTTTTGCGACTATACTACGATTTCCAACGATTTCAAAATACGTGATTTCCACGCATCGTCAAATGGTGCCGTTGCCGAAGAGGTAACACGTGAGTTTAGATTTGGATTTGCTTAACTTCTATTTTTTTTTATTTTAGGGTGTCAAGATGAGGATCTGCGCATACATTGACCCATGGTGAAGACCGCAGGTATCTTCTTCGTCCTCTAGTTTATTGCTTCCTTAGGTCAGAAAGAAAAAAGAAAAAAAAAGAAAAAAAAATATATATTTAGATATAAATTCAAATTCAAAATTTCAGATCTAAATTAAAAAAAAAAATCATTTTCTTTGGTGTGTGTTTTAACTTGGAAACTATTTAAACACACCAAAATCAGATTTGAAAATTCGGCCAACAAATATTGATGATTTTTAAAAAATTTATTACTGTGAAATTAGAAGTCCAAAAATCTTGGGATTCGGTTTGGTATTAATTTTTCAAACTAGCTTTCCAGTGCCATCTTTTATTTGGAAAAATTATCACTATAAAAATTTTAAAAATTCATACAGTGGAAAGGGGTCAGAATAGTCTGCACTCTGATTTTTTATAAATTTAAACGTTAATTCTATCCTTTACATAAATCAGATATCTTTGAAATTTATGGGGTTGGAAAGCCACTAAAACCTAGTTTTTTCTATGAATTTTCAAGAATTTTTGGATTTTTTTCTATACTTTTTCAAACTACACTTCTCGAAGGGGGTCCATCTGGTCTGTTTGACCCTCTGGAACATAAAAATTCGTGAAAAATTGTACGAAGCAGTAAAAATATTGAAAAGATATTCCCTGAAAAATTTATTGAAAAATTAAGATCTCTAACAAATTTCATATTATTTTTCTTCAGTTATTGATCTGGGAGTGATTTCAAGTTAGACTAAGGTCTGACTGCAGATTTTAGAAGCACAAACCCTAGGTAATTCACATTAGGGTTTAAATTTAGAGACTCAAAACAAACCTTTTTTAGCTTGATTTGGGTGTGATTGCATTAGAAGGGATTTGAGGTGAAGACTATCTCTTATCTTTTTTCGCATCTTCTCTCAAATGTCCATGAACCCATATCATTCTTTTGACCCTCGGGGTCCTCCATCTCCCAACCCAACCATGATTTCGACTCCTCCTGGTTAGGAGACTCATCCTAACCAGCTGAGATATGATTATCCTTATCCCCCAGCTTATTTAGAACCTGAATCTCATGGATCTAACCCTTATCTAGATCAGAACCAATTGAAATCCATAGTTGCTGAATTCCGGGAATATAACAAGAACTATACAGATCAATGTGCCAAGCTTCTGGAGCAAATTAGACGATCTCAGGCACAATCTCAATCTTATCACTCCTCCCAGGGACAAGAGACTTGGAACAACCAGCCTAGTGGGTCTAGTGACCCATATTTTGGAACCACTAGCTATTCTACTGATTCTTGCTACCATGGGGAGGCATCCTGGACTCAGCCAACCCAAAAGGCACCTTTGGACCTAATCCATGATCTGGGTAGATCAATTAAGGAATGCACTATTTTTGATACACCTGTACCTGATGAGATATCTCTAATCAATTGGAATAATGGATCACAAGTACAGGACCACATAGCAGGTTCTCAATCAACTCCCTCTGCAGTCAGCCCCACTCAGGGTGATACACCTATTGATTCATATCCAAATTTGTATAACCCTGAGTGGAGAAACAATCCTGATCTTTCATGGCCACCACAGAGACTGACTCAAACTGAACATCAATCTAGGCCAGCCCAATACTCCACTCAATCCACTTTAGGGCAACCATCTAGTCCAGCCAACCCGCAGCCACCCTTGAAGATATCATGAACATTTTGTTGGACTTTGATAAGAAAAATGAAGAAAGGCTGACTAAATTGGAAAATCGTGTGAAATCTCAAGGGGATCAATTCAAGAGACTTCAAGAATCACTCTATCCCCGAATGCAAATGCCTTTTCACTCCTATTCTCCACCTATTCTTCCGACCCCTCCTCCAATCTATCAAACATGCCCTTGTGCAGGGGTCAAATTTGTGGCCTCTAAAAGGAAGAGAAAAGCTAAGAGCCCACCCAAACGACCTGATTTGGGCTCAACCAAAAATCATAAGACCAAACCCACATCCAGCTCTGACTCAGACTCAAGGGACAAAAAGAAGAAAAAGGCTTCTGAAGTTGAGTTGACCTATTTACCCTTTCCTGAGGCCTTAAAGAAAGAGTCACAAAAGAAAAAAATGACTTGCACACCTAAAGAGGTGGTTTTATTAGCTAACATAAGTGCATTTGTTTCTGGCACTATACCACCCAAAATGACTGACCCTGGAAAACCCTTCATATCTTGTGCCATAAAGGGATTCACCTTCAACAAAGCCCTTGTGGATCTAGGGTCTTCCATTAGCTTGATTCCAACCGCCCTTTTTGACCGCACCAAACTTGGAGATCTGCACCACACACCTGTCACCATTAGAATGGCAGATGGCTCCATCAAACTACCGAAGGGTGTAGTTCAGGATGTGATTATTAAAGTGCAAGGTCTTAGCTTTCCAGTCAATTTTATTGTCTTGGACATGAATATATCGGAGAAGCTAAGTAATTCACCCATTATTCTGGGTCGGCCTTTCTTGGCTACGACCAATGCACGGATTGACTGTTACTCAGGATGTATGGAGGTGAGTAGCGGCAATGAGAAGATTCACTTTGATATGTATGCAGCCACTAAGAAAACAAAGTCAGGGTACTTTCTGGATGATATGGAAAGTGAGTTGGAGGGTAATTCGGAAGGAACTATGGCAATTGACACCTGGGTAGAACCACACGACCCGAATCAACAATCCACTAGATCACATAAGTCACCCTCCCTACCAGATCAAATCACTGATAATATGGTTGACTATCTTGATCGACCTAGCCCAATTCAAACCCCTGCCCCTTGCAATAAATCCCAGATTACTCAATTGATCAAAATGATTCATGAAATAAAAGAAGCTAGTGCAAGAGAATATGATGATATAAGGAAAGAGCTTCATAGAATCTGGGATGAGCAACAAAAACCAGAAATGTTTGAATCTGGGTCAGGTGTGTACCGATTTGCGATTCGGTGGTGGTTATGCAGGATTTGTTGATCAAACACCTGAGGTGGATGATATTGATAACCCTATGGAAGCTGAGAATAGAGATTTATTTGAGAATCTTGATCTTGATATAGGGCCTGAGTACCAATCATTTCATTTTGAGGAACCAAGCATTAAGGGACCTGAATATAATTTTGTTGTATTTGAGAATACCCATGGAGACATTGATGAATTAATTCAAATGATCTCATACACGGAGCAACAAAATCAAAAAGACTGTAACAACTCAATCAATGATTCAGCCCATTCCATTTTCATGGAGGGACTCACTACTAAATCTAATGCCCAACTTCATCTAAGTAAGAAGAAGGAAATATCCCCTTATGAAATAGATATTCAAGAAATTGAAAGATTATTGGGGATAACATATGATGAGTTATCAGAGGAAGCTAGGAATTTTGGGGAATCATGTGATAATTGGGAATTGGCATCGGACAATTTGGAAGAGATAAAAGAAGAAGATGAGACCCAAACATCTTTGGTAGAGACAGAGACTGATCACTGGACCTTGATTTCCAGATCTGACCACACTACTTGGGTCATGCCTTCCATTCATTATCAGGACCCATATGATTTCACCCCACACAACTCCACCCATACCCCTACCACCCACATTCTCCACCAACTCTTCGGGATGCCTTCACCTTCATTCCTTCCAGGCACCCGTATTTATCTGTCTTTCTTCTGTAGCATCTGGCTGCAGATAATCCAAGCCCCATCTACATATTTCCCGATTATTTGGACTTGGAATTCATGGACAGCTAGTTCGCATTTGCGGTCCGCTGTTGGCCAATGAGACTAAAATTCTTATCATTTTACTCGCCATTCTCAATACTATATTGGTATATCCTTTTTGAGTGTATGCCCTGCTGGAGGCGTTAATCTCAGCACTTATATATAGCATATTTTATTTGGCATATTTTCCTGCATATTCAATTTCAGGTGTTGGAATAAGTAGAATGTCAAAATTCAGGAGCCATTCCAGGTGAATTCTACCTAGTTACTCCCTGTCTTAATTTATTTTTCGTTATATTCATGCATGAGGACATGCAAGAAAGTAGGCATGGGGGGGTAGTAATTGTAAACTGAAAATTTTTCTGCCAAAACTTAGGAAAAACCTTTCGTACATCATGCTAATTGCACTTTAGGGTCTTTAAATTAAGAACAACCGACTCCACCTCCAATGCTCGCATTGGAGCTAAAAATCATTCGCAACAGCCACTTTCGACTCATCCACTCACCTTTTCGTTCTAAATTTATTGCCAAGCTGAATGTAACCTGAATTAGGGAAATCTTCGAAGAGCAACTTTTGAAGGGTTATACATAGCATATATACATATTGCATTCATGAATAAGATTATTTTATTAAGAGAATGCATTAGGGATTTTATCCTCTAGCTGAGTCCTGTAATCTGGAATCCAGCACAACTTTTCACACACACATAGAATTTGCAATGGATTCATGGTGAAGGTTGATAAACATCTTTAGTCTGTTGAGAAGAAGCAATGCTTCTTCTCCTGAACCCTTGGACAGTGTTTTGGGAGTCAGGCAGATTTTCTTCCAAAAATCCACCAAATAGTGTGAGATGAGAGTAGAGTATACTGGTGCTCTAAGATTAGTGCAAGGAATCTGGAATCCTAGATAATTAGGTGATGATACTTAGAGATTAGGATAGTTTTCGCTCTCGGTTCTAGCATATATATTTTTCTGTGAAATATTGAGAGCCACTGAATAAGGCAAATACGCGGAGAGCGAGTTTTCATAAAACTAGGGCTAAGGTGGATGGTTACGACCATTCTTTACGGAATCCTCGGCTGAAGCAGGGTATTGATGTCAAGGTCAAAAATGCACCGTCCTATCCGTCTCTCTCGGTGCTGTGAGTAGGCACTTCCACCAAATAAGCCACCCAATGTCTCTTGAGTACCACCAATCCCTAATAATGCCTCCTCAATAAAGTTCATGGATGTATGCCAGTTGTGTTATGCTGAAAAACAAAATAAAGAAAAAAAGAGAAAAAGAAAAAGAAAAAGAAAAAGAATGATGAAAAGAAAGAAAATTTGAAAAAAAAAAACTTAGAAAAAGAAGAAAAAAAAAATTGGAAGAAGGAGAAAAAGAGTTTGTGAATATTTAGTATTTATTTCATTTGCATTGAGGCAATACCACCAAACAAATTTGAGACCCACCAAATAAGGCCTTAACCTATTTTTCCGCTTTTCTGACCGCCCGAATACTGGCTAAGGAATTCTGACTTAGTGTTAGGGTTATGAGAACTCAATTAAAGTGTTAATGCCAAGTGAGACCACCAAATACGGATCATATGTGTGAATTTGGTGAGATTGTGAGCTCTAAGAAAAATAAAGAAAAGAAAAGAAAAGAAAAAGAAAAAGAGAATGAATATAAAGGAACCAAAAGAGAGCGTAGTTTTTCTCGTCTTGCTCTGAGTGGAGTTACTTAATAATTTGGGAATCTAGATTCTATAGTACTAATCTCTATGTAGCATCAGTCGAGAGTGAAACACCAAATATATAATCTTTTCACTTTAAGACCCTCTACCTAAGCTTAAAGCCGGGTGGAATTCATAGAATATCTTGAATACCCCGAGGGAAGAAGTTAGCCTATCCCACCAGAATTTTTACTAGGGGTCAAAGTACAGGCTTTAGAGGTGAATCAGGTCTTTCACTCGAATACGTTGCAAAAGCTACCTTTCACATTTGTCTGGATTTCTAGAACATAGGATGAAAACAAAAAGGAGAAAAATCTCTAGGCATACACTTGATAAAATAATCAATCCCTTAGGTACCCTTATGTGAATAATTTAGTCTTGCATTTGCTAGGGACTAGCAAAGTTTAGGCATGGGGGCATGATTGCACAGCAATCATGGGTCCTAATCAACCTAAATAATGTCTGAACCTATCTTAAATTGTGGATATTGCACTCATATCTTGCATATCATGCATTGCATCAGTCTATTTAGAATAAGATGAGATATCCTGCTAATTAATGGTTTTTATTGTTATTTACAGATAATAAAGTGATCCAGGATGGGGATAGTGCAATAAAGCAATAAAGGAAGAAGAAGACTGATCTAGATAAAAGGAGTGAGGAGGATAGCCTTATCCCTACCCTTAGAAACCCAAGGACAGCCTTCCCAAATCCAAAACAACCTCCATTAGGGCACCTTAGCCTCGAAACCCAAACATGGATAGCACTATCCATGTTCCTATCCCTCTCCCAAACACTTAGGAACCAAAACCAACCTTAGAAAACATAAAACCCACTCTCCAGCACCTTTTAGGACGTCCAGACATCTAGCTGGACATCTGATTTCTTCAGAATAACAATCCAGGAAGCCAAAACTCATACTGACACAGAATTAGACATCTAATTTAGTGTACAGACATCCAATTTTGTAGTATAAGATGTCTGACCACTATCCTAGACGTTTGATAATGCTGTCTGGTTCCTGATTTTGGTGTTGGAAGCCCTAGCTTGCCTATTTTGACCTAGGAACCCCACTGGACACCCTAGGAAACCTAAGTAGAGACCTCCTAAGCCTAGTCCACTATCCATATCCCTACTTGTCCTATCCCGAACACAATTGAGCCATCCCATACCTAATGGGGTGCATCTACAGTTGATTGGGTGCACACGAGCCCAATTAGATCCACCCAGGATCTAATTAACTCATACCTATTAGGGTTACCCTAGCCTAATCACATGCACACATCTAACTAGACTTGACCTAGACCTAATTAGGTTCACTCCTACCCAATTAGACTTTCCTAAGCCTAATTAGGTCCACACCCACTTAATCCAGATTGACCCAACCTATTTAGCACCTAATCCTACCAAAACCCACAACCTAGCCCTATGAAAAACACACACCCACACACACACGCACACCTTCCCATTTTACTCCTAGCCCAAACCCATGCACACTCTCTTGGAAACCCTAACAACTTGTGTCAAACCTAGATCCAAAAATTGTGGCATTGGCTATTTTTGGAGCCACCAAAAGTGGCAACCAAATGGAGCCTTCCATAAAGGGCAAAGAGAGAGCTACGAAATTGGACCCTCTCCATACACTCTCCCATCCATACTCTCCACTCTAAACTTGCTTCCACCCTCCAAAACCTTAAGGCCATCCTCCTCATCCTCCTCCAAGGCTCCATGGACAGCTAGCTAGAGAAGCTTCTCTCCAAAGCTTCAAGGATGGCCATTGGTAGAGAAAGGGAGCAACACCCTCATCTCTCCACTTGGGTGCACTAGCCCCCATCTTCTTCTTGGATGGCCATGAAGGCTCACCCATAGCCTCTTGTGGTCGGCCATCTCTTTTGGTAGGCGTGTAGATGGGTTTGCACACCCAAGGTCTAGCCTACACCCTCACACAAGGCCGATGGCCCTAGTGGCAACTTTCCGGCGTGAGGGATTTTCTTCTATTTATATGCTTTCTAGTGTAAATGATGTGTGATAATTTTTTATGCATAAATAATTTCACGATGTTTCTGTGATTGATTGTCCTCATGTTTGCTTGCCTATATGACACTTTGGTTTGTTCACACCATGCACGGCCACCATGGCTTCATTTAGATGCATATAGTCACTTAGGTTTTTGCTAGTTTATCTAGATCTAGGTTTCAATTCGCTTTTCAAAATAAAAAAATCAAAAACACAAAAGGACAAAAATAGTAGCTTAGGTTAGGTTTAGGTTATAAAAGCTGATCCAAATCTCGATTCATTTTCACGCCTCCCAGAGACGAACGACTAGGACTCAAGTTTTAAAAAGAATAAAGATCTATGAGAGTTTCATTATCACAAATATCTTTGACGAGTGGTTTTTGCGACTATACTACGATTTCCAACGATTTCAAAATACGTGATTTCCACGCATCGTCAAATGGTGCCGTTGCCGAAGAGGTAACACGTGAGTTTAGATTTGGATTTGCTTAACTTCTATTTTTTTTTATTTTAGGGTGTCAAGATGAGGATCTGCGCATACATTGACCCATGGTGAAGACCGCAGGTATCTTCTTCGTCCTCTAGTTTATTGCTTCCTTAGGTCAGAAAGAAAAAAGAAAAAAAAAGAAAAAAAAATATATATTTAGATATAAATTCAAATTCAAAATTTCAGATCTAAATTAAAAAAAAAAATCATTTTCTTTGGTGTGTGTTTTAACTTGGAAACTATTTAAACACACCAAAATCAGATTTGAAAATTCGGCCAACAAATATTGATGATTTTTAAAAATTTATTACTGTGAAATTAGAAGTCCAAAAATCTTGGGATTCGGTTTGGTATTAATTTTTCAAACTAGCTTTCCAGTGCCATCTTTTATTTGGAAAAATTATCACTATAAAAATTTTAAAAATTCATACAGTGGAAAGGGGTCAGAATAGTCTGCACTCTGATTTTTTATAAATTTAAACGTTAATTCTATCCTTTACATAAATCAGATATCTTTGAAATTTATGGGGTTGGAAAGCCACTAAAACCTAGTTTTTTCTATGAATTTTCAAGAATTTTTGGATTTTTTTCTATACTTTTTCAAACTACACTTCTCGAAGGGGGTCCATCTGGTCTGTTTGACCCTCTGGAACATAAAAATTCGTGAAAAATTGTACGAAGCAGTAAAAATATTGAAAAGATATTCCCTGAAAAATTTATTGAAAAATTAAGATCTCTAACAAATTTCATATTATTTTTCTTCAGTTATTGATCTGGGAGTGATTTCAAGTTAGACTAAGGTCTGACTGCAGATTTTAGAAGCACAAACCCTAGGTAATTCACATTAGGGTTTAAATTTAGAGACTCAAAACAAACCTTTTTTAGCTTGATTTGGGTGTGATTGCATTAGAAGGGATTTGAGGTGAAGACTATCTCTTATCTTTTTTCGCATCTTCTCTCAAATGTCCATGAACCCATATCATTCTTTTGACCCTCGGGGTCCTCCATCTCCCAACCCAACCATGATTTCGACTCCTCCTGGTTAGGAGACTCATCCTAACCAGCTGAGATATGATTATCCTTATCCCCCAGCTTATTTAGAACCTGAATCTCATGGATCTAACCCTTATCTAGATCAGAACCAATTGAAATCCATAGTTGCTGAATTCCGGGAATATAACAAGAACTATACAGATCAATGTGCCAAGCTTCTGGAGCAAATTAGACGATCTCAGGCACAATCTCAATCTTATCACTCCTCCCAGGGACAAGAGACTTGGAACAACCAGCCTAGTGGGTCTAGTGACCCATATTTTGGAACCACTAGCTATTCTACTGATTCTTGCTACCATGGGGAGGCATCCTGGACTCAGCCAACCCAAAAGGCACCTTTGGACCTAATCCATGATCTGGGTAGATCAATTAAGGAATGCACTATTTTTGATACACCTGTACCTGATGAGATATCTCTAATCAATTGGAATAATGGATCACAAGTACAGGACCACATAGCAGGTTCTCAATCAACTCCCTCTGCAGTCAGCCCCACTCAGGGTGATACACCTATTGATTCATATCCAAATTTGTATAACCCTGAGTGGAGAAACAATCCTGATCTTTCATGGCCACCACAGAGACTGACTCAAACTGAACATCAATCTAGGCCAGCCCAATACTCCACTCAATCCACTTTAGGGCAACCATCTAGTCCAGCCCAACCCGCAGCCACCCTTGAAGATATCATGAACATTTTGTTGGACTTTGATAAGAAAAATGAAGAAAGGCTGACTAAATTGGAAAATCGTGTGAAATCTCAAGGGGATCAATTCAAGAGACTTCAAGAATCACTCTATCCCCGAATGCAAATGCCTTTTCACTCCTATTCTCCACCTATTCTTCCGACCCCTCCTCCAATCTATCAAACATGCCCTTGTGCAGGGGTCAAATTTGTGGCCTCTAAAAGGAAGAGAAAAGCTAAGAGCCCACCCAAACGACCTGATTTGGGCTCAACCAAAAATCATAAGACCAAACCCACATCCAGCTCTGACTCAGACTCAAGGGACAAAAAGAAGAAAAAGGCTTCTGAAGTTGAGTTGACCTATTTACCCTTTCCTGAGGCCTTAAAGAAAGAGTCACAAAAGAAAAAAATGACTTGCACACCTAAAGAGGTGGTTTTATTAGCTAACATAAGTGCATTTGTTTCTGGCACTATACCACCCAAAATGACTGACCCTGGAAAACCCTTCATATCTTGTGCCATAAAGGGATTCACCTTCAACAAAGCCCTTGTGGATCTAGGGTCTTCCATTAGCTTGATTCCAACCGCCCTTTTTGACCGCACCAAACTTGGAGATCTGCACCACACACCTGTCACCATTAGAATGGCAGATGGCTCCATCAAACTACCGAAGGGTGTAGTTCAGGATGTGATTATTAAAGTGCAAGGTCTTAGCTTTCCAGTCAATTTTATTGTCTTGGACATGAATATATCGGAGAAGCTAAGTAATTCACCCATTATTCTGGGTCGGCCTTTCTTGGCTACGACCAATGCACGGATTGACTGTTACTCAGGATGTATGGAGGTGAGTAGCGGCAATGAGAAGATTCACTTTGATATGTATGCAGCCACTAAGAAAACAAAGTCAGGGTACTTTCTGGATGATATGGAAAGTGAGTTGGAGGGTAATTCGGAAGGAACTATGGCAATTGACACCTGGGTAGAACCACACGACCCGAATCAACAATCCACTAGATCACATAAGTCACCCTCCCTACCAGATCAAATCACTGATAATATGGTTGACTATCTTGATCGACCTAGCCCAATTCAAACCCCTGCCCCTTGCAATAAATCCCAGATTACTCAATTGATCAAAATGATTCATGAAATAAAAGAAGCTAGTGCAAGAGAATATGATGATATAAGGAAAGAGCTTCATAGAATCTGGGATGAGCAACAAAAACCAGAAATGTTTGAATCTGGGTCAGGTGTGTACCGATTTGCGATTCGGTGGTGGTTATGCAGGATTTTGTTGATCAAACACCTGAGGTGGATGATATTGATAACCCTATGGAAGCTGAGAATAGAGATTTATTTGAGAATCTTGATCTTGATATAGGGCCTGAGTACCAATCATTTCATTTTGAGGAACCAAGCATTAAGGGACCTGAATATAATTTTGTTGTATTTGAGAATACCCATGGAGACATTGATGAATTAATTCAAATGATCTCATACACGGAGCAACAAAATCAAAAAGACTGTAACAACTCAATCAATGATTCAGCCCATTCCATTTTCATGGAGGGACTCACTACTAAATCTAATGCCCAACTTCATCTAAGTAAGAAGAAGGAAATATCCCCTTATGAAATAGATATTCAAGAAATTGAAAGATTATTGGGGATAACATATGATGAGTTATCAGAGGAAGCTAGGAATTTTGGGGAATCATGTGATAATTGGGAATTGGCATCGGACAATTTGGAAGAGATAAAAGAAGAAGATGAGACCCAAACATCTTTGGTAGAGACAGAGACTGATCACTGGACCTTGATTTCCAGATCTGACCACACTACTTGGGTCATGCCTTCCATTCATTATCAGGACCCATATGATTTCACCCCACACAACTCCACCCATACCCCTACCACCCACATTCTCCACCAACTCTTCGGGATGCCTTCACCTTCATTCCTTCCAGGCACCCGTATTTATCTGTCTTTCTTCTGTAGCATCTGGCTGCAGATAATCCAAGCCCCATCTACATATTTTCCCGATTATTTGGACTTGGAATTCATGGACAGCTAGTTCGCATTTGCGGTCCGCTGTTGGCCAATGAGACTAAAATTCTTATCATTTTACTCGCCATTCTCAATACTATATTGGTATATCCTTTTTGAGTGTATGCCCTGCTGGAGGCGTTAATCTCAGCACTTATATATAGCATATTTTATTTGGCATATTTTCCTGCATATTCAATTTCAGGTGTTGGAATAAGTAGAATGTCAAAATTCAGGAGCCATTCCAGGTGAATTCTACCTAGTTACTCCCTGTCTTAATTTATTTTTCGTTATATTCATGCATGAGGACATGCAAGAAAGTAGGCATGGGGGGGTAGTAATTGTAAACTGAAAATTTTTCTGCCAAAACTTAGGAAAAACCTTTCGTACATCATGCTAATTGCACTTTAGGGTCTTTAAATTAAGAACAACCGACTCCACCTCCAATGCTCGCATTGGAGCTAAAAATCATTCGCAACAGCCACTTTCGACTCATCCACTCACCTTTTCGTTCTAAATTTATTGCCAAGCTGAATGTAACCTGAATTAGGGAAATCTTCGAAGAGCAACTTTTGAAGGGTTATACATAGCATATATACATATTGCATTCATGAATAAGATTATTTTATTAAGAGAATGCATTAGGGATTTTATCCTCTAGCTGAGTCCTGTAATCTGGAATCCAGCACAACTTTTCACACACACATAGAATTTGCAATGGATTCATGGTGAAGGTTGATAAACATCTTTAGTCTGTTGAGAAGAAGCAATGCTTCTTCTCCTGAACCCTTGGACAGTGTTTTGGGAGTCAGGCAGATTTTCTTCCAAAAATCCACCAAATAGTGTGAGATGAGAGTAGAGTATACTGGTGCTCTAAGATTAGTGCAAGGAATCTGGAATCCTAGATAATTAGGTGATGATACTTAGAGATTAGGATAGTTTTCGCTCTCGGTTCTAGCATATATATTTTTCTGTGAAATATTGAGAGCCACTGAATAAGGCAAATACGCGGAGAGCGAGTTTTCATAAAACTAGGGCTAAGGTGGATGGTTACGACCATTCTTTACGGAATCCTCGGCTGAAGCAGGGTATTGATGTCAAGGTCAAAAATGCACCGTCCTATCCGTCTCTCTCGGTGCTGTGAGTAGGCACTTCCACCAAATAAGCCACCCAATGTCTCTTGAGTACCACCAATCCCTAATAATGCCTCCTCAATAAAGTTCATGGATGTATGCCAGTTGTGTTATGCTGAAAAACAAAATAAAGAAAAAAAGAGAAAAAGAAAAAGAAAAAGAAAAAGAATGATGAAAAGAAAGAAAATTTGAAAAAAAAAAACTTAGAAAAAGAAGAAAAAAAAAATTGGAAGAAGGAGAAAAAGAGTTTGTGAATATTTAGTATTTATTTCATTTGCATTGAGGCAATACCACCAAACAAATTTGAGACCCACCAAATAAGGCCTTAACCTATTTTTCCGCTTTTCTGACCGCCCGAATACTGGCTAAGGAATTCTGACTTAGTGTTAGGGTTATGAGAACTCAATTAAAGTGTTAATGCCAAGTGAGACCACCAAATACGGATCATATGTGTGAATTTGGTGAGATTGTGAGCTCTAAGAAAAATAAAGAAAAGAAAAGAAAAGAAAAAGAAAAAGAGAATGAATATAAAGGAACCAAAAGAGAGCGTAGTTTTTCTCGTCTTGCTCTGAGTGGAGTTACTTAATAATTTGGGAATCTAGATTCTATAGTACTAATCTCTATGTAGCATCAGTCGAGAGTGAAACACCAAATATATAATCTTTTCACTTTAAGATCCTCTACCTAAGCTTAAAGCCGGGTGGAATTCATAGAATATCTTGAATACCCCGAGGGAAGAAGTTAGCCTATCCCACCAGAATTTTTACTAGGGGTCAAAGTACAGGCTTTAGAGGTGAATCAGGTCTTTCACTCGAATACGTTGCAAAAGCTACCTTTCACATTTGTCTGGATTTCTAGAACATAGGATGAAAACAAAAAGGAGAAAAATCTCTAGGCATACACTTGATAAAATAATCAATCCCTTAGGTACCCTTATGTGAATAATTTAGTCTTGCATTTGCTAGGGACTAGCAAAGTTTAGGCATGGGGGCATGATTGCACAGCAATCATGGGTCCTAATCAACCTAAATAATGTCTGAACCTATCTTAAATTGTGGATATTGCACTCATATCTTGCATATCATGCATTGCATCAGTCTATTTAGAATAAGATGAGATGTCCTGCTAATTAATGATTTTTATTGCTATTTACAGATAATAAAGTGATCCAGGATGGGGATAGTGCAATAAAGCAATAAAGGAAGAAGAAGACTGATCTAGATAAAAGGAGTGAGGAGGATAGCCTTATCCCTACCCTTAGAAACCCAAGGACAGCCTTCCCAAACCCAAAATAACCTCCATTAGGGCACCTTAGCCTCGAAACCCAAACATGGATAGCACTATCCATGTTCCTATCCCTCTCCCAAACACTTAGGAACCAAAACCAACCGTAGAAAACATAAAACCCACTCTCCAGCACCTTTTAGGACGTCCAGACATCTGGCTAGACATCTGATTTCTGCAGAATAGCAATCCAGGAAGCCAAAACTCATACTGACATAGAATTGGACATCTAATTTAGTCTCCAGACGTCCAATTTTGTAGTATAAGACGTCTGACCACTATCCTGGACGTTTGATACTACTGTCTGGTTCCTGATTTTGGTGTTGGAAGCCCTAGCTTGCCTATTTCGACATAGGAACCCCACCGGACGCCCTAGGAAACCTAAGTAGAGACCTCCTAAGCCTAGTCCACTATCCATAGCCCTACTTGTCCTATCCCCAACCCAGTTGAACTATCCCATACCTAATTGGGTGCATCTACAGTTGATTGGGTGCACACGAGCCCAATTAGATCCACCCAAGATCTAATTAACTCATACCTATTAGGGTTACCCTAACCTAATCACATGCACACATCTAACTAGACTTGACCTAGACCTAATTAGGTTCACTCCTACCCAATTATACTTTCCTAAGCCTAATTAGGTCCACGCCCCCTTAATCCAGATTGACCCAACCTATTTAGCAGCTAATCCTACCAAAACCCACAACCTTGCCCTACGAAAAACACACACCCACACACACACGCACACCTTTCCATTTTACTCCTAGCCCAAACCCATGCATACTCTGTTGGAAACCCTAACAACTTGTGTCAAACCTAGATCCAAAAATTGTGGCATTGGCTATTTTTGGAGACACCAAAAGTGGCAACCAAATGTAGCCTTCCATAAAGGGCAAAGAGAGAGCTACGAAATTGGACCCTCTCCATACACTCTCCCATCCATACTCTCCACTCTAAACTTGCTTCCACCCTCCAAAACCTTAAGGCCATCCTCCTCATCCTCCTCCAAGGCTCCATGGATAGCTAGCTAGAGAAGCTTCTCTTCAAAGCTTCAAGGACGACCATTGGTAGAGAAAGGGAGCAACACCCTCCTCTCTCCACTTAGGTGCATTGGCCCACATATTCTTCTTCTTGGACGGCCATGAAGGCTCACCCATAGCCTCTTGTGACCAGCCATCTCTTTTGGTAGGCGTGTAGACGGGTTTGCACACCCAAGGTCTAGCCTACACCCTCACACAAGGCTGATGGCCCTAGTGGCAACTTTCCGGTGTGAGGGATTTTTTTCTATTTATATGCTTTCTAGTGTAAATGATGTGTGATAATTTTTTATGCATAAATAATTTCATGATGTTTCTGTGATTGATTGTCCTCATGTTTGCTTGCCTATATGACACTTTGGTTTGTTCACACCATGCACGGCCACCATGGCTTCATTTAGATGCACATAGTCACTTAGGTTTTTGATAGTTTATCTAGATCTAGGTTTCAATTCGCTTTTCGAAATAAAAAAATCAAAAACACAAAAAGACAAAAATAGTAGCTTAGGTTAGATTTAGGTTATAAAAGCTGATCCAAATCTCGATTCGTTTTCACTCCTCCCAGAGACGAACGACCAGAACTCAAGGTTTAAAAAGAATAAAGATCTATGAGAGTTTCATTATCACAAATATCTTTGACGAGTGGTTTTTGCGACTATACTACGATTTCCAACGATTTCAAAATACGCGATTTCCACGCATCGTCAGTGTTACTCAAGGCAAGGCAAGCTCCAGCTGCCTTGATTTGGCATTCCATACTACAGTAGTCGCACACAGGTGCACGAGAAGAAGATCGCGTGGATAGTCCCACATCGACAAACGCAGAACCCGCGACTACACATAAAGGGATTTTGTCACCCGACCCCTCACCCAAGACACGAGGGTCGGGTCCCCAGCCACCCTTACCCACTTAACCCGCCTCTACACTCCTCGCTTGCAACCCATTCCCACAAGCCTGGTCTTGTTCACGCCCGGTTACCTGACCGATTACCCGATTAAGCCAGGTCTTTGAGAGAAAGAAGAAGAGAAAGAGAGGGGGGGTTTTTCCCTTCTGCTCTCTCTACACTTAGCTGATCCTGAGGCCTTTTCCTATGTGCTATGGTGTTGTGGTTGCCTCTCCCTTGAGGCATGAAGAAACGAGGCCTTTGCCTCTTCTGTTGGAGCTTCAATGCTACATACTGTTGAGATATTTAATTTAGTTGACGTGGTATATTTGGTTGAGAATTACTATTCAAATATTTGAGATACTTGAGCTTAATATTAGGGGTTAATTTGGTGATTCAAATCATCATTTTAACCCATTCTTTTTGCACTGTGACACTTGATTTCATATATATAACATTGAGTAGTTCTAAATAAAGTTTTGATCATAATTTCTTATATTTCTTGTGATTAGTGAGATTGAATTACCATTAATTGCTCCCTGTGTTCAACCTTAGACTCTTATGATTCTGAGTTATAAATTTAAATGATTTGAGCAATTTTGTCCTATACTATGACACATCTCTTTAACAACAACCAATTGGCTTAAACATTGCCCTCAAGTGCTATTAGGTCTAGAGAAGGTGAGGTTTCACCACCAAGTCAGTAGAACAAGAGGTAGAGTAAGGAAAGGAAACTAGAGGGAAGAAAGATCAACTTGAGAAATGTAAGTAGGGAGCTGATCCTTTGCACGTGAGACTTGAGGGGTGCTTAAGTAGCCAAAGGAGTGATTCCAATCACTGCAAGGTGAGATTAGACGGGATTAGGGTGTATGGTGGGGATGAGCTAAGAGGATGGTGGGAAGCTTTTGGATGAAATCTAACCATAGGATGGGATATGAGAGGCGAGGTGATGCTATGCGCAGGCGTGCAAGAAGATTGGATTGAGATTGATCGTTGGATGATTGGTTCAAGGAAACGACGGCCCAGATGGGCTCTATTCTTTGGATGCACAGCACACCTCGCGCATCAGGTGTGTTGGTGACTTTGCAACATAGGTCCAAAAAGGGCGAAACGGTGGAAAATGTGCGCTCAAACACATTAATGGCAAAAATCAATGCGGAGCGATCCAAAATGCTAACACAAAGGTCCTTGGCGACTTTCAAACAAGTCCCTGGATGTTTAAATGTGAATAAAATGTAAGGAAATGGAGGACCTATATGTAAAGTCATTAATATAAGGTCCTTATGATGTCTAAATGCAATGGAATTTTTATTGAAGCTCAATTGAACATTTAAGAGGGTAATTCAACCCTTAATTTGTACTTTTGAACTCAATATATGTTTAATTTGCAATTGGATCATCAGATTACACTTGTGAATAGAATATCTCATTAATTGACCTAATCGTGCATTTTTAACATCAATTTGATGCTTTAAGCCATTTCTGTTATTTTTCACATTTAACATATTTCTTGTGTTAATTATGTAGTGTTTAACCTAGTTTCTAGCTTGACTTGGGCATTTTAGTTATGATGAGCTACACCTCATCACCTGTTACCTGGGGGTTAGAATTCCTATTGTTTGTCATGAAGTGCTTCTAAATTTGTGTAAGTGTGTGTGGTACTAAGAGTTGATAATCAAAAATTTAACTTCTAAATTAAATTGTTAGATGTAAATTTTATGCACAAAAAATGAAAACCCTAAACATTAAACACTAACCTTAAAATACAAAAGCCAAAGCCAAAATAAACCTGAAGCCTTAAATCGAAAACATAAATCAAAAGTCGTAAACCTAAAAAACCTAAATCAAAAATCCTAACTCCAAAACCTAAACCTAAATTTAAATTAAATTTTTATAACTAAACTTCATAAAAAAACCCCTAAACCCTAAACACTAAACTATAAATTTTAAATCCAAACCCTAAACACTAAACACTAAATTTAAAACCTAAACTTGAAATCCAAAACCCTAAACTCTAAACTCAAAAACCTAAATCCAAAACCCTAAACAATACACACAAAACCTTAAATCCAAAACCCTAAACCCAACACCCAAAATCCAAAACCCTAAACTCTAAACCCTAAATGTTATCCGTCTGCTAAGGCCTAGCACTGACCACAACATGCTGGCACCCGCACACGTGACCAGCCGCCCAAGCTACTCTGCGGATTCACATCGAATCCATGCATAATCAATCTGTGACCCCACATTTAACATGAGATTTGACATGAAAAAATTAAATATGTGGGTGCACCGCACATTTAAATCAAACAACACAAATAATGTTAACATGTAGGCACACCCTACAATTATACATGCATTTACTTAATATCACAAAATTATAACTTCATACAAGTTATTAAAATAAAAGAGAGGCAAATTAATTATCTTAAATTTACATGAAAATTTCTTCTAACCTAATTAGAAGCAAATTATTTTAACATGCAATTTACTTCTAACTTAATTACATGTAAATTAAACAAAAATAAATTTAGATGCAAATTAATTCATATTCAACAATTCACAACTACATAAATTTACAGGAAAATAAATTGAAACATGTAATTACTTTCATAAAATTAACAACTAAATAAAATAAAATAATGTGGGAGGAGCGGGGGCAAGGGCAGCAGCGGCAGGGGTGTGAGGGGGCAGTAGTGTTGTGTGTGCGGTGTGAGGGAGTGGTAGTAAAGTGGAGGTGAAGGAGGAGGCGATATCGGCGAGGTTGAGGTGACAGCGAATATGACAAGGATGATGCGGATGAGGTCGACATAAACGAGGATAATGGCACGGAGCTTGGTGGCGCGGCGATCAGAGGAGAAGAGCTCGTTGGAGGAGGAGAAGGCCGATCGTTGCATGAAAGTATCTTGACCTTTAGCGATGGTTTCAATAAACCATTGGATCTATGTATCAAGTATGAACGGCTCCTATTTAGCGAGTTCATCGTGTGAATAGTATCAGGTGAGGAGAATGCTTCTAGGTGTATTGGGAAATTTATACTCAAGCCAAAAGGGGTAAACCAGTAGAAATTTTATGTAGGTGCTGTTTAAGCGATAAATCAGTGTTTTAAGATTGTCGTGTTGTAGTATAGCCAAAATAGCGCTTAAACAAATAAATTTTGTTACTCGAAAAGGTTTTGAGGTCGAACACAGGGAGCAATATGGAATTTAAAGCTTAAGATCACAATTTAAATCAAGAATAAATATTGCAATAACAGTAATGTTAGAATCAATATGCAAAAAGAATGGAGTAAAATGGTGATTTAAATCACCAATTACTCCTTATAAATAACACTTAAATCAATGTCTCAAATATATGTAATCAAAGTATCAGACGTTTTAAGTAGCCATGTGCTACAGTGCTAAGATTTTTATTCTTCTTCTTTTCTCTTCTCTTGTTTTTTGCTTCTCTTCTGTGGCTTCTTCTTCTTCTTCTTTTCTTCTTCTCTTCTTCTCTATTTCTTCCTCTGTTGCTATGAGTCCTCTCCTTCTTCTTCTTCTCTATTCAACCACTTCACACAGGGGAGGGGCTTCTTGAATTGGCTAAGTGTTAGCCAATACTCTCTGCAGCAAAACCCTCCCCCTACCCCGTGCAATCTCTCCTTCCCTTTCTCTCTTAGGCTCCGTCCTCCCAAGGCCTTTCTCAGGATATCGAGTTATCGGGCACACGCGCACCCGAGATTAGGGCTACTGGCATGGGTGGTAGCCGAGGGGTAGGCTTTAGGTAGGTCGGGTGTACCAGGTCCACGGAGGAGAGGTCATGAATGAGGCACGTGAGGGGTGTGAGGGACCTCACCCCTTGTGTCTGAGGCGATAAGCTGATGGCAGAAATTCAATATATACCCTTAGCTCTTCTACAAACGATGTGGGACTAAATGTCCCTCTTTCTTTGCATGTGCTTACAACTATGAGGATCTTCCAATTGGCATCACAACTCACCTTGAAGTCCCCGATTGAGGACCTGGAGAGGGTCCTGGAGTGAAACCGTGTCTCCTGGAGCTAAGACCTGGACCTTGCATAGCTAGAACACCACGAACACGGTCGGAGAAGACAACGTGGTGACGGAGCTCCGGCCTAGAACCTGAAATAGAGAATAAGGCCTTTCAGCCATGTTAAAACACCTCAGAAGGTTTGCAGGATGTTGGCGAATGTAATGGTAGTGGTTTCGTGGAGGATGAAGGTGCGTGGTGGTCGGACGGAATCGAAGAAGGTGGTCGGTGATGGGTTTGTTTGGGGGGTCGTTTAAGTGGAGGGAATGGGAAATAAAGATGGGGGTTCAGTGCAGATGGATGAGGTTGAGCTCGTGGGAGTGTTGGAGAGGCGTATGGAGCGGTTGAGCGATGGGAGTGCTTCACCAGAGGAGTGGTCGGACGTAGAAGGGACAACGGTGAACGGGTGGTAGCATGGTCGAAATTGAGTGCGGATGAGATGAAAAATGAAGTAGAGGAGGTAAGGGGCTTGTCTAGGTAGTTGGTAGATGGAGGGGAGTTGAGGTGGTGCCGATTGCGGTATGGTCGGTGTCGGGGAAGAAAACTACTTCGATGAGTGGTGAACGGCGAGGATGAAGGAGATAGGGGGGTCGGCAGGTGCTGCTCGATGCAAAAGAAGGCAAGGAGGAAGAGTCTGTCGTTTGTATTATGATCAGACAGCGAGGTGAGGCAAGGAAGGTCGTCGAAGCTTGAAGAGCAATTCGTTCGTAGGAGTAGAGAGGAATTTGAGGGTTTCTTTGGTCGAATTCAAGCTTGAGAGATTCGGTATGACAAGGGGATGCTTTTATACACCTCAGGAGGACGGTTAGAGCTTGGGAAGCAAGCTTCCCAAGCTTGAAAATCTCGCCAGAGTTTGGGAATTCCTTGATACCCAAATCTCTCATGTGTTCACATGAGAGATTGGGTAGGTTTTAGGGCTTAGGATCAGGTACAAAAGGAAGGGAATTTCTTGACGAACTTCCCTTTCAAATTTGAAAGGGATTCTTCAAGAAATCAGGGAGTTCTTTCCTTTTTATGGTCACTGGAGCAAGTAGGAATAGGTTTAATGGCAGCAGAGACCTTTTCGTGAGAACGACGACAAAGTTAGGGGCCTATTTGAAAAAAATTTGAAAGTTAAGGGTAGAATGTAATTCGACAGGACCAATTTGTAAAATAGGTCAAGACAAACTCATCATGGGTCTAAATTTTAATAAAAACCTAATTTGGACCTAAGGAATCCAATGGTGAAGTTGGATTTTGGTTTTGACTACGTTTGACTAGGTAATTTATGCAAAAACTTAAATTAGGGTAAATGTCTGTCTATGATTCTATTTTGGGTCAAAATGGGTTATGATGGTCAAATTGAAGGTTCCAAACCTTAGAGAATATTTTTAATGAATTTTAGAGGATTTAGGTGAATTTTATCTTGATCAGAACCTCATTTCATTAAGCAAGTCTATTTTTAATGTTTCAAAAGTCATTTAATTCTCAAAACACATACAAATCCTTTTCTGATTGTTCTAACCCACTTGTTATCCTTTTAAGACCAATTTACCTTCATTCAACCCCTGAGAAAACCCATGGTTGTACCGCATTCATGATAAGCTAGTAAAATTACAGTTTTAACCCTAGTTTCTTATTTTCCCTCAGGATGGCTATGCAGTGACTTGTGACTCTCTGGCGATTATGTAGGTGCATTTACTAACTTAATTGGGTCAAAATGAGCTAGTTATGGCTCATGATGGTGTTCCCATCATACCCACATGCCCCTTAGCAAAATTTCAAGGTATTAACTTTGATTCTAGACCATAAAACGTTTGATGCTTAAAACTTTGATGTGTGCTTTATTTTGTAGATTAGGTTAGAATGCTGATAGTAGGCCTAGAGTTACTTAAGTACCAACTAAGATCCGGACCTGACCAGTTCTAGCCTCAGTCTGCCGTGAAGGTTTCTAAGGCCCACAGGAACTATCCTAAGGTTCGTTGAACTCCATGGTTAAAGTACTTGTGCTTGTAACATGTTTTAGCCCAGGTTTAGCTTGCAGTGCATTTTTGTCAGAGAGAGATAGAGAAAATTTTCTTTATTTTTGGAGAGTTTTCTCTCTCTTTTCTTTTTATTTCTAGCTTCGGATTAGCTTTACAACACGATCTATATCGGATTCCTAGTCCCCACCATCAATCCTCATAGGATCCCTGCTAATTGATGCTTTGAGATAGCACCGCCCATGGCAACCTCCAGAACCCTGGCTTTCAAGATTTTGAGATAATCCTGCCCATGGCATTCTATAGCTAAATTCTGACCCTGATAATCGACATTTCGAGATAATGCCGCCCATGGCATCTGAGCCAGCACAAGATGCCTACATGCCCCTGGTAGGATATGTAGATATCCTAGGAGACAAGCATCGAGGAGATGATATGTTATTGCACATCTTCGAGGGGAATTTCCTACCTCTTCGCGTCGGGAACTCATCCAAATCAACTTGTGTTGATCAGCCGCTCCTATTCTAGGTAGCTTTTTTTAGAGCAGGTTTAACACATTTGCATGATTTTGATACTTAGGTGCACTGAACTAGACTGTGTGTGGGTTGGGGTGCTTAGGTTACTGAGTCCCGCAAACCAGAGGTAAGTTAACATGATCGAATGATCTTTAAGCCTTAGACCTAATATTTAAGCTTCGCATTTTCCCCAACCTCTTGTGGACTATCTAGATCTTAGCAGGTACTTGAATTTTTAAGCCTAGGATTACAGCCTAAGAGGCCTAAAATCAGCGTTTCTACTAATCTCTTCTTTGTTTCATTAGCACTTTTTGCCTTTCATTTTCTTTCTTCTGATTTGGTCTAGAAGTAAGTCAATTCCTTACTCTTTTACTAATGACATCTCTTTTTCTTTTTTCAAATTACGCTCCTTTTTGCCATTTTTATTTCCTCCCTTTTTCTCCTCAAAATCTGATATGCCATCAAAATTTCCTCTCCTCTCATATTTTTGTTCTTTTTCAATTTTTTTTTAATTTTTTTGGTACTTTTAGAATATGTGATTTTTTTGATGAAACCTTGTGAAGTGATTTTTCATGGTGTTTTGCACTTTAATACCCCCCCATGCCTACGATTTGCAATGTCCTCATTGTAAATTAGGTGGGTTTGAGTTCAGCTTAGATCATTCATTAGAATAGGTGTTGGGTGGGTGAATGGGTCGGGGTGACTGTTGCAGATGATTTCAAGCTCGGGTACGGGTACCAGAGGTGGAGTCAACTGTTCTAATGGATGAACCCTAAAGTGAAATATGAGTTCAACATAAGATGTGTCAGGAAGGGTTTTGGATTTTTCAAAATGACGGGTTGCCTCTCGTTAAGCACTAAGTTTAGCACCATCAGCTAGGCGCAATGAGCTCAGGGAGAATGGAGGGTAAAAGATATCTCAGCCAAATTTGTATCGGTGAGTTCAATGAACGGTTTGAGTCTCTGACCATTCATGACAAAAGGTTCTGAATCATGGCTGAGTTGACTGATTTCAAAAGCTCCATTTCCAAAGATTCGTCGGACAAGGTATGGTCCAATCCATTTTGATTTGAGTTTTCCTGGGAACGATTTGAGTTTGGCGTCAAAGAGTAGGACTTTCTAACCAGGGAGAAAGATCTTTCTGGATATGTGCTTGTCATGAAAGGCCTTAACCTGCTCTTTGTAAATTCGTGAGTTCTCATACGCATCATGATGTAAGTCATCGATCTTGCTCATTTGAAGCTTTCTGTGGGTTCCTACCTTAGAAAGATCGAGGTTGCAGTTCCATACTTCCCGATAGGCTTTGTGTTCCACTTCGATGGGGAGGTGACATGCCTTCCCGTACACCAATCTAAAGGGAGACATGCTTAATTAGGTTTTGTGGGCTATCCTATAAGCCCACAAAGCTTTCAGAAGTCGGGATAACCAATATTTCCTATTAGGTTGAATAGTGACCTGGATGATTTTCTTGATCTCCCAATTTGATAACTTAGCTAGACCGTTAGTTTGGGGGTGATAGGGAGTCGAGATCCTATGTGACACCCCGTACTTGGTCATCAGTGATCTGAACTGAGTATTCGTGAAATGGGTCCCTCCATCGAAGATTATAGCACGTGGAATCTTGAATAGAGAAAAGATGTTTTGATGATTGAATTTGATAACCACCTTATGATCGTTGGTTCGGGTCAGAATGTCTTCGATCCATTTGGACACGTAGTCAACAGCGAGAAGAATGTATTCGAAGCAGTCCGAAACAAGGAAGGGTCTCATAAAATCAATCTCCCAGATATCGAAGATTTTGCATACAAGAATCGCCTGTAAGGGCATCATATCACAGTGGCTCGTGTTGCCTAAGGTTTGGCAACAAGTGCATGCCTTACAGTGATTGTATGCGTCTTTGAAAATCTTGGGCCAATAAAAGCCACACCAGAGGACTTTTACTGTGATTTTATGACCAGAGAAGTGTCCACCGCATGCCTGGTCATGGCAGAAGGACAAAATGTCCTGAATTTTTGCTTCTGGAACACATCATCGGATGATCTAATCAGCACCAATGCGAAAGAGATACGAGTCTTCCCAAAAGTAGCACTTGGCATCGGAAAGTAATTTGTCCTTCTTGGCTTTTGGCCAATCGGACGGGATTTGATGTGACACCAAGTAGTTTACTAGATCAGCAAACCATGGAAGTCCCGCACTGATAGTCAAGAGGTGCTCATCAAGAAAAAGTTAGTAATGGGTCTGGAAGGGTTGATAATGTTAGAAGGAAGGCAGGATAAGTGATCATCTACCACATTCTATTTTCTCACCTTGTCGTGAATCTCGAGATCAAATTCTTGCAATAGCAAGATCCAGCAGATTAGTTGAGGTTTCACATCCTTCTTTGCAAGGAGATGCCTCACAGCAATGTGATCTGAGTAAATGATAACACGGGAACCCAAAAGATACGATCTAAATTTTTTCAGGGCAAATACTACGGCTAGCAGCTCTTTCTCAGTAACTATATAGTTACGCTGAGCCTCGTCAAGTGTCTTGGTAGTGTAGTAAATGACCATAGTTTTTCCATCTCTTTTCTACCCAAGTACAACCCCCACAGCGCAATCAGATGCATCGCACATGATCTCAAAGGATTGAGACCAATCAGGGGATTGCAGGATAGGTGCTTGGGTAACTCAATCACGTAGGATCTCAAATGCCTGAGTACACTCCTTGGTGATTTGGAAAGGGACATCCTTAGATAGAAGATTAGTCAGGGGGTGCATGATTTTTGAGAAATCGGGAATGAATCGACGGTAAAAACTGACGTGCCCTAGGAAGGATAGGATGTCTTTGACCAAGTTAGGCATAGGGAGTTTGGAAATCAAATTCACCTTGGCTCGATCAACCTTCATGCCCTTTTCAGAGATAAGATGTCCTAGGCAAATTCCCTTAAGTACCATGAAGTGGCTCTTTTCCCAGGAAAGAACCAAGTTCACGTTGATGCACCGCCTGAGGATCTGGACCAAGTGTAGGAGGTAATCGTCAAATGATTCACCAAATACCGAGAAGTCATCCATGAAGACTTCAAGTTATTCACCTACCATATCTGAGAATATGGCAAGCATGAACCGTTGAAAAGTAGCAAGTGCATTATGGAGAACGAATGGCATCCTTTGGAATGTGTAAGTTCCGAAGGGGTAGGTGAAGGTGGTCATTTCTTGAGGATGGATTGCCACCTGGTTTTAACCGGAGTACCCATCCACAAAGTAGAAGAATCGATTTCCCTCTAGTTTCTCGATAATCTGAACAATGAACGGTAGTGGGAAATGATCCTTCTTCATGGAGGAATTGAGTCTTCTATAATCAATGCAGACTCTCCACGAGTTTGCTATATAGGTTGGTATGGTTTCTCTGATTTTAGTCGTGATGATGGTGAGCCCTGCCTTTTTAGGCACAACTTGGATTGGACTCACCCACAGACTGTCGGATATTGGGTAGATGATCCCAGCATCTAACCACTTGATAATCTCCTTTTTCATGACATCCTGCAGATTGGGATTCAAGCATCTCTCCATTTCATGGGATGGTCGTGAGCCCTCTTCAGTGTAGATGTGGTGTGTGCAGTATAAGGGGCTGATACCAGTGAGATCGTCGAGAGTCCATCCAATGGCTCTTCGATGTTGCTAGAGAATAGAAATCAGGCGTGTTTCCTGGTTAGGTGTGAGTCGGAAGTTGATAATCATAGGAAACGTATGATTGGAACCCAAAAAGACGTACTTGAGATGATCGGGAAGAGGCTTTAATTCCAAAACTGGGTTTTCAACAGCAATGGGTAGTTCAAGATGGGTGTCAGGAGCAGAGGAAGGAGCTATGGGTGTGTCTAAGTTGAGTTCGGACTCCTCTAATTAAGGGTTTTGATCCTCTTGTGGTTGATTAGAAATAGTCGGGTTCTCGATGAAGTCGTCAATCACCACTTCAATATCGCAAATTTATTTTATGATTCCGTAATTAATTCCTTATTGGGCCTTAAAGATGTCAATCTTTAGTGTCTTGCTTCCAAATTTTAATTCAATTTGGCCCTCCTCATAACTGATGTTGGCCCTAACAGTGGCCAGAAAGGGTCTCCCTAGTATGATCGGTGTATTCTTCACATTCTCAAGAGCATCCATGTCTAAAACGATGAAATCCACTAGAAAATAAAAATCATGCACCCTAACTATGACATCCTCGAGAATTCTTTCGGTGACTTAATTGATCAGTCAGCTAGTTGTAAAGTCATTTCAGTTGGTTTGAGTTCAGATTCCTCAAAATAGTCTAGTAGGGATTTGGGTATCAAATTTATGGAGGCTCCTACGTCTAATAAAGCTCGATCAAATTGTATATCACCAATTTCACTGGAGATTAGAGGGGTGCTTGGGTCTTTTGCCTTAGGCGGGAGTTTGCTCAAAATGACAGAGTTGGCTAGCTCTGATAGTATGATCAGACTCCCGTCTTTGGTTCGCGGCTTACACTTAGATGTACATACATCTTTCAGAAATCATGCGTAAGCCAGTGCATGGCATATCGTATCCATCAAAGGGATGTTTATATGGACCTACTCAAAGAGCTTAACCAGGTCTTCCTCAGGTGCCATGGACTTGGTTATCCTTTTTCCCTCGATCAAGGCACCAGGAAATGGAAGCTTAGGTGGTTCCTCTAGAATGGGTCCAGATTCTTGATTTAGGATGAATGTGTCCTAGATGATTACCCTTGGGTTAGGGTTTGTATTACCAGGCTAGGTTTGGCTTGGATAAGGTGGGTCCTGCGTTGTTTTGTCAGTGCGGGCAGTAACATAATTCAATCCTACCAGGTTTTGGTTTGGTATCGGTAGAAGACATGCTTGTTGCTGGTAAGTGGTATATGATGTCGAAGCCTCCATCCCGTCGGGTGATGGAGTAGAAGGGGCCTGATAAACAAAGTGAGCTTGGCCCGAATTTGGGTTCATAACGCACCTCTGGTTCGGCACATTATTCGGATTAGGCAGAGGTTGTGAAGGAAGTGCACCAGGTTGGCAAGGATTTTCCATCTAGGCAAGTTGATTGTGAACCTCTGTAATCTCGTCTCTGTGCTATTTTTGCATAGCCGCATTCATCATCTGAATGTCAGCTAGAGTTTGAAGGATAAGAGTCATTTGATCTGTCATAGTCATTTGATCTGTCTGAGTCAGCCTAGATTGATAAGTTGGGTAGGTCGAGGCTAAGGTGGCTGATATGGACGAGGAGCTTGTGGTCGGGGCGGATATTGAGGTCTCTAAATTTGATTATTGCTTGACCATGTGAAATTGGGATGATTACACCATCCAGGGTTGTAGGTGTTTGAGAATTGATCATTTTGAATGGCGTTGAGGTCCTTGTAGGCTTTAGGAACCTCGGGAAAATTAGAATATCTGGGTTTAGAGTTCCCCCAACTAGAGTTGGTGGATCCAGAGTTTCCTCAACCAGAATCAGACGGGGGTGGATATGGGTCCATCCCCTGAGAAGGTCGGTGATAGATGTTATGCATGGCCTCCCTATCAGAGGGTGGTTGTGTGAATGGGTTTTGATGGGAACACCATCATGAGCCCCAACTAGCTCATTTTGACATAGAAAAGAGAACAAAAGCTCCTACATAACCAATTGGAGGTCCTAACTCAATGAATAACCCTTCTGAAAGAAAAGCAAGAAACAAGGGGTAAAACTGTAATTTTACCATTGCAGTGCAACAACGGGATTTCTCATGCGCTAAACACAAGTCAAATGATCTTAATAAGATAAAAAGTGGGTTGGTTCAAATAGAAAAGGGTTCATGTGAATTCTGGGAATTAAATGACTTCTTGTAACCCTAAAATAGACCCACTTAATTTAACAAGGTTCTGGTCAAGATAAAATTCATCTAAACCCTCTAAAATTCATGGAAAAATATCCTTTAGGGTTTAGAACCTTTAATTTGGCCCTTAAAACCTATTTTGATCTAAATTGGGGTCTCAGTCAAATATTTGACCTAAATTAGGTTTTTACATAATTTGCCTAATCAAATGTGGTCAAACCTAAAATCCAACTTCACCATTAGATTCCTTATATCCAAATTAGGTTTGTACCAAAATTTGGACCTAAGGGAAATTCATCTTGACCTACTTTGCAAACAGGTCCAACCCAATTACATTTCTACCCCTATCTTTTGAAAGCCTCTGCAGAAACCCCCCTAACTTTCTCATCATTATTTGCAATTAAGTCCCTCTACCATTATAGCAGAGGGAATCCTACTCCGGTGAGGTATCGAGGGAAAGATATCCCTGATTCCTCAGAGAATCCCCTTCAAATTTGAAAGGGAGATTCTACGAGAAATCTTCTCCAGTTTGAACATAGTCAGAGGCTTGATTTGGCACCCAATCTCTCATGCGAATGCATGAGAGATTTGGGTCACCTTCGGCCTTCCAACTTCGGCGAGGTTGCCGTGCTTGGAAGCTTGGCTTCCAAGCACAAGACCTTCTGTCAGGGCCTATAAAGCATGCTCAGATCAACCTGCAGCCTCTAAGCTTGAAATTGGCTTGAGAAACCCTTGATTTCTTCTCTTCCCCACCGGTCAATAACTCAGCAAGCTCTGGTGACCCTTCTCTCTCTCTCTCTCTGTAGTTGCTCTGCCACAATATTAGTGGCAGGGTTCTCTTTATCCTCTTCGTCCGCATTGTGTCGCACCAGTCGACGTCCCTGCAACCCCCTCGTCGTCGGTCTCCTCCTCCCACTGGGTACTTCATCTTCGGCGACGGCAATACGAGCCGGCCACCTCCTCTGCATCCCCCTTCCTCTATTTTCACTCAGCTAAGTCCTCTCTCCCCTCTCATCATTTTTCTATCTTTTATTCTTGCAAACATGCCTCGAAGCTCGCAAGTCACCACCACCTTCTCTACCTCCGGCCAAACCTTCGGCGAGGTGCTCCCACCGCTCCATGCCTCCCTCTGCCTCACCAACTACCCCATAAGCACCGCCACACCTCATTGACCCTAGATCCTCACTCCACTCACCACGCCAAGACCCTAGAACTCCCCCCAAACACACCCACTTTCGCGCACACAGGGTGACCTAAGCATGCACACTCCAGCCACCCCACACCACGCCAACCACCGCACTACCTTCGCCGTGTCTAGGCGAAGCTCCCTGAACTTTCTGACAAGGTCGCAAGGCCATTTTCTTGCTGACAAGGTTAGACGTCTCCACCGCCATTGAGTCAGCAAGGAGCTTGCTTGGGAGCCCCCTCCAGGACTCCTCGCTCCAAGTTACTGGTCCCAAGTCACGCGGACTCTCTTTGCGCACAGCCTCAGCCAAGCAATTGGCACTGACGCCCTACGTAGCTACTGTAATCAGAGGAGGATTTCTGCTGCGGGCGCTCGCGAAGAAAGGTGGGACATCTAGTCCCACCTCGAAAGCTGACAAGCGGGCGCAGTGAAATAAGAGGAAAAAGTCATAGAGGCTTATCGCCTCCTGACCATAGGGTGAGGTCCCACTCGCCCTCACTGCCTCGTTCGTGACCCACTACTTGCGGACCTGGCCCTGACCCGTATACTTGACCAACCTGCACTCCTCGCCCACTACGCACGTCGGTGGGCCTAGTCCTGGGCACACATACCCGACCTGATTACCTAAGAAGGCTCTGGGAGAGCGAGCCTAAGAGAGAAAGAAGAAGAGAGATGCAGGGGTGGGTAGTGGTAGGTTTTGCTTTCGCAGGCATGAGAAGAAGAAGCCAAGGAAGGAGAGGATGGCAGCCAGAGAAGCTAAGGAAGAAGTGCTGAAGGCTGAAGAGGAAGAGTTGAAGGCAGAAGAGAAGGAAAGAAAGGAGAAGAAGAAGAAGCCAAGAAGAAAGAGGAGCTGCCAAAGATAGAAACAGAAGGAGAAGAACCTAAACACAGAAAAGCAAAGGCATGAGAACAGAAGAAATCAGAGAAGAAAAGAAGGAAGGAGATCAGAGATAGAAAAAGAAGAGAAATAGCACTGTAGCATCTATACATTTAAGGCATCTGATTCACAAATCAGATGTCCTTTTTCTTTTGTGCTTGTCTATATATATTGATTTCTTGGTTCTCTTGTGCTTACATTTCTTGCATTATAACTCTGATTTTTCATTGCATATTATATCCAATTTGAAAGTTGTGTTCTTGATTTTTAAACCCCAATTTGCTCCCTGTGTTTGACCTCAGATTTACAATTTCGAGTAATAAAATTCATTTGTTTTCGAGTGATTTCAACTATACTACGATGCATTGATTTTAACATTGATCTCGCCTCGATAAACATTTTGGCACCGTTGCCGGGGAGCAACGGACGATTTAGAAATCTTGATCACAATCTCTGATTCAATACTAACTTGATACATCTCTTTTTTTGTGATTATTTCAAGGGAGAAGATTCAAAAGAAGATGGCCGCACAATAAACACGCCTGGGGTAGGTAATTGAAAGATTATGGTCGGACCCGATTAGGTTGTGTTAATATGGTGATTTTATCATTGAAATGTGTATAGTGGTTAACCTAAATCGGACCTAACCATCTCTTTACAAAATTTTTAACCTGGCCTACTTGATTTTATCTTGGACATTTTTAGGCCCATGGTCGAACTCAGGGAAAGTGGGGTTAGAAGTCAAGTTTCTACGCCTTTCCTACAATGAATATCTTCCATTCGTTTATTATGTTTTTGGTGTTTTCCTATTTAGATTTTTTTCTGATAATTCTTGTCCTTGAGGCACACCCTCAAAATTGGGTTCTTGGCTTTGAGCTAAATCAGGGTTTCAAAACTGGTCCTGCTATTCACAAGACTGAATACCTGCAAGTCAAGACTAATCTTTTCTCTTTTATATATTTTTTTATCTTTTTACTGTCATGAAAGAGAAGCAGAAATAAAGTAAATATAGTATATGTAGATGTATATATTATATATGTATAAAGGGGTGGGGGTGGAGGTGGAGATGGCGTGTAGCACGGTATCGAGTTGGTCGTCGTCTAGAAAGACGCAACCAACAGGACGAGGTGCTGCGTGGAGTGTAAGGTGGATGGCGGAAGATGTGTGCGATCACACTTTTTGTACGTGTGTATCGGGGACTATCAGCAACTGGTGTAGATATTCCCGCGATACCACGTATGGTGTGTGATATAAAAATATATATGTATATATGTCAATATATATATCTATATGTATATATATATATATGGTTATAACTTTATAGGTATATGTGTACTTATATATGTATATATGTATATATATATATATACATATATATATATATATATATATATATATATATATATATATGTATGTATATATATATAGGTATAGGTATGTAAATATATGTAGATATATATATATATATATGTATGTATGTATATTTGTATATATATATATGTATAAATATATGTATATATATGTATACATATAAATATGTATCTCTACTTATACTTAGTTAGATAGGTATATATAGAGATATATGTATATAAGTATATATATATATGTAAATATATATGTGTGTATATATATATATATGTATGTATATAGACTAATACATAGTTATATAAGTACTAATATATGTATAGATATATGTATATATATATATGTATATAAATATATATAGATATAAATATAAATATGTATATACTTATAAGTATATAATAGTGTATAGGTGAGAGTGTGTGTGCGAGAGTGTGAGTGTGTGTATGTGTATCTGCAGAGAGGGAGAGGGAGAGAGTGCTGTGAGAGAGAGAGATAGAGAGAGAGAGCCTGCTGTGTGAAGAGGCGCTTTTCAAGTCGTCTGCAGCAGCGGGGTGACGTCTGAAAGCGCACGCGCGCTCGCAGTCGCGCAGGCACGCAAAGAGACGTGCGCTGGAGGGAGTGGGCGCGGGGAGAGGAACCGCAGCGCACCGCGCTGCGCGAAGGGGCTGGAGTGGGCAGACACAGGCATACGCGGTGAAGGGAGCAGGTGAAGGCAGGAGCTGGGAACGGCAGGCGCACGTAGACGCGCGGGCGGGAGCTGGAGCGGGCACGGGGCTGGACGCGGGTGTGGGAAAACAGTGGTAGCAGCGTGCCGGGTGACCGGATAAGTGAGAAACTTACCTGTCACCGCACTGTAGCCACAGTGTTCCGCTTACTGGCGTGAACAGTGGCTACAGTGCCCGGGCGAGCCGCGTGACCGGGTGTGGATGGTGCTGTGAGTGTGGGTGGCGTGACGGCTCGGCGTGCGCGCGGAAGAGGAATGCGCCGGCTGAGCTTGCGGGCGAAACTCGTGACAGGGCGTGCGGAGAGGCAGGTATACACGAAGAAGCGAGAGGCGAGGGTAGCCTGCAGGCACACGTGGTGACCTGCGTGCGCTGCTACTGCTGTTGGGCTTGGCCGGCTGTTGCAGGGGTGTGCAGTGGTTTGTTGAGCTTCAAAGCTTGAAGCTTTGTGGTAATGGCGGAAGTGGCTTAATAGAGAATACCACCACGCCCATCGGCTGTCAGATGAGCTGGGCGGTGGTGGACTCACAGTGGTGGTTGTGCACCACTGTGAGGTGCTCCTGCCCACAGAGTGTCTCCTCATAGGAGGAGGGCCTGTGTATGGAGGGAGAGGGGAGGGGACGGCCTGGAGAAGAAGGTGGTGCTGTGTTGGGTTTTCTCTCATGGGGACCAGGCTCCCCTGCAAAGGAGGAGTCGTGTTCTTTTTAAAGAAGAAGAAAGCATGCACAGCCATGCCCTAGCTGTGCATGGCTTGTGCATGGCTTGGCAGGGAGAGGCTGTGCAGAGCATGGCTGAGCAAGACAAGGTGCGAAGAAGAAGAAGCGATTCCTTGTAGCTGCGGGAAGAATTCAAAGTCAAATAAAATTAAAAAATAAAAAGATGGTGAATTTTGCAAAGCAGCACTTGAGGAAAAATGTAAATTGCGAGGCCATTTTATTCACTCTCCTCCCCTCTCAATTAAATGCATGCATGCATGTATTTTTACAAACGTGACTATGGATACCTAATATGCACTGGTAATGCTAGGAAATAGCACAAGACGGCACGATTGTAGGTGTATTTTTGCGGTGCAATCATACCCCCATGCCTATCTTTTGCTAGTCCCTAGCAAAACAGTTTTTGTATTGCATTTAGAAATGATCTTAAGCTGAAGATTTTCTTCTGAGGAGACATAGGTGTGTTTATTTTTGGGTATTGTGAGAACCAATTGTAGAGAATACTACCAGTATTTTAAGTCTCACATGACATAGATCATCTCTCAACTAACCAGGACTCTTGATATTTAAACCTTAAGTACGATTTCCGGGACTTAGGAGGTTTTTGCCATACTCGAGAGCTCAAGAGGTTATGGCTTGTGCTTAGTGAAGGATCATGACTGACTAGATGAACATTAAGACTCAAGCCTAGGGTTTCACGAATTTTTAAGTAAAGGTTTGTCCTAATTTCAGCTCGTGTCTTGGGATTGACCTTTAAAAGAATGATTGAAACTCAACTCCCATTTTCTGACATTTGTGGCTCAAAGAAAACAGGGTATTTGCCCTGAAGAACTTTTTTTTTGTAGGAAGAAGACTTTACAGATATTTGCGAGATATACTGACTTATTTGCATCTCTCTCTCTTTTTTTTTTTTGAACCACGTGTCAGTATATCTCTTACAACATTATTTGGAGGAGCACACTTTTCTTTTTTGTGGGAAAGTTTCTTTTTGGTGGAAAGAGTCTTTCCTAAATACAAGACTAAAGCCTGGGATAAAAAGTCTACCTGTGCGCACAAGTAAGAGCTCCACCTTCCCTAATGAACACTAGGGTTGGATCTTATGTCCATCTGGTCTTTCTTGATATGTGTAGTGTGAACCAAGATTACTTAGGCTCTCGAGTAGAAGCAAACCAATGGATCCTGTACTGGTGTCTCAGGTACAAGAATATGTCCTTAGTTAGGAGAGATTCCGATCTAACTTGTCAATGCTCAAGTGAATTAAGTCGAGCCTGAGCGAATCAAGCTTCTGTGGCTTGGAAAGTCTTCAAAACAGAGGTTGAATATCCATAAACACTTATTGTATTTTTGTTTCAGCCTTCAGATAATTACTAAACACCATTTTTTTTGTTAATATATATAGAAACTGCATGATACCCTAAAATACCCAGATCCTATGGATGCCTATCCAACCCCCCATGCCAAACGATGCTATGTCCTCATATGCATGCAGGGAAGGGTAGAGGAAGGATGAAAGATCAAGAAACGAGAGTTGAAGTGCAGTGAGCGTGACAGTGAAGTGAAAAGTGATGTGGATAGTGAGTGTTGTTGGGGTGCCTCCCAACAAGCGCTGAATTTAACGTCCCCAACTGGACTCAAATGAGGCACAAAAATTAGTTACCCTCCAGCAGGGCAACATTTCTCCAACGGAGGCAAGTTCATGAGTCAGATAGGGTTTCAAAAGCTGCCCGTTGACTGTAAATTTATGCCCAGATTTGGGATCTTCAATCTCAACGGCCCTGTTGGGAAATGGTCTCGAGACCAGAAAAAGACCAGTCCATTTGGACTTCAGTTTCCCAGGAAAGAATTTGAGCCAGGCATTATAGAGCCAAACTTGCTGAGATGGCTCAAATTCTTTCCACCGAATACGGCTGCTGTGAAAAGCCTTAGTGCGATGTTTGAAGGTTAAAGCAGAATCATAGGCTTCACGACGGAGCTTTTCCAGCTCCTGGAGTTGGAGTTTCCTTTCTCGACCACACAGGTCTGGGTCAAGGTTACATTGGCGAACCGCCCAATAAGCGCGGTGCTCCAACTCCACGGGCAAATGACAAGGCTTCCCGTAAATGATTCTATAAGGAGACATACCAAGGGGAGCCTTGAAGGCGGTCCGATATGCCCAAAGTGCGTCAATCAGCTTGTCGGACCAATCCTTACGGTCAGGCCGAACCATTTTCTGGAGAATTTGCTTGATTTGCCGGTTCGACACCTCTACCTGGCTGTTCGTCTGGGGATGATACGGGGATTCGATATGATGGTGGACTCTGTATTTCATCAGAAGTGCCCAAAAAGAAGCATGGGTAAAGTGGCTTCCTCCATCCGAGATAATGGCTCAAGGGATCCCAAAGCGTGCAAAGATGTGGTCTTTGACAAATCAAGTGGATATAACATGGTCCGCACGGCGCGTGGGAATAACCTCGATCCATTTTGAAACATAATCAACAGCCACAAGAATGAATTCGAAGCCGTTGGAAGGAGGAAAGGGACCTATGAAATTAATTCCCCAAATATCGAAGATTTCCGCAGCTAGGATGGGTTGTAAGGGCATCATGTCACGACATGACATTGACCCTAACGACTGGCACCTAGTGCAATGCTTGGCATAATTGTATGCATCCTGATGAAGGGAGGGCTAAAAGAAACCGCACTGCAACACCTTGGCTGCAGTTTTCCTTCCAGAGAAATGGCCTCCGCAGGCCTGACCATGGTAGAAGGATAGCACACTGGGGAATTCACTGTCAGGAACACAGCGACAGATGATTTGATCAGCACCTATGCGAAAAAGAAGTGGATTATCCCAAAAATAATACTTTACTTCTGCCATGAGATGCTCGCGCTGGTTTTTAGGCTAGCCACGTGGAAGGGATCCAGATGCAAGGTAATTGACAATGTCGGCATACCACAGTCCACTTGCCACATTAATTGCCAATAGGTGCTCATCAGGAAAAATTTCATTGATTGGCAAAGTAAGTCCAATATGGTCAGGGTCCAGTCTGGAAAGGTGATCAGCCACAACATTTTGGGCTTCGGCCTTATCGCAGATCTCAATGTCAAATTTTTGGAGCAGAAGGATCCAACGAAGCAATCTAGGCTTGGCATCCTTCTCGTGCATGAGATGGCGAATGGCCGCGTGATCGGTGAAAACAATAACTTGTGAGCCCAGAAGGTGAGAGTGGAATTTCTCCAGCCCAAAGACGACCGCCAGTAGTTCTTTCTCAATGGTAGTATAATTACGTTGGGCCTCGTCCAACGTCTTACTGGCATAGTACACCACGAAGGGGTGTCTATTGTGTCTTTGTCCCAGGATGGCTTCAACTGCAAGGTCAGAAGCATCACACATGTGTTCAAAGTCGAGGGACCAATCACGTGGATGGAGAATAGGGGCCTTGGTGACAGCATTACGCAGCTGCGTGAATGCTCATATGCAGTCGGGGCCCATATCGAAGGGTACGTCGGTCGATAGGAGATGTGTTAAGGGTCGAGAAATCTTGGAGAAATCTTTGATAAATCTCCTATAGAAACCGACGTGTCCCAGGAAGGAGCGGATTTGTTTGATAGAGCTAGGCATAGGTAAATTAGCAATCACATCAAGCTTAGCTCTGTCAACCTCGATACCCCTATCAGAGATGATATGTCCGAGAACAATTCCCTCGTGCACCATAAAATGACTTTTTTCCTAGGAAAGCACGAGGTTGACATCAATACACCTCCTAAGGATACGGGTCAGGTTGGCAAGACAGTCATCAAAAGATGGTCCAAAGATCGAGAAGTCATCCATGAAGACCTCGAGAAAGTCACCCACCATGTCATGGAATATCGCCAGCATACATCTCTGGAAAGTTGCTAGCACGTTACAAAGTCCAAATGGCATCTTTCTAAATGAAAAGGTGCCGAAGGGGCAGGTAAAAGTGGTTTTCTCTTGGTCCCGAGGGTCAATTTCCACCTGGTTATATCCTGAGAATCTATCCAGGAAATAGAAAATTTTATTTCCCGCTAATCGCTCCAAGTTTTCGTCAATGAAAGGTAGTGGAATGTGATATTTCTTAGTTGCAGCATTGAGTTTCCTATAATCTACACACACTCTCCAAGATGTAGGAGTGCATGTAGGGATGGATTTGCCCCTGTCATTGACACGGATGGTGAGTCCTGCCTTCTTGGGCACAACGTGAATCAGACTCACCTAGGGGCTATCGCTGATCGGGTAGATTATACCTGCATCCAACCACTTAATGATTTCCTTCTTAACGACCTCCCGCATGTTAGGGTTGAGACGTCGCTACATCTCGCGGGAAGGTCAAGCCTCCTCCTCTGTATATATACGGTGAGTGCAGTAGGAGGGGCTAATGCTAGATAAGTTTGATAAAGACCATCCAATGGCTGCCTTGTGTTCCATAAGGACCTTTGTTAGTTTGCACTCTTGCTTCCTGGTCAATTTTGAACTGATGATTACGGGGAGCATTTCATTTGGTCCTAGGAACACATACATAAGTGTACTAGGCAGCTCTTTCAGCTCGGGAGTGGATGGTGAAAGATCTGGCATTTCTTGGGATGAGAGTGTCCTAAGCGGATCAGAAAACAAGGGGGAAGAAGTTGGCCCTCGAATTGGCCAAGAAGAGGGGCTTCTTGGATAGAAGGATCCAAAAAGGAATAGCCCTAGTGAGAAGTATGTGGGCTCAAGGTCCCAGTGTGGAGTTGCAATTCCGCCTGATTTGGCGAGAAAGAAAGGGCAATCCGGTCTTCAAGAGTGTGGACCGGTGGTGAGTAGCCCGGATATGACTCAGACCACGAGGTATGGGAAGCGGAGAAAACCTCGTCAGAAGTCTGGTCAGGAGAAGGTATGGAAGGGAGGGATGGGGTAACGTCACAGTATGTGTTGATCAAGTAGTCATCAGTGTTTACAGGTAATCCACAGCAGTCAGAATAGGTCTCAATTAGTCTGATACACGTGCTGACGGCCATGTCCTCGTCAGACATGTCATCCTTGATACAATCGCAATCAAAGTTCTTGGTTGCCTTGAAGATGTTAAGCTTAATCCTTTCAGATCCAATGGCAATCTCGATACAGCCCGACTCACAGTCGATATGGGCGTGGGCTGTGGCCAAGAAAGGTCGACCAAGGATGATCGGACAATCAGAAAGTGAGCTAGGAACTTCCATATCTAAAACAAGAAAGTCAACAGGAAAATAGAGATTGTTGACCCTAACCACCACATCTTCCACCACACCCTTTGGGATTTTGACAGAACGATCTACCAACTGTAACATGACAGGGGTGGGTTTTAGATTTCCCAAGGAAAATTTTTCAAGCATGATGGTTGGTATGAGATTTATGGAAGATCCTAGATCAAGCAGGGCATGGTTAAAATTGCAGCCTTGGATGCTATAGGAAGTAAGCGGTGTGCCCGGATCTTTCTACTTCGGTGGTAGATTTGATAGTATAGCACAACTCGCATGCGACGAGAGAACCACCGGATTCTTAGTTTTCTTTGACTGTCGCCTGGGTGTTGTGTAGTCTTTGAAAAATCGGGCGATAGTAGGTATGTGGTCGATAGCCTCGAGCAGGGGTACCTTGATTTCAACGTCCCTGAACAAATTACGCAAGTTATCAAAGGCCTGCGTATCCTTCTTCTTGCTTTTTGGCTCCCTCAGTAGAGCCTAGGGAATGTGACTGATTCTAGCACCAATTTGGGTGTATCGTCCTCTCGTGAATGCGGTGCGCATCTCGAATGAGAGGGCGATGAAGAAGATAGGCCAAGATCAGGTCGAGGTGGATCGATGGTTTGCTTGCCGCTCCTCGTAGTGATAGCATTGGACGATGTGGGTCCAGTGGAATCATAAGGCGGAGGAGGGTTTGCAATAGGGACATAAGAGTGAGGTGCTGCAACGAGATTAGCCTGAAATCCCGGTGGAATGCTCGGAGCTTGCAGAATCTGGTGAACCTATCCCTAAGAAGGTCGTACCTGTGGTTGAGGACCACAGGGTACAAAATTTCGCGGGTTTGGAACAGGTTGGGTGGGAAGAGTGCCCTGAGATCGAGTCGCCATGCGTAGTTGACTGATCTCAGCATTCTGCAGTGCCAATTGGTGCTGAAGAGAGGTCATGTTCTCTTCACGCAACTTTTACATTTCCGTCATCATTCGCATCAATTTGTCAAGAGGACTTGATGCATGTTCTACTTGTGGTACACAAGGGCCTGATGGCGGATTTGCCATAGGATTAGACTGGGCCCTTGGGATGACAGGTGCGGACGGTCACATTGGTCCCCCCGCAGGGTTTTGGCATTGCGGGTTGTTGGACCATGCGAAGTTCGGATGATTTCGCCACCCTGGGTTATAACTAGCAGAGAACGGGTTGTTCCCCAGGGCGCAAGCGTCTTCTATGCCAGAAGATGTGTCCGCATGTAAATATGCTTCCGAGCACACGGAGGCTTGGTCCTCCGTGTCGAAATACTGGCTTGCAAAAGCCAGATCCACATGACTTACCGAGTCGCTCGGTGCGGCACTCGAGAAGGAAGGTCTTACGGGGTTTCTCGGGGTAAGCCTGGTATTGGAAGAATTGGAATTGTGACGAAGTGGTGAGGTGGGGGTGTTTGCCATAGAACAGGTGGGGTTGGCTAGAAGCTTGTCCAGCTTCTTGTGCACGACGGAGACTTCATCCAATTTCTGTGCAATAAAGCTGAGATCAGTGGATGAATGGGAGGGTCCCGTGTCAACTTCGTGGACATTTCGGGTCAGGCTGATACGATTAAAGGCGACAATGGAGGCATTGCTCATTGAGTTTTCACTCATATTTTCAAATAATTCGAATGCTCCATTCTCCTTTTATTCATAAAATTCCCTCTACAGGAAGTGTCTGCAATCTGCTTCAAAGACTCATTTAGCCCATAGTAGAAAATTTGGGTATATGCCACTTAGGCAAACCGTGGTGCGGACACTTCTTGAGGAGGTCATTATATCTCTCCCATGCCCCATGAAATTGTTCGTCGTTTTGTTGCGTAAATGAAGTGATGGCACGGCGAAGCGCATTGGTTCGCCCGATTGGGAAGAACTTCTTGAGAAACGCTGTTCGCATTTCTTCCCAAGAGTGGATGGTTCTCCCAAGGGTGCGTAACCACTGCGATGCTTTATCCCGTAATGAAAATGGGAACATTTTCATGAGGACTATAGGTAACCCGATATTTCTTGGTTTAACAGTTTCAGCCAATTGGGTTAGGTCTTCCAAGTGGAGAAAAGGATCTTCACTTGCAAGACCATGGAAGCGGAAATTTATTAGGCCAATTATGTTAGGTTTCAGTTCAAAGTCGTCCTCGCCCATGGGGACCCGAATTTGTCCTATGGTCTCTATAGCAGCAGGATTCTGATAGGAGCTAAGAGACCTAGGCTCCTCCCGTTCAGGAGGGTTCTGCATTTCCTCTAATGTTTCCCTAGTGGCTTCAATTTGTTCATTATACATTTCCATTTAGGCTTGGAGGCGGGTTATGGGATCTAAGGCTCCACCACCTGGTGGGTTTTGAGGGCGGTTTCCTCCCTCGGGATTTGGGGGTGGGCGTGCAGCCATGTTTGTGGAGGAGGACGATTCGGCTTCTTTAATAAAATTTATCAGACAATTCACACAGTTCAGGGTTTTGTGACCTCCTCCCAAACATGCACTACCACAGGAAGAATTGGGGGGATAAGAAGGGAAAAGAGATGAGAGAAATGACGTCGCAAAGGTACACTTGATGACAAATCAATACAATCAAATTCCTAACCTCTACAGTGTGCCCTTAGACCTAAAGATCTATGTTACCTACTATCACGAACTACGGAACCGAATGCAAGCACTGCGGAACCACCTGGCCAGATTGAAAGGCCATTTGCCCCTGTTTTAGACACCCGATAACACGCGGGAACCCTCACCAGCACGTAGGCGCTACACGTAGGTAGTTAGACCTCCAATCCTTAAGAAGGGTCAAGTTACTACCAGTTTTAGTTAGAGGCTTAGGATCAAGTGCTTCTGGAATGTGAAAGGCGTTATTTACGGGTAATGCCCAAGTGATTGATTTTACAATGTGTGTAATCCAAGCATGCAACGGGGAAATCTCCTCGAATTGAAGTTTTTAACTGGTGAATGGTTTTTAGAGTTCAGTCTTAAGTAGTATGGATTTTAGGATTTCACTGAAATACCAATTCAACCAATCTTCGGGTTTTGAAAGAATAAAAGTTTTTTGTTTTCTCTAAGCCCAACAAACCCTTCTTCAATGTCAATTGGTTAATGCATGCTAAAATGCAATGGGCTACCCTAAATGGAGATTTCTATGTGTCGATGCACGAATCAGTTTTAGATTAGTGTGAAAGGGAGCCAAAACACTGCAATTCAAGTGCTCCCAATCACCAAAAATGATTTCCACACACAAGGCTCAACCAAAAGATAAAGAGAATCAAATTTTTGGGGTTGAAATATTCGGGATCGAATCTTAGGCACGTGAAAGGTCTTGGTGGGGTTGGAATCAACTCAATTCCAAGTCTCCTGACCAAAAAGGTGATCCCGAATTGCAGGTAAATGAGGCAAAGAGGAGTGCAATCAATCTTTTTATGTTTGCCTCAAAGAGTACTTCACACGACAAAAAATTCAAGAATCAAGATTCTTGGATTTTCGCTATGCGAAGTAAGGCGGGAAATCCTGGGGAGGTGGGAGTAAAGGCAATCAATTAAACAAGTGAATTTTAATCCACTTGCCCTAAGAGATCCCAAGAAGTTTTTCTAGTTTTTAGTTTTTTTTTATATATATTAAGGTGACAAGTTAACCTACGTTGCTAAAAAAGAAAGACTTACTTGTTCAACAACATGTGCGGAGCTCCAGTGTGGTGTTGGCGTCTTCACGCTCTCGCTCCCGCCTTGGATCTACCCACATCTCTGACTTCGTCTGCCTGCCTTCTCCTTGCAACTGGTTCACCTGCACAGCAAAAAGCAAAAATACCCGTGAAAAGAAGGGTGTGAGAAGAGAAAAATTACAGGAATGGAGTAAAAACTTACTTGAAGGCGCACTTCCCCGGCAACGGCGCCATGAAAGATTATGGTTGGACCCGGTTAGGTTGTGTTAATATGGTGATTTTATCGTTGAAATGTGTATAGTGGTTAACCTAAATCGTACCTAACCATCTCTTTACAAAATTTTTAACCTGGTCTACTTGATTTTATCTTGGTCACTTTTAGGCCCAGGGTTGAACTCAGGGAAGTGGGGTTAGAAGTCAAGTTTCTACGCCTTTCCTACAACGAATCTCTTCCGTTTGTTTATTATGTTTTTGGTGTTTTCCTATTTAGATTTTTTTCTGATAATTCTTGTCCTTGAGGCACACCCTCAAAATTGGGTTCTTGGCTTTGAGCTAAATTAGGGTTTCAAAACTGGTCTTGTTATTCGCAAGACTGAGTACCTGCAAGTCAAGACTTATGTTTTCTCTTTTATATATTTTTTTTATCTTTTTACTATCATGAAAGAGAAACAGAAATAAAGTAAATATAGTATACAAAGATGTATATATTATATAGGTATAAAGGGGTGTGGGTGGAGGTGGAGATGGCGTGTAGCATGGTGTCGAGTCGGTCACCGTCTAAAAAGACACAACCAACAGGACGAGGTGCTGCGTGGAGTGTAAGGTGGATGGCGGAAGATGTGTGCGACCACGCCTTTTGTACGCATGTATCAGGGACTATCAGCAACTGGTGCAGATATTTCCGCAATACCACATATGGTGTGTGATATGAAAATATATATATATATGTAAATATATATATAGGTATAGGTATGTAAATATATGTATATATAGATATATGTAGATATATATATATATATATGTATATATAGTTATAGATATATATGTATATAAGTATGTATATTTGTATATATATATATATGTGTATATATATATATATATGTATCTCTACTTATACTTAGTTATATAGGTATATATATAGATATATGTGTGTATATATATATATATATATATATATATATATATGTAAATATATATGTATATATAGATATATATATATAAGTATATAGATATATATATATATATGTATAAAAATATATATAGATATAAATATATATATGTATGTATATAAGTATATAATAGTGCATAGGTGAGAGTGTGTGTGTGCGAGAGTGTGAGTGTGTGTGTATGTGTATCTACAGAGAGGGAGAGGGAGAGAGTGCTGTGAGAGAGAGAGATAGATAGAGAGAGAGAGAGAGCCTGCTATGTGAAGAGGTGCTTTTCAAGTCGTCTGCAGCAGCAGGGCGACGTTTGAAAGCGCACGCGCGCGCGCAGGCACGCAGGCACGTAAAGAGACGTGCGTTGGAGGGAGTGGGCGCGGGGAGAGGAACCACAGCACACCGCACTGCGCGAAGGGGCTGGAGCGGGCAGACGCAGGCGTATGCGGTGAAGGGAGCGGGCGAAGGCAGGTGCTGGGAGAGGCGAGTGCACGCAGACGCGCGGGCGGGTGCTGGAGCGGGCGCGGGGCTGGGCGCGGGTGCAGGCTAACAGCGGTAGTGGCGCGCTGGGTGACCGGATAAGTGAGAAACTTACCCGCCGCTGCACTGTAGCCACAGTGTTCCACTGACTGGCGTGAACAGTGGCTACAGTGCCTGAGCGAGCCACGTGATCGGGTGCAGACGGTGCTGTGAGTGCGGGTGGCGTGACGGCTCGGTGCACGCACTGAGGAGGAATGCGCCGACTGGGCTTGCGGGCGAAGCTCAGGACAGGGCGTGCGGAGAGGTGGGTGTACACGAAGAAGCGGGAGGCGAGGGCAGCCTGCTGGCGCGTGCGTTGGGCTACGTGCGCTGCTGCCGCCTTGCTGCTGCTGCTGTGGGGCTTGGCCGGCTGCTGCAGGGGTGTGCGGTCGCCGGTTGAGCTTCAAAGCTTGAAGCTTTGTGGTAATGGCGGAAGTGGCTTAACAGAGAATACCACCACGCCCACTGGCTCTCAGATGAGCTGGGCGGTGGTGGACTCACAGCGGTGGTTGTGCACCACTATGAGGTGCTCCTGCCCACAGAGTGTCTCCTCAGAGGAGGAGGGCCTGTGTATGGAGGGAGAGGGGAGGGGACGGCCTGGAGAAGAAGGTGGTGCTGTGTTGGGTTTTCTCTCGTGGGGACCAGGCTCCACTGCAAAGGAGGAGCCGTGCTCTTTTTAAAGAAGAAGAAAGCATGCACAGGCATGCCCTGGCTATCCATTGCTTGTGCATGGCTTGACAGGGAGAGGCTGTGCAGAGCATGGCTGAGCAGGACAAGGTGTGAAGAAGAAGAAGCCATTCCTTGCAGCCGCGGGAAGAATTCAAAGTCAAATAAAATTAAAAAATAAAAAGATGGTGAATTTTGCAAAGCAGCACTTGAGGAAAAATGTAAATTGCGAGGCCATTTTATTCACTCTCCTCCCCTCTCAATTAAATGCATGCATGCATGTATTTTTACAAATGCGACTAAGGATACCTAATATGCACTGGTAATGCTAGGAAATAGCACAGATGACACAATTGCAGGTGTATTTTTGTGGTGCAATCATTAATCCTTGGTTAGCCCTTTCTCTTTATCCCCTCATTCTGAAAAGGAAAAAACAAAGATAAAAATCAATTTAAGGCTACCTACTTTCCATATTTAGCTAAGTCACCAAAGTTACCTGATTTTGATTTCAACAAATATTGGTTTGTGCATCCATTTAAGGTAACTAGGGCTACCACATTTTTGATTGAGCCCTAGATACCATATTTGTGGCAACTAAATTGGACCACAATTAGAGCCAAATTAAGGATTCCAATTTAGGGTTTTAGTGACACATCTTTCTAAACAAGAATCCACTATTCCAAAAAGAGGTGTGCCTAAACCTTGATTGAAAAGACTTATTCAAGAGAAACCCTAAAACTTCAAGCTCTTAATTTCACTTGAACCTTAAAAGAAAGGACCTAAAGCTCTCAAAGGACAAATAGGTGAAGTTGACCCCCTTGTTGGGTCAACCAACCTTGAAATTTTGCACTCAAAACATCTAAAGTTCAAGTGGAATCCTAAGCACCTTTGATCTTAAATAAAAGTGGTAGACTTAACAGGTCAAGGTCCCCATTCTAGTCTACTTGGAATCTCAGTGACAAGAGAGGTCGGGTGGGGGAAACCTTGTAACTCATTGGGACGCTCTACCATGTAGGGGTCATTGCGGGACTCTCCCTCTCTGTTTTCCCAGGTATTTCTCAAGTGGACGGCTTTTCTGACTAAGGGGTATCATCCGCCCCGAACCTCTATAGTCATCCAAATTTTTGGGTGTCTCGATTGGTTCCAGCACATTCTAATCTCGTCTAAACCATCAGTGCATGTTTGGTAGGAGGTCCTTGACACCATCCTTATGACCTCCTTTAGCAATCCACTCCCGCCGAGGCCAAGCCTCGATGTACGTGTTTGTGCAGCAACCCCACCACATAGACATCTCCTCTGATTCATCAGAACCAAATTCCCCTTCTTCCATCATCATGGCACAACCAATTAAAGAAGAGAACAATCTTAAACACCAACTCTAGCTCCTGAATGATCTATTTCAAAACTTTGTAAACCTGCCACAGCATCCTATGATGCAAGATCACTATAATCCCGCTGCAGTGGCGATCGAACCTCGAGTCCAAATCCCAGCTGGAGGTCCTGATTCTGAACTCAAGCCAAACATGATTCATGTTATTCCAAAGTTTCATGGGCTTAACTCCGAGGATCCCTTCCAGCACATCAAACAACTCAAACATTTGGCCCAGACCTTCGGGTTAGATGTACAAAATCGGGATATTCTTCTTATGAAGATGCTTTCCTTCTTTCTCATGGACAAGGCAGCTCATTGGTATCAGACTCAGACGCGTCTAATGAACACGTGGGTTGAACTACAATCCGAATTTTTGAAAAAGTTCTTCCCAATTGATCGGACGAATGCCTTGCGCCACCAGATCACACACTTCACCCAGCAATCTGGAGAACCTCTTCATGAGGCATGGACTGTTTCTTGGATCTCATGTGAAAGTGCCCCTATCACGGAGTTCCTAAATGGGAACAAGTCCAGTCCTTTTACTAGAGACTCCGTGAAGACAACCGCTTATTCGTCAATGCAACCTGCGGAGGAAATATCATAGGTCAACACGAAGACACTGTGTGGGAGATTCTCGAGAATATGTGCGAGAACTCCATCAATAATGACTCCATGGGCTTATTCGACCGGACGAACGCCTGCGCATCGACGAATCCAAGGGGAGCACATGAGACGTAGGGCCTGTCCGCATCCATCGACTTGGAACTAATGGTCAGTAGGTTGGATAAGGTCTCTATCATCGAGAAGAAGGTGGTTGAGCTGACTCAACATCTGCAGCGAGACACCTCTGCGCAAAACCCATTTGCACAACCACCTCTTGGGAGGGAAACTATGCATAACATCTATCACCGATCTTCTCAGGGGATGGACCTGTATCCACCCCCGTCTGACTCCAGGATCGGAGGAAACTCTGATTCGACCTACTCTAGTTGGGGGAACTCTGAACCCTGGTACTTTGATTTTCCTAAGGTTTCTCAGACCTGCGAGGACCTCAACGCCATCCAAAATGACCCATTCTCTAATACATATAACCCTGGATGGCGGAATCATCCCAACTTCCTGTGGGCAGGAAATACTTGGAATCAAAGACCACCATATCAACCTCATCCACAAGCCCCTTGTCCATATCAGCTGCCTCAGCCCCGTCCCAGCCCCACCTATCAATCTGGGCCAACCCAAGTAGATCAAATGACTCTTATCCTTCAGACTCTAGCTGACATTCAGAAGAAGAATGCGGCTATGCAAAAACAGCACAAGGATGAGATCACAGAGGTTCACAATCAACTCTCCCAGATGGCAAATTCCCACCAACCTGGTATACTCCCTTTGCAACCTCTGCCGAATCCAAATAACATGCCGAACCAAAGGCGCGTTATGAACCCCAATCCGGGCCAAGCCCACATGATTTATCAAACCCCTTATGTTCCATCACCCGATGGGATGGAAGCTTCGACATCTTATGCGGGATTTCAACAGCAGCCACCTATTTTACCAACCCCAAACTAAAACCAGGCAAGACTAAACTCTGTAACAACCCGTAGTGGTAAAGCAACTCAAGACCCACCTTATCCAAGCCACTCTCAGCCTGGTAGTAACCCAAGCCCTAGGATAGTTATCCAGGACACCCCTGTCCCAGATCAAGAACCTGGACCTATTCTAGAGGAACCGACCAAGGTTCCATTTCCCAAGGCCTTAACCAAAGGAAAGAGGATAAACAAACCCGTGGCTCCTGAGGAGGATCTGGTCAATCTCTTTGAATAGGTTCATATAAACATCCCCTTGATGGATGCAATACGCCATGTACCGACTTATGCACGATTTCTGAAGGACGTGTGTACATCCAAGCGTAAGCCACGAACCAAAAGTGGGAGTCTGATCATACTGTTAGAGCAAGCCAGCTCTATAATTTTGAGCAAACTCCCACTTAAGGCTAAAGACCTAGATACTCCGCTGATTTCATGTACCATTGGTGATCCCAATTTGACAAAGCCTTATTAGATTTAGATGCCTCCATAAACCTAATACATACATCCCTCCTTGACCACCTTGAAGAATCTGAGCTTAAACTAACAGAGGTGACATTGCAGTTAGCTGACCGATCTATTAAGTCACCTAAAGGAGTACTCGAGGATGTCATCGTTAGGGTACGAGATTTCTATTTCCTGATGGATTTTGTAGTCTTGGATATGGATGCACCTGAAAACCCAAGGGATGCACCAATTATACTAGGGAGACCCTTTCCGGCCACGACTAGGGCTAATATAAATTGTGAGGAGGGCTAAATTGAACTGAAATTCGGGAACCAAACATTGAAAATTGACATCTTTAAGGCCCAACAAGGGATTAATTGCGGAGTTATAGAACAAATATGTGATATCAAGGCTGTGGTTGATGAACCGTATATCGAGGACAACCTGATTACTCTCGATCAACCACAAGAAGATCAAAACCCACAATCAGAGGAGTCTGACCCTGATCTAGATATACCCATAACTCCTTCCCTTGCTTCTGACACACACCTTGAACTGCCCACTGCTGCTGATAACCCCATTCTGGAACTCAAGCCTCTTCTTGACCATCTAATGTACGTCTTTTTGGGTTCCAATCAGACGTTTCTTGTGATTATCAACTCCAGACTCACACCTGACTAGGAATCCTGTCTGATTACTGTTCTCCAACAACATCGTAGAGCCATTGGATGAACTCTTGATGATTTGACTGGTATCAGCCCTTCTTACTGCACGCACCGTATCAACACCGAAGAGGGCATGCAACCTTCCCGTGAAATGCAGAGACGTTTGAATCCTAATCTGCAGGAGGTCGTCAAAAAGGAGATCATCAAGTGGTTAGATGCAGGGATCATCTACCCGATCTCCAACAGTCAGTGGGTGAGTCCAATCCAGGTTGTGCCTAAGAAGGCAGGACTCACCGTTATCATGATTGAAATCAGAGAAGTCATACCGACTCGTGTAGCAAACTCATGGAGAGTCTGCATTGATTATAGATGACTCAATTCCTCCATGAAGAAGGATCATTTTCTACTACCATTTATTGATCAAATCCTTGAGAAACTAGCAGGAAATAGGTTCTTCTGCTTTTCGGACGGGTACTCCGGTTATAACCAGGTGGAAATCCATCCTGAAGACCAAGAAAAGACCACTTTCACCTGCCCCTTCGGGACATACACGTTCCGAAAGATGCCGTTCGGTCTCTGCAATGCACCCACTACTTTTTATCGATGCATGCTTTCCATATTCTCAGATATGGTAGGTGATTATCTGGAAGCCTTCATGGATGACTTTTCAGTATTCGGAGAATCATTTGATGATTGTCTCCTACACTTGGTCCAAATCCTCAGGAGGTGCATTGACATGAATCTGGTTCTTTCCTGAGAAAAGAGCCATTTCATGGTGCCTGAAGGAATTGTCTTGGGACATCTTCTTTCAGTAAAAGGCATCCAAGTCGATCGAGCGAAGGTGAACTTGATTTCCAAACTCCCTATTCCTAACTTGATCAAGAACATCTGATCTTTTCTGGGGCACGTCAGTTTTTACCGTCGATTCATTCCTAATTTCTCAGAGATCGCGTGCCCCCTAACCTCTCTGCTTTCTAAGGATGCACCTTTTGAAGTTTCCAAGGAATGCACTCAAGCATTTGAAATCCTCCGTGATCGAGTTACCAAAGCCCTGATCCTACAGTACCTTGATTGGTCTCAACCCTTTGAGATCATGTGTGATGCATCTGATTTCGCTGTAAGAGTGGTACTTGGGCAGAAAATTGATGGGAACCCATGGTCATCTACTACGCTAGCATGACACTTGACGAGGCTCAGTGTAACTACATAGTTACTGAGAAAGAGCTGCTAGCCATAGTATTTGCCTAGAAAAATTCAGATCTTATCTCTTGGGTTCCCATGTTATCATTTACTCGGATCACACAGCTATGAGGTATCTCCTTGAGAAGAACACGAAACCTCGATTAATCCGCTGGATCTTGCTGTTGCAAGAATTTGACCTTGAGATTCATGACAAAGTGGGAAAACAGAATGTGGTAGCTGATCACTTGTCCTGCCTTCCTTCTAAAATCATCGACCCTTCCGGGCCCATCACGGAACATTTTCCTGATGAGCACCTTTCGACTATCAATACAAGGCTTCCATGGTTTGCTGATATAGTAAACTACCTGGCATCACATCAAATCCCATCCGATTGGCCGAAGGCCAAGAATGACAAATTGCTTTCCGATGCCAAGTATTACTTCTGGGAAGACCCGTATCTTTTCTGCATCGGTGCTGATCAGATTATTCGACGATGTGTCGCGGAAGCGGAAATTCAAGACATATTATCTTTCTGCCATGACCAGGCATGCGATGGACATTTTTCAAGTCATAAAACTGCAGCGAAAGTCCTCCAGTGCAGCTTCTATTGTCCTACGATTTTCAAAGATGCATACAATCACTGTAGGGCATGCACTCGTTGCCAGACCTTGGACAACATGAGCCACAGTGATATGATGCCTTTACAGCCAATTCTGGTATGTGAAATCTTCGACATATGGGGGATTGATTTCATGGGACCCTTCCTTGTTTCGGATAGCTTCGAGTACATTTTATTCGCTGTTGACTACATGTCCAAATGGATCAAAGCCATCCGACCCGAACCAATGATCATAAAGTGGTTATCAAATTCATTCATCAGAACATCTTTTCATGGTTCGGGATTCCACGTGCCATAATTTATGATGGAGGGACCCATTTCACTAACGCTTAGTTTAGGTCACTGATGACCAAATACAGGGTGTCACACCGAATCTCTACTCCTTACCACCCGCAAACTAATGATCTAGCTGAGCTATCAAACCGGGAGATCAAGAAAATCCTCCAGGTTATTGTTCGACCTGATAGGAAGGATTGGTCATCTCGACTTCTGGAAAATTTGTGGGCTTATAGGACTTCCCACAAAACCCAATTAGGTATGTCTCCCTTCAGATTGGTGTACGGGAAGGTATGTCACCTCCCCGTCGAATTGGAGCACAAAGCCTATTGGGCAGCACTGAACTGCAACCTAGATCTTTCTAAGGTAGGAACCCACAGAAAGCTTTAAATAAGTGAGATCGATGAATTACGCCACGACACATATGAGAACTCACGAATTTACAAAGAGCAGATTAAGGCCTTTCACGATAAGCACATATCCAGAAAGATCTTCCATCCTAGTCAAATATTCCTACTCTTTGATGCCAAGCTTAAACTGTTCCCAAGAAAGCTACGACCAAAATGGATCGGACCCTACCTCGTCCGACGAATCTTTGGAAATGGAGTCATTGAGGTTAGTCCACTCACCCATGATTCAGAACCTTTCGTTGTGAACAATCAGAGACTCAAACCGTTCATTGACTTGGCCGATACAAATTTGGCTGAGATATCCTTTACCCTCCATTCTCCCTGAGCACGTTGTACCCAACCAATGGCATAAAACTCATCACTTAACGGGAGGCAACCTGTCATTCTTGAAAAACCTGAAACCTTTCTTGACATTCCTATGCTAAATTCATATTGCACTTTAGGGTTCATCCATTAGAACAACCGACCCCACCTCAGGTACCTGTACCCAAGTTTAGAAATCATTCGCAACAGTCACCTCGACCCGTTCGCCCACCCAAAACCTGTTATAATGAATGATCTAAGTTGAATTCAGACCCACCTAATTTACAATGGGAACATTGCAAATCGTAGGTATGGGGGGGTATGAAAGTGCAAAACACCATGAAAACTCATCTCATAAGAAAAGGTTTCAACAAAAAAATCACATATCACAAAAACACCAAAAAATTGAAAAAATCTTGGAAAAGAATAAAGAAAATGTTGAGGGTAGAGAAAATTTTGAGGCCATACAAATGATAAGGAGAAAATGAGGAGGAAAAATGAAAAATGTCAAAAAAGGAGCACAAAATGAAAAAGAAAAAAGAGATAGTCATTAGTGAGAAATTAAGGGATTAACTGAAGTTCTAGACCATAGCAAGAAAAAGAAAAATGAAAGAAAAAGTGCTAATGAGACACAAAAGAGATTAGTACGAACACTGATCTTAGGCCTCTTGGGCTAGACTCTTAGGCTTAAAAATTAAAGTATCCGCTAAGATCTGGATAGTTCTCAAGAGGTTGAGGAAAATGCAAAGCTTAAGTATTAGGTCTAAGGCTTAGGGAGTATTCGACCTTGTTAACTGACCTATGGTTTGTGGGACTCGGTAACCTAAGCACCCCAATTCACACACAGTCTAGTTCAGTGTGCATATTTATCAAAATCACGCAAAAGCATTTAAGTGTTCTGAAAAAGTCACCTAGATTAGGAGCGGCCGATCAACACAAGTTGATTTGGATGAGTTTCCGGTGCGGAGAGGAGGGAAATTCCCCTCGAAGATGCGTAATAACATATCGTCTCCTTGATGCTTGTCTCCTAGGATATTTACATATCCTACCAGGGGCACGTAAGCACCCTATGCTGGTTTAGATGCCATGGGCGGCATTATCACGAAACGTCGATTTCCAGGGTCTGGATTTAGCTACAGAACATCATGGGAGGGATTATCTCAAAATCTCGAAAGCCAGGGTTCTGGGGGTTTCCATGGGTGGTGCTATCACGAAGCATCGATTGCCAAGGACCCTTCGAGGATTGATGATGGGGACGAGGAATCCAATACAGACTGTGTTGAGAAGCCAATTCGAAGCTAGAAATAAAAAGAAAAGAGAGAGAAAACTCTCCAAACAAAAAAATCCTCTGTCTCTCTCTTACAAAAAATGCATTGCAAACTGAATCGAGGCTAAAATACATTACAAGCACGGGTGCTTTAACTGCGGATTCCAACGAACCTTAGGATAGTTCTTGTGGGCCTTAAAAATCTTCGCGGAGGATCGAGGCTAGAGTTGGTCAAGTTCAAATCTTGGTTGGTACTTGAGTGCCTCTAGGCCTATGGTCGGCATTCTAACCTAATCAAAAAGAAAAGAAAAAAGCACTCATCATAATCTCTGAACATCAAGGAATTCATGGTCTAGAACAGAAGCTAAAACCTTAAAATTTTGCTAAGATACTAGCAAAAGATAGGCATGGGGGTATGATGGGAACACCATCATGAGCCCTAACTAGCTCATTTCGACCCAGAAAAGACAACAAAAGCTCATACATAACCAACCGGAGGTCCTAACACAATGAATAACCCTTCTGAAAGAAAAGCAAGAAATAAGGGATAAAACTGCAATTTTACCATTATAGTGCAACAATGGGATTTCTCATGGGCTAAACACAGGTCAGATGGTCTTAACAAGATAAAAAGTGGGTTGGTTCAAACAGAAAAGGGTTCATGTGAATTCTGGTAATCAAATGACTTCTTGTAACCCTAAAACAGATCCACTTAATTTAACAAGGTTCTGGTCGAGATAAAATTCACCTAAACCATCTAAAATTCATGGAAAAATATTCTCTAGGGTTTAGAACCTTCAATTTGGCCCTTAGAACCTATTTTGACCTAAATTGGGGTCTCAGTCAAATATTACCCTAAATTAGATTTTTTATGTAAATTGCCCAGTAAAACATGGTCAAACCTAAAATCCAACTTCACCATTGGATTTCTACTTGACCTACTTTGCAAACAGGTCTTGCCCAATTACATTTCTACCCCTATCTTTTGAAAACCTCTGCAGAAACCCCCCTAACTTCCTCGTCATTATTTGCAATTAGGTCCTACCACCATTATAGCGGAGGGAATCCTACTTCAGCGAGGTATCGAGGGAAAGATTTCCCTGATTCCTCAAATAATCCCCTTCAAATTTGAAAGGGAGATTCTCTTAGAAATCTCCTCCGACATCCCTGCAACCCCCTCGTTATCGCCGTCCTCCTCCCACTGGGTACTTCATCTCCGGCGATGGCAATACGAGCTGGCCACCTCCTCTCTCCCCTCTCATCATTTTTCTATCTTTTATTCTTGCAAACACGCCTCGATGCTCGCAAGTCACCACCACCTTCTCCACCTCCGGCCAAACCTCCGACGAGGTGTTCCCACCTCTCCACACCTCCATCCGCCTAGCCAACTACCCCACAAGCATCGCCACACCTCACTAACCCTAGACCCTCACTCCACTCACCGCGCCAAGCCCCTAGAACTCCCCCCGAACACACCCACTTTCGCGCACACAAGGTGACCTACGCACGCACTTTTCGGCCACCCTACGCCACGCCGACCACCGCACTACCTTCGTCGTGTTTAGGTGAAGCTCCCTGAACTTTCTGACGAGGCCGCAAGGCTGTTTTCTTGCTGATAGGGTTAGAGGTCTCGACCGCCATTGACACAGCAAGGAGTTTGCTTGGGAGCCCCCTCCAGGACTCCTAGCTCCAGGCTACTGGTACCAGGTCACGCGAACTCTCTTTTCACATAGCCTCAACCAAGCAATTGGCACTGACGCCCTACGCGTGCCCTGCTGCAATCAGATGAGGATTTATGCTGCGGGTGCTCACGAAGAAAGGTGGAACATTTAGTCCCACCTTGGAAGCTAACAAGCGGGCACTGCGAATTAAGAGGAAAAAGTCACAGAGGCTTATCGCCTCTTGACCACGGGGTGAGGTCCCACTTGCCCTCACTGCCTCGTCCGTTACCCACTGCCCGCGGACCTGGCCCTGACCCATATACCCGACCAACCTGCACTACTCGCCCGCCACACACGCCGATGGGCCTGGTCCTGGGCACGCATACCCGACCCGAATACCCGAGAAGGCTCTAGGAGAGCGAGTCTAAGAGAGAAAGAAGAAGAGAGTCGCGGGGCGGGTAGGGGTAGGGGTAGGTTTTGCTCTCGTAGGCAGGAGAAGAAGAAGAAGCCAAGGAAGGAGAGGACGGTAGCCAGAGAAGCTAAGGAAGAAGAAGAGCTGAAGGCTGAAGAGGAAGAGTTGAAGGCAGAAGAGAAGGAAAGAAAGGAGAAGAAGAAGCCAAGAAGAAAGAGGACCCATCAGAGATAGAAAGAGGAGGAGAAGAAGCTAAAGACAGAATGGCAAAGGCACGAGAACAGAAGAAATTAGAGAAGAAAAGAAGAAGGAAGGAGATCAGAGACAAAAAAAGAAGAGAAATAGCACTGTAGCATCTATACATTTAAGACGTCTAATTCACAAATTAGACATCCTTTTTCTTTTGTGCTTTTCTTCATATATTGACTTCTTGGTTCTCTTGTGCTTACATTTCTTGCATTATAACTCTGATTTTTCAGTGCATATTATATCCAATTTGAAAGTTGTGTTCTTGATTTTTAAACCCTAATTTGCCCCCTATGTTCGACCTCGGATTTACAATTTTGAGTAATAAAATTCATTTATTTTCGAGTGATTTCAACTATACTACGACGCATTGATTTTAACATTGATCTCGCCTCGATAAATAGGTTTTGTGAAGAGGTGGCTCGTTGCAAATGTCGAGTTAGCTCACCACCTTCTTCTCAATAATAGAGACCTTGTCCAGATGACTGGCCATTAGTTCCAAGTTGACAGAAGAGGACAAGCCCTGCGTCTCATGTGCTCCCTTTGGATTTGTCAATGCACGGGCATTCGTCCGATTAAACATGCCCATGAATTCATTATTGATGGAGTTCTCGAACATGTTCTCGAGAATCTCCCACATGATGTCTTCGTGTTGACCCATGATGTTTCCTCCGCAAGTTGCATTGACGAATAATCTAATATCCTCACGGAGTCCCTGGTAAAGAGACTGGACTTATTCCCATTTAGGAACTCTGTGATGGGGGCACTTTCACATGAGATCCAGAAAATGATCCCATGCTTCGTGAAGTGGTTCTTCTGCTTGCTATGTGAAATGTGTGATTTGGTGCCGTAAAGCATTTGTCCGACCAACAGGAAAGAACTTTCTCAGAAATTCAGATTGAAGTTCCGCCCAGGTGTTGATTGGACGTGTTTGGGTTTGGTACTAGTGAGTAGCTTTATCCATGAGAGAGAAGGAGAACATTTTCATGAGTAGAACATCCCGATTTTGAGTTTCTGATTTGAAGGTCTGGGCCAGATGCTTGAGTTGTTTGATATGCTGGAAGGGATCTTCAGAATTATGCCCATGGAATTTGGGAATGGCATGAATCATGTTGGGCTTGAGTTCAGTGTCAAGACCTCCTGCGGAAATTTGTACTCGATGTTCGATTGCCACCATAGTGGGATTGTAGTAATCTCACATCATTGGACACTACAGTGGGTTCACAAAGGCTTGGAATAGATCATTGAGTTGCTGAAGTTGATTTTTAAGATTATTTTCTTTTGTAGGTTGTGCCATGGTGATGGATGAAGGAGAATTAGGTTCAAATGAATCGAAAGAGATATCAATAGGATTGGGTTGTTGCACAAACAAGGAGTTCGAGGCTTGTTCTTGATGTGAATGAGTGGCTAAAGGAGGCCCCAAGGATGGTCTTAGAGACCTCCTCCTGAACATGCACCAATGGAGTAAATGAGAGGTAGAATGTGATGGACCCAATCAAAACACCCAAAAGTTTTAGATGACTATAGAGGTTTGGGGCGTATGATACCCCTTAATCAGAAAGTCATCCACCTGAGAATTACCTGGGTATCCAGAGAGGAAGAGTCCCACAAAGACCCCTACATAGTAGAGCGCCCCCATGGGTTACAGGGTATCCCCCACCCGACCTCTCTTGTCACTGATGTTCCAGGTATACCAGAGTGGGGACTTGACCTCTTAAGTTTACCAGTTTTAATTAAGTGCAAGGGTGCTTTAGAATTTCACTTGAACTTTAAGATGTGTTGAGTGCAAAAGTGACCTAATTTGAAGATTGGTTGACCCAAACAAGGTGGGTCAATTTCATCTTATTGTCCTCTTAAGAATCTTAGGTCCCTCTTTTAGTGTTCAAATGACTTTAAGAGCCTGATTTTAGGGTTTTGCTTGAATGGATCAGTTCAATCAAGGTCTAGGCACACATTGTTTGGAAAGATGATTTCTTGATTAAGCAAGTGTGTCTCTAAAAATCCTAAACTAGAATCCTTAATTGGCCTTAATTTGGTCCAATTTAATGTGTCCAAATGTGGTACCTAGGGCTCAAACAAGAATGTGATAGCCCTAGATACCTTAAGCTTTAAGTGGGTGCACAAATCAAGATTTGTTGTCCAAGTAAAATGTATCAAATCAGACAATTTGATGAATTATCTACGGATAGAATGCAAGTAGCCCTAATTGATTTTTTTTCCTTTTTTCCTTTTCAGAATGAGGGGCTTAAGAGAGAGTAGTTAGAACTTACCTGCCCCTGGCGTGTTTATTGTGTGGCTTGATCTTCCTTGAATGTATCCCTCCTGAAACAGCAACAACAAAAGAGATATTGCAAGTTAGAATCTAAATCAGGAATTGTAATCAAGAGTTCTAAATTGCCCATTGCTCCTCGGCAATGGTGCCAAAATGTTTAGCGATAAATCGGTGTTTTAAGATTATCGTGTTGTAGTATAGCCAAAATAGCTCTTAAAAAAATAAATTTTATTACTCAAAAAGGTTCCGAGGTCGAACACAGGGAGCAATATGGAATTTAAAGCTCGAGATCACAATTTAAATCAAGAATAAATATTGCAATAAGAGTAATGTCAGAATCAATATGCAAAAAGGATGGAGTAAAATGGTGATTTAAATCACCAATTACTCCTCACAAATAACACTTAAATTAATGTCTCAAATATATGCAATCAAAGTATCAAACGTCTTAAGTAACCCTGTGCTGCAGTGCTAAGATTTTTTTTCTTCTTTTCTCTTCTCTGTCTTTTTGCTTTTCTTTTGTGGCTTCTTCTTCTTCTTCTTTTCTTCTTCTCTTCTTCTCTGTTTCTTCTTCCTCTGCTGCTGCGGGTCCTCTCCTTCTTCTCTATTCATTCTCTTCTCACAGGGGAGGGGCTTCTTGAATTGTCTAAGTGTTAGCCAATTCTCTCTATAGCAAAACCCTCCCCCTACCCCGCACAATCTCTCCTTCCCTTTCTCTCTTAGGCTTTGCCCTCCTAGGGCCTTTCTCAGGATATCGGGTTATCGAGCACACGCGCACCCGGGACCAAGGCTACTGGCGTGGGTGGTAGCCGAGGTGTGGGTTTTAGGCGAGTCGGGTGTACCAGGTTCATGGAGGAGAGGTCACGGACGAGGCACGTGAGGGGTGTGAGGGACCTCACCCCTTGTGTCTAAGGTGATAAGCTGATGGCAAAAATTCAATATATGCGTGCACCTTAGCTCTTCCATGAATGATGTGGGACTCAATGTCCCTCTTTCTTCGCGTGCGCCTGCAACTGTGAGGATCTTCCAATTGGCGTCGCAACTCTCCTTGAAGTCCCCGATTGAGGACCTGGAGAGGGTCCTGGAGTGAAACCGTGTCTAATGGAGCTAAGACCTGGACCTTGCATAGCTAGAACACCACGAACACAGTCAGAGAAGACAACTCGGCGATGGAGCTCCAGCCTGGAATCTAAAATAGAGAATAAGGCCTTTTGGCAGTGTCAAAACACCTCAGAAGGTTCGCCGAACATTGGCGAATGTAATAACAGAGGTTTCATGGAGGATGAAGGTGCATGGTGGTCGAACGGAATCGAAGAAGGTGGTCGATGATGGGTTTGTTCGAGGGGTCATTTGAGTGAAGGGAATGGTAAATAAAGATGGGAGTTCATGCAGATGGATGAGGTGGAGCTTGTAGGAGTGTCGGCGAGGCATATGGAGCGGTGTAGCAATGGGAGTGCTTCACCAGAGGAGTGGCCAAACGCAGAAGGGACAACAGTGAACGGGTGGTAGCGTGGTCGAAATTGAGTGCGGTTGAGATGAAAAATGAAGTAATGGAGGTAAGGGGCTTATCTAGGTAGTTGGTAGACGGAGGGGAGTCGAGGCAGCACCGATTGCGGTATGGTCGGTGTTGTGGAAGAAAACTGCTCCGATGAGTGGTGGACGGCGAGGATGAAGGAAATAGGGGCATCGGCGGGTGCTGCTCGATGCGGAAGAAGGCAAAGAGGAAGAGTCTGCCACTGGTATTGTGGTCAAACGATGAGGTGAGGCAAGGAGGGTCGCCGAACCTTGAAGAGAAATTCGGCTGGAGGAGGAGAGAGGAATTTGAGGGTTTCTTTAGTCGAATTCAAGCTTGAGATATTCGGTATGACCAGGGGGTGCTTTTATACACCTCAGGTGGACGGTTAGAGCTTGGGAAGCAAGCTTCCCAAGCTTGGAAAGCTCACTGGAGTTTGGGAATTCCTTGATACCTAAATCTCTCATGCATTCGCATGAGAGATTGGGTAGGTTTTAGGGCTTAAGATCAGGTACAAAAGGAATGGAATTTCTGGACGAACTTCCCTTTCAAATTTGAAAGGGATTCGTCAAGAAATCAGGGAGTTCTTTCCCTTTTAAGGTCGCCAGAGCAAGTAGGAATAGGTTTAATGGTTGCAAGGAGCTTTTTGTGAGAACGACAACAAATTTGGGGGCCTATTTGAAAATATTTTGAAAGATAAGGGTAGAAATGTAATTAGACAGGACCAATTTGCAGACTAGGTCAACACAAACTCATCATGGGTTCAAATTTCAGTACAAACCTAATTTGGACCTAAGGAATTCAATGGTGAGGTTGGATTTTGTTTTTGACCATGTTTGTCTAGGTAATTTATGTAAAAACCCAAATTAGGGCAAATGTCTCTCTGTGATTCTATTTTGGGTCAAAACGGGTTATGATGGTCAAATTGAAGGTTCCAAACCCTAGAGAATATTTTTCCAAGAATTTTAGAGGATTTAGGTGAAACTTATCCTGATCAGAACCTCAATTCATTAAGCAGGTCTATTTTTAGGATTTCAAAAGTCATTTAATTCTCAAAACACATGCAAACCCTTTTCTGATTGTTCTAATCCACTTGTTATCTTTTTCAGACCAATTGACCTTCATTCAACCCCTGAGAAAACCCATGGTTTTAATGCATTCATGATAAGCTGGTAAAATTACAGTTTTAACCCTTGTTTCTTATTTTTCCCTCAGGATGACTATGCAGTGACTTGTGACTCTCTGGCGGTTATGTAGGAGCATTTACTGACTTAATTAGGTCATAATGAGCTAGTTATGGCTCATGATGGTGTTCCCATCAGGAGCCCATGAGTAGTTATTTTTATAACCAAGAAGTCCCTATTCCTTGCAAATAAGTCCCTATGACTTTTTAAATGAATAAAATGTGAAGATATAAAGGACCTAAGTGTAAAACCTTAATTCCAAGGTCCTAGTAATGTCCAAATGTAAAGAGATTTTTATGGCAGATTAATTGAACATAGTAGAACATATTTCAACCATTGATTTGTACTTTTAAGCTCAAATTGGTGTTTAATTGGCATTCAGATCATCCATGTGTATTTTTAGCATAGAATATCTTCAAATTGATCTAATTATACTTTTTTAACACAAATTAAGTGTTTTAGGTCTTTTTCCATAATTCCCACACTTAACATATTTTTTGTGTTAATTGATAGTGTTTTAACCTCATTTTTAGCCTAACTTGTGCATTTTAGCTATGATAAGCCACACCACATCAAGCTCTCTCTCCATATCACTCTACTCATGTGGAAACTTATTAAAGGGAAGCTCCCTATGGATGACAACCTTATCAAATTAGGTGTCCCAATTCCTTCAAAATGTTATTGTTGCCCCAATTCGCTGCATGTTGAAACCCTTACTCATCTTTTTTTAGAAAGTCAATTGGTCAATACCATCTGATTGCACCGCAAAAATACACTTGCAATTATGTCGTCTTGTGATATTTCCTAGCATTACCAGTGCATATTAGGTTTCCATAGTCGCATTTGTGAAAATACATGCATGCATGCATTTAATTGAGAGGGGAGGAGAGTGAAATAAATGGCCTTGCAATTAATATTTTTCCTCAAGTGCATCTTTGCAAAATTCACCATCTTTTTATTTTTTATTTTACTTGACTTTGAATTCTTCCTGCGGCTGCAAGAAAGGGCTTCTTCTTCACACCATGTCCTTCGCATCCATGCTCTACAGCCACTCCCTGCAACTACATGCAAGCCATGCACAGCCAGTGCATGGCTGTGCATGCTTTCTTCTTCTATAAAAAGAGCTCAGCTCCTTCTTGCAAAGGGAGCTTGGTCCTCCACACAAAAAATCCAACAACAGCTTCTCCTTCCAGGCCACCATCCCCTCCCCCTCTCCCTCCATACGTAGGACCTCCTCCTCTAAGGAGCCACTCTGCGGGCAGGAGACCATCACTGTGGTGCACACCCACCATCGTGAAACCACCATCGCCCAGCTCATCAAGGAGCCGGTGGGAGTGGTGGTCTTCTCTTCCCTGTTTCAACATCCACAGCCACTTCAACCACTGGAGCAGGAGCTTCAAGCTTTGAAGCTCAAAGCTCCGCACGCAGCAGTAGCAGCTGCCCCAGCCCTTTCCGCGCACGCCTACAGGCCGCCCTCGCCTCCAGCGCTCGCCTGCAGGCACCCTCGCTTCCCGCTTCTTCACGCTGCACTCGCCTTTCCGCCTACAAATGGCCACTGCGCGCCCCTGCAGCGGCTGGCCAAGCTTCATCACGCCCGCCAGCCAACACCCGCAGGCCACCGTGCGCCCTGTCGCGGTCCTTCGCCCGCGACCTAGCCCTCTCCACGTGCTCTGTCGTGAAGTCCCACCAGCAAGCCAGCAGCCAGAGCCACTCTTCCGCATGCGCGCCGAGTAGTCCGCACTCACAGCACCAACAGCAGGCGGTTGCTCGGCTCGTCCGGCCACTGCAGCCACTGTTCACGCATTTCTGCGAAACACTGTGGCTACAGTGGGGTGACCGATAAGTTTCTCACTTATCCGATCACCCAGCGCATCGCTACCGGCCACTACCTGTGCACGCGTCTCGCCCCGTGTCCCGCTCCAGCGCCCGCCCGCATGTCTGCATGCGGTCCATTGCCAGTGCCCGCTCCCGCCTGCGTCTTCGCTCGCGTACGTCTGCGTGCGCCTGCTCCAGCTCTCCACGCAGCGCTGTGCGCTGCGGTTCCCTCCCCGCGCTCACTCCCTCCCAATGCGCACGTCCTCGCGTGCCTACGCGTCTGCGGGTGTGCGTGCACCATCAGACAACGCTTGGAGGACCCGGCCGACTTAACTCTCCAACCTCTTCGCTCTAGCAGCCTCTCTCTCACCCTCTCTCTCTCTCTCTCTCTCTGACAGCACTCTCTCACTCTATCTCTGCACACACTCACACTCTCGCACACACACACTCTCACTTATATAGTATTATATACATATATATATGTATACATATATATATTGATATATATATATGTGTGTATATACATATATATTTACATATATACATATACTTATATACATATATATATATACACACATATATACACACCTACTTATACATACATATATATATATCTATCTACATATATCTATATATACATATATTACTATATATATATATAGACACACACACACACATCTATATACTATATATACATACATATACATATATAGATATATATATATATATATATCTATACATATATTTACATATCTATATATATATATATATATATATATACATGTATACATATATATATATATAAGTACATATATACCTATATATTTATAACCATATATACATATAGATATATTTACATATATACATATATATACATATATTTTCACATTACTTACCATACATTGTATCGCGGGAATATTTGCACCAGTTGCTGATATTCCCCGATACACGCATACAAAAAGCGTGTTCGTACTCGTCTTCCACCATCCACCTTACACTCCACGTGGCACCTCGTCCAGTTGGTTGCGTCTTTCTAGACGACGACCGACTCGATACCGTGCTACACTCCATCTCCACCTCCATCCCCACCCCTTTATACATATATAATATATACCTATATATATATACTATATTTACTTTATTTCTGTTTCACTTTCCTGTTAGTAAAAAGATAAAACAAAACAATATATAAAAGAGAAAAGATAATCTTTGACTTGCAGGTACTCTGTCTTGTGAATAGCAAGACCCATTTTGGAACCTTGATTTTGGCTCAAAGCTAAGAACCTAATTTTGAGGGTGTGCCTCAAGGACAAGAATTATCAGAAAAAAAAATCTAAATAGAAAAACACCAAAAATACAATAAACGAACGGAAGAGATTCGTTGTAGGAAAGGCGTAGAAACTTGACTTCTAACCCCATTTCCCTGAGTTTGACCCTGGGCATAAAAGTGACCAAGATAAAATCAAGTAGGCCAGGTTAAAAATTTTGTAAAGAGATGGTTAGGTCTGATTTAGGTTAACCACTATACACACTTCAATGATAAAATCACCATATTAACACACCTATCTAGGTCCCGACCACATCTTTTCTAGCACCGTTGCCGGGGAAGTGCACCTTCAAGTAAGTTTCTATTCCATTCCTTTCATTTTTCTCCTCTCTTCATGGGTGTTTTTGTTTATTGTTGTGGAGGTGAACTAGTTGCAAGGAGAAGGCAGGCAGACGAAGTCGAAGACATGAGCAGATCCAAGGCATGAACGAGAGCGTGAAGACGCCGACACCGCACTGGAGCTTTGCACACGTGGCTGAACAAGTAGGTCTTTCTTTCTTAGCAACCTAGGTTAACTTGTGACCTTAATAAAAAAAAAGCTAAAAACTAGAAAAACTTCTTGGGATCTCTTAGGGAAAGTGGATTAAAATTCACTTGTTTGATTGATTGCCTTTACTCCCACTGCCTCGGGATTTCCCACCTTACTTCACATAACAAAAATCCAAGAATCTTGACTCTTGAATTTTTCGCCGTGTGAAGTATTCTTTAAGGCAAACATAAAAGGATTGATTGCACCCCTCTTTGCCTCACTTATCTGCAAATTTAGGATCACATTTTTGGTGGGAAAACTTGGAATTGAGTTGATTCCAACCCCACCACAACTTTTCAACTTGCCTAAGATTCGATCCCGAATACTTCAACCCCAACAATTTGATTTTCCTTATCTTTTGGTTGAGTCTTGTGTGTGGACATCTTTTCGGTGATTGGGAGCACTTGAATTGAAGTGCTTTGGCTCCCTTTCACACTAATCTAAAACTGATTCATGCATCCACACATAGAAATCTCCATTTAGGGAAGCCCATTGCATTTTAGCATGCATTAACCAATTGACATTGAAGAAGGGTTTGTTAGGCTTAGAAGCAAACTTGTATTCTCTCAAAACCCAGAGATTGGTTGAATTGGTATTTCAACGAAATCCTAAAATCCATACTACTAAAGGCTGAACTCTAAAAATCATTCACCAATTAAAACTTAAATTTGGGGAGATTTCCCCGTTGCATGCTTGTTTTACACACCTGAAAAATCAATCACTTGAGCATTACCCGTAAACAACGCCCTTCACATTCCAAAAGCACTTGACCCTAAGCCTCTAACTAAAAATGGTAGTAACTTGACCCTTATTAAGGATTGGAAGTCTAACTACCTACGTGTACCGCCTACGTGCTGGTGAGGGTTCCCGCGTGCTATCGAGTGTCTAAGACTGGGGCAAACGGCCTTACAATCTGGCCCGGTGGTTCCACGGTGCTCGCATTCGGTTCCATAGTTTGTGATAGTAGGTAACTTAGATCTTTAGGTCTAAGGGCACACTGTAGAGGTTAGGAATTTGATTGTATTGATTTGTCATCAAGTGTACCTTTGCGGCGTCATTTCTCTCATCTCTTTTCTCTTCGTATCCCCCCCAATTCTTCCTACGGTAGTGCATGTTTGGGAGGAGGTCACAAAACCCTGAACTGTTTGAATTGCCTGGTAAATCTAGAAGAGAAGCCGAATCGTCCTCCTCCTCCACAAACATGGCTGCACGCCCACCCCCAAATCCCGAGGGAGGAAACCGCCCTCAAAACCTAGAAGGTGGTGGAGCCTTATATCCCATAACCTGCCTCAAAGCCCAAATGGAAATGTATAACGAACAAATTGAAGCCATTTGGGAAACGTTGGAGGAAATGCAGAACCCTCCCAAACGGGAGGAGCCTAGGTCTCTTAGCTCCTATCAGAATCCCGCTGCTACAGAGACCATAGGACAAATTCAGGTCCCCATGGGTGGGGACAACTTTGAATTAAAACCTAACTTAATTGGCCTGATAAATTTTCACTTCCATGGTCTTGCAAGTGAAGATCCTTTTCTCCACTTGGAAGACCTAACTCGATTGGCTGAAACTATTAAACCAAGAAATATTGGGTTACCTATAGTCCTCATGAAAATGTTCCTGTTTTCATTGCGGGATAAAGCGTCGCAGTGGTTACGCAACCTTGGGAGAACCATCCACTCTTGGGAAGAGATGCGAACAGCGTTTCTCAAGAAGTTCTTCCCAATCGGGCGAACCAATGCACTTCGCCGTGCTATCACTTCATTTATGCAACAAAATGGCGAACAATTTCATGAGGCATGGGAGAGGTATAATGACCTCCTTAGGAAGTGTCCGCACCACGGTCTGCCTAAGTGGCATATAGCCCAGATTTTCTACTATGGGCTAAATGAGACTTTGAAGCAAATTGCAGACGCTTCCTGCCGAGGGAATTTTATGAATAAAGACGAGAATGGAGCATTCGAATTGTTTGAAAATATGAGTGAAAACTAGATGAACAATGCTTCCATTGTCGCCTTTAATTGTACCAGCCTACCCTGAAATGTCCACGAAGTTGACACGGGACCCTCACATTCATCCACTGATCTCAGCCTTATCGCACAAAAATTGGATGAAGTCTCTGTCGTGCACAAGAAGCTGGACGAGCTTCTGGCCAACCCCTCCCGTCTATGGCAAACACCCCCACCTCACCACTTCGTCACAATTCCAATTCTTCCAACACCAGGCTTATCCCAAGAAACCCCGTAAGGCCTTCCTTACCAAGTGTCGTGCCGAGCGACTCGGTAAGTCATGTGGATCTGACTTTTGCGAGCCAGTATTTTGACATGGAGGACCAAGCCTCCATGTGCTCGGAAGCGTATTTACATGCAGACACGTCTTCTGGCATAGAAGATGCTTGCGCCCTGGGGAACAACCCGTTCTCTGCCACGTATAACCCAGGGTGGAGAAATCATCCAAATTTCGCATGGTCCAACAACCCGCAGCGCCAAAACGCCGCAGGTGGACCAATGCGACCGTCCACACCCGTCATCCCAAGGGCCCAGTCTAATCCTATGGCGAATCCGCCATCAGGCCCTTGTGTACCGCAAGCAGAACACGCATCAAGTCCTCTTGACAAATTGATGCAAATGATGACGGAAATGTCAAAGTGCCATGAAGAGAACATGACCTCTCTTCAGCACCAATTGGTGCAGCAGAATGCTGAGATCAGTCAACTACGCATGGCAACTCGATCTCAGGGCACTCTTCCTACCCAACCTGTTCCAAACCCACGAAACTTCGTACCCCGTGGTCCTCAACCACAGGTATGTCCTTCTCAGGGGCAGGTTAATCAAATTCTGCAAGCTCCGAGCATTCCACCGGGATTTCAGGCTAATCCCGCTGCAGCACCGCACTCTTATGTCCCTATTGCAAACCCTCCTACGTCGTATGATCCCACTAGACCCGCATCATCCAATGCTATCACTACGAGGAGCAATAAGCAGACCGTCGATCCTCCTTGACCTGATCCTGGGCCGTCTTCTTCATCGCCCTCTCATTCGGGATGCGCACCGCATTTGCGAGAGGATGATACACCCAAATTGGTGCCAGAATCAGTTCCATTCCCTGAGGCTCTACTGAGGGAGCCAAAAGGCAAAAAGAAAGATACACAGGCCTTTGATAACCTGTGTAATTTGTTCAGGGATGTAGAAATCAAGGTACCCCTGCTCGCGGCTATCGACCACATACCTACTGTCACCCGATTTTTTAAAGACTACACAACACCCAGGCGACAGTCAAAGAAAACCAAGAATCCGGTGGTTCTCTCGCCTCATGCGAGTTGTGCTATACTATCAAATCTACTACTGAAGCAGAAAGATCCGGGCACACTGCTTATTTCCTATAGCATCCAAGGTTGCAAGTTTAACCGTACCCTGCTTGATCTAGGATCTTCCATCAATCTCATACCAACCATCATGCTCGAAAAATTTTCCTTGGGAAATCTGAAACTCACCCTTGTTACGTTACAGTTGGTAGATCGTTCTGTCAAAATCCCGAAGGGTTTGGTGGAAGACGTGGTGGTTAGGGTCAACAGTCTATGTTTTCCTGTTGACTTTCTTATTTTAGATATGGAAGTTCCTAGCTCACTTTCTGATTGTCCGATCATCCTTGGTCGACCTTTCTTGGCCACAGCCCGCGCCTATATCGACTGCGAGTCAGGCTATATTGAGATTGTCGTTGGATCTAAAAAGCTCAAGCTTAGCATCTTCAAGGCAGTCAAGAACTTTGATTGCAATTGCATCGAGGATGACACGTCTGACGAGGACATGGCCGTCAACGCGTGTATCGGACTAATTTGGACCTATTCAGACTGCTGCGGATTACCTATAAACACTGATGACTGCCTGACCAACACATATTGTGACGTTCCCCCATCCCTCCCTTGTCCCGTACCTTCTCCTGGCCAGACTTCTGACGAGGTTTTCTCCGCTTCCCATACCTCGTGGTCTGAGTCATATCCGGGCTACTCACTATCGGTCCACACTCTTGAAGACCGGATTGCCCTTTCTTTTTCGCCAAATCAGGCGGATTTGCAAATCCACACTGGGACCTTGAGCCCATATACTTCTCATTGGGGCTATTCCTTTTTGGATCCATCTATCCAAGAAGCCCCTCTTCTTGGACAATCTGAAGGCCAATTTCTTCCTCCTGACTTGTTCTCCAACCCGCCTAGGACACTCTCATCCCAAGAAATGCCAGATCTTTCACCATCCACTCCCGAGTTGAAAGAGCTACCTAGTACACTTAAGTATGTTTTCCTAGGACCAAATGAAACGCTCCCTGTAATCATCAGTTCAAAATTGACCAGGGAGAAAGAGTGCAAACTAACTAAGGTCCTCATAGAGCACAATGCAACTATTGGATGGTCCTTATCAGACTTATCTGGCATTAGCCCCTCCTACTGCACTCACTGTATATATACTAAGGAGGAGGCTCGACCTTCCCACGAGATGCAACGACGTCTCAACCCTAACATGCAGGAGGTCGTTAAGAAAGAAATCATTAAGTGGCTGGATGCGGGTATAATCTACCTGATGTAAACACATTTACACTACTTAAAATGTCTATTTATGCATGTTCTTAAGCATAGGATTGCATTTCATGATATAAATATTGCATTACATGCATCATCTTGCATTTAGAGTAGTTTGAATAAAATGGAGGTTAATTGTCTCCTTTTATGTGCTTGGACAGGGCAAATATTTTATCGGGGCCTCGGATCAAAGATCCAACCGTATGGATATGATCAGGGCGACGATTGGAGTTCAACGACTCCAAGATCGCCCTAATCAAGCATCCGTAGCATCAGATAGAGACCGGGGAACCCTAGAAGATCAAGGGCCAGGATGGTGTAAATCCGCACTTCAGATGGAAAATCCGACCACACGGATGAATTCGGATCGACGATCGCAGCCGAACGACACAAAAATCGAGTCAATCCGACATCCGTGGCACCATCTACAACTTCCAGAAGATGGACGGCCAAGATGGCGCCACGTGGCGCCATCCCAGCCGCCCAATCGGCCGCAGGAGTCCTGTGAAGACCGCGCACCGTCTCCTCTCCGCCGTTGGATCTCGATCCAACGGCTGCGGTCGCTCGCGTTTAAAAACGCCCGCGCGACCATTTCGCCCGCGTAGCGCAGCGGCGACGCAGCTGCGGGCGAAGCGGAGGTCGCGGGTTCGAGCCGCGGTGAGGGGGTCGAAGGTGCGGGCAAGCGGGCGCGCACGAGCGTCAGATGAAGATCCAACGGCCGCGCGCGCCCGATAGCGCCGACGCGCAATTGGACGCCCTGGTGGACGCTCGATCGCACGCGGGCGGGCGCGCTACGCAGCGGGCGCGGACGCGATCTAAGCCGTCCGATCTCGCGATCGGACGGCTGAGACGACGCGGACGTGCGTATGCGTTACGCGCGCAGGCCAGCCGAGCGGGCGCGCGTGGGCGCGGCGGCGACGGCGGGGCTTTAGCGACGGTTTTATCCGTCACTAAAGACCCCTTATTTATTATTTTGAAGATGTAATGTCCATTTTGCCCCCACTCCTTGCAACTATAAAAGGAGACCCCCTCCATACGAAATTTTCATCCCTTCCTTCTCCTCTCTACCTCTCCAAATCTCAAGAGAAGCTTGTCCCACACCCGGGATGCTTCTCGCGAGATAAAGTCCAAATTTTCGTCCCCCTTCGGAAGTGGATCCCGCGACGACGACGGCGTGCTGCTTCGTTTCCGTTCTTCTGCTTCGTCCTCCTTCGTCCCGCTTCGTTCTCCTTCGTCCAGGCGTCATCCCGTCCGGCTCGTCCTCCAAGCGACCGTCGAGGAGGATTTCTCTCTCCCTATTCTTTTTACTGCTTTCTAGTATAGATTTACTGCTTTCTAAGAGTAGTCTATTCGTCCTCCGAGCGATCGTCGAGGAGTACATTTCTCCCTCCATTCTTTTAATGCTTTCTAGAGTAATTATTTTATATTTTCTAGTTGTAACGAATGAACTCTTTTATGATTAATTCCTTGTCTATTCTACATCTCATTTTAATTTCCATGTGTAGTATTCTTTCTCTCTCTCTTACTCCCTCTCTCTCTTTTATTCGTTGTAGATACTTAGATAGTTTAAATTAAATTTCTTCGTGACAAAATAAAAAATGAAACGCGAAGTTTTTAAATCAAACGTTCGCCTCCCTGTGTTCAACCCGGAATTCTTATTTCGGTATAAATTTTATTTGTTGAACACGAATCCTTCGCTTTCGAACTACAACGACGGGTTTTCCAAAACCAAACACGTTAGCGTAGATTCTCGTTCAACATTTTGGCGCCATTGCCGGGGAGGCAACGATCTTTGATTTCTCTTCACGTTTTGTAACTTACAAATCATTTACCTCACTTTTCTCCTTTCTTATTGTAATTGCAGGTACTCTTTTGAGGCAAGCAAAAGCGGTAGATTGGAGTAAAGTGCTGTGAAAGGTTTTGTAAGTTATCACCCATTCTTTCCCCCTCCATAGATTTCATTCGCCACATTGAATCCAAATTCCAATTAACCTAGGTGTTTGCATAAATCCTAGGAATAGTTTGGTTGTTTGGATTCTCACTCACATTCATTCCACCTTCATTTATATAAAAAAAAGTAAAAAGATAATTTTGTGGGGTAATTTTCAACAAATACACAATGTACACCCACATTTAAAGGCACTTAACCAAATTGATTTGTTTCTACTCAACTGGGTTCTGATCTGTGGGACCAGTACACATAAAGCAACACATAAAAGAGTAGAAATCATTCTAAGTTAACCATCTTTGTGTGCCTAACTTAGTGGTGCATTTGAGGCCAATTGTTTGAGTTGATTGGGCCGCACCACTTCAAATAAAATCAACTCATCTAGTAGCTGCCAATTAGGTTCAACTCTTAGGGATCTACCAGGTACTCCACATTCTTTTTAAACTTTAAAGGAAAATATCTTCACCTGTGCTTGCAAAACCTGGTGTGCCAATGAAACTTGATTGAAAACACCTAAAGTTGAATCCTAAAAGCTACTAAGCAAGATTTGAACCTTAAAATTCATCACATCAAAAATAATCTTGCTTGAAAACCACTGGTTGTGCACGCACACACAAATCAATCAATCATTAAGGGCACAACCCATTTAAAGGGCCCATCACATTCCAAAGCACATTCAAACCTAGCCCTAAATAAAACAGAGTAGACGTTGGCCTTAAGGATTGGACTCGCTCTTCAGAACTCAGAACGAGATTATTTTCGATTAGTCTGTTTCTACTGTTCAATCTGATGTCTAGCTAGGGGAGCAGAGTCAAACGATCGCGGCTGGGGGGTACACTAGGAACCGGAGGCGCAAGCCGAAGGAAGAACCTTCTCCCCAGTCCCTCCTTCTAACTGGTTGGATTGAACAGACAGAAGTAGATCAAATCGTTCCTTTATCTCAAGACGGGTTTTGAGAGTCTGTAGGTCTGTAGGCTAACCCATTTAAGGACAGGTTTGTTTGTTTGAATTGCAGGGCACCTTTCTTCCTCCCGTATCTCATGAATCCTTCCACATATTTCACGCATTCCCGCTCTTTCCCTCCTGTTGTAAATTATCCTCAACATGACGATTATCCCAACTCGTATTGTAATGGACCATCAGTTAGTTGGGATAATTCGGATTGGGGATACAATTCCGGACCCCCGTGTTTAGGGTCTAACCCTGAACACTTTGATTCTCAATTCTATCCTTCTCAGAGTTGCATCGATTATAGATCGTCCTCCTTTCATGAACAACCTAATGCGATCTACAATCAAGAAGGATACACTGATCCTTACCCATCCTCTGATTTCACTGCCTTTAGGTCATCTCCATCTTTTGAACAATCTGAAATGACCTATTATCAGGATGGGTATAACGAATCTCAATTCGTTAATTCCTCTACATTGATGTCAAACCCGCCCAACCCTGAACCAACTCATTTGGTTCAGGTTAATCAGGTTCAAGATAAGGTTCTGGCTAACTTGAGGAATATCATTCAATCTTTAGAAGTTCAGCCAATACCTTGCATTGAGAGATTGGAGCCCCTGATTGAAATGATTGATGATTTAAACAAGTCTTTGTTGGATTGGCTCCAGGATGTTAAGGATAAGAACCCGGGTGAGTTTCTACTTGGGAAATTAGCGAAATTGAGGATGAGATTCGTGGTTGCTTTGATTCAATCTTGGAATAATTCCCAGGATGAACTCTCTTCAGGAAAGCCAATGACAGAACCCGCTCAGGCACTTGTTGGGGGGGACACGTGTTACGAAGCTGACCAGATTGAATTAAAACAACCAATTAAGGATGATTTGATTTCTTCACCTGAAATCCCTGAGCCGGGTTACGAGGAAACGTATGTCTCCTTGGAATGCAAAGTGACAAATGATTTTGGGACATACATTGATACGGATCCTGATGGTGAAGATTCAAGTTGCGAAGTCTCACACGAGTTTTCAGATCACGATTTTTGTGAGACGATTGGGCCTGAGGAATCTGATAGATCATTTGATAGCCCAATAACTGAGGAAACTGATCTTATTAGGGCACACGATACGGATCCAGAATCGCATTTTCTGGAGGAATTAATTTAATGCCCTGATTATCAGTTACACCCTGTTGAGCTTATTGATGATTCTAATTCTGAGATAATTAGACCCAAGTCAATTTTGATTTTGCCACATCATCTAGACTTGGAGATTTCAGACGGGGTGATGAATATACAAGAGGTCATGGAATTTGATATGCCGAATGAGGAGGATAGGAGCTGGGAAATTCTGATTTGGGAAGTCAATTTTGGAGGAAATGGAAGATTGAGTCGAAGGGTTCCTTTTAAACTGAAACCATCAAATCAGAACCCTTACGACATTTGTTTCGAGGATGTCAAACTCAAGCACACATTTAACGATTATCCTTTTGAGCTTCAATTCTCTGTAACCCGACATTTTGGCCTTGGGTTGCATCCTCACAAATCGCAGGCCCGACCCCGCTTGCATTCTGATTTTAGGTTTTGGGTAATTTTTATCCAGAACCTAAGATATTCTCGATTATGGGGTGTGGGTCTGCACCACAATCTGGTCCACATCTGTGGACCTCTGCTGACAGGTCAGAGGATTCTTCTGTTTATTCTAATTCTGACCTGCACATGTGAATTCTTCATTTCTTTTCTTTGTATAGTGTGCCTAGCTGAAGGCACTAAACTCAGCACATATACAGTTCTTTTTCATTTTCATCTCGGAGCGGACCCGATATCCACGCAATTCAGGTGCTTTCTACGCTTTTCCACTCTGTTTTATGTCTTTTTAATACAATGAGGACATTGCATTAGATAGGCATGGGGGGATGGATATTTATCTTTGAATTCATTCGTCAGCTCCGTAGATTTGTTTTATTTTAAAAAAAAAAAAAAAAATCAAAATTAGGAAAGAGAATTTGGGTTTAAGAAAATTTTCGATCTTAAGAAATACTATATTATGTTCTGAACACAAAGACCCTTCAGGTCTTTGGACTTAATCAGCCCGTATATCCACTAAAATGTGGATTTTTTTTTCGAGTTCTCGCCAACTTGAATTTTATTTTAATTGGAGTAAATAAGTTTGGGTGATAAGTACACGACTTATCAACCCGTCCTCTGATGTGAGGGAATTTTGAGTCTTAAGCATCTACACACTTTCTTTGCACTGACTCGTTGTTTGGCGATTTTAACGGAAATTGGGTAGCTAATGAACCTTCTAGGGTGATATGGCTGGCAAGTTATCGTGGGTAACAGCCCATAGGTAGGTTGTCCAGAGCCCAGTCATTGGACCTTTCTCTTTTTGCTGCCTTTAGGTAAATCTTAGACCAGGGAAGCCACCTACTTAAAAAAAAAAAAAAAAAAAAATAAAAAAAAAAAGAAAAAAAAAATCAAAAAAAAGGAGAAAAGAACAAAAAGAAATAAGCCACACTTCGCCGCACGAGTATGGCTGGCAAGTTGTCGGTGGTAACAGCTCATCGATCGGTTGTCCAGAACCCAGCTCAGAAAATGCACTAAAAATTCCCAAAACACTTAGGAAGAAGCGGAGAAGTAGAATAAACCGGGGAGATATACACTGGATTCACCCTTGTGTTGACCCCGTTAAAAAATAAAAGTAGGGAGAAAGCTACCGGTTGTAAAGATACACCTTTAGGCAGAATTCTTTTTGAGGTCACCTAGAGGCGTAGAAATCCGAAGTCCGTTTTAATTGCCGGTCAACGAGTCTATCACAATCACAATAAGATGCTTAAAACTTAGGATTCTCATCAAATCTTGGGTGAGTTGAATGGCCGTAGAAAGCCACTCTTAAACCCTAAAATTTGAAAATCCAAAAAAAAAAAAAAAAAAAAAAGAGTAAAAATAGAAAAAGAAAATTTTCTTTGAATAAGGCGAGGCTTGAGGCGGTCTGCATTTTGGCTGATACCCGGGCACTGTTGTGTCTTTGAAAGTTCAGTTCTTAAGTAGACAATTTCTTAATGATTGAAAATAACTCAGGTCCAAATAATCTAACCTAATTCTTTTATAAATAGCATATAGTTTTTGCTAGGGACTAGCAAAAGATAGGCATGGGGGTATGATGTAAACACATTTACACTACTTAAAATGTCTATTTATGCATGTTCTTAAGCATAGGATTGCATTTCATGATATAAATATTGCATTACATGCATCATCTTGCATTTAGAGTAGTTTGAATAAAATGGAGGTTAATTGTCTCCTTTTATGTGCTTGGACAGGGCAAATATTTTATCGGGGCCTCGGATCAAAGATCCAACCGTATGGATATGATCAGGGCGACGATTGGAGTTCAACGACTCCAAGATCGCCCTAATCAAGCATCCGTAGCATCAGATAGAGACCGGGGAACCCTAGAAGATCAAGGGCCAGGATGGTGTAAATCCGCACTTCAGATGGAAAATCTGACCACACGGATGAATTCGGATCGACGATCGCAGCCGAACGACACAAAAATCGAGTCAATCCGACATCCGTGGCACCATCTACAACTTCCAGAAGATGGACGGCCAAGATGGCGCCACGTGGCGCCATCCCAGCCGCCCAATCGGCCGCAGGAGTCCTGTGAAGACCGCGCACCGTCTCCTCTCCGCCGTTGGATCTCGATCCAACGGCTGCGGTCGCTCGCGTTTAAAAACGCCCGCGCGACCATTTCGCCCGCGTAGCGCAGCGGCGACGCAGCTGCGGGCGAAGCGGAGGTCGCGGGTTCGAGCCGCGGTGAGGGGGTCGAAGGCGCGGGCGAGCGGGCGCGCACGAGCGTCAGATGAAGATCCAATGGCCGCGCGCGCCCGATAGCGCCGACGCGCAATTGGACGCCCTGGTGGACGCTCGATCGCACGCGGGCGGGCGCGCTACGCAGCGGGCGCGGACGCAATCTAAGCCGTCCGATCTCGCGATCGGACGGCTGAGACGACGCGGACGTGCGTATGCGTTACGCGCGCAGGCCAGCCGAGCGGGCGCGCGTGGGCGCGGCGGCGACGGCGACGGCGGGGCTTTAGCGACGGTTTTATCCGTCACTAAAGACCCCTTATTTATTATTTTGAAGATGTAATGTCCATTTTGCCCCCACTCCTTGCAACTATAAAAGGAGACCCCTCCATACGAAATTTTCATCCCTTCCTTCTCCTCTCTACCTCTCCAAAGCTCAAGAGAAGCTTGTCCCACACCCGGGATGCTTCTCGCGAGATAAAGTCCAAATTTTCGTCCCCCTTCGGAAGTGGATCCCGCGACGACGACGGCGTGCTGCTTCGTTCCCGTTCTTCTGCTTCGTCCTCCTTCGTCCCGCTTCGTTCTCCTTCGTCCAGGCGTCGTCCCGTCCGGCTCGTCCTCCAAGCGACCGTCGAGGAGGATTTCTCTCTCCCTATTCTTTTTACTGCTTTCTAGTATAGATTTACTGCTTTCTAAGAGTAGTCTATTCGTCCTCCGAGCGATCGTCGAGGAGGACATTTCTCCCTCCATTCTTTTAATGCTTTCTAGAGTAATTGTTTTATATTTTCTAGTTGTAACGAATGAACTCTTTTATGATTAATTCCTTGTCTATTCTACATCTCATTTTAATTTCCATGTGTAGTATTCTTTCTCTCTCTCTTACTCCCTCTCTCTCTTTTATTCGTTGTAGATACTTAGATAGTTTAAATTAAATTTCTTCGTGACAAAATAAAAAATGAAACGCGAAGTTTTTAAATCAAACGTTCGCCTCCCTGTGTTCGACCCGGAATTCTTATTTCGGTATAAATTTTATTTGTTGAACACGAATCCTTCGCTTTCGAACTACAACGACGGGTTTTCCAAAACCAAACACGTTAGCGTAGATTCTCGTTCAACACTACCAGATCAGCGATAGCCCCTGGGTGAGTCCGATTCACATTGTGCCAAAAAAAGCAGGACTCACCATCCGTGTCAATGACAGGGGTGAATCCATCCCTACATGCACTCCTACATCTTGGAGAGTGTGTGTAGATTATAGGAAACTCAATGCTGCAACCAAGAAAAATCACTTTCTGCTACCTTTCATTGACCAAATCCTGCAGCAGTTAGCGGGAAATAAATTTTTCTATTTCCTGGATGGATTCTCAAGATATAACCAGGTGGCAATTGACCCCCAAGACCAAGAGAAAACCACTTTTACCTGCCCCTTCAGCACCTTTGCATTTAGAAGGATGTCGTTCGGACTTTGCAATGCACCAGCAACTTTCCAGAGATGTATGTTGGCGATATTCCATGACATGGTGGGTGATTTTCTCGAGGTCTTCATGGATGACTTTTCGGTCTTTGGACCATCTTTCGACGAATGTCTTGCCAACCTGACTCGTATCCTTAGGAGATGTATTGATGTAAACCTCGTGCTTTCCTGGGAAAAAAGTCAATTTATGGTGCAGGAGGGAATTGTTCTCGGACATATCATCTCTGATAGGGGTATCGAGGTTGACAGAGCTAAGCTCAATGTCATTGCTGATTTACCTGTGCCTGGCTCTGTCAAACAAATCTACTCCTTCCTGGGACACGTTGGTTTCTATAGGACATTCATCAAAGATTTCTCCAAAATTTCTCGACCCTTAACTCATCTCCTATCAACTGACGTACCCTTCGATATGGGCCCCGACTGCATACGAGCATTCATGTAGCTGCGTAATGCTGTCACCAAGGCCCCTGTTCTCCAGTCGCCTGATTGGGCCCTCGACTTTGAACTCATGTGTGATGCTTCCGACCTTGCAGTCAGAGCCATCCTAGGACAAAGACGCAATAGACACCCCTTCGTGGTGTACTACGCCAGTAAGATGTTGGACGAGGCCCAGCGTAATTATACTACCACTGAAAAAGAACAACTACCAGTCGTCTTTGGGCTGGAGAAATTCCGCTCTTACCTTCTGGGCTCTCACGTTATTGTTTTCACTGATTACGTGGCCATTAACCATCTCATGCACAAGAAGGATGCCAAGCCTAGAATGATTCGTTGGATCCTTCTGCTCCAAGAATTTGACATTGAGATCCACGATAAGGTCGGAGCCCAGAATGTTGTGGCTGATCACCTTTCCAGACTAGACCCTGATCATATTGGACTTACTCTGCCGATCAATGAAATTTTTCCTAATGAGCACCTATTGGCAACAAATGTGGCAAGTGGGCCGTGGTATGCCAACATTGCCAATAACCTTGCTTCTGGATCCCTTCCACGTGGCTGGCCTAAAAACTAGCACGAGTGTCTCATGGCAAAAGCAAAGTATTATTTCTGGGATAATCCACTTCTTTTTCGCATAGGTGCTGATCAAATCATCCGTCGCTGTATTCCTGACAGCAAGTTCCCCAATGTGCTATCCTTCTGCCACGATCAGGCCTGCGGAGTCCATTTCTCTGGGAGGAAAACTGCAGCCAAGGTGTTCTAGTGCGGTTTCTTTTGGCCCTCCCTTCACCAGGATGCACACAATTATGCCAAGCATTACATTAGGTGCCAGTCGTTTGGGTCAATGTCACATCATGACATGATGCCCTTGCAACCCATCCTAGCTATGGAAATCTTCGACATTTGGGGAATTGATTTCATGGGTCCCTTTCCTCCTTCCAACGACTTCGCATTCATCCTCGTCGCCGTTGACTATGTTTCGAAATGGATCGAGGCTATTCTCGCGTGCCATGTTGACCATGTTATATCCACCCGATTTGTCAAAGACCACATCTTTGCGTGCTTTGGGATCCCTCGAGCCATTATCTCAAATGTAGGAAGCCACTTTACCCATGCTTCTTTTTGGGCACTTCTGAGAAAATATGAAGTCCACCATCGTATCGCATCCCCGTATCATCCTCAGACGAATGGCCAAGCAGAGGTGTCGAATCGACAAATCAAGCAGATTCTCCAGAAAACGGTTCGGCCTGACCGTAAGGATTGGTCCGACAAGCTAATTGACGCAGCTTGGGTGTATTGGACTGCCTTCAAGGCTTCCCTTGGTATGTCTCCTTATAGAATCATTTACGGGAAGCCTTGTCATTTGCTCGTGGAGTTGGAGCACCGCACTTATTGGGCGGTTCGCCAATGTAACCTCGACCCAGACCTGTGTGGTTGAGAAAGGAAACTCCAACTCCAGGAGCTGGAAGAGCTCTATCATGAAGCCTATGATTCTGCTTTAACTTTCAAACAACGCACTAAGGCTTTTCACGACAGCCGTATTCGGCGGAAAGAATTTGAGCCATCTCAGCAAGTTTGGCTCTATAATGCCCGACTCAAATTCTTTCTAGGGAAATTGAAGTCCAAATGGACTGGTCCTTTCCTAGTCTCAAGACCATTCCCCAATGGGGCCGTCAAGATCGAAGATCCCAAATCTGGGTATAAATTTATGGTCAACGGGCAGCGTTTGAAACCCTATCTGACTCATGAACTTGCCCCCATTGGAGAAACCGTTGCCCTGCTGGAGGGTAACTAATTCTTTGCCTCATTCTGAGTCCAGCTGGGGACGTTAAATTTAGCGCTCGTTGGGAGGCTGATGAGTGGCTACTCGTCATGGCTAAAAAGCTGAAGTTAAGCTAGACACTGAGTAAAACAACATCAAATTAACAGATAAATAGGGTTAAGTGTGGGAATTAAAGAAAAAGACCTAAAACCTTTACTCTGTGTTAAAACTTCATAATTAGGTCACAAAATGAGATATTCTGAAAGCAAAGTACAAATGATGATCATGCGTCAATTGAACACATAAATAAGTTTGAAAGGCCAAATAAGAAGTATAATTAATGTCTTAAATGTTCAATTAAGCACATATAAAAATTTGAAGGCAATTGGACATCATTTAGGTTATGAAATAGGTAGTTTACACTTAGGTCCTTCATGCATTACACTCTCACCCTTAAAAACTCCTCTTTGGACCTACTTGTAAGCCGCAGGGACCCTTTTGAAAGGCTGCAGGGCCCTTCCTGTTGTAATTCTTTTCACTTATGGGCCTGCACGCTAATCTTCTACCCCTTCGTGCAATGGTCTGTCTGCAATTTTTCCGTTATTTCAGAGAATGGCCTGCTGCTCTTCGCACACACTGTGGCGCGCGAAGAACACGGCCAATCTCAGCCGTCCGTCGCTCTTCATAATCCTGATCTGCGGTTAGATTTGAATCGAATCTTCGCGCGATTCGGCGCGTGCGATCACCCCTCTCCCCAGATCTCATCTGACGGTCAGATTTTGAATATAGCTCACCGCGTGCTCCGCTCCTCTCATCCTCGCCACCGGTTGCCTCTTGATTATCCTCACCTGCGCGGTGATCTCAGCCATTGAGTATGCTACTTAAGCACCTCAGTGGTGTCACGCGCAGGGGATCGCTCCCTCCTACACCTCTTAGCGATCATTCTTCCACTCCAGTTCCTCCTTCCCATCAAGCCTCTGATTTCACAGCTACCGGCTGTGAAATCATCACCTTCTCTCGACCTCCTCGTCGCTAAGGACTTTGTAGCACCTGAGGATGACCCTGGAGCCTCACTAGCAGACTCTTCCTTCCACTGGAGTCATCTTCCTCCCTTCTTCCTCCTTAGCCATCGGCTAAGGACCCATAGGTCCCATTCTTCCTATTAGAATAGGTTTATAATTCTGCAGATTAGTTTAAGCTGTAGTTAAGTAGTTTAGAGTAGAATTAATGTAATTGGTAATGTTCAATTTTGCTGTAGGATAAAGTAGCTGTAGTAATAGAATTAGGCTTTAATTTCCCCCCCTCACCTCCTCTGATCATTCCAGATCAGAGAGGAAGATGTCATATAGCCATGTTTTCAAATTCTCTCCCTCTCCATACTTTCATATCCAGTTTTGATTTTCCACGACTTGTTTCTCACTTTCCACCCATACACTCTGACCCAATTTCAGATCTGATTGGTTTTCAACCTCAGATCTGAAATTGGCATCAAAAAGCACTTAAGGGGCTTCCCATTCTCCTCACTCTTGGTCACAAAAGCCCCTGGATTGAATTGAAATTTTCAGTTTGTCAGATTTTTCCTCAATTTGGATTTCAAGGATTTTTCCTTCAATTTGGTTTTAACTGTTTGATCTGACAAATTGAATGAAGTCAGATTTGAATTCATTGTTGGCAAGGAATTTGAGAGGTTTTCTGGTGACAGAAGTCATCTCAGAAGAGCCATATATAGATCTGATTTGATAAAGTTTTGAATGCATTGATGCAAGTCAGATCTAAGGATAATCACTGTAGTGATTTGAAGTCTGATCTTGCATTCATGAGTGTGTTTTGAATGGCTATTTGGTGATTTCCTAACCTAAGGAGTTCTCAATACTCCTTAAGGTTTCAGAAACTGGGATTTGAACTAAGGGCTTTAATTGACTGAATTAATTCTTTCTTCATGCTGTCTATAGCATTAGGAAGAGTTAAATCAGTGATATTTGTGCATTTAATCTGAAGTGAAGTTTTTGATAAGGGTTTTTGCATTTGAATTGGGGTATTTAGTGATTTTAGTGAGAAATTAAACCCTTGTCAGATTGGGGATTGAGAGAGATTTTCTTTTTCAGTTTGGATTTTTGATTCTAATCCCAGTGGACACAGCAAAGTGATGCATCTTGCAGCTACATTTTTCTTCTCTCCAACTCACATTTCATCTCAAATGGACTAACTGCAGCAGCAATTAGACCATTTGGAATCTGATCTGAGCTGCTGCAGGGGTGGTCTGAAAAGTCCAATTTACTGCTACTGTCTAATTGCTCTAAGTTGTAGCAGATAGATTTTACTGTAAAACCCTGTAGATTATGTTTTGAACATAGCTGACATCTGATTGTATTTAATTCCTTGTGTATACAAACCTTCTTGTTTAATAACTGAACTTTAATTTCTGCATATGCGTGTCTTATCTTTCTCAATTGTTGTCAGCTAGTTTATTTGAGAATAACCATCCAAACATGATTTAAAATAGGAAACGTAACTGAGGACTGTATTAAGGTGGGTAAACACATCTTACATTTCATGCTATATGGAAAGACGGCAATCATAAACATGATAAAAAGGGTTAAAAAACTTTAAAAGATAGTAAAACAAGCCTCATTCTCTCCTCAGTCAACTCAAACCCTTCTTCTCTCCTAATTCTGTCAGATCTGTAACAACAGTAAAAAATTAAAATGAAACACCCAAAAGGATCAAAAATAAAAAAATATATATACATATATATTACTTTGTTTATTAAGTATACTTATATAGACTTAAGCTATATACTAGGCTATATATGTAAATAGGTAGTGTATATATATATATACTGTATAACTAACTATGTAAATATAATGTATACTGTAAATTAGGTTTCTGATTTAATTTAGACAGTATATACAATAATTATATAACTATCTATAAATTAAACTAATTAATATGTATTATTATATCAACTAGATCAGTAGATAGCATAATTAAGAAAATTAAACTATAAAACTGTATATATCTATGTATATGTAGATTATAAGTAAATAAAATCTTTTACCTTAATTTAATCCTTTATACATAATAAATAACGAATTTATTAAGTTTATAGCTAAGTTGTTAAATTAAATTAGTTAAATTAGTAATTTAGAATTATAATTAAGTTAATTGAATCTGTATACTAAGACTAATATACTTTAAGTAATTTAAGCTAATTTAAGTATATTTATAAAAACTGCTATTTAAATGTAAATAATACATACATTAATTCGGAAAAATATCTATAAAATACTTATATATGTATTCTAACTCTGTATGAGGTCAATTAGACCATTTAGTAACTAATTTATAAGCAATTAACCAATAAAACACCAAAATCAGTGTGTAAAAATAGTCTACTTTAGTGAATTTATTTATATAGAAAATTTAATTAAAATTTCAAATTAATTGAACAATTGCATAGTATTATGTAAATACTTTATTTTCCATAATTTATTTTTATTTTTAAATAAATTATGGCCCTCGAATTGTGGGCCAAAATCTCCTTCAGCCCACAGCTGCATGCGTTTTTCAGCGCAGATGTGGCACTCGAATAGCGCTACATTGTGCGCTGCAAAATGTGCGCGGCGATATAAGTTGAATTTCGTCATATGCAGTGTAGTCGTCACGGACGCCGGGCGCCCGAAACAACATATACATTCGATACCATTGAGCATATACTGAGCCTATTCTGAGCATGATCTGTAGGGCCGAGGGCCCGGGGAGAGAGGTCTGTGTGCGTGGGCTGAGAAGGCCCCGAGCTGAGTTATCAAACATGTAATTAAGCGGCCTAATGAGAATTAGGGCATGCTTAGTAGAGGTTTGGTCCCACCCTCTAGGTGCTGTGTATCCCTTGAAAAGCATGCCTGCAAATTAAACAGATTTTTAACTAATTAAGGAGAGCTAATGACGATAGTAAGTGCCTCTCAGCCACGGCGTGTTAAATTCACTAAGGTAGAATGAAAACACAGAAGAAGAACATCTGATGAAGATTAGTGTGAAGGAGAAGAGAGAGAGAAGATGTACATACGTAAGTAAATACACATACAAGAGAAATATAAATATATATATATTTATATATATATGTATACGTAGTATAGCCAATTACTTTTATGTAAATTAACTCATACATTTACTAACAGAACAAAACGTCACCATAATCGTCGCTACAGACACCAGTTTCCCTCAAGTTTGTTTCTGGGATCTAGCGACACTTACATCTGTCACTATAACTATTGTATGTGTTGCTGTAGGTATCAGACTAGTAAGTTAAGTTAATATACTATGTAATCTTAGTCGATTATGTACTTTCATGTAAGTATTAATATTATAACTTGTAAAGACATAGTTTAAAGTTTAGTGATGAATTGTTTGGTGCTTGTTTATAGTTAGTTTTTGCAAGTATTACAATTAATTCTTTGTGAGTAGACAAACCATGTCTACATTCATTCATTCTTTATCAAATCTAAAGCTTCTTTTTGGAATAAGAGGATAATTTTGAGATCAAAGGGCGATGTAATTCAATAATTGCCACCCAGTGAACGACCTGGAATAAAACCAGTAAAAATTAGATAAGTAAATAATAATGGTTGTAATGACTAGTATCTCATACAACTCACTACAATGACACTAACGGTGTTTCAAATCACAACATATCATCACATCATCATACACAATCATTCGTCATTATTACCATATTAGAGGCACCCCAACAACATTCACCATCCACCATCACTTTTCACTTCACTATCATTGTTGAACGCTTGAATCGCTACGCTAACGTGTATGATTTTGGAAACCTGTCATTGTAACTTGAAAGCGAAGAATTCGTGTTCAACAAATAAAATTTATACCGAAATGAAAATTCTGGGTCGAAATAGGGAGGCGGACGTTTGATTTAAAAACTACGCGTTTCTTTTTATTTGTCACGAAGTAATTCAATTTAAAACTATCTAATTATTTACAATAAATAGAAGAGAGAGAGAGGGTAAGAGAGAGAGAGAATATTACACATAGAAATCAAAAATGAGATGTATAATAAATAGAGAATTTATCATTAAGGAACTTGTTCATTACAACTAGAAAGCATAAAACAATTGCACTAGAAAGCGATAAATTTACTCTAGAAAGCATTAAAAGAATGGAGGGAGAAATGTCCTCCTCGACGATCGCTTGGAGGACGAGCAGAACTACTCTAGAACGCAGTAAATCAATACTAGAAAGCAGTAAAAAGAATAGGGAGAGAGAAATTGTAACGACCCGGTTCCCGAGTCCCTACGAGACACGAGAACCGGACCGACTCGACTAATCCCAAGACCTAGTCGTCCAACGAGGAAGTAACCAAAAGACAGTAAAATAAACCACATTCAGCATGAATATAACTAACAGTAAGAAAGTACAACAGTAAGGAAAGAAACTACTACAGTAGGTACCACCACAACAGTAAAACAGCATTTATCATATAACAAGAACTGCCGGTAAAGAAGGTACAGCGGAAACAAAAAGTACTCACTAGAACAGAAACAAAAAGGGGTGCAAAAGCTGTGGTAACTCTACTGGACCCTACTCGGCCCAGCGTCCTCTACAGCCGCCGACCCTGGCTGCTCAACACCTGGTCCTGAAAAAGGTAACGAGTGTAACACGTCAGCAAAACGCTGATTAGAGTGGCAAACTAACTAAAGGCAACAGTAGAGTGTACAGTAGCTGTTATGTTCTATTACTTCCTTTATTCACATCTTTCAATTTTTCTCACTATTTCATTTATTTCTCAGATCCTTTACTTGATCTCGAATGTCCTCGTGGGAACGATCTTGATTGCAGTCTTTTCCAAAAGTAGAAGTAGCACGTGGTGCTCTCCTGGCCGGGAGAGTCCCCCGTGGTGATCCTACCCTCAGTCAACCACCCCAAGGTCACTGACAGACGTAACGGTGACTACGGCACGTGCGATAAACGCACAGGTAGCTAGCCCGCACTGGCACACGGTCAGTCGTTTCCGTTAACGGGTGCGCCTAAAGCACAGCACGGAACCAGGGCAGAGCCCTCTCAGTAACAGGGGTCCAACCGCTCCACAGTAACCAAACTGGGGCCTTGCCCCTCCACAGTCCGCGCACCCTCGCCTGACTACCCTGGTTTGCCCTAATGGGCCTAACAAGTCGGTGAAGGAGGCTAGCAGAACCCCGGGGCCCGTGGGGTAGCTAGTACTCTCCTAACACTACTAGCTCTCCTCGGTACTACGTACACGAGGGCCAACAAGTCGGTACAGGGCGGCCAATCCTAACCCCGGGTCCCTGGGGCGGCTGGCCCCACTCTGCACTAAACAGGTACAGGTACTTCCCTTGGTACTGCATACCCAAGAGACAGTACAAACTACATCTCAGTTCCATTCCTTTTTCTTTCCAGGAGTTCCACTCCTAATTCCCCGTAGGGTTCCATCTCTTTATCTCAGAACATCATACGTTTCACTTTCCAGATGCACATTCTCAAAATCCATGATCTCAAACATGTTTCTTTATTCATAACAGGCAGTTGTTAATTAAATTTACAGGCAGCTTTATATATTCCTTTCCAATTTTCCAAGACTGCAGTAATATACATTCCACTAATTTTTCCACCCTAGGATTCATGCCATATCCTAGGATCTATCATACAATCTAGTTTTCCGGCCCTAGGATTCATGCAACACCTAGGAGCTATCATTCCATATATTTCTCATTCCTAGGATTCATGCAATGCCCTAGGTTCTAGTTATGGTTCCATACTTTAACAGATTTTATTAATACTTAAAGCCACTCTACCAGGTACAACGGGAGTAATGGGGGCGTGATCGGGAATCCCGCGTGCCTCCGCGACTCTCAAGACTACAACCGAACGAGGTCCTATCACAAGGATCAAACACAAGGAGTGTCTCAGAACAGTGTATAGCTACTGTAGACGAGTAGAGGAATTAATTATGAAAAGAACGCAACTCGAATCGCGGAAAACGGAGCCCAAACAGGCCCTAAACGGGTCGAAAAAGACGATACTGTGCAAAATCAGACGTCTGGAACTCCTTCCAGACGTCTTAAACGGTGGATCAGAGAATTACCTGTTCAGCTTGGTTCCCCGGACGTCCAGAAGTCTGCGGGGACGTCTGTCCTATACCCCAGACGTCCGATGGTCCACACGGACGTCTGTAGGTCACTCCCGCCGTCTGGTACAACTTACAGACGTCTGATTCGCAAAGGATGGCGAATCAGCGAACCTGCGCACGGCCAACCCCCCCTCCCTCAGTACGGTCAGTCGACAAGAAGGAAGAAGAAAGCGGAAACTCACCCTTCAGACGTCTGTATGATCTTACAGACGTCGACCTTGCCGTCTGGCTATCAACCCAGACGTCTGATTCTGGAAATTTTTCCAGAATCAGGACCCTGCTCGGCCTCCGCTCGCGACGCCGCCCGCGTCGCACCTCACGCGTCTGCTGCTCAGCCCGCAGCAGGTCCCTCTCCGCGTCGCTCCGCGCCCCCTACGCCCTCCGCCGGCCGGCCAAGCCGCTCCGGCGAGCTCGCCCTCACGGCAGAGCCCCGCCCTCGCACGCCGCACCTCCTCCGCGCTCACTGCGGCTGCCGCTGCCGCTGCGCCCTCGCGTCCGCTCGCTCTCGCGCACAGGCAGGAGAAGAAGGAAGAAGACGGTGGAGACGGGAGGGGAGGCGCGCCCTTTTAAGGCCGCGCGAGGAGGAGAGAGAAGGTGGTCGCAGCCGCCTGCAGCCGCAGAGAAAAGAGGGAAGAATCGCAGGTCTGCGCGCACAGGCACGCAGACGAATCTCCCGTGCGAACATAACTGTTCTCCAGACGTCTGTAAACTATCCCGGACGTCTGGTCAGACGTCTGGATGTGATCCCAGACGTCTTGTCCGACGTCTGGGCCACCTCCCAGACGTCTTAAAAGGCGTCTGGGGCACGCGCTCGTTACAGAAATCCTCCTCGACGGTCTCTTGGAGGACGAGCCGAATGGGACGACGCCTGGACGATGGAGGACGAAGCAGGACGAAGGAGAACGAAGCAGAAGAATGGAAACGGAGCAGCACGCCATCGTCGTCGTGGGATCCACTTCCGAAGGGGGACGAAAATTTGGACTTTATCTCGCGAGAAGCATCTCGGGTGTGGGACAACCTTCTCTTGAGCTTTGGAGAGGTAGAGAAGAGAGGGAAGGGATGAGAATTTCGTATGGAGGGGATCTCCTTTTATAGTTGCAAGGAGTGGGGAAAAATGGTCATTACATCTTGAAAACACTAAATAAGGGGTCTTTAGTGACGGATAAAACCGTCGCTAAAGCCTCCTTCGTGGGTGTCGTGGGCGGCTCGCGCGCGCGTGCCTGCTCGCCTGCTCGCTCACGCAACGCCTACGCACATCTGCTGAATCTCAGCCGTCCGATCGCAAGATTGGATGGCTTAAGATGCGCCTTCACCCGCTGCGCTGTGTGCCTGCCCGCGCATATGATAGCGCATCCTTGCCACGCGTTCAATCGCACGTGATCTCAATTGAGCGTAGATGGCCATCCGATCAAGATCCAACGCCCACCCGCGCTCGCTCGCCCGCACCTTCCTCTCCTTCGCTGCGATTCGAACCCACGCCCGCAACTCGCGTAAGTGCGCTCGACCGCTGTGCTACAAGGCGCGGATGGTCGAGCGGGTGCTTTTAAGCACGACCGTCCACAGCTGTTGGATTGAGTTCCAACGGTGGAGAGGGAGCGTGTGCGGGATCTTCAGAGAATGTAAGCGGCTGTTTGGGCAGTCGAGATGGCGCCACGTGGCGCCATCTTGGCCGTCCATCTTCTGGAAGTTGTAGATGGTGCCATGGATGTCGGATTGACTCGATTTTTGCATCGTCGAGCTACGATCGTCGATCCGAATTCATCTGTGCGGTCGGATTTGTCATTTGAAGTGCGAATTTACACCATCCTGGTCCTTGATCTTCTAAGGTTCCCCAGTCACTATCTGATGCTACGGATGTCTGATTAGGGCGATCTTGGAGTCGTTGAACTCCAATCATCACCCTGATCACATCCATACGGTTGGATCTTTGATCCAAGGCCCCGATAAAATGTTTGCCCTGTCCAAGCACATAAAAGGAGACAGTTAACCGCCATTTATTCAAACTACTCTAAATGCAAGATGATGCTTGTTATGCAATATTTATATCATGAAATGCAATCCTACGCTTAAGAACATGCATAAATAGACATCTTAAGTAGTGTAAATGTGTTTACATCATACCCCCATGCCTATCTTTTGCTAGTCCCTAGCAAAAACTATATGCTATTTATAAAAGAATTAGGTTGGATTATTTGGACCTGAGTTATTTTCAATCATTGAGAAATTATCTAATTAGGAACTGAACTTTCAAAGACACAACATCGCCCGAGTATCAGCCAAAATGCAGACCGCCTCAAGCCCTCGCCTTATTAAAAGAAAATTTTCTTTTTTTCTTTTTTTTAAAATTTTTTTTTTGGATTTTCAAATTTTAGGATTTAAGAGTGGCTTTCTACGGCCATTCAACTCACCCAAGATTTGATAAGAACCCTAAGTTTTAAGCATCTTATTGTGATTGTGATAGACTCGTTGACAGGCAATTAAAACGGACATCGGATTTCTACCCCTCTATGTGACCTCAAAAAGAATTCTGCCTAAAGGTGTATCTTTACAACCAGTAGCTTTCTCCCTACTTTTATTTTTTACGGGGTCAACACAAGGGTGAATCCAGTGTATATCTCCCCAGTTTATTCTACTTCTCCGCTTCTTCCTAAGTGTTTTGGGAATTTTTAGTGCATTTACTAAGCTGGGTTCTGGATAACCGGTCGATGAGCCGTTACCACCGACAACTTGCCAGTCATACTCGTGCGGCGAAGTGTGGCTTTTTTTTTCTTTTCTTCTTTTCTCCTTTTTCTTTTTTTTAAGTAGGTGGCTTCCCTGGTCTAAGATTTACCTAAAGGCAGCAAAAAGAGAAAGATCCAGTGACTAGGCTCTGGACAACCTACCTCTGAGCTGTTACCCACGATAACTTGCCAGCCATATCACCCCAGAAGGTTCATTAGCTACCCAATTTCCGTTAAAATCACCGAACAACGAGTCAGTGACAAGATAGTGTGTAGATGCTAGAAACTCAAAATTTCCTCAAATTAGAGGGTGGGTTGATAAGTCGTGTACTTCTCACCCAAACTTATTTACTCCAATTAAAATAAAATTCAGGTTAGCGAGAACTCGAAAAACAAATCCACATTTTAGTAGATACACGGGCTGATTAAGTCCAAAGACCTGAAGGGCCTTTATGTTCAGATCTTAATGTAGTATTTCCTAAGATTGAAAATTTAAGATTGAAAATTTTCTTAAACCTAAATTCTCTTTCCTAATTTTGAATTTTTTTTTAAAAAAATAAAACAAATCTACGGAGCTGACGAATGAATTCAGAGATAAATATCCACCCCCCCATGCTTATCAAATGCAATGTCCTCATTGTATTAAAAAGATATAAAACAAAGTGGAAAAGCGTAGAAAGCACCTGAATTGCATGAATATCAAGTCCGCTCCGAGTTGAAAAGCAAAAGGAACCGTATATGTGCTGAGTTTAGTGCCTTCAGTTAGGCACACTATACAAAGAAAAGAAATGAAGAATTCACAAGTGCAAGTGAGAATCAGAATGAACAGAAGAATCCTTTGACCTGTCAGCAGAGGTCCACAGATGTGGACCAGATTGTGGTGCAGACCCATCCCCCATAATCAAGAATATCTTAGGTTCTGGATAAAAACTACCCAAAACCTAAAATCAGAATGCAAGTGGGGTCGGGCTTGCGATTTATGAGGATGCAACCCAAGACCAAAAAAGTCAGGTTACAGAGAATTTAAGCTCAAATGGATAATCGTTGAATGTGTGCTTGAGTTTGACATCCTCGAAACAAATGTCGTAAGGGTTCTGATTTGATGGTTTCAACTTAAAAGGAACCCTTCGACTCAATCTTCCATTTCCTCCAAAATTAACTTCCTAAATCAGAACTTCCCAGCTCCTATCCTCCTCAATTAACATATCAAATTCCAGGACCTCTTGAATATTAATCACCCCGTCTGAAATCTCCAAGTTTAAATGATGTGGCAGAATCAAAATTGACTTGGGTCTAATTATCTCAGAAATAGAATCATCAATAAGCTCAACGGGGTGTAACTAATAATCAGAGCATTGAATTGATTCCTCCATAAAATGCGATTCTGGATTCGTAATGTGTGCCCTAATAAGATCAGTTTCCTCAGTTATTGGGCTATCAAATGATCTATCAGATTCCTCAGGCCCAATCATCTCACAGAAATCATGTTCAGAAAACTCGCGTGAGACTTCACAACTTGAATCTTCACCATCAAAGAAATCAAGATCCGTATCAATGTATGTCCCAAAATCAGTTGTCACTTTCTGTTCCCAGGAGACATACGTTTCCTCGAAACCCAGCTCAGGGATCTCAGGTGAAGAAATCAGATCTTCCTTAATTGGTCGCTTTAATTCAATATGGTCATAACACATGTCCCCCCCAACAGGTGCCTGAGCGGGTTCTGTCATTGGCTTTCCTGAAGAGGGTTCATCCTGGGAATCATCCCAAGATTGAATCAAAGCAACCACGAATCTCATCCTCAAGTTCGCTAATTTCCCAAGTAGAAACTTACCCGAGTTCTTATCCTTAACATCCTGGAGCCAATCCAACAAAGACTTATTCAAATCATCAATCATTTCAATCAGAGGCTCCAATCTCTTAATGCAAGGTATTGGCTGAACTTCTGAAGATTGCATGATATTCCTCAAGTTAGCCAGAACCTTATCTTGAACCTGGTTAACCTGAACCAAATGAGTTGGTTCAGGGTTGGGCGGGTTTGACATCAATGCAGAGGAATTAACGAATTGAGATTCGTTATACCCTTCCTGATAATAGGTCATTTCAGATGGTGATAACCTAAAGGCAGTGAAATCAGAGGATGGTAAAGATCAGTGTATCCTTCTTGATTGTAGATCGTATTAGGTTGTTCATGAAAGGAAGACGATCTATAATCGATGTAGCTCTGAGAAGGATAGAAATCAGAATCAAAGTGTTCAGGGTTAGACCCTAAACGCGGGGGTCCGAAATTGTATCCCCAATCTGAATTATCCCAACTGACTGATGGTTGATTACAGTACGAGTCGAGATAATCGTCATGTTGAGGATAATTCAAAATAGGAGGGAAAGAGCGGGAATGCGTGAAATATGTGGAATGATTCATGAGACACGGGAGGAAGAAAGGCGCCCTGCAATACAAACAATCAAACCTGTCCTTAATTGGATGAACCTACAGACGTACAGACTCCCAAAACCCATCTTGAGATAAAGAAATGATTTGATCTACTTCTGTCTGTTCAATCCAACCAGTTAGAAGGAGGTACTGGGGAGAAGGTTCTTCCTTCGGCTTGCGCCTCCAGTTCTTAGTGTACCCCCCAGCCGCGATCATTTCATTCTGTTCCCCTAGCTAGACATCAGATTGAACAATAAAAACAGACTAATCAAAAATAATCTCGTTCTGGGTTATGAAGAGCGACTCCAATCCTTAAGGCCAACGTCTACTCTGTTTTATTTAGGGCTAGGTTTGAATGTGCTTTGGAATGTGATGGGCCCTTTAAATGGGTTATCCCTTAATGATTGATTGATTTGTGTGTGCGTGCACAACCAGTGATTTTGAAGCAAGATTATTTTTGATGTGGTGAATTTTAAGGTTCAAATCTTTCTTAGTAGCTTTTAGGATTCAACTTTAGGTGTTTTCAAACAAGTTTCGTTGGCACACTAGGTTTTGCAAGCATAGGTGAAGATGTTTTCCTTTAAAGCTTAAAAAGAATGTGGAGTGCCTGGTAAATCTCTAAGAGTTGAACCTAATTGGCAGCTACTTGATGAGTTGATTTTATTTGAAGTGGTGTGGCCCAATCAACTCAAACAATTGGCCTGTTGCACTACTTAATTAGGCACACAAATGATTACCTAATCTGATTTCTACTCAATTATGTGTTTGAATGTGTGTACCGGCTCCTAAGATCGGTTTACCGGTTGAGTTTGGAAAATCAGATGAGGTTTTGTACCTCTGTGAGATTTTTTAAATTTTTTTTTTTTTAATATGGGGGTTGGGGTGAGTATGGGTGTCAAACAGCAAACAATCTAACCTTAGAGTTTATAAAAACACCTAGGTTGATTGATGTTTGAATTATTATGGTCTGGAATGAAATCTAATGGGTGGGAGGAGGGGGATAACTTACAGAACCTTCCACAGCACTTTTCTCCGATCTATCGCTTTTGCCTGTCTCGAAAGAGTACCTGCAATTACAATAAGAAAGGAGAAAAGTGAGGTAAATGATTTGTAAGTTACAAAACGCGAAGAGAAATCAAAGAGCATTGCCTTCCCGGCAACGGTGCCAAAATGTTGAACGCTCGAATCGTTACGCTAACGTGTATGGTTTTGGAAAACCTGTCATTGTAGCTTGAAAGCGAAGAATTCGTGTTCAACAAATAAAATTTATACCGAAATGAAAATTCTGGGTCGAAACAGGGAGGGATTTAAAAACTACGCATTTCTTTTTATTTGTCACGAAGTAATTCAATTTAAAACTATCTAATTATTTACAATAAATAGAAGAGAGAGAGAGGGTAAGAGAGAGAGAGAATATTACACATAGAAATAAAAAATGAGATGTAGAATAAATAGAAAATTTATCATTAAGGAACTTGTTCATTACAACTAGAAAGCATAAAACAATTGCACTAGAAAGCGATAAATTTACTCTAGAAAGCATTAAAAGAATGGAGGGAGAAATGTCCTCCTCGACGATCGCTTGGAGGACGAGCAGAACTACACTAGAAAGCAGTAAATCAATACTAGAAAGTAGTAAAAAGAATAGGGAGAGAGAAATCCTCCTCGACGGTCTCTTGGAGGACGAGCCGGATGGGACGACGCATGGACGATGGAGGACGAAGCAGGACGAAGGAGAACGAAGCAGAAGAATGGGAACGGAGCAACACGCCGTCGTCGTCGTGGGATCCACTTCCGAAGGGGGATGAAAATTTGGACTTTATCTCGTGAGAAGCATCCCGGGTGTGGGACAAGCTTCTCTTGAGCTTTGGAGAGGTAGAGAAGAGAAGGAAGGGATGAGAATTTCGTATGGAGGGGATTTCCTTTTATAGTTGCAAGGAGTGGGGGCAAAATGGGCATTACATCTTGAAAACATTAAATAAGGGGTCTTTAGTGACGGATAAAAACCGTCGCTAAAGCCTCCTTCGTGGGCATCGCGGGCGGCTCGCGCGTGCCTGCTCGCCTGCTCGCTCGCGCAATGCCTGCGCACGTCCACTGAATCTCAGCCGTCCGATCGCGAGATCGGACGGCTTAAGATGCGCCTTCACCCGCTGCGTGCCTGCCCGCACGTATGATCGCGCGTCCTTGCCGCGCGTTCAATCACGCGTGATCTCAATTGAGTGCAGACGGCCATTCGATCAAGATCCAACGCCTGCCTGTGCTTGCTCGCCCGCGCCTTCCTCCCCTTCGCTGCGGTTCGAACCCACGCCCGCGGCTCGCGTAAGCGTGCTCGACCGTTGTGCTACGAGGAGCAGATGGTCGAGCGGGTGCTTTTAAGCACGGCCATCCACAGCTGTTGGATTGATATCCAACGACGGAGAGGGAGCGGGTGCGGGGTCTTCATAGAATGTAAGCGGCCATTTGGGAGACCGAGATGGCGCCACGTAGTGCCATCTTGGCCGTCCATCTTCTGGAAGTTGTAGATGGTGCCACGGATGTCGGATTGACTCAATTTTTGCATCGTTGGGCTGCGATCGTCGATCCGAATTCATCATGCGATCGGATTTGTCATTTGAAGTGCAGATTTACACCATCCTAGCCCTTGATCTTCTAGGGTTCCCCGGTCACTATCTGATGCTACGGATGTCTGATTAGGGCGATCTTGGAGTCGTTAAACTCCAATCGTTACCCTGATCACATCCATACGGTTGGATCTTTGATCCGAGGCTCCGATAAAATGTTTGCCCTGTCTAAGCACATAAAAGGAGACAATTAACCTCCATTTTATTCAAACTACTCTAAATGCAAGATGATGCATGTTATGCAATATTTATATCATGAAATGCAATCCTATGCTTAAGAACATGCATAAATAGACATCTTAAGTAGTGTAAATATGTTTACATCAGTCACGATCACTTCACTTTTCACTTCACCACCCACCATCCACCCACCCTACCACCCTACTGTATACCCTGCACCTCAACTCTCATTACCCGACCTTTCGTCCTTCCTCTACCCTACCCTGCATGCATATGAGGACATAGCATCATTTGGCATAGGGGGGTGGATAGGCATCCTTAGGATCTAGGTATTTTAGAGTATCATGCAGTTTCTATATATATATATATATATATATAAAGAAAAAAAATGATGAAAAATGAAAATGGTGTTTAATAATGATCTAAAGGCTGAAATAAAAATACAGTAAATGTTTATGGATATTCAACCATTGTTTTGAAGACTTTCCAGGCCACAGAAGCTCGATTCGCTTAGGCTCGGCTTAATTCACTTGAGCATTGACAAGATAGATCGGAATCTCTCTTAACTAAGGACGTATTCTTGTACCAAAGACACCAATACAGGATCCGTTGGTTTGCTTCTACTTGAGAGCCTAAGTAATCTTGGTTCACACTACACATATCAAGAAAGACCAGGTGAACATAAGATCCAACCCTAGTGTTCACTAGGGAAGGTGGAGTCCTTACCTGTGCGTGCAGGTAGACTTTTTATCCCAGGCTTTAGTCTTGTGTTTAGGAGTGACTCTTTCCACCAAGAAAGAACTCTCCCACCAAAAAGAAAAGTGTGCTCCTCCAAATAATGTTGTAAGAGATATACTGACACGTGTTTCAAAAAAAAAAAATGCAAATAAGTCAGTATATCTCGCAAATGTCTGTAAAGTCTCTACCCTAAAAAAGTTCTTCAGGGCAAGTCGCAAATACCCTATTTTCCTCTGAGCCACAAATGTCAGAAAATGGGAGTTGAGTTTTCCGTCATCTTCTTAAGGGTCAATCCAAAAACACGAGCTAAAACTGGGACCAACCTGTACTTAAAAATTCGTGAAACCCTAGGCTTGAGTCTTAATGTTCATCTGGTCAGTCTTGATCCTTCACTAAGCACAAGCCATAATCTCTTGAGCTCTCGAGTACGGCAAAAACCTCCTGGGTCCTGGAAATCATACTTAAGGTTTAAATATCAAGAGTCCTGGTTAGTCAAGAGATGATCTTTGTCATGTGAGACTTAAAGTACTGGTAGTCTTCTCTACAATTGGTTCTCACAATATCCAACAATAAACACACATATGTTGCCTCAAAAGAAAATCTTCAGCTAAAGATCATTTCTAAATACAACACAAAAATGTTTTGCTAGGGACTAGCAAAAGAGAGGCATGGGGGTATGATTGCACCGCAAAAATACACCTGCAATTGTGCTATCTTGTGTTATTTCCTAGCATTACCAGTGCATATTAGGTTTCCATAGTCGCATTTATGAAAATACATGCATGTATGCATTTAATTGAGAGGGGAGGAGAGTGAAATAAATGGCCTTGCAATTAACATTTTTCCTCAAGTGCATCTTTGCAAAGTTCACCATCTTTTTATTTTTTATTTTACTTGACTTTGAATTCTTCCCGCGACTGCAAAAAAGGGCTTCTTCTTCTTCGCACCATGTCTTGCTCAGCCATGCTCTGCAGCCACTCCCTGCAGCCGCATGCAAGCCATGCACAGCGAGGGCATGGCTGTGCATGCTTTCTTCTTCTATAAAAAGAGCTCGGCTCCTTCTTGCAAAGGGAGCCTGGTCCTCCACACAAAAGATCCAACATCAGCTTCTCCTTCCAAGCCACCGTCCCCTCCCCCTCTCCCTCCATACGTAGGACCTCCTCCTCTGAGGAGCCACTCTGCAGGCAGAAGACCATCACTGTGGTGCACACCCACCACCGTGAAACCACCACCGCCCAGCTCATCAAGGAGCCGGTGGGCGTGGTGGTCTTCTCTTCCCTGTTTCAACGTCCACAGCCACTTCAGCCATTGGAGCAAGAGCTTCAATCTTTGAAGCTCAAAGCTCGGCACGCAGCAGCAGCCGCCCCAACCCTTTCTGCACACGCTGGCAGGCCACCCATGCCTCCAGCGCACGCCTGCAGGCACCCATGCCTCGCGCTTCTTCGCGTTGCACTCGCCTTTCCGCCTGCAACCGGCCACCGCGTGCCCCTGCAGCAGCCGGCCAAGCTTCACCACGCTCGCCAGCCAACACCCACAGGCCACCGCGTGCCTTGTCGCGCTCCTTCGCCCGCGACTCAGCCCTCTCCGCGCGCTCTGTCCGAAGTCCCGGCTACAAGCCAGCAGTCGGAGCCACTCTTCCGTGCGCACGCCGAGCCGTCCGCACTCACAGCACCTACAGCAGGTGGTTGCGCGGCTCACTCGGCCACTGTAGCCACTGTTCATGCGTTTCTACGGAACACTGTGGCTACAGTGGGGTGACCGGTAAGTTTCTCACTTATCCGGTCACCCGGCGTGCAGCTACCGGCCATTGCCCACGTGCGCGTCCCGCCCCTTGTCCCGCTCCAGCAATTGCTCGCATAAGTCTGCGTGCACCCGCTCCAGCTCTCCACGCAGCGCTATTCGCTGCGGTTCTCTCCTTGCGCTCACTCCCTCCCAGCGTGCAGTCCTCGCGCACCTACGCGCTTGTGCGTGTGCGTGCGCCATCAGACGGCGCTTGGAGGACCTGACCGACTTAACTCTCCAGCCTCTTTGCTCCAGCAGCCTCTCTCTCGCACTCTCTCTCTCTCACAGCACTCTCTCACTCTATCTCTGCACACACACTCACACTCTTGCACACACACACTCTCACTTATATAGTATTATATACATATATATATATATATATATACGTATACATATATATATATACATATATATATACTTATATCTATATATATAGTAGTATTTATATAACTATGGATTAGTCTATATACATACAAATATATATAGATATATCTATATACTTATATATATATATACATATATACACACCTACTTATACATACATACATACATACATATATATATATATATATATGCTATATATACATATACATATACATATATAGATATATATATATATATCTATACATATATCTATCTATACATATATGTACATATATATAGCATATATATATATACATATATATATGTATATATATATATATATATAAGTACATATATACCTATATATTTATAACCATATATACATATAGATATATTTACATATATATATATATATATACATATATTTTCACATTACTTACCATACGTTGTATCGCGGGAATATCTGCACCAGTTGCTGATATTCCTCGATACACACGTACAAAAAGCATGTTCACACTCGTCTTCCACCATCCACCTTACACTCCACGCGGCACCTCGTCTTATTGGTTGTGTCTTTCTAGATGACGACCGACTCGACACCGTGCTACACTCCATCTCCACCTCCACCCCCACCCCTTTATACATATATAATATATACCTATATATATATACTATATTTACTTTATTTCTATTTCACTTTCCTGTTAGTAAAAAAATAAAACAATATATAAAAGAGAAAAGATAATCTTTGACTTGCAAGTACTCGGTCTTGCGAATAGCAAGGCCCGTTTTGGAACCCTGATTTTGGCTCAAAGCCAAGAACCTAATTTTGAGGGTGTACCTCAAGGATAAGAATTATCAGAAAAATAATCTAAATAGAAAAACACCAAAAACACAATAAACGAACAGAAGAGATTCGTTGTAGGAAAGGCGTAAAAACTTGACTTCTAACCCCACTTCCCTTAGTTCGACCCTGGGCCTAAAAGTGACCAAGATAAAATCAAGTATGCCAGATTAAAAATTTTGTAAAGAGATGGTTAGGTCCGATTTAGGTTAACCACTATACACACTTCAACGATAAAATCACCATATTAACACACCTATCCGGGTCCCGACCACCATCCTCAATTGGGTCAAGTAAATGCGCTTTCTCAAATCCATCTCATCTTCTAACTTGATTTTGTTTTAGCAGAATGGAAATTCCACGATAAGATGCTTCCAAATGGGTGTGATCGCTTTCATTTGGTTTACCGGTTGGTGGATTGAAAACAAATTCAAGGAGATTCCTAATTTCTTCAACATCTTTGGTCTCAATTATACTTATATAATTAGATCTGAATTAATCATCCTTCTATTTTGCTATTAATTGGCCTTGTCCTATGTAGGGGTACAAGATTAATGCTATTGTAAATCCTGGAATTAATAGAAATTACTTAGTTTGGATACTTAGAGACGGTAATGGGAATCTTGTGGTGGCCGCTTCCACTTGCTCTCCGATCTAATCTAAGAAGTCCTCCTTGCTAAGAGCACTCCTACATGCCCTTCCTCTTTGTAGGGACCATGGGATTAGCCCTACATTGAAACTGATTCCACATTACTTCACTTCTGGTGGGCAAGAAAACTTTACATATCATCACAGGCCAAGCTTTACTTTCAACAACTGACATCTTTTAAAGATAATATAGCTACTTTTGGTTTCCTTCACTGGTCTACTAACGTTTTGGCAAGAAAGATTTCCAAACTTGGCAACTCTTTGAACAGAGGGAGTTGAATTGTATAGTCTTCGCTATCCTTACTTCTGCACCAACTAAGGGGGTTGCTTGATCTTTCCTTTTGATTTTGTTGGATCCTTTCTTCTCCTATGCCTTAGTTTTGGGCATACCAACATGTCAATTGATTATTTCGAAGTCAATGTTGACCTCCTCAATTTATTGACATGGATGGTAAGTTCAAGGCTAGCAGGGCTTCCTTTGTGGCTACTTTCCCTTTTTCATGTAACTTCCTTTTTCTTTGCTTGATTTTGTGCTTGATAGGTTAGGTTCTTGTACCCCTGCCCCCCACCTTTTTTTGTCTTAAATGAAATCAATCATACACACACATATATATATATATATATACACATATATATATACAGATATATATATTTATATATATATGTATATAGATACATATATATATCTATATATATATATATGTGTGTGTGTATATATATATATATATATAGTTTAAAGGCAATTTCGAAGAATATGGAAATCTTCACATGATAGATATCGATGGGTCTAATTTGACATATTCAACTTTGAAATGATTCAAGAACCTACATTTCAAGGCTTTACACGTGCTTGGGCACAAAGATACATATTTGTTTCAATTCAAAGAATGCACCTTTCTAGTGATAATTAAAGACATGGTCTTACCATATCAAAATCTCATCCGGTCAATCCTTTGATTCGACTTGAAGGACAATTCTAAATTCTTCATTTTGAACATTTATTAGGAAATGGTCTCTAGAGAAAGTTCCCACACTAGCAATTGTGCTATTGGATGCTCCAAATTATTTAGATCAAACACACAAGAAGTATTCAAGATCCGGTGAAGTTTGTAACCTTATTAGCATTGTGCAACCTATTCATCTCATTCAATCATGCAATAACTCATACTTGAATTACTCAAAGATAACTCATTACATAACCAAGACAACTCACCAATGGCACAATCACCTATAATAACTTTGTTGCTAAAGGAAGCAAATAGCACAAAGAGGGAAAGATGCAAGAGGGAAAGATTTTTGGAAATGTGACGTGCTGAGAAACTCCACGATGACCATAATTGGCGGCACATCTTAAAGAGGTGTTCAAGCTAGATCATGACTACTGTGTTGCTATCACAATTCATCAAGTGAATCTTCTTTTGTTAACAATTCGACTACAAGAAAATGACCTTTTTTGACATTTGTCACTTTGGCATCCAAATAACTATAATGCTATCTTGGTATTTAACAAAAATAAACATTAAGTTAGGTCAATCGTGACATATCCTTTCGAGACCTTTGGATCAAATGTCTCAAAAAGAATATAGATCAAACATCAAGATAGATTACAGTAAATCTAACTTGACATTTAAACCAAACATCAAGATATTAGATCAAACATCTCTCAAGAATATATCATAGTAAATCTAACTTAACGTTTATTTTATTAAGACATATGTCAAGAAAACTCCTTTTAGCTATATAGTGTATCCTTTTATAATATATTAATATAGTTCCTGTAGACTTTCGGTAGTTAAAAATGTTGATATCATTTTTCTTATCTCTATTTTATATGGCTTTTAGATTTCCCCCTCTTTTCTTTTTTTTGCTTTGGTTGCAACGACCACAAGTCGTGGTCCATATATATATTTTGGGGTTATTAATTTTCTGCTTTGATTAATCCATGAGACTAGGAGATGTAGTTTCTTATTTTCCTGATATATTCAAGAGGCTTTCGGTTGGGTCAGCCAAACTGTGCAAACCCATTTTGGTGAAATGGATAAAATAGCACGTAGTTTAATTGAAAAAGAAAGCTACGGTCTATAATGCATGCTTGTGTAGGGAGGTCCAATGTTTGATGTCCCCATCTTAGATCTTGGATTACTCTTCCTTCCTCCAAGACTGTACTACTTGACGTTTACATGTCTTTTCTGGAAACGACAGACGATGCTTTCTTAATGTAATGACAGTGAGAATCAAAATCTATTTCTCTACGATCCGAACCTCAGAAAGCAGATCCAATTCCTTGGGCTAAAAGCAACATATGCATTTTTCTCCATTCATGAAAGAGAGGGACGTAACCTAATTAGGTCATCCTCCAACTGACACATGTTGCCGTGTATCCACGTCATCCTGCAAAAGCAGTCCTACTAATGTCCTACTCACAAATTGATCGGAAGTCTCGACCGTCGACCCTTCCAATTGGAATTAGAATCCTCTGCGAAGACCCTCGGTTCAATCCTTCTATCCTTCTTCTCTTCTGTGAGACAAACGTGCCATGTTACCATTTTGTTGTTTTGTCCAAAAACAAGCATATATATCTATATTTGCCAACGAAGTTTGATTCACTTACGGAAGAGCTTAATCCAACAAGAAGACGATCGAGTTTAATTAAATCCAATCGTTTTTTGTCGATTGAGTTATTGAAATCCCATTCAAACAACTAAGCTCCAAATCTTACCTCCCTAAAATAAATAAAATTTTGAATGAGAAATATGACTTGATATATATTTTTTGTTGGCAACGTAAAATTGTCTTTTAAGTGCTCCATGAGGGCACGTCACTGTAAAACCATGCATTACTATATATTCCAACGTCACCATGCCTTTTTCGATGAACCAACGATGCATGTGCATTCCCCAGAAAAGGTGTTCCTTCCACATCTCACCTAATTAAGTACACCAACGTGGAAGAATGTAAAGGGATTAAACTAAAGGGAGCAACATGAGTAAAAAGGGTGCAATTGGATAAGGGCAGCGAAAACGATTGGAAAACCTACGCACTCATGTCGCCATCACCACGTATTCCATATCCCCGACAAATTATCCAATGCATGAGAGGCTTCGTTTGCTTTGTCCCCACCTTCTTATAGATATCTTCCTTGCGTGTATATACGCAATTAACCAATTTAACTACATGCTTACCTGTTCTCTGACTCATTTCTTCTTTTCTTTCAAGCCACCAAATTAGACCCCTAATTGTTATATACTTCTTTTGGGGCAAAAGTATATATCATGTGCCATGAACTTTAAGATATCTATGACGGTGCACTTTATCGAAACATAAAGCTTATAGGGTATTGCATCAAAGGATATTCAACAACCATATAAAGTGATGGGAGTGACGCCTAGATTCTAGTGGCACTTTTAAGATCCAAAGGACTGAGAAGGTCCAAGGTGAATGCTTTTAGCTTGATGACGAATAGAAGAGTGAGTATTGAATAGGAAATCGGCAAAAGAAGGTGAGGGAGGAGACATCACACCTGTAGCTGAGTAAAAATGACTCATCTATTCAAGAAGGAGATCATCCGCTGAAAAGGAAAGGTAGATATATAGGTATAAGATGGTTTATAAATCCATACGCCCTATGTTATTAGGGATGACAAATTTAGGTAGACTGGTTAAAGAAGGAAATGGGATACTTTAGTACAAGTTACCACTTAAGCAACATAAGCTAGAAAGCACTTCCAATGGTAAATACTTTTAAAAAATGAAGTAGAAGATTAGCATTGTATAAGTGTGGCTAAGCATGTATAGCTTAGCTTTTGACTCGGTCATTTCCAATTATTTTTTTGAATCACTTTTGCATTCTGCTCATGTTATCAAAGCTCTTCCATCCAATCCTTCACCATTTATATGAATGAAGAAGGGCGAGTTGAAAAGCACGGATAATGTCCAATCAAGTGAAATACCCAACAAATAGCCTTTCTTTTCCTCAAATTTGTTGATTCAAAATAAAATGCATTCTTAACTTAGTTATGGTAAGATCTAGAATGTAGTTACAATTGGGTTTTGTTGTAATTCTTCATTAATGAAAAGACCTATTCCTAATAAATATGCATTTTGAGATTTTGCTTACCCTATATACCATATAGGTCCAACAAATTAAATATATCCATCGGTAGAACCCTACAATAAGAATAAAAAAGTCCATGACTATTAGGAATGCAATTGAATGCAGATGTATGCAGATATGTACGTGATAATATCTATTTTAAAGAGGATAGATATATCAATTTTGCATGTTAGCAAATACATGTATTCAAATTTAGATTTTTGTGGATATGAATACGAATATCATCTTTTTATTTATTTATTTTTTCAGATAAAGTAGGGGTAGATCTTATTCATCCCCTACTCCGAGGGGGCAAAATGAGAGGTAGGAGAACTAAACCAAAACCTACCTAGTACAACTTAGAAAGAACCGTGACTCGTGGCCTAGTACAAAATAGCACTAAGAAAGGAAAACAAAGCAAGGAAAACATCAAAAGGAGGAAATGACTACAACATAAAGGACTGGACCTACAAGCTCAAGGCTGGTCAACTCAAGTTGGGAGAACCAATGAGTAGACCAAGGAGGAGAACAAGAAGACCGACGAGACGGCGAACAAACGACGGACCTGCCACACGTCGACCACCAGATTGGAGACCGGCGCCAATGCCCGGGCCTCCAAGCTACGGATGGGAGCCCCATCCGATGTGGCATCCACCACCACCATTCGGGCCATTTTATTGGCCATGGTAGGTGAGGTAAAATTTTTAACCCTATCTTTTTATAAGCATTTAGATAGGGGGAGTTAAAAATTAATGAGCTAATTGTCAATTTTTAAGGGGGAGATATAAGGTAGCTAAATTTCCTTTAGAAAGGGGGAGAAAAATAATAGCTATCTCATTGTTACAAAAAGGGGGAGAATATCACCTTTGTTAAAATAAATTCATAGAAGAGCATGTTTTAAGGGGGAGTTATAGGAAATATAAAATCAATTAAACTTTTTGATAATGTCAAAAAGGGGGAGGATTTTTATGCATTATTTACGGTTTTGTCATCATCAAAAAGGGGGAGATTGTTGGTGCTAGAGCACCACGATCATTTGTTTTGATGATAACAAAACACGTGTTATTTAACATTTGCAATTTGAGTCCTAGATTTCAGGTCAATTGCAAATGAGGACGTGTTTAGACAGAGTTCGAGCTCGCATCCAGGACGGATTGGAGGAGCTTGACGGAAAACAAAGGAGGTTCGCGTGGAGCGAAAGATTGGAGATGGAAGACAAGAAGAATAGGATAGATTCTTTTTTATCCTTTCATGTATCTCTTGTATTTATTTTCTTGCTCTTTTTGATTCCTTAGAACATTATGTTAAAGAGCCTCAAAGTACCCTAAAAGTAGTCCTCGGAACACCTGCACAACCCTAGGATACTTAGGTTTTCTGTAGAATACTTAGAAAACCAATATAGGGTTCAAACAGTACTTCCAGACGTCTAATTCCCAAATCAGACGTCTGATAAAGAATTTTAAGACGTCTGACTGTTGTTTCAGACGTCTGATAACTGTTAGGCTGGACATAGTTAGTTCTGTCTGATGAAATCAGACATCCAGACCTTAGACCAGACGTCTTAGGAGACGTCTGATGACTTTGCCAGACGTCCAGTTAGTGGACCGTTGGCTGGCTTAGAAGACACTCAAGAATATGACCGTTAGAGCCTTATCAGACGTCCATAGGACTTTACAGACGTCTGATAAATGACCGTTTTGCCTCGGCTGACCCAAAATCTCTTCTCAGAGATTTTCTAGCCGTTGCAACGTTTGGAAATCAATTCCCACAGTAAAAGTAGGTTTCCAGACGTCCATACATAGTGCCAGACGTCCTGTATGTCGTCTGATGGACTTGCACAAAAACCCTGTTTAGATCTGATTCAAGTCAGGGAGAAACCCGCATAGAATAAGACGTCTGACCTTTAAATCAGATGTCTTAAAGTGGCCTTCCAGACGTCTGATGCCAGAGTTAGACGTCTGATAACCCTGTCAAATGCAATCATTGTCCTGATTTCGGCCTGATTCTCTTGGGCTTTGCACCCAACGGCTATGGAAGCTTTTCCAAGCCTTCCAAAGCCTTCCTAAGGCCTCTATAAATAGAGGGGAACCTTTGTAACACAAACACACCTAGAGAGACATATACACACTAAGACACACACCTTGCAATACACTTTCAAACCTTTTGTGTCCAAAGAAAAGACTCTCTTGCTCTCCAAGCTCAAGCTCCATTTTCTTGAGAGCATTCAACCGTTGCGCACCCGCTCTCCCGGCGTTGTTAACGAGAGTGACGTAGCGCCATCGCGTCGCACACGCACCGCGTCATCGTCGACGCACTCCTTGCAAAGGGGAGTTTCCTATTTCCTATAGAAGCTAGGTTTAATTTTGTTGGCTCTATAGGACTGTTGTTTTATTTTATCTTTGTATTTTGGTTGGGTATTCGCTTTGCGAATTCCCGTCTCCTTCGTGGGACAAAATCCTTCTCGTGGAGAGAAGGGGTTGAGGAACGCTGCCCTCGTACTTGTAGCGTGGTTGTACTGAGGTTGAATCACCCTCGTTTAAAGTGATTCGTTTAGTGGATTTTGATCAACTTGGTTGATCGGAAAATCCTAACTCGAGAGGGTTAGGTGGTGGTTTTCACCCGGTTTGGGTTTCCACCTAAAAATACCTGTGTACATTGTTCGATTGATTTTTGTGAGATTGCTTTATATTTTATTTCCGCATATTATTACGTCACCCCTCCTAGTAGGGAACCTTCAATTGGTATCAGAGCAGGTCTTGCTGTTTCGGCGTAACAGCCCGGCAAGAGATCAAATGGAGGGAAGCACATCAGCAATCAGGATCTCCGAGGGGCAGTCCACAACCCGTCCGCCGTTCTTCGATGGGAGCAACTACCCCTACTGGAAGTTGCGGATGAAGACCTGGATTCAAGCCACCGACTTCACGGTCTGGGCCAGATGCGAGACGCTTTTCGACATCCCAGAAAAACCCGCGGGAGGCTACTCGCAGCTGCAGATTCAAGATCTTTCACTCAACGCAAAGGTAATGAATGCCCTGTATTGCGCGTTGAGTCCGAAAGAATTCGAACGAATCCAAGAGTGCACCACCGCTCACGAGATATGGAGGAGGTTGGAAGGCAATCATGAGGAGATGAGTTCGGAAGAAGATCTCGGAGAGAAGGAAACCACGTGCCTTGGTTTCATGGCAATCGGAGAAAGCGACATCGACAGCGAAAGCGACTCCGACAATGAGGTAAACCTGGATTTACAAGAAGCTTTTAATGAACTTTTTGAGATTAGTAAATCACTTAGGGTAGAAAATAAAAGCATTAAAAAGAACCTTAGTTTTCTTAGAAATGAAAATGATAGGTTAGAAAAACAACTCAAGGATATAGAGACTAGTCCTAAGGATAATAACCTGTTATTAGAAAATCAAGACCTCATCAATGAAAATAATAAATTGATTGAGGAAAATAATAGTCTAAAGTTAGAAATTTCTGATTTAAAGACTAAGATGGATATTATAGAAAAAGAAATCGCATGTCTTAGGGAAAATTCTAACAAATTAATCAACAAAGTTGATAATTTTTATAGCCCTAAAGTTGAGAAACGATCTCCATCAAGGAGACCTTCTAACGAATCCGGATCCAAGCCCACTTGGATACCGAAGAAAAAATTAGAATCTTGTTTTGTAGGGTTCAGGGATGACTACAACATAAAGGACTGGACCTACAAGCTCAAGGCTGGTCAACTCAAGTTGGGAGAACCAATGAGTAGACCAAGGAGGAGAACAAGAAGACCGACGAGACGGCGAACAAACGACGGACCTGCCACACGTCGACCACCAGATTGGAGACCGGCGCCAATGCCCGGGCCTCCAAGCTACGGATGGGAGCCCCATCCGATGTGGCATCCACCACCACCATTCGGGCCATTTTATTGGCCATGGTAGGTGAGGTAAAATTTTTAACCCTATCTTTTTATAAGCATTTAGATAGGGGGAGTTAAAAATTAATGAGCTAATTGTCAATTTTTAAGGGGGAGATATAAGGTAGCTAAATTTCCTTTAGAAAGGGGGAGAAAAATAATAGCTATCTCATTGTTACAAAAAGGGGGAGAATATCACCTTTGTTAAAATAAATTCATAGAAGAGCATGTTTTAAGGGGGAGTTATAGGAAATATAAAATCAATTAAACTTTTTGATAATGTCAAAAAGGGGGAGGATTTTTATGCATTATTTACGGTTTTGTCATCATCAAAAAGGGGGAGATTGTTGGTGCTAGAGCACCACGATCATTTGTTTTGATGATAACAAAACACGTGTTATTTAACATTTGCAATTTGAGTCCTAGATTTCAGGTCAATTGCAAATGAGGACGTGTTTAGACGGAGTTCGAGCTCGCATCCAGGACGGATTGGAGGAGCTTGACGGAAAACAAAGGAGGTTCGCGTGGAGCGAAAGATTGGAGATGGAAGACAAGAAGAATAGGATAGATTCTTTTTTATCCTTTCATGTATCTCTTGTATTTATTTTCTTGCTCTTTTTGATTCCTTAGAACATTATGTTAAAGAGCCTCAAAGTACCCTAAAAGTAGTACTCGGAACACCTGCACAACCCTAGGATACTTAGGTTTTCTGTAGAATACTTAGAAAACCAATATAGGGTTCAAACAGTACTTCCAGACGTCTAATTCCCAAATCAGACGTCTGATAAAGAATTTTAAGACGTCTGACTGTTGTTTCAGACGTCTGATAACTGTTAGGCTGGACATAGTTAGTTCTGTCTGATGAAATCAGACATCCAGACCTTAGACCAGACGTCTTAGGAGACGTCTGATGACTTTGCCAGACGTCCAGTTAGTGGACCGTTGGCTGGCTTAGAAGACACTCAAGAATATGACCGTTAGAGCCTTATCAGACGTCCATAGGACTTTACAGACGTCAGATAAATGACCGTTTTTCCTCGGCTGACCCAAAATCTCTTCTCAGAGATTTTCTAGCCGTTGCAACGTTTGGAAATCAATTCCCACAGTAAAAGTAGGTTTCCAGACGTCCAGACATAGTGCCAGACGTCCTGTATGTCGTCTGATGGACTTGCACAAAAACCCTGTTTAGATCTGATTCAAGTCAGGGAGAAACCCGCATAGAATAAGACGTCTGACCTTTAAATCAGATGTCTTAAAGTGGCCTTCCAGACGTCTGATGCCAGAGTTAGACGTCTGATAACCCTGTCAAATGCAATCATTGTCCTGATTTCGGCCTGATTCTCTTGGGCTTTGCATCCAACGGCTATGGAAGCTTTTCCAAGCCTTCCAAAGCCTTCCTAAGGCCTCTATAAATAGAGGGGAACCTTTGTAACACAAACACACCTAGAGAGACATATACACACTAAGACACACACCTTGCAATACACTTTCAAACCTTTTGTGTCCAAAGAAAAGACTCTCTTGCTCTCCAAGCTCAAGCTCCATTTTCTTGAGAGCATTCAACCGTTGCGCACCCGCTCTCCCGGCGTTGTTAACGAGAGCGACGTAGCGCCATCGCGTGGCACACGCACCGCGTCATCGTCGACGCACTCCTTGCAAAGGGGAGTTTCCTATTTCCTATAGAAGCTAGGTTTAATTTTGTTGGCTCTATAGGACTGTTGTTTTATTTTATCTTTGTATTTTGGTTGGGTATTCGCTTTGCGAATTCCCGTCTCCTTCGTGGGACAAAATCCTTCTCGTGGAGAGAAGGGGTTGAGGAACGCTGCCCTCGTACTTGCAGCGTGGTTGTACTGAGGTTGAATCACCCTCGTTTAAAGTGATTCGTTTAGTGGATTTTGATCAACTTGGTTGATCGGAAAATCCTAACTCGAGAGGGTTAGGTGGTGGTTTTCACCCGGTTTGGGTTTCCACCTAAAAATACCTGTGTACATTGTTCGATTGATTTTTGTGAGATTACTTTATATTTTATTTCCGCATATTATTACGTCACCCCTCCTAGTAGGGAACCTTCAATTGGTATCAGAGCAAGTCTTGCTGTTTCGGCGTAACAGCCCGGCAAGAGATCAAATGGAGGGAAGCACATCAGCAATCAGGATCTCCGAGGGGCAGTCCACAACCCGTCCGCCGTTCTTCGACGGGAGCAACTACCCCTACTGGAAGTTGCGGATGAAGACCTGGATTCAAGCCACCGACTTCACGGTCTGGGCCAGATGCGAGACGCTTTTCGACATCCCAGAAAAACCCGCGGGAGGCTACTCGCAGCTGCAGATTCAAGATCTTTCACTCAACGCAAAGGTAATGAATGCCCTGTATTGCGCGTTGAGTCCGAAAGAATTCGAACGAATCCAAGAGTGCACCACCGCTCACGAGATATGGAGGAGGTTGGAAGGCACTCATGAGGAGACGAGTTCGGAAGAAGATCTCGGAGAGAAGGAAACCACGTGCCTTGGTTTCATGGCAATCGGAGAAAGCGACATCGACAGCGAAAGCGACTCCGACAATGAGGTAAACCTGGATTTACAAGAAGCTTTTAATGAACTTTTTGAGATTAGTAAATCACTTAGGGTAGAAAATAAAAGCATTAAAAAGAACCTTAGTTTTCTTAGAAATGAAAATGATAGGTTAGAAAAACAACTCAAGGATATAGAGACTAGTCCTAAGGATAATAACCTGTTATTAGAAAATCAAGACCTCATCAATGAAAATAATAAATTGATTGAGGAAAATAATAGTCTAAAGTTAGAAATTTCTGATTTAAAGACTAAGATGGATATTATAGAAAAAGAAATCGCATGTCTTAGGGAAAATTCTAACAAATTAATCAACAAAGTTGATAATTTTTATAGCCCTAAAGTTGAGAAACGATCTCCATCAAGGAGACCTTCTAACGAATCCGGATCCAAGCCCACTTGGATACCGAAGAAAAAATTAGAATCTTGTTTTGTAGGGTTCAGGGATGACTACAACATAAAGGACTGGACCTACAAGCTCAAGGCTGGTCAACTCAAGTTGGGAGAACCAATGAGTAGACCAAGGAGGAGAACAAGAAGACCGACGAGACGGCGAACAAACGACGGACCTGCCACACGTCGACCACCAGATTGGAGACCGGCGCCAATGCCCGGGCCTCCAAGCTACGGATGGGAGCCCCATCCGATGTGGCATCCACCACCACCATTCGGGCCATTTTATTGGCCATGGTAGGTGAGGTAAAATTTTTAACCCTATCTTTTTATAAGCATTTAGATAGGGGGAGTTAAAAATTAATGAGCTAATTGTCAATTTTTAAGGGGGAGATATAAGGTAGCTAAATTTCCTTTAGAAAGGGGGAGAAAAATAATAGCTATCTCATTGTTACAAAAAGGGGGAGAATATCACCTTTGTTAAAATAAATTCATAGAAGAGCATGTTTTAAGGGGGAGTTATAGGAAATATAAAATCAATTAAACTTTTTGATAATGTCAAAAAGGGGGAGGATTTTTATGCATTATTTACGGTTTTGTCATCATCAAAAAGGGGGAGATTGTTGGTGCTAGAGCACCACGATCATTTGTTTTGATGATAACAAAACACGTGTTATTTAACATTTGCAATTTGAGTCCTAGATTTCAGGTCAATTGCAAATGAGGACGTGTTTAGACGGAGTTCGAGCTCGCATCCAGGACGGATTGGAGGAGCTTGACGGAAAACAAAGGAGGTTCGAGTGGAGCGAAAGATTGGAGATGGAAGACAAGAAGAATAGGATAGATTCTTTTTTATCCTTTCATGTATCTCTTGTATTTATTTTCTTGCTCTTTTTGATTCCTTAGAACATTATGTTAAAGAGCCTCAAAGTACCCTAAAAGTAGTACTCGGAACACCTGCACAACCCTAGGATACTTAGGTTTTCTGTAGAATACTTAGAAAACCAATATAGGGTTCAAACAGCACTTCCAGATGTCTAATTCCCAAATCAGACGTCGGATAAAGAATTTTAAGACGTCTGACTGTTGTTTCAGACGTTTGATAACTGTTAGGCTGGACATAGTTAGTTCTGTCTGATGAAATCAGACGTCTAGACCTTAGACCAGACGTCTTAGGAGACGTCTGATGACTTTGCCTGACGTCCAGTTAGTGGACCGTTGGCTGGCTTAGAAGACACTCAAGAATATGACCGTTAGAGCCTTATCAGACGTCCATAGGACTTTACAGACGTCTGATAAATGACCGTTTTGCCTCGGCTGACCCAAAATCTCTTCTTAGAGATTTTCTAGCCGTTGCAACATTTGGAAATCAATTCCCACAGTAAAAGTAGGTTTTCAGACGTCCAGACATAGTGCCAGACGTCCTGTATGTCGTCTGATGGACTTGCACAAAAACCCTGTTTAGATCTGATTCAAGTCAAGGAGAAACCCGCATAGAATCAGACGTCTGACCTTGAAATCAGACGTCTTAAAGTGGCCTTCCAGACGTCTGATGCCAGAGTTAGACGTCTGATAACCCTGTCAAATGCAATCATTGTCCTGATTTCGGCCTGATTCTCTTGGGCTTTGCACCCAACGGCTATGGAAGCTTTTCCAAGCCTTCCAAAGCCTTCCTAAGGCCTCTATAAATAGAGGGGAACCTTTGTAACACAAACACACCTAGAGAGACATATACACACTAAGACACACACCTTGCAATACACTTTCAAACCTTTTGTGTCCAAAGAAAAGACTCTCTTGCTCTCCAAGCTCAAGCTCCATTTTCTTGAGAGCATTCAACCGTTGCGCACCCGCTCTCCCGGCGTTGTTAACGAGAGCGACGTAGCGCCATCGCGTGGCACACGCACCGCGTCATCGTCGACGCACTCCTTGCAAAGGGGAGTTTCCTATTTCCTATAGAAGCTAGGTTTAATTTTGTTGGCTCTATAGGACTGTTGTTTTATTTTATCTTTGTATTTTGGTTGGGTATTCGCTTTGCGAATTCCCGTCTCCTTCGTGGGATAAAATCCTTCTCGTGGAGAGAAGGGGTTGAGGAACGCTACCCTCGTACTTGTAGCGTGGTTGTACTGAGGTTGAATCACCCTCGTTTAAAGTGATTCGTTTAGTGGATTTTGATCAACTTGGTTGATCGGAAAATCCTAACTCGAGAGGGTTAGGTGGTGGTTTTCACCCGGTTTGGGTTTCCACCTAAAAATACCTGTGTACATTGTTCGATTGATTTTTGTGAGATTGCTTTATATTTTATTTCCGCATATTATTACGTCACCCCTCCTAGTAGGGAACCTTCACAGGCTCCCAGGTAGCCTCCTCGTACCTCTGGCTCCTCCACAAGACCTTCACCAGGGGTACCTGCTTCCGTCTCAAACTCTGGATGGCTCTGTCTAGTATATGTACTGGTCGCTCGGGGTAGGTCAGGTCGTCACCCACCTCAACACTCTTGTGGCTCAGAATGTGACTGGGATCGGCGATGTACTTCTTGAGGTTGGACACGTGGAACACGTCGTGCACACCAAAAAGCTGGGGAGGAAGGGCAAGCCTGTAAGCAACAGGTCCTACACTCTCCAGGACCTCAAAGGGCCCCACAAACCCGGCACAAGCTTCCCTTTCACCCCAAAATGCTATAGGCCCTTCATGGGAGAAACGCGAAGAAAGACATGATCCCCAATCTCGAACTACACCTCTCTGCGCTTCCGATCAGCATAACTCTTCCGTCTGCTCTTGACAGTGCGAAGTCATCTGTGAATCTACTCTATCACCTCTTGACTCTACTGGATCAGCCTGGGGCCAACCTCCCACTTGGTCCCCACCTCAACCCAACTCAAGGGCGGAGTACACCTCCATCCGTACAGAGCCTCGTAGGGTGCCATGCCAATACTCGAGTGATAGCTGTTATTATAAGCAAACTCTACCTGGGGTAAGTGCTCCTCCCAAGAACCCCTCCAGTCCAGTACACAGGCACGCAAAAGGTCCTCAAGTGTCTGTATCGTGCACTCTGACTGTCCGTTTGTCTGGGGGTGGTACGCCATACTGAACCTCAACCGTGTCCCCAAAGCCTGCTGAAACTCAGCTCAAAACTGGGAAGTAAAATGGGTATCCAGGTCGGATACAATCTCTTGAGGAACTCTATGTAGACGTATCACGTCATGAATATATCTCTATGCCAACTGCGTTGGTCCCAAGGTGACTCGGATTGGCAAGAAATGTGTCGTATTCATCAATCTGTCTACAATCACCAAGACTACGTCGTGTCCTCACTGGGTAACGGGCATGCCCACCACCAAGTCCATGGTGATGCTCTCCCACTTCCACTCTAGCTCGGGAAGTGGCTGCAACAGCCCTGCAGGCCTCTGATGCTCGGCCTTCACCTGCTGGCACACCAAACACTACTGCATGAACTCACCTACATCCCGCTTCATCCCCCTCCACCAAAAGTCACGTCACAGATCATGATACAACTTTGTGTTCCTGGGATGTATGGTGAACCTGGACCCGTGTGCCTCAGTCAGGAGCTCTCTTAACAACTCCTCGTCCCTGGGAATGCACAAACGTCCCCTCATATGCAGCACCTCGTCTGTAAAGGAGAAGTCTCCTAGGTCCCCTGACAGTACCCTATCTCACAATGACCGCTGGTACGGATCTGTCATTTGTCCTGTGATGATGCGGTCTATCAACTCTGGTCTCATCTGTCGTGTCACTGTCACCACCCTACAATGCCCCTGTAACTCTAGGGGTCGCCAACTACCCAACTCCTCCATAAGTCTCCAACTCTGTGCCTGTAAGTTGGCCAAGTGGGCGGGCACCTTCCGGCTCAAGGCGTCAGCCATCACGTTGGCCTTCCCCGGATGGTAGGAGATGCTGTAGTCATAGTCCTTTAGGAGCTCTGACCAACGTCTTTGTCTCATGTTAAGCTCCTTCTGATCAAACAAGTACCTGAGGCTCCTATGATCCGTGGATACCTCAAAGGTCACACCGTAATGATAGTGCCTCCATGTCTTCAGCGCGAAGACGACAGCTGCCAGCTTTAAGTCATGGGTAGGGTAGCTATGCTCATGGGGCTTCAGTTGCCTCGAAGCGTAAGTGACAACGTGACCCCGCTGCATGAGCGCACCCCCTAACCAATGCAATGAAGTGTCCGTGTAGACAACGAAACTGCCACTGCTGTCTGGGATGGTAAGCACAGGAGCCGAAGTCAGCCTCTCCTTCAACTCCTAAAAACATGCCTCACAAGCGTCTATCCAAGCAAAGGGCACGTCTTTCTGGGTCAACTGAGTCATAGGACGCGCAATTTGCGAGAAACCTCTGATAAACTGTCGATAGTAACTAATGCAATGATTTTGTGGAATGACTGATGTGGATAATGTGTAATGGTGTTGGTTGTTGAGATAATGATGTGTTGTAGTATGTTGTGATTTGAAACATCGTGTCATTGTGGTGAGTTGTATGGAATACCAGTCATTACAACCATTATTATTTACTTATCAAATTTTTACTGATTTTATTCCAGGTCATTCACTGGGAGGCAATTTATTGAATTACATCGCTCTTTGATCTCAAAATTATCCTCTAATTCCAAAAAGAAACTTTACGTCTTATTAAAGAATGAATGAATGTGGACATGGTTTGCCTACTTACTAAGAATTAATTGTAATGCTTGCAAAAACTACTACAAATAAGCACCAAACAATTTATCACAATACTTTAAACTATGTCTTTACAAGTTATAGTATTAATACTTACATGAAAGTACACAATAGACTAAGATTACATAGTATATTAACTTAACTTACTAGTCTGATGCCTACAGTAACACATACAACAGTTATAGTGATAGACGTAAGCGTCGCTAGATCCCAGAAAACACTATATACAAACCTAAGGAGGGAAACTGGGGTCTGTAGCGACGATTATGGTGACATATTATTCTATTAGTAAATGTATGGGTTTATTTACATAAAAATAATTAGCTATACTACGTATACATATATATATACTTATATTTATATTTTTATTGTATATGTATTTTTACTTACGTATATACATCGTCTCTCTCTCTTCTCCTTCACACAAATCTTCATTAGTTGTTCTTCTATGTTTTCATTTAGCCTTAATGACTTTAACATGCTACGGCAGAGAGGCGCTTAACAGTCGTCATTAACTCTCTTTAATTAATTAAAAATGTGTTTAATTTGCGAGTGCGCGCCCAGAGGGTGGGACTAAACCTCTACTAAGCGCGCCCTAATTCTCATTAGGCGGCTTAATTACGTTTTTCTTAACTCAACACAGGGCCTTCTCAGCCCCATGCACACACGCTTCTCCGGGCCCCCGGCCCCACACAATTCATGTTCACAATGCTCAGTATGTATCAATGTAAAGGTTGTTTCAAGCGCCCAGCACCTGTGACAACTGTACAGCATATAACACAAATTCATTATAAACCGCTGCGGGCGGTTTGCAGCGCACGATGTGGCGCTATATAATTGTTCAATTAATTTTAAATTTTAATTAGATTTAATATATAAATAAATTTACTAAAGTGGACTATTTTTATACACTGATTTTGGTGTTTTCTTGGTTAATTACTTATAGATTAGTTACTAGATGGTCTAATTGACCTCATACAGAGTTATAATACATATATAAATATTTTATAGACATTTTTATTATACTTTTTTGAATTAATATATGTGTTATTTATATTTAAATAGCAGTTTCAGTTGTTCAACTTATAAATATAGTTAAACTTAATGTAATTAGGTATGAATATACGTAAATTAGCTTAAATTACTTAAAGTATTTTAGTCTTAGCATACAGATTCAATTTAACTTAATTATAATTCTAAATTACTAATTTAACTAATTTAATTTAACAACTTAGCTATAAACTTAATAAATTCATTATTTATTATTTATAAAGGATTAAATTAAGGTAAAGATTTTATTTACGTATAATCTACATATACATAGATATATATACAGTTTTATAGTTTAACTCTCTTAATTATACTACTTACTGATCTATTTAGTTTAATAATACATATAAATTAGTTCAATTTATATATAGTTATATAATTATTGTATTTGTTGTCTAAACTAGATCTAAAACCTAAATTACAATATTCATTATATTTACATAGTTAAGTATACAGTATAAATGTATTTACACTACCTATTTACATGTGTTGCCTAATATATAGGTTATGTCTATATAAGTATACTTAATATACAAAGTAATATATATATGTATATATATAGATATATAAATATTTTTACTTCTGGTCCTTTTAGGTTGTTTTTTTTTTAATTTTTTACTGCTGTTACAAGTTTGACAGAAGTAGGAGAGAAGAAGGGAAGAGTTAACTGAGGAGAGACTCCTCAGTTCAGTTTTCTCTTTTAACTCTTGTTTGGATGGTGATTTTTGACTAAACTAGCTGACAGAATTGAGAAAGAATAGACATGTATGCACAGAAATTAGAGTTCAAGTATTGAAACAAGAAAGTTTGTATACATATGAAATGAAATACAATCAACTGTCAGCTAAGATCATAATAGAGTCTACATGGAAATACATTAGAACCTATCTGTTACAACCTATAATAACTAGACAGTAGCGGCATAAGATCTTCCAAACTCTGCAGCAGCTCAAGTCCCTGTCCAAATGATCTAACTACTACTGCAGTTAGTCCATTTGAGAAGAAATGTGAGTTGGAAGAGGAACATGTAGCTACAAGATGCAGCACTTTCCTTTGTTTATTGGGATCAGAGTCAAACAAATCTAAACTGAAAAGAAAATCTCTGTCAATCCTAAATCTGACAAGGGTTTAATTTCTCACTAAATCACTGAATACCCCAATTCAAATGCCAAAAACCCTCATCAAAAACTTCATTTCAGATGAAATCCACGAATATCACTGAATTAACTCTTCCTAATGCTATAGACAGCATGAAGGAAGAATTAATTCAATCAATTAAAGCCCTTAGATCAAATCCCAGTTTCATGAAACCTTAAGGAGTATTGAGAACTCAGGTTAGGAAATCACCAAACAGCCATTAACAAAACTTATGAATGCGAGATCAGACTTCAAATTACGACAGTAATTATCCTTAGATCTGACTTGCATTCAATGCATTCAAGACAATATCAAATCAGATTTATGTATGGCTCTTCTGAGATGATTTCTATCACCAGAAATCCTCTCAGATTCCTTGCCAACAAGGAATTCAAATCAACTTCATTCAATTCGTCAGATCAGGCAGTAAAACCAAATTGAAATAAAAATCCTTAAAATCCAAATTGAGGAGAAATCTGACAAACTGAAAATTTCAACCCAAAATCAGGGGCTTTTGTGACCAAGAGTGAGGTGAGTGGGAAGCCCCTTAAGTGCTTGTTGACGCCAATTCCAGATCTGCGGTTGAAAACCAATCAGATCTGAAATTGGGTCAAAGTGTATGGGTGGAAGATGAGAGAACATATCGTGGAAAATCAGAACTGGACATGAAAATATGGAGAGGGAGATAATTTGAAAACATGGTCTTATGAAGTCTTCCCCTCTGATCTGGAATAATTTAAGCCTAATTCTACTACTACAACTACTTTATCTTACGGCGAAATTAAACATTAACAATTATATTAATTCTACTCTAAACTACTTAACTACAGCTAAAACTAATTTGCAGAATTATAAACCTAATCTAACAGGAAGAATGGGACCTATGGGTCCATAGCCGGTGGCTAAGGAGGAAGAAAGGAGGAAGATGACTCCAGCGGAGGGAAGAGTCTGCTAGTGAGGCTCCAGGGTCGTCCTCAGGTGCTACAAAGTCCTTAGCGACGAGGAGGTCGAGAGAAGGTGATGATTTCACAGCCGGTGGCTGTGAAATTAGAGGCTTGATGGGGAGGAGGAACTGGAGTGGATGAATGATCGCTAAGAGGTGTAGGAGGGAGTGATCCCTTGCACGCGACACCACTGAGGTGCTTAAGTAGCATGCTTAGTGGCTGAGATCACCGCGCAGGTGAGGTTAATCAAGATGCAAGCGTCGGCGAGGATGAGAGGGGCGGAGCACACGGTGAGCTAAGCACAAAATCTAACCATCAGATGAGATCTGGGGATAGGGGTGATCGCACGCGTCGAATTGTGCGAAGCTTCCATTCAAATCTAATTGCAGATCAGGATCATGAAGAGCGACGGACGGCTGAGATTGGCCATGTTCTTTGCGCGCTACAGTGCGTGCGAAGAGCAGCAGGCCTCTCTCTGAAATAAGGGAAAATTGCAGACAGACCCTTGAACGAAGGGGTATAGGAATTGCGTGTAGGCCCATAAGTGAAAAGAACTACAACCGGAAGGGCCTTGCAACCTTTCAAAAGGGTCCCTGTGGCTTACAAGTAGGTCCAAAGGGGAATTTTTAAGGGCAAGAGTGTAATGCATGAAGGACCTAAGTGTAAACTACCTATTTCATAACCTAAATGATGTCCAATTGCATTCAAATTTTTATATGTGCTCCATTGAACGTTTAAGACATTGATTATACTTCTGATTTGACCTTTCAAACTTATTTATGTGTTCAATTGACGCTTGGATCATCATTTGTACTTTGCTTTTAGAATATCTCGTTTTGTGACCTAATTATAAAGTTTTAACACAGAGTAAAGGTTTTAGGCCTTTTTCTTTAATTCCCACACTTAACCCTTTTTATCAGTTAATTTGATGTTGTTTTACTTAGTGTCTAGCTTAACTTCAGCTTTTTAGCCATGATGAGTAGCCACTCATCAGTAATCTACCAGTCCCAAGAAACTGTGGATCTCTATCACTGTACGTGGCCTCTCTCACCTGAGAACTGCCTCTACCTTGGCTGGATCCACAGCCAAGCCATCCCCTGAAATCACATGACTTGAGAAGGTAACCTGCCTCAACCAAAACTTGCACTTGCTGTATTTGGCATACAGCCTACGTTGTCTCAACGTGTCCACAACCATCCGCAAGTGTTGTCCGTGCTGCGCCTGATCCCGCGAGTAAATGAGCAAATCATCAATAAATACCACCACAAACTAATCCAAATACAGTCTAAATATCCGGTTCATCAAATCCATGAAAGCAGCGGGGGCGTTGGTCGGCCCAAACGGCATGACCAAAAACTTGTAATGTCCATACTGGGTGCGGAAAGCTATCTTAGAGACGTCGGTCTCCCTGATCCTCAACTGGTGGTAGCCAGATCTCAAATCTATCTTGGAGAATATAGTGGCACCTCATAACTGCTCAAAAAAATCATCAATCCTCGGCAATGGATACCTGTTCTTGATGGTGACCCTATTCAGCTGTCTGTAGTCCACACAAAGGCGTAAGGTACCATCCTTCTTCACAAATAACACTGGGGCTCCCCACGGGGATGCACTGGGCCTCACAAAGTCCTTCTCCAATAGGTCCTGCAACTGGGACTTGAGCTCTCGCAGCTCAAGTGGTGTCATCCTGTAAGGTGCTATAGAAATGGGGCTGGTTCTCGGTACCAGTGAGATCTCCAACTCGATCTCACGCTCAGGCGGTAGTCCTGGAAGCTCCTCTAGAAACACGTTGAGGTACTCTCTAACTACTGAGATGATCTGAAAGTCTGCCACGGGGTCGAGCTCTGCCACTACACAAGCCTAAAAGCCCTCACATCCCTAGCCCAAAAGTCTCACCACCGGAAGTGCAGAAATGCACCTGAAGCCACCGTCCACCGGCTGTTCGTGAAACTCAAAAGAAGGCATCTCCGGTATGGAGAAGATGATCTTCCTCTCAAAATAGTCCACCAAGGCGTGGTATGCGGACAGCCAATCCATCCCTAGAATCATGCCAAAATCCTCCATTGGTATCACAATCAGGTCAGCGGGGAGGTTGTGTCCCTTAACACTGACCTCACAGTCTGTGTAGACCTCCTCAGCTAACCACTCGGACCTCTGATCACAAAAGGATCCTCCAACAACACACAGTCTTGTCCAAACCGATAACAAAACTCGTAGCAACAAACGAGTGCATGGCACTAGAATAAAAAAGTACATAAACTAATCTGCCGGAACTGTAACCATACCTGCCACCATTGAACTTGATGCTCTGGCGTCTTTGTGTGTTAGGGCCTTGATACGCCCCTCAGCTCTTGGTGCAGAAGAAGCAGCCACACTCTGCGTCGGATGGGTAGCCGCTGGCAGGTACCCTCCCCGTGACTGCTGTCCTCCCCCACGAGCCTGGGAACCAAGGCCACTTGCTCGGCCTCCAATGCTCGGTGCAGGGAGCATTTGCTGCACTCCAGCCCTAAATGGGTAGTCCCTCCTGATGTGGCCCAGCTGACCACACTGGTAGTAGAGGGGAACTCAACTCTCGCCCTCGGTAGGTCCCTACTGATGGCTGGGAGGGGGTCCAGTGCTGGCAGCTGGCCCATGTCGAGGGCCCCCAAAGGCCACTATCGGCCTCGCAAAATGAGACGACTCTCTTGTGGGCACCGCGTGCCTCCTCTCTCATCGACCTTATTAGTACTCTGGCTGGTAGGGCCTCTTCCGTCCGCTATCAGTGTCTCATGCGGCCAGGTTGGTCCCCTCATATGTCATAGCTGCCTCCACTACTCTCGAGAATGTGGGCAGCTTCAGGGCTTTGGCATACCCTCGAATGGCAGGCCGGAGTCCCTCAGTGAACCTCCACAGGCACTCCACCTCAGTAGCCACAGCTGTCGCAGCAAAACGTGACAGCTCCAGAAAATGCGTACGATGCATGCTAACAGTCATCATCCCCTGGCGGAGAGTGTGGAACTCCCGCCTCCTCTGATCCTGCCACGTCTGGGGGAAGTACTGCTAGCAGAAGAGGGTCACAAACAGGTCCCACATCGGCTCTGCCCTCCCCTGGCCTCCGACTGCCCTCTAGCACCTGTGTAACATGCTCTCCAACTGGTACATGGCAAAGGCCACGTGGCACTCCGCAGGGGGGTGAAGGGTGTCAAACACCTTCTCAATCTGCTCCAACCATTCCTCTGCCTCAGTCGGGTCCTCATCCCCCTTGAAGGAGGGGGTTTTCAACTTCTGAAACTGTCCGAAAAGCTCATAGTGTCACTGTAGTGGGGGAATGGGTACGCCTCCAGGCAGGGAGGGCTCGTGCTCAGAAGTGTCAGAGTGCGATGGGGGCGGTGGAGGACCACCCCCTCCCCCACGTCCAGCGCTGCATCGGTCTCGCGGTCCCACAAAGGACTCCCCCTCCATGTCCCCAGGGAGAGGCACTCATGGAGGTGGGTGGAGCTCCTCTCGCACTATCTCCCGTATCAACTAGGCGAGGTCCTGGGCCTGAACGCCCGGAAGAAGTGGTTGGTCCACTGAAACCTCGGGCCTAGCATGTACGCTCCTCCAACCTTGTCCACGACCGCATCCGCGACCCGCCTCAAGGACTCCACGTCGAGGCATCACCTGCAAGGAGACGCGAAAAATAGAACAAAAAGACATCAACTCTAACGAACATTCAGTAAAGGAACCTCAGAACAAATGTCAAAAGGTACGTTGTGCTTGTTACTCTAGTTACATGCACATGAATTGGTTATTCTCAAGCTAGTTGGTTCATTTCTCGGGACGACCTTGCTCTGATACCATCTTGTTACGACCTGATTCCTGAATCCCTACAGGACCCGTGACCGACTCGACTTGACTTATCCCAAGACCTAGTCGTCCAACAAGAAATAACCAAAAAGTAGGAAAGTAAACAACATTCATTATGCTATGTAACTAACAGTAAAAAGAGTACAAGCAGTAAGGAAAGAAAAGCTACTACAGTACATATCACCACCACAATAGTAAACAGTAACAAGGTACAGAAACGTAAAGGTACAAGAGTTTGAACTCACTACAACAGAAAGTACAGCAAAGGAAAGCTACTGCTACTGGGCTCTACTGGGCCCAGCACCCTCTATAGTCGGAGACCGGGCTGCTCAACACCTGGACCTGAAAAAGGGTTACGAGTAAACATAGTCAGCGAATGCTCAGTAGAGTGGCAACCAACTAACCAAAGCAGTAAAGCTAACAGGTAAACTAGCTATTCCAATTCTTTAACTTACAAGTTATTCCTTTTTCACCCATTGGTTTATATATTTTCAAATCTCTTTCTTGATCTCGAATGTTCCTCGTGGGAATGATCTTGATTGCAATCTTTTCCGAAGAGTAGAAGGCATACATGGTGCTCTCTTGGCCGGGAGAGTCCCCCGTGGTGATCCTACACCTAATCAACCACCCCAAGGTCACGGACAGACGTAACAGTGACTACAGCACACGTGATAAGCGCAAGGGTAGCTATCCCTACTGGCTCACGATCAGTTGTTTGTGCTAACAGGTGCGTCCAAAGTACAGCACAGAACAACATAGGGCCTAGCCCTCTTAGTAATAGGGGTCTAGCCCCTAAGAACCAAACAGGGTCTCGCCCCCCCATAGTTTGTGCACCCTCGCCTGATTACCCTGGTTTGCCCAGTGGGCCTAACAAGTTCATGTAGGGTGGCTAGCTGAACCCCGAGCCCTGTGGGGTGGCTAGCTCTCTCCATACACTAGTAGCTCTCCTCGGTATAGTGTACACAAGGGCCAAAAAGTCATTACAGAGTGGCCAATCCTAACCCCAGGTCCCAACCAAAGGGCGGCTAGCTCTGCTCTACACTAAATAGGGGACAATCGCTCTCCTTGGTACTATGTACTCAAGGGCCAGCATACTTCCCCACTCACATTTCCAGATCCATTCCATTTATTTCTAGGAGCTCTACTCCTAATTCCCTGTACGGTTCACTCTCATATTTTTAATGCCATTCCATACCAGGTTTCATCATTCACATTTCCATCCTCATGTTATACACATGCAGCTCGTATTTCTATCATTCATATTTCCATTCTCAGGTTATATACATGCAACTCGTATTTTATCATTTAACGTATACAACAGGTAAGGGCACATGTAACTGTTTAACTAGCACAGGTAATTCAGATTTCACAAGTAGCTCTTGTTCATTAACAGGTAGTTGTTAATATTCCTATCTACTCATTCAAGACTGCAATTCAATCATGCATCCAGACATTTCAAGTACTTCTTGTCCTAGGATTCATGCCATATCCTAGGTTCTAGTTATTCAATCCAAACATGCATTTAGGTTTATAATTAAATTAGGGAAGCCACTCTACCAGTCAACCCAGGAGTATTGGGGACTCGAACGGCAGGCGCACGTGCCTCGGCAAGCCTCGAAACTGCAATGGAGCAAAGTTTTATAACAAGTGACAATCACAATGGAACTTTCAGAACATCATAGAAAGTCTTTTAACAAGTAGAGAAACTCACAAGGAGAACACCGATATTTTGTTTGCGTAAAACAAACCTCAAACGGACCCTAAACGAGTCAAAAACAGGGTTACTGACTCAAATCAGATGTCTGGCATAATGTCTAGACGTCTTAAAAGTGTCCTGAAACGCACCTCAGGCTCTGCGTCGACCTCAGACGTCCAGGTCCTCTTCTGGACCATCTTGACCCAGCTCCAGACATCTGACCTCCTCTATAGACGTTTAGGAGTGCTTCCAGCCATCTGGTAAGCTGCCCAGATGTCTGAAATGCATGGGAGGGTGTGTCCCGTGCCTTCCTGAAGCAATCCCCGCATGCGATAGCAAAATCTTCTAAAATTAGCCACGCAAAGCGTAGCTACAGAGCGGCCTACATGGCCGTATCCGCAAGGGGAACGTGCCTTCGCGAAGATCCATCTTCAGACGTCTGGAGTCGCCTCCAGAATTCCACTCCTTCGTCTGGACGTCACTCCAGATGTCTGATTCTAGGAGAAACCCAGAACCAGAACCTCCTCCTGCTCGCTCTCGCTGCGTGTAGCTGTGGCTCGCCTCCTTGCCTGCAGCTCCTGCTGCAGCAGTGTTGGGGATGACTCCCCCGACGCTCTTCTCCTACACGCACCGCTCTGGCCGTGTGCCCTTCGGCGAGCTCCCACACGATCTTGCAAGCTCAGGCTCCTCCTCCTCTCCTCACGCTGCCTCTCCTCCTTATCGCCGCTCTCGTGCTCTCTCTCACGCTCACTCCTCTCTCTGCGGTGGAAAGGAAGGTGAGAAGGTGGCTGTGGAGTGGGAGAACGAGAGAAGACAAGTGGGGTTTATAAAGAGTGCGTTAGGGTTCGGTGGAGGAGGGAAGAGAGAAGAAGGGGAGAAAAAGAGGGTACTGTCTATGCGCAGCCCACGCGCAGACGCGAAGCTCGTGCCAAAAATTTTGATTTCCAAACGTCTGGGAAGCTGTCCAGACATCTGACCGACAGTCCAGACGTCTTAAAAGGCTTAGGATAGAATGGGTCTTTACACCAATTGAAGGGGAGCAAAACTTGAGTTGAAAAGTGCGCGAATGATGATCTTGATAAGAGCTTTCTCCTTGGCCATGAAATTTGTCTTGTAAGAAGTAGCTTTGATGAAATTCCCATTATAGTCATGAACAACCCAAGCCATATAGACATTACAGACTTTAAGGCGCATAGCAACATTAACTTTATAACCAACCAAAGGTCGAAACCTTGTTTTGCATCTTGTTTTGGTGTTAACAAAATTATTATGGATTAATGTTTGCAATTGAGTGCTTTTCAGATTTAGGTGAAGATCAAGGCAAACAGGAAATGATGGAGGCATAATGATGAGAAGGAGAAGATCATGACATGAAGGAGGCAAGATGACAAGAAAGAATCGAGGAGGAGAGGTTCATCTTCGTCCTTTAGTTTTTATATTAGGTTTTTATTTCATAGAATGTATACCTTTTAACAAAGAATCAACTTAGATCATAAAATTAATTAGAGATAAACTAAGATTTATACTACAATCATTTTCAAATAACGTAATTGATTAATTTACTTAAAAAAGGTACTTGTTAACCCACAAGTACCAGTACTAAAGTTTAGTACTGGTACATGTGAGTTACAGGTTTGGATTTTTTCAAAGAAACAAACTTGTACCCCATGAGTACCGGTACTCACGATCAGTACCGGTACAAGTGGGTTACAAATTTGTGTTAAGCGTTTGAAACCCAAATCTGGAAGCAAGTACCAGTACCCATACTTTAATACCGGTACCAGGTAGCCGTTGGCTCAAAACTGAACGGTTAGAAAATTAATTTAGGCAATATGAATGTTGGGATTTAAATCCCAACATCTAGTAGACAACCCACTAAGGTCCTAACTTTATAAATAACCCTTGGACCTTTATTTTGCACATAAGAAATAGAGAAGAAAAATTCTAGAGCTATATTTCATATTTTCACAATTTTTTTCAAGAGAAGGAATAGTTTGCTGCTCTCAATCTCTCTACAGATTTGCAAGTACATCGACATGATTTCTTCACACATTGTCAAGGCATTCACGTTTGTTCTAGGCTCTCAAATTGGTATTAATTTTATATTATTGTAGAGAGGCTTAGGTATTTTGTTGTAAGATTTTATTTGTCTTACACCAGTGCAATATTTGTTCTTAAGCATTTTCTCATTGGGTTGTAACAAACCTGTCTCTTGTACTTGGGTTGAGGTAACCCGTTAATTATCTCATTTTGTAAATTGATTTCCTCAAGGTTGATGGAATCAGGTTAAAAACCCTAAGATGGGAGGCTTAGGTAGTGGAGTGCCCAAGTGAGTGGGGAACCACTATATATCTTGTGTCAATTTCTGTGATTGTAATTTGTGTAAATCTTTCTTGTTATTATTAATTCTTTGTTTAAGTGTTTGTGCACGTAGCCATCAATCTATTCTTTAGATCCTATCATTTGTCCTGTAAGAAGTAGCTTTGATGAAATTCCCATTATAGTCATGAACAACCCACGTCATATAGACATTATAGACTTTAAGGCACATAGCAACATTAACTTTATAACCAACCAAAGGTCGAACCCAAGTACTGCAAAGGTGGATGGGCGGGTTTTCTGAATCCATTGGTAGAAATCAAATTTGTGCCAATTAGAGTCAAGAAAATGGTCAACTTGGTGAAAGCTAAATTGATCATTTATCAATTTATTTCTAATCCACCACACATTAAACCAAATAAAGGCAACAAGACCTTTTAGAACACACCCTCTCCCATTTTTAACGCAGGATCTCATAATTTGGAAAAATCTATCGAGGTTAACCAGATAAATGAGATGCTTAGGAAAGACACAGTTAGAGACCTAATTAACAAGTTGACTATGAGCAAAAATATGAAAGATGTTCTCCTCAGCTGGTCTAGTGGGAAAACAAGCACATTTAGACACTATAGAGAAGACAGCCTAGCAATGTGATCATCAGTACGGAGCTTAAGGTGCAACATTTTCCAAGTATGGATTGAAATTCTAAGGGGAAGCCTTTATCTCCATAAGTCCTTAAACATAGGAACCTGAGACATATTGTTGAATTGATCATGATAGGCAGATGCAAAAGAGAAATTATCGATGGAATTGGGGGACCAAATTGGCTGATCTTTGCAGTTGTCAAAGGTAGTTTGAAATATTTGATCATGAATTCCACGAGGTAAATGAACTAAAAGTGGTTGATAAATGCCAGTTTATCATCATTCTTATGCATTAAAACAAACCTAGCCCTTAGGATTTTACTCTACAAATGGGTTTTTGGGCTGCATTTAGGCATTAATTAGGTTAGGCATGCATTGTACTTTTTATTGTCTTTTTAATGTATTTTTTTGAGTGTTAGGGATATACAAATTGCCAGATCCCTAGAACCCTAGCACTCAGGAAGGCAACTGGTGAAGGATAAGCTCTCACCAGCTGGAACTTAGCTTGATCCAACTCACCATAGCTGGAATTCAGCTCACCTGAACTAGGGTTAGCTCATCCTAGCTCCATTCAGCTCATCTCAGCTGAACGGTAGCTCAAGAGAGCTCATCTTAGCTCACCCTAACTCAGGTTAGCTCTCATCCAGCTCAACTTAGCTGAGTCTAGCTCATCTCTGCTCCCATTAGTCCACATGGAGATCTAGCTAGCTCAGTTGAGTTGACTGGAGTTCACCCCAGCTTAGGTCCAACTACATCCAGCTCCACTCAACTCCAGCTAGCTGAAGATGAATTCATTCCAGCTCAGGAAGCTCAAGTCCAGCTCTCAGGGACTCAGCTTAACTCAACTTAGTTGAGCTAATCTACCTTAGCTGCCTCAACCAGCTCGATCCTCCTCGAGAGCACCAGACCTAGCTCACCTCAACTCAATTCAGCAGAAGACAGCTCACTTTTTCTTGGCTTAGCAGCTAGCAAAGAACTAGCAAGCTAAGCCAGCTAGAGTAGCCCCATGCTAGCCTCTTTAGCAACTACCAGCTCCAGTTCAGCTTCGGACTCTTCATATCTAGCTCCTCTCCTCAAACCCTAGCTCCCATTGCCTACTCCTCTACTCCACTACTAGCTAAGCTATCTTAGCTTAGCTTAGCTAGGCTCCAGCTCCCTTGGCATTTACCACCTTAAATCTCCACCTAACTAGCTCCACCAATTAACCCTAACCCTAAGTCCACTTTAGCTACCTAGTCAACCCTACTCTTGGTGCCAACCATAGGCACCCTTCCACCCCACTCCACCACCAAAATACACCACCATTTTGGTGCCAAAAAACCACCATAACCACCTCCCTTTTGGTGCCACTTTTCCCACCAAAATCCCCTTCATCTCCACCACATATCTCCCCTTAAATCCATCTCCACCATCCACCTAACCCCCCTTCTAGAAGACCCTAGGTTGGTGCCAAAATGGTGGTGTCTCTCCACCACCAAAAACCACCAACACCACCATAACTACCACCCCTAGATGACCCTTGGGTTGGCACCATTTATTCCTAGCCCTAGATCTCTAACCACCACCCAAAAGCCTATCCTACCCTCCATTAAAGGCCACGCCAACCACCCCATCCACCTCTATAAAAATCCATCACCTACGACCATTTTCATGATCCTCCCATTAGTTTAATTCCACATTACACCCACCACAATTCAAGGCCAAGGAAGAAGAAGAGAAGAAGATTAAGGGGGCATCCTACTCGCCCTTTTGGTGCCTTCTTCCCCTTCTTTCTTCTCCCTTGTGCCACCCCAAGGAGGAGGAGCACTGATGGGAATACCATCATGAGCCCTAACTAGCTCATTTTGACCTAGAAACAAGAACAAAAGCTCCTACATAACCAACTAGAGGTCCTAACTCAATGAATAACTCTTCTGAGAGAAAAGCAAGAAATAAGGGGTAAAACTACAATTTTACCATTGCAGTGCAACAACCGGATTTATCATGGGTTAAAAACAGGTCAAATAGTCTTAACAAGATAAAAAGTGGGTTGGTTCAAACAGAAAAGGGTTCATGTGAATTCTGGAAATTAAATGACTTCTTGTAACCCTAAAACAGACCCACTTAATTTAAAAAGGTTCTGGTCATGATAGAATTCACCTAAACCCTCTAATATTCATGGAAAAATATCTCCTTCAATTTGGCCGTTGGAACCTATTTTGACCTAAATTAAGGTCTCAATCAAATGTTTGCCCTAAATTGGGTTTTTATGTAAATTGCTGAGTCAAACGTGGTCAAACCTAAAATCCAACTTCACCATTGGATTCCTTAGGTCAAAATTAGATTTGTACCAAACTTTGGACCTAAGGGGATGATGGGAACACCATCATGAGCCCTAACTAGCTCATTTTGACCTAGAAAAGAGAATAAAAGCTCCTACATAACCATGTGAAGGGTCTAACTCAGCGAATAACTATTTTGAGAGAAAAGTAAGAAACAAAGGGTAAAATTGTAATTTTACCATTGCAGTACAACAACAGGATTTCTCCGAGGAAAAACATGGGTCAATTGATCTTAACAAGATAAAAAGTGAGATAATTCAATCAGAAAAGGGTTAATATGAGATCTAGGAATTAAATGACATCCTGTAATCCTAAAACAAACCCATTTAATTTAACAAGGTTCTGGCCAGGATAAAAATCAACTAAACCCTCTAAAATTCATGGAAAAATATCCTCTAGGGTTTAGAACCTTCAATTTGGCCATTAGAACCTATTTTGACCTAAATAGGGGTCCTAGTCAAATATTTGACCTAAATTGGAATTTTATGTAAAGTGCCCTGTCAAACATGGTCAAACCTAAAATCCAACTTCACCATTGGATTCCTTAGGTCAAAATTAGATTTGTACCAAAATTTGGACCTAAGGGGATGATGGGAACACCATCATGAGCCCTAACTAGCTCATTTTGACCTAGAAAAGAGAATAAAAGCTCCTACATAACCATGTGAAGGGTCTAACTCAGCGAATAACTGTTTTGAGAGAAAAGTAAGAAATAAAGGGTAAAACTGCAATTTTACCATTGCAGTACAACAACAGGATTTCTCCGAGGAAAAACATGGGTCAATTGATCTTAACAAGATAAAAAGTGAGATAATTCAATCAGAAAAGGGTTAATGTGAGATCTAGGAATTAAATGACATCCTATAACCCTAAAACAAACCCACTTAATTTAACAAGGTTCTGGCCAGGATAAAAATCAACTAAAACCTCTAAAATTCATGGAAAAATATCCTCTAGGGTTTAGAACCTTCAATTTGGCCATTAGAACCTATTTTGACCTAAATAGGGGTCCTAGTCAAATATTTGCCCTAAATTGGATTTTTGTGTAAAGTGCCCTGTCAAACATGGTCAAACCTAAAATCCAACTTCACCATTGGATTCCTTGAGTCCAAATTAAGTTTATACCGAAATTTGGACCTAAGGGAAGTTTACCTTGACCTACTTTGCAAAACAATCCAACCAAAATACTTTTATGCCCCAAACTTTTGAAAACCTTGCAGAGACCCCCCTAGCTTCCTCGTCGTTCTTTACAATTAGGTCCCTCTGCCATTACAACGGAGGAATCCTACTCCGACGAGGATTCAAGAGGGAGATCTCTTTGATTCCTTAGAGAATCCCTCTCAAATTTGAAAGGGAGATTCTCTGAGGATTTCCTGATCGTGTGAATCCCATTTTGCACTCAGATTCCCACCCAATCTCTCATGCGAATGCATGAGAGATATGGGTATCTCTCCACCTTCCAAGTCCGACGAGGTTTCCATGCTTGGAAGCTTGCTTTCCAAGCACAAGACCCTCCACCTGCGACTATAAAAGATGCCCCAAGTCCTCCCGACCATCCTAAGCTTGATTTGGCCGAAGAACCCCCAGAATTCCTCCTTTTCCCTCTACAGCCAAGAAGCCCACAAGCTCCGGTGACTCTTCCTCCCTCTTCTCATTGCTCTGCAACCATACCAGTGGCAAACTCTTCTCCGCCTCATTCTTCCATGTCGCACCATACCTGCACCTGCGTCTTCATCCCTCTCGTCGTCGTTGCCTCTTCATCTTAGGGCCTTCATCTCCGGCGATGGTAGAAACGCGCCATCCGCCCTCTACCTCCCCCCTTCGTCCAATCACTCACAGATAAGTTCCTTTCCCTCTACTATTCATTTCTCCCCTTTTTACTTTTATTTTCGCACCTCGACCACTACAGACCACCCTCACCTTCTCCACCTCCGGCAGACCATCGGCGAAGGTGCATCCACCACTCCATACACCCACATGCCTAGCCAACATCTTATGCGGGATTTCAACAGCAGCCACCTATTTTACCAACCCCAAACCATAACCAGGCAGGACTAAACTCTGTAACAACCTGTAGTGGTAAAGCAACTCAAGACCCACCTTATCCAAACCACTTCAAGCCTGGTAGTAACCCAAGCCCTAAGATAGTTATCCAGGATACCCCTATCCCAGATCAAGAACCTGGACCTATTCTAGAGGAACCAACCAAGGTTCCATTTCTTGAGGCCTTGACCAAGGGAAAGAGGATAACCAAACCTGTGGCTCCTGAGGAGGATCTGGTCAAGCTCTTTGAACAGGTCCAGATAAACATCCCCTTGATGGATGCAATCCGCTATGTACCAGCTTATGCACGATTTCTAAAGGACGTGTATACACCCAAGCATAAGCCACGAACCAAAAGTGGGAGTCCAATCGTACTGTCAGAGCAAGCCAGCTCTATAATCTTGAGTAAACTCCCACCTAAGGCTAAAGACCCAGGTACTCCCCTAATCTCATGTACAATTGGTGATACCCAATTGGACAGAGCCTTATTAGACCTAGGTGCCTCCATAAATCTAATACCAATATCCCTCCTTGACCACCTTGAAGAATCCGAGCTTAAACCGATAGAGGTGACATTGCAGTTAGCCGATCGATCCATCAAGTCACCTAAAGGAGTACTCGATGATGTCATTGTTAGGGTGCGGGATTTCTACTTCACGGTGGATTTTATAGTCCTGGATATGGATGCACCTAAAAACCCAAGGGATACACTGATTATACTAGGGAGACCTTTTCTGGCTACTGCTAGGAACAATATAAACTATGAAGAGGGCCAAATAGAACTAAAATCCGGGAACCAAACACTAAAGATTGACATCTTTGAGGCCCAACAAGGGATTAATTGCGGTGTTATAGAACAAATATGTGATATCAAAGCCGTGGTTGATGAACCGCATATCGAGGACAACCTGATTATTCCCAATCAACCACCAGAAGATCAAAACCCGCAAACAGAGGAGTCTGAACCAGATCTAGGTACAACCATAACTCCTTCCCTTACTTCGGACACACACCCTAAACCGTCTGCTGCTACTGATAACCCCGTCCTGGAACTCAAGCCTCTTCTCGACCATCTAAAATACGTCTTTTTGGGTTCCAATCAGACATTTCCTATGATTATCAACTCCAGACTCACACTTGACCAGGAATCCCATCTAATTACTATTCTCTAGCAACATCGTAGAGCCATTGGGTGGACTCTCGATGATTTGACTGGCATTAGTCCCTCTTATTGCACACACCGAATCTACACCAAAGAGGGCACACGACCTTCGCGAGAAATGTAGAGACATTTGAACCCTAATGTGCAGGAGGTCGTGAAAAAGGAGATCATTAAGTGGTTAGATGCAGGGATCATCTACTCGATCTCCGACAGTAGGTGGGTGAGTCCAATCTAGGTTGTGCCTAAGAAGGCAGGACTCACCATTATTACGACTAAAGCCAGAGAGGTCATACCGACCTGTGTAGCTAACTCGTAGAGAGTCTACATTGATTACAGAAGACTCAATTCCTCTACGAAGAAGGATCATTTCCCACTACTGTTTATTGATCAGATCATCGAGAAACTAGCAGGAAATAGGTTCTTCTACTTTCTTGATGGGTACTTCGATAATAACCAAGTGGCAATCCATCTTGAGGACCAAGAAAAGACCACTTTCACCTTCCCCTTCGAGACGTACGCGTTCTGAAGGATGCCGTTCGGTCTTTACAATGCACCCGCGACTTTCAGCGGTGCATGCTTGCCATATTCTCAGATATGGTAGGTGATTATCTGGAAGTCTTCATGGATGACTTTTCAGTATTTGGAGCATCATTTTACGATTGCCTTCAGCACTTGGTCCAAATCCTCAAGCGGTGCATTGACGTGAAGCTGGTTCTTTCCTTGGAAAAGAGCCATTTCATGGTGCCTGAAGGAATTGTCCTGGGACATCTAATTTCAGAGAAAGGCATCCAAGTCGATTGAGCCAAGGTAAACTTGATTTCCAAACTCCCTATGCCTGGCTCGATCAAGGACATCTGATCTTTTCTAGGGCACGTAGATTTTTACCATCGATTTATCCCTGATTTTTCAAAAATTACGTGCCCCGTGACCACTCTTCTCTCCAAGGATGTACCTTTCAAAATCTCTAAGGAATGCACTCAAGCATTTGAGATCCTCCGTGACCGAGTTACCCAAGCCCCGATCCTACAACCCTGATTGGTCTCAAGATAGAAGTCTTGACCTGAAAATCAAAACACCAACACTTGAAGTGAAGTGGTGTTTAATGAAGCATACGAGCAAACAATGGATTTTAAATTGCACCACTCCACTTAATTAAGATATTTAAGATCCTAAAAGCCAAGTTTAATATTTTCTTGGTAGTTTTAAAGGATAAATGTGACAAGAAAGGGAGAACCAACCTGAAATCTTGGGAAGAAAAGTGTAATGAGCGCGTGCCCCAGACGTCTTTTAAGACGTCTGGGAGGTGGGCCAGACGTCTGACCAGACGTCTGGGATCGTTTCCAGATGTCTGGAAATCAGTTATTCTGGCACGAGTCTTCGTTTGCGTGCCTCAGCGCGCAGGCCCGCGAATATCCGATATTCTCTGCGGTTGCAGACGCTCTACTGCGTCTCTCCCTCCTCGCATGGCCTTAAAAGGGCACGCCTCCCCTCACTCCGTCACCACCGTCTCCTTTCCCTTCTCCTTCAGCCAGAGCGTGAGCGCGAGCGCGAGGGCGGCAGCGGCGGCCACAGTGAGCGCGGAGGAGGTGCGGCGTGCGAGAGCGAAGCTCTGCCGTGAGGGCGAGCTCGCCGGAGCGGCTTGGCCGGCCGGCGGAGGGTGCAGGGGGCGCGGAACGACGCGGAGAGGGACCTACTGCAGTCTGAGCAGTAGGCGCGTGAGGTGCGACGCGGGCGGCGTCGCGAGCGGAGGCCGAGTAGCGCCCTGATTCTGGAAAAACTTCCAGAATCAGACGTCTGGGTTGATAGGCAGACGGCGAGGACGACGTCTGGTAGCTCATACAGACGTCTGAAAGTGAGTATTCCGCTTTCTTCTTCCTTCATGTCGACCGACCGTACTGAGGGAGGCAGTTGGCTATGCGCAGGTTCGCTGATTCGCCATCCTTTGCGAATCAGACGTCTGGAAGTTGTACCAGACGGCGGGAGTGACCTCCAGACGTCCGGGGTGACCATCGGACGTCTGGGAGATAGGACAGACGTCCCCACACACTTCTGGACGTCTGGGAAACCACGCTGGACAAGTAATTCTCTGATCCACTATTTAGGACGTCTGGAATAAGTTCCAGACGTCTGATTTTGCACAGTATCGTCTTTTTCAACCCGTTTAGGGCCCGTTCGGGCTCCGTTTTCCGCGATTCGAGTTGCGTTCTTTTCAGAATTAATTCCTCTACCCGTCTACAGTAGCTATACACTATTTTGAGACATTCCTTGCGTTTGATCCTTGTGATAGGACCTCGTTCAGTTGCAATCTTGAGAGTCGCGGAGGCACGCGGGATTCCCGATCACGCCCCCATTACTCCCGTTGTACCTGGTAGAGTGGCTTAAGTTTATTATTAAAATCTGTTAAAGTATGGAACCATAACTAGAATCTAGGACATTGCATGAATCCTAGGAATGAGAAATGTATGGAATGATAGCTCCTAGGTGATGCATGAATCCTAGGGCTGGAAAACTAGTTGTATGCTAGATCCTAGGATGTGACATGAACCCTAGGATGGAAAAACTAGTGGAATGTATAATACTGCAGTCTTGGAAAAATGGAAAGGAATATAAAGCTGCCTGTTATGAATAAAGAAACATGATTGAGATCCTGGATTGTGAGAACGTGAAACTGGAAAGTGAAACATATGATGTTCTGAGATAAAGAGCTGGAACCCTACGGGGAATTAGGAGTGGAACTCCTGGAAAGAAAAAGGAATGGAACTGAGATGTAGTTTGTACTATCTCTTGGGTACGCAGTACCAAGGGAAGTACCTGTACCTGTTTAATGCAGAGTGGGGCCAGCCACCCCAGGGACCCGGGGTTAGGATTGGCCGCTCTGTACCGACTTGTTGGCCCTCGTGTACGTAGTACCGAGGAGAGCTACTAGTGTTAGGAGAGTACTAGCTACCCCACGGGCCCCGGGGTTCTGCTAGCCTCCTTCACCGACTTGTTAGGCCCACTAGGGCAAACTAGGGTAGTCAGGCGAGGGTGCGCGGACTGTGGAGGGGCAAGGCCCCGGTTTGGTTACTGTGGAGGGGTTGGACCCCTGTTACTGAGAGGGCTCTGCCCTGGTTCCGTGCTGTGCTTTGGGCGCACCCGTTAACGGAAACGACTGACCGCGTGCCAGTGCGGGCTAGCTACCTGTGCGTTTATCGCGCGTGCCGTAGTCACCGTTACATCTGTCAATGACCTTGGGGTGGTTGACTGAGGGTAGGATCACCACGGGGGACTCTCCCAGCCAGGAGAGCACCACGTGCTACTTCTACTTTTGGAAAAGACTGCAATCAAGATCGTTCCCACGAGGACATTCGAGATCAAGTAAAGGATCTGAGAAATAAATGAAATAGTGAGAAAATTTAAAGATAACAGCTACTGTACACTCTACTGTTGCCTTTAGTTAGTTTGCCACTCTACTCAGCGTTTTGCTGACGTGTTACACTCATTACCTTTTTCAGGACCAGGTGTTGAGCAGCCAGGGTCGGCGGCTGCAGAGGACGCTGGGCCGAGTAGGGTCCAGTAGAGTTTACCACAGTCTTTTGTACCTCTTTTGTTTCTGTTCTAGTGAGTAGTTTTTGTTTCCGCTGTACTTTCTTTACCTGCAGTTCTTGTTATATGATAAATGTTGTTCTACTGTTGTGGTGGTACCTACTGTAGTAGTTTCTTTCCTTACTGTTGTACTTTCTTATTGTTAGTTATATTCATGCTGAATGTGGTTTATTTTACTATCTTTTGGTTACTTCCTCGTTGGACGACTAGGTCTTGGGATTAGTCGAGTCGGTCCGGTTCTCGTGTCTCGTAGGGACTCAGGAAATGGGTCGTTACAAAACGGAACTTTTGAGCTCTCGCCTCCAAATTCCCACTTCCTTCCTGCAATACCTACACACACAAGAGAAAAGAAAGGGAAGGGGATGAGATCCACTTCAAGCAAGAGAAAAATTGATTAATCAAAGTCGTGCCTCCCCAACAACCGTGCCAAAAAGTGATGTGAAACTTTAGCGTGATTTGTAAGTAGGGTTTTTAGGGTCGTTGCAACATGCGAAATTGCTTATGCTTTTAAATTTGTATTCCTAGATAGGAGAGTATTTAGAGTCATCCAAGGAGGCCAATTTGTTGCTAAATCAAATCTCTTGCTTAAAAGGAACTAAACTTTCTTTTTGGTTTATTATATATATGATTTTTATGGGTTTTGAAATAATGAAAACACGCGAGTTTCGTTGATGGCGAGAAAATAACTAATACCTATTTTAATAAAGCTAACCGTAAGGTGACAGGTAGAGCCTCTCCCCAAGCTCACCCTAGGCAAGTGGAGGCCTAGAGTAATTAGTGAGAGGCAGTGAAACAAATGCTAGGAAAAACTTATAAAAAGCTATGCAACAAAAATTAAGAGAAGGCAACTTGATTTAATGAAAATTGTCTACACAAAACCTATAGAGGAAAGCTTCAACTCTACTTAAAAATACAAGAAAAATAAAACACAAATCCTCTAGATAAAATGGTGAAGAAGAGGGCTTCTTGCTCCAAGCCAAGTAGCTCCTTGACTTGAAAAGACAACTCCTTCTTCTCCTTCATTGAGATGCTCCTCTAAATGATGTCCTCCAAGGTGGAAGCTACCACCTTCAATGATCTCCTTCAAGGGTGGGTGTGCACCACCTTTGCTCCTCCTTGCCTGGCCATCCTAGTGGGGGAGTGTTCCTCCTCCTTGGCATGGCACAAGGGAAAAGAAAAAGGAGAAGAAGGCATAAAGGGGGTAGGTAGGGTGCCTCCTTAATCTTCTTCTCTTCTTCTTCTTCCCTAGCCATGGGTATGGTGGTTATAGGGTGGAATTATACTAAAGGGAGGATGATGAAAAAGGTGGTGGGTGATGGGTTTTTATAGAGTGGGATGGAGGTGGTTGGCGTGGCCTTTAGTGGAGGGCTAGGATGGCTTGATGGGAGGTGGTTAGGGATCCAATGGAGAGGGTTAAATGGCGCCAACCAAGGGGGTATGAAGGGGGTTTGGAGGTGGCCTTTGGTGGTTGAGTACGGGGTGGAAGGGTACCTTGTTTTGGCACCAACTTTGGCTTCTAGAAGGGGGTGTTCTTGGCACCAAAAGTCAAGGGTGGAGATGGGTTGGTTGGTGAAGTGTAGGGTGGTGATGAGGAGATGGGTTGGCGCCATTTTGGTGGTGGTTATGGGGGGTGTTTTGGCACCAACTTTAGGTGGCTTTTGGAGGGAGGTGAGGGATAAAAAGGTGGCTAGGGTTGGCACCAACTTAGGGGTGGACTAGGTTTGCTAGGTGGACTTATAAGTAGAGGTAGTTGGTGGAGCTAGTTAGGTGGGGTTTTAGGGTGGTAAATGCCAAGGGAGTTGGAGCCTAGCTAAGCTAAGATAAGATAAGCTAGCTTAGCTAGTAATGGAGTAGAGGAGGAGGCAATGGGAGCTAGGGTTTGAGGAGAGGAGCTAGACAGAAGAAGTCTAGAGCTGAATTGGAGCTGGCAGCTGCTGAAGGGAATGGCATGGAGCTACTTTAGCTAGCTTAGCTTGCTAGTTCTTTGCTAGCTGCTAAGCCAAGATAAATTAAGTTGGCTTTTGCCACAAAGAGTTGAGGTGAGCTGGGTCTGGTGCTCCCTAGGAGGATCAAGTTAGTTGAGGCAGCTAAGGTAGATTAGCTCAACTGAGTTGAGCTAAGCTGAGTCCTCGAGAGCTGGACTTGAGCTTCCTAGGTTGAAATGAAGTCATCTTCAGCTGGCTGGAGTTGAGTGGAGTTGGATCAAGTTGGTCATGAGCTTAGGTGAACTCCAGTCAACTCAGCTGAGCTAGCTAGAGCTCCCTGTGAACTAATGGGAGTTGAGATGAGCTAAACTCAGCTAAATCAAGTTGAATCTTAGCTAATTTGAGCTAGGGTGAGGTAAGATGAGATCTCTTGAGCTACCATTCAGTTGAGATGGGCTGAATGGAGCTAGGATTAGCTAACCCTAGCTCAAGTGAGCTGGATTCCAACTATGGTGAGCTGGATCAACCTGAGTTCCAACTAGTTTGAGCTTCTCCTTCACCAGTTTCCTTCCTGAGTGCTAGGGTTCTAGGGATCTGGCAATCTTCTTATCCCTAACACTTACAAAAACATATCAAAAACATAATAAAAAATGCAATGCATGCCTTACCTAATTAATGCCTAAATGCAACCCAAAAATCCATTTGCGAAGCAGAATTCTAAGAGCTAGGTTTGTTTTAATACATTAGAATGATGATAAACTGGCGTTTATCACACCCCCATGCTTATCTTTTGCTAGTATCTTAGCAAAACTTGAATACAAAATGGAATTTTGGGGAAATCTAATTGTTTTCGACTTCTGAGGAGAAAGAGATTATGGGACCTTGGTTGGTCTAAACACAGGTGGTATGGGATTTGTTAAAGATAAATATCAGGATTTGTTTTCGGATCCAAAAATTAAACAAAGCGGGATCAATATATCCTCCAGAAAATTCACAGATTAACCCCTTGTTAATTCAGATGACTTGAAATTTCTATTTTTAGGATTTTTCTAGCTCTTGAATCTGATTCACAACTTGCAATAACCTTTAAAACCTTGTGTCCGTGATTGTGAAAAGCCAACATATTTATGGATGTGTTTTTGGTTTAAAACTTTTTTTTTCACTCCCCCATGCTTAATTTTAGCTTAGTCTTAGAACAGATGTGTCGTGCTCATCATTCCCGTTACCAATCCTCGAGGGGGCTTTGGCACCAGTACTTCGAGATAACACTGTCCATGACTCCACCCAGGAGCTCACAACCCTAAAACACAACGCGCTGTAAAGGGGTGCTCCAAGCAAACTCAAGCTCTTGCTCCGACACTATAGGTAGAGCATCGTCCAAGACACTTGAGTTGCAAAAATGTGCTTTAATGCTCCGTCTAAAGATATGAAATATAGATATGGATCACCTTAGTGAAGGGTGGTTGGGTTTAGGATGGTCAAAACCTGGAAAAAGAAAGGAGAAAGGAAAGCAGAAAAATGATGGGTTACCTCCCATCCAGTAATATCTTTTACGCCATTTAGCCGGGCGTGAAGGTATGCACAGAAGACGAACAATCGTGTAAATAGTTAGACACTTGAATGCCCTCAAGAAATGTGTTTTCCTCAAGATCCCTAAAAAGATGTTTGATAAAGAAATAGGGATCAAAATGAAATGGAAAAATGGAAAAATGACCTGGGTCTGGCCATGGTTTAAGTTCATGTAAAATGCCAAACTTGGGTGGATCGAGTGGTAGGTCCAATGGAAAGGGAGGGAGAAAATAATCAGTGAGATGTAGGGTGGGTGAAGTTAGTGTGGATGTTTTTGGTGAAAAATCAGGAAGATTGAAAGAGTAAAAGTCAAATCCTAATTGATCTGAAAAGTCTCGGACCACAAAATCATCCTTAGAATAGGAATCAATAAAATCTAGATCCATAGTGGTCAAAGCTGAGTAGGATTTGATCAACAAAGATTTCCCACAAATTGCTTCCATTGTATTATGAGTGTCCTCGAAAATTTTATGATCAATGAACCTCTTGGAAGCTTGAAATAAATCTAATGAGAAAATCTAGTTACCGCAACATATATTCATTTTCCCAGAATGAGAGTTGATATTAGCTATTGCGGTAATCAGAAGGGGTCATCCAAGAATGGTATTAGTGAGAGCTATATGTACCTCTATGTCAAGGACCAAAAATTTTATCGGATTTAGACAATTTCAGATCTTGACAATATGATCCTCAATGATTCCCCACAGTTGAATGGTAGATCAATCTCCAATTGAAATTGAACCTTAGTAGGTTTAAAAGCACCGAATTGAGATTCCTCAAATAAGACCGAGGGAATGATATTAATTGGGGTACCTAAGTTGAGAGGGGCACGAAAAAAAATGGTGTCATTTATGACAACTGAGGTGAGGGATGTGCCCGAGTCCTTTTTTGTGAGAGGCAGCTTGCGTTGAACAACTGATCTTGCTGTCTTAGAAAGGACCACCCTTCGTAGAATCTGAGCCTCTCTTGGTGGAGTAAACTTTTCTTTCAAAAATTTAGCAAATGTAGGGGTGGCATCTCGGAGGGGTATATTCTTCTCTACTTGCCCAAATAAGTCCAAAAGATCTTGGTGAGTGGGCTCTGATTCTAATCAAAAAGATTGGATGGCAGTGTTTGAGAGTGAGAAATAGGATTTGAATCAAGTGTTTTTGTCATTTTTTTTCTTCTTCCTGAGTGGGGTTAGGAGAGTCGATTTGCATAGGTTGAGAGTGGGTTTCATCAATCTAATTTGAAGACCCTAAATCACTGATGGTTTTTCTACTTCTCAATGTAACTACATGCGTAGTTTGGTTATCACTGGGAGGAAGTGGGGGGTTCTATTGTTGATAGAAACCAGATTGGTGTTGAGATATCGGGTTAATAGGAGGCTGAACAATGTGGTTCTGATGTTGGTGTCCACCTAGGTGTTGGTTCCTATGATTGACAAAGTTTGGTGTGGGCTGAGATGGTGAGTGTCCTACAGGTCTTTGGTTTAAAATAACCCCAAATTGATCATTGAGATTATTAATAGCATGGGTTATTTTTGTTGTTTTGCTTTGGATATCCTGCAAGGTTTTCAACATCTAGGCATTGATGCCGTTTTGAGATAGCCCAGATTGAGAAGTTGATTTTAAACCATGCCCTCTAAATAGGTTTTGTTGTTGGTGAGTGTTAAGACCCGTGTCACCAAAACCTTTAAGACATCTGGGAGTTGGTCCAGATGTCTGGACACCTTCCCAGACGTCTGGAAATCAATTTTTGCATGCGTACGACTATGAGTCTGCGCGAGTGTCGCACGCAGACTAAGACCTAGCTGCCTTTTTCTCTTTCTCTCCCTTCGCCGACTTGCAGAGCTGCCCCCCCGTGCCTACAAATACTCCTCTTCCCTCTCCCTCATTCACCACCCTACCCCATCCGTCTTCTCCTTCCTCCAGCGCAAGAGTGAGAGCGAGCGCGGCAGCTACAGCCGAGTGCAGTAGCGGAGAGGAGAGGAGTAGCGAGAGGGAAGAGAAGAGAGCGCGCGAGCTGTGAGAGAGAGAGATCGCCGGAGCAACTCGAGGTCGATCGGCGTGCGTGAGGCGGAGTGTGTGTCGGGGAGGTTCCCTCGACGCTGCTGCAGCTGGAGCAGCAGACGAGCGACTGCGCGGCGAGGTCGCTCGCAGCTGGAAGAAGACGAAAGAGGTTCTGATTCTGGGATTTTTCCCATAATCAGACGTCTGGACCTACGTCCAGACGACATGGACGATGTCTGGAAGCAACTCCAAACGGCTGAGAGGTATGTTTTGACTCCTCGGACACACCCTCCCATGCAATTTAGATGTCTGGGCGAGTCACCAGAAGACGGAGAGTGTCTCCAAACATCCGGAGGGATAGTCGGATGTCTGGAACTAGGTCCAGATGGTTCAACAATATCACTGGATGTTTAAGGAGCCGCACAGAGTGAGGTATGGATCTGGACTCCTTTTAAGACATCTGGAAGATGTTCTAGAAGTCTGATTGGAGTCAAAGTTGTCGTTTTTGACCCATTTAGGATCCGTTTGAGGTCTGATTTTCGCGTTTAAGGTTCTGTTCTTCTTCATATAAGTTCCTCTACTTGTTGGAATGCTTTTTATCATATTCTAAGTGATTTCTTGTGGTTGATCCTTGTGTTAGGACCTCTTTCTGTTACGGATTTAGGGGTTGCAGAAGCATGTGGACCTGTCGATCATGCCCCCATTACTCGTGATTTTACGGGTAGAGTGGCTTCCCTCAGTTAATTACAAACATAAATGCATATCTGGAATAATTGATAGATCCTAGGGTATGGCATGAATCCTAGGACTAGAAACACTGGAACGATTGTATTAAATGCCTGAAATGCAGTCTTGCAATGAGTAGATGGAATAATAATTGCCTGTAATTGGATAACAGCTGCCTGCGAAATGTAGAGTACTGTTGTTAGTAACTGCTACATGTAATTTCTGTTGTTTGAAATTAAATACGAGCTGCCTGTATATAAATTGGAAAAGAAAGATTGAATGTTGGAAACACATGCTATATGTGAATAAACCTGAATGATGAAACCCAGTATGGCTTGGCCTGAGAAACATGAGCATGAACCCTACGGGGAATTAGGAGTAGAGCTCCTGGAAATAAATAAAATGGAACTGGAAAAGTGAATGGGAAAGTGTGTTGTCTCTTAGGTATGTGGTACCAAGGGAAGCACATGCCACCTCTTAGTGTAGAGCGGAGCTAGCCGCCCTAGGGTTGAGACCTGGGGTTAAGTCTGGCCACTTTGTACCGACTCTTGTCCCTCACGTACACAGTACCAGGGAGAGCTACTAGTGTAGAGAGAGAGCTAGCCACCCCACGGGGCCCGGGGTTCAGCTAGCCGTCCTACACCGACTTGTTAGGCTCACTGGGCAAACCAGGGTAGTCAGGCAAGGGTGCGTAGACTGTGGAGGGGTGAGACCCCTGTTTGGTTACTGTGGAGGGGTTAGACCCCTATTACTGAGAGGGCTCTGCCCTATACTGGTTCCGTGCTATGCTTTGGGCACACCTGTTAATGGAAATGACTGACCGCGTGCCAATGCGGGGTAGCTACCCGTGTGTTTATCACGCGTGCCGTAGTCACCGTTATGTCTATCAGCAACCTTGGGGTGGTTGACTGAGGGTGGGACCACCACGGGGGACTCTCCCGGCCAGGAGAGCACCACATGCTACTTCTACTTTTCGGAAAAGACTTCAATCAAGATCGTTCCCACGAGGAACAGTCAAGATCAAGAAAAAGACCTGATAAATCAACCAAGGGATGGAAGAAAGAATAATTAGTTAAATAAAGAAAGAAATTGAAAACAACAGCTACCTGTCCACCTTTACTGTTTCTCTTAGTTAGCTGGTTGCCACTCTACTCAACGTTCGCTGACGTGTATTACTTACCACCTTTTTCAGGTTCAGGTGTTGAGCAGCCAGAGCCTACGGTTGCGGAGGGTGCTGGGCCTAGTAAAGCCCAGTAGTTGTACTTTTGTTGTACCCGTTTTCTGTAGTAGTGAGTATTTTGTTACACCTTTGTACTCTTTTATTGTAAACTTCATATTCCTCTACCTATTTTTAATTCTATACTGTTGCGATGGTGTGTGCTGTAGTAGTTACTTCTTTACTGCTGTACTTTGTTACTTTTAGTTGCTTGCATGGTGAAAGTGGTTTATTTTGCAGCTTTTTGGTTACTTTCTTGTTGGACGACTGGGTCTTGGGATCAATCGAGTCGGTCCGATTCTCGTGTCTCGTAGGGATTCGGGAATCGGGTCGTAACAGTGAGGAACCGGATTAGTCCAGGATTGAGCTAGATAATTCCTCCAATTAGAGGAATTTTACAATTGCTCCTGGAAGGTGGAGACATTTTGAGTGGGGTAATGATTTGGATAAGTATAATTCCCCGTTGAACCATAGAAAGCCTCAGAATAATGATTATACTCAACATGGGTCGTATGCAAATTTTGTCTCTTTGGGATTTGAGAAGGGGTGAGATGTGGAATGTGTGGAGCTTGGGTAGGTGTGGCTGGACTCCCTTGGTTGGCTAGGTTTGTTAAATCCTTATGCAACTATTGTTACTTAACTTGTAGCTGAGCCATAATGGAGTAGAAATTAGGTGGGGGGGCCTAATTAAGAAGCTCATGGGTGGAAAGATTGGGGAAAGAATAATTAGCATGTAGGTTGGCGGACCAATTTTGATTTTCCATTTTTAAAGAAGAGGAAAAATGCAGGAAAAGTCTTTTTGGGGAGGCAAAAATCAAGTGGTCCCTCAAAGTATGGAGTTTTGGATAGCCGGCAGTGCAAAATGGAAGAAACGGGAGGGGAGGAGAAGATATGGAGATGAGAGAAAGTGTGCAAACAATCAATCAAAAATCTAGACCTAACTTATGTGTGACTCCCTAAAAAATTATCCTAAGACTTGGTTTATCTCAGAAATAAGTAATCAATAGTGAATACCCATTCTGTCAACAAATCTAACCAAATTGTTTAAGGGGAGGTTTGGGCCCAAGCATTTTCCCGGAAAATCCCACGGTGCTTGTACAAACCCATGCCTGGTCGTTTGACACAGCCCCTCAGCCTAAACACCAGATATAGATGCCAAAATTGATATTAACTAAAGAAAACTTAAGACCTAAATAACAATCTTATGTTGATGAAACCTTAGGGGTCAAATTGCAATAAATTTTAATTAGGTCTAGGATATTAAAGTGCACACGGAATGTGGAGGGCGTTGATTGGGTTTTTGCCCTATTATTTCAATTTTTTGTGTATGTGTGTGTGGGAATTGGAAGTCGATTCCAATGAAAAGTAAGTTGTCACATAATTTAATGTATTTCTGTCTTTTAGAATTGGATTTAAGTTAGTGTATTTTAGGGTTTCCTTCTTAAGTTTTCAAACAAGTTTTAAGCTCCACAATCAAAGGAAAATAAGTTGTATTGGTGAAGATTAATTTCCTTTAAAGTGGGTCTCTAAAAATGAAAAAAAACCCTAATCCAATTGATCCTAGGACAAAAATTTAACTACCAATGGATCTTTTTTAGGCTTTTTGTATTAAGTAGTGATCCAAACTGATCAAAAAATACCACTACTTTATGGAAAATCAAACAAGGATTCCAGAAAAGGTTTTTTTAGGACTTTAGAAATTTGTTTGATATTTTTGAAGAATTTTTCTTTGTGCTACTGTAAAAGTCCAGAATTGATACTCGTGGGTATTTTGGACTTTTTAGCCACTACCGACCCCAGAAAATTTTGGTGATTTTATGTGATGTGTAGAATTTCACAAGAATTCCAGAAAGCTAAATTTCACAAAAATTGGATGAGTATAAAAATTCTAAAAATTCACGGACAGTAGCAAAATAGGAAGATTGGAGGGTGTGACCTCTCTGTAGTCTGCGACTTTTTCAAAATTAAATACAAACCCAATTAGTCTGAAATTTGGAATAGATGTTCCTAACTTGATTTGAAATCTCTAGGCAAAATTTTAAGATTTTAAGACGCCTGTGGTGTTAGGAACTGATTTTTGAAATCAAGATAGAAGTCTTGACCTGAAAATCAAAACACCAACACTTGAAGTGAAGTGGTGTTTAATGAAGCATACGAGCAAACAATGGATTTTAAATTGCACCACTCCACTGAATTAAGATATTTAAGATCCTAAAAGCCAAGTTTAATATTTTTTTGGTAGTTTTTAAGGATAAATGTGACAAGAAAGGGAGAACCAACCTGAAATCGTGGAAAGAAAAGGAACTTTTGAGCTCTCGCCTCCAAATTCCCACTTCCTTCCTGCAATACCTACACACACAAGAGAAAAGAAAGGGAAGGGGATGAGATCCACTTCAAGCAAGAGAAAAATTGATTAATCAAAGTCGTGCCTCCCCAACAACCGCGCCAAAAAGTGATGTGAAACTTTAGTGTGATTTGTAAGTAGGGTTTTTAGGGTCGTTGCAACATGCGAAATTGCTTATGCTTTTAAATTTGTATTCCTAGATAGGAGAGTATTTAGAGTCATCCAAGGAGGCCAATTTGTTGCTAAATCAAATCTCTTGCTTAAAAGGAACTCAACTTTCTTTTTGGTTTATTATATATATGATTTTTATGGGTTTTGAAATAACGAAAACACGCGAGTTTCGTTGATAGCGAGAAAACAACTAATACCTATTTTAATAAAGCTAACCGTAAGGTGACAGGTAGAGCCTCTCCCCAAGCTCACCCTAGGCAAGTGGAGGCCTAGAGTAATTAGTGAGAGGCAGTGAAACAAATGCTAGGAAAAACTTATAAAAAGCTATGCAACAAAAATTAAGAGAAGGCAACTTGATTTAATGAAAATTGTCTACACAAAGCCTATAGAGGAAAGCTTCAACTCTACTTAAAAATACAAGAAAAATAAAACACAAATCCTCTAGATAAAATGGTGAAGAAGAGGGCTTCTTGCTCCAAGCCAAGTAGCTCCTTGACTTGAAAAGACAACTCCTTCTTCTCCTTCATTGAGATGCTCCTCTAAATGATGTCCTCCAAGGTGGAAGCTACCACCTTCAATGATCTCCTTCAAGGGTGGGTGTGCACCACCCTTTCTTCTCCTTTCCTGGTCATCCTCCTAGTGGGGGAGTGCTCCTCCTCCTTGGCGTGGCACAAGGGAGAAGAAAAAGGGGAAGAATGCACCAAGGGGGAGGGTAGGGTGCCCCCTTAATCTGCTTCTCTTCTTCTTCTTCCTTGGCCATGTGTGTGGTGGTTGTAGGGTGGAATTATACAAAAGGGAGGATGATGAAAAAGGTGGTGGGTGATGGGTTTTTATAGAGTGGGATGGAGGTGGTTGGCTTGGCCTTTAGTGGTGGGCTAGGTTGGCTTGATGGGAGGTGGTTAGGGATCCAATGGAGAGGGTTAAATGGCGCCAACCAAGGGGGTGTGAAGGGGGTTTGGAGGTGGCCTTTGGTGATCGAGTATGGGGTGGAAGGGCACCTTGTTTTGGCGCCAACTTTGGCTTCTAGAAGGGGGTGTTCTTGGCACCAAAAATCAAGGGTGGAGATGGGTTGGTTGGTGAAGTGTAGGGTGGTGATGAGGAGATGGGTTGGCGCCATTTTGGTGGTGGTTATGGGGGGTGTTTTGGCACCAACTTTAGGTGGCTTTTGGAGGGAGGTGAGGGATAAAAAGGTGGCTAGGGTTGGCACCAACTTAGGGGTGGACTAGGTTTGCTAGGTGGACTTATAAGTAGAGGTAGTTGGTGGAGCTAGTTAGGTGGGGTTTTAGGGTGGTAAATGCCAAGGGAGTTGGAGCCTAGCTAAGCTAAGATAAGATAAGCTAGCTTAGCTAGTAATGGAGTAGAGGAGGAGGCAATGGGAGCTAGGGTTTGAGGAGAGGAGCTAGACAGAAGAAGTCTAGAGCTGAATTGGAGCTAGCAGCTGCTGAAGGGAATGGCATGGAGCTACTTTAGCTTGCTTAGCTTGCTAGTTCTTTGCTAGCTACTAAGCCAAGCTAAAGTAACCTAGCTTCTGCCACAAGGAGCTGAGGTGAGCTGGGTGTGGTTCTCCCGAGGAGGATCAAGCTGGTTGAAGCAGTTAAGGTAGCTTAGCTCAACTGAGTTGAGCTAAGATGAGTCTCTGGGAGCTGGACTTGAGCTTCCTGAACTGAAGTGAAGTCATCTTTAGCTGGTTGGAGTTGAGTGGAGTTGGATCAAGCTGGCCCTGAGCTAAGGTGAACTCCAGTCAACTCAGCTAAACTAGCTAGAGCTCCCTGTGAACTAATGGGAGCTGAGATGAGATAAACCCAACTAAATCAAGTTGGATCTTAGCTGACCTGAGCTAGGGTGACCTAAGATGAGCTCTCTTGAGCTACCATTCTGCTGAGATGAGCTAAATGGAGCTAGGATGAGCTAATCCTAGTTCAGGTGAGCTAGATTCCAGCTATGGTGAGCTAGATCAAGTTGAGTTCCAGCTGGTTTGAGCTTCTCCTTCACCAATTGCCTTCCTGAGTGCTAGGGTTCTAGGGATTTGGTAATCTTCTTATCCCTAACACTCACAAAAACATATCAGAAACACAATTAAAAATGCAATGCATGCTTAACCTAATTAATGCCTAAATGCAACTCAAAAACCAGTTTACGGAGCAAAATCATAAGAGCTAGGTTTGTTTTAATGCATAAGAATGATGATAAACTGGCATTTATCAATATCTACTAATGCAACGCAGTATAGCATACAAACTTTTATATACGAGGCATTAAGCGGGATTGGGGATGTTCAATAGGATATCGGGTGGCTTATTTGGTGGAAGTGTTTACTCTTGGCATTGAGAAAGGAATGGATAGGACAGCATATTTCTGACCTTGACACTAATACCCTCCTTCAGTCGAGAATTCCATAAAGGACGATCCTGACTATCCACCTCAGTCCTAGTTTTATTAGAACCTGCTCTCTGCGTATTTGCCTTATCTGGTGGCTATCAAAAGATTCACACTAGGAATTTATACATAGAAATTGAGAGCGAAAAACTGCCATATTTTCTAATTATCTAGAATTTAAAATTCCTCATACTAGCCTTAGAGCACCAGTAAATTTTCTACTCTCACCTCACACTTGTTTGGTGGATTTGCTAGAAGGTTGTTTGCCTGACTCCCTAATTACTATCCAAGGGCTCAAGAGAAGAAGCACTGTTTGTTCTCAATAAACTAAAGATGTTTATTGATCTTCACAGAGGATCCATTGCAAATTTTACGTGTAAGTGTGAAATTATACTAGATTCTAAACTTAGGAATCAGCTTATGAATAAATCTCTAATAAAACCTGTTTGAGAAAAATTCTCTATGCCTAAATGCAATTTTTTTCTTTGACATAAAAAAAAGACATGCAATGTCTACCCCCCCATGACTATTCATTATAATGTCCTCATTGAAATGTATGTAGGAAAATAAAAAAGTAACAAGCAAGAGGAGGAGATATCACCTGACTGAGCTTGTTATTCTAGGTTAGCTTGGATAGAGAGAATGCAAAACTACCTGTAAAGAATACTAGGTTGCCTCCCAGCCAGTGCTATGTTTAACGTTATTTACTAGACTCTATACAACTCTAATATGATTCCAGAAGGTTGATGTGACTATCAAGAATGGATCACAGTTCTGAGTTATGTAAGGCTTCAACCTTTGACCATTTACCTTCATCTCATGGCCAGTCTTGGGATCCAAGATGAGAATAGCTCCATGAGGGTAGACTTTTCTTACAATGAAATGACCTGTCCATTTTTTATCTAAATTTTCCTAGAAAGAGCTTCAAGCGCGTATCAAATAGCTAAACCTTTTGACTAGGGACAAAGCTTTTCTGAGAGATATACTTATCATGTAAAGCTTTTGTCCTATTTTTATAGATTCTTACGCTATCATAAGCATCATTCTAGATTTCATCCAATTCAGTCAATTGGAGTTTTCTTTGTCATCCAGATTAATCAAGATTCAGGCTAAAATTTCTGATTGCCTAGTAAGCTTTACATTCAAGTTCAACAAGTAGATGGCAAGATTTTTTGTAGACCATACGAAATGGAGACATCCCAATCAGAGTTTTATACGCAATCCGGTAGGCCCAGAGAGCATCATCCAATTTAATAGACTAATCCTTCCGATCCGGGTGGACTGTCTTCTGAAGGATTTTCTTAATTTCCCGATTGGAAATTTCAGCTTGTTTGTTGGTTTGTGGATGGTATGGAGTAGAGTTTTTGTGAGTTACTCCATACTTGGTTAGTAAGGTCCAAAATTGATTGTGGGTGAAATGGGACCTACCATCTGTTTGGTATGCGTAGAGCATGTTTTTGATGGGAAAACGTCGTAGTATAGAGCGCAATATGGTCAAACAAAGATTTTTAATAAAAGATAACGAGACTTGAGTCCCGGTCGTTCATCTCTGGGAGGTGTTTGTTTAGTTCTAAAATCGATCTTCATCACTCTACTTTATCTAGAATCACACGTCAGTTTATGATTATTACGTATTGAAGTACGATATGCTTAGTTGCAAGTATATCAGGAATTAAAAGTAGGCAACATTAATCACACAAAAGATATTGCAATGAGCTCATGGTCATTCTCAACGCATAGACATATATATATAGAAAATATATTTTTCATTCATTCATTCAGAGGATGTTTGCAACATGGATGTAGAGGAAAGCTTGTACAGGAATGCTTAAAAATGTAAATCTAGCTATCAGAAAATGATTGCATACAACAATCTACGGGGGGATTTTGCATGCATCATTGGGGGAGAATAAGGGCTACACTACTAAGCAATAAATAAAAGCAGTAAAAGTAAAGAGCTAGCTACTAATCTATTAGAAGTGAGGGCATTCGGAGGTGGGCTCCGATGGCCTTGGAGTGGTGGAGAGGAGAAAGAGGGGCGGCCAATGGAGCTTAGGCCGGCCCTTGGAGAGAGGTTGGAGGAGTGATCCAGCATTCTGGCATGGTGTCCTTCATGATGGTGCTCAGCTCGTGGAGATGGAGTGGAGATGGTGGTGGCTAGCCTAAGTGGAGGTGGATGGAGCCAAGCAAGTATGGCCAAAAAGTGGATAGGTGAAAATGGCCACCCCTTAGGTCTTTTTATAGACCTAAGGGAAGCTCTCTAGAGAATTATGGAATTCTCTAGAGAGGCCTATGGTGGGAGCTCGTGGGAAAGTGAGAGATAGAGGATGGATGGTGGTTTTTAGATCCACCAAATGTGGATCTACAAATTGAATGGCTCTTGGTTGCTAATTTTAGCAACCAAGGCAACCACACATGGTAGAGAGTTCTAGAGAACTCTAGGCTAGGTATTTTCGTGTGGATGGTGTGTGTGGGTCCAAACTTAGGTGGCTAGGTTGATTAGGTTAGGTTCTAGTGGGTTTAGATCAAGGTATGTCTCAAATTAGGGTTGTAAACCCTAATTCACTAAGATAAAGTGCAATTAAACTTAATACAAGTTTAATTGTGTGTGTGGAAACTTAATTGTGAGTAAAATAACTCAATTAAGTTAGGTCTAGGTCAATTGGACTCTCATTGAGTATAATTGGACAATGTGTGCTGAGATCAGGGCTCAATTGTACTCAATGAGTCCAATTGAATAGGCTGATGGAATGGACTAAGATCCAAGTCAATTAGGTTTAGTGAGGACCTAATTAGGTCCTTAGGGAGGTCTAGAGGTGATGTACTAGGGTTATGGCACCTTAATTTTGGTTTCTATGGGGTTGGAATTGGCCTTAGGGACCTAGAGATCCAAGATCAAGGCTTGCATCTCAAAACAAGAACTGGAGAGCAGTATCAGACGTCTAATAATAGTGTCAGACATCTTATACTCAAAAATCAAAAGTTCAGACTTGTTGTCTGGACGTCCAATCAGGGTCAGGAAGGATTCAAGGTTCTATCTTAGGTATTCTACAGAAATTGGATGCCTAACAAAGTGTCTAGACGTCCAATAACACTACAGAAGTGAGTTTGAGGTGTGCGGAAGTTGGCTAAGGGTCCTGGACATCCTATAACTTATCTGGACATCTAGATAAGGGTTGGAACTAGGGTTTTAGGGCTTCCTAGGGTGCTGTGACCTAATCTAAGGGTGGCCAAGGCTTGGGGGAAGTCTCTAGGCTATCCTAGGGCTATGATGGACCTAAGCTCTCCACATTTTACTATTTTATTCCTACTTAATAGAATAACAAACCTTGACTCCCTTACATCATTATTCCTACGTCTAATCTAAGTCTTCTACTCCAGTCCTGCTGCAACACTCATTATTCCTGATCCAGCTTCAAATCCTGCTCCAGATCCAGCTCCTGATCAGCTTATTGCCTGCAATCGACATAATGTAATTAATCAGCACATTATAACATTATTTTATACATAGCTAAAGGAAAGTAGTAAAGATGCAGATAATGCTTACGCATGCATGAATAATCCTAACTTATGCTAAGTTCTAGCTTAATCTAGGTCAATTAAGACCTATGATTGCTGCACAATCATACCCCATGCCTAAATTTTGCTAGTCCCTAGCAAATGCAAGACTAAGTTGTTCACATAAAGGTCCATAAGGGACTGATTATTTTATCAAGTGTATGCTTAGAGATTTTTCTCCTTTTTGTTTTCATCCTGTGCTCTAGAAATTCAGACAATCATGAAAGTACAGTTATGTAGCTTTTGCAACAGATTCAAGTGAAAAACTGATACACCTCTAAAGCCTGTACTTAACCCCTAGTAAAAATTCTAGCAGGATAGGCAAACTTCTTCCCTCGGGGTATTCGAGATATTCTATGAATTCCACCCTAGCTTTAGGCTTGGGTAGAGGATCTCTAAGGGAAAAGATTATATATTTGGTGGCTCACTCTCACTTAGTGCTACATAGAGATTAGTACTGTAGAATTTAGATTCCCAAACTACTAGGTAACTCAACTCAGAGAAAGATGAGAAAAACTATTCCCTCTTTTGGTTCCTTTGTATTCATTCTCTCTTTCTCTTTTTCTGTTTCTTTTCTTTTCTTTCTTTTTCTTAGAGCTCACAACCTCACAAGATTCACATATATGATCTGTATTTGGTTGTCTCACTTGGCATTAACACTTTAATTGAGTTTCCATAACCATAACACTAAGTCAGAATTCCTCAGCCAGTATTCAGGTGGTCAAAAACACAAGAAAGGTGGGTTAAGGCCATATTTGGTGGATCTCAAATTTATGATTGCTGCGCAATCACCATCACTAATCAGAGCTTTGGGAACACTGAACCGGCTACAGATGCTTTTCTTTACAAAGTCTATGACCACTTTATGGTCATTGGTTCAGGTCGGGATGGCCTTAATCCATTTGGATACATAGTTGACTGCAACTAAAATGTATAGGTACCCAAATGAATTGGTAAAAGGTCCCATAAAATCAATGCCCCAGACATCAAAGATCTCAACTTCAAGGATTGGATTTAGGGGCATCATATCCTTCCTGGTCATGTTTCCAAGAGTTTAGCAATTAATGCATGACTTACAGAAGTTGTACGAGTCACGGAATAAAGATGGCCAATACAATCCACTTTGCAGTACCTTGGCTACCGTCTTTTTTCCTGAGAAGTGACTTCCACAAGCAAAAGTATGGCAGAATTCTAGTACACTTGTGATCTCCTTGTCTGGAACACAACAGTGAATAACCTAATCCGTGCATATTTTGAATAGCTCTGGATCTTCCCAAATGTAGTATTTGGCATTGGAAATCAACTTATTCCGCTTTTGCTTAGGCCAATCCATGGGTAGTCTTTCGATGGCCAAATAGTTGACAATGTCTTCAAACCAAGGTAGTTTGTAAACAGTTAAGAGAGTCTCATCAGGGAATGAATTAGAAAGTTGAGTTGTAGAGTCTACAAGGATTCTGGAGAGATGTTCTACTGCTACATTTTGGGCACCAAATTTGTCTTTGATTTTTAAATCAAATTCTTGTAGCAGAAGGATCCATTTGATTAATCTGGGTTTTGCATCCTTTTTAGACATCAAGTGCCTTAATGCAGTGTGATTTGTGAAACTTGTAACATGAGATCATAGTAGGTAAGGTTTGATCTTTTCTAGAGCAAAAACTACGAGTAGCAAATCTTTTTCTGTAGTGGTGTAGTTCCTTTGAGCCTCATTAAGAGTTTTACTAGTGTAGTAAATCATAGAAGGTTTCTTATTCACTTTTTGTCCCAAGACTGCCCCAATAGCAAAGTCGGTCATGATTTCAAATGGATGATCCCAATTAGGAGGTTGTAGAATGGGTGATTGTGTAATGGCCCCCTTCAGTAGATTGAAAGCCCTTAAACAGCTTGAATCAAAATCAAAGGTTTGATCTTTCACTAGTAAATTACTTAAGGGCTTCACCACCTTAGAAAAATCCATAATGAATCGATGGTAAAATCCCACATGTCCAAGGAATGATCTTATTTGTTTGACTGTTGAAGGTGGCAGGAGTTTAATGATAGTGTCTCCCTTGGCTTTATCTACTTCAATTCCTCTTTTAGACACAACATGGCCAAGGACTATGCCTTCCTTGACCATGAAGTGGCTCTTTTCCCAAGATAGAACAAGATTCACCTCTATGCATTTTTGTAAAGACTTTTCTAGCTTGATCAGACAAGAATCAAAAGAGTCCTCAAACACAGAAAAGTCATCCATAAACATTTCCATGAAGTCACCTGCCATGTCTAAAAAGATTGCAAGCATACACCTTTGAAAAGTCGCTGGTGCATTGCATAATCCAAAAGGCATCCTACGGAAGGCAAACGTTCCCTAGTGACACTTGAAGGTGGTTTTATCTTGATCATCGAGGTGGATAGCTACTTGATTATAGCTAGAATAGCCATCCAAGAAATAGAAGAATTTTTGGCCAACTAGTCTTTCTAAGATTTAATCAATGAAGGGAAATGGAAAATGGTCTTTCTTAGTTGCATTGTTTAGCATCCTGTAGTTGGTACAGACTCTCTAAGAGGAAGTTGTGCAAGTTGGATCAATTCCCCATTGTCATTAGTAATCAGGATTTGCCCGACTTTCTTAGGAACCACTTGTACAGGACTGATCCACAGGATGTTAGAGATTGGGTAGATTATTCCTGCATCTAACCACTTAATTATTTCCTTTTTCACTACCTCCCGCATGTTAGGATTCAATCGTCTTTGCATTTCCCTGGAGGGTCTAAATCCGTCCTTAGTATAGATTTTGTGGGTGCAGTAAGTAGGACGGATTCCCTTCAGGTCATCTAATGTCCAACCAATTGCTCTATTGTTTCTTCCTAGAACTTGAATTAATTATTTTTCTTGAATTTGGGTTAGAAAAGAGCTAATGATCATTGGGTAAGTCTGATCAGATCCCAAGAAAACATATTTAAGATAATCAAGAAGAGGTTTTAGCTCAGGTTTGGGTCCTTGGGATGAAGAGTCCAAAGGTGGATCACAGTTAACCTCAAGAGGTCTTGGAATCAAGTCAATGATTGGGTGACTGACCTCTTGATTAGTTTAGGGGTCAAGGCCTGTAGGATCGGAGTGGGATACTCCTAACAGTATGATCCTCAGAATCTTCTATCATTCCACAATCCTCAAATTGTTTAATGGCCTTAAAGATGTTAAACTTCGTCTTCTTGTCCCCAAATTTGATTTCCATACTGCCAGATTCACAGTCAATATTAGCCTTGGCAGTAGCTAAAAATGGTCTTCCCAAAATTATCGGGGTGTTCTTGAAATTCTCTGGTACCTCCATATCAAGGACCAAGAAATCCACAGGAAAATAAAAATCACGAACATTGACGATTATATACTCAATAATCCCCCATGGTGTGGTTACAGATCGATCAGCCAACTGTAATGTAACCTTAGTAGGTTTTAGCTCTCCAAAGTTAAATTTTTCGTATAACATTATGGGGATCAAATTTATGGAGTCACGTAAATCTAACAGAACCCTATCAAAAGTTGTATCTCCAATAATCAGAGGAGCTCCCGGATCTTTTTGTTTTCGAGGTAGGTTTCTAAGGATAACTGCACTAGCTTGTTCAGATAACACTACCCTTTTAGATGATTTGTCCTGGTGTTTAGGTGTCCACATTTCCTTTAAAAATTTCACATAGGCTGGGATATTTTCAATTGCCTCAAGATGTGGTATGTTTGTTGGAACCGTGTTCTATATCTTGTTTTGGTGTTAACAAAATTATTATGGATTAATGTTTGCAATTGAGTTCTTTTCAAATTTAGGTGAAGATTAAGGCAAACAGGAAGTGATGGAGGCATGATGATGAGAAAGAGAAGATGATGACAAGGAGGAGGCAAGATGACAAGGATGAGTCAAGAAGAATAAGATCATCTTCGACCTTTATTTTCTTAGTTTACTTTTTTATTTATAGAATGTAGGCTTCTTAACAAAGGAATATTACTTAGATCGTAAAAATAATTAGAGATAAATTAAGATTAATATTGCGATCATTTTCAAAGAACATAATTGATTAAATCACTTAAAAAAGGTACTTGTTAACCCACAAGTATCGGTACTAAAGTTTAGCATTGGTACAAGTGAGTTACAGGTTTGGATTTTCTCAAAGAAACAAAGCTGTACCCTGCAAGTACCGGTACTCATGATCAGTACCGGTACTGCAGGTAACGAGTGATTGCGCAGCAATCATAGGTCTTAATTGACCTAAATTAGGCTAGGACTTAGCATAAGTTAAGGTAGTTCATGCATGCATAAGCATTATTTGCATCTTTATTGCATTCGTTTAGCTATGCATAAAATAATGCTATAATGTGTTGATTAGGTGCATTATGTCAATTACAGGTAATAAGCTGGATTTGAAGCTGGATCAGGAATAATGGGTGTTGCAGCAGAGCTAGAGCAAAAGACCTAGATTAGATGTAGTAGATAATAATGTAAGGGAGTTAAGGTATGCTATTCTATTAAGTAGGAATAAAGTAGTAAAATGTGAAGAACTTAGGTCCATCCTAACACCAGGATAGCCTAGAGACTTCCCCCAAGCCTTGCCACCCTTAGATTAGGTCATAGCACCCTAAGAAGGTCCAAAACCCTAGTTCCAACCCTTATCTGGACGACCAGATATGTTATACGACGTCCAGAACCCTTAGCCATCTCCCGCACACCTCAAACCCACTTCTGCTGTGTTATTGGACGTCTAGACACTTTGTCAGACCTCCAATTTCTGCAGAATACCCAAAACAGAACCTAGAACTCTCCCTGACTCAGATTGGACGTCCAGAACTGATGTCTGGACTTCTGATTTTTGAGTATAAGTCATCTGATTTTGTTTTTGGACGTTTGGACTGGTCTCCAGTCCCTGTTTTGAGATTCAAGCCTTGATCTTGGATCTCTAGCTTCCTAGACCTAATTCCAACCCCAAAGGAACCTAAATTAAGGCGTCCTAACCCTAGTACATCACCTCTAGACCTATCTAAGGACCTAATTAGGTCCTCACCAAATCCAATTGACTTAGATCAAAGTCAATTACCATCACCTAAGTCAATTGGACTCATTGAGTCCAATTGAGCTCAAATCTCAACCCACACAAGTCCAATTGGACTTAGTGAGAGTCCAATTGACCAAAGTCCAACCTAATTGAGTTATTCCACTCTCAATTACGTTCACACCCATTCAATTAAACTTAGGTTAAGTTTAATTGCAATTTCCCCTTAGCAATTAGGGTTTGCAACCCTAATTCAAGGTATACACCTACCCAAACTCCTTAGGACCTAACCTAGACCTCTTAGACACCTAAGGCATGACCACACACACACACACACACACACACACACCCATTCACGCACACACACTTCTCTAGAGTTCTCTAGAACTCTCTTGAAGTGGCGCCAACTCTTGGTTGCCAAATTTAGCAACCAAGAGTCATTCAATTCTTAGATCCACAAATGGCAGATCTAAGAAACCACTTCTATCTCACTTGGACGGCCACTCTTGGACACTCTCTAGAGAGTTCCACACTTCTCTAGAGAGACTCCCTTAGGTCTATAAAAAGACATAAGGGGTGGCCATTTGCACCCATCCACATTTATTGGCTTCAATCCACTTTTGGCCATACATGCTTAGCTCCATCCACCTCCACTTAGGCTAGCCACCACCATCTCCACTCCATCTCCATGAGCTGAGCACCACGCCAGGATGCTGGATCACTCCTCCAACCTCTCTCCAAGGGCCTGCCTAAGCTCCATTGGCCACCCATCATTCTCTTCTCTACCATTCCAAGGCCATCGGAGCCCACCTCCGAATGCCCTCACTTCTGACAGATTAGTAGCTAGCTCTTTACATTTACTACTTCTATTTACTGCTTAGTAGTGTAGTCCTTATTCTCCCCCAATGATGCATGCAAAATCCCCCCGTAGATTCTTGTATGCATTCATTTTCTGGTAGCTAGATTTACATTTTTAAGCATTTCTGTACAAGCTTTCCTCTATGTTTCATGTTGCAAACACTCTCCAAATGAATGAACGAAAAATATATTTTCTATATATATATATGTCTATGTGTTGAGTATCACCATGAGCTCATTGCAATATCTTTTGTGTGATTAATGTTGCCTGTTTTTAATTTCTGATATTTTTGCAACTAAGCATGTCGTACTTAAATACGTAATAATCATGAACCGGCATGCGATTATAAATAAAGTAGAGTAGTAAAAGATCGAATTCAAAAGTAAAACAAACGCCTCCTAGAGACGAACGACCGGGACTCAAAGTCTCGTTATCTTTTTATAAATATTTTTTTTTAATCGTATTGCGCACTATACTACAATGCTTTTGCTATCAAATATGCACTCTACGCTTCCAACAATGAGTACCAGTACTAATGATCAGTACCGGTACAAGTGGGTTACAGATTTGTGTTAAGAATTTGAAACCCAAATCTGGAAGCAACGAGTACCTGTACGAGGTAGCCATTAGCTCAAAATTGAATGGCTAGAAAATTAATTTTGGCTATATAAACATTGGGATTTAAACCCCAACGTTTAGTAGACGACCCAGTGAATAGCGTGGAAATCGCGTATTTTGAAATTGTCGGAAATCATAGTATAGTTGTGAAATCCCCTTGACAAAAATATTTATAATAATGAAACTCGCATAAATTTCTTTTCTTTTTAGAACTTGAGTCCCAGTCGTTCATCTTTGGGAGGCGTGAAAACAAGTCGAGATTTGGATCGGCTTAATCTAAATAAATCTAATCTAACCTAATATTTTTGTCTTTTTGTGTTTTTGACCTTTATTTTGAAACACGAAATGAAAGCATGCATCAAAGTTGTAAGCCATGAAGATAATAGCATGCATATAAAAACCATTAGACAAGAGCATCATGCATCAAAAATTAAGTCACTATAAAATACGGACACATGGAAATAAAGATAAACTAAAGAAAGGGATCAACCAAGAGAGGCTAAAGAGAAGCCTTTTTGGCCATCCACTAAAGAGAGGAGGATGGGTGTGTGCACCCAAGTGGAGAGAGGAGGGTGTTGCACCCTTTCTCTACCAATGGCCGTCCTTGAGAAGACCTTAAGGGGGAGTCTTCTCTATGGCCGTCTAAGAAGAAAAAGAAAATGGGGGCGTGGATCCTCTAGGGTGGAAGAAGAGGGCAAGCCCACAAGAAGAAAGGAGAAGGTGTTGCATCCTTATGCTCTTCTTCTTCTTGCCACCCTTGAAGAATCTTGGAGGAGAGCTTCTTCCTAGCTGTCCATGGAGGGAGCCTTGGAGGAGGAGGACGACCTTGAGAGGGAGAGGAGGAGGTGTGGTTGCAAGTTGAGAGAGTGGAGAGAATGGACGGAGATGGTGCAATTTCATGGCTCTTTCTTTGCCCTTATGGAAGGCTTAATTTGGTTGCCACTTTTGGTGGCTCCAAAATTAGCTAATGCCACATTTTTAGGATTTAGGTTTGAAACAAGTTTTTAGTGTTTCCAAGAGAGGGTGCATGGGTTTGGTAGGGGTAGAATGGGAGGGTGTGTGTGTGGGAGTGTGTGGGTGTGTATTTTTCGTAGGACTAGGTTGTGGGTTTTGGTAGGATTAGGTGCTAAATAGGTTGGGTCAATCTAGATTAAGTGGGTGTAGACCTAATTAGGCTTAGGAAAGTCTAACTGGATAGGAGTGATCCTAATTAGGTCTAGGTCAAGTCTAATTGGATGTGTGCATGTGATTAGGCTAGGGTAACCCTAATAGGTATGATTTAATTAGATCCTGGGTGGATCTAATTGGGCTCAGGTGCACCCAATCAACTGTAGATGCACCAAATTAGGTATGAGATGGTTCAATTGGGTTAGGAATAGGATAATTAGGGCTATGGATAATGGACTAGGCTTAGGAGGTCTCTAATTAGGTCTCCTAAGGTGTCTGGTGGGGTTCCTAGATCAAAATAGGCAAGCTAGTGCTTCCAACACCAAAATTAAGAACCAGAGAGTAGTATCAGACATCCAGGATAGTGGTCAGACATCTTATACTACAAAATTTGACGTTTGGACACTAAATTAGACGTCCAATTCTGTTAGTATGAGTTTTGGCTTCCTGGATTGTTATTCTGCAGAAATTAGACATGCAGCCAAATGTCTGGACGTCCTAAAAGGTGCTGGAGAGTGGGTTTTAGGTTTTCTATGGTGGGTTTTGGCTCCGAAGTGTTTGGGAGAGGGATAGGGTGGATAAGAACATGGATAGTGCTATCCATGTTTGGGTTTTGAGGCTAAGGTGTCCTAATGGAGGTCATTTTGGGTTTGGGAAGGCTGTCCTAGGGTTCCTAAGGGTAGGGATAAGGCTATCCTCCTCACTCCTCTTATCTGGATTAGTCTTCTTCCTTTATTGCTTTATTCCACTATCTCCATCCTGGATCACTTTATTATTTGCAGATAGCAATAAAAACCATTAACTAGCAGGATATCTCATCTTATTCTAAATAGACTAATGCAATGCATGATATGCAAGATATGAGTGCAATATCCACAATTTAAGCTAGGTTCAAACATTATTTAGGTTGATTAGGACCCATGATTGCTGTGCAATCATACCCCCATGCCTAAACTTTGCTAGTCCCTAGCAAATGCAAGACTAAATGCATGACTAAGTTATTTACAAATTTATTCCCTAAAGGACTACTTATTCTTTTTATCAAAGAGCTTGACTAAAGATTTTTCTCCTTTTGTTTCATCTAGAAATCTACAAATCCAGATACGTGAATGTGTAGCTATGTAGCTTTTGCAATGGAATTGAGTGAAAGTCCTGATTCACCTCTAGAGTCTGTACTTAAACCCTAGCAAAATTCTAGCAGGATAGGCGGACTTCTTCTCTCAAGGTATCAAGATATTTTTTTGAGTTCCACCTCGACTTTAAGCTTAGGTAGAGAATGCCAGAGGGAAATGGATGTGTTTATTTGGTATCTCACTCTTACTTAGTACTACATAGAAATTGGTACTTTAGAATCTAGATTCCCAAATTATTAAGTAACTCAACTCAAAGAAAGATGAGAAAAACTATGCTCTCTTTTGGTTCCTTTGCATTCATTCTCTCTTACTCTTTTTATTTTTTTATTTTTTTATTTTTCTTTTCTTTTCTTTCTTTTTGTTAGAGCTCACAATCTCACCAGATTCTCATGTATGATCTATATTTGGTGGTCTCACTTGACATTAACACTTTACTTGAGTTCCATAACCCTAACACTAAGTCAAAATTCCTCAGCCAGTATTCAGGTGGTTAGAAATGCAAGAAAGTTGGCTTAAGGCCATATTTGGTGGATCTCAAATTTATTTGATGGTATTGCCTCAATGCAACTGAAATAAACACTAAATATTCACAAACTCTTTTTCTACTCTTTTCTTCTCTCTTTTTTTTCTTTTTTTTTTTTCTCATTTTCTCATTTTTTCATTCTCTTTTTTTTTCATGTATAATTTTTCTCACTCAATACAATCTAGCAGCACATTAATGAATTTTATTGAAGAGGCATTATTAGGGATTGGTGGTACTTAAGAGACATTGGGTAGTTGATTTGGTGGAAATGCCTACTCACAACACCGAAAAGATGGATAGGACGGTGTATTTCTGACCTTGACATCAATACCCTCTTTCAGTCGAGGATTCCATAAAGAATGGTTGTAACCATTCACCTTAGCCCTAGTTTTATGAAAACTCACTCTCTGCGTATTTGCTTTATTTGGTGGCTCTCAAAATTTCACGCAAAAATGTATATGCAGGATCCGAGAGTGAAAACTATGCCTAATCTCTGAGTATCATTACCTAATTATCTAGGATTCCAGATTCCTTGCACTAATCTTAGAGCACCAGTACACTCTACTCTCATCTCACACTATTTGGTGGATTATTTTGGAAAAAAATTTGCCTGACTCCCAAAACACTGTCTAAGGGTTTAGGAAAAGGAGCACTGCTTCTTCTCGACAGACAAAAGACGTTTATTGACTTTCACAATGAATCATTGCAAATTCAACGTGTATGTGAAAAGTTGTATTGGATTCCAAATTACAGGAATCAACTAGAGGATAAAATCCCTAATGCATTCTCTTAATAAAATAATCTTATACATGGATGCACTATGTATATATGCTATAAACAAGTAACCTGTTATATTCGTACTTCATGAAATTTCCCTTTCGGGTTACATTCAGCTTGACCCTAAATTTAGAACAAAAGGTGAGCGGGTGAGTCTAAAGTGGCTGTTGTAGACGATTTTTAGCTCTAATGCGAACATTGAAGGTGGAGTCGATTGTTCTGAATTTAAGGACCCTAAAGTGCAATTAGCATGACGTACGAAAGGTTTTTCCTAGGTGTTGGCAGAAAAATTTCAGTTTACAATTACTACCCCCCCATGCCTACTTCCTTGCATGTCCTCATGCATCAATACAACGAAAAATAAATTAAGACAGGGAGTAAAAGGTTAGAAATCACCTAGAATAGCTCCTGAATTTTGACGTTCCGCTTATTCCAACACCTAAAATTGAATATGCAAGGAAAATATGACAAATAAAATATGCTATATATAAGTGCTGAGATTAATGCCTCCAGCTGGGCGTACACTCAAAAAGGATATGTCAATACACTATTGAGAATGGCGAGTAAAATGATAAGAATTTTAATCTTGTTTGCCAATAGTGGGCCACAAATGCGAACCAGCTATCCATGAATTCCAAGTCCAAATAATCAGAAAAATATGTAGATGGGGCTTGGGATTATCTACAGCCAGATGCTACAGAAGAAAGATGGATAATTACGGGTGCCTGGAAGAAATGAAGGTGAAGGCCTCCCAAAGAGGTGATGGAGAATGTGGGTGGTTGGGGTATGGGTGGAGTCGTGTGGGGTGAAATCATATAGGTCTTGATAATGGTGATGAATCGAAGGCATGACCCAAGTGATGTGGTCAGATCTGGAAATCAAGGTCCACTAATCAGTCTCTGTCTCTACCAAAGATGTTTGGGTATCATCTTCTTTTATCTCTTCAAAAATTTTCAATTCGAATTCCCAATTATCACATGATTCCCCAAAATTTTTAGCTTCCTCCGATAACTCATCATATGTTATCCCCAATAATCTTTTAATCTCTTGAATATCCTTTTCATAAGGGGATATTTCTTTCTCACTTAGATGAAATTGGTCGTTAGATTCAGTAGTGAGTCCCTCTGTCAAAGTGGAATGGGCTAAATCATTCATTGAGGAGTTCTTACATTCTTTTTGATTTTGTTGCTCCATGTATGAGATCATTTGAATTAATTCATCAATGTCTCCATGGGTATTCTTAAATACAACAAAATCGTATTTAGGTCCCTTAATACTTGGGTCCTCAAAATGAAATGATTGGTACTCAGACCCTAAATCAAGATCAAGATTCTCGAATAAAACTCCATTCTCGACTTCAATAAGATTATTAATATCATCCACCTCGAGTGTTTGATCAATAGAATCCTGCATGACCACCATCGAATCACAAATCGATTGTGACACACTCGACCCAAATTCAAACATTTCTGATTTTTGTTGCTCGTCCCGAATTCTATGAAGCTCTTTCCTTATATCATCATATTCTCTTGCACTAGCTTCTTTTATTTCATGAATCATTTTGATCAATTGAGGAATCTAGGATTCATTGCAAGGGGTAGGGGTTTGAATTGGGCTAGGTCAATCAAGATAGTCAACCATACTATGAATGATTTGATCTGGTATTGAGGGTGACTTATGTGATCTAGTGGATTGTTGATTCAGGTCATGAGGTTCTACCCAGGTGTCAATTGCCATGGTTTCTTCCAAATTTCCCTCCACATCACTTTCCGTGTCATCCAGAAAATACCCTGACTTTATTTTCTCAGTGGCTGCATAAATATCAAAGTGAATCTTCTCATTGCCACTACTCATCTCCATACATCCTGAGTAACAGTCAATCCGTGCATTGGCCGTAGCCAAGAAAGGTCGACCCAGAATGATGGGTGAATTACTTAGCTTCTCCAATATATTCATGTCCAAGACAATAAAATCGACCGTAAAGCTAAGACCTTGCACTTTAATAATCACATCCTGAACTACCCCCTTAGGTGTTTTGATGAAGCCATCTGCCATTCTAATGGTGACAGGTGTGTGGTGCAGATCTTCAAGTCTGGTGCGGTCAAAAAAGGCAGTAGGAATCAAGCTAATGGAAGACCCTAGATCCACAAGGGATTTGTTGAAGGTGAATCCCATGATGGCACAAGATATGAAGGGTTTTCCAGGGTCAGTCATTTTGGGTGGTAGAGTGCCAGAAACAAATGCACTTATGTTAGCTGATAAAACCACCTCTTTAGGTGTGCAAGTCTTTTTCTTCTTTTGTGACTCTTTCTTTAAGGCCTCAGGAAAGAGTAAATAGGTCAAATCAACTTTAGAAGCCTTTTTCTTCTTTTGGTCCCTAGAGTCTGAGTCAGAGATAGATGTGGGTTTAGTCTTATGATTTTTGGTTGAGCCTGAATCAGGTCGTTTGGGTGGGCTCTTAGCTTTTCTCTTCCTTTTAAAGGCCACAGATTTGGCCCCTGCACAATGGCATGTATGATAGATTGGAGGAGGGATCGAAAGAATAGGTGGAGAATAGGAGTGAAAAGGCATTTGCATCTAGGGATAAAGTGATTCTTGAAGTCTCTTGATTTGATCCCCTTGAGATTTCACTTGATTTTCCAACTTAATCAGCCTTTCTTCATTTTTCTTGTCAAAGTCCAACAAAATGTTCATGATATCTTCAAGGGTGGTTGTGGGTTGGGCTGGACTAGATGGTTGCCCTAAAGTGGATTGAGTGGAGTATTGGGATGGCCTAGATTGATGCTCAGTCTGAGTCGGTCTCTGTGGTGGCCATGAAAGATCAGGATTCTTTCTCCACTCAGGGTTATACAAATTTGGATATGAATCAATAGGTGTATCACCTTGAGTGGGGATGACTATAGAGGGAGTTGATTGAGAACCTATTATGTGGTCCTGTACTTGTGATCCATTATTCCAATTCCTTAGTGATATATCATTAGGTACAAGTGTATCAGAAACGGTGCATTCCTCAAATGATCTACCCAAACCACGAATTAGGTCCAAAGGTGCCTTTTGGGTTGGCTGAGTCTAGGATACCTCCCCATGGTAGCAAGAATCAATAGAGTAGCTGGTGGATCCAAAATATGGGTCACTAGACCCACTAGGTTGGTTGTTCCAAGTCTGTTATTCCTGGGAGGAGTGATAAGATTGAGATTGTGCCTAAGATCGTCTAATTTGCTCTAGGAGCTTGGCACATTGATTTGTATAGTCCTTGTTATATTCCCGAAATTCAGCAACTATGAATTTCAATTGGTTCTGATCTAGATAAGGGTCAGATCCATGACAATCAGGTTCTAAATAAGCTGGGGGATAAGGATAATCATATCCTAGCCAAGAGGAGTCGAAATCATGGTTGGGTTGGGAGATGGAGGACCCTGAGGGTCAAAAGAATGATATGGGTTCATGGATATTTAAGAAAAGATGTGGATAGTGATAAGAGATAGTCTTCCTTAGGAAGACACAACCAACTACAAGGGGCTGGTGGAATTAAGGCAAAGGCCTAGGAAGAAAGATGAGAGAGCCCCAAATCAAGCAAACAAGCTAGCCTTAAATTATATACCCTAATTGGATCTAAACCTGGTACCCTTAATTTGACTTGGGTTAAACCAACCCTTGAATTAGTTGGCTAGCCAGAATGGTGGGAACCCCTAGGACGCTCCACACGGTAGGACACCACTAAAGGTTAACACGGTTATTGCACCGACCTTTCTTGTCACAAGTTGGTCCAAATAGACAAGGCCTTGATTTTTACCCAATTAAATTTTAGTTACCAAGTAAATTTGCCCTACCTAGGTGATGAACACACATAAATTCATGATAAATTGCTTATTTATGATAGTTCCTAGGCTTAGCATTGCATATCATGTTATAAATATTGCATAACATCCATTGCATGGCATTTAGGATAGTTGTATGTTTTGTATATTAATTCCTTCATTTTATATGGCCAGGGGCAATGCGACATCCATACGGGTTTCGGATGGAAAATCCAACCGTACGGATGGATCCGAAGCGACAATCGTAGTTCAGCATCGCAGGAATCATCTCGATCTGAGCACCGTGGCACCCTCTACAAGAAGAAGATGGACGGACCAGATGGTGCCATGTGGTGCCATCCAGACCGCCCACCATCGGCCAGCAGCCACCACCCACTCCCTTCATCATCCAAACCCTTGAATCCTAGCCGTTGGATCAAGATCCAATAGCTAGGAAGCATCTGCCCTAAACTCTCCTTGCGACACAAAGGTCGACATGGCACATTGGTTGACGTGGTGGCTCATAAGGAAGGAGCACGGGTTCGAATCCCCACAACCCCCTCCCAATCTCAAATCAGCCGCATGCAGCAGCAGCAATGCATGCAAAGCAGCAGCGGCAGCGAAGTGCGTGCGAGCACGCGCATGCCAGCGGATGACAGTGTGCACACAACAGGCTGTCGCGCGATCAGCGAGCGTGATGGGCGGCAATGCAGCGCGAGCGCAAGCGCGGTTGGCACTAGCTTTCAGCGACAGCTGGGCTGACCTACAGTGACACTTACAACCATCTCTACTTCATTGCAAGCCAGCAGAGCCAGCTAACGGCATGAGCAAATGTGAGCTGTCCACAGTAACATTTCCAGCGATGGTCTGGAAGTCGCTAAAGGTCCTTTATCCATTTTTAGCCTCTTCTCTTCCACTATAAAAGGACCTACACCCCCTCCCTTCCAAGCCATCTCTACCTACTCTACTCCCACCTACTCCCAAGCTCTAGAAAGCCTACCAATGCTCCATTAGAGCTTGTTCTCAAGCTCCCAAGGCACCTATTTGTGTAGCGAACCTTTGCCCCACCAAATACTCCTCCAACTTCCCATCCCCCTTCATAAGTCGCCTTGGAGCCATCCTCCCACCTCCATTCCGGTAACAGATCACCTCCGTCTTCTCACCTCCATTCCGGAGCCACGTCGAAGCTTTCCTCAACCCGATGTCCTCCTGCATCTCACCTCTGTCATCCTGCTCCTCACCTCCTTCGTTCGAGCTTCTGCCAGGCGCCGTCGTCTCGCCGAACAGCCGATTCGGGAGATTTCCTCTCACCCCCCTCTCTTTTTATGTTTTCATAGTTTATTGTAATTGACATTGGAAGTAATATATATCAGATTTGTTCCACGTCTCTATCTTGTGATATGTTTGCTTGTTTTCTTCTTACAAAAATACAAAAAAATAACAAAACCCTAAAATACCAAAACGAAACGAATCGAAGCGCGATTTTCAACTAAAGTAAACATTGCCTCCCTGTGTTCGATCCGGGACTCCCTTGGAGTTTCGGTATAAATTTTATCTGATCGACATGTTTTGCAACTACGACGACGGGTTACTTGTAACCCTGATTTCTAATACGTGAAACACGCTCGACCATTTTGGCGCCGTTGCCGGGGAGGCAATGGAATTTACTTTATTGTTTATTGCATTTCTTTGCATTTACATAGCATTAACCCTACTTGTCTTGCAGGTACCTTAGCATGGAGATCCAAGTGTGGTAGATAGGAGTAAAGTGCGGGTAGAGTATTCTATAAGTGTCCCCCACATCCCCCCCACTAGTTCATTTTGCCACACCAATAATCAAGACCTAATCTACTTAAGTGTTTGCATAAACCCTAGGATAGCAATGTTTGTCTTGTTTGCCACCTTCACCCACCTCACCCCGGCATAAAAAAAAAAGAGATACTTTCTGTGGGACGAATCAATATACACACTCTATACACCCACATTTTAGGCACATAATCAGACTTGATTTTCATCTACTCAACCAGGCTTCCAACCTGTGGACCCGATACACGAATTTAACACATAAAAGAGTAGAAATCATATTAAGTTAATCACCATTTTGTGTGCCTTAATCGGTGGTGCATTTGAGCCAATTGATTGAATTGTTTGGGCCGCACCACCTAAACTAAAAGAGGTTCATTTTCTAGTTGCCCCATAGGTTTCAATAATTAGGTCAAGCCAGGCACTCCATATTTTCTTGATTTCTAAAGGAAAATACTTGAACATGTGCTTTCAACAATAAACTTGGTTTGCCTCACAAAAATTGGTTGAAAACACCTAATATTTGAATCCTAAAAGCTATTAAGCAAGATTCGAATCCTAAAACTCACCTCATCATTAATAATCTTGCTTGAAAACCTCTTGGTTATGCACATTCACATGTTCTCAAAAAAATCATTAAGGGTACAACTCATTAAGGGCCCATCAGATTCCAGAGCACCAATTTCCCAAGCCTAACTAAAATCAATTAGACGTTGGCCCTAAGGATTCATTCGCTCATCGGGATCCAGATTGAGATTATTCACGATTAACCTGCTTATACTAGTCAATCTGATGTCTAGCTAGGGAAGTAGCGTCAAACGATCGCGGCTGGGGGTACAGTAGAAACTGGAGGTGCAAGCCAATGGAAGAATCTTCTCCCCAGTCCCTCCTTCTAATTGGTTGGATTGCCTGGGCATAAGTAGAGTAAATCATCCATAATCTTAGGATAGATTTTGAGAGTCAGTAGACCTTAGGCTACCCCATCTAAGGACAAGCTTGTATTCTTGTGCTACAGGGTTCCCTCTTTTCCCTGTCCTTCTGACTTCCAGTGTATGCTTGGGAGGAGGTCATTGAACCCTAGATTGGAAGGACCTTTAGACCATTCTAGGAGGCAGAGGTTGAGTTATAGCCAAGTAGATCCCATGGCTGATCAACAACTACCTCCCCTGCCTCCAAACCAGCATGAGTTGATTCAGAGGCAATTGGAAGAATTGTAGCAGATGCAGCAATGGTTCCAACATATGCATGATCAGGGCGCTCGGCCCTTGAAGGATTTTTACAATCCTTCAAACTATGGGGAACATCCCGGCGTCATGATTCCCACCGTAGACATAGAAATCAAGCCCTAAGTCTTAAGTTTGATTAAGCATTTCCATGGGCTTGGCTCGGAAGACCCATTCCAGCACCTAGAAGATCTGACCACCTTGGTTCAGACCACCAGAGCAAGGAATGTGAACGAAGAGCAAATGATCATGAGGCTTTTCCCCCACTCTCTCAGGGATAAGGCCGCACATTGGTACCAGACTATAGGAAGGCTGATTGAAACTTGGGCTGTTCTTAAATAGGCTTTCTTGAAGAAATTCTTCCCTATCGGAACGACCAATGCCTTGCGACGGGCGATTACCACTTTTGCCCAGCGGCCAGGGGAACCGTTTCATGGTGCCTAGGAGTGATTCCAGGGACTTTTGAGGAAGTGTCCACACCACAAGGTGCCGAAATGGCAACTCGTGCAGATTTTCTATCACAGGTTGGTTGAGCAACTCCTTAATCACATGGACGCTTCTTGCGAAGGCAATTTCCTCAACAGGGATGTAGATAGTGCATATGACCTGTTTGAGGAAATAAGCGAGAACTTAATTAATCACGCCTCCATGGATGCATTCAACCGATCTCAACAACCTAGGTCAAGTGCTAATGAGATCCAGGATTCTCATTCATTTGACATGGAATTAATTTGTAATAAACTGGATAAAATGGACTTGGTTGCTAAGAAAATGAAAGAATGGATGTCTGGGAATTCAGGAAACACTTCTTTACCCACTCAATCCCAGAATTTGGGATTTCTGGAACCATATGGGTTCCAAACTAGAGCCTTTGATCCCAGTTTCTTTGATCCTTCCTTCTCTTCATCCTCGTTTTATGAGCATGCATATGCAATGCAAAAGAATGTTAGGTCCAACCCCTATTCCAACACTTTTAACTCGAGATGGAGGAACCACCCCAACTTCTCCTGGAAAAATCAGGGGCAATAGACCCAATCTCGACCTAGCAACTATGCATCTCAAAAACCTACGGATCAGGGTCAAGTATACACCCAGTTGTCCCCGAGACAGGTTAATCAGCCATCTTGGAATGCCCAACAATCCGCAAGGTAGGCTGATTTAAACCGGTAGATGGTGGAAATGCAAGGGTCCATGCTTCAGCTTATGCAACAAATGAAGACATCCTTGGATAACTTGCAATCCAAGTTAATTGCAAACACCTGACAACCCAGATCCCTACTATCTCAACCCATACCCAACCCGCGTAATGTGCAAAATCAGGGCAATCGAGCTTAAGGGTATGGGAATCAAAGGGACCCACACGCACATGCCCAGGTGGTTGAGTAGGGTCCCTCTTCTTCTTCCTCTAGTTACATGACCAACCAAGGCCCTCCAATCTTCACTAACCCACCTCAAGACCTAAACCCTTATGCCTCTGCAAACTCTGTCAACTTGAGAAGTGGGAAACAGACCTAGAACCCAGAATTACCTTCTAGAAGTCAAAATCTTGGGGAGCTTGAGAAAGAGGAGGAGGTCAAAGAAGACAATAAGGCCTAGGGACCGAAAATTGAAAATTCCACCCATATCCCGTTCCCTGAGGCCCTATTGAAAACCAAGAAGAAGAAAACCCTAGACAGCAATGAGGAGCTTTTGAATTTATTCAAGAGCATAGAGATCAATATTCCACTCCTCGATGCTATTAAGCACATCCCGGCTTACACTAAATTCTTGAAAGAACTGTGTACCCAAAAGCATAAGTCGAGAGAACCCACTCCAAGGAAGGTGATTCTCTCTGAGCAGGCAAGTTCTATGATATTGCATCACCTTCCTCAAAAGAAGAAAGATCCAGGTGCCCCCTTGATCTCATGCATTATTAAGGAATATACTTTTGATCGGGCACTATTGGACCTAGGTGCATCCATCAACCTAATCCCAACTTCTATTTATGAGAGGCTTGGGTTAGGTGAACTCAGGCTAACCTCAGTAACGCTACAATTAGCGGACCAATTGGTCACCACACCAAGAGACATTATTGAGGATGTAATTGTCAAGGTCAAGGATTTCTATTTTCTTGTAGATTTCCTCGTCCTTAACATGGATGTACCTAATGATTTGAGGAACACACCCATCATTCTGGGGCATCTGTTCCTAGCTACTGCCAAGGCCAACATAAACTGTGAAAGTGGTAGTATGGAGATCGCCTTTGGGGATAAGAAATTAACTTTGGATATTTTTAAGGTGATAAGAGGATTTGAGCATTGTGGATTCATTAAGGAACTCGAGGATAAGGATCTTGAGACGTGTATGACAATCAATGCACTCGAGGACTCCATTAGCTTGAGCGAACCCAACCCATAACCCTCCTCCGTGGTAGACCTGCCACATCCTGAAGAGGCTATTGATTTTGTTCATTCCCAGCCTCTTCCACTAGATCGTCCTGATGAATCTTCATTAGCATCCTCCCTTCCTTCTATTCTAAACCCACCCCAACTAGAATTAAAACCATTGCCCAAAAATTTGAAATATGAGTTCTTAGGACCTGAAAACATGCTCCTTGTGATTATTAGTGCTGATTTGACTAAGGAGCAAGAATTGAGGTTAATTAAGGTCCTTAAGAACAAAAAGGAGGCAATTGGTTGGACCATCCATGACCTTAGGGGGATCGAGCCATCTTATTGTAATCATTGTATTTTCATGGAAGATGGATCCCGCCCTTCTCGCAAAATGCAAAGGAGACTAAACCCAAATATGCGAGATGTGGTCAAGAAGGAGATAATCAAGTGGCTCAATGCTAGGATTATTTACCCAATCTCAGATAGTCCGTGAGTTAGCCCCATTCAGATTGTACCCAAGAAGGTGGGAATAACCGTTACAACTAATGAGAAAGGGGAAACCTTCACCACTCATTCAACTTCTGCTTGGAGAGTCTGTATTGACTATAGGAAGCTGAACACAACCACTAGAAAGGATCACTTTCCCTTGCCATTCATCGATCAAATCCTCGAAAGGTTAGCTAGGAAAAATTATTTTTGCTTCTTGGACAGTTATTCGGGATATAACCAAGTCCCTATCCATCCCGAAGACCAGGAAAAGGCAACTTTCACATGTCCCTACGGAACCTTTGCATTCCATAGAATGCCGTTCAGGCTTTGCAATGCGCCTATGACTTTTCAAAGGTGCATGCTAGCCATCTTTTCTGACATGGTGGGAGATTGTCTTGAGGTGTTCATGGATGATTTCTCCATTTTTGGAGATTCTTTTGAGTCTTGCCTGGCTAACCTGGAATTGATCCTTCAGAGATGCATCAAAACACAGCTGGTCCTTCGCTGGGAAAGGAGCCACTTTAAGACTCAAGAAGGCATCGTCCTAGGTCATGTGGTCTCTAGGGAATTGAAGTTGATAGAGCTAAGGTGGATGCTATCTCTAGACTTCCTCCACCCACATCCGTAAAACAAATTCGCTCTTTCTTTGGGCATGTGGGTTTTTACAGAAGATTCATTAAGGATTTTAAGGTTGCTCGGCCCTTGAGTAACCTTTTGGCCAAAGACGCACCGTTCGAGTTTGATGAATCATGCTGTAAGGCATTTGATTTATTGAAAATGGCAATCACTTGTGCCCTGGTATTGCAACCACCGGTCTGGACAGCCTCATTTGAGATTATGGCTGACGCATCTGATTATGCCGTCAGGGCTGTCTTGGGTCAAAAGATTGAGAAAAAGCCCTCTATGATTTAATATGCTAGCAAAACTTTGGACAAGGCCCAGAGGAACTACATTGTTATCGAAAAAGAATTGCTAGCTGTAGTTTTCGCTTTAGAAAAATTCAGGGTTTATCTGTTAGGTTCCCGTGTCATCATTTATACCAACCACTCGGCCTTGAAACATCTCTTGGCCAAAAAGGATGCCAAACCCTGACTTATTCGCTGGATTCTACTGCTTCAACAGTTCGATCTTGAAATCAGGGATAAAGTCGAGGCAAAAAATGTAGTGGTGGATCATCTCTCGAGAATCCTAATTGATTCTCCTCATCCGGATGTCCTAATCTCTGATACTTTTTCGAATGAAACTATCCTTACAGTCACGGGTATCCGAACCCCCTGGTTTGCAGATATTGTCAATTATTTGGCCATTGGTCAAATCCCCCAGGATTGGACCAAACAACAATGGGATAAACTTGTGTCTGAGGCCAAATATTATTTTTGGGATGATCCCGAGCTGTACCGCATTGGCGCAGACCAGATTATTCGCCGATGCATCTCGGAAGTCTCGTTCCATAGCATACTTGAGTTCTGTCACACATCCACGTGTGGTGGACACCCTTCCAGGAAAATGAAGGCCGTAAAAATTTTGCAATCCAAATTCTATTGGCCGTCATTATTTAAGGATGCCCAGGAATTCTCTAAGTCATGCACCCGATGCCAAACACTCGGGAACATGGCTAAGAGAGATATGATGCCCCTGAACCCAATTCTTTCCGTTGAAATTTTTGACATTTGGGGCATCGACTTTATGGGACCCTTCCCTCCTTCATTTGGACACCAGTATATTCTGGTCGCTGTTGATTGTGTCCAAGTGGATTGAGGCAATTCCCACCCGGACCAATGACCATAAGGTGGTCATTGATTTTGTGAAGGGAAATATCTTCAGTTGGTTCAAGGTTCCTAGGGAAATTATTAGTGATGGTGGCACACATTTCCCTCATGACCAGTTTAGGAATTTACTGGGGAAATATGGGGTGAGCCATCAGATTTCCACACCTTACCACCCTCAGACGAGAAGACAGGCCGAAGTCTCCAATCGAGAGATCAAAAACATTTTGCAGAAAACTGTTAGGCCTGATAGGAAGGACTAGACCTAAAAGCTAGATGATGCTCTTTGGGCTTACCGTACGGCATACAAAACACCTATCGGTATGTCTCCATTCTGTCTGGTGTTTGGTAAGGTGTGTCACTTACCCGTAGAACTTGAACACCGGGCATTTTGGGCCATCAAGAAATGTAATGTGGACCTTGAGTTGGCTAGGAAAACCAGGAAAGTCCAACTATCTGAGTTGGAGGAGCTTCGAAATGATGCTTATGAAAATGCCAGAATCTATTAGGCAAGGTCCAAAGCTCTCCATGACCAGATGATTTCACATAAGAGCTTTGAGCCGAACTAGAAGGTCTGGCTTTTCGATTCTCGATTGAAGCTTTTCCTCGATAAACTCAGGTCTAAGTTGGGTGGCCCGTTCGTTATTAAGAGGATTTTCCCTAACGGGGCCATCGATATCTCTGACCAAAGAAGGGTAATATTTTCAAGGTCAATGGACAGCATCTCAAACCCTTTGTTGACCATGTGCTCCCTGAACCCATCTCGGACAAGGTTGCTCTTACCTTGCCATAACCACCGCAGGCTGATCATCGCCCAGTTGAAGGCACTAAACTCAACACATGTAAAGACTGTTCCAAGATGACCAGAGTCTCACGGAAACCAGGTGCTATTCTTCCACTTCTACTCTCCTGCATGCTTTCATTTTTTTTTTTTCATAATAAGGACATTGCAATAGCTAAGCATGGGGGGTGGACATATTTTATAACCATTTTGTCAGCTATAACAGTGATTTCCCATTATTTGATTCTTGTTAAAAAAATGAAAATTTGAAAAAGATAAAAAAAATTAGAATTAGGAGACGAGAACTTAGGCATTAGGAGTTGTAAACTTTAGGAATTGATACTTTGAGACCTGAATACTTAGACTCTTCAGGTCTTCGGGCTTAATTAGCCTGAGTGTCCACTCGACTGTGGACTTAGTCTCGAGTCCTCGCCAATTAAATTTTATTTTAATTTGGTAAATAATTTGGGATGATAAGTATTGGACATATCAACTCGCCCTCTGATTTGGGGGGACTTTAAGCCTAAGCATCTACACACATTTTTTGCACTGACTCACTTTCTGACAGTTTTTACGGAAATTGGGTAGCTAATGGACTGACTTGGGTGGTATGGCTGGCAAGTTGTCTGTGGTAACAGCTCATCAGCTGATTGTCCAAAGCCCAACCATAAGACCATTTCCATTGTACTGCCTTTAGGTAAATCTTAGATCAGGAAAGCCACCTACTTAAAAAAAAATGGAAGAAAAAGAAAAAAATAGAAAAAGGAGAAAATAAAAAAACAAATAAAACCACACTTCACCGCGCAAGTATGGCTGGCAAGTTGTCGGTGCTAACAGCTCATCGGCCAGTTCTCCAGAACCAAGCTCACACAAAAAAAAAGCACAATAATTCGCAAAACACTTAGGGAAGAAGCGGGGAAGTAGAATAAACCAAGGAGATATACACTGGGTTCGCCCTTGTGTTGACCCCATATAAAAGAAAGTAGGGAGAAAGCTACCGATCGTAACAATAAACCTTTAAGCAAGGTCACCTAGGGTCGTAGAAACCTGAAGTCTGTTTTAATGGCCGTCTAGTAAGTCTTTCACTATTTTCATAAGATGCTTAGCAGTTAGAGTCCTTTTCGAGTCTTAGGCAGGTTGGGTAGCTGTAAAAAGTTATCCCGTAACTCTCAAACTCCAAAAGTATAAAAAAAAATAGAAAAGAAGAAAAACAAGAAAAAAAAAATTTATCTTCTCTTCTCAAATAAGGTGAGGGCTTCGATGGTCTACATTCTGGCAGGCACCCGGGCATTGCTGAGTTTTTGTAATTAGGAATTGGGGTTGAGATTTTCTAAAGCAATCAATGAATTTTGCCTAAATACTTGAACGATTCTACTTTTATACATAGCATCTAAGTTAATTTTGCTAGGGATTAGTAAAAAGTAAGCATGGGGGTATGATGAACACACATAAATTCATGATAAATTGCTTATTTATGATAGTTCCTAGGCTTAGCATTGCATATCATGTTATAAATATTGCATAACATCCATTGCATGGCATTTAGGATAGTTGTATGTTTTGTATATTAATTCCTTCATTTTATATGGTCAGGGGGGCAATGCGACATCCATACGGGTTTCAGATGGAAAATCCGACCATATGGATGGATCCGGAGTGACAATAGCAATTCGGCATCGTGGGAATCATCTCGATATAAGCACCATGGCACCCTCTACAAGAAGAAGAAGATGGATGGCCCAGATGGCACCATGTGGCGCCATCCAGATCGCCCACCATTGACCAGCAGCCACCACCCCCTCCCTTCATCACCCGCACCCTTGAATCCTAGCCGTTGGATCAAGATCCAACAGCTGGGAAGCGTCTACACTAAACTCTCCTCGCGACACAAAGGTCGACGTGGCACATTGGTTGACGTGGTGGTTCACAAGGAAGGGGCACGGGATCGAATCCCCACAGCCCCCTCCCAATCTCAAATCAGCCGCATGTAGCAATAGCGCAGCGCATGCAAAGCAGCAGCGGCAGCACAGCGTGCGCGCGTACGCGCACGCCAGTGCATGACAGCGCGCACGCAGCAGGCCGCTGTGCGATCAGCATGCATGATGGGCAGCAGCGTAGCACGGGCGCAAGCGCAGTTGGCACCAGCTTTCAGCGACAGCTGGGCTGACCTACAACGACGCTTACAGCCGTCACTACTTCATTGCAAGCCAGTAGAGCCAGCTAAGGTCATGAGTGGATGTGAGCTGTCTACAGTAACGTTTTCTGCGATGGTCTGGAGGTTGCTAAAGGTCCTTTATCCATTTTTAGCCTCTTCTCCTCCACTATAAAAGGATCTATACCCCGTCCCATCCAAACCATCTCTACCTACTCTACCCCCACCTACTCCTAAGCTCTAGCAAGCCTACCAACGCTCCATTAGAGCTTGTTCTCAAGCTCCCAAGGCACCTATTAGTGTAGCGAACCTCTGCCCCACCAAATACTCCTCCAACTTCGCATCCCCCTTCGTAGGTCGCCTTGGAGCCATCCTCCCACCTCCATTCCGGTAGCAGATCACCTCTGTCTTCTCACCTCAATTCTAGAGCCACGCCGAAGCTTTCCTCAACCCGACGTCCTCCTGCTTCTCACCTCAGTTGTCCTGCTCCTCACCTCCTTTGTCCAAGCTTCCGCCAAGCACTGTCGTCTAGCTAAACAGCCGATTCGGGTGATTTCCTCTTAACCCCTCTCTTTTTATGTTTTCATAGTTTATTGTAATTGACATTGGAAGTAATATATATCAGATTTGTTCCACATCTCTATCTCATGATACGTTTGCCTGTTTTCTTACAAAAATACAAAAAAATAACAAAACCCTAAAATACCAAAAAGAAACGAATCGAAGCGTGATTTTCAACTAAAGTAAATGTCGCCTCCCTGTGTTCGATCCGGGACTCCCTTGGAGTTTCGGTATAAATTTTATCTGATCGACGTGTTTTACAACTACGACGACGGGTTACTTGTAACCTTGATTTCTAACACGCGAAACATGCTCGACCATTAGGGCACGTCTTCATAGTTTTAGGCTTGGGCTTAGAGTGCTCTTGGAATGTGATTGGTTGTTTGGGGGTGTTACCCTTAAAATTTGATTTAAAGTGTGAAGTGCACAGACAAAGGGTTTGCAATACAAGCTTTAATTTGTGTAGTGGCTTTTATGGTTCAAATGCTTGTATTAATTTTTTTTCTTTTAGGGTTTCCTTGTTTAAGTCAATTCAAACAAGGTTATGGTGCAGCACACAATAGTTTTTGCAAGTCCCAATTGTTATATGAATTTCCATTTAGTATGGCATGCAAATGTGCTCTACCTTAGTGTGGAAACCCTAATATCAGATAGGTCTAAATGATGCTTTTAAGTCCAATAAGGTAGAAGTTGTGTGACCCAATCAAGGAAAATAATGGTCCTAATACACCACTACTAAGTGAAATAGACCAAATTGGTTGCCTAAGTTGAAATGTAAATCAGTTTAGTTCAAGTAAGTGAGGGGGTTAATCAAGAAATCAACCTCACCTACTAGGAAACTAAATTGAATCAAGTCAGTTTAGGTCTCTAGAAAAAATTAAACCCTAAAGATGTATGTCCTAGGGTTTATGCTTCTCTAAGAATATGTAGTCAGACCTTATTCTGATTTGAAATCACTCCTCATATCAGTACACAGAGTAAAAGAGGATGAAATTTGGTAGAGATCTTCCTTTTTCAAAAAGTTTTTCAGAGAATATTTTTTTAATATTTTTACTATTACGTGTAATTTTTCATGAATTTTTATGTTCCAGGGGGTCAAATAGACTATATGGACCCCCTGCGAGAAGTGAAGTTTGAAATAGTATCAAAGAAAATCTAAAAATTCTTGAAAATTTATAGAAACAACTAGCTTTCAGTGGCTTTCCAACCCCACAAATTTCAAAGAGATCCGATTTATGTAGAAGTTAGAACTAACATTTAAAGTTATATAAAATCAGAGTGCAGACTATTCTGACCCCCTTCCATTGTCTGAATTTTTAAAATTCGTATAGTGTGAATTTTTCAAATAAAAGGTGGCACTGGAAAGCTGGTTTGAAGACCTAAAATCAGACCAGATTCCAAGATTTATGGATGCCTAATTTGACGACAATAAATTTTTTTAAATCGTCAACAATTTCTGACTAGATTTTCAAATCTGACGTTAGTGTGTTTAAATAGTTTCCAAGTTAAAACACACACCAAAGAAAGAATTTTTTTTTTAATTCAATTCTAAAAATTTGAATTTGAATTTTTATATATATATAAATTTTTTTTTTCTTTTCTAACCTAAGAAAGCAACAAAATTGAGGATGAAGGAAATACCTGTGGTCTTCACCACGGGTCGATGCTTACGCAGATCCTCATCTTGACAATCTTACAATCAAAATAATAAAAAGTTAAACAAATCCAAATCTAAACTCACGCATTACCTCCTCGGCAACGACACCATTTGGCAAGCGTGGAAATCGCGTATTTTGAAATTGTCGGAAATCGTAGTATAGTCGTGAAATCCCCTTGACAAAAATATTTATAATAACGAAACTCGCATAAATTTCTTTTATTTTTAGAACTTGAGTCCCGGTCGTTCATCTTTGGGAGGCATGAAAACAAGTCAAGATTTGGATCGGCTTAATCTAACCTAAATCTAATCTAACCTAATATTTTTGTCTTTTTGTGTTTTTGATCTTTATTTTGAAACACGAAATGAAAGCATGCATCAAAGTTGTAAGCCATGAAGATAATAGCATGCATATAAAACCATTAGACATGAGCATCATGCATCAAAAATTAAGTCACTATAAAATACAGATACAGGGAAATAAAGCTAAACTACAGAAAGGGATCAACCAAGAGAGGCTAAGGAGAAGCCTTCTTGGCCGTCCACTAAAGAGAGAAGGATGGGTGTGTGCACCCAAGTGGAGAGAGGAGGGTGTTGCGCCCTTTCTCTACCAATGGTCATCCTTGAGAAGACCTTGAGGGGGAGTCTTCTCTATGGCCATCTAAGAAGAAAAATAAAATGGTGGCGTGGATCCTCTATGGTGGAAGAAGAGGGCAAGCCCACAAGAAGAAAGGAGAAGGTGTTGCATCCTTATGCTCTTCTTCTTCTTGCCACCCTTGAAGAAGCTTGGAGGAGAGCTTCTTCCTAGCCATCCATGGAGGGAGCCTTGGAGGAGGAGGACGACCTTGAGAGGGAGAGGAGGAGGTGTGGTTACAAGTTGAGAGAGTGGAGAGAATGGATGGAGATGGTGCAATTTCGTGGCTCTTTCTTTGCCCTTATGGAAGGCTTCATTTGGTTGCCACTTTGGTGGCTCCAAAATTAGCTAATGCCACATTTTTAGGATCTAGGTTTGACACAAGTTTTTAGGGTTTCCAAGAGAGTGTGCATGGGTTTGGTAGGGGTAGAATGGGAAGGTGTGTGTGTGTGTGTGGGTGTGTATTTTTTGTAGGACTAGGTTGTGGGTTTTGGTAGGATTAGGTGCTAAATAGGTTGGGTCAATCTATAGATTAAGTGGGTGTGAACCTAATTAGGCTTAGGAAAGTCTAACTAGATAGGAGTGATCCTAATCAGGTCTAGGTCAAGTCTAATTGGATGTGTGCATGTGATTAGGCTAGGGTAACCCTAATAGGTATGATTTAATTAGATCCTGGGTGGATCTAATTGGGCTCAGGTGCACCCAATCAACTGTAGATGCACCAAATTAGGTATGAGATGGTTCAATTGGGTTAGGAATAGGATAATTAGGGCTACGGATAATGGACTAGGCTTAGGAGGTCTCTACTTAGGTTTCTTAAGGTGTCTGGTGGGGTTCATAGATCAAAATAGGCAAGCTAGTGCTTCCAACACCAAAATTAAGAACCAGAGAGTAGTATCAGACGTCCAGGATAGTGGTCAGACATCTTATACTACAAAATTTAACATTTGGACACTAAATTAGACATCCAATTCTGTCAGTATGAGTTTTGGCTTCCTGGATTGTTATTCTGCAGAAATCAGACGTCCAGCCAGATGTCTGGATGTCCTAAAAGGTGTTGGAGAGTGGGTTTTAGATTTTCTAAGGTGGGTTTTGGTTCCTAAGTGTTTGGGAGAGGGATAGGGTGGATAAGAACATGGATAGTGCTATCCATGTTTGGGTTTTGAGGCTAAGGTGTCCTAATGGAGGTCGTTTTGGGTTTGGGAAGGTTGTCCTAGGATTTCTAAGGGTAGGGATAAGGCTATCCTCCTCACTCCTCTTATCTGGATTAGTCTTCTTCTTCCTTTATTGCTTTATTCCACTATCTCCATCTTGGATCACTTTATTATCTGCAAATAGCAATAAAAATCATTAACTAGCAGGATATCTCATCTTATTCTAAATAGACTGATGCAATGCATGATATGCAAGATATGAATGCAATATCCACAATTTAAGCTAGGTTCACACATTATTTAGATTGATTAGGACCCATGATTGTTGTGCAATCACCCACTAAGGTCCTAACTCTATAAATAAACCCTTGGACCCTTAGTTTGCGCATAAGAAACATAAGAATTATTTCTAGGGCTATATTTCATATTTTCCAACATATTTGAAGAGAGGAAATCATGTTTGCTGCCCTCCAATATCACTACAATTTTGCAAACACATTGATGTGTTTTTCATATGCAATTCAAGGCAATTCATGTCCTTCCTAGGTTCTCAAACTGGTATTATCTTATATGTATTTGTTGAGAGGCTCAGGTTTTAGTTGTAAGATTCTTGTTGTCTTACACCTATTCTTTCATTTATATTTGAGCATGTTGCTCCTTGGGTTGTAACAAATCCGTTGTTATAATTGGGTTGAGGTAACCTGTTAATTACCTCGATTTAGTAAATTATTCTCTTGGGGTTGAGGGAATCGAGTTAAAAACCCTAAGCTGGGAGGCTTAGGTAGTGGAGTACCCAAGGGAGGGGAACCACTATACATATTGTGTCTATTTCTGTGGTTTGATTGATTGTGCAAATCTTTCTTGTTATTATTAACATTGTGCTTGAGTGTTTGTGCACATATCCTCTATTTAGATCCTACAAGTGGTATCAAAGTGAGGTTGCGAGAAGACGTAACAAATCAACTCGCAATGGCATCTACATCAAGGTGCACCGAAGGACAGTCATCCACCCATCCTCCCTATTTCGATGGGACGGACTTCGGGTATTGGAAGAGGAGGATGCAAGTCTTCCTCAAAGCAATGGACGAGGAGTCTTGGATTCTCATTAAGGAGAAGCACACGGATCCGGAGCCGCAAGAAGGCATAGATTGGACGACAGATCAAAAGAAGAAGATCGTGGGTAACGCAAAGGTAATGAATTCACTTTATTGTGCATTATCAAGGGAGGAGTGAAACCGAATTTTGGCATGGAAGTCCACATATGAAATTTGGAACTCTCTCGAGGTCACCTACGAAGGCACTCACAAGGTAAAAGAAACCTGTATTTCTATTCTAACCGAAGAATATGAGTGTTTCAGGATGAAGAAAAGAGAGTCTATTAAAGATATGTACACAAGGTTTGGAGAGATCGTGAACCCCATGAAGAACCTAGGAGTCAAGCTGAAAGAGGAGCAACTTGTAAGGAAGATTTTGAGATCTCTTACAAGTGATTGGTCTCCAAAGACCACAGCGATCCAAGAGGCAAATGATCTATCCACTCTCCCCTTGGATGATCAGATTGGAAGCCTCATGGCGTGTGAAGTTCAATTAGAAAACATAAAGAAGAGAGAGGAGAAGGCAACAAGCAGGAAGAAAAGTATATCTTTTAGAGCAATCATAGAGGACTCGAACTCAACAACATCAAAATCCGAAGATGAGGAGATGGAAATCCTTACTAGGAAATTCTAGAAATTCCTCAAAAAATAAGGTAAGCAAGTCAATAAAATTTCAACTAATGTTATTTGGTATGAGTGCAAGAAAAAGGGCCACTTGTGAAAGGATTGCCCCGTAAATAAGAAGAAGGAGGACAATAGGAAAGAAACAAAGGAGCTCAAGAAGAAGAAGAAGATAGCATTTAAAGCGACATGGTATGATAGTGATTCCGACATGGACACCAACTCTAGCGAATCGGATGATGATGAGGTCACACATCTTTACTTGGTAGCAACTACGGAAGACACAGATAATGAGGTAAATCTTGATTTCTCTTTTGAAGAATTATTAGAAGCTTATGAAGAACTATATCATAAAGCCAAGTCATTTAAAAAGGACAATAAGGTTTTAAAGAATAATTATCAAACATTAGAATTAGAAATGTCAAAAGAGACTAATAATCAATTGCATGCAAAAATAATAGAGTTGGAAGATATTTATGAGCACTTTGAAGGGACTTTGAATAATCTAAAAACAACAACTAGGTTAAATATAGAATTTTGTGATGATTTAAAAGCAAAGTTTAAAAATAAAAAGAACACACAAAATAAATCACATACACCTAGGCATGCATGAATGTATCAAAAGGCTAAAAATCCCAAGAATAATAGATCTAACACTAAAAAGGTCTATAAATCTCCAGATTTGAAAGGTGTTAACTCTAAAGGACCCACAAGAAAATGGATACCTAGAAAAGATATTTGTTTTACAGGAGTAGATCAAAGTAATCAATGGGTGTTCAAGGAACATAATGGAACACTTCAACCTTTCTATAGGTTGAATAAAGACCAAGAATGTTGGACGAGAGATGCTTGGTATCCACAAGCTCCATTTTACTATTGGTAAATTTTATGGTATGATATTTCTCCATTTTTTTGTGATTGACAAAAAGGGGGAGAAACATAAAGGGCAAATAGTAAAATTTTTAGGGGGAGCATATAATTAGGGGGAGGATTTAATTAAAAGTTTTTCCTTCATATAACATTGCTAAAAATTATTTTATCTATTTGCAAGATAGTTTTGTCAACACCAAAAAGGGGGAGATTGTTGGAACCTTGTTCCACATCTTGTTTTTGTGTTAACAAAATTATTATGGATTAATGTTTACAATTGAGTTCTTTTCAAATTTAGGTGAAGATTAAGGCAAACAGGAAGTGTGGAGGCATGATGATGAGAAAGAGAAGATGATGACAAGGAGGAGGCAAGATGACAAGGATGAGTCGAGAAGAAGAAGATCATCTTCAACCTTTATTTTCTTAGTTTACTTTTTTATCTATAGAATTTAGGCCTCTTAACAAAGGAATATAACTTAGATCGTAAAAATAATTAGAGATAAATTAAGATTAATATTGCGATCATTCTCAAAGAACGTAATTAATTAAATCACTTAAAAAGGTACTTGTTAACCCACAAGTACCGGTACTAAAGTTTAGTGCCGGTACATGTGAGTTACAAGTTTGGATTTTTTCAAAGAAAAAAAGCTGTACCCCACGAGTACCGATACTCATGATTAGTACCGGTACTGGAGGTAACGAGTACCAGTACTAATGATCAGTACCGATACAAGTGGGTTATAGATTTGTGTTAAGAGTTTGAAACCCAAATCTAGAAGTAACGAGTACTGGTACCCATACTTTAGTATCGGTACCAGGTAGCCGTTGGCTCAAAACTGAACGGCTAGAAAATTAATTTTGGCTATATGAACGTTGGGATTTAAACCCCAACGTCTAATAGATGACCCACTAAGGTCCTAACTCTATAAATAAACCCTTGTACCCTTAGTTTGCACATAAGAAACATAAGAATTATTTCTAGAGCTATATTTCATATTTTCCAACATATTTGAAGAGAGGAAATCGTGTTTATTTCCCTCCAATATCACTACAATTTTGCAAACACATTGACGTGTTTTTCATACGCAATTCAAGGCGATTCACGTCCTTCCTAGATTCTCAAACTATTATATATATTTGTTGAGAGGCCTAGGTTTTATTTGTAAGATTCTTGTTGTCTTACACCTGTTCTTTCATTTGTATTTGAGAATGTTGCTCGTTAGGTTGCAACAAACTCGTTGTTGTAATTGGGTTGAGGTAACCCATTAATTACCTCGGTTTGGTAAATTGATTCTCTCAGGGTTGAGGGAATCGAGTTAAAAACCCTAAGCTGGGAGGCTTAGGTAGTGGAGTACCCAAGGGAAGGGAACCACTATACATATTGTGCCTATTTCTATGGTTTGATTGATTGTGAAAATCTTTCTTATTATTACTAATGTTGTACTTGAGTGTTTGTGCACATATCCTCTATTTAGATCCTATAATGTTCAACTGAATTTGTTTACAAATATCAACCCACTCCTTAGATGGATTGGTTTTCTTGTTTCTAGGTTTGTTCAAGGCTTCATGAAAGGGTGCTTGAGAGAAATCATGAGTGTTTGGGTCCTGATCGTTGTCTTCTTGATCTCCTAGGTCAAATTCGAGCTTCTCAAGATCTTTTCTAGATTTGGATTTGGAGGGGTAAGGATCTTGGATCTATCTCCCACTTCTCAAGGTTACAGCACCAGCAAAGGCATTATGGTTAGAAGGTTGAGGTGGGTTCTGCAAAATTGGTGGAGCTTGGTTAGGGTTAACAAAGCCAGGTGGGTGCTGGGGAGCAGGTTGAACTATATGTGCCTGCTGCTCCCGTGTGTTGTGCTGGTTAACCTTATTGAAGTTCCTTGGGTTGGGGACGGGTTGGGATAGCAGCGTCCTGTGTTGTCTATCATCAACTTGTTGGTTTAGTCGTCCCGTCAATTCTGTCCTCAATTGATTCATTTCTTCCTTATGCCTTAAATTTATTTCTCGCATTTCCTTAAGGGCTAGACTCAGATTAGAAGGTTGGTTTTCCTGGGTAGGTTGTGGTTGATATGTGCATGGTTGTGTGTATCTAATGGGTTGCCCATACGTGTTAGGCTTAGTCAAATTAGGACCCTGGGTGGGTTTCTAACTTGACCAAGCAAAGTTAGGATGGTTGCGCCATCCAGAGTTGCAATTATTTGAATAGGGATCATTTCTAGTGTAACCCTGGAGTGCATTCACATCCTCAAGGTAACTAGGCATCAGGATGCCTATTTCAAAATTTGAGGGCATCAAGGTCCCTCCTTGGTACCCAGAAAGAGATGGGTCCAAGTAGAGTTGGCTAATAGGTGGAGCCATGGTCAAGTCATTAAGATTGTGCAACATCTCCTGACCTAGAGGGTTGGGGAGTTGGGTGTGGGTTAACATAAGTACTCCTTGGGTAGGCAAAGCATTTTTTCTGGAATGTGTACCTAAGGAACTCTCGCCCTTCAGAAGGTTGTCTAGTTTCTTATCTAAACTTTCTACGCTCCTTCACGCAAGTTCCGCCTTGTCCAATCGTTGTGCAATTAGCTCTAGATCAGCCGAGTTTAAATTATCCTTAACTTCATAAACTCCACTCCTTGGTTGATTTGCTCTATTAAAGGTGGACATTAACGCATTGTTAAGGGAATTTTCACTCATATTCTCAAATAATTGAAAGGCTCCCTCAGCATCTCTGCTTAGGAAATTGCCCCTACATGCCGCATCAACAAAATTCTTCAGATTGTCACTTAACCCATGATAGAAAATATGGGCCAAGTGCCACTTTGGAATCCCATGATGAGGGCATTTCCCAGACAAAATCATTAAATCTCTCCTAAGCCTCATGTAGTTGTTCCCCAGGGTTCTGCTTAAAGGTTGTAATGGCACATCTAAGGGCATTGATTTTTCTGAATTTTTTTAGGAATATGCTTCTTAAATCTTCCCATGTTAGGATCAGTCTACCAATAGTTCTCAACCAATGAGTAGCTTTATCGTTTAAGGAGAATAAGAACATTTTCATCATTAAGGTACCTTCATTTAGGTTCCCATGGCCAAAGGTCCTTCCTATGTGTGAAGTTCTTCAAGGTGGTGGAAGGGGTCATCAGACTCACGACCATGGAAGTGGGGAATCAGATTGATGATCTGTGGTTTGAGTTCAAAATCATCCCCATCTTGAGGTGCCCTGACAAAAGGTTCAAGTTGGGCTTCAGGAGGATTGTAAAAGTCATGAAGAGGGCAGTCTGCTTCTCCATTTTGGAGTCGAGTAATGGCCTGCACTATGACCACTATTTGTCTATCATGATGCCGACCTTGCTTTGTGATTTGCCTTTGTAGAAGAGTCATTAGATCCAGATTTTTTTCTTCCTCTTCAATCTCATCTTCCTCATGGTCACTAGCCATTGCAAAGGGTTTAGATTCAGATTCTAGATAAATAGGTCTTCTCCTAGGAATTCTTTCTAAAGGTGGTAGCAAATTAGGATGTAGAGATCTTCTACCTTACATGCACCAGAAGAATGTCCGTAGATGAGAGGGAGAAGACAGATGAGAGAATACCCCACCCTTTCAATGCAAGCAATCAAACTAATCATTAGAGGGTAAACCCTAAATAGACCTAATCATGGTTCCCTAAAACACTACTAGGTTAGGTCAACCCTTGAATTACTTGGCTGGCCAGAAGGGTGGAACCCCCTAGGACACCCTACACGGCGAGACACCACGAAGAGTTAACGCGGTTACCGCACTGACCTTTCTTGTCACCAGTGGGTCCAAGTAGACAAGGCCTTAGCCTTAACCCACTCTAATTTCAAGTCCCCAAGAAGATTAGTCCTGCCTAGGGCACGTCTACTCAGTTTTAGGCTTAGGCTTGACGTGCTTTTGGAATATGATGGGCGTTAAGGGGGTGTTGCCCTTAAGATTGATTTTCAAATGTGTGAGTGCTCAGGCAAGGGGTTCACAAGCAATTTTTTTTTATGATGAAGTGAATTTTAAGGTTCAAATGCTTGTATTAATCAATTTTAGGGTTCACTTGAGTTAACATCTCCAACCAAGGGTTATGATGATGCACACAAGAGTTTTGCAAATCCCAATTGTTTAATAGATTTCCTTTATGAATGGAAATGCAGGTGTGCTCTACCCTAATGTGAAACCCTAGAAGCAGAAGGTGCTAAGATGATTCTTTTTATGTTCAAAATCAGAAAAGTGCTGTGACCCAAGCAATGCAATCAATTCATCCTATTGCACCACTAGCTAGGCACTCAGAAAATATTTTTTCAAGAATTTTAATTCATGTTTTCTATTCTTTTCAGATTTAAAGTGTACTGGGGGTTTTGAAGTCTGTTTTCACCCCCAATTGGTGATTGAGTAATCCGTGCAATCAAACGTGCAAGAAATATGTTTTTCATATTTTTCCTAAATTCTTGATTTCAACATAAATTCAGTGCCACAAATTTCAAGTCAGTTGAAGTTGTAGAAAAATTCTTATGATATTTTGAACTCCAAAAAATCAAGAATAGTAGCTGAATTGATAATAGATCAGTACGTGAATTTTTAAGATTTTTCTATGACTTATATTTGTACGAAATCTGGATATGTTGTTCCTGACTACAAAACCCATGTCCAGTAAATATTTTAGAATTTTTGGACATGCAAATTTTTAGGAATTAAATTTTTAATATAAGAGTTTGTTTCAGCCCGAAATTCACCAAGAGAGAGATTTTTTTTTCAAAAAGCAAACAAGTGCTAACTAATACTAAGGTTCAAGCAAAACACCTAATTTTTGGATTTCTTTTTCAAAATCTAACCTAAACTAAGCTACGAGTACTTACGTAAGATTCGCACCCATTTTTTTCTCCTTTGTTACGCATATCTTCCAGCAATTTTGTGATTCTTACACAATCAAAAATAGCAAGTTAGAATCTCAACTGAGCACTTTATAGGAAAAGCTTTTAAAAATTTCCGTTGGCTCCCCAACAACGGTGCTAACTTGTTCAACTGCAAGATGGGTGAAAGTTTAAGTCTTATTGTTTCAGTGCGAGTCATGATAAAACAAATAATATTATAAAGTTCGTTGAATACCGAGTCATTCGCAGGGAGGCAAACAAGATTTATATGCAAAAGCCTTTCAGAGAGTCATTCTAAACTATTATTTATATATTATATAGGTATATATATTGGCATCAGATATTCAGATAATCAAAACTTTATTGCTATTTGGAAATAGTTTTTCAACTATGAATAGAAATAACTATGCTAGAGAGAGAGAGAGCAAGAGAGAGAGAGAGATAGAGAGTAGATATCGATGACACCACTTGTGGGATTCTTGTGGGAAGTGCGGCAGCACTTTAGATATAGAGCGTCGGGATGAAGTCCGGAGAGGAGTTGCAAAGAGAAGCTAGAGTTGTATCTAGTGGGAGTTCTAGTGGAAGAGATATGATCAACAGGGGGCCTTAGTCTTCTTTTATAACTTTGATGAGGGGTAAAGAGGGCATTCTAACCCTTAAAACCATGCAACAACTCTAGATTGATCAGATTCGTCGATTGAGAGATCAACGGCTTTGATCGGACCTCAAAATAACCTCATTTGTGCCTTCTATGCTCGGATTTACTCTGGGCTTGACACGTGGTGTGCCCGTAGCCTTCGGATTGCCATCGCACGACTGTCACTGCTCCTTCCTCTTCTTTACATGCTGGCTTCTCTTTTCTCTCTCCTCGTATGTGCCCGTACATTCAAATCGTGCGCCTTTTGTTTTCGACCGTCTAATCGAGGTGTCGCTACTCTTCCTCTTCTTTGCATGCTGGCTTGCTTTTCTCTCTCCTCGCATGCACCTGCACATTCAAATCCGTGCCCTTTGATTTCGGCCATCCGATCTCTCGATCAGACGACTTAAATTCTCACTTGCACAGCCTTTGTTGACGAGAGCGCGTGAGATTGCACGTAGCACGTGCGTCTCCTCTCACATGCAATCGCGGAAACATCTAATTGCGCCACACGTTTGCATTTGCACTGCTGATTGAAGATCCCATAGTCAAATTGCACCCACACCTTACCGTCTTCTGATTTTACCTCCCGAGTGATTTCGAACATGTGTTGTAACGACCCAGTTCCCGAGTCCCTACGAGACACGAGAACCAGACCGACTCGACTAATCCCAAGACCTAGTCGTCCAACGAGGAAGTAACCAAAAGACAGTAAAATAAACCACATTCAGCATGAATATAACTAACAGTAAGAAAGTACAGCAGTAAGGAAAGAAACTACTACAGTAGGTACCACCACAACAGTAAAACAGCATTTATCATATAACAAGAACTGCAGGTAAAGAAGGTACAGCGGAAACAAAAACTACTCACTAGAACAGAAACAAAAGGGGTACAAAAGCTGTGGTAACTCTACTGGACCCTACTCGGCCCAGCGTCCTCTGCAGCCGCCGACCCTGGCTGCTCAACACCTGGTCCTGAAAAAGGTAACGAGTGTAACACGTCAGCAAAACGCTGAGTAGAGTGGCAAACTAACTAAAGGCAACAGTAGAGTGTACAGTAGCTGTTATGTTCTATTACTTCCTTTATTCACATCTTTCAATTTTTCTCACTATTTCATTTATTTCTCAGATCCTTTACTTGATCTCGAATGTCCTCGTGGGAACGATCTTGATTGCAGTCTTTTCCAAAAGTAGAAGTAGCACGTGGTGCTCTCCTGGCCGGGAGAGTCCCCCGTGGTGATCCTACCCTCAGTCAACCACCCCAAGGTCACTGACAGACATAACGGTGACTACGGCACGCGTGATAAACGCACAGGTAGCTAGCCCGCACTGGCACGCGGTCAGTCGTTTCCGTTAACGGGTGCGCCCAAAGCACAGCACGGAACCAAGGCAGAGCCCTCTCAGTAACAGGGGTCCAACCCCTCCACAGTAACCAAACCGGGGCCTTGCCCCTCCACAGTCCGCGCACCCTCGCCTGACTACCCTGGTTTGCCCTAATGGGCCTAACGAGTCGGTGAAGGAGGCTAGCAGAACCCCGGGGCCCGTGGGGTAGCTAGTACTCTCCTAACACTAGTAGCTCTCCTCGGTACTACGTACACGAGGGCCAACAAGTCGGTACAGAGCGGCCAATCCTAACCCCGGGTCCCTGGGGCGGCTGGCCCCACTCTGCACTAAACAGGTACAGGTACTTCCCTTGGTACTGCGTACCCAAGAGACAGTACAAACTACATCTCAGTTCCATTCCTTTTTCTTTCCAGGAGTTCCACTCCTAATTCCCCGTAGGGTTCCAGCTCTTTATCTCAGAACATCATATGTTTCACTTTCCAGATTCACATTCTCAAAATCCATGATCTCAAACATGTTTCTTTATTCATAACAGGCAGCTGTTAATTAAATTTACAGGTAGCTTTATATATTCCTTTCCAATTTCCAAGACTGCAGTAATATACATTCCACTAGCTTTTCCACCCTAGGATTCATGCCATATCTTAGGATCTATCATACAATCTAGTTTTCCGGCCCTAGGATTCACGCAACACCTAGGAGCTATCATTCCATATATTTCTCATTCCTAGGATTCATGCAATGCCCTAGGTTCTAGTTAAGGTTCCATACTTTAACAGATTTTATTAATACTTAAAGCCACTCTACCAGGTACAACGGGAGTAGTGGGGGCGTGATCAGGAATCCCGCGTGCCCCCGCGACTCTCAAAACTGCAACCGAACGAGGTCCTATCACAAGGATCAAACACAAGGAGTGTCTCAGAACAGTGTATAGCTACTGTAGGCGGGTAGAGGAATTAATTCTGAAACGAACGCAACTCCAATCGCGGAAAACGGAGCCCAAACGGGCCCTAAACGGGTCGAGAAAGACAATACTGTGCAAAATCAGACGTCTGGAACTCCTTCCAGACGTCTTAAACAGTGGATCAGAGAATTACCTGTTCAGCTTGGTTCCCCGGACGTCCAGAAGTCTGCGGGGACGTCTGTCCTATACCCCAGACGTCCGATGGTCCACACGGACGTCTGTAGATCACTCCCGCCGTCTGGTACAACTTCCAGACGTCTGATTCGCAAAGGATGGCGAATCAGCGAACCTGCGCACAGCCAACCCCCCTCCCTCAGTACGGTCAGTCGACAAGAAGGAAGAAGAAAGCGGAAACTCACCTTTCAGACGTCTGTATGATCTTACAGACGTCGACCTTGCCGTCTGGCTATCAACCCAGACGTCTGATTCTGGAAATTTTTCAGAATCAGAACCCTGCTCGGCCTCCGCTCGCGACGCCGCCCGAGTCGCACCTCGCGCGTCTGCTGCTCAGCCCGCAGCAGGTCCCTCTCCGCGTCGCTCCGCACTCCCTGCACCCTCCGCCGGCCGGCCAAGCCGCTCCGGCGAGCTCGCCCTCACGGCAGAGCCCCGCCCTCGCACGCCGCACCTCCTCCGCGCTCACTGCGGCTGCCGCTGCCACTGCCGCCCTCGCGTCCGCTCGCTCTCGTGCACAGGAAGGAGAAGAAGGAGGAGACGGTGGAGATGGGAGGGGAGGCGCGCCCTTTTAAGGCCGCGCGAGGAGGAGAGAGAAGGTGGCAGGCCGCCTGCAGCAGCAGAGAAAAGAGGGAATATGCGGTCTGCGCACTCAGGCGCGCAGGCGACTCGCGTGTGTCGAAAATAACGGATTTCCAGACGTCTTGAAGCTATCCCAGACGTCTTATCAGACGTCTGGTTGTGATACCAGACATCTTGTCCGACGTCTGAGCCACCTCCCAGACGTCTTAAAATACGGCTGGGGCACACATTCGTTACAATATAACAAACTCAAAGGAAGTTTCATCCCCGAAACTTGCGCCAACTAGGGTGCGGGGAAAAGATGTCCAAATAACCATAACAAACTCAAAGAGGACCGAAGCTGGTCCGAAAAGACGTACCCGCGAAAAGCTCTGGGTACCGCTCCCGCATGGCCGCCTCAGGCTCCCAGGTAGCCTCCTCGTACCGCTGGCTCCTCCACAAAACCTTTACCAGGGGTACTTGCTTTCGTCTCAACCTGCGGATGGCTCGGTCTAGGATCTGCACTGGCCGCTCGGGGTAGGTCAGGTCGTCGCTCACCTCGACGCTCTCGTGACTCAGTACGTGGCTGGGATCGGCTACGTACTTCCTGAGGTTGGACACGTGGAACACGTCGTGCACACCAGAAAGCTATGGGGGAAGGGCAAGTCTGTAAGCAACGGGTCCAACCCGCTCCAGGACCCCGAAGGGCCCCACGAACCTCGGCGCGAGCTTCCCTCTCACCCCAAACCGCTGTAAGCCCTTCATGGGCGAAACACGAAGGAAGACGTGGTCCCCAACCTCGAACTGCACCTCTCTGCGTCTGCGATCTGCGTAGCTCTTCTGTCTGCTCCTGACAGTGCGGAGTCGTCTGTGGATCTGCTCAACTACCTCCTGACTCTGCCGGATCAACCTGGGGCCAACCTCCCACTTGGTCCCCACCTCAACCCAACTCAAGGGTGCCGTGCATTTCCGTCCGTACAGAGCCTCGTAGGGAGCCATGCCGATGCTCGAGTGATAACTGTTGTTGTATGCAAACTCCGCCAGGGGCAGGTGCTCCTCCCAAGAGCCCCTCCAGTCTAGTATACAGTCACGCAAAAGGTCCTCAAGTGTCTGTATCGTGCGTTCCGACTGTCCGTCCGTCTGGGGGTGGTAAGTCGTGCTAAACCTCAACCTCGTCCCCAAAGCCTGCTGAAACTCAGACCAAAACTGGGACGTAAAGCGGGTATCCCAGTCGGATACGATCTCCCGCGGAACTCCGTGTAGTCGCACCACATCACGGATATACCTCTCTGCCAACTGTGCTGGTCCCAAAGTGACTCGGATCGGCAAGAATCGTGCCGTCTTCGTCAATCTATCCACTATTACCCAGACTGCGTCGTGTCCTCGCTGGGTAACAGGTAAGCCCACCACCAAGTCCATGGTGATGCTCTCCCACTTCCACTCTGGCACTGGAAGCGACTGAAGCGGCCCTGCAGGCCTCTGATGCTCGGCTTTCACCTGCTGGCACACTAAGCACTGCTGCACGAACTCACCCACATCCCGCTTCATCCCTCTCCACCAGAACTCGCGTCTCAAGTCATGGTACATTTTCGTGTTTCCGGGATGTATGGTGAATCTGGAACCGTGTGCCTCAGTCAGGAGCTCTCTCAACAGCTCCTCGTCTCTGGGGACGCACAACCGTCCCCTCAAGCGTAACACCTGGTCTGTGAAAGAGAAGTCCCCTGGGTCCCCTGATAGTACTCTGTCGCGCAAAGACTGCAAGTACGGATCGGCCATCTGTCCCGTGATGATGCGGTCTATCAACTCTGGCCTGGTCTGCCGTGTCACCGTCACTGCCCCACAGTACCCTCGTAACTCTAGAGGTCGCCAACTGCCAACCTCCTCCAAAAGGCTCCAACTCTGTAACTGTAGACTGGCCAAGCGTGCGGGCGCCTCACGGCTCAAGGCGTCAGCCACCACATTGGCCTTTCCCGGGTGGTAGGAGATGCTGCAGTCGTAGTCCTTCAGGAGCTCCAACCAACGTCTCTGTCTCATGTTGAGCTCCTTCTGGTCAAAAAGATATCTGAGGCTCTTGTGATCTGTAAAAATCTCGAAGGTCTCACCGTACAAGTAGTGCCTCCATGTCTTCAGCGCGAAGACAACAGCTGCCAACTCTAGATTGTGGGTAGGGTAGGTATGCTCATGGGGCTTCAGTTGCCGCGAAGCGTAAGCGACCACGTGACCCCTCTGCATGAGCACACCTCCTAACCCCTGCAAGGAAGCGTCCGTGTACACAACGAACCCGCCACTACTGTCAGGGATGGTGAGCACGGGAGCCGAGGTCAACCTCTCCTTCAGCTCCAGAAAACACGCCTCACAGGCATCTGTCCAAGCGAAAGGCACGTCCTTCCGGGTCAACTGTGTCATAGGATGTGCAATCTGTGAAAACCCTCTGATGAACCGTCTGTAGTAACCTGCCAGTCCTAGGAAACTGCGAATCTCAGTGACTGAACGCGGTCTCTCCCACCTGAGCACTGCCTCAACCTTGGCGGGGTCCACCGCCAGGCCATCTCCAGAGATCACATGACCCAAAAAGGTCACCTCCCTCAACCAGAACTCGCACTTGCTGTATTTGGCATACAGCCTGCGTCGTCTCAGAGTGTCCAGAACCATCCGCAAGTGCTGTCCGTGCTGCGTCCGATCTCTAGAATAGATGAGTACATCATCTATGAAAACCACCACAAACTGGTCCAAGTACGGTCTAAACACCCGGTTCATCAGGTCCATGAAAGCAGCGGGGGCATTGGTCAGCCCAAACGGCATGACCAAAAACTCGTAGTGTCCGTACCGGGTGCGGAAAGCTGTCTTGGAGACGTCGGTCTCCCTGATCCTCAACTGGTGGTATCCAGACCTCAAGTCGATCTTGGAAAACACCGTGGCACCCCGCAACTGGTCAAACAAATCGTCGATCCTCGGCAGCGGATATCTGTTCTTAATGGTGACCCTATTCAGCTGTCGGTAGTCCACACAAAGGCATAGGGTCCCATCCTTCTTCTTCACAAACAGTACCGGGGCTCCCCAGGGAGACGCACTGGGCCTCACGAAACCTTTCTCCAAAAGGTCCTGCAACTGAGACTTGAGCTCCTGTAGCTCAAGCGGTGCCATCCTGTATGGCGCGGTGGAGATGGGGCTGGTCCCTGGTACTAGTGAGATCTCAAACTCGATCTCACGCTCGGGCGGTAGTCCTGGTAACTTGTCTGGAAACACGTCGGGGTACTCTCTGACCACCGGGATGCTCTGGAAGTCTGCCACGGGGCTGTGCTCTGCCACCACACAAGCTAGGAAGCCCTCACACCCCTGGCTCAAAAGTCTCGCCGCCCGAAGTGCCGAAATGCACCTGAAACCTCCGTCCACTGGCTGCCCGTGAAACTCGAAAGAAGGCAACTCCGGAATGGAGAAGATAATCTTCCTCTCAAAACAGTCTACCAAGGCGTGGTAAGCGGACAGCCAATCCATCCCCAGAATCACTCCAAAGTCCTCCATCTGTATCATAATCAGGTCAGCTGGCAGGCTATGTCCCCCGATGCTGACCCCGCAACCCGTGTACACCTCCTCAGCTACAAACAGCTGACCACTCGGACCTCTGATTACGAACGGATTCTCTAACAGTGTATAATCCTGGTCCAAACTAACTGCGAAACTGGCTGCGACAAACGAGTGCGTAGCGCCGGAATCGAAAAGTGTGTAAACGAGTCTGCCAGAAACTGAAACCATACCTGCTACCACGGATCCCGATGCTCTGGCGTCCCCGTGTGTTAGGGCGTTGATACACCCCTCAGCTCTGGGTGCGGACGAAGCAGCCACACTCTGCGTCGGACGGGTAGGTGCTGGCCGGTACCCTCCTCGCGACTGCTGTCCTCCTCCTCGTGCCTGGGAACCGCGGCCTCCTGCACGCCCTCCAGTGCTCTGCACGGGAAGTATCTGCTGACCTCCTGCCCTAGATGGGCAGTCCCTCCTGACGTGGCCCGGCTGGCCACACTGGTAGCAGAGGGGAACTCGACTCCCGCCCTCAGTGAGTCCCTGCTGTCGGCTAGGCGGGGGTCCGGTGCTGGCGACTGGCCCCTGTCGAGGGCCCCCAAAGGCCGCTGATGGCCCTGCACAACGTGACGGCTCTCCTGCGGACATCACGTGTCTCCGTTCTCGCCGGCCCTGTGAGAAGTCTGGCTGAAAGGGCCTCTTCCGCCCGCCGTCGGTCTCTCGCGCGGACGGGTTGGTCTCCTCGTAAGTCATAGCTGCCTCTACCACCCTCGAAAACGTCGGCAGCTTCAGGGGTTTGACATACCCCCGGATCGCAGGCCGGAGCCCCTCGGTGAACCTCCAAAGGCGCTCCTCCTCAGTGGCTACCGCTGTCGATGCAAAGCGGGACAGCTCCAAGAAACGCGTGCGGTACGCGCTCACGGTCATCGTCCCTTGGCGGAGAGTGTGGAACTCCCGCCTCCTCTGGTCCTGCCACGTCTGGGGAAAGTACTGCTCGCAGAAGAGGGTGACGAACTGGTCCCACGTCGGCTCGTCCCTCTCCCGTCCCCGGACCGCCCTCCACCACCGGTGTGCCGCACTCTCCAGCTGGTACGTGGCAAAGGCCACGCGGCACTCCACCGGGGGGCGAAGGGTGTCGAAGATCTTCTCCAGCTGCTCAAGCCAGTCCTCTGCCTCGATCGGGTCCTCATCCCCCTTGAAGGAGGGGGGCTTCAGCTTCCGGAACTGTCCGAAAAGCTCGAAGTGGCGCTGTAGGGGAGGTGCTGGTGCACCTCCAGGCGAAGGTGCCTCGTGTACAGAAGTGTCGGAGGAAGGTGGGGGCGGCAGGGGCCCATCCCCTCCCTCGTGTCCAGTGCCACGTCTGTCGCGTGGTCCCACAGAGGACTCCCCCTCTGCAACCCCAGGAGGAGGTGCTCGGGGCGGTGGGTGGAGCTCCTCTCGTACAATATCCCGTATCAGTCTGGCGAGGTCCTGGGCTTGGACGCCAGGGAGTGGTGGCTGGTCCACCGAGACGTCAACGACAGCACGTCCACCCCGCCGACCTCGCCCTCGGCCGCGCCCGCGGCCAGTCTCGCCAGTCCCGCGACGAGGCATCTCCTGCAAGGAGACGCGAAACGAAACGGAAACGTCAAAACAGACGGTACCTAACAAAACTTCTAAGAGCTCATGTCAAGAGATATGTTGTGGTGGCTACTCTAGCTATAAACATGTGAATTGGTTATTTTCCAGTCAGTTGATTCACTTCTCGGGACGACCTTGCTCTGATACCATCTTGTAACGACCCGGTTCCCGAGTCCCTACGAGACACGAGAACCGGACCGACTCGACTAATCCCAAGACCTAGTCGTCCAACGAGGAAGTAACCAAAAGACAGTAAAATAAACCACATTCAGCATGAATATAACTAACAGTAAGAAAGTACAGCAGTAAGGAAAGAAACTACTACAGTAGGTACCACCACAACAGTAAAATAGCATTTATCATATAACAAGAACTGCAGGTAAAGAAGGTACAGCGGAAACAAAAACTACTCACTAGAACAGAAACAAAAGGGGTACAAAAGCTGTGGTAACTCTACTGGACCCTACTCGGCCCAGCGTCCTCTGCAGCCGCCGACCCTGGCTGCTCAACACCTGGTCCTGAAAAAGGTAACGAGTGTAACACGTCAGCAAAACGCTGAGTAGAGTGGCAAACTAACTAAAGGCAGCAGTAGAGTGTACAGTAGCTGTTATGTTCTATTACTTCCTTTATTCACATCTTTCAATTTTTCTCACTATTTCATTTATTTCTCAGATCCTTTACTTGATCTCGAATGTCCTCGTGGGAACGATCTTGATTGCAGTCTTTTCCAAAAGTAGAAGTAGCACGTGGTGCTCTCCTGGCCGGGAGAGTCCCCCGTGGTGATCCTACCCTCAGTCAACCACCCCAAGGTCACTGACAGACGTAACGGTGACTACGGCACGCGTGATAAACGCACAGGTAGCTAGCCCGCACTGGCACGCGGTCAGTCATTTCCGTTAACAGGTGCGCCCAAAGCACAGCACGGAACCAGGGCAGAGCCCTCTCAGTAACAGGGGTCCAACCCCTCCACAGTAACCAAACCGGGGCCTTGCCCCTCCACAGTCCGCGCACCCTCGCCTGACTACCCTGGTTTGCCCTAATGGGCCTAACGAGTCGGTGAAGGAGGCTAGCAGAACCCCGGGGCCCGTGGGGTAGCTAGTACTCTCCTAACACTAGTAGCTCTCCTCGGTACTACGTACACGAGGGCCAACAAGTCGGTACAGAGCAGCCAATCCTAACCCCGGGTACCTGGGGCGGCTGGCCCCACTCTGCACTAAACAGGTACAGGTACTTCCCTTGGTACTGCGTACCCAAGAGACAGTACAAACTACATCTCAGTTCCATTCCTTTTTCTTTCCAGGAGTTCCACTCCTAATTCCCCGTAGGGTTCCAGCTCTTTATCTCAGAACATCATATGTTTCACTTTCCAGATTCACATTCTCAAAATCCATGATCTCAAACATGTTTCTTTATTCATAACAGGCAGCTGTTAATTAAATTTACAGGCAGCTTTATATATTCCTTTCCAATTTCCAAGACTGCAGTAATATACATTCCACTAGTTTTTCCACCCTAGGATTCATGCCATATCCTAGAATCTATCATACAATCTAGTTTTCCGGCCCTAGGATTCACGCGACACCTAGGAGCTATCATTCCATATATTTCTCATTCCTAGTATTCATGCAATGCCCTAGGTTCTAGTTATGGTTCCATACTTTAACAGATTTTATTAATATTTAAAGCCACTCTACCAGGTACAACGGGAGTAGTGGGGGCGTGATCGGGAATCCCGCGTGCCTCCGCGACTCTCAAAACTGCAACCGAACGAGGTCCTATCACAAGGATCAAACACAAGGAGTGTCTCAGAACAGTGTATAGCTACTGTAGGCGGGTAGAGGAATTAATTCTGAAACGAACGCAACTCGAATCGCGGAAAATGGAGCCCAAACGGGCCCTAAACGGGTCGAGAAAGACAATACTGTGCAAAATCAGACGTCTGGAACTCCTTCCAGACGTCTTAAACGGTGGATCAGAGAATTACCTGTTCAGCTTGGTTCCCCGGACGTCCAGAAGTCTGCGGGGACGTCTGTCCTATACCCCAGACGTCCGATGGTCCACACGGACGTCTGTAGATCACTCCCGCCGTCTGGTACAACTTCCAGACGTCTAATTCGCAAAGGATGGCGAATCAGCGAACCTGCGCACAACCAACCCCCCTCCCTCAGTACGGTCAGTCGACAAGAAGGAAGAAGAAAGCGGAAACTCACCTTTCAGACGTCTGTATGATCTTACAGACGTCGACCTTGCCGTCTGGCTATCAACCTAGACGTCTGATTCTGGAAATTTTTCCAGAATCAGAACCCTGCTCGGCCTCCGCTCGAGACGCCGCCCGCGTCGCACCTCGCGCGTCTGCTGCTCAGCCCGCAGCAGGTCCCTCTCCGCGTCGCTCCGCGCTCCCTGCGCCCTCCGCCGGCCGGCCAAGCCGCTCCGGCGAGCTCGCCCTCACGGCAGAGCCCCGCCCTCGCACGCCGCACCTCCTCCGCGCTCACTGCGGCTGCCGCTGCCGCTGCCGCCCTCGCGTCCGCTCGCTCTCGCGCACAGGAAGGAGAAGAAGGAGGAGACGGTGGAGACGGGAGGGGAGGCGCGCCCTTTTAAGGCCGCGCGAGGAGGAGAGAGAAGGCAGCAGGCCGCCTGCAGCTGCAGAGAAAAGAGGGAATATGCGGTCTGCGCGCTCAGGCGCGCAGGCGACTCGCGTGTGTCGAAAATAACGGATTTCCAGACGTCTTGAAGCTATCCCAGACGTCTTATCAGACGTCTGGTTGTGATACCAGACGTCTTGTCCGACATCTGAGCCACCTCCCAGACGTCTTAAAATACGGCTGGGGCACACATTCGTTACATGTGTCTTATGCTTCGGTTCATGCGGGTTCTCCACTATGCTACAAGCGCAGTTTATCGCGCTTACCATTTCTCGCTCGGCTGCCCTCAGCCATTGGATGAAGATCCAATGGTTGAGATCTCCTCTCAATTGATTGAACGTGGGGGCAGGGCTGATGTGGGTGCATGGTGGTCATTGGATGACGATCCAACAGCCCACAATGCGTAAGGAGGGCTCCTTCAGAGATTGGGGGCTTGGTGAGGGGCGGCTATGATGGCGCCACGTGGTGCCATCATGGCCGTCCATCTTCTCTTTTTTGTAAATGGTGATGTAGGCCTCTGATCTGGTTGATTTTACACCGTTGGACAACGATCGTCGATTAGGAGGCATCCGTGAGGTCAGATTTGGCATCTGAGGTTTGGATTTCTATCTTTTTGCTCCTTGGCTTCTGATCTTCTATGGGCTGCACGTGATGCTGCGAATGTCTAATCAAGATGATTCTGGAAGCGTTGGACTCTCATTGTCATCCTAATCAGCTTTGTACGGTCTGATCTGTCATTCGCGGCCTCAAATCACCTGCAATTAATTTCATCTCTCTTTTAGTGCATAAAATGATAATATTATGTATGTGGCTAACAAGCTAACTGTTATGCAAATTACGATACTTATCCATGCATTGTTCCCAAGTTATGTTAGAATCTAACTTAATTCAGGTAGTTTAGGTTGCATGATTGCTGTGCAATCAATAACCAATGACAATTGTATTTCCCATTATTTATAAAATAAGCAACGGGGTTTGTATGTCACTTTTTCCCGCGTTAACGTGCCATTTTTTGAGTTTTGTCATCGTTTAAATGACAACGTCATCACTTATATAAGCAACGATAGAAATATTTTTGTCATCACTTTCGTAAAGAAGCGACGGCATATATCTTTTATTTAAAGACAGAGTTACGTATTTTTGTCGTCACTTTCGCAAATAAGTGACAGCAAATATCTTTCATTCATAAACACTCTTACCTTTCAACACCATCGGCTTGTAGTAAAACCGTTGGGAAAGGTAGGGTTTTTTTATTGTGAAAATTATGGAAAATACCTGCTAAACCTGCTTAAAACACCTTCTTTTACATGAAAAAAGATAATAAAAATGAAAAGAAGCATATATTTCACAAATATGGAGTCTGATACAGAAATAGTTTGAAAATGAAATATTTACATAAAAAAGGAAAAAATGGAAACATAACAAAAGAAAACTATTGAGAATCAAAAATACAGATGCCCCGATGCCACCAGCTCCACCTGTCCCGCCCATGTCGTTGTCTCAACTATGGATGCTGGACTCTGATAAAGATGGATGCTGTGGCTGTCCCTTCTTCAGAAGAATGGATAGAAGCTCCTGAAGCTTATCATCCGCCTTACTCATCTGTGACTGCATGGCATCCATCCGATTCTTCATCTCTACCTCTCTCTTCTCCCTCTCCTCTCGTTTCTATAGTGGTCGATCTTTTGATGCAGCTGATCGACGACACTAGATGAGATGGCACCTTTCCTCCTATACCAGCTAAACAAGGTGTGTGCCCTCCTCGCACTATGTGAAACCACCATGGTTAGGTGGCATCACCTAAATGCCTCCTTTGGATCCAGAGGCTGATGGACGCTGTAGGAAGTCTCATCATCGAGGGGATACACCAATTCAACCATTCTCTCCTAAACATATATATAAATTGTTATTATTATAACATATATATATATAGAAAGTTATGAAGTTTTTGAATTTAGGAAATTTATGTGTCTCTGCTGGTATGACTGTGAATCCATTTATGAGCACCCTCAACTGTAGTCTTACTGTGGGTGTCCTCGTAGATATCCATCGTACGCATATCCCTCCCCTCATGTAAAGCAGACTGAAAATATAAAAGGAATATAATTATATGAAGATGCTTATGTAACGACTCTTGACCGTCTTAATGCTTCTTTGACCGAAGCAGTGGGCCTCTACAGGAGCTTTAGCCCTATTGGACTTATTCTTACTTGTTTGCTCTCGTAATAAAAGCATATATATTTGTAAATTATTAAACAAAATGATCCTTTGTTATGAATTTAAAACATATGAAATTAATATAAACATTTAAAATGGATTAGTAACCTCTGCTTTGGGATCCACCTAATGCTTACATGCCTGAGTCCAATGCTCAGGCATGACATTAGGAGAACTCTCAATTTTCTCCTCGAGGGAACTGCAGGGAGAGAAAAACTAAATATGAAATATAAAATGTTAGAAATAATATATGAAATTATGTACATAATGAAGATGTAAATTTATAAAAAGTTTTACTTTTCTCTTCGTCTTCGTTCTCTGATCTCTATGGAGCTTGGCGACATGTTTAAGAATATATTGGGAGGCATTGGGGTCATCACCCCAATCATAACTCGGTTACATTTATTTTAGAAAAATATATCGATCACAAATGAAAATAAATTTAAGATAAAGTTTTAGATGCAATATTGAAGATACATAGAATTACCTCTAACTGTCGGAGGAGTTGCCTCTTCAACTTTGCAGACACCTTCCTTCAGTCGAAGTAGCAAATTGGCACAATAGACTTCACCATTGTTCCCACTCGACTGATGAAGCTCGGGTAATTCTCCACCTCCCCTATTGTTCCAAGCCTAATCGATATCGTCAGGCCCTCGAGGATATGCTGGAGATCTAGATTCTTTGTCTTCCCCCGTCCTCTTCGTACTTTACCTGCATAGACCTTAATCATGAGAAAGTGATAAAAAAAAAAAATTTGCAAACTCCTAGCTAGTGCCTATCCAAGTGAGGTGAATGAATAGAAGCCTTTACACCTTAATGCCAAAAAGAAAGAGTATTAATGTCGATAAATGCTAACTCTTGTGCCCATTCTCATCCATTCAATACATTCATTTATCCAAGCAACATGAACACATTGCTTTGTTGATATATATCCTTCCACATTAGAAGGATGTATCAATGACAAATTCCTGAAGGCTTCATAATTAAGTAGATCAGACTTCAAAATTCGAAGCTTCTATCTTAATCAATCTTTTTACATCCAAAACCACCATATATTGATGGAAATCTAGCAAATATTGATGGTGACAATATTCAATTAAAGTATCAACTACGAATTCGAAAGATTGCTATGGAGTATGGAGCCATAACAACACTGTTTAATTCCAAATCTCGTGGATGTAATTTAAACGAATAGTACAAGAAAGAAGAATTTTCTTAACGCTTATTTTACTAAACATCCAAATAACTACAATATTATCTAAATGTTTAATCAAAATAAATTCCAAATGTTTGGAAACGTCTTGAAAGAGTGCATCACCTAACATATCATTTCTCCAAACATCTTATAAACGTTATTTAAAAAATATCGATAAAGTTTACCCTTAAAATTTGAAGTTTTTCTATAAACCTGTATAGCACATAAGTGGGTACACCCTACATCAATTCAAATAAAATAGTTAAATATGCAACACAAGTGGGTACACCCCATATCTATTCACTAAAATAATAAAAATATGTGGGCACACCCCACATCTAGCAAAAGCCTTTTTATTTTTAACAAAATTGAGATCAATTTTATTCATCCCCTGATCCCTAGAGTCCAAAAAAAGGGGAGGCAGGGGGACTAAACCAAGACTTGCCCCTTACAAGAAAAGAGGACCACAACACATGGCCTAGTACAACAAAAGGGAAGCAAACAAAGCCTACAAGAAACACGACCAATGAAAATTATCAAAAACATGGTAAAGCAACCAGCAATCAGAATTCAAGAACCCCTCACAACTCCAAAAAGATGAATATCAAAAAATGACATAAGGGCAATGAATTTTGTCCAACTGAAGAACACCCTTGTGTCTTTAAGGAAGATCAGAAATCCCTGAGTAGAGTTGCTAATCACCATCTATGGTCTCTGCAAGCTTGGAGGCCAAAATGTTAATAGCATAATGAACATATGAAAAAGATTGAGTTTGACTCTTTCTTCTTAAAATGCATTGAAAATCCCTATGCACCTTCCAAGCTACCTGAATCTTACCATTCCACCAATAATAAAGAGTAGGGTCCATTTCAACCTGCAAAGGATAGTAAGGCAAAGACAAAGACAAAGCATGATATAGAGCTCTAAGAATACCCACTTCATTGGCAATCAAAGGAACTTTAGATGAGGCACCGAGAATAAAATTACCACCCTGATCTCTAATAACCCAACCCAACATGGACATGAATTTATCAGATCGGGTTGCCACATTAATTTGGAAACCATCAATGGGGCAAATCTAGGATAGAGCCAAGTTCTTTGGCCTATGGTTTCTAATCCAACTGATCATTTGAAAATTGCTTCACCCATGTTCAAGAAAACCATCTAGACCATTCCAATTAAAATCATCATGACGAATTTTATTCCTAGCCCACCAAACATAGTACCAAATGAAACAAATCAAGGCTTTCAAATTGTTTCCCTATCTATGGGAGGGACAGACCCCCATGATAGAGAAGAACACTTCCGAATCAATAGGAGGAATGAGACATTTTTGAAAAACCCACTTGAAGATTCTAAGGACTAACTCACTGTGACAGAAAATGTGACTGATAGTCTCAATAGAGGGATTACGAGGACAACAACAGCATTTAGAGACGATCAGAATACCAAATTTAGAAATATTGTCATCAGTTGGAAGTCTTTGGTGAAGAATACACCACACACATAGGGTAATGCGCAGAGGAAGTCTAAGGTGCCACAAATGTTTGAACATCAGAATAGCAGTAGCACTATGGAAGTTGAGACGATAGACAGAGGAGACAGAAAAGGAACCTGACGCTTGGGGAGACCAAATAGGATTATCCTTCGACCCATCTAACAAGATATTATCAATTTGGTCTAAAATATATGGGGAAGGAACATTCTTAGAAGATTGGAGTCAAAGGTGGAAATGATATCCTTAACAAGGATACTTTGGACAGGATTATCTTTAGGAGTGAAATCCTTAAGGGCCGAATCCCCACCCCAAATGTCAAACCAAAAATTGATATTGCCTTCATAGGCCTCCTAACAAATAAACGGTTTCATATCCATATAGGCATTATAAAGAGCATGAAATCTGGAGGGTATGGTAGAGAGACTACCAGATTTCCATAGATCATAAACAAGAGTGGAAAAAATAGAATCGCCATAGAGAATGCTCCAGACCCTTTTCATTCTCAATGCTTTAATGAAGTAGTAAAGATTTATAATGCCAAGACCGCCCAAGTCATGCAAACAGGTGATTTTGTTCCACACAATGCAATGATGCAAAGACCCTTCCAAAGAATTTCCCCAGAAAAAATTGGCAAAGATCGAATTTATCTTCCTAATCATGGAGGAGGGAACTTCAAGATCAACCATGATGTGTATAGGAACAAAAGTAAGGACATGTTTAATCAAAAGCATTCTAGCAGCAGTAGAGAGGAGATTGGCTTTCCAACCTGCAAGTTTGGATTGATTTTTTTTAACAATATCAGAGAAATAAGAGATTTTGGACCTTCCCAAGATGATGGGACAACCCAAGTAGGTGTAAGGAAAAGAGCCATTTTGATATCCCATGATAGAGAGGAGGCAAGGAAGTCTACCAGAAGGAAATTTTTTCCCAACATAGCAAAAGCTCTTATGGAGATTGACCTTTTGAATGAAAGCCTTCTCAAAAGAGAAGATGAAATTGGCCAAAATCCAAATGGAATTTAGATTCCCAATGGTGAAAATGATGATGTCATCAACGTAAAAAAGGGCAATCAGAGGAGAGATATTACACCTAAAGGAGAAGGGTTGAATTCTTCCCAGATTTGCAAGATGTTTGAGGTTCCTGATAAAGGGTTCCAAATATATGTCAAATAGAAATGGAGATATAGGATCCGCTTGCCGCAAACCATGAGAAGACTTGAAGAAAGTGTTAGTTCAACAACTAGTATATAATATTTTGATGATTTTACAAAATGAAGAAAATGAAATAAAAAAATAAAGCGTAGCATATTATTTTCTCTATAATAACATATTTGCAGGATTTCAAAAAGTTTTCCAAGACAGGAGATTAAAAGCGTGAAGACAAGTAGCATAAGTATCAGGTCTTCGGCTTTTCCATGTAAACTTTCAAAGGTTGTAATTTTCATTTTATTTGAGCCTAAAAATGTTGTAAAGAGCCCCTAAAACATAACCTATAAATAGCTAACTTAGGCTCTCTACACTTAGGATAAATTAGAAATAAAAACCCAACACTTATACTTTTATCAGACGTCCAGAACAATGGTCAGACGTCTGATTTTCCACTTTAAGATGTCTGACAAGTATCTCAGACGTCTAATTTCCAAGAGTTTTGCCTTTGGTTTGTCTCCTCATAAACATCAGTCGAAGCACTTCACTTTCAGACGTCGATAACCTTACACAGACGTCTGATTCTTTACCCAGACGTCCTCAGACTAACCGTTAGACTAAGCTTAGGCAAAAATGAATTTCCAGATGTCTGGACACACTTCCAGATGTCTGCCTTTGAACCTTTGGCCATGATTTTCTATGTCTATCTCTTTACGGGCACATAATCTTTTGGCAGAAGTAGGGAAGAGTTTTTTGGTTATCAGACATCTGGTGATGTCCTCGGACGTCCATAACAGTGTCTGATCCTCTAAACCTAGAACCCTATTTGGATCTGATGAAAACAGGAACGAATCCACCCTTTATTAGACGTCCAATAAACTAATCAGACATCTTATGTGAAAATATCATACGTCCTTCTTTTGATCCAATAGAATCATTTAAGGATATCCTACAATATTAGACGACCAGAAGTATAATCAGACGTCCTATAAGACGTCTGGTCCTAAAATTAGACGTCTGATATTGCTGTCAGACTCATCATTGCCCTGATTTTGTATGGATTTTGTCCTAAACTCTTGGGATTTGTCTCCAATGGCTAGAAGAGCTCTCCCAAGTATTCTTGAAGGTTCCAAACTTACCTATAAATACACTACAACCCCTCTTAGGCAATACACACCTCTTGAGATATAATTCCATTAGAAAAATCTCTTGCTCACTACTCTAAGCTCCATCTTGCCCTTGTGTTGTGCCAATACTCTAATCAAAGGGCAAATCCGTACTCTCGGCTCACTCCGTTCTGCAAATCCTCAGGGAGTTCTTTTCATGCATAGTAGATAAGAAAGCAACTAAATTATTGGAGTGATCTATAGGTGTTGTTTTACTTCTTAATTTTGTACTTTCGGTATCCGGCCTGTCGGGTCCCTATCTCTTCATTTTGAAGGGAGAAAGCTCCGTTTAGAGATCAGAGGTGGGATTTGTAGTTGAGATACACTACCCTCATTCAAGTAGTGTGGTCAGTAGATTCATCACCTTGTGATCGAAAATCCTAAGTCAAGAGATTGGCTTAGGTGGTGGTTTTCACCCATTTTGGGTTTTCACCTAAAAATAATTGTGTACATTGTGTGATTGAATTTTTTTTATTACAATATTCTATAATTTCACTATTCACCCCCCCTCTAGTGTAATTTCATTTGGTATCAGAGCAGGTTTTCCGCCTACTGGAGTAACATCTGCGGAAAGATCACATGGAGGGGAAGGCCATTTCCACAAGCAGATTGGAGGGGCAATCCACCACTCGACCACCACTCTTCGAAGGAACCAACTACACTTACTAGAAGCTGAGAATGAAGATGTGGCTTCAAGCCAATGATTTCTCCATTTGCGAGAAATGCGAATCCGCATACATCATTCCTGAGAAACCAGAAACTGGTTACACAGTGGAGCAAATCCATCACCTTGGACTGAATGCCAAGGCAATGAACTCACTCTACTGAACACTCAGCTCGAAGGAATTCAACCGCATCAGCCAATGCAAAATCGCCCACGAGATCTGGAGAACCTTGGAGGTAACTCATGAAGGTACATCTAAAGTTAAATCCTCAAAGATAAACTTGTTATCGCAGGAATTCGAAGCTTTCTCTATGAAGGAGAATGAAAGACTTGGGGACATGTACACCCGATTCACGTTAATCGTGAATAACCTCAAGTCTTTAGGAAAGACATTTATAAACGGGGAGCTTCAAGGGAAGCTCCTTCACTGCCTTGGACCTGAGTGGGAACAAAAGGTAACGGCAATAGAAGAAGCTAACCAAGTAGAGGATCTAGACATGGAAAATCTACTTGGGAATCTCATGGCTTACAAATCAAAAATGGAGCAAAAGAAGAAATCAATCTCATCGGAGCCAAAGAAGAAGACCTTAGCCTTCAAAGCAACTTCGGATGATGAGGTAAGTACCAATGACGAAGAATTTGTTTTATTAGCTAAAAAGTTTAAAAAGTTTCTCAGAAATAGAAGACAGATCAAGAGAAGGAAAAGAGAAGAAGAACCTCTAATTTGCTATAATTGCAAAAAGAGAGGTCACATAAGGAAAGATTATCCCTTACTCAAAAGGGATGATGAGAAGAAACCCAAGAAGCCTTCCGACTACAAGAAGATCTCCAAACCGAAAGGATTCAAGAAGAAGGCGTTTCAAGCAACGTGGGATGACTCCACCTCCGAAGAAGAAGAGGAGGAGGAAACAAATGAAGAAACGGCATGCTTGGGATTAATGGCAACAAATGATGGTTCTGAGTCTGAATCTGAGGAACCTGAGGTAAACTCCTACTCTTTAAATGAATTACAAGATGGCTTTGATTCACTATATGTAGATCTTAAGAAAACAAAAACCCAAAGCAAGGCTTTAAAAGAAGAAAACTTAGAAAATAAGAGATTAATCAATGATCTTGAAGAAAAGAATCTAATTCTTACAAAAGAAACCACTGCTTTAAATATGCAAATAAGAAATCTAATGATTGAGAAAGAGTCATTAACAAATGATTTATATACAGCAATGAGTAAACAAAAATTTTTAGATAGAGAAGAATTACTCGACAAAATCCATATGCTTGAAAAATCAAACTCCTTTAAAAAGGATGAAAATGGCTTACTTAGAGTAGAAATTAGGGCATTAGAAGATAAACTAGACATAATGAAAATAGAGATAAATCATCTCAAAGAAAAGTCAAACCAACTTCTTGAGGACCTAGACAAATTTACAAAGGGGAAAGATAACCTGGACAAACTCATTGCCCATCAAAAACCTTCCTCAAGTAAATTTGGACTAGGCTTTTATGAACCTAGTCAAAGTGAGCCGAAAAAGGACCCTCCTCTAAAGGAGGCCACTAACAAATACGGATCCACTTTACAATGGATACCGAAAAGACAACTCTCACTTTGTTTTGTAGGGATGAAAGGACATTATAATGTCAAAAATTGGATATACAAAATGAAGGATGGACGACTCAAATTAGAAAGACCTATAGAAACACCAAGTCACCATCGAAGATCTTTTGTAGGAGGAAGAAGGTCTATAAGGAGGAAGACAAGGAGACCACCGCCACCAAGGAGGCCGATGGGTGATGGACTCCGGATGCTCTAAACATATGATGGGAGACAAGCGCCTATTTTTGGACCTCCAACCTACGGATGGAGGAACAGTTACATTTGGCAACAACCACAAGGGCCATATTATTAGCCTTGGTAAAATAGGTAACCCTCTCTCTCATCTCAAATGTTTCTCTAGTTAAAGGACTAAAACATAATCTTTTAAGTGTAAGTCAAAATGTGATAAGGGCTTTAAGGTAGTGTTTACTTCTAAAATGTTTGAAATTATGCATTCATTAACCAATGAAACCCTTCTTAAGGGAACTAGATTTAAAGACATTTATGTCGCAGAATTTGATAAAAATGGCACTTATGAATGCCTTATAGCAAATGATGAGTTAAGTATATGGCATAAAAGACTAGGACATGTTCATATGAAGATGGTTCAAAAACTAGCTAAACATGAACTAGTCCGAGGTCTTCCTAAAGGAAAATTTTTAAATGAGCCTATTTGTGATTCATGTAAATTAGGTAAGATTATAAAATCTAGTTTTAAAAGCAAAGAAGTTATATCCACATCAAGACCTTTACAACTACTTCACCTAGATCTGTTTGGACCTACATAATATGAGAGCCTCAGTGGATGCAAATATTGCCTTGTAATTGTAGATGATTTTTCGAGGTTTTCATGGGTCTCCTTCATGAGATCCAAAGAAGGAGTGTTTTCCATCTTTTCTATTTTTTGTAGGAAAGTTCAAACTGAAAAAGGCTACCAAATCACTCGTATCCGTAGTGATCATGGGGGCGAGTTTGAAAATTCCTTGTTTGATGATTTTCGTCAAGAGCATGGTATTGCTCATGAGTTTTCTTTTCCTCGAACACCTCAACAAAATGGGGTGGTTGAGAGAAAGAACCGTACTCTTCAAGAGTGTGCTCGAACATTGCTCATAGACTCAGGGTTACCAAAGTACTTTTGGGCTGAGGCGGTTAACACGGCTTGTTACATGTTAAATCGCACCTTAATTCGATCTGGATTGCAAAAAACTTATTTTGAACTATACTATGGGAAAATACCCAAAATTAGTTATTTTAAAGTTTTTGGCTGTTGATGTTTTGTCTTGAATACCCACTCTAATTTAGATAAATTTGATGCCAAAGGTGAAGAAGCCATCTTTATTGGTTATTCCTCACGTAGTAAGGCATATCGGGTTTTTAACAAGACCATATTAATAGTGGAGGAAACCTTCCATGTTTCCTTCGATGAATCTCCTCACTCCTCCATTGACCGAGTCAATATGAATGATGAAGATGATTCTACTATTGATGTGTCTAACATTCCAAACTCCAATATCCATAATCTTCCAAAAGATTGGATATATCAAAGGGATCATCCCGAAAGTCAAGTCATTGGAAGTGTTTCTGATGGTGTTAAAACCCGATCTCATTTTAGTTGCTCCTTTGGTCTCTCCACCTTTGTATCTCAAGTTTAACCCAAGAGTGTCGAGGAAGCGTGCTCCGAAGAACCTTGGATGATGGCCATGCAAGAGGAACTCAACCAATTCCAAAGGAATGAAGTTTGGGATCTAGTACCTAAGCCTGAAGGGCAAACGGTAATAGGTACCAAATGGGTATTCCGAAACAAGTTGAATGAATACGGTATGGTTATTCGAAACAAGGCTCGGTTGGTAGCACAAGGGTACAACCAAGAAGAAGGAATTGATTTTGGTGAGACCTATGCTCCCGTAGCTCGACTCGAATCAATTCGCATGCTTCTTGCTTATGTCGCCTTTCTTGGCTTTAAACTCTTTCAAATGGGCGTTAAGAGTGCGTTTCTTAACGGATTCATTAAGGAGGAAGTTTTTGTAAAACAACCTCTTGGTTTTGAGTCTCATGATAAGCCTCATTTTGTCTACAAATTAAACAAGGCACTATATGGTCTAAAGCAAGCTCCTAGAGCTTGGTATGAAAGGCTCAAAGAGTACTTGTTAAATGCAAAATTCTTTATAGGGGAAGCTGATTCCACATTATTCACTAAAAGAAAAGAAAAGACATTTTATTAGTTCAAATATATATAGATGATATTATATTTGGTGCTACTAATGAATCTATGTGTAGAAAGTTTTCAGAAATTATGCAGGAAGAATTCGAAATGAGTTTGATGGGTGAGCTCAAGTTTTTCTTGGCCTTGCAAATCACTCAGCTCGAAATTGGAACCTTTGTGTGTCAATCAAAATACACAAAGGAGATGCTGAAGAAATTTGATATGAACAAAAGTAAAGGGAAGAACACTCCTATGAGTGTCACTACTTCCCTAGACTTGGACGAATCAAGTACGCCCATAGATCAAAAGCTCTATCGCAGCATGATTGGATCTTTACTGTATTTAACTTCCAGTAGACCTGATATTTTGTTTAGTACCTACTTATGCACTAGGTTTCAATCAAACCCTAAACAATCACACCTAAATGTTGTAAAACGAATATTTAGATATCTAGTTGACACATTTTCTTATGGCTTATTCTACCCTAGGAGTCCACAATTCAACTTAGTTACATATAGCGATACGGACTACGCAGGTAGCCGCACCGATAGGAAGAGTACTAGTGGGACGTGTCAATTCTTGGGCGAATCACTAGTCTCTTGGTTCTCAAAGAAACAATCTAGTGCAGCTCTATCAACTATGGAAGCTGAATACATAGCCGCCGCACTAGCATGTTCCCAAGTGCTTTGGATGAAAAATATTTTGAAGGATTTTAACTTGATATTTAATAAGATAAAAATATTATGTGACAATACTAGTGCTATCAACCTCTCAAAAAATCCCGTACATCACTCTCGCACAAAACATATTGATGTTCGACATCACTTCTTGAGAGATAATGTACTTAAGGGAGAAATTGAAGTTGAATTTATTTGTACTGAACTACAATTAGCTGATATTTTCACTAAACCTTTGAATTATGATCGCTTTAATTATATACGTAGGAAACTAGGCATATGTAAGCTAAGTGATATTTGAAGAATTTAGTGATTTAATGGAACTTCCTTTGTCATGAGCATAGATGGAGCCTTGATTTTACTAAGTTAGAAGCCTTCATTCTCAGTTCAAACATCCAAATGCACATTCTGTGCAATATTAGACGTCTGATTAAACCATCAGATGTCATATACATAAAAATTCATCATCTAAACATCTGGGACAGACGACGATTTTATCTAACGAGAGTGCTGACAAAAGAGTCATCTCAGACGTCTGACATCCTTCACAGACGTCTGGGGAGTCGTCCAGATGTGTCAACAGACATCTATCTATGAGTCAGAACATATACTATCAGTCAGACGTCTGAATCTGTGGTTAGACATCGCATAGGTCGTCTGATAGGAAAATCGAACGACCCTATAACTTTAGGCCAAAATCTAGGAAGGTCTGTCTGTAGAAATCGGACATCTAATTTCTGATTTAAACATCTTCTGTGTCATCTGAGACAGAAATCAGACAACCTGGAGAATAAATCATTTTCCAGGGAAGGATGCCTGCAGAAATCAGACGTCTAATTTTAAAATTAGTCGTCTGATTTATCGTTTGATGGATAAAACAGACGTCGCCATCAAAAGGGCTAAAATCCCTAAGTCAAATCCCGACGTCTGACATCATCTCCAGACGTCTGATCGGGGAAAAATCTACAAATCGCGACTATTCTATGGATGGTTTGAAATGCAAATCTCCCCAACTTTAGGGGGAGACTTGCTCCGTGACCTTGGGATATAAGATCCCCTTCGCAAAGGTCCTACTCTCCTCTCACAAATCCCTACCACTCTCCCTCACACCCGACAGCCCACAGCTGCAGTTGGCGAAGTTTTGCTCGCCGCCAGACGACCGTCGCGCCTCCTCGACGACTGGCGGTGCTGCTGCTCCTCTGCTCATGTCCTCCCTACCTCTGGTCCGCGCATTTGGAGGCCTCCCTCCTCCCGTGGGTATACCCTCTCAACTCCAAGGGCATCTCCATGCTCTTTTACCCACGACCTTGTAGCATCTCGTAGCATCTTGTTCTCCTTCTTGATTCACTCAGCCTACTTGCGCATTTCATGACATTATCAGCCCTAGAACCCTAACCCTCGGTCAAGCCAACCTTGTTAGCCCTAGCTGCATCTTCCACGGCAAGAGTATTACCTCACGAGGTTCAAGCCGACATTTTAGTTGCTTGAATCCAAAGGTATATTGCCACAACTACATGGCAGGTTGTATTGCCTCAAGGCATACTGCCACATATTTTTTCAATGATGATTGCATTGTTTCAATCTGTGTTGTTGAAATTTTTTGGGTAAATGTTGTTTGGTTGGTTGAATGTTCTTATATGGATGTTTTTGCAGGTATTCTATCCTCAAAACACCACCCATTTCTTCCAAAACCTAACCACCCATTCCACCAAATATGCCTCCCCGTAGGAAGCAAGTTGAGGGATCTTCCACTTCCTACTCCACCTATTTGGTAGATCAACTGCGGGGGACATCGCTAGGCAGTGATTTCGTCGTTTCGCGAATGCCAAAGTTAAATGCCCTCGTTTTATTGTTTGGAATGATTTTGCCGATTTGAACCTTCGGGAACACTTCCAAACTCTCCATCTCTTTCAATATTTTGACCGTCAATTCCACTCCGGCATTAGAACTCTTGGTGTGTTCCCTGATCTTTGCCGTCTCTTTTATGCCAACATCGTTGAGGACTACAGCAACGACGAACTTGAACTCCATACCCACCTATTTGGTCGTGAAATACACATCACATCTGAAACTATTTCCAACCTTCTAGCCATCCCCAATGAGGGAAATGACTTCAATGACAGTCTGAGGCAATACGACCCAGAAGTCATCAATCAAGAGTTAGTTCTCCCTGAAAAATATGTTGAAAACCATGGCACCCTACCATGCAAAAATCTCAAACCCCTTCCACGTCTACTCTCTCGCATTTTTGGGTGGGACCTCGTAAACAAGTCGGGAGGTTTTGATTACATCTCGCACCAACACAAGGCGCTCCTTTTTGCAGCCGTCCATCATATTCCTTTCAATTATTGCCGCCTCATTTTTCGCATCATGAATGAAGACCATGGGGCATCAATTCCGTTTGGGTCTATTCTATCCAAAATCTTTTCAACCCATCAGATTTCCATAACTGACCAAGCAGTTGACAAGAAGATTGAGCCTTACAATCGGGCCAAAGCCGCCAAGATGCATATACTTAGGGAGAATCTTGAGCCAGCCGATGAACCCATTGAAGAAGAGCCCCTTCCACCCTTTCTAGACTTCCATGAACCACAGCCCATTCAAATAGAAGCTCCCCACTCGAGCTTTGATGAAGCATGGGATCCAGCCAAAGATTCCCTCTCCTCCGGCATCTCCCTCCAGCTGCATCGAACCGGCAAGATGTACACCTACATGGGAAGCATGCGCCGTGACATCGATGAACTTAGATCAAATGTTCAAAACTTGCAGATGGGACACGAACCCGCTCGTCGCTGCCGCCGCCAAGATCAAGAAGATTAGTTTAGTGCTTCTATTTTTCTGTCTTTTTTCTTTCTTTTATTCCAAGTTTGCAGTAAGGGGCCTTGACCCCGTACTTAATATTTTTGGAACAAATAGCTAGTCCGTGCTTAAATATTTCTATTCCTAATCAATTTTCTTTAATGCCTTGTCATCTTTTAATCATACAATTTTATTCATGCACTCCACTTTGTAGATATCACTCTTGTAGTTTGGATTTCAACTCCCTTTAACAACCCTTCATGATGATATTCAAAAAGGTGGAGAAGAATGTAGGTAAGAACTTAGGGAATAATATAAAAACAAACTTCTTAAATAGATAGAGACTACCAAGTACAACCTTTAGGAGGAGAAAATAGGAACCTACAGCAATATTTTGAAAATCATCAAAAAGGGGGAGATTGTTAGTTCAACCACTCGTATATAATATTTTGATGATTTTACAAAATGAAGAAAATGAAATAAAAAAATAAAGCGTAGCATATTGTTTTCTCTGTAATAACATATTTGTAGGATTTCAAAAAGTTTTTCAAGATGGGAGATTAAAAGTGTGAAGACAAGTAGCATAAGTATTAGGTCTTAGGCTTTTTCATGTAAACTTTCAAAGGTTGTAATTTTCATTTTATTTGAGTCTAGAAATGTTGTAAAGAGCCCCCAAAACATAATCTATAAATAGCTAACTTAGGCTCTCTACACTTATGATAAATTAGAAACAAAAACCCAACACTTATACTTTTATCAGACATTTAGAACAATGGTCAGACGTCTGATTTTCCACTTTAATACGTCTGACAAGTATCTCAGATGTCTAATTTCCAAGAGTTCTGCCTTTGGTTTGTCTCTGATGTAAACAGATTTACACTACTTAAAATGTCTATTTATGCATGTTCTTAAGCATAGGATTGCATTTCATGATATAAATATTGCATAACATGCATCATCTTGCATTTAGAGTAGTTTGAATAAAATGGAGGTTAATTGTCTCCTTTTATGTGCTTGGATAGGGCAAACATTTTATCGGGGCCTCGGATCAAAGATCCAACCGTATGGATGTGATCAGGGCGACGATTGGAGTTCAACAACTCCAAGATCGCCCTAATCAGGCATCCGTAGCATCAGATATAGACCGGGGAACCCTAGAAGATCAAGGGCCAGGATGGTGTAAATCCGCACTTCAGATGACAAATCCGACCATACGGATGAATTCGGATCGACGATCGCAGTCCAACGACACAAAAATCGAGTCAATCCGACATCCGTGGCACCATCTACAACTTCCAGAAGATGGACGGCCAAGATGACGCCACGTGGCACCATCTCAGCCGCCCAAACGACCGCTTGCATCTTGTGAAGACCGCGCACCCGTCTCCTCTCCACCGTTGGATCTCGATCCAATGGCTGCGACGCGCCCGCGCTGAAGTCAAGCGCTCGACACAAACGCGACCGCAGCGCAGCGGTCGAGCGCTCTAACGCGAAGCAGCGATGCACGTTCGAGCCGCGCCCCGCAGAAATTGGAACGGTGGCGCGCCTCCAATTGACCGCATGATCGCGATCCAACGGCCGCGCACGCCCGATAGCGTAGACGCGCGATTGGACGCGCGCGTGAATGCGCGATCGCACGCACAGGCTGGCGGGCGGCAGCGGTGAAGGAGCGATTTTAAGCCGTCCGATCTCGCGATCGAACGGCTGATACTTTGCGGACGTGCGTAGGCGTTACGTACGCGGGCAGCCGAGCGGGTGCGCGTGGGCGCGGCGGCAACGGCCACGTCGGGGCTTTAGTGACAGATTTATCCGTCACTAAAGACCCCTTATTTATTATTTTGAAGATGTAATGTCCATTTTGCCCCCACTCCTTGCAACTATAAAAGGAGACCCCCTCCATACGAAATTTTCATCCCTTCTTTCTCCTCTCTACCCCTCCAAAGCTCAAGAGAAGCTTGTCCCACACCCGGGATGCTTCTCGCGAGATAAAGTCTAATTTTCGTTCCCCTTCGGAAGTGGATCCCGCGACGACGACGGCGTGCTGCTTCATTCCCGTTCTTCTGCTTCGTCCTCCTTCGTCCCGCTTCGTTCTCCTTCGTCTAGGCGTCGTCCCGTCCGGCTCGTCCTCCAAGCAACCGTCGAGGAGGATTTCTCTCTCCCTATTCTTTTTACCGCTTTCTAGTATAGATTTACTACTTTCTAGATTAATCTACTCGTCCTCCAAGCAATCGTCGAGGAGGACATTTCTCTCTCCATTCTTTTAATGCTTTCTAGAGTAAATTTATCGCTTTCTAGAGTAATTGTTTTATGCTTTCTAGTTGTAATTAACAATCTCTTCAATACAAAAATTCCTTATTTATTCTACATCTCATTTTGATTTCTCTGTGTAATATTCTCTTTCTCTCTTGCTCTCTCTCTCTCTTCTATTTATTGTAAATAATTAGATGGTTCTAAATTGAATTATTTTGTAACAAATAAAAAGAAACGCGTAGTTTTTAAATCAAACGTCTGCCTCCCTATGTTCGACCCGAAATTTTAATTTCGGTATAAATTTTATTTGTTGAACACGAATTCTTCGCTTTCGAACTACAACGACAGGTTTTCCAAAATCGAACACGTTAGCGTAGGTTCATAATCGTTCAACATTTTGGCGCCGTTGCTGGGGTGGCAACGCTCTTTGATTTCTCTTCGCGTTTTGTAACTTACAAATCATTTACCTCACTTTTCTCCTTTCTTATTGTAATTGCAGGTACTCTTTCGAGGCAAGCAAAAGTGGTAGATTGAAGTAAAGTGCTGTAGAAGGTTTCGTAAGTTACCCCCCACCTCCCACCCATTAGATTTCATTTCATCACATAATAACTCAAACATCAATCAACCTAGGTGTTTTTATAAACTCTAAGGTTAGATTGTTTGTTGTTTGACACCCATACTCACCCCAACCCCCACATTAAGAGAAAAAAAAAAATCTCACAGAGGTACACAACCTCATCTGATTTTCAAACTCAACCGGTAATCCAATCTTAGGAGCCGGTACACACATCCAAACACATAATTGAGTAGAAATCAGATTAGGTAATCATTTGTGTGCCTAATTAAGTGGTGCAACAGGTCAATTGATTGAGTTGATTGGGCCGCACCACTTCAAATAAAATCAACTCATCAAGTAGCTGCCAATTAAGTTCAACTCTTAGGGATTTACCAGGCACTCCACATTTTTTTAAACTTTAAAGGAAAACACCTTTACCTGTGCTTGTAAAACTTGGTGTGCCAACGAAACTTGATTGAAAACACCTAAAGTTGAATCCTAAAAGCTACTAAGCAAGATTTGAATCTTAAAATTCACCACATCAAAAACAATCTTGCTTGAAAATCACTGGTTGTGCACTCACACACAAATCAATCAATCATTAAGGGCACAACCCATTTAAAGGGCCCATCACATTCCAAAGCACATTCAAACCTAGCCTTAAATAAAACAAAGTAGACGTTGGCCTTAAGGATTGGACTCGCTCTTCAGAACCCAGAACGAGATTATTTTCGATTAGTCTGTTTCTACTGTTCAATCTGATGTCTAGCTAGGGGAGCAGAGTCAAACGATCGCGGCTGGGGGGTACACTAGGAACCGGAGGCGCAAGCCGAAGGAAGAACCTTCTCCCCAGTCCCTCCTTCTAACTGGTTGGATTGAACAGACGGAAGAAGATCAAATCGTTCCTTTATCTCAAGATGGGTTTTGAGAGTCTGTAGGTCTTTAGGCTAACCTATTTAAGGACAGGTTTGATTGCTTGTATTGCAGGGCACCTTTCTTCCTCCCGTGTATCATGAATCCTTCCACATATTTCACGCATTCCCGCTCTTTCCCTCCTGTTGTAAATTATCCTCAACATAACGATTATCCCAACTTGTATTGTAATCAACCATCAGTTAATTGGGATAATTCGGATTGGGGATACAATTCCGGACCCCCGTGTTTAGGGTCTTACCCTGAACACTTTGATTCTGATTTCTATCCTTCTCAGAGTTACATCGATTATAGATCGTCCTCCTTTTATGAACAACCTAATGCGATCTACAATCAAGAAGGATACACTGATCCTTACCCATCCTCCGATTTCACTGCCTTTAGGTCATCACCATCTTTTGAACAATCTGAAATGACCTATTATCAGGATGAGTATAACGAATCTCAATTCGTTAATTCCTCTACATTGATGTCAAACCCACCCAACCTTGAACCAACTCATTTGGTTCAGGTTAATCAGGTTCAAGATAAGGTTCTGGCTAACTTGAGGAATATCATTCAATCTTTAGAAGTTCAGCCAATACCTTGCATTGAGAGATTGGAGCCCCTGATTGAAATGATTGATGATTTAAACAAGTCCTTGTTGGATTGGCTCCAGGATGTTAAGGATAAGAACCCGGGTGAGTTTCTACTTGGGAAATTAGCAAAATTGAGGATGAGATTCGTGGTTGCTTTGATTCAATCTTGGAATAATTCCCAGGATGAACCCTCTTCAGGAAAGCTAATGATAGAACCCGCTCAGGCACCTGTTGGGGGGGACACATGTTACGAGGCTGACCAGATTGAATTAAAGCAACCAATTAAAGATGATCTGATTTCTTCACTTGAGATCCCTGAGCCGGGTTACAAGGAAACGTGTGTCTCCTTGGAACACAAATGACAAATGATTTTGGGACATACATTGATACGGATCCTGATGGTGAAGATTCAAGTTGCGAAGTCTCACGCGAGTTTTCTGAACCTGATTTCTGTGAGACAATTGGGCCTGAGGAATCTGATAGATCATTTAATAGCCCAATAACTGAGGAAACTGATCTTATTAGGGCACACATTACGGATCCAGAATTGCATTTTCTGGAAGAATCAATTCAATGCCCTGATTATCAGTTACACCCTGTTGAGCTTATTGATGATTCTAATTCTGAGATAATTAGACCCAAGTCAATTTTGATTCTGCCACATCATTTAGACTTGGAGATTTCAGACAGGGTGATAAATGTACAAGAGGTCCTGGAATTTGATATGCTGAATGAGGAGGATAGGAGCGGGGAAGTTCTGATTTGGGAAGTTAATTTTGGAGGAAATGGAAGATTGAGTCGAAGGGTTCCTTTTAAGCTGAAACCATCAAATCAGAACCCTTACGACATTTGTTTCGAGGATGTTCAACTCAAGCACACATTCAACGATTATCCTTTTGAGCTTCAATTCTCTGTAACCCGACATTTTGGCCTTGGGTTGCATCCTCATAAATCGCAGGCCTGACCCCGCTTGCATTCTGATTTTAGGTTTTGGGTAATTTTTATCCAGAACCTAAGATATTCTCGATTATGGGGGATGGGTCTGCACCACAATCTGGTCCACATCTGTGGACCGCTGTTGATAGCTCAGAGGATTCTTCTGTTTATATTAATTCTGACATGCACTTGTGAATTCTTCATTTCTTTTCTTTGTATAGTGCGCCTAGATGAAGGCACTAAACTCAGCACTTATACAGTTCTTTTTTCGATTTCATCTCGGAGCGGACATGACATTCACGCAATTCAGGTGCTTTCTACGCTTTTCCACTTTGTTTTATGTCTTTTTAATACAATGAGGACATTGCATTAGATAGGCATGGGGGGGTGGATATTTATCTCTGAATTCATTCGTCAGCTCCGTAGATTTGTTTATTTTCTTTTATAAAAAAAAAAAAATCGGAATTAGGAAAGAGAATTTGGGTTTAAGAAAATTTGCAATCTTAGGAAATAGTACATTAGGATCTGAACACAAAGACCCCTCAGGTCTTTGGACTTAATTAGCCTGTGTATCCACTAAAATGTGGATTTGTCTTCGAGTCCTCGCCATCTTAATTCTATTATAATTGGAATAAATAAGTTTCGGTGATAAGTACACGACTTATTAACCCGCCCTCTGATTTGAGGGAATTTTGAGTTTTAAGCATCTACACACTTTCTTTGCACTGACTCGTTATTCGACGATTCTAACGGAAATTGGGTAGCTAATGAACCTTCTAGGGTGATATGGCTGGCAAGTTATCGTGGGTAACAGCCCATAGGTAGGTTGTCCAGAGCCCAGTCACTGGACCTTTCTCTTTTTGCTGCCTTTAGGTAAATCTTAGATCAGGGAAGACACCTACTTAAAAAAAAAAAAATCAAAAAGGAGAAAAGAACAAAAAGAAATAAGCCACACTTCGCCACACGAGTATGGCTGGCAAGTTGTCGGTGGTAACAGCTCATCGACCGGTTGTCCAGAACCCAGCTCAGAAAATGCACTAAAAATTTCCAAAACACTTAGGAAGAAGCGGAGAAGTAGAATAAACCGGGGAGATATACATTGGATTCACCCTTGTGTTGACCCCATTAAAAAATAAAAGTAGGGAGAAAGCTACCGGTTGTAAAGATACACCTTTAGGCAGAATTCTTTTTGAGGTCACCTAGAGGCGTAGAAATCCGAAGTCCGTTCTAATTGCCGGTCAACGAGTCTATCACAATCACAATAAGATGCTTAAAACTTAGGGTTCTCATCAAATCTTGGGTGAGTTGAATGGTCGTAGAAAGCCACTCTTGAACCCTAAAATTTGAAAATCCAAAAAAAAAAAAAAAATTAGAAAAGAGTAAAAAGAGAAAAAGAAATTTTTCTTTGAATAAGGTGAGGGCTTGAGGCGGTCTACATTTTGGCTAATACCCTGGCACTGTTGTGTCTTTGAAAGTTCAGTTCCTAAGTAGACAATTTCTTAATGATTGAAAATAACTCAGGTCCAAATAATCTAACCTAATTCTTTTATAAATAGCATACAGTTTTTGCTAGGGACTAGCAAAAGATAGGCATGGGGGAATGATGTAAACAGATTTACACTACTTAAAATGTCTATTTATGCATGTTCTTAAGCATAGGATTGCATTTCATGATATAAATATTGCATAACATGCATCATCTTGCATTTAGAGTAGTTTGAATAAAATGGAGGTTAATTATCTCCTTTTATGTGCTTGGACAGGGCAAACATTTTATCAGGGCCTCGGATCAAAGATCCAACCGTATGGATGTGATCAGGGCGACGATTGGAGTTCAACGACTCCAAGATTGCCCTAATCAGGCATCCGTAGCATCAGATATAGACTAGGGAACCCTAGAAGATCAAGGGCCAGGATGGTGTAAATCTGCACCTCAGATGACAAATCCGACTGCACGGATGAATTCGGATCGACGATCGCAGTCCAACGAGATAAAAATCGAGTCAATCCGACATCCGTGGCACCATCTACAACTTCCAGAAGATGGACGGCCAAGATGACGCCACGTGGTGCCATCTCAGCCGCCCAAACGGCCGCTTGCATCTTGTGAAGACCGCGCACCCGTCTCCTCTCCGCCGTTGGATCTCGATCCAACGGCTGCGACGCGCCCACGCTGAAGTCAAGCGCTCGACACAAACGCGACCGCAGCGCAGCGGTCGAGCGCTCTAACGCGAAGCAGCGACGCACGTTCGAGCCGCGCCCCGTAGAAATTGGAGCGGTGGCGCGCCTCCAATCAACCGCACGGTCGCGATCCGACGGCCACGCGCGCCCGATAGCGCAGACGCGCGATTGGACGCGCGCGTGAACGCGCGATCGCACGCACAGGCGGGCGGGCGGCAGCGGTGAAGGCGCGATTTTAAGCCGTCCGATCTCACGATCGGACGGCTAAGACTTTGCGGACGTGCGTAGGCGTTACGCACGCGGGCAGCCGAGCGGGCGTGCGTGGGCGCGGCGGCGACGGCCACGTCGGGGCTTTAGTGACGGATTTATCCGTCACTAAAGACCCCTTATTTATTATTTTGAAGATGTAATGTCCATTTTGCCCCCACTCCTTGCAACTATAAAAGGAGACCCCCTCCATACGAAATTTTCATCCCTTCTTTCTCCTCTCTACCCCTCCAAAGCTCAAGAGAAGCTTGTCCCACACCCGGGATGCTTCTCGCGAGATAAAGTCCAATTTTCGTTCCCCTTCGGAAGTGGATCTCGCGACGACGACAGCGTGCTGCTTCGTTCCCGTTCTTCTGCTCCGTCCTCCTTCGTCCCGCTTCGTTCTCCTTCGTCCAGGCGTCGTCCCGTCCAGCTCATCCTCCAAGCAACCGTCGAGGAGGATTTCTCTCTCCCTATTCTTTTTACCGCTTTCTAGTATAGATTTACTGCTTTCTAGATTAATCTACTCGTCCTCCAAGCAATTGTCGAGGAGGACATTTCTCTCTCCATTCTTTTAATGCTTTCTAGAGTAAATTTATCGCTTTCTAGAGTAATTGTTTTATGCTTTCTAGTTGTAATGAACAATCTCTTTAATACAAAAATTCCTTGTTTATTCTACATCTCATTTTGATTTCTCTGTGTAATATTCTCTTTCTCTCTTACTCTCTCTCTCTTCTATTTATTGTAAATAATTAGATGGTTCTAAATTGAATTATTCTGTAACAAATAAAAAGAAACGCATAGTTTTCAAATCAAACGTCTGCCTCCCTGTGTTCGACCCGGAATTTTAATTTCGGTATAAACTTTATTTGTTGAACATGAATTCTTCGCTTTCGAACTACAACGACAGGTTTTCCAAAACCGAACACATTAGCGTAGGTTCATAATCGTTCAACAGTCTCCTCATAAACATCAGTCGAAGCACTTCACTTTCAGACGTCGATAACCTTACACAAACGTTTGATTCTTTACCTAGACGTCCTCAGACTAACCATTAGACTAAGCTTAGGCAAAAATGAATTTCCAGACGTCTGGACACACTTCTAGACGTCTGCCTTTGAACCGTTGGCCATGATTTTCTGTGTGTATCTCTTAAGGCCACAAAATCTTTTGGCAAAAGAAGTAGGGAAGAGTTTTTTGGTTATCAGATGTCTGGTGATGTCCTTGAACGTCCATAATGACGTCTGATACTCTAAACCTAGAACCCTGTTTGGATCTGATGAAAATAGGAACGAATCCACCCTTTATTAGACGTCCAATAAACTAATCAGACGTCTTATGTGAAAATATTAGACGTCCTTCTTTTGATCCAATAGAGTCAGTTAAGGATGTCCTACAGTATTAGACTACCAGAAGTATAATCAGACGTCCTATAAGACGTCTAATCCTAAAATTAGACGTCAAATATTGCTGTCAGACTCATCATTGCCCTGATTTTGTGTGGATTTCGTCCTAAACTCTTGGGATTTGTCTCCAACGACTAGAAGAGCTCTCCCAAGTGTTCTTGAAGGTTCCAAACTTGCCTATAAATAGACTACAACTCCTCTTAGGCAATACACACCTCTTGAGATACAATTCCATTAGAAAAATCTCTTGCTCACTACTCTAAGCTCCATCTTTCCCTTGTGCTATGCCAATACTCTGATCAAAGGGCAAATCCATACTCCCAGATCACTCCGTTCTGCAAATCCTCAGGGAGTTCTTTTCATGCTTAGTAGATAAGAAAGCAACTAAATTATTGGGGTGATCTATAGGTGTTGTTTTACTTCTTAATTTTTGTACTTTGGATATCCGGCCTGTCGGGTCCCTATCTCTTCATTTTGAAGGGAGAAACCTCCGTTTAGGGATCGGAGGTGGGATTTGTAATTGAGGTACACTACCCTCGTTCAAGTAGTGTGGTTAGTGGATTGATCACCTTGTGATCGAAAATCCTAATTCAAGAGATTGGCTTAGGTGATGGTTTTCACCCATTTTGGGTTTCCACCTAAAAATAATTGTGTACATTGTGTGATTGAATTTTTTTATTACAATATTCTATAATTTCACTATTCACACCCCCCTCTAGTGCAATTTCAGAAAGGAGAGGAGCTTCCATCAATCAAAATGGAGGACCCTTCATGGAAAACAAATGCTCTAATCAAATTAATACAATGAGAAGAGAAACCAAAAGCCTCCAGAATCTTGAAAAGGATCCCCCACTCCACTCTGCCGTACGCTGATTGCACAGCAATCATGGGTCCTAATCAACCTAAATAATGTCTGAACCTAGCTTAAATTGTGGATATTGCACTCATATCTTGCATATCATGCATTGCATCAGTCTATTTAGAATAATATGAGATATCCTGCTAGTTAATAGTTTTTATTGCTATTTGCAGATAATAAAGTGATCCAGGATGAAGGAGATAGTGGAATAAAGCAATAAAGGAAGAAGAAGACTGATCTAGATAAGAGGAGTGAAGAGGATAGCCTTATCCCTACCTTTAGAAACCCTAGGACAGCCTTCCCAAATCCAAAACGACCTCCATTAGGACACCTTAGCCTCAAAACCCAAACATAGATAGCACTATCCATGTTCTTATCCACCCTATCCCTCTCCCAAACACTTAGGAACCAAAACCCACCTTAGAAAACCTAAAACCCACTGTCCAACACCTTTTAAGACGTTTAGACATCTTTTAAGACGTTCAGACATCTTGCTAAACATCTGATTTCTATAGAATAACAATCCAGGAAGGCAGAACTCATACTGACATGGAATTCAACGTTTAATTTAATGTCCAGACGTCCAATTTTGTAATATAAGATGCCTGACCACTATTCTGGATGTTTGATACTACTCTCTGGTTCTTGATTTTGGTATTGGAAGCCCTAGCTTGCCTATTTTGACCTAGGAACCCCACCAAACACCCTAGGAAACCTAATTAGAGACCTTCGAAGCCTAGTCCACTATCCATAGCCCTACTTATCCTCTCCTTAACCCAATTGAACCATCTCATACATAACTGGGTGCATCTACAGTTCATTGGGTGCACCCAAGCCCAATTAGATCCACCCAGGATCTAATTGACTCATACCTATTAGGGTTACCCTAGCCTAATCACATGCACACATCCAATTAGACATGACCTAGACCTAATTAGGTTCACTCCTATCCAATTGGACTTTCCTAAGCCTAATTAGGTCCACACCCACTTCATGTAGGTTAACCCAACCTAGATTCAGCAAACCCACTCTACGAAAAACACACACACACCCTCCTAAACCCTACCTTCCTATTCTACCCCTACCAAACCCACGCACACCTCTTCGAAACCCTAAAACCTATGTGTCAAACCTAGATCCTAAATAAGTGGTGCATGCTATTTTTGGAGCCACCAAAAGTGGAAACCAATTGAAGAGCCCTTCCCATAAAAGCAAAAGAAAAGTTGGTGCACCCAGAATTCATTCTCCACTCCACACTTACAACCACCCACCCTTCCAATCCTGAGAGCCGCCACCTCCAATCCCTAGGGCCGTCCACCACTCCCTCCTCTAAGGTGTGGTCCTCTTCCAAGGCTCCTCCATGGACGGCTAAAAAAGAAGCTCTTCCAAGGCATCTTCATGTGGGCGGCTAGAAGAAGGAGATCACAAAGGGTGCAACACCCTCTTCTCCTCTCTTCACTTGGGTGTGCCCTCTCTTCTCCATAGAGTGGATGCCCCCCTCTCTTTCTTCTTTATCTTGGTCGACCACAAGGTTTCCCATAACTTGTTTGGCTATCCTCTCTTGTTGGTAGGCATGTAGATGAGTTTGCATACCCAAGGTCTAGCCTACACCCTCACACATAGCCGATGGCCCTAGTGGAAACTTTCCAGCATGAGGGATTTCTTCTATTTATTTGCTTTCTAGTGTAGATGACATGCGATATTCTTTCAATCATTTTACGCATAAATAATATCATGATGCTTCTGTGATTGATTGTCCTCACGTTTGCTTGCCTACATGATACTTAGGTTCGTTCACACCATGCACGACCACCATGGCCCCACTTAAATGCACATAGTCACTTAGGTTTTAGCTAGCACGTCAAGATCTAGGTTTCATTTTGTGTCTCAAAATAAAAATCAAAAAACACAAAAAAGACAAAAATATTAGGTTAGGTTAGATTTAGGATAGAAAAGTCGATTCAAATCTTGACTTGTTTTCACACCTCCCAGAGATGAACGACTGTGACTCAAATTCTAAAAAGAAAAGAAATCTAAGTGAGTTTCGTAAACAATTAAATATTTTGATCAAGGGTTTAGCGCGACTATACTATGATTTCTGACAATTTCAAAACACGCAAAAATAGACTTTTCATATGCCTTTTCAAGGTCCAATTGAAAAATAACATTGGAGCCATGAACTTTCTTATCAAGGCATTGGGTGAGTTCAAAAGTAGTGGCAACATGATCAAAGATAGATCTCCCCTTAATGAACCTGACCTACTCTCGTGAGATCAATCTAGGGAGATGGATTTCAAGGTGTTTGGCTAGGATACCGGAGGCAATTTTGCAAACGACATTGCTTAAACTAATAGGCCTATAGTCAACAAGATCAACGACATCCACTTTTTGGGAATCAGAGCTATAAAGTTGTTATTAAAGGAGCATGGAGCCATGCAAGTATCAAAGAAGTAACAGATTGCCTCCTTAATAACAGCTTTAATGAAGTCCCAACAGTGCTTGAAGAATTCAACATTAAACCCATTTGGCCTAGGGGTCTTGTTGGGAGGCATCTGGGACAAAATCTCAAGAATTTCCTCCTCATTGGGAGGCTCAACCAAACCATCAAAATCAATGGCCAAAATTAAGGATGGAATGTGTTGAAGGAAAGATCACAGCTAGACGACGATTAGGAAGCAAGAAGATTCTCAAAATAGGAGATGGACTTCTGGATAGTATCCTCTCTAGACCCATTACCAATTTTATCCACTAAAGTGGATCTAGCACGTTTGGAAAATTTTATTTTAATAGTCATAAAGAAATATCTATTACAACCTTCACCATCTTTAAGCCATTTCACTTTAGCCTGTTGCATATAAAGATCATTCAATTTAACGGTAGCGTCATCAAGTTGGATATGAATATCATTGAGCTCAGCGGAAGTGTTGTCTTCCCAGTTGGATGCAAGAGAGGCGTCAAAATCATCATAGCAAGACTGAAGGTTATTAACCAGCTTGTGAATGTCCCCAAAAGTCAGTCTGTTCCAAGTCTTCAGAGCCCTCTTAAGGGAAGCAAGTTTCAAGTAGAGACGGGTAATAGGATCACCATAAAAATTAGGCATCAATTCAAACCAAATAGAATGGACCAATCCAAAAAACCTATCATCCCTTAACCACATATTCAAAAAACAGAAAGGACGAGGATGGAATGAAGTAGAATCATTAAAGACAAGCAGCATGGGGGAGTGAATAGAATTACGGTGAGAGAGGATTTTCTAGAATGATAGAGGGACATAGCTTTAGAATTGAGAAGGGTGCGATCCAATTTCTAATAAATACGGGAATTCCTTCTACGACCATTGCACTAGGAAAGTTGGTTACCACCTAACGGCAAGTCAATCAAGGCCAGGTATCAATAAAGGATTGCAAGTTAGTAGATTGAGACTCATGATAAGGGGAGCCCACACTTTTCTCAGAAGAATTAAGAATGCAATTAAGGTCTCCACCAAAAACCCAAGGGGTGCAAGCATTATTGGCAAGGTGAACTAAGTGGGTCCAAAGATTAACTCTAAGACCTTCCTCACAAGAAGCATAAATAGTAGAAAAGGTCACCACCCTATATTGAAAGCGCAGTCCACCGTAAGGGATTGAGGCATAGATGTACAAAAGGAAATGCTCAAATCATTTTTCCAAAAACACCAAATTTTGGGGGAGGTAGGATCCGTCAAGCAATGTTAGCCATAACCTTTAAAGAGTAAACCTGAGCAGTAAAAGGTTCAGAAAGGAAGATCAAATTCAAGGAATGCTCCGAAATTAGAAATTTCAGATGGTTTAGGTGGGTATATTCAAAATACCCCAGCAATTCCAAAAGAGACACTTAATCATAAGGAGGAAGACTGGGACCTAGAAAGACTTCGAGTAACTCTATCCGACCTCCTAGTGGGCCAACCTCCATGGGCTCCTCTAGACCTAGGGGTAGAGTGTGCCTCATATGCCAGCGCCGACTGGGAGTAAAGAACCGAAAAATTTGAACAACCAGGAGTCTCGCCATTAGATCTTGACCTCTCAGGGAACCCATCATCGCTAAAAAAAGGAACACAGTGGGTCGGATCCTCCCCAAGAATTTCTTCTATCCTCGGAGGAGCAGGATCAAAAGCCAGAGTCGGGAAAGGCAAGTAAATGCCTCATTTAAAAGTAGAAGAATTAGAGACCTCAATGGCTTTAATGCAAGTCTGTTATTAAAAATCTCACCTTTAGAAAATTGAGTCCTCACTAATTTAAGCGGAAAGCTCTAAATCTCTGGCAAACCAAGACAAATAGAAAGAACCTGATCGGTTGATGGAGATTTCTGAGGAATATCTTCACATTTGTTAGAAGAAAAAAAACCATCTGCACACTAGAAAATATTGAAGGGGCATTGAAAACCTTTAAGCTCACATGAGGGGGCAACGTCAAAATCCACACTAGAAAAACAAACATCCACAAAAGTAACTAGAAACTCAACAGGTAAGGAAGCATCAACAGCATTCTCAACTTCCACAGAAGTGAAATCTTTTACCTGAGTGGGGTCTTGAGACTCTGGTAGGGAGGCCAAGGTCTTAGACCCCGAAGAATTAGCTGAAGAAAGTTTACGGAGTCTAACCTTTTGTTTGTTCTTCTATTTTCATCTGCCTGGGTGGAGAGGAGAAGCCACAGACCCCAGACCCCCCAAAGGAAGTTTGTCTTGAACCATTCATAGAGGAGCCATCGCCACATTTGAAGGAGGGGCCTATGTTCCTTCATCAGACAATGGGGGATCACGCACGTCGATAGTGGCTTTTAGGGAAGGAGAAGCATCAGAGGATATCTGAGGGGCAACCTCAAGAACATCCAGATCCTGCTTTGAAGATAATCTAGAGCTTGGAGAGAAGGAGCAAGATGAACTAAAATGACTAAATCTATTACACTTAGCACAAAACGAGGGAATCTTCTCATAAATCACACGATGCTTAACTTTGTCGTCTCCATTAAAGATCCACACAAACTCAAAATGAGAAGACAACAAATTAATTTCCACACAGACCCAAGGATACCCTGGTTTAAAACCATCAATCGTATGATAATCCACACAGATCGAATAACCAATCTGGTAGGCAATCAATAGAAGAGCATTTGGGTGAACCAAATGAAGATTAAGCCCAGGGAATCCAACCCAAACCAGAGCAACCAAAATCGAAGCATCAGTCCTAAAGGTAGTATTCCAGTGGATGAACTGAACCCTCACATTGGAAAGCACAGCCGAATCCAAAGCATAAATCTGACAAAAATCCACATACAAGGTGCAAGAAAATAGCCAATGCCTCAGATCAAGCGAAGGGAATAATCAGCCCATAAAATAGCTTTATGAGAGAGGAAACTCCTAATGACCTGGGCATGAGGCTTGGGACCCCATGCGCGGACAACAACCACAAAATCAAGGCTATGAGCTAAATCAGAAGCCTCTGCAGAAGAAAACCACGTACCCAAGAGCCTATCGACGATCTCAAGTTTGTGAACTTGGAGTGCAAGCTCCTTGAAAGGAGGTATCGACAATGATTTGAGGCCAGCAACCACCAAGGTGAAGGAGGGTTTCGAAGGACGAGGGAGAATAGGCTCATCCCAAGGAGGAGATGAGGACGAAGATCTAGAAGACTGGGCCATCCCCACCACAGAGGAAAACCACCTTCGAAACCCCAAAAAGAACAAAAGCAACCAAAACCAAAGGACCAACAAAAGAAAATCAAAAGTAGAACCCCTGGAGGGAAACCTAGCAGGGAGAAAGAGACTCCTCAAGTAGAGACTCAAGGCAGATGCTCTGCCAAAGGTGAGAAGCCTTCCGACCCCCTCTAAGGGAAGGGAGGAGGAAAGGCTCACCAGTGTAGAGCAGGGAGGGAGCACAAGGAAACCCTAGTAGAGGGGAGGGGGCGAGCTAGCAAAACATTGAGATTATACCTCTAACTACAACAACCTCCGAGTATGCTCGTTACAGATAACCTGTAATTTGAAAAATAAAAGTAATTAAATAAAACATTATAAGCATTAGTGTATAGAAAATAAATAAATAAAAAGTGTAGTGAGTAAGAATAATATATTTTGAGCATGTGTGCATGATTAGGTTTAAGTTTTGGTATTTCTAGTGTATAGAAAATGCGAGTAGAAGTTTAAGTTTCTTCAATTTGAATATGAATTTGATTTAAATAGAAATGAAACAAAGCAAAGAAACTGTTATTAGCCTTAGATGTTTACATATACTGCATTTGAATCTATATGACCTTCTTCCATTAATTCTTGGTATGCTTTTGACTATGCATCAAAATGATTGCGTGATACTATTCATATTGGTATAACCCATCCCCTTTGGCAATTATCGGGGACTTAGAAAACTTATGCCACTTAACATGCCAATGTGAATGGTTCATTAGACTAAAGAATTTGACGGTTACAATTTAAACATAAGAAATTATGTTTGTTGTTAATTTTGAAACCAGTGCCCTCTTGATTAGAGTATTTTTTCGCGAGTAAAATCAAGGCTTCAGAGAACCTGTCATCGTAGTCGCAAAAATCGCTACCAGATAAAATTTATACCAAAACTCAAAGTAAGTCCCAAGTCGAACACAAGGAGGCGAATGTTTGGTTTTGAAATCCGTGCTTTGGTTTTATTTTTCTTGTTGTTTTTATATTTTGAGATTTTTTTTGGTATTTTATAAGACAGAATATCATATCAATGAAATCTAACTAATCTACTTGCAAAATAAGACAGAGAGAACGAGAGAGAACATCAATGTATATTTTAAAGAGTTTGCTATAGATGAGAAAGTAGAAAACTATGCTAGAAAGTAAAACGATAGAGAGAGGTGAGAAGAATCCCCCTCGATGGTCGCTTGGAGCACGACTGACTTTGACGACACCCTAGACGAAGGTGGTGGGAAGCTGGAGGAATAAGAACGGCATTGAAGGAAGGTGGACGAGGCGAGATGGTGTCGCGGCGAGGATCTACTTCCCGAAGGTGGTGAAGGGACCGCCACGAGAATGCTCCACGAATGAGGGTGAGAGGTGGGAAAAATATTTGATTTCTACTCTAGAGGAGCATCCCAGGCTTGGGACAAGCTCTCTCTAGAGCCTTGGAGGTTGTGAGGAAGGGAAAGGAAGAGATGAAGAAGAGTAGGAGGGGTAGGGGTCCTTTTATAGTGGAGTAGAGGCTTTTCGCACATGGGGCAATTAGTGACATCCATAAACATCACTGAAGATCCGCCGCAAGAGTTCCTATAGGTCCCAGCTCATGCCCCACCTGACGTATGCACCCTCGCAGTTGTTGTGCTCTCACACTGTTGGATGCTTGATCAATGGCCACGATTGAGAGGGAGCGCACCCTCCAGATCACGCTTTGGATTGAAATAGGATAACTGAGAGCGCGTTCAGATGGCTTAAGAGTTGTGCATGCGATCGTGCATTAGATAGAGCATCGGTCAGCACATGATCGCGCGCGTACAAATTGTGCGGCGCTCATAGTGCCACATCGCCACCTTGGCTGCCGTTGATCTTTGATTGAGTGATTGAATTTGACTGTGGCGCATACCAGCAAATTTGGAGCACTGGCTACGTTCTGAACCGGCACCTGGTGCCTGCAATTGGAATCCTCAATCAACGTGTGATCGGGGGGTTAAACCCGACTAGTTTGATTATATTTTATTACTTGAAAACAAAAATTCTCCAAGGTTGAACTCAGGGAGCAAAACTTAATTATAGAAGCGTAGAAAATCACAATTTACAATAGATACTATTTTACAAAAGAAAGACTAAAGAATGGAAAAAATGTCTTCTTCTTTTCTTCTCTCTTTCTTCTTTTGTCTGCTTCTCTCTTTCTCTTCAGACGTTTGACTCCAAGGGTCAGACGACTTAAATGCCACTTGCTACAGTGCTTCTCCTTTTCTTTTCAGCTGCTGCTGCTGCTGGCTCTTCTTCTTCTTCTAGGCTTCTTCTTCTTCTTTGCTATCTCTACTGCACGGCTTCTCTTCTTCTTTCATCTTGGCTTCTTCTCTTCTCTGCTGCGTGCCTTCTCTTCTGACTTCTTCTTTCTTCCTTCTCCTTCTACCTCAGCTTCTCTGCAGCTACAGTGCCATCTTCCTCTTCCTCCTTTGCTTCCTCTGCTGCTCCAAGTCCTTCTCCCTTTCTCTCTGGACGCAGCTGTCTTCCTGCGGCTAAGTCCTCGCTGCTCCTCCACCTTTGCTTCCTCTTCTATACCCTACACAGGCATCCGGTTAGGCAAAACCTAACCCCTACCCTCTCCGCGTCTCTCTCTCTCTATTTCACTCCAAGGTTCGCTCTCCCAGAGCCTTAATCAAGTATGCGGGTTGGGTGATGCACCTGAAACCAGGCGCACCGGCGTGAGTGGTGCGCGAGGTGTGCATAGGCAGGCTATTCGGGTCAGGCCAGGTCCACGTGGGATAGTCGCGGATGAGGCCAGGTGAGTGAGGGTGAGGGACCTCACCCCTTTGTGTCTTGAGGCAACGAGCCTAAGACACTTTTACAATTTATGTCGTGCCTCCTGCATATCAGCTTGCGAGGTGGGACTAAATGTCCCACCCGCTTCTTGCACACGCCTGCAGAAGGAAGGTACGTCCAATTGGGGAGCTGTAGGCGATGTAGGCCCTAATTGCCAGGTGTGAAAGACTCATAGAGGGATTCCACGCACTTGGGATGTGCCTGCCTGGAGTGGGTCGTCCTAGAGCAAGCGAGCAAGGTCCTTCACACCTTCGCTAATGGTGGCGGAAGCGCGAACCTGAAATGCATGAATGTGGCCTCGTAGCCCTATCAAATCATAGGAGAGCCTTCGCCGTATCACGGCGAAGGTGAGCCAAGGGTTGGTTGGCCGCGGGGCGGCCTAGGCATGCAAGCCTAGGTCGCTCTGTGGCCGTGGAGGTGGGTTAGGTCTGTGGAAGTGTGGGGCAGTGCTGGCAGTTTGTGAATGTGCGGAAGGTGATCAGCAAATTGTGGCGGAGCTCATGGGGTGTCTGGCAAGGCGTTTGGAGGTGTGATGCGGTGGCTACGCCTCGCCAGTGGTCTGACGGAGGTGGAGAAGGTGGCGGTAGACAGTGGCGTAGAATGGTTGAAAGTGCCAAATTAGAGAGGGGAAATGAAGAGAAGAGAGAGGAGAAGAGTTGTCACCTATTTAACAGACGAAAGGAGGGACGAGGCGGTGAGCGACTGTGCTGCTATCACCGGACACGAAGGTGCCCAGGGGTAGGGACAGTAACGAGGAAGAGAGACTGGAGGGCGCCAGCTGATACGGCAAGGTGCGGCGAGCGACGGCGGAGGTAACCATGCCGCTGGTATGGTGGCATGGCGACGAGAGAGGAGGAGGGTCGCCGGAGCCTACGGGCGAATGGCCGGAGGAGGAGGAGACGAAAATTGAGGGATTTTCTCAGCCAAAACAAGCTTAAATGAAGCGGCAGAGGTTGTCGTTCCATAAATAGGTGTTGGTAAAGAGAAAGTCGCAAGGAGGAGACGGGGGTACCTCACCGGAGGTATGGCCAAAAAAAGACCCATACCTCTCCAGCATTCGCACGAGAGGTATGGTGGCCGACAGGGCATGGGAGCCGGCCCATGCTGTAGGGGACAACGCAAGGAGTCTCCCTTTCAAATCTGGGGCCGGCTCCCTAGGCCTGCACGGCGCCATCCTCCGAACAAAGTCGCCGAAGGTATGGCCTGTGCAGGTGGGTGGTAGAAGGACCTGTTTGAAGAAAATGACAGGAAAGCTTGGGGGGCATCTGCAAGAGTCCAAAAAGCTAAGGGTCAAAAAGTAATTGTTGAGGACTGTTTTGTAAAGTGGGTCAAGGAGACCTTTCCTTAGGTCTAAATTTTGGTATAAACCTAATTTGGACCTAAGAAATCCAATGGTGAGGTTTAATTTTAGGTTTGACCATGTTTGACCAGATATTTTGCACCAAAACCCAAATTAGGTCAAAAATTAGGTATGGTTCTCAATCTAGGTCAAGATAGGTTCCAATGGCCAAATTGAAGGTTCTAAACCCTAGGGGATAATTTTTTATGAATTTAGAGGGTTTAATTGATTTTTATCTTTCCTGAAACTTTGTGAATTAAAGTGGGTTTGTTTTAGGGTTACAGAATGTCATTTAATTCCCAGATTTTATCATAACCCTTTCTTGATCAAACCATCCCACTTTTTCTCTTATTAAGCCCATTTGACCTGTGTCTAGACCCTTAGAAATCCTATTTATGTACTGCAGTGGTAAAATTGTAGTTTTACCCCTTGTGTATATCTTTATTCTTAGATTTGCAATTCCCTGATTTAGGCTTTCTCTTAGGTTTTGTAGGAGCTTTTGTTCAATTAATTAGGTCAAAATGTACTAGTTAGGGTTCATGATGAGGTTCTCATCATACCCCCATGCCTAGCTTTTGCTAGTCCCTTAGCAAAATTTTAAGGTTGAATTCCTTTCATCAAATCTGATAAGTGCTTTTTTTTTCTCTTGTCTCCTTGATTAGGTTAGAATGGCAACCATGGGCCTAAAAGGTACTCTAGTACCAGCCAAGATCTAGATCTGTCTAGCTTTAGCCTCAGTCTTTAGCAAAGGTTTTTAAGGCACTCAGGACTATCCTAAAGTTTATTGGACTCCATTTTTAAAGCACCTGTGCTTGAGACATTTTTAGCCTTGGTTCAGTGTACAGTGCATTTTGTAAGAGAGAGACAAAGGATTTATTTGTTTGGAGAGTTTTCTCTCTCTTTTCCTTTTAATTCTAGCTTAGGATTGGCTTCACAACATGGTCTGTATCGGATTCCTTGTCCCCATCATCAATCCTCAAAGGTTCCTGGCAATCGATGCTTTGAGATAGCACCGCCCATGGTAACCCCCAGAACCATGGCTATCGAGATTTCGAGATAATCCCGTCCATGGTGTTTCGTGGCCGAATTCAGACCCTGGCAATTGACACTTCCTGATAATGCCATCCATGGAATCTGAACCAGCAGAGTGCTTACATGCCTCAAGTAGGATATGTATATATCTTAGGAGACAAGCACCGAGGAGATGATATGTTGTTACGCATCTTCGAGGGGAATTTCCCACCTCTCCATGTCAGGAACTCGTCCAAGTCAATTTGTGTTGATCGACCGCTCCTAATCTAGGTGACATTGTCAAAATATTTGAAACACTTTTGCGTGATTTTGAAATTTATGCTCGCTGAACCAGACTGTGTGTGTGAATTTGGGTGCTTAGGTTACTGAGTCCCGTAAACTGAAGGTCAGTTAACGAGGCCGAATACTGCCTAAGCCTTAGACCTAATACTTATGCTTTTCATTTTCCTCAACCTCTTGAGGACTATTTAGATCTTAATGGATACTAAGAGTCTAGCCAAGAATGCCTAAGGTTCGCGTTCTTACTAATCTTGTTGTGCACTTTCTCTTTGCTTTTCTTTAATGTGGTCTAGAACTTTGGCTAATTCCTTAATTTTCTTTATTAATGACTATCCCTTTTTCTTTTTTCATTTTGTGCTCCTTTTTAATATTCTGCTCTTTTCCTCCTTTTGTAAAGCTTACCAGCACTTTCTTCCCCCCTCTCAATTTTTTTTTTTCTTATGTATATGTGGATTTTTTTTGTTGAAACCTTTTATTGTTATGTCATTTCATTGCACTTTCATACCCCCCCATGCCTAAGGTTTGCAATGTCCTCATTGTACATTAGGAGGGTTTTTATTTGGCCAGGTTCAAGCATTAGGACAGATTTTGAGTGGATGGGTCGAGGTGACTGTTGTGGACGATTTCTAATCTCAAGTACAAGTACCTGAGGTGAAGTCGGCTGTGCTAAGGAATGAACCTAAAGCACAAAGAAATGTTAGAAAAAGGTTTCGATTTTCAAAAAGAATGACGGGATGCCTCCCGTTAAGCATTGAGTTTTACGCCATCGGCTGGGCGCAATAAGCTCAGGGAGAATGGAGGATAAATGATGACTCAGCCAAATCTGCATTGGCTATGTCAATGAACGGTTTGAGTCTCTGGCCGTTCACGACGAAAGGTTCGGAATCATGGCTGAGCAGACTAATCTCAACAGCTCCATTTCGAAAAATCTGTCGGACAAGATATGGTCCAACCCAGTTGGATCGTAGTTTTCCAGGGAACAATTTAAGTCAGGCATCGAAGAGTAGGACCTTCTGACCAGGGTGGAAGATCTTTCTAGAAATGTGCTTGTCATGAAAGGCTTTAACCTGCTCTTTGTAGATTCGCGAGTTCTCATATGCATCAAGGCGTAATTCATCAATCTCGCTTATCTGAAACTTTCTGTGGGTTCCAGCCTTAGAAAGATCTAGGTTGCAGTTCCATACTGCCCAATAGGCATTGTGCTCCAGTTCGACAGGAAGGTAACACGCCTTCCCGTACACCAGTCTAAAAGGAGGCATGCCTAATTGGGTCTTGTGGGCAGTCCTATAAGCCCACAAAGCTTCTGGAAGTCAGGATGACCAGTCCTTCCAGTCAGGTCGAACAGTAACCTGTAGGATTTTCTTGATCTCCTGATTTGATAGCTCAGCTAGACCATTAGTCTAGGGGTGATAAGGAGTAGAGATTCAATGCGACACCCCGTATTTGGTCATCAGTGACCTGAACTGAGCATTGGTAAAATGGGTCCCTCCATCAGAGATGATCGCACGAGGAATCCCGAACCATGAGAAGATATTCTGATGAATGAATTTGATGATGATCTTGTGATCACCAGTTCAGGTCGGAATGGCTTCGATCCAATTGGACACATTGTCAACAGCGAGTAAAATGTACTCAAAGCCGTCTGAGATAGGGAAGGGGCCCATAAAATCAATCCCTTAAATATCAAAAATCTTGCATACGAGAATTGGCAGTAAAGGCATCATGTCGCGATGGCTCATGTTGCCCAAAGTTTGGCAATGACTGCATACCTTACAATGACTGTATGCGTCCTTGAAGATAGTGGGCCAGTAAAAGCCACACTGAAGGATTTTTTATGCGATTTTATGCCCAGAAAAATGGCCACCGCATGCCTGGTCATTGTAGAAAGAGAGAATGTCATTGATTTCGACCTCTGGGACACATCGTCGGATAATTTGGTCAACACCTATGCGGAATAAGTACGGGTCTTCCCAGATGTAGTACTTGGCATCGGAGCACAACTTGTCTTTCTTGGCCTTCGGCCAATCAGACGAGATCTGGTGTGATGCCAAGTAGTTTACTAAATCAACAAACCATGGAAGCCTGGTGCCAATAGTGAAGAGGTGCTCATCAGGAAAATGTTTCATGATGGGTCCACAAGGGTTGATGATCTCAGAAGGAAGGCAAGACAAGTGGTCAGCTACCACATTCTATCTTCCCACCTTGTCACGAATCTCGAGGTCAAATTCTTGCAACAGCAGGATCCATCGGATTAATCGAGGCTTCGTGTCCTTCTTTGCAAGGAGATGCTCACAGCTGTGTGATCCGAGTAGATTATGACGTGGGAACCCAGGAGATAAGATCTTAATTTTTCAAGGGCAAATACTACAGCTAGCAGCTCTTTCTCCGTAACTGTGTAGTTACGCTGAGCCTCGTAAGTGTCTTGCAAGCGTAGTAGATGACCACAGGTTTCCCATCAATCTTCTGCCCCAGAACCGCTCCTACAGCGAAGTTAGATGCATCGCACATGATCTCAAAGGGTTGAGACCAATCAGGGGACTGTAGGATCGAGGCTTGGGTGACTCGGTCATGAAGGATCTCAAAAGCTTGAGTGCATTCCTTGGAAATCTCAAAGGGTACATCCTTGGAGAGAAGAGTGGTCAGGGGGCATGCAATTTTCGAGAACTCAGGGATTAAACGACGGTAGAAACTGACGTGCCCCAGAAAAGATCAGATGTCCCTGATCGAGCTAAGCATAGGAAGTTTAGAAATCAGGTTAACCTTGGCTTGATCTACCTGGATGCCTCTCTCAGAAATTAAGTGTCCCAGGACAATCCCCTCAGGCACCATAAAGTGGCTCTTTTCCCTGGAAAGAACCAAATTTACGTCAATACAATGCCTAAGTATGTAAACCAAGTGCTGGAGGCAATTGTCAAATGATGCCACAAAAACTGAGAAGTCATCCATGAAGACTTCCAGATAATCACCTACCATATCAGAGAATATGACAAGCATGCACCGCTGAAAAGTCGCAGGTGCATTGCAGAGACCGAAAGGCATCCTCCGGAACGTGTAAGTCCCGAAGGGACAGGTGAACGTGGTATTCTCTTGGTCATCAAGATGAATCGCCACTTGGTTGTAATCGGAGTACCCGTCAAGAAAGCAGAAGAATCTATTTCCCGCTAGTTTTTCAAGAATCTAATCAATAAATGGTAGTGGGAAATGATCCTCCTTCGTGGAGGAAATGAGTCTTCGGTAATCTATACAGACTCTCCATGAGTTGGCTATACGGGTAGGTATGACCTCTCCAGTTTCAGTTGTGGTGGTGGTGAGCCCTGCCTTCTTGGGCACAACTTGGATTGGTCTCACCCAGTGACTGTCGGAGATCGGGTAGATGATCCCTGCATTTAACCACTTAATGATCTCCTTTTTCACGACCTCCTACAGATTGGGGTTCAGACATCTCTACATCTCACGTGAAGGTCGTGCGCCCTCTTCAGAATAGATGCGGTGTGTGCAATAAGAGGGACTTATTCCAGTCAAATCATCAAGAGTCCAACCAATGGCTCTGCGATGTTGCTGGAGAATATCAATCAAACGGGATTCCTGGTCAGGTGTGAGTTTGGAGTTTATAATCACAGGAAGTGTTTGATTGGAACCCAAAAAGACATATTTCAAATGATCGGGAAGGGGCTTGAGTTCTAGAATGGGGTTATCAGTAGCAACAGGTGGTTCAGAGTGGGTGTGGGGTACAACGGTAGGAGTTATGGGTTTGTCTAGATCAAGTTCTGACTCCTCCAATTGCGGTTTTAAATCTTCTTGTGGTTGATGAAGGAGAATCATGTTGTCCTCAATTTGTGGTTTATCAACCACGGCTCTGATGTCACAAATTTGTTCTATCACACCACAATCAATCCCTTGTTGGGCCTTAAAGATATCAATCTTGAGAGTTTGATTACCAAATTTCAGCTCTATTTGGCCCTCTTCACAACTTATGTTGGCCCTTGCATTGGCCAGAAAAGGTCTCCTTAGTATGATTGGTGTATCCTTTGGATTCTCAGGTCATCCATGTCTAGAACTATGAAATCTCCAGGGAAGTAGAAATCCCGCACCCTAACAATAACATCCTCAAGAATTCCCTTAGGTGACTTGATAGATCGATCGGCTAACTGCAATGTCACCTCAGTTGGTTTTAGTTCAGATTCTTCTAGGTGGTTAAGCAGGGATGTGGGTATCAGGTTTATGGAGGCACCTAGGTCTAATAATGCTCCATCGAACTGGGTTTCACCAATATTACATAAAATCAGGGGAGTGCCTGGGTCTTTTGCCTTGGGTGGGAGTTTACTCAGGATTACAGTGCTGGCTTACTCTGATAGTACAATCAGACTCCCACTCTTGGTTCGCAGCTTACGCTGAGGTGTACACACATTTTTCAAGAATCGTGCAAAAGCCGGTACGTGGCAGATTGCATTTATGAAGGGGATGTTTATTTGGACCTGCTCAAAGAGCTTGATCAGGTCCTCCTCAGGAGCCACAGGTTTAGTTGTCCTCTTTCCCTTGGTCAAGGCCTCGGGAAATGGAACCTTGGCTGGTTCCTCTAGGATAGGTCTAGGTTTTTGATCTGGGTCAGGGATAGGAACATCCTGGATAACAATCCTAGGGTTAGGGTCACTACCAGGCTTGGATTGTCCGGATAAGGTGGATCTTGGGTTCCTTTACCACTACGAGTTGTTACCGAATTTAGTCCTGCCTGGTTCTGGTTGGGGGTTGGTAAGATGGGCTACTGCTGTTGGTAACCCGCATAGGAGGTTGATGATTCCATCCCGTCAAGTGATGGAGCAGAAGGGGCCTGATAGATCAAGTGTGCTTGGCTCGGATTTGGGTTCATAACGTGCTGCTGGGTTGGCACACTATTCGGGTTAGGCAGAGGTTGAGAAGGAAGTGTGCCTGGTTGGCAAGAATTTGCCAACTAGGCGAGTTGGTTGTAGACCTCTGTGATTTCGTCCTTATTTTGTTTCTGGATAGTCGCATTCGTTCTTTGAATGTCAGCCAGAGTTTGGAGGATAAGGGACATTTGGTCTTGGTTGGGCTGAGGTTGAGACGGCTGATAAGGATGAGCAGCTTGTGGACGGGGCTGGAAGGGTGGTCTTGGGTTCTGAGAATTTCCTGCCCACTGGAAATTGGGATGGCTTCGCCATCCAGGGTTGTAGGTGTTGGAAAATGGGTCATTCTGGATGGTGTTGAGGTCCTCGCAGGTCTGAGGACCCTCAGGAAAGTCGGAGAATGGGGGAGTAGAATTCCCCCGGCAAGAATAGAAAGGATCGGAGATCCCTCCGGTCCTGGAGTCAGATGGGGGTGGATACAAGTCCATCCTAGGAGAAGGTCGGTGAAAAATGTTCTGCACAGTTTCCCTTGCGGGAGGTGGCTGTGCGAAGGAGTTCTACGTAGAGGTGGCTCGCTGCAAGTGCTGAGTTAGCTCGTCCACCTTCTTCTCAATAATTGAGACCTTGTCCAACCGACTGGCCATTAATTTTAGGTCGACTGATGTGGACAGGACCTGCGTCTCATGTGCTCCCCTAAGGTTCGTCGCTACGCGGGTATTCGTCCGGTCGAATAATCCCATGGAGTCATTGTTGATGGAGTTCTCACACATATTCTCGAGAATCTCCCACATGGTGTCTTCATGTTGACCCATGATATTCCCTCCGCAAGTTGCATTAACGAACAGTCTAATATCTTCACGAAGTCCCTGGTAAAAAGACTGGACTTGTTCCCATTTAGGAACTCCATGATGGGGACACTTTCTCATGAGATCCTGGAATCGATCCCATGCGTCATGAAGAGGTTCTCTTGTCTACTATGTGAAGTGAGTAATCTGATGGCACAAGGCGTTCGTCCGACCAATGGGAAAGAACTTCTTCAAAAACTCAGACTGAAGTTCTTCCCAAGTGTTGATCAGGAGGGTCTGTGTCTGATACCACTGAGCCGCCTTGTCCATAAGGGAAAAAGAGAACATCTTCATGAGTAAGATATCCCGATTCTACTCATCTGACCCGAAGGTCTGGGCCAGATGCTTAAGCTGTTTGATATGCTGGAAGGGATCTTCAGAGTTGAGCCCATAGAATTTAGGTATGGCATGAATCATGTTAGGCTTTAATTTGGAATCAGGTCCTCCAGTCGGGATTCTGACTCGAGGCTCAATTGCCACCACAGCGGGATTATAGTGATCTCGCATCATGGGGCGCTGAGCGAGTTCATGAAGTTTTGGAAGAGATCATTAAGATGCTAGAGCTAGTGCTCAAGATTATTCTCTTCTTCAATAGGCTGAGCCATGATGGAAGAAGAAGGAGAATTAGGTTCAGAATCAAAAGAGAGGTCTATATAGAGTGGTTGTCGCACAAACAAGGGTACCAAGGCTTGGCCTCGGGGAGAGTGGATTTCCAGAGGAGGTTTCAAGGACCTCCTACCAAACATGCACTGATGGATTGAACGAGGTTAGAAGGTGTTGGACCCAATCAAGACACCCACAATGTTGGGTGACTATAGAGGTTCGGGGCGGATGATACCCCTTGATCAAAAGGTCGTCCACCTGAGAATTACATAGGCAGCCAGAGAGGGTGAGTCCCGCGAAGACTTCTACATGGTAGAGCACCCCCACGGGTTACAGGGTTTCCCCCACCTGACTTCCCTTGTCACTGAGATTCCAGGTAGACCAGAATGGGTACCTTGACCTCTTAAGTCTACCACTTTTAATTAAGATCAAGGTGCTTAGGGTTGCACTTGAACTTTAAACCTTTTGTTGTGCAAGACTGACCTAATTTGAAGGTTGGTTCATCCAAGGGATGAACTTCACCTATTAGTTCCTGTGAGAGCTTATTAGGTCCTTTCTTTTATGGTTCAAGTGAATTAAGAGTCGGATTGCTTAGGGTTTCTCTTAATAGGTCTGTTCAAGCAATGGATTAGGCACACCTCTTTTTTGGAATTTTCAGTTCTTGATTAGAAGATGTGTCCCTAAAACCCTAGCTTTGAATCCTAGGTTGGCTCTAATTGGTCCAATTAGTTGCCTCAGAATTGGGTAACTAGGGCTCAAGTAAGAAGGTTTTAGCCCTAGTTACCTTAAGTGGATATACAGATAAAATGTGTTGAAATTTAAAAGCAGGCAACTCTGTGAATTACTATGTATAGAAGACAAGTAGCCCTAGATTGATTTGTTTCTTTTCTCCTCTTTAGAATGTGGGGGTTTAAGAGAGAGAGGATTTAGGGTTACCTGTCCTCTAATGTGCTTGTTGTGCAGTGGCTTTGTTCCTTCTTGCCTTCCTGTGTCTACACAACAGAAGAGAGATTAAGTCAGTATTCAATAAGAAATTATGATTTAGTAGCTTCTAGAAAGCCCTTTGCTCCCCAGCAACAGTGCCAAAAACTGGTCGGGGGGTTAAACCCGACCAGTTAGATTATATTTTATTACTCGAAAATAAAAATTCTCTGAGATCGAACTCAGGGAACAAAACTTGACTCTAAAAGTGTAGAAAATCACAATTTACAATAGATATTGTTTTACAAAAGAAAGACTAAAGAGAGGAAAAAATATCTTCTTCTTTTCTTCTCCCTTTCTTCTTTTGTCTACTTCTCTCTTTCTCTTCAGACGTCTGACACCAAGGGTCAGACGACTTAAATGCTACTTGCTACAGTGCTTCTCCTTTTCTTTTCAACTACTGCTGCTGGTTCTTCTTCTTCTTCTTGGCTTCTTCTTCTTCTTTGTTGTCTCAACTGCACGCCTTCTCTTCTTCTTTCTTCTTGGCTTCTTCTCTTCTTCTCTGCTGCATGCCTTCTCTTCTGACTTCTTCTTTCTTCCTTCTCCTTCTACCTCAGCTTCTCTGCAGCTACAGTGCCATCTTCCTCTTCCTCCTTTGCTTCCTCTGCTGCTCCAAGTCCTTCTCCCTTTCTCTCTGGACGCAGCTGTCTTCCTGCGGCTAAGTCCTCGCTGCTCCTCCTCCTTTTCTTCCTCTTCTATACCCTACACAGGCATCCGGTTAGGCAAAACCTAACCCCTACCCTCTCCGCGTCTCTCTCTATTTCACTCCAAGGTTCGCTCTCCCAGAGCCTTAATTGGGTATGCGGGTCGGGTGACGCGCCCAAAACCAAGCACATCGGCATGGGTGGTGCACGAGGTGCGCACAGGCAGGCTATTCGGGTCGGGCCAGGTCCATGGGGGATAGTCGCGAATGAGGCCAGGTGAGTGAGGGCAAGGGATCTCACCCCTGTGTGTCTTAAGGCAACGAGCCTAAGACACTTTTACAATTTATGTCGCGCCTCCTGCTTGTCAGCTTCCGAGGGGGGACTAAAGGTCCCACCCGCTTCTTGCATGCGCCTGCAGAAGGAAGGTCCATCCAATTGGGGAGCTGCAAGCGATGCAGGCCCTAATTGCCAGGTGCCTACCTGGAGTGGGTCATCCTGGACCAAGCGAGCAAGGTCTTTCACACCTTCGCTAGTGGCGGCAAAGGCACGAACCTGAAATGCACGAATGCAGCCTCGTGGCCCTGTCAGATCATTGGAGAACCTTCGCCGCATCACGGCGAAGGTGAGGCGGGGGTTGGCTAGCCGCAAGGCGGCCTAGGCGTGCGTGCCTAGGTCACTCTGTGGCTGTGGAGGTGGGTTAGGTCGGTGGAAGTGTGGGGCGGTGCTGGCGGCTAGTGAATGTGTGGAAGGTGATCAGCGGATTGTGGCGGAGCTCGTAGGGTGTCTGGCAGGGCGTTTGGAGGTGTGATGCGGTGGTTGCGCCTCGCCGGTGGTCTGCTGGAGGTGGAGAAGGTGGCGGTGGACAGTAGCGTAGAAGGGTTGAAAGTGCCAAATTAGAGAGGGGAAATGAAGAGGAGAGAGAGGAGAAGAGTTGTCACCTATTTAACAGACGAAAGGAGGGAGGAGGCGGCGAGCGGCTGTGCTGCCATCGTGGGAGACGAAGGTGCCCAAGGGTAGGGATGGCGACGAGGAAGAGAGGCTGGAGAGCACCTGCTAGTATGGCAAGGCGCAGCGGGCGACAGCGGAGGTAACCATGCCACTAGTATGGTGGTAGGGCGACGAGAGAGGAGGAGGAGGGTCGCCGAAGCCTGCGGGCAAATGGCCGAAGGAGGAGGAGACGAAAATTGAGGGATTTTCTCAGCCAAAACAGGCTTGAAGGAAGCGGCAGGGGTTGCCGTTCCTTAAATAGGTGTTGGCAGAGAGAGTCGCAAGGAGGAGACTGGGGTACCTTGCCAGAGGTATGGCTGGAAAAAGACTCATACCTCTCAAGCGTTCACACGAGAGGTATGGTGCCCAACAGGGCATGGGAGCCGGCCCATGCTGTAGGGGACAACGCGAGTCTCCATTTCAAATCTAGGGCCGACTTCCCAGGCCTGCGCGGCGCCATCCTCTGCGCAAATTCGTCGGAGGTATGGCCTGCGCAGGCAGGTGGTAAGGGGCCCGTTTGAAGAAAATGATGGGAAAGCTAGGGGGCATCTGCAAGAGTCCGAAAAGCTAAGGGTCAAAAAGTAATTATTGAGGACCATTTTGTAAAGTGGGTCAAGGCAATCCTTTCTTAGGTCCAAATTCTGGTATAAACCTAATTTGGACCTAAGGAATCTAATGGTGAGGTTGGATTTTAGGTTTTACCATGTTTGGTTAGACATTTTGCACAAAAATCTAAATTAGGTCAAAAATTGGGTATGCTTCTTAATCTAGGTCAAGATAGGTTCCAATGGCCAAATTGAAGGTTCTAAACCCTAGGGGATAATTTTTTATGAATTTAGAGGATTTAATTGATTTTTATCTTTCCTGAAACTTTGTGAATTAAAGTGGGTTTGTTTTAGGGTTACAGAATGTCATTTAATTCCCAGATTTTATCATAACCCTTTCTTGATCAAACCATCCCACTTTTTCTCTTATTAAGCCCATTTGACCTGTGTCTAGACCCTTAGAAATCTTATTTATGTACTGCAGTGGTAAAATTACAGTTTTACCCCTTGTGTATATCTTTATTCTTAGATTTTCAATTCCCTGATTTAGGCTTTCCCTTAGGTTTTGTAGGAGCTTTTGTTCAATTAATTAGGTCAAAATGTGCTAGTTAGGGTTCATGATGAGGTTCTCATCAACGTGCTATGGCCATGAATGGTCGAGCGGGCGTTCTGATGGCCATTAGCTCTTAACCATTGGATCTTGATCTAATGGTCAAGATCTCATCCAGACTCTCTCTTTTGAGGTGAGGCAACGATTGCGGCCAGTCTTAGGCAGCTGTGATGGCACCACGTGGCACCATCATGGTCATCCATTTTGTTTGCTCTGTAGGTGGCACCATGGACGACGGATTAGATCGATTTTCACGCTGTTAGGCTGCGATCATCAATTCATATCCATTCGTATGGTTGGATTTGTCATTTGAAGCTCCGAATTGCATCATCTAGTCCCTTGGTCGTTGATCTTCCTTAAACCGCATAAGGTGCTACGGAACTCCGATCAAGGTGATTTCAAAGGTGTTAGACTCCGATCATAGTCTTAATCAAATCCATATAGTTAGATCATCAATCCGAGGCCCCGAAATAAATCTCCTCTCCTAGCCATAAAAGGACACAAATTAACCTAAACTTTATACAAACTATTCTAAATGCAGAATGATGCATGCTATGCAATATTTATAATATGGAATGCATACTAAGCCTAGGATCATGCATAAATAGGCATTTTAACCTAAATGGATGTGTGTACATCACCTCTTAAAAAGTATTAAACCAATGACATTTAAATAGGACAACTCTACGATCATATTTGAAGTTGATTTCCATAATTTATTTAATTTCACCATACCATCAATCTGGACTGGTGGAAAGATCTGAATTAACAACTCTAGTCTATTGTGTAAAGTTTCTATCACCAATTTCTTTTATTCTGAATCTAAACTCATTTATTATATACCAAGAGTGGTAATGTGCATAATGTAATGGTGTATCGGCAACTACATCAAAATCTGATATCCATCATAGGTCCTTATCATCTTTCAATTGATTAACTTGATCTATAAACTAATCCAAGATGTCAAATTTGGATGTACTTGAATAAGTTGAACATTTGAATTCCTCATAGAATGGATTAATTTCAGGAATTTATTTTAAAATATATAGATGTGCCCAACACCTATTAATTTTTGACATTTCCTTGTAGTTTGTATGAAGAATCGACCTTCCTCTAATATCAAAAATTGACAAACATTCTTCATCATTGTCATTATATTCCCCTTCATAGTTCCTTTGGAGTTTATTAAAGCGGTTATCTGTTTCATTCAAGTACATGGAGGTAAAATTTATACACTCCTCCACAAGATAACCTTCTACAATTGAACCTTTCGGCTTTGATTTGTTTAAGACAGAATCTTTTAGCTTTTTCAAAAATTACTCCACAGAATACATCCATCTGAATTGTATAGGTCCACCGATTCTCACTTCATTTGCAAGATGCAACGTGAGATGAACCAATACATTGAAGAAGGCTGGGGGAAGAATCCGTTCCATCTTACAGAGAGCAATGACTTTGTTTATCCCAATGATCCGGCATATCATTTTATAGCGTCTTTGAATAAATAGTTTTGAAAAATCTAGTCATTTCTGTGAATGAATCAATAACTAGATCAGGGACTATCCCCTATATCTCCAGTAGAAATAATACTTGCATATAAACATGGGAGTCATAACTTTTGAAGTCAGATATCTTCTTCTACCCTTCATTCACACAACGAGAAAGCTACAATGAAAACCCACCTAGCACCCGAATGTCTTTTAAGGAGAACAATCTACTCTTTTAGTCCTAATTCAAGCTGTAAATAGCAGGTGGGAAGTAACCATTCTCCCTATGAATATATAGCTCTGGACGTATCCCCAAACTCTTCATGTCTTTTCTTATTTTCACCATCTCCTTGGGATCATCGGTCAAATTTAATATGTCTAAGATGTTATCCATCATATTCTTTTTGATGTGCATAACATCTAAATTATGACGTAGTGTAAGATCTTTTCATCAACAGTGTTTTCATTGTTTATGACTTCCTCAGTAAATTCTTCTCCATGAGCTACCCAAGTAGCATAATGCTGCTACACCCATTACAAATCAAGTGCTCGAGCACAGTGTTACGGTCATGCAAGGAACCATTTAAATATATTCTGCATAGGCCCAATATCTTCCTATCATCATCAGAGGCCCAATCTAGGAACGAAATTACTCCATCCTTATATATGGTGTAATCTGAACCCCTCAATCCAATCCAATCCAAGATTTGTCCATGATAACTTAAAATTTAATGTAAACAAACCACTACTTAGGAAGAGAAAGGACCAAATGATGTGTATATTGATTAAGATTTTCATTTTATAGCCCATCCTTAATGATTTAATCACAACTTAAGTTTACTTGTTACATGTAACCTTTGTGTGGTGAAATTTTAGCAGCATCTTTCTGCACTTCTCTAGTATACCCCCCAATACTAACCTTAACTAGATTTCCACTAGCACCCAGTTAATTGTACTACAAGAAACTAGATAAGATTAGTTAGTATATTGGAGAAGAGCAAGAAAGAATCAAAATTTCATTGCACAAGGTTACATGTAATAAGTAAACCTAAGTTGTGATCAAATCTTCAAGAGCCTTCTTTAGTTCAGTACTCCACTAAACTAAAGTTGATCGAGTCTTATGATATGCTACAAAAATAATGCATCATGCATGTAAATGAGGTATACATACAATTCCTGCATTATCCGTATAATATGATCATAAATCTTGACGAGCGAGTAATTTAACACAATTTAACTTGGAGTACTTTTACCCTAGGGGTTAAAATACCTAATGTTTTGCCTCATGTGCATTTTTTTTCTTTTGCAAGTGTGTGTATCTAAAATAATACTCATAATTGTAAAGAAATTGACATTAAACATAAGCAATCATCTAATAAGAAATAAAATTATTTTCATTGAATTCTAAAAAGAAATATACAGAAATGTTATTTTATTAAAACATGAGAAATTCACATTATTTCATTTCTAACTTAAGCTTTATCCAACCTTCACAAGCTAGGCCTAGGACTCATTTCGTATATCATGAAACACAGAGGAATGCTGCTCAACTCAAAGAATACCCTGAAATTGATTCAACACAGAGTTCAGAGCTTATAATCATATTCTAAATATCTTTATAAGATTTAAAGCGATTTAAAAAAGTTATGTAGAGCTTCAAATTTTGAGCTAAGCTCAAAGAAGCTCAACTACAAACCACATGAACCCAAATAGAACATAAATTCCTAACAGACATAGATAACTTCAAAACTTCATAGAATCTATTCTAATAAATTCCTTTCATCTTAAAGATCATTTCACATCCATCATAAGTGTGATCAAAAGCTCCAAGGTTCATTATAGCTTCGAGTTGACCAACGTTAGACTAAAAATTGACTTTTAGATCCTTAATAGTTCAATTAAATTAATGACCTATATAGACCTTGTATGATCTTAAGAACTTATTAAACTCAAAAAAAGAGAGATTGATCACCGAAATGCAATGTTCTAGGCCTGCCACCTAAATCCTAAACCCTAAAACCTCAAACCCTACTAAACATTAAAATAATTTTAAAAAAAAAACTGATAGAGTTTCCCCTTAGAGTTTGAAGATCTCTATAAATCTTCATAGCAAAATAATACTCACAACAAAAGTGGGCACACCCCACATTAAATTTCTTTTCAATCAAACAAGTGGGCACACCCCATATCCATTCAATAAAATTAACAACACTATTTGGGCACACCCCACATCCATTAAATGAAATTAATAACACTATGTGGACACACCCCACATCTAACAAAAACCTATATTATCATTTAAATAAATTAAAAACATTAAAATTATACCTCTAAATATTACAGCCTCCAAGAATACCCATCAACGATAACCTGTAATTTCAAAAATAGAATCAAGTGGGAGGAGAAGGATGGTGTTGCGTCAAAATTGCCGTAAAAGAATCGTGTTGTAGTATAGCGATGAAAATCAATGAGACATTTAAATTTATAAACTCAAAAAATAGATGTGAGTCCGACGTCATTTGCAGGGAGCAAGTATGGCAAATCAGTTCAATAATCACAAGTGTCAAGAGTAATAATGCAAGTAAAATCAATAATGAAATTCAACATATATATTAAAATGTGTCTCAGAATGTCAGGTATAGAATGTAAAAAGAAAGGGATAAAAATGGTGGTTGAAACCACCAAATTAACCCTAGAATTTAAGTTCTAATTAAAATCAAATATTTGAACAGTAACTCTCAACCACTAATACCAAATATCCACGTCAGCTAATGGATCCACAGTAACCAAGGAACAGAACCAAGCCTAACGTTGGCCAAGCACATCAGATGCCTTAAACTTCCCAAAGCTTTAGAAGCAAGCATAAGGCACAAGCAGCAAAGGCTAAGTGTTGATCGAGGAGGGGGGCATGAATCCCAATGTGCTACAGTGCAAAACTCCCTCCCTCCTCTTTAGATCTCTCTCTCTTCCTCATACCAGACCTGAGTGAATAGTAAAAAGTAAATAGATCCAGGCCCAGACCCACCGGCATAGGTGGCGTATGAGGGCACATGTGTGAGGCGTGCAAGCAAGACCTCACCTCGGTGTGTTCAGAGGCAACAAACTGAGAGCACGAAAACCTTATGAACCAATTCCTTTTTTAGCCACCCACGATGTGGGACTAAAGGGTACCTCCTTTGCATGAAATCTTCATGAGCTGTCACTGAAGAAGGTGTAGCAATTAAGGTAGTAGCCGTTGCCTACTGCTTCGATTGCGAACCTGGAAGGCTTCAAAACTTGAAGCTACTTCGATTGTGACCCACAGCAAGTAGAACGAAGGCTAGAGAGATGCAAGCGACGTCGGAGAAGACGGTGGCGGCGATGGAGCTCCGACTAATACCTGTGAATCAAAATATGGCCTTGTGGCCCTGTCAAACAAGTTCAAAAGCTTCATCATTGTCTGGCGAAGGTGCTGGTGGTTGAAATTAGGAGCGAGCATGAATGTGGAGGTGTGGTGAAGTCAGAGAGTGTGTGCATTGGTCGTGTTCGATGGGATGGTGGAGAGGTGAGTTTGTGAAATTTGAGGGGCTCAATGAGGGAGACGAAAGGAAGCTCATGGAGGTGATGGCATTGTGTTTGGGGTTGGGAATGATGGGGTGACCATGCCAGAGGTGTGGCCGGAGTTGAGGAAGACAACGGGGGAGTGTGTGGTTGTGCTGTCAAAAAGTGAGTGAAAAGGGTGCGAACATGATTTAAAGAAGGAGAGGAAGAGGGAGAAGAGACATAGGAAGAGAGAAGAGGGCAGAGTCATCTGGCGTTGATTGGATAGAGTTGGAGAAGATGAGGAGTACGACGCGGTGTTGACGAGGACATAGGGGTGGAGAGCGACAGAACTTTGGTAGGTCGTAGTCGCAAAGAAGGGAGGATGTTGGGGCAGTCAATTTGATCGTTGGCTAGCCGGATGAAGGAGTTGGAGAGGCTCACCGGATCTGTGGAAACAATGACCAAAGAAGGTGAAGGAGGGTTGTTCCTAGTCGTTTCTTGGCTCATGTGGGAGTTGGGATCATAGGGGTGTTTATATAGATGAGGGTTTTGGGCTTCAATTACCTAGAAACCACAAATCGGAACTGCTCTTTTGGAAATAAGGTTCTTGATTTCTTGGATCTTGCTGGAGCTCTGTGATCTATATGGGAGCACGAGATTAGGTTCTTCGTGAAGAGAATCTCCTTAGGATTAATCCTTCCAAGTTTGGAAGGACTTAGTAGCGAATTGAGGGAGAAATCGACGATTGAAGTCGGCTGCTATGGGTTGGTAAGATGTTGTTCACACACATGGCAGCAAGGACCCATTTGCAAAAAATGATGACAAAGTGCGGGACTAATTTGCAATAAAATTAAAACTTAGGGGTTTAAATTATAGAATCAGAGTTTTCAAGGGCTAAAATGAAAACTAGGTCAAGATGGACTCTGATTGGACACAAATATTGGTGTTAACCTAATTTGGACCCAAAGAATCTAATGGTGAACTTGGGTTTGAGTTTTGATCATGTTTGACTAAGTAAATTGTAGAGAAACTCAAATTAGGGTAAATTCCCATCTGAAACTCTATTCTACGTCAAAATGGGTTTAGATGGTCAAGCCAGGGATACCAAACCTCTTAGAATGTTCTTATATGAATTTTAGAAGGGTTAGATTAATTTTATCCAGACCAAAATGATGCGAAGAATGCGCGATTTGTAATTAGGCTTTTTTTATCGTTGTAATGTGCAAATCCGATCACTTTTAAAATTTATAAATCGAGTACTTGGGAAAGTATTCGGGTTGTCCCAATGGAGGTAGGAATGCACTTTAAAACACTCTTGCTTGAATATGGAAATCAACTTTCTTTTTAGGTTTTTGGATGTAAGAATTTTTTTGTTTTGAAATAACAGGAAACTACAGAATTGTAAGCGAGAAATAGCTACGCCTAACTTTCTAATGCTAACACCTAGGTGATAGAAGTAACCCCTCTCTAAGCTCATCCTAGGTACATGGAGACCTAGGTGATGAGGTGTGGCTCATCATAGCTAAAATGCCCAAATTAAGCTAGAAACTAGGTTAAACACTAATGAATTAACACATGAAAAGGGTTAAGTGTGGGAAATAGTGAAAATGGCCTAAAACATCAATTTTGTGTTAAAAAGGAAAAATTAGGTCATTAAATGAGATACTCTATTGATTAATATAAACTAATAATCCATTTACGAATTGAATAAACATTTGAGTTCAAAACTGCAAATCAAAAGTAAAATTAACTTCCTTAATGTTCAATTAAGCTTAAATAGAAACTTGGTTGCATTTGAACATCACTAGGACCTTGCATTAGTAGTTTTACATGTAAGTCCTTAAGTCATATACATAAGATTCATATAAAAACCTCCAAGGATTGATTTAATAGCCGACAAGGACCTATTTGAAAATCCTAGGGATGGCTCTACAAAACCTCTTAGCCACTTATGGGCTTTGCTGCTATTGTTCTACCCCTTCCCCCATAAGGGCTTCCATACAAAAACTCCAACACACCTACTGTGTCGCTTCCACTATAGCACCCGTTGAACACAAGAAATCCTAGTCGTTCGCTCCTTGATCTCTCGATCTTGTGGCTCAGATCCATTCAAAGCTTCACGTGCTTCGGTGCATGCAGTCACCTCTTACCCCAGATCCCATCTAACAACTCCAATTTGGATTAGAACTTCATGCGTGCTCTTCTTCTCATCCTAGCTACCCATACCCTAGGTGCTCAATCGCACCTCTGCGGTTAGCACAATCAGTACCTTGCCTACTTAAGAAGCTCCCTGAGATCGCGTGCATGCCTAACCAACTCCCTCCCCTTAAGTGGTTCCTTTTATCCACCCTCCAGTTCTCCTTCCTCCATCAACTACGCTTGTGACAGGGGTGCATGTATCCCTCAATTTCTTCACTACAGCAACCCGCTGTGGATCCAGGGATTCCATTCCTCGCTGGAGTCCTCCTCATCTCCCTTCATCACTGTAGTTACTAGCTACAACCCAGGCATCCCATTCCTCCTTTAGAATAGCATTTATTTGCTTTCTAGAGTAATTTAAAGTAGTGATTAGTAATAGTTAGAGTAATTTAGGAGTAGATCATATGTTAGAGATCAATTTTCAGAGATGGATTAGTTTAGTTAGGAGTAGATTAGTATAGATCCACTCCACCCTCTCTGATCAATTCAGAGAAGAGAGGTGTTTTTCCATCGCCATTTCAATGCACACAGCTCTCTCTTCACTTCACAAATCACTTCTAATTTTTCCTTGCAATTTTATTCATAATCCACCCATACATCAAGGTCAAATTCAAATCTGAAGCCTTGTCTTCTAGATCTAAATTTGCACCTAAAAACCCACTTGGGGGGTCTCCCACTCACTCCATAAGTTCACAAAGTTCCCCCGTTCTGATTTAATTATCTCAAATTGCTTGATTTGAAACTCATTTGGTGCTCAATGGATTCAATCGAGTTTTTTGAGGTTTCTAAGTGGTTAATTAAGTGTCATGCAATGAATCCAATGTTTTAGATTTGGTTTTTAATTTGTTGATGAGCATGCACTTAATTTAAGTGTCATTTGGAGAGTTTGCCCAAGGAAAATCAGTAAAACTAATTTGAGGTCAAACAAGGACCCAATTGATTCTAAGTTAATCACTAGATCATGTTGAACACCAATCAATGGTGTTTAAGCAGATCAGATGATTAATCACATATCAAATAACATTAAATAGCCCAAATCAGGGCAACATGGCTTTTTGACATTTACACAATCCAGTCTAGAAATTTTGTTCATAAATGCAATTTCAAATCCTCAATTATGATTTTAAAAAAGGATTTTGGGCAGATTTGCCAGATATGTTTTTTGTGGATTTCATGTACCCCTGATCAGATCTTCTTAGGTCTGATCTAGGTTGGTTTTCAGAAAACAAAGTAGTATCCATTGCTGCTAAGATGCAAACTTGATTTGATTTGGTTTAAGACGTCTGCCAGCTGCTTCATCGTCTGATTTCAATTGACTGCAACAGTTATAACCTTGAGCAGCAACCAAATGGCTGCAGCTGCAGTAGATCAGATATCAGATCAGCTACATGTAGCAGCCACTGTGTGGCTGTTCAAGGTGTCTAAACTGGGACTTCTGGTTGGGTTTTTGAAGTTTAAATGGAGCTGACTTTTGGTTGTGTTTTGAGTATTTTGAGAGGCTGACCTATTTTGTAGTGTTAGAATTATTGTAACAAGCATTCATGTAATGAATTTGGATTTTGACTTAACTTGAATTACTTGTAATCTTGTTTAACATCCATTGTCAACTAATCTTTTAATGAAACAGATTCAAAATTCAAATTTAACTGCCCAAACTTGTGTATTATAATATGCTTGGTGTTTCTGAATGTTTAGACATCTCTTCCAGCCACTAGAAAGCATTTGAGGGTCTTAGGTTCTTTTTGAAAAACTCTCTAAAGACCCTAATTTGTTGAACTTTGTAAATAAATAAAAATCTTAAAAAAATTTTAAAAAAATAAAATAAACTTGTCTTGGTCAAGATTAGGTATATTTTTAAGTGTATGCCAGGTTTCAAGGCATTCTGAACCCCTGTCTTGGTAGAACATACCAGCCAATGGTTCAGTATATCTTGAAACTTAATAAAGACATAAACATCAAAAACACCAAAAATATTTTGATGGGAACACCATCATGAGTCCTAACTAGCTCATTTTGACCCATAAAAGAGAACAAAAGCTCCTACATAACCAACTGGAGGTCCTAACTCCATGAATAACCATTCTGAGAGAAAAGCAAGAAACAAGGGGTAAAACTGCAATTTTACCCCTGAAGTACAACAATAGGATTTCTCATGGGCTAAACATAGGTCAAATGGTCTTAACAAAATAAAAAGTGGGTTGGTTCAAATAAAAAAGGGTTCATGTGAGTTCTGGAAATTAAATGACTTGTTGTAACCCTAATACAGACCTACTTGATTTAACAAGGTTCTGGTCAGGATAAAATTCACCTAAACCCTCTAAAAGTCATGGAAAAATATTTTCTAGGGTTTAGAACGTACAATTTGGCCCTTGGAACGTATTTTGACCTAAATTGGGGTTTCAGTCAAATATTTACCCTAAATTGAGTTTTTATGTAAATTGCCAAGTCAAAAGTAGTCAAACCTAAACTCCAACTTCACCATTGGATTCCTTAGATCCAAATTAGGTTTATACCAAAATTTGGACCTAAGGGGAATTCATCTTGACCTACTTTTTGAATAGGTCCAGCCCAATTACATTTCTACCCCTATCTTTTGAAAACTTCTGCAAAAACCCCCCTATCTTTATCTTCATTCTTTGCAATTAGGTTCCTCCACCATTATAGTAGAGGGAATCATACTCCGGCGAGGTTTTGAGGGAAAGATCTCTTTGATTTCTCAGAGAATCCCCTTCAAAATTGAAAGGGAGATTCTCTAAGAAATCTCCTCTAGTTTGAACACAATCAGAGGCCCTACTTGGCACCCAATCTCTCATGCAAATGCATGAGAGATTCGAGTCTACTTCAACCTTCCATCTCCGGTGAGCCTGCCATGCTTGGAAGCTTGGCTTCCTAGCACAAATCCTCCCTCCAGGGCCTATAAAAGTAGACCCAAGCCACCCTGCATCTCCTAAGCTTGAAATTGGCTAGAGAATCCCTCACTTTCATCTCTTCCCCCTTCGGCCAGTGGCTCGGCAAGCTTCGACGACCTCCCTCTCTTTCCCTCGTCACCCAGCCACAATACCAATGGCAGGGTTCTCTTCCTCCTATTCGTCCGCATCGTGCCGCACCCGTCGACGCCTCTACAACCCCTTCGTCGTCGCCGCCTTTCCCCCACTAAGTGTTTCATCTCCGACGACAGCAATATGAGCTGGCCGCCATCTCTTCCTCCTCCTTCATCTATCTACATCCATCTAAGTCCTCTCTCTTTTCTAATCATTTCTCCCTCTTTATTCTTAAAATCACGCATCGACGCACGCAACCACCATCACCTTCATCTCTGGCCAGACCTCCGGCGAGGCATCCCTGCTGCTCAACACCTCCATCAGCCTCGCCAACCACCCCATAAACATCGCAACACTTCACTGATCCTAAACCCTCACTCTACTCATCGTGCCACACCCCCAGAACACCCCCCAAATATACCCACTTTCACGCACACAAGGTGCCCTAGGCACGCACACTCCGACCACCCCACGCCATGCCGACCCTGACACTACGTTCGCCGTGTCTTGGGAAAGCTATCTAAGTTTTCTGACTAGACTACGAGGCCATTTTTGTGGTTGACAGGTTTGGAGTCCCTGCTGCCATTGACGCACGCAAGCTACTAGCTTGCAAGCTCGTTCCAGGTCTCCTCGCTCCAGGCTAAGAGTCCCAGGGTGTGCGGACTTCTCTCGCGCACAACTCTAGCTAATCAATTGGCACTAATGACTGAAGTAGCTGCTGCAATCAAGGGAAGCCTCCTACTGCAAATGCACGCGAAGGAAGGTGGGACATCTAGTCCCACCTCAGAACCTGTCGAGCGGGTGCAGCAGAATAAATTGAAAAACTGAAGTAGGCTTATCGCCTCCTAACCACGGGGTGAGGTCCCACTCACATTCTCATCGCCTCATCTGTGACTCGATCCCTGAGGACCTGGCTTGACCCGTATACCTGACCTGCACTCCTCACCCACCACCGCACGCCAGTGGGTCTAGTCCTGGGCACGTACCCGACCCGATTACCAGAGAAGAGGCTCTAGGAGAGCGAGCCTAAGAGAGAAAGAGGAAGAGAGATCGCAGGGGCGGGTAGGGGTAGGTTTTGCTCTCACAGAAAAGAGAAGAAGAAGAAGCCAAGGAAGAAGAGGGCAGAGGCTAGAGAAGCTAAGGGAAGAGATGACAAGGACTTAAGAGGAAGAAGATGAAGGCTGAAGGGCTGAAGAAAGAGAAAGAGAAGGAGCTGAAGGGCTGAAGAAAGAGAAAGAGAAGGAACTGAAGGCAGAAGAAAAAGGAGTCGCCAGAGAAAGAAGAAGAAGAAGAAAGAGAATGAGCCAAAGGCCAGAGAAGCTAAAGGCAGAAAGAAGGCTAAGGCACGGAAAGAATAGTGAAGAAAAGAAGAAGAAGGAGGAAATCCAGCCAGAGACAAAGATCAGAGAAGAGAAAAAGAGAAGAAAAGTACAACACTGTAGCAGCCATATTTAAGACATATGATTCACAAAATCAGATGTCCATGTTTCGTGCTTTCTTTATATGCATTGACATTCTGTGTTTTTGCACTATAACTATGATTTTCATTGCATATTATATTCAATTTTAAAGTTGTACTCTTGATTTTTAAATCCCAATTTTCTTCATGTGTTTGACCTCGGACTTAAAAATTAAATAATAAAATCTATTTATTTTCGAGCGATTTCAACTATACTACGACGCATCGATTTTAAAACATTGATCTCATTTGATAAACACATTTCCTCTCTCATCTCACTCTTTCTCTCTCATCCCTTATCCTTACTACATCTATAACTCATAAAAATCAGAAAAACCCTAAAAGCCCCTAAAAATACCATGTATAATATGTATATACTTGCATATACTAATTAAATCTAAGTTATAAGTAGATATTGTATAATATGTGTAAAATATCTATAAATAACTTATATATGTACTCTATATAGTAAAATAAGTATTTAGGATAACTTAATGTATATATAAATTTATTGTAGCATTTTATATTAATTTATATAACATAATTGTAAAATAACTAAGTAATTATATAAACATATTTATATGTACATATCTACACCCCATACTGTACATACATATTTATGTATATAATATAAATATTATAACAACTGTAATATAATTTAATTATATATACAGTAAATAATTAATTTATTGAGTTAAATAGGTAATTTATTAAGTTAAAATAAAATAAATTAGTAAATTAAGTTAATACTGAGATAACTTATAGTGTATACTTGTACTAGATTATAATAAGTATTTTCAACTTATTTATACCATATTTGTAATGTATTTTAGTATTTATAGTTTATTTATAACTATAACTAACTAAAAAATGAATTTAAATCTAAATAAATTAAAATAAAGCTTATAAAATACCACAAAAATATGTAGTAAATAATTTATTATGTATATTAGTACTATATTAAGTCAATTGTACAATTAATTAACTAATTTATACTGTAATTAGCGAATTAAACCTTAATTTAATGTGTATAAACTGTAAACTTTAGCTAATTTAATTATATAATAAACTAACTTATTTATGTAAAGTAACTACATAATTATGTAGTCCTATGTAAGGGTTTTAAAATCCCATAATTTAATTTTTATTTATAATAAATTTTGGCCCTCGAAGATTACACATCAGAACACATTGCGCGCGGGCAACAACGCCTGAGGGGTGCTTCAGATAGCGTCATACCGGAAACTAGCGACCTCACACATGGCCATATTAAGAATTTATGTTGTGGTCTACCTAGTCGTCAGGCACCAGGCACCCACATACACATTACCCATTTCCTCTATCCCTCTGAACATGATTGGAGCATTTGAGTGTGGTGTGCAGTAAGTGGGTCGGGGGCCGTGCACTGTGCATGGGCTTGTGTGGGTCCAGTAACGAGCCATAAACTGGATGAAAATGCACCTAATGAAAACTAGGGTGGCCCTAGTAAAGGTCTGGTCCCACCTAGAAATGGGTGCTATGTATCCCACGAAAAGGCCACCCTCCCACTAAAAGCCAATTTTTGAACCAGTTGAGAGATTGAACCAAGCCGATTTGAACCGGTTGAGAGAAGAGGAGAGCAGAGGCTGAAATCGGCTAAGTGTTGTGCTTGTGCCCTAGTGTGTACTCTGTGTGTGTGTGTTATTCTCTGTGAGTTGAGTGCGTAAGCTGTGTAATGCCTTAGAGTGGTGTAAGTTGAGTGTCTGTGTGTTATGTGCGTGAGTGTGTGTATATGTGTCAGTGAGTATATATATGTATATATCTATGTAAGTATATAATATATAATGAATACGTACATAAATAATACAATATAATGTATACTATAATATTATAGATATAGTGTATATAGATTAGTATAATTGTTTGAGCTCTTATATGATATATATAACACTAAGGGCTTTAGTGACGAATACAACTGTCACTATATATATGTATGTTAGTATAAGTAGTTTTAGTCTTAGCTAGTGTAAATATGTTACTAAGGTTACACCTACGTTTATATATGTCACTGTAAATAGCTATATATGTCAGTAAAGATAAGTATTTTTCCTTAGGGTTTACGGTTTAGGATATTTTACTGAGGTTTTAGCGACAGTTATGTATGTTACTATATATACATTATATTTTATTGTAGATATTAGTATGTTATAATTAGTTATTATAGTAAGTATATTAACTATTTTTGTACCTATACTTAGGTATTAACTATATTAGTTGTAAATAACTAACATAGAGTAGTTGTACATAGTTTTTTTAATGCTTGTGTGTGTACATTTGTTTCCAAGCATTGTAATGTGTTCTTTTGTACATAACTAACCAAATTCTTTTATTCATTCATTAATTCATTCATTTTTTGTAAATAAAATCAACATTTTTGGAATAAAAGAATGTTTTTGGACTTAGAGAGTGATGCATATCAATAAATGCCTCCCAGTGAATGATCTAGAATAAACCAAAAAAAATTAACTATATAAATAAAATTGACTCGACAACGATTTGTATTTGTGACATATACTACAACAACGACATTTAAAACCCTTTTTAGTACGAACCAATCGTCGACGCATCATATATTTTGGCACCGTTGCCGGAGATAAAAACCCATCAACAGTGCTTTATTGTGATAGTTTGACAAATGTCATAGAAAGTCGATCATATTTTTGACACCATTGCCGAGGAGGCAACTCTATTCGCAAAAATTATTCTTTTATTCTTCACTTGTAAATATTTTTGGTTTTGTTTGTAAATAATTATTCTTTCATTCAAATTCTTTGTTGTATATGGATTCTTTTATTCATTTTATTCTTTGATTTGTTTTGTATATAATTTTCTTACTAATCATTTGTTGTTTTTGCAGCACTTGAGGAGTAGGAGTAGTGACTTCTTCCGAGTGGACTTCTTCCTGGCGGATTCGCTGTGATTCAAACTCAACTTCCCGGAGGAGTTTTTCCACGGAGTTGCTGATGTGTATACATCTAAATAGCCAAAAATATCTATTAATGCATATTCTTAGTGTCATACATTGTAAATATTGCATAACATGCATAATTATGCATTTAGGTCAAATTGTATAAATTGTATAGTAATTGTCCCCTTTTATGGCTAGGGACAAGGCGACTTTTAATCGGGGCCTCGGATTGAAGATCCTACCGTACGGATCTGATCAGGGAGACGATTGGAGTTCAACGACTCCAATATCGCCCTAATCGAACATCCGTAGCGCCAGATCTAGTCCGAGGAAGCTTAGAGATCAAGGGCCAAGATGGTGCCAAACCACACTTTAGACGACAAATCCGACTGCATGGATGGGTTTGGATCGATGATCGCAACCTAATGGCGTGAAAATAGGCTCAATCCGACATTCGAGGCATCTTCTACACGTCACAGAAGATGGACGGCCATGATGGCGCCATGTGGCACCATCACAGCTGCCTAAATCGATCGCAGCACCGATCCCCATCCTCTGATGGAGGGGGTGAGGCAAGATCTATGCTGTTGGATCTTGATCCAACGGCCGTGAGCGCACGCTCTTAAAACATAAGCGCGACAAAGTGGAGGCACTAGCGCAATGGTCGAGCGGTGTTGCGCAAGCACGGGGCGCGTGTTCGACTCGCGAAATGCGGTGCGCGTGTGTTTAATCTCGACCGCGCAATCAGCTACAGATGACCCAGATCACCCGATCGGGTGCACACGCGATCAGATGCACCACCTCACGCCCGATCGCACGCGTAGGCGGCGCAGCTGAAGTGAGCGAGGAGCAATCTGAGCCATCCGATCTCGCGATCAGACGACTGAGATTTCGAGGATGTAGACGAGCATTAAGCACGTGACAGGCAAAGAGGCTGGCGTACTCGCAAGGCTACAGCGACGTGGGGTCTTTAGTGATGCTTAAATCCATCACTAAAGATCCCCTCATTTAATGTTTTAACGATGTAATGATCAAATTGCCCCCTATCCTTGCAACTATAAAAGGAGACTGCTACCCTACGAAATTCTCATCCCTTCATCTCTCTCCCTCTCCAAAGCTCAAGAGAGGCTTGTCCCACACCCGGGATGCTATTCTAGAGCCAAATCCAATTTTCTCGCCCCCGTTCCGGAAGTGGATCCGCGACGACGACAACGTGCCACCTCGTTCTCACTTCTTCCTACTTCATCTTCCTTCCCGCTCCGTCCTCCATCTTCCAGGCATCGCTCCGTCTGGCTCCTCCTCCAAGCATTCGTCGAGGAGGATAACATCTCTCTCCCTTCTTTTTAATCGCTTTCTATAATAGAATTTCCCGCTTTCTAGCAGTAATCATTTCCCGCTTTGTAGTTGTAAAAACATTATTATTATATTAAGTGATTGTTCTCTCTCTCTATCTCTATCTCTCTCTCTTGTTTGTATCAATTCCATTGTAATTATCTCATTTTCAAAAAAAAATACAAAAAAAATATAGTCGCAAATTTTAGATCAACGTAGCCTCCCTGTGTTCAACCCAGAATTCTTAGAGTTTCGGTATAAATTTATCTGTTGATGGATTTCTTCTTAAATCGAACTACAACGATGGGTTTTTCAAATCCAACTTCGATCACGTAGTTTTCCGCTCTCAACATTTTGGCGTTGTTGCCGCTTTTCACGCACTTCATTATTTTCTAACCTGCTTTATTTCTCATCTATTATTTTGTAGGTACCTTCACAGGGATTCTTCAAGCGGTAGATCAGAGTAAAGTGCAGTTGAAGACAACTGTAAGTGCTCCCTATTCTTCCCCCTTGATAGATTTCATCTCACAACATTAATTCAAACTCCAATTAACCTAGTTGTTTGCATAAATCCTTAGGTTAGTTTGGTTGCTTGGATTTCCACTCACATTCATCTCACCCTCATATAAAAAAAATCAACAGAAAGATATTTCTTGTGGGGTAAATCAATATACACACTACATACACCCACATTCAAGGCACATAACCTAATTGATTTTTATCTACTCAACCGGATTCTGATATGTGGAACTGGTACACACAAATCAACATATAAAAGAGTAGAAATTAGTCTAGGTTAATCATTTTGTGTGCCTCACTCAGTGGTGCAATTTTGGCCAATTGTTTGAGTTGTTTGGGCTGCACCACTTAACCTAAAGTCAACTCACCAAGTAGCTTCCCCTTAGGGTTTTCAATTTGGGTCAATACTAAGCACTCCACTTTACTTTTGATTTCAAAAGGAAAAGGATCTTCACCCATGCTTGAAAATCTGGTTTACCTCGAAACTTGATTGAATTAACCTAATTCCAAATCCTAAAAGCTACTTAAGCAAGATTTAAACCTTAAAATCCACTCATCAAAAATAATCTTGCTTGAAAACCCTAGTTGTGCACGCACTCACACATACTTAATTGATCATTAAGGGCACAACCCATCTTAAGGGCCCACCACATTCCATAAGCACTACAATCCCAGGACTAAATAAAATCAAATAGACGTTGGCCTTAAGGACTGATTCACTCTTTGGGGCCCAGTCTGAGATTGTTTACAATTAACCTATTTGTACTAATCAATCTAATGTCTAGCTAGGAGAATAGCGTCAAACGACCGCGGCTGGGGGGTACACTAGGAATCAGAGGTGCAAGCCGAAGGAAGAACCTTCTCCCCAATCCCTCCTTCTAACTGGTTCGATTAATTGGACGCAAGTAGAGTAAATCATTTATAATCTTAAGATGGATTCTGAGAGTCTGTAGATCCTTAGGCTACCCCACTTAAGGACAGGCTAGTTTTGTTGTGCTACAGGGTTCTTATCCCCAGTCCTTCCGACCTCTTCCTAGTTTATGCTGGGAAGGAGGTCATTGAATCCCCAGTTGGAAGGACCACTAGAGTATTCTAGGAAGCGTCAATTGGATTTTGGCCAAATTGATCCCATGGCCGATTAACAACCTCCTCTACCTCAGAATCCACAAGAGGTATTTCAAAGGCAGTTGGAACAAATGCAGAGAATGCAAGAATTGTTCTAGAGAATGCAGGGTGCTCAGCCCTTGAAGGTTTTTTATGATCCTTCAAATTACGGGGAACATCCCCAGGTGTTAAGCCTGATCAAACATTTCCATGGGCTTGGCTCTAAAGACCCGTTTCAGCACTTGGAGGACTTGACCACTTTGGTCCAAACCACCAAGGCACGAAATGTGAATGAAGAGCAGATGATCATGAGGCTCTTTCCCCACTCTCTTAGGGATAAAGTCGCTCATTGGTACATGACCTTAGGCAGGCCAATTGCAGCATGGAATGATTTGAAATCGGCTTTTCTGAAGAAAATTTTCCCTATCAGACATACCGATGCTCTGAGAAGGGTGATTACTACCTTCACCCAGCAGTAGGGGGAGCAGTTTCATGTTTCCTAGGAATGATTCCAGGACTTATTGCGGAGGTGTCCATACCACGAGGTGCCGAAATGGCAACTTGTGCAGATCTTCTACCACGGGTTGACTGAGCAACTCAGAAATCACATGGATGCTTCTTGCGGAGGTAATTTTCTCAACAAAGATGTAGATAGCACGCATGATTTGTTTGAGGAGATGAGTGAAAATTTGATCAATCATGCCTCCATGGATACTTTTAACTGGTCCCAACAACCCAGATCGAATGCTAATGAAGTCCAAGACTCTCATTCATTCGATATGGAATTGATTTGCAATAAACTAGATAAGGTGGACTTGGTTACTAAAAGGATGGAGTGGATGGCTGGAAATTCAATGAACAATTCTCAATACACTCAATCCCAGAATTCGGGATTCCATTCGGCATGAGCTCCTTCTAGACGGGAGTTTGTGAATCAACTTGATGCGGCTCAACCTGTGAGCCAGCAATATTCGGAACCCCACGGGTTCCAAACTGGAACCTTTGATCCCAGTTTTTCTAATCCCTCCCTTTTTTTCTCTCCATCTTCACCCTATGAGGATGTGTATGCTGTACAGGAGAACGTTAGGTCTAACCCTTACTCCAATGCTTATAATCTGAGTTGGAGGAACCACCCTAACTTCACTTGGAAAAACCCGAGGCAGCAGACCCAATTCCAACCTAGCAACTATGCTCCACAAAGACCAATGGGTCAGGGTCATGTTTACACCACAAGTCAATCAGCCAGCTTGGAATGCCCGTCAACCTGTAGGGCAAGCTGATCTGAATTAACATATGCTAGAAATGCAAGGATCTATGCTCCAGCTCATGCAGGAAATGAAAACCTAGCTGGACAACTTGCAAATCGGGTTCATTGCTAATTCTCGTCAACCTGAATCTCTACCATCTCAACCCATACCCAACCTGTGTAATATCCAGAATCTAGGCAATCAAGCCCAAGGGTACAAGAATCAGAGGGACCCGCATGCACATGCTCAGGTGGTTGAGCAAGGCCCTTCCTCTTCTTCTTCAAATCAAAGGTTTCTGGCTAATGAAGCCCCTTCAATCTTTCCTAACCCTCCCCAAGACCCAAACCTATATGTATCTGCTAATTCAGTTACATTGAGGAGTGGAAAACAAACTCAGGATCCACAATTGCACTGCTCTGATTTATTAAATCCTGGAGAGCCTGAAGAGAGAAAGGATAACTCTGAAGAGGAAATCAAGGCGCAGGAACCTGATTCTGAAGATCCGACTCATGTTCCTTTTCTTGAGGCCTTGATTAAACCTAGGAAGAAGAAGCCTATTGATAGTAATGAGGAGATCTTGAATATATTCAAGAATGTCGAGATCAATATCCCACTCCTTGACGCTATCAAACACATACCGGCCTACGTTAAATTTTTAAAGGATTTATGCACACAGAAGCGTAAGTCAAGGGAATCTATTCCGAGGAAGGTGGTACTCTCCGAGCAAGCTAGTTCTGTTATCCTACATCACCTTCCTCAGAAAAAGAGAGATCCAGGTGCTCCTTTGATTTCTTGTGTCATCAGAGATTACACTTTTGATACAGCACTTCTGGATCTAGGTGCATCTATTAACCTAATTCTGACTTCTCTTTACGAGAAGTTTGGATTAGGTGAACTTCGGCCGACTTCAGTAACGCTGCAGTTAGCAGACCGTTCTGTCACAAATCCGCGAGGCATTATTGAAGATGTTATTGTTAAGGTTAAGGATTTCTATTTTCCTATAGATTTCCTTGTCCTTGACATGGATGTACCTGAAAATCTAAAGAACACACCCATCATTCTGGGGCATTCGTTCCTAGCTACTACTAAGGCCAATATCAACTATGAGAGCGGTAGCATGGAAATCGCCTTTGGAGATCAGAAATTGAAATTGGATATTTTTAAGGCAATTAACAAATTCGAGGATTATGGACTTATAGAGGAACTTGAGGAAGACAGTTTAAATATTGAAACATGTATGACGGTTTCTACAATTGAAAGTTCCTCCTGTTGTGATGGATCTGACCTGCAACCCTCTATGGCGAACTCGCCACATTCTGAAGAGGTTATTGATTTTATTCACTTTCAACCTCTTCCTCTTGATGAATCTTCTTCAGCATCATCTTTACCCTCAATCCAAAACCCACCCCAGCTCGAACTGAAACCATTGCCTAAGTTTTGAAATAATAGTTTTTGGGACCTCAAAAGATGCTCCCTGTGATTATCAGTGCTAGATTAACTATGGAGCAGGAGATTAAACTCATCAAGGTCCTAAAGGAACACAAGGAGGCAATTGGTTAGACCATTCATGACCATAGGGGGATCGAGCCATCTTACTGCAATCATAGAATATTCTTGGAAGATGGATCCCGCCCTTCTCGTCAAATGCAAAGGAGATTAAACCTTGATATGCGAGAAGTGGTCAAGAAGGAAATTATCAAGTGGCTTGATGCAGGAATCATTTATCCAATCTCTGATAGTCCTTGGGTAAGTCCCATAGAAATTGTTCCCAAGAAAACCAGGATTACCATTGTGACTAACGAGAAAGGAGAATCTATCACAACTCGTTCAGCTTCCTCTTGGAGGGTTTGTATTGATTACAGGAAGCTGAATACAGCCACGAAAAAGGATCATTTTCCTTTGCCCTTTATCGATCAAATCCTTGAAAGACTAGCTAAGCAGAAGTACTTATGTTTCCTAGATGATTACTCAAGATATAATCAAGTCCCTATCCATCCCGAGGATCAGGAAAAAATGACTTTCACCTGTCCCTACGAAACCTTTGCTTTTCGTAGGATGCCATTCGGCTTATGCAATGCACCCATGACTTTTCAAAGGTGTATGCTAGCCATATTCTATGACATGGTTGGAGAGTTTATGGAAGTCTTCATGGATGATTTCTCTATTTTGGGAGAATCATTTGATTCTTGGTTGACTAATCTTAAAATGATTATTAAAAGATGCATCAAAACAAGGCTAGTCCTTAGCTGGGAAAAGAGTCATTTCATGACACAAGAAGGCATCGTCTTGAGTCATATAATCTCCGAACTGGGAATCGAAGTTAACAAAGCTAAGGTTGATGCTATCTCTAAACTTCCTCCTCCCACATCTGTCAAACAAATTTGATCATTTCTGGGTCATGTGGGATTCTATAGGAGGTTCATCAAAGACTTTTCTAAGGTTGCTCGCCCTCTGAGCAATCTTCTCGCCAAAGATACACCACTTGATTTCAACGAATCATGCCATAAGGCATTTGATTTTCTTAAAACGGTAGTCACTTGTGCTCTGGTGTTGCCACCACTGATTTGGACAGCCCCATTCGAGATCATGACCGACGCCTCTGATTACGCAGTTGGGGCTATTTTGGGTTAGATGATCGACAGGAAGCCCTCTGTCTTCTACTACGCTAGTAAAACTCTGGACAAGACCCAGAAGAATTACAATGTTACTAATAAGGAATTACTAGCTGTAGTATTTACTTTGGAGAAATTCAGGGCTTATCTCTTAGGGTCTCACGTCATAATATATACTGACCACTTGGCCTGGAGACATCTCTTGGCCAAAAAGGATGCCAAACCCCAGGTTATTCGATGGATTCTTCTACTTCAAGAATTTGATCTTGAAATCAAAGATAAATTCAGAGTACAGAATGTGGTGGTGGATCATCTTTCGAGACTTCTGAGTGATTCTTCTCGTCTGGATATTTCAATTATTGATACTTTTCTGGACGAGACTATCTTTACAGTATCAAGTGTCCAAACCCTGTGGTTTGCTGACATTGTAAATTATTTGGCCATTGGTCAAATCCCTCAGGATTAGACCAAGCAACAACAAGATAAACTCAAATATGAGGCCAGATATTACTTCCAGGAGGACCCTGAACTGTATCGCATCGGCTCTGATCAGATTATTCGTCGATGTGTTCCAAAGAATGATTCAAAAGTATACTCAAATTCTGCCATGCATCTGCATGTGGTGGACATTTCTCTGGGAAAAAGACGGCTGCAAAAATTTTGCAATATGGATTCTTTTAGCCATCTTTATTCAAGGATGCCCAATAATTCTCAAGATCATGCTCCCGATGTCAAGCACTTGGGGGCATAACCAAGAGAGACATGATGCCTCTAAACCCGATTCTTCCCATTGAAATCTTCGACGTTTGGGGCATCGATTTCATGAGACCCTTCCTCCCTTCATTTGGACACTAGTACATTCTCGTCACTGTGGATTACGTGTCCAACTGGATCGAGGCTATTCCCAACCGAACTAATGACCACAAGGTGGTCATCGATTTTGTCAAGAACATCTTCAGTCGGTTTGGGATTCCGAGGGCTATCACCAGCGATGGTGGTTCTCACTTTACTAATGCCCAGTTACGTAATTTATTGGCAAAATACAGGGTAAATCACATAATCTCCACACCTTACCATCCCCAGATGAATGGACAAGCCGAGATCTCCAATTAGGAGATCAAGAATATTCTTCAGAAGATTAGGCCTGATCGTAAAGACTGGACTCACAAGCTTGAGAATGCTCTTTGGGCCTACTGTACGGCATACAAAACGCCTATCAGCATGTCACCATTTCATCTGGTGTATGGAAAGGCATGCCATTTACCCGTAGAAATTAAACATAGGGCATTATGGGCAATCAAACAGTGTAATCTGGATTTGAGTTTAGCAGGAAAGACCAGGAAACTCCAACTGTCTGAGTTGGAGGAGCTTAGAAACGACGCATACGAGAATGCCAAGATCTACAAGGCTCGAACCAAAGCTCATCATGACCAATTGATATCCTGCAAGAGCTTTGAGCCGAACCAAAAGGTCAGGCTCTTTGATTCTCGACTTAAGCTCTTTCCTGGCAAACTTAGGTCAAAATAGAACGACTCGTTCAACATCTATCAGATTTTTCCAAATGGGGCCATTCAAATTTCTGACCCAAAATCAAGTAATTCATTTAAGTCAACGGTCAATGTCTGAAGCCTTTTATTGACCGTATTGTTCCAGAACCCATCTCAGACACGGTTGCTCTCATCATGTTGTGATTTCTTTGGCTGGACTTCGCCTAGCTGATGGCATTAAACTTAGCAGTTGTACAATCTGACTCAGAGCTGACCCAAGCATCATATTCAGGTGATATCTTCTACATTCTACCCTTCCTTTCATGTCTTTTATTCTCAATATAGACATTGCATCAGCTAGGCATGGGGGGGTGGATTCATTTCTGAATCATTTTGTCAGCTCTATGAATTCTTATAAATTCTACTTGTTTTCTTATATATATATATATAATTGGATTAGGAAAGAATACTTGGGCATTAGGACTTTTCAATCTTAGGAGATATTACAGTAGGATCTGAACACTAAGACCTTTCAGGTCTTTGGGCTCAATCAGCTCGAGTATCCACTAAAATGTGAATATGTTTATCGAGTCCTCGCCATCCTGAATTCCATTTCAATTTTATTAAATAAGTTTAGGTGATAAGTACACGACTTATCAACTTGCCCTCTAATTTGAGGGAACTTTAAGTCTAAGCATCTACACACTATTCGCACTGACTCATTGTTCAGTGATTTTAATAGAAATTGGGTAGCTAATGAACCTTCTAGGGTGGTATGGCTAGAAAGTTATCATGGGTAACAGCCCATAGGTAGGTTGTCTAGAGCCCAGCCACTGGACCATTCTTTTCCTACTACCTTTAAGTAAATCTTAGACCAGGGAAGCCACCTACTTAAAAAAAAGAAAAAGAAAGTCCAAAAAGAAAAAAAAACAAAAGAAAAGAAAAAGAAAAAAATAAGGAGAAAAGAAAAAAATAATAAGCCACACTTCACCGCACGAGTATGGCTGGCAAGTTATCGTAGGTAACAGCCCATTGGTAGGTTGTCCAGAACCTAGCTCAGGAAATGCATGTAAAATTCCTAAAACACTTAGAAAGAAGTGGAGAAGTAGAATAAGCCAGGGAGATATACACTAGATGCACCCTTGTGTTGACCCTATAAAAAAATAAAAGTAAGGAGAAAGCTACCAATCACATAGATACACCTTTAGGCAAAATTCTTTTTAAGGTCACCTAAGGGTGTAGAAACTCGAAGTCCGTTCTGATTACCCATCAATGAGTCTATCACATTCACAAAAAGGTGCTTAGAACTTAGGGTTTTCATCAAGTCTGGTGGGTTGAGTGGCTGTAGAAAGCCACTCTGTAACCCTAAACTCAAAAATCCAAAAATATTAGAAAAGAAGAAAAAGGAGAAAAAGAGATCTTTCTTTGAATAAGGCAAGGACATGAGGCGGTCTGCATTTTAGCAGATACCTGGGCACTATTGTGTCTTTGAAAGTTCAGGTCCTAAGTAAAAATTTCTTAATGTTGAAAATTACTTTTGCCCAAGTAATCCAACCCTAATTCTTTTATAAATAGAATGTAGTTTTTGCTAGGGACTAGCAAAAGATAGGCATGGGGGTGTGATGTGCATACATCTAAATAGCCAAAAATGTCTATTAATGCATTTTCTTAGTGTCATATTAGCATCATACATTGCAAATATTACATAACATGCAAAATCATTAATTTAGGTCAACTTGTATAAATTATATAGTAATTGTCTCATTTTATGGCCAGGGACAGGGCGAATTTTACTCGGGGCCTTGGATTGAAGATCCAACCGTACAGATCTGATCAAGGCGACGATTAGAGTTCAACGACTCCAAGATCGCCCTGATCGGACATCCGTAGCACCAAATATACTTCGAAGAAGCCTAGAGATCAAAGGAAAAGATGGTGCCAAACCACACTTCAGATGACAAATCCGAACGCACGGATGGGTTTGGATCGATGATCGCAGCCTAACAATGCAAAAATCGGCTCAATCCGACATCCGTGGCACCTTCTACATGTCATAGAAGATGGACGGCCATGATGGCACCACGTGGTGCCATCACAGTCACCCAAATCGGCCGCAGCAGCCTCCCCATCCTTTGAAGGCACGGGCGAGGCGAGATCTACGTCGTTGGATCTTGATCGAATGGCCGTGAGCGTGCACGCCTAAAACGTAAGCGTGACAAAGAGGAGGTGCTAGCTCAACGGTCGAGCATCGTTGCGCAAGCGCGGGGTGCGCATTCGACTCACGATCTGTGGTGCGCACGCATTTCATCTCGATCGCACGATCGGTTGTGGATGGCCCAAATCACCCAATTGGGCGCACGCGTGATCAGACGCACCACCTCACGCCCGATCGCACGTGCAGGCGGCGCAGCTGAAGCAGGCGAGGAGCAATCTGAGTCGTCCGATCTCACAATCCGATGGCTGAGATTTCGACGACGTGGGTGAGAGTTAAGCACACGGCAGGCAAGTAGGCGGGTGTGCGTGCAAGGCTGCGACGACGTGGGGTCTTTAGTGACGCTTAAATCCATCACTAAAGACACCCTCATTTAATGTTTTAATTATGTGATGACCAAATTGCCCCCTATCCTTGCAACTATAAAAGAAGACCCCTACCCTACGAAATTCTTGTCCCTTCCTTCATCTCTCTCCCTCTCCAAAGCTCAAGAGAAGCCTGTCCCATACCCAGGATGCTATTTTAGAGCCACATCCAATTTTCTCACCCTGTTCTGGAAGTGGATCCCACAACGACGATGACGTGTTGCCTTGTTCCCACTTCTTCCTGCTTCATCCTCCTTCTTCCCACTCCATCATCCATCTTCTAGGTGTCGTTTCGTCTGGCTCGTCCTCCAAGCATGCGTCGAGGAGGATGACATCTCTCCCTTCTTGTAAACCGCTTTCTAGAATAGAATTTCCCGCTTTCTCGTTGTAATCATTTCCTGCTTTGTAGTTTTAAAAACATTATTATTATATCAAGTGATTGTTCTCTCTCTATCTCTCTCTCTCTTTCTCTCTCTTATTGTTTATATCAATTCCATTGTAATTATCTTATTTTCAAACAAAAATACAAAAAATATAATCGTGGATTTTAGATCGGCGTAGCCTCCCTGTGTTCAACCTGGAATTCTTATAGTTTCGGTATAAATTTATCTGTTGATGGATTTATTCGCAAATCGAACTACAATGACAGGTTTTTCAAATCCAACTTTGATCGTGTAGTTTTCCGCTCTCAACAGTTGCATTTCCCGCTTTATTAGATTAGTAGATAGGTAGCTTAGACTTAGGTATATTTCTTAGGATCATTTGTGTTAGGCATAAGTTGTGAGAGCCTGTTCTCACACATGTTGGTAATAACTTGGACTTTCTCTCTTTGGACTCTCTTTATCTCTCTCTACTCATCTCTAATCGACGCAGTTTTTCTGTATCACGATTTTCCGTATCGATTTCTTTTTCTTTTATTTTTGTTTGCTGCATACAAAAATCCAAAAAAATTATAAAATCAAAAATACAAAAATATATCATCCCTTATATAACAGTAGCATATTCTAAGCATCCATACTTAAGATCACATTTCCTGCTAGATTTTCATTACAAGTTAAATTGCATCAATTGTAGAATTGCTGGAGTCAGGTACGCATTTCTATCTTACTTAGCTCCTGCCATCCTTGCATTTGACTTAAACTTAAAAATTCCATCTTCTTCTTGAAAAGAAACTAGAAAGCGAGATGAGCTACATAAAATACACTTCTAATTACTTGAACTATTCAAAAGGAGACACCAAAACCTGTTTGAAACCCTGACTGTGCTTTTCATCGAATTCTGTTTATTGCTATCATGTACACACTACACGATCACTTAAGTTCACAATTACACGAGTTTCTATCTTACCTCCTTGTGCAACCACAGGATTTGGATTCGCATGCCAGTCTTATCCAAATTCCCAGCGGACTATAGAGGTCTACACTTCGCTAGGTTATCTTTAGGATGCGTATAATTATTCTGAAACATTTGTTTGTGTACTCTACTATTTTTCGTAGCAGAATCTAGGAAAAGAATTCGATTTATCTCGCTTGCTTGTTTGATTGGTCATTGATTGGTGAGATTGATTGGGATTTCTGATTTTATGATTGAGATTGAGATTTACCTTTCCTTGAGTTGTGACTATTTTCAAAAATTATTTTTCAAAAATCAACTTAATAGAAGATAGGAGATCCCAAAATCCTAAATTAGTACTTCCTTTAGGTGATGATGCCCAAGCTTCTACTTCTATGCCTTCCACATCAAATTCTATACCGCCTAGGCCTCAAACTCCCATTCACCACTCCATCCATCCTAAGGATGATCATGATTCTGCACAATTTGAGGATTTCGAAGAACTTCCTCCACATCTCTCTACATATCATCCTCCACCACCACCAACAAACCATAGGTTTCAACCTCCTCCATACCCTAACTTTCCTAACCAACCACCACCGGAGAGAGGTCCAATGCCTCATCTTCAACACCTATTTCAAACACAACTTTAGATGAGCACCCTAACCCAATAGGTGCAACAGCTTGCACAAGCTGTTAATTTCTTAGCAAATCCCCAACCTCAACCTAGAAATCCTCAAGCACCACCACAACCTCGTAGATGTTAACTACGGGATTACTATAATCCTGCAGTTGCACAACCTATGCCTGTGGTACGTTATCCCGATGGGCGTCATGCTGCTGAACTAAAGCCAAACATCATTGCACTTATACCTCACTTCCATGGTCTTGCTTCTGAGGACCCTTTTTAACATTTATAGGAGCTGAAAAACCTTGCTCAAACCTTGGGTTTGCAAGGTCATGATCAGCATACGCTTTTGATGAAAATGTTCTCCTTTTCATTGAAAGATAAGGTAGCCTTCTGGTTTAGAACACTTGCACGGACTACACCAATAGAAGACTGGGCTTCTTTGGAACATGAGTTCCTAAAGAAGTACTTTCCTATAGGTCGCACAAACACTTTAAGGTGTGCCATCACTACATTTACACAAAATTCTGGAGAATAGATGCACAAGGTTTGGGAGAGATTCCACGAGCTTCTTAGAAAATGTCCCCACCATGGTGTCCCACACTGGCAATAGGTCCAGATCTGCTATCATGGGCTCCGTGATTACACAAGGAATTTTGTTGATGCCACTTATGGAGGTAATTTTTTGTGTCAGGACAACGACTCAACTTCTGAGCTCTTCGAAGGCATGGCAAAAATTTCTATTAATAATGCTTCAATGAGTGTTTCTAATAGAATTCCCTCTCATTCCCATTCACATACGGGGGTACATGAAGCCTAATCCAGCTACAGAGATTTAGAAATTGTGGCTTGTCAGGTGGATAAGGTGGGCTTAATAGAGAAGAAAGTAGATGAAGTATGGAAATTCTTATTTAAACCTTCATCATCTTCTCAATCACCTGCACCTTACACTTCTTAGTTTCCCACATGGAGGGAAACTGTGAACAATCTATCTGTGACACAACCTGCACTATCAGATTATTCATTTCCATATCCTTCACCGGTTGGAGGAACCTTTGTTCCTCTTTACATTGAATTCCCTGCACATTCTGGAGCTTCAGAGGAGCTCCACGCCATTCACAATGACCCTTATTCACAAACCTATAACCCTGGATGGCATAATCATCTAAATTTCTCGTGGTTGGGAAATTCACGGAGACCTAACTATCAACAACCTTCTGTACCACCACTTCACAACCCAATCAGAGCACCACCTCCACAACCACATGGGTATCCACCGCGTGCCTACCAGCATCCCCAATCCAGGCCCACCCAATACTCTCAACCTTGGCCTATATGAGATGATCAATTGGGGAATATCATGAAAGCTCTCACTAACATGCAACAACAAAAATTGATATGCAGTAGAGATAGGATGCAGCACTAGCTGAGATGAGAGCCCAAATGCTTTGCTGCTAAGGTATGAGAGCCTCGCACTTTCCTCAACTTCTTGAGGACTAATCCGGATCTTAAAGAATACGTGAATGTTTAAGCCCTAAAACAAGCCCAAGAGGCCTAAGATTAGCAGTCATACTAATCTCCTTGTCTCTTTGCTTTCAAGACTTAATTTTTCTTTTGATTAGGTTTGGAACTTAAGTAGATTCCATAATTGATGAGGTGTGGCTCATCATAGCTAAAATGGCCAAATTAAGCTAGAAACTAGGCTAAACACTACTAAATTAACACAAAGAAAGGGTTAAATGTGAGAATTAACAGAAAAGACCTAAAACACCAAATTTATGTTACAAATGCAAAATTAGGTCATTTATTGAGATATTCTATTAATAAATATAAAATGATAATCCAATTGCAAATTAAACACACAAATGAGCTCAAAACTTCAAATCAAAAGTGAAATTAACTTCTAATATGTTCAATTAAGTTTCAAGAAAAACTTGCATTTATAGGGCTTTGCATTTAGAGATTCACATTTAGGTCCTTCATTCATAACATTTATTCACATTAGAAAACCTCCAAGGACCCATTTGTAGGTCACAAGGAATTGTTTGTATGATTTCAGGGACTGCTCTGATAGCATTCCTATCCACTTAAGGGTCCCCCTGTAAACTTCACAATGTTTTACTTAAGGGGCTCTCTTGTAATTCCACCAACACACCTGAGAGAACGGTGCACCTCTTGGTGCACTGTTCATCGATGAACACAAGCTTTCTTGGTCGTTGATTTTCCACATCCTCTCGATCTATGGCTCAAATGCAATCGAAGTTTCACTCAATTCATCGCGTGAGGTCACCACCTTGCCCAGATCCCATCTAACGGCCCATCTTCGATTTGGTTGTTCCCACTCCCCTCTCCTCTCTTCTTGACCATAGATGCTTTAAATGCCTAATCCTACCGTGTTGTGAGCACAATCACTCTCAGAGTTTACTTAAGCATTCCCTCAACTTGCGTGCAGACCTGGATCGCTCCTCCTCTTGAGTGATTCCTTTTGTCCACACCTGCAGCTTCCTCTCATCTCCAATTCCTTGGTCTGTGGTGGCAGCACCAACTTGCCTTCCTCCTTTCAATCGCCACTAACCTACCGGGTGGTGGACCTTAGACAACTTCGTCAGCTACTGGTCTTCTCCCCTTTCGTCATCATCAGCCGACCAGCGGGTGACCTTAGACAACTTTGTCCATTAAATAGATTTACATGCTTTCTAGGAGTAGAATTAGTATAGTTTTACTGCTTTCTAGTTAATTGTAGTTTAGTTGTTTTAATTTAGAGTAGATTAGAACTAGAATAGATGTTAGAAGTTCACGAATTTGATCATTAGTTAGGAGTAGTGTAGTGTAGAATTCGCACTTGCACCTTCTCTAATCAATTTAGATCAGAGGAGATGAATCCAATTCGTCCATTTGATCACTGATCTCCCCCTTCACATCACAAAGTCCATGTTCTAAATTTCCACGTGTTTTAATTCTCAATCCACCCACCCATTAGAGTCAAACCCTCATCTCATTGCTCTCTAGCTTTGAGATGTGGATTTGTGCTCAAAATCCATCTAAGGGTCTCCCATTCATCTCATATTTTCCACAAAGACCCCTGATCTGAATTTAAAATGGAATCGATATGCTTAATTGATTTTGAATTTGGATTTCAAGCAAGATCGTGAGATTTTGAATCAATTGAGTTTTGAATGGTTTTGATCAAGCGAATCGAGATATTTTTGTGTAATTGAGTACATGGCTATGAATCTGAGATGATGCTAGTGATGAATTTTTCCTCAGATGAGCCATGATCAGATTTTGCATGAATTGGGAATTTCATGGTTTTAAAGAGAATGGTAGAGCCAAGGAAAATCAATCTTGTTGATTTGAGGCTCTACCAAGAATTTTTATGTTGTTTTGAATTTGAAAATCTGATTTTTAACCTAAGGAATTGTCAATATTCCTTAAGGTTTTAGAGAATTGGGATTCAAGTTTACTGAATGTATTGGACTGATCTAAGACCCTCCTTCATGCTGTCTATAGCATTAGGAAGGTGTTAGATCAGGGTATTTTTCCTTATTTGAAGTGAGTATTGCTGTTGAGAATTTTTTGATGCAAAGTTTGACACTTCAATTTGGTTTTAATGTAATTTTTAGACCTTGTTAGAATTTTACAATGCTTAATGTTGTGTTTTGAATCCCAAATTAATACAGTAAAGTGTTGCATCAACAACTACATGTTCATGGGTGTTTCAACCCTAAATTTTGTACAAATTGGTGTTAATTGAAAATCATTCTCTAATCTTGGATGATACATATACTGAATTGCAAATTAGATCTACTGAATTGAGAAATGGCTGCATTAGTAGCCTTTGAAATATGTTTAAGATGTCTGGATTGAGCTATTGTTCATGCTGTAGCTGCTGCTACAACTGATGCAACTATTTTTCTATTGGCCGGATATGGTTTGGGTAGCAGCTGGGATTTGTTTATTTCAGATAGATAACATGTGTTTTAATTGTTGTATACCATGTGTGCAAGCTTTCATGTACTTTTAATGACTTTTAAATCCAATTTGTTTACTTGTAATATAAGTTTAAATGTCTTTGTCAGCTATAACATGTGTGAATTGCCCAAACTTAGGAAATTTGATGAAACGATGTTGAATTTCATGCTTATCTACCTGAGTACTTTCCACTTGATGTGTTGAGTCATTCTAAGTGTTTTCACTGCTATTCCAGGCATCAAACCACATTATAGTGCCTTAGGTTATCTTTGAAACACTCTTTAAGGCCTATAATGTGCTCACTTTGTAAATAAATAAAAATAGCACAAAAATTCCAACAAAATAAAATAAAGATGTAGTGAGTAATATTAAGTATATTTTTAAGTATATGGAAAGTTTGAAGCTCATCTGAACCTCCGGCTTAGTAAAATATATTAGTCGATGGTTCAGTATATCTTAAAAATTAATAAAAGAGCTAAATCTAAAAAGAGAAAATACAAAAACAACTGTATTTTTCTCGTCTCTCTCTTTCTTTCTCACCCCCTACCTCTATAAAACATATAAAACCCATAAAAATTAGAAAAAGTTGAAAAGCACCTAAAAATATTATGTATATTATGTATATACCTGTAGATATATGCTATATATTAAGCTATAAAGGTATATAATGTAAAAAGATGTATATAATGTGTACATATAAATTGAATATATATTCTATAGTATAAATTAATTATTTAGGATAAATTATTATATATATAAATTTATTATATAATTATCTATTAATTTAATTAACTTATATGTACTATAAGCCATATAAATTTATAAACACTAATAAATAAACTTATTTATAAGTAATACTGTGCATACGTATTTTAAACTTATTATGTACATTATTATACCTACAAACTAATTTAATTATATTTATATAGTAAATAATTAATTTAATAAGTTATGCAGTAGTTTACTAACTTAAAATAAAATAAATTAGTAAATTAAGTCATTAATGGAATAATTTATATTTTATATTTGTATTATACTATTTTAAGTAATTAAACTAATTTAACTATATTTATAATGCATTATATAATTTATACCTAATTTATATGTAAAATACTCTAAAATTGATATTTAAATGTATATAAATTAAAATAAAACTTGTAAAATTCAATAAAAGTATGTATTAAATAATTAACATGTATACTAATACTGAATAATATCAATTTGACCATTAATTATGTAATTTATACTTCAATTAACAAATTAACTTATAAACCAATATGTATAATTTGTAAAGTTTAGCTAATTTATTTATATAGTAAAACTAATTATTTTTGTAAATAAATTAAATAATTATATGGCCCTATATAAAGGCTTTACAATCCTATAATTTATTTTTAACATATAATAAATTATGGCCCTCAAATCAAGGGCCAAAGTAACTAATTTAGGAAAGCTTTCACATCGCAGCAGTGCCTGAAGGGCGCTAGAATTAGTGCCACATCAGTGAGTGAGCAACACCCGACGCACCATATTAATGTTTTGTGACGCCCAATGCTCGGTCATCATGAGCGCTGGGCACCACAAACACATACATACCCATCCCCTGTGAGCATATAAAATGAATGAGAATTGAGTTGGCATGGAAATTTGGGTGCGATGTACGGCTAGGAGCTATGCACTATGCATGGGTCTGATTAGGCCCAAGAACGAGCTATAAACCAGCTAAAGTGCACCTAATGAGAATTAGGGTTGCCCTAGTAGAGGTCTGGTCTCACCCAGTACTAGGTGCTGTGTATCCCTCAAAAAGGCCACCCGCCAATAATAAACCTAATTTTGTCTTTAAGGAATAATAATCACCCTTAATTAAAGTGATTAAGCGCTGAGAGGCGGGTGTTCTGTGAACGCCTAAGTGTTAGGGCATGTGAAAGTTAGGTCCCTAACGTAAAATAAAGAAGAGAGGGCAACATCTAAAATGACCAAGTGTCCTTGAAGAGCCTCCTTGTGCCTTAGTATAATGTGTTGGGTGCGTGTGTGTTCTGTATTAGTGTGTTAGAGTCTGAGTTGATTGTTCTGTGTGTTATGTGCATGTAGTGTGTGTGTGTGCATCTGTATATACATAATATAGATATATATTGTGAATATATATAGTATATATGTAAATAATACATATATAAGTATACTTAGAATATAGAGTAGTATTGTTTGAGCTATATCTATATATAAACAAAGTATAGCTTTAGTGACGGATATATTCGTCATTGTACATAATATTACATGTTAGTATAGACAATAGTTTTTACCTTAGCTTATGTATATAGCTTTTCTAAGGTTATAGTGACACTTTCATACGCCACTGTAATACATTATATGTTACTGTAGATATTAGTAAGTTAAGTTAGTATAGTTCATATTATTACTTGTTATTGTACATATAGCTAAGTATTATTATTATTAGTTGTAAATAAATAATATAGAGTAATTATACATGGTTCTTGATGCTTGTTTATATATAATTATTTTTTAGCATTGTAATTATTTCTAATTCATTCTTTTGTATATAATTGATTCATTCTTTGTTTCTTTGATTCATTCATTCATTCTTGTATATAAAACCAATTGTTTTGGAATTAAAAGAATATTTTTGACTTAGAGAGTGATGTATATCAATAACTGCCTCCCAGTGAATGAATTGGAATAAACTAGTAAAAATTAAGTATATAAATAAAATTGACGCAACAACAGTTTGTATTCGTGACATATATTACAACAACGACGTTTTAAAATCCCTTTTTAGTACGAATCGGTAGTAAGCAATCATATTTTTGGCACCATTGCCAGGAATAAAAACCTAACAATAGTACTTTCTTATGATTGTTGACAAGTCAACGAATAATAATCAATTGCTAATGACTATCATCTTTGTTCTTGATTTTTGCTCCTTTTTGACATTTGAATTTTCTCCCCTTTTCCTCAAGAAAGATTTGCAATTTAGTTCACAAAATTTCCTCCCCTTCCTCCATTTTCTTTTTCTTCTTTCATTTTTTTATTTTTTTGTCATTCTTGAATATGTATTTTTTGTGAGAACCCCTCAAAGAATTGAATTTCCATATGTTTGCACTTTAACACCCCCCATGCCTAAGTTTTGCAATGTCCTCATTGTAAACTAGGAGGGTACAACATCAGTTTGGTTAAAAGTTTAGAATAAGATCAAAGGGTGGCTGAATGAGTTGAGATGATTGTTACGGACTATTTCAAGCTTTGATACAAGTACCAAAGGTGGAGTCGGTTGTTCTAAAATTGAACTCAGAAGTGCAGTAGGAGTGTAGCTCAAAAAGAATGAAAAGAAGTCTGGTTGTTCTAAAAAGAATGATCTATTTTTAGAATGACGGGTTACCTCCCGTTAAGCACTAATTCAATGCCTTCTACCAAGCAGAAGGAGGTCAAGGAGAAGGGTTGCTCAAATCAGAGGAATTTTGTAGAACAAGCACCTTGATCAAAAGTCCGGTTGATCCAACCAGGTGCTTGTTTAGATCAACAGGCTGATGATGCAGCCCAAACCTAATCAATCTGGTGGGTTAATGGATGTGAATCAATAGATGTAGATCCCACCAGATACTTTGTTGCTCAGACAGATATGGAAATGAAAATCCATGGTTTCATTAAGCAGGCTCTGCCTGGTCAAAAAAGGGATCCTGAAAAGAAAAAGTAACTGTAGAGGATGTAGGAATCCTGCTGATAGGATCAGAAAAGGATGGGAAGTGATTAACAGTCTGATCAATGTCTGAAACCCGATTAAAGGATGGAGAAGAATCATATACAATCGGATCAAAGAGAGCTAAATCGGGGTAGAATTTAATTCCTGTGGTGGATCGAGGTTGGGCTCGGATTTTGGAAGGCTCAGTGTGTGGATCAGAAGGTGTGGCTTCTTTGAGGTCTAGATCATTGGCCTCAGCATCAGAATCAAAGAATGGATCATGGATGCTGAGGTTGTAAACTGGTTCATAATCATCAGGAAACAAAGGTTCTCCAAAATCAGAGTAAGATTCGAAGTCGTCGAAGAATTTGCGAAGATTAGTTTCTAAACCTGATTCCAGATCGGGATTTCCACCATAGAATGAATCAAGATGTGTAGAATCAACAACTTGACTTGAATCTAACCTAATCTTCAACTCCAAGTTTAAAAAGGTGTCCTTATTAGGTATAGGCTCAGGTTCTTGGCTCTTAGGGTAGACCCAATCAAATCCTAGCACTTCCAACTCCTCTATTTCCGTATCATAGATAGATTTGACTTTCGAGAAATCAATTTGTATTTCTAAGGATGTTGGATAGGTGTAATTGTCAAATATAGGCCCAAAATTATAGTCTAGATCTAAAATCTAATTCTCATTAAATTTGGCCTCTTGATCATCCCAAATAGGTTCTGATCTAGATTCTAGGTCAAAGGTAGGAATTGGGTCACTAGAATCTAAGCTAGGCTCTATTGGGATGTCAGAATCATTCTCAAGAACTACCTTAACAAGAGAGGGTTCGGGAATTACATTCTCGAGATGTTCTAATTCAGGCTTATCATCACAGGTGTCTGGGAAATCTAGGCTTGATGGACCAACTTCATGACTTTCTAAGGCTAGTTTCGAACTGGGAACACCTACAATTGGATCCTCCCAACCTACATCAAGATCAGGTAAGTTAATTTACACAAAGTTTGAATCAAATTTCATTTGGGTTGGGGGTCAACAACAACCTTGATTCTCAACCCCGGGTTTTGGGAGATAATTAATTTCTGACTGTTGATATGGGTAAATTTGATTTATGACATGTTTCAGCATAGTTATCAAGTTTTCCCATTTTTCAAGGTCATCTTGGTGCTTTTCCCAAAGTTGTGGATTTGTCAGACATTGAAGATATTCGAAATCATGCAATCTTTCTATTTCAATGAATCCTGTCATGAGAATATCCTGGGTTGAATCATTTCTCATTTGTGTTAATATCAATTGGACACAATTTGTAATGAAGGTTGTTGTTGAAACATTGACTTGAATCTTGCTAACTAGATTTGAGGTTGTCTCATAATCCTCATAATGTTTAAGGGTAGCCTCAATCATTTTCTCTTTTATGGTCATTTGGGATTCAGGTTTCCTACAAATTCTTCCTAAATTGTCAGGTTGCATTTTCAAATCAGGTGGGTGAATCAATATGTAGAATCAAATTCAGGTTCAAATTTAAGTGATTGGATCAGATCAGAAATCCCCAAGATGATCAATTCTAATGAGGCCTCTAGGTTAACAGCCTAGGGACCTTTCCTGTGTATGTGCTCTAGAGAATTGATGAGGGATTGGGTGAGTTGGACCCAATCGAGGCACTGAAAGATTTTTGGATGATTAAGGCTTGTTTTGAGGCAGATGATACATCTAAATCAAAAATCCACACACTTGAGAAGTACCTAGGCAGCCAGGAAGGAAGAGCCCTACAAAGACCCCTACACGGTAGAGTGTCCCCACGGGTTACAAGGCTTCCCCCACCTGACCTTCCTTGTCACTGCAGTTCCAAGTAGATCGGAATGTATGAATTGAGACCTTAAGTCTACTAATTTTAGCCTATTTTGTGCCTTGGATTTCACTTGATTAGAAGTTAATGCAATTTGTTACCTAATGTGGAGGTTGGTTCGCCCACATAGTAGACCAACTTCACCTGACCAGCCCTAAAAGATGAAGAATGAAATCTGGGTCAAGACCTAAAGATCATCCTGAATTGACTCTTAGGTTATTAGGTCCACAATTTTAAGGTTCAAGTGAATTTAGAGCTTGCTTCTAGGGTTCTTCTAATTAGATCTTTTCAAGCAAAGGTCTGGGTAGCACACAAATGCGAGAGGGTTAATTTCCTATCATTCAGGCAGGTGTGAACTAACACTTCAGAACCCTAGAGTAGAAATTCTAATTGGTTATATTCCAAGTCCCATTTAATTTCAAAATATACACCTTGGACTCAAACAAGAAGTGTGTAGTCCAAGATGATCAGAAATTAAGCGTAAATCCCTAGTAGGTACAGGTAATTTGGGTAGGGATCTGTAAACAGAATCATCTCAATTTTAATCAGATATTGATTTGAATTCGCAAACCAGGAAACTTGCTTTAGAAATGATGATTACTAGAAAATAAGGCAGGTGAATCCTAATTGTTTGTTTCTTTTTCTCTCTTCCAAAGATTAGGAGGTTGATTAAGGAAGAAGAGAAAGTTTACCTACCCCTAAAGTAGTTGATTGCATGGAAGATCTCTCCGAAATGTACCTCACAAATTCACAATAGAATCAAATAGGGCAAGTTAGTGCTCAGATAAAAATCAACAGAGATAAGACTAATGCATGAATTACATGTTGCTCCGCAGCAACGGCCCCAAAATATTGCTAAGGTTTCGTCGAGTGTTAAATATATGTGTTGTAGTATAATCAACAAAATCTTACAACAAACATTTAAATTTATAAACTCAGAATCTAAAAGGAGTCCAAGGTCTATCAAAGGGAGCAAATATGGAATCACACACTAATCTTCATTCAGAATCAATGAGCACAATTAATTGATCACAATAACAGATATGCAATGAATATAATTTGTCAGATTGTAATTCAAATGATTATGAGATAAAAAGAATAAAGAGAATCTAAAAAGTGGTGATTTAGATCACCAATTAGGTCCTCTAATTAAGCATGCATCTCATGTTAAGTTATTCAAATAATCAAATAGTATCTCAATCAACTTAACTTATGTTCTTAAATCATTCAACAGTAACCATAATCAAATCATATCAGACGTTAGGAGCACAGCATCAGATGCCTTAAGTGTCACAACCACAAGCCTCTTCAGAGAGAGACTTCTTTTCTTCTTCTTCTCAAAGCCTTCAAAGCCTTCTTCTTCTTCAACCATAGAGCAAGGCCTTTCTTAAAAGGCTAAGGGCCACACAGGGGCACAAGGGTAGCGCAGCAAAACCCACCCCCCTCCTCTCACAAATCTTCCCCTCTTCTCTCTCAAAGACCCGGGTTTAATTGGGTATTTGGGTATGCATAGTAACCAGGTAATTGAGCGTGAATAGGGACCAGGCTTGCTGGTGTGCAGTCATAAGTGAGGTGTGAGCGTAGGTGGGTAGGCGGGTGAGTGCGTGGAGGGACCCGACCCCTCGTGTACTAGGCAGAGAGGCTACAACACTTTTTCGTTTTATACGTGGTCGTGAGCTCTCCAACTGACGATGTAGGACTAAATCCCTTGCTTCCTTCACGTACGCAGCAAAGATGATTCTTCGTCAAATTGATGTGTTGCTGGCACTGCAGTCCTCGATTGAGAGACTGGAAGGCCTCATGATCCTTGTCCGTAGCTATTGGAAGAGATGGCAGGGTGTATGGCAATTGGAGAGGGGCGGATGGCGTCGGAGATGATGAAGGAGACGATAGAGGATGGTGATCTCCTAAATTGAGAAATAAGGCCTCAAGACCACAATAGAATAGCTTAGGAAAATCACTAAGTGATGGCGAAGGTGGTGGTCACGTTTGCATTTCGTGTGGTGGCGTGGAGTGGTTGGGCAAGGTTAGGGAAGGTGTGTGGCGAAGCTTGAGTTTGGTGGGTGTTTTTGGTGGAGGAAACACGGAATTAAGTGAGGGGTTTTATTTGGTGAGGTGTGGTGGAGCTTTTGAAGGTGGTAGCGAGGCATTTGGTGGTGTGTGGCATCGAGTAGGCATTGCTGGAGTTTTGTCGGAGTGGAAGAAGATGAAAGGAGAGAGGCGTGGTCATTGGATGAAACTATCGGGGAAGGAGCTAGAAAAGATCTGGAGAGGGAGAGCAGAAGTTTGAACATATTCTAAAGGATGAATGAGGAGGATTACGAGCGTCGGTGTGATTGCCAGCATCGTGGAAGAAGCTTGCTCTGTTGAGGGAGACAGCAATGAGGAGAGGGGGAGGCAGCCCTAGCTTTGGCCCACCAGGCGCGGAGGACGATGAGGAAGAAGGACGGGCCAATTTGGTTGTTGGCCATCCATAGGACAATGGGGAAGGAAACCGCTGGAGTCTAGGTCGGAGGAGGCTGGAGATAGGGAAAGAAGAGGATTTTTGGCCCTATACCTAGCTAAGGAAGAGCAGAATTGCATCGTCGGCTCTTTTATAGGCCTTAAGGACATTTCCAAGCAAGGAAAGAACTTTCAAGCTTAGAGATTTTCACGCACATAAGATACCTGCATCTTCCAAGCGTTCGCATGAGAGATTGGGAAGAAATCAAGGTCCATGGCTAGGTTCATTAGGAAGGAAATTCCTTAAGGAATTTTCCTTTCAATTTTGGAAGTGTTTGATTGAGAATTGAGCGACAAATCCTCGCTCGAATCTCAATGGTGAAGCTTCTATTCACACTAATGGTGGCAGGGACCTAACTACAAATACGATGAAAAATATAGGGACCTGATTGCAATGATTTCAAAAGCTAGGGGCATATGTGAGAGAGAAAGAGTCTGACCGGACTAAAATGCAAACTAGGTCAAGATGGACTCTGATTGGACCCAAATTTTGGTACAAATTGAATTTGAGCCCAAAGAATCTGATGGTGAAGTTGGATTTGAGTTTTGGCCAAGTTTGACTTAGAAATTTATGAAAAAATCCAAATTAGCGCAGAACTATGTCTGTGACTCTATTTAAGGTCAAAATGGGTTCTAAAGGTCAAATCAAGGATACCAAACCTCATGAAACATTTGTCTATAAATTTTAGAAGGTTTATATGAATTTAATCCTGACCAAAACCTCTGTAGTTTAAGTGGGTTTGAAATTAGGGTTTTGGGTTATAAATCAGCTCTCGAAGTGCATGAAGCCTTGTTTCTGTCTGTGTGAACCCTCTTATTAGACTTTAATGCTTATCTGACCTTAGATTAACCCTGGGAAACCCCGTGATTACTATGATTTCATGATATGATGTTAAAAATGTAGAATTAACCCTGATTTAATGTATTCCTCTCAAAATGGGTGTAGGGAATTACGACTCAGCCGATTATGTAGGAGCATTTGTCAATTGATTTTGATTAATTAAAGCAGTTATGGATCATGATGATGTCATAATCATACCCCCATGCCTAAATTTTGTTAGTCCCGTAGTAAAATCTTATGGAAAGAACTAGAATTCTAGACCATGCATTGATGTTCAGCTGCCCGATTTATTCTACTCTTTTAGAAATTAGGTCAGAATGCCAACAATAGGCCTAGAGGTACCAAGTACCAACCAAGATTCAGACCTGACCAACTTCAGCCTGAGTCTGCCACGAAGGTTTCTAAGGCCTACAAAAACTGCCCAGAGGTTCGTTGAACCCAGTGGTTAAAGCACCTGTGCTTAGAATGTAGCATGTCTAGGTTCAATTTGCCAGTGCATTTTTGTAAGAGAGAGATAGAAGGATTTTTATTTGGAGAGTTTTCTCTCTGTTCCTTTTATTTTCCCCTAAATCGAGCCTCGAATTGGTCCAAAACAAGGTCTATATCGGATTCTTTGTCCCCACCATCAGGGAAGTGTGTGGCATTTTTTCTATGGTTGAGGATCTACTTGCAGAGGAAGACCCAATTATCTCTGATCCTCAAACCCGAGAAAATTCTGACCCATAGATAGAGGAGCCCAGAGCTGATCTAGATTCACCCTTAGTTCCCACCTTATCTTCTGAGGTCCATCCCGAACCCCCACTTGCTGCTGATAACCCAGTTATGGAGTTGAAACCCCTCCCAAATCATCTAAAATATGTAATTTTGGGTTCCAATCAAACGTTTCTAGTGATCATCAATTCCCAACTCACATCTGATCAAGAAACAAAGCTGATTTTTGTTCTCCAACAGCATCGGAGAGCCATCGGATGGACTCTCGATTATCTAACTGGTATCAGTCCCTCCTATTGCACACACCGTATCTACACTGAAGAGGGCTCAAGACCATCTCGAGAAATGCAGAGAAGACCCAATTTGAATCTGTAGGAGGTCATGAAGAAAGAGTTCATAAAGTGGTTAATGCTAGTATTATCTACCCAATCTCTAATAGCCGCTTGGTGAGCCCGATCCAGGTTGTGCCTAAGAAGGCAGGGCTCATCGTTATCACGACTGAATCTAGAGAGACCATCCCGACCTGCATTGCGAACTCGTGGAGAGTCTGTATAAACTATCGGAAACTGAATGCCTCCACGAAGAAAGATCATTTCCCGCTTCCGTTCATTGACCAGATTCTCGAGAAACTGGCGAGAAATCAATTTTTTTGTTTCTTGGATGGTTACTCCGGATATAATCAGGTGGCAATTCATCCAGAGGATTAGGAAAAGACCACCTTTACTTGCCCCTGCAGGATGTACGCATTCTACAAGATGCCATTTGGGCTATACAACACACCCACCACCTTTCAGTGGTGCATGCTAGTCATATTCTCTGATATGGTAGGTAATTACCTTGAGGTCTTCATGGATGACTTCTCGTATTCGGTGAATCTTTTGATGAATGCCTCCTGCATTTGGTCCAGATCCTTAAAAGATGCATTGAAGTGAACTTGGTTCTTTCCTGGGAAAAGAGCCACTTCATGGTTCCTGAGGGCATCGTACTTGGACACCTCGTCTTTGAGAGAGGTATCCAGGTTGACCAGGCTAAGGTAAATCTAATTTCCAAGCTACCTGTGCCTAACTCGATCAAAGACATCAGATCATTCCTGGGGCATGTTGGATTTTATCATCAATTCATACCTGATTTCTCTAAGATCGCATGCCCCTTGACGAATCTCCTCTCGAAGGACACACCTTTCGAGATATCTAGTAGGTGCATTCACGCATTTGAGACCCTATTGACCAAGTCACCCAAGCACCAATCCTGTAATATCCTGACTAGTCTCAACCCTTCAAGATCATGTAATATCTAATGGTTGTAGTATTTGGCCTAGAGAAATTCTAGTCATACCTCTTGGGTTCCCACATCATCATTTACTCGGATCACACTGTAGTGAAGCACTTACTCGCGAAGAAGGATGCGAAGCCTAGATTAATCCGCTGGATCTTGTTGTTGCAATAATTTGATCTTGAAATTCGCGACAAGGCAGGAAAGCAGAATGTGGCAGCTGATCACTTATCCCATCTTCCTTCTTCAATCATTGATCCTTCCAGACCTATCACAAAGCATTTTCCAGATGGGCACCTCTTGGCAATCGAGACAAAACTTCTATGGTATGCTGATATGGTGAACTATTTGGCATCGCAAATAGATCCCGTCTGATTGGCCAAAAGCCAAGAAAGACAAATTACTTTCAGATGCCAAATACTTTATGTGGGAAGATCTATATCTATTCTGCATCGGTGCTGATCAAATAATCAGAAGATGTGTCCCAGAATCTAAGATCAATGGCATCTTGTCCTTCTGCCACGACCAGGCCTACGGTGGTCACTTCTCTGGACACAAGACCATAGCAAAAGTCCTCCAATGCGGATTCTATTGGCCTACAATTTTTAGAGATGTGCGCGACTATTGTAAGGCATGCACTCGTTGCCAGACCTTAGGCAACATGAGTCAGCGTGCCATGATGCCTTTACAGTCGATTCTTGTGTGCAAAATCTTCATCATCTGGGGGATTGACTTTATGGGCCCCTTTCCAAAATCTGATGGTTTTGAATACATTCTCCTAGTCGTGGACTACATGTCTAAATGGATCGAAGCCATCCCAACCCAAACCAATGATCATAAAGTTATGATTAAATTCATTCAACACTTTTTTTCTCGACTCAGTATTCCACGAGCTATCATCTCTAATGGAGGGACCCACTTTGCGAATGTGCACTTCCAGTCCCTGATGAAAAAGTATGGGATGTCACATCGTATCTCGACTCCTTATCACCCTTAGACTAAGGAATTGACTGGACTGTCAAATCGGGAGATCAAGAAGATCCTTCAGGTCACCGTTCGGCCTAATAAGAAGGATTGGTCTATCCACCTTCCAGATGCCTTGTGGGCCTATAGGACCGCCCATAAGACCCAGTTAGGTATGTCTCCCTTCAGACTCATGTAAGGAAAGGCATGTCACCTCCCCATAGAAATGGAGCACAAAGTGTACTGGGCAGTACGGAAGTGCAATCTAGATCTTGTGAATGCTCGAATCCACCGCTGGTTGCAATTGAGCGATATCAAGGAACGACGCAATGACGCGTACGAGAACTCATGAATCTACAAATAGCAAATGAAAGCCTTCCATGACAGGCACATTTCACAAAAATCCTTCCATCTTGGTCAAAAAGTATTACTCTTCAATGCCAAACTCAAGCTCTTCCCAGGAAAAACCATATCAAAATGGATTGGACCATTCCTTGTGAGACACGTATTTGAAAATGGAGCAGTCAAAATCAGTGAACTCAGCCACGAATCAAAACATTTTATCATGAACAGTCAGAGACTCAAGCCGTTCTTCGAACTCACCAACTCAAATTTGGCTGTAGTATCTTTTGATCTCCATTCTCCTTGAGCTTTATTGCGCCCAACTAATGAAGTTAAACTTAGCGCTTAACGGGAGACAACCTGTCATCTTTGAAAAACCTGAAACCCTTCTGACATATCTCTATGCAGAGATCATATTACACTTTAGGGTTCGTCCATTAGAATAGCCAACTCCACCTTTGGTACTTATATCAAAGCTAGAAATCATCTGCAACAGTCATTCCGACCCATTTACCACCCACTTGTTCTGATGTGCAATCTAAAATGAACTCGAACCCACCTAATTTACAATGAGGACATTACAAATCTTAGGCATAGGGGCTATTAAAGTGCAAAACGTTGTGAAAATCAAAGCATGGAAGGGTTTCATTGAAAAAAAAAAGAGGGGAGAAAGAGGAAAGGAGAGGCCAATTTGAATCAAGCTGAATGAAAAGAGAAGGGGAAAAGAAAAGAAAAGAAAGGGAAAAAAAAGAGAAAAAGGAGCAAACAAAAAGAGATGAAAAGGAATTAGTCCCTTAAAATTGAGTATGGAACTTACCTAACTTCTAGGTTGGATCAGATGATGAATTAAGACCTGGAAGGCTAAAACATAAGAGATTACTAACGAGTACCGATCTTAGTCCTCTTGGATCTGCTTCAGGGTTTAAACACTCATGTATTTATTAAGATCTGGATTAGTCCTCAAGAGGTTGAGGAAAGTGCGAAGCTGATGTAGTAGGTTTAAGGCTTAAGGATTGTTTGGCCCCATTGCTTGCCCTTTGGTTTGTAGGTCTTGGTAACCTATGCACCTAAAAATCACAAACTAAGTCTGGTTCAATGCGCTTAACAAAGAAAAATATGCCAAAAGTGTTCTATTCTAAAAAATCATCTCGAAGATCTAGCTTAGGAGCGACTCAACAACACAAGTTGATTGGACAAGTTCCCAGCACGGAGAGGTGGGAAATTCCCCTCGAAGATACATAATAACATATCATCTCCTCGGTGTTTGTCTCCTAGGATATCTAAATATCCTACTGGGGGCATGTAAGCACCTTGTGCTGATTCAGGTGTCATGGGTCGGATTATCCCGAAATGTCGATTGCCAGGGCATGAATTTAGCTGCAAAATGCCACGGGCAGCACTATCCTAAAGTGTCGAAAGCCAGGGTTCTGGGGGTTGCCATGGGTGGTGCTATCCCGAAGCATCGAAAGCCAAGGACCCTTCGATGATTGATGGTGGGGACAAGGAATCCAATACAGACCATTAGATTTAGGGAAAAATAAAAAGAAAAGAGAGAAAGCTCCCCAAATGAAAAATCCTTCTCTATATTTCTCTTATCAAAATGCACTGTCAAACTAAGTCTAGACATGTTACGTCTATGCACGGGTGCTTTAACTATTGGGGTCAACGAACCTCTAGGCAGTTTTTGCAGGCCTTAGAAACCTTCGTGGTAGACTCAGGCTGAAGCTAGTCGAGTCTAGATCTTGGTTGGTACTTGAGTACCTCTAGGTCTATTATTGGTATTTTGATTTGATTTCTAAAGATGCAGCTTAGTAAGGCTTCCTAACGATTACATCCGATTTAGAGACCTGTTTTGATCCATAGCATGTTTGCTAAGGGACTAGCAAAAGAAAGGCATGGAGGTATGATGGGAACACCATCATAGGTCCTAACTAGCCACTTTTAGTTAGGATTAAAAGATAAATGCTCCTACATAACCATATGAGGGTTATAACTCCACATCATTCTATTTTGAGAAGAGAATAGGAAACTAATGTTAATTCTGTAATTTCAACAGCATATCATGAAAATAGAATAACTAAGGGGTTTGTTAGGGGTAAAATGAAGTTCAAATGAGCATTAAAGACTAATAAGTGGATCCATGCAAATAAAAATGGGGATTCACGCTTTTCGAGAATAAATACAGCACACAACCCTAATTTCATATCCACTTAAATTACAAATATTTTGGTTAGGATAAAATTCATCTAAATATCCTAAAATTCATATAAAAATATTTCTTGAGATTCGGTATCCTTGATTTTACCTTTGGAACCTATTTTGACCTTAAATAGAGTAACAGACAGAGTTCTACCCTAATTTGGGTTTCTATGCAGATTACCCAGTCAAACTTGGTCAAAACTAAAATCTAACTTAACCATCAGATTCCTTGAGTCTAAATTAGGTTTTTACCAAAATTTAGGCCAAATCAGAGTCCATCTTGACTTAGTTTGCATTTTAGTCCATATAAACTCTATTTCTCTCAATCAAGTCCCTAGCATTTGAATTCCTTGCATTTAGCCCCCCAACTTTGTTATCTTCTTTGCAAGAAAGTCACTGTCGCCATTGGCGGTCAACCGATCTCCAGGAAGCCTTTGACCACACCTAAACCTACTCAAATCATCATCAAATCCCACCAAATTTGGTGGGATTGATGTTCACACTATGGGGAATTGATTGGGACCGATCTTGGCTTCCAAATCACAAGAAAAACTTCATTCGAACACATGAGATTTTCAGGTGATTTTCCTTCAATCACAAGCCTTGTAAAAGCCATTTCCTTGTCTAGATCTTGCTCAGAAGCTCTATATAAAGCTCCAGAACTCAAAGCCTCACTCCTTAGTGAGTTTTTGGCCCAGAATCACCCTTCTTCCTCTACCTCTGGTCTGCTCCAGACTCGTCTCCGGCGACCTTCCTCCTTCGGGCTCTTCTCCTACTACCACGTACTATAGGCAGCAGACCCTTCTTCCTCTTCATCGTCCGCACCTCGCCATACCTGCGAGGGGCTTCCTCCCCCTTTAGACATAGTCATTCCTCCCCCTGGAGCTTCCATCGTCTCTGGTGTCAGCCAATCATAGCCAACGTCGCCTCCACCCTCTCATCGTCTACAACCTTCTTTTAACTCCTCACCTTCCTCCGACCCTACTCACACACTTAAACTCCACATTTGCACACTAACACAACCACCTCACCGTCACCTTCCCCAGCTCTGCCATACTCTGGCGAGCACGCATGCTTGCTCCACTGCACCAAATCGCCTGCCACCAGTCCCTAAACCCTCACCATTCCACGCCCACTAAAACCCCTCAAGAAATTGAGGGGATTGGCCACTCGACACCTCCACCAAACACCACCCTCACCGCACCACTTCCTCGACCTCGCCTGGCCACTACACAACCCCTCACTCAACGAACGCACACCAACACACTTTCCCTCCACCGGTGATCCTTCTATGCTTCTCTGATGTGGCCACGAGGCCATGTTCTCTATTTCGGGTACCTCGTCGGACAATTTCCGCTGCCACCATCATCTCCAGCTCCAGTTGTAGATCTCCGATCATGTTCATCTTCAATTCCCTCTCCAAGTCGTGTGGCCCAATTCCAGGAAGCCTCCTAGGAAACCAATTGACACTGCCATCTTCTCCTTCTCCTTCAATTGAAGGTGTCACCTCCTGCTGCTGTTGTGCGAGAAGGCTTTGTGGGATAGTCCCACATCGTGGACTGAAGTGCCTCTAGCTACGCATATAAGAAAAAAGTGTGGTGGCCTTATCGCCTTTAAACACTGGGGTCAGGCCCCTACCGCATGCCTCTGTACACGCGCTTGTCCACGCCCTCTCCCATGATCACACCTGCGGGTTGACAGGCGATGGAAATCGTGGGTTTGAAAATTCGATTGTCGTTCTTTGTAGTATAGTTGCGAAATCCACTCATCAAAAATAATTTCTAAAATAACGAGACTTGGAGTCCTGGTCATTTGTCTCTAGGAGGTGTTTAGGAAATGCAAATTAATTTCGATCTTGCTCGCTCTACTTGCTTAAGATCGCATATCAATTTATAATAAGTACGTATTCATGCACGACATGCTATTGCAATAGAAATATAAAATGAGCACAGGCAACTGATTATCACGTGAAAGATATGGTAGTCAAGGACATGGTGATTTTCACACATAGTTATATTTATATAGAAAGATGATTTCATTGATTGCATCAGAGTTACAGAGACAGCTAGAGGAAAGCTTGGTACAGGAAAGCTTGAAATAACTACTGGCAATCAGTTCAAAAAATAACTACTGGAAGTAAGAAAACGACTGCATACATGAATTTATGGGGGGGATTATGCATGCATCATTGGAGGAGAAATATGGAGCTACACTACTAAGCAGTAATAAAGTAGTAAATCTACGAAGAACTACTATCTACTTAGCTAGCAGAAATAAGGGCATTCGAAGATGGGCTCCGATGGCCTTTGAGTGGATGAGAAGAGAAAGAGGGGTGGCCAATGGTGGGTAGGCCGGCCCTTGGAGTAAGGAGGGAGAGAGTTGATCTAGGCTTGGCATGGAGGTGGTGGAGTCATGGTGGAGCTCGTGGAGATGGAGGTATACTAAGGTGGTGGTGATGGAAGGTGGAATGGAGCCAAGATTGAATGTAACATCGATGGGTGCAAATAGCCACCCCTTAGATCCAATTGTGGCCATCCAAGGTGGTTCTTAGATCCACCAAAAGTTGATCAACAATTTGAATGTCACTTGGTTGCTAATTTTAGCAACCAAGAGTGGTGCCACCTTGAGGAGAGTTCTAGAGAACTCTAGGTGGGTGGGTGTGTGTGTGTGTGTGGTCATGCCCTAGGTTGCTAAGTGGTCTAGGTTAGGTCCTAAGGGGTTTGGGTTAGTGTAGGTCTCAAATTAGGGTTGCAAACCCCAATTGCTAATGGGAAAGTGCAATTAAACTTGACATAAGTTTAATTGAGTGAGTGTGAACTTGATTGAGAGTGAAATAACTCAATTAAGTTGGGCTTAGATCAATTGGACTCTCACTGAGCCCAATTAGACTTGTGTGGGTTGAGATCTGAGCTCAATTGGACTCTATGAGTTCAATTGACTAGGCAATGGAAATGACTATGATCCAAGTCAATTGGTCTTAATGAGAACCTCATTAGGTTCTTAGAAAGATCTAGAGGAGGTGTACTAGGGTTGAGGTACCATAATTTAGGTTCCTAAGGTGTTGGAATTGGGTTTAGCAACTTAAGAACTCAAGATCAAGGCTTGAATTCCAAAACAGGAACTAGAGAGCAATTCCAGACGTCCAATAAAAGTATCAGACGACTTATACTCAAAAATCAAAAGTCCAAACTTGTTGTCTGGATGTCCAATCAGAGTCAGGAGGGATTCAGGGTTCTGTCTTGGGTATTCTGCAAACATTGGATGTTTGACCAAGTGTCTGGACGTCTAATAACACTGCAGACTTGGGTTTAAGGTGTGCGGGTTGTGGCTAAGGGTCCTGGACGTCCAATAACTTATCTGGATGTCTATATAAGGGTTGAAACTAGGGTTTTGAGGCTTCCTAGGTATGGTAACCTAATCTAAGGGCGGCTAAGGCTTGGGAAGGCTTCTATGGCTATCCTATGGCTAAGATTGAACCTAAGTTCTTCATTATTTACTTTGCTTTACTTCTACTTAATAGAATAGCATACCTCAACTCCTTACATTATTTCTCTACTACATTTTATTCTACTCTTCCTCTCCAAATCTGATGCAGCACTAGCTTCAGGTCCAGCTCTAGATCCAACTTCTGAGCTTCTTTTTACCTATAATTTATATAATGCACTTAATTAGTACATTATATCATTATTTCATGGATGGCTAAAGGAAAATAGTAAAGATGCAAGTAATGCTTATGCATGCATGAATTACACTAGCTTATGCTAAGTTCTAGCCTAATTTAGGTCAATTAAGACCTATATTGCTATGTAATCATACCCCTATGACTAAATCTTGCTAGTCCTTAGCAAATGCAAAACTAAGTTATTTACAAAAGGGTCCCTAGAGGACTGATAGAGATTCTTTTTCTTTTCATTTTCATTCTAAAATCTAGAAATCCAGACAATTGTGAAAGTGCAACTATGTAGCTTTTGCAACAGATTCGAGTGAAAAACTTGATTTACCTCTAAAGCCTGTACTTAACCCCTAGTAAAAATTCTAGCGAGATAGGAAAACTTCTTCCCTTGAGGTATTCAAGATATTCTATGAATTCCACCCTAGCTTTAAGCTTGGGTAGAGAATGTCAGAGGGAAATGGTTGTTTATTTGGTGGTTCACTCTGATTTGGTGCTACATAAAGATTAATACTATAGAATCTAGATTCTCAGATTATTAAGTAACATGACTCAGAGAAAGACAAGAAAAACTATGCTCTCTTTTGGTCCCTTTCTATTCATTCTCACTTTCTCTTTTATTTTCTTTTCTTTTTCTTTTCTTAAGGTCACAATCTCACCAGATTTACACGTAAATTCCATATTTGGTGGTCTTACATGACATTAACACTTTAATTGAGTTCCAATAACCCAGACACTAAGTCAGAATTCCTCAGCCAGTATTTGGGTGGTAAAAAACGTAGAAAAAGTAGGTTAAGGCCATATTTGGTGGATTTCAATTTTATTTGGTGGTATTGCCTCGATGCAAATAAAATAAACACTACACACTCATGACTCTTTTTCTACTTTTTCTTTTTCTATTTTTTTTCTTTGTCTTTCTTTCTCTTTTTTTTTTCCTTTTCATTTTTTTCTATTCTCATTTTCTCTTTTTTTCATATATAATTTTTTTTTCTAATGCAACACAATCTAGCAACACATTCATGAATTTTATTACGGCATTATTTGGGATTGATGGTACTCAAGAGACATTGAGTGGCTTATTTGGTGGAAGTGCCTACCCTCGGCAACGGGAAAGATAGATAAGATGGTGTATTTCTGACCTTGACATCAATACCCTCCTTCAGCTGACGATTCTGTAATGAATGGTTGTAACCATCCACCTTAGCCCTAGTTTTATTAGAACTTGCTCTCCGCTTATTTGCCTTGATTGGTGACTCTCAATATTTCACACAAAATGTATACGCAGGAACCGAAAGCGGAAACTATGCCTATTCTCTGAGTATCATTACCCAATTATCTAGAATTCTAAATTCCTTGTACTAATCTTAGAGTACCAATACTCTCTACTCTTATCTCACACTATTTGGTGGATTTTTAGAAGAAAATCTGCCTGACTCCCAAAACACTGTCCAGGGGTTCAGGAAAAGAAGCACTGCTTCTTCTCGACAGACAAAAGACGTTTATCAGTCTTCACCGTGAATCTATTGCAAAATCTATGTGTGAGTGTGAAAATTGTACTGGATTCCAGATTATAGGAATCAACTAGATGATAAAATCCCTAATGCATTCTCTTGATAAAAAAAATCTTATTCATGAATGCACTATGTATATATGCTATAAACAAGTAACCTCTTTCATTTGTACCACATAAAATTCCCTTATCGAGTTACATTCAGCTTGGTCCTAAATTTAGAACAAAAAGGTGAGCGGGTAAGTCGGAAGTGGCTGTTGCAAATGATTTCTAGCTCCAATGTGAGCATTGGACATGGAGTCAGTTGTTCTTATATTTAGGATCCTAAAGTACATTTAGAATGCTGGTCAGAGGTTTTCTAAGTGTTGGTATAAAAATTTTTTAGTTTTACTGTATATCTACCCCCCCATGCCTAAGTTCTTGCATGTCCTCATGCATGAATATAAATGAAAATAAATACAATAGGGAGCAAGTGGGTAGTGATCACCTGGAGTTGCTCCTGAATTTTAACGTTCAGCACCGGCCAACCTGATAGTATGAAATATGCGAAAAGGAAATATGCTAAAAGAAAAATATGCTATGTATAAAATGAGTATGTATAGGGTGATGAAGAATGTGGGTAGATGCTGAGTTTAATGCCTCCAGCTGGGTGAAAACTCAATCACACATTCTCGATAAGATGAATGGCTTCATCTGCTGGAGGAGGTTCCTGGGCCATTAATGGCTTGAGGTGTTGGCCATTAACCATAGAAACAAGCCCAGATTTTGGGTCCATGATTTGGACCGCCCCATTAAGATAGGGGTGAATCACAATGACTGGGCCAGTCCACTTGGACTTGAGTTTCCCTGCAAAAAGTTTCAGTCGTGAATCAAACAACCAGACTTGTTGGTTGGGCGCGAATTCTTTCCTCTAGATGTGGCAGTCATGAAAGGCCTTGGACTTATCCTTGTATATCATTGTGTTCTCATAAGCCTCCCGCCGGATTTCTTCTAATTCGCTGAGCTAGAGCTTCTTTCATGACCTCCCGCATCGACGTCAAGGTTACATTTTCACACTACCCAAAAGGTGTCGTGTTCCAGCTCGACAGGAAGGTGATAGACCTTACCATATACCATGCGATATGGAAAAATTACGAGTAGGGCCTTATAGGCGGTCTGATATGCCCAAAGTGCATCAACTAATTTATCAGACCAGTCCTTCCTAGTTGGCCTAACCGTCTTCTAGAGAATCAACTTGATTTAATAATTAAACACTTCAGCCTGCCCATTAGTCTGCGGATGATACGAGGTGGCTATACAGTGATATACCCCGTATTTCTTTAGTAATGACCTAAAGTGGGCATTGATGAAGTGGCTACCCCAATCGCTAATCAGAGTGCAAGGTGTTCCGAATCTCGCAAAGATGTATTCCCGTACGAAAACAATGACGGTCTTATGGTCAACCCATCTTCCAGGATGGCTTCGACCCACTTTGAGATAGTCAACAACAAGCAGCATGTACTAGAAGCCTTGCAAATTTGGAAAAGGGCCCATAAAATCGATGAGCCAAACATCGAACACTTCTACAACCAAGATGGGTTGGAGAGGCATCATGTCTCTCCTAGTCATAGAATCGACCGACTGGCATCGCTTACAACACTGGGCATACTCGTGTGTATCGCTAAAAAAAGTTGACCAAAAAAATCCCGACTACAAATTTTTTGCAACGATTTTCCATCCCAAAAAATGACCACCAAAAGCATCGCTGTGACAAAAAGATAACACACTAGGGATCTTAGAACCTAGGATGCATCTTCTGATGATCTAATTAGCTCCAATGCAGAAGAGCAATGGATCATCCTAGAGGTAGAATTTGGCCTCTGCTGTGAATTTGAGTTTTTGGTCCTTAGATGAATTCGCAGGAATCATGCCTGCGACAAGATAGTTTGCGATATCCACGTACCAGGGAAACTCAACAAAGTGAATTGCCAAAAGGGATTCATCCAGGAATTGATCTGAAATAGGAAGGGAGTATGGGATGTGGGCTGGGTCCAGTTTAGATAAGTGATTTTCCACAACATTTTATTTTCCAGCTTTGTCACGTATTTCAATATCAAACTCCTTAAATAGAAGGATCCATCTTATAAGATGGGGTTTGGTATCCTTCTTTGCCAACAAATGCCGTAGGGCGGAGTGGTCTGGGAAGATGATGACCTTGGACCCTAACAGGTATGATCGAAACTTCTCCAACTAGAATACTATTGCTAATAGTTCTTTTTAAGTGATAGTATAATTACGTTGAGCCTCATTCAGCATCTTGCTAGCATAGCATATGACGAAGGGTTGTTTCTCCCGACACTGGCCTAGAACAGCTCCGACGACGAAATCAGAGGCGTCGCACATCATCTCAAAATCAAGAGACCAGTCGGGTGGTTGGAGATCAGGGAATTAAAGACAGTGCTTTGCAAAGTCTCGAAGGCGCTAAGACACGAGGTGTTAATTTGGGCTCTCAATTCGAGGCTAAAAGTTGACTTCTCAAAATGCTCTGCATGCCAAAAATTGGGTGCAACTTTAGCACCACCTTGTGGGATGATGACCGTGTATAGCAGTATAAAAGGAATTCCTTCCTCAGCCTCTTCAGTCAACAAGCACCAAGCGCAAAAATAACCCCTTACATTCTTCTCATCTGATCATATATGAGCATTGATTTGAGTGAGCTGGGAGCCCGGTGTTCAAAGTGTTGGGCCTGTATGTGCCTGGTTTGGGCTCGAGTGAAATTGGATAAAAATATACATAATCAAATTGGAACTGGGCTTAATAGTGATCTGGTCCCACCTCTGAGGGTGCTGTGTATCTCATGAAAAGCCCGGTTTGCCAACTAAAAACCTAATTTTTGTTTAAGTGAGGGCTAAAGTGTGAGTGAGGAAACAATCTTAAGGGAACGGTTAAGTGTTGAGCCCTCCATATGAGTGCCTGTGTATGTGCACAAGTGTTAAAGTGTGAGTTGTATGCCATGTTCGCGTATGTATATAGTGTACGTGTGTATAACGTATATGTATAGATATATATCAGTGTATAGTATATGTATATATAAGTATTTGTATAATAAATAAAATGTATATATGTAGAGTATACACGTATGTATGGTATATAAATATATAAGTAGAGTAAAATAGAGTAGTATACGTATAAGACTTAAGTGTATATATAAGTTTTTCTAAGGCTTTAGTGACATTTTTATCCATCACTGTAGATATATGACATGCTCTTGTGCGTGTGTGTTAAGAGGTGTCGTTATAGTTGCACTTGATACGTCGGTTTTAAAAGAAGTAAACGGAGGTGAGTCCGAGTGTCGGTCTCAGGGAGGCGTGGAAATCGAATTTTGTTTACCACTTGTTGTCACGAAAAAGGCGGAGTTTTGCTTGCGAAAGAGACGGTTTTGAAAAGCGAGAGATAGAGAGAGAGTTTAGGGTTAGAAAGCTCTTGGTTTTGATCATGCACTTTAAACAGAAATTAAAATGGCGATTGAACGGAAAATAATTTCATTAAACATGCATTCATAGTTCATAGCTTACAACATTAAATACATGCTTTAACAAAAGTAAATGAAAGCTTAAAAGAGAGAGAGAGAGATGGAGAGAGTGGAGAGCGACGAGGCAGCCACGGCGGTGGAGGAGGCTCCGTCGATGGCTCGTCGTCTCCGGCGATTACAAGAGTGCCTAAAGCTAGTTAAGAGAGGAGTGGAGTAGTTGCAAGTGGGAGAGTATGCCTTGAATGGTGGTAGAAGGGGGTTTAAATAGAGTTAAGGGCTTCCTAAAAGAAGAATGGGCTTTAGCGACATCCGGAGCGTCGCTAAAACCGCTTCCACAAATGTCGGTGAAGCCCTCCTGCCGCCGGTCAGCTGCCCGCCCTGGTCTTCCTCTTCACGCAATTCGTGGCCGCTGAACGAGAGCCGTCCGATCGAAGATCGGACGGCTAAGAGCCTTCTTCGCCCGCGCTGAGATCGCGACTTGGGCACACGTGCACGTGCACGTTTCCGCCCAGCGTGCGCAGGTGCGTAGGCATTCGTGGGCTGTCGCCGCACCGCGTAGCAAGATCATGGCCGCCCGCTGCTAATCGGGCGGCCCAATTTTTCCACGCCCCCCCGCTCGCCTTCAAAATCCGTTCCGCGCGACTCGAACACGCGTCGCGGAGATGCGGGCATGCGCGTTAACCGTTGCGCCACACCCGCGCTTTGTCGCGGCGACCGCGGGCGAGCGCGCGGATCTTGACCGTTCGATCAAAGATCGACGACCGAGATTTGTCCTTGGCCAGCTGAGGGTGTGCGTGCGGTGGGGGAGGGCTGACGTGGCGCTCTCTAGGCCGTTGATCTTCAGATCAACGGTCAGAATTTCTTGGGCCCATTGTGGGAGCTCCGGATGTCGGATTTGGCCGATCTTGAGTCCGTTGGACTCCGTTCGTCGTTCTAAATCCATCCGTGTGGTCTGATTGCTCATCTGAGGCCTGCTTTGACAAATGCTTTACACAAATGGCCATTAATACAGTTTATAAGCAATCTTGGTACTTGATGCATGTAATGCTCCTATTCTAGTTATGTTGTGCTTTTTATTCTAAAGATGGGCCATATTTAACCTAATTATTACCCCCTTGTGTGGTGTTATCAATATACATATATGTCAGTAAAAATAGTTCCTTTTGCCTTATAGTTTGTAGATATATTTTTACTAAGGATATAGTAACACTTATATATGTCACTATAAATATAGTATATGTTATAAAAGTTATTAGTATATATTAGTATACTTAGTATAGTACATATTAATAAATATTTTTGTACCTATACTTAGGTATTATCTAGTATAGTATACATAACTAACATATAGTAGTTTTACTTAGTTTTTTATGCCTGTTTAGTTGTAAATATATTTGAGGCATTGTAGTTAATATTAATTGATTCATTTTGTACATAACTAACTCATACATTTATTCTTTGATTCATTAATTCATTTTGTATGTATACTTGACATTTTTAGAATAAAAGAGCATTTTTGGAACATAGAGAATGATATATATCAATAACTACCTCCCAGTGAATGACTTGGAATAAACTAGTAAAAATTATGTAAATAAATAAAATGACATGACATCTATTTGCATTACAACTATACTACAACAACGACATAATTAAAACACTATTTTTATGCAACATGGATTGTCGGCGATAAGTCCCATTTCAGGTATCTTACCTTCTTCTCCTCTTTCTATAGTGTAGCTTAGGCCCTTTAAACAAAAGAAACACCACCAAGATCGCCCGCAACCTCGTCATCTTCCACACGACCAGTCAGTCTCCGACGTCAACTTCGGTGATGTCCAAGTACATGCCCACGCCGATATGCTCTTCACCGACAACCCATGAAGCTCCACAACACCACCTCAAGTGAAGCCCTCAATCAATTTGGGCTTTCGACACACCCACCAAGCCACTAGACACCACCCACTGATAAATGCCAGTTTATCATCATTCTTATGCATTAAAACAAACCTAGCTCTTAGGATTTTGCTCCGTAAATGGGTTTTTTCGGCAACATTTAGGCCTTAATTAGGTTAGGCATGCATTGCGCCTTTTGTTGTCTTTTTAATGTGTTTTTGTGAGTGTTAGGGATATACAGATTGCCAGATCCCTAGAACCCTAGCACTTAGGAAGGCAACTGGTGAAGGAGAAGCTCTCACCAGCTGGAACTCAGCTTGATCCAGCTAACCATGGATGGAATTCAGCTCACCTGAACTAGGGTTAGCTCATCCTATCTCCATTCAGCTCATCTCAGCTAAATGGCAGCTCGAGAGAGCTCATCTCAACTCACCCTAGCTCAAGTCAGCTCATATCCAGCTCAACTTAGCTGATTCTAGCTCATCTCAGCTCCATTAGTCCACAGGGTGCTTGAGCTAGCTCGGCTGAGTTGACTAGAGTGCGCCTCAGCTCAGGTCTAGCTACATCCAGCTCCACTCAACTCCAGCCAGCTGAAGATGACTTCATTTTAGCTCAAGAAGCTCAAGTCCAGCTCCCGAGGACTCAACTTAGCTCAACTTAGTTGAGCTAAGCTACCTTAGCTGCCTCAACCAGCTTGATCCTCCCCGAGAGCACTGGCGGAGAGATTTTCACTTAGTTGTGATAGCAACAGAGGATATGTCATTGTAATTAAGGTGGTGGAAATCTCTCAATCAAAGATTAACATAGATATGAATTTAAACCACAATAAAGGATGTCGTATCCATAGGGAGGAATAGACCAATAAATTCACAAGAAGAGGAGTATAATGTCCACAGACACTTTCGCAACTTTAATGTGAGGAATATGCTAATTTAAACGGAGCTTGCAAGTTTCCTTGAAGGTTCAGGGTTATTTATGTAATTTTCACATCAGGAATTAAGCTCCAAAAATATGCATATGATGCATGTGTAATGGCATATCATATAAATTAAACTTGCATGCAAATCTTATTTGAAATTCAAAGTTAAATCATGCACATAACACAAGTGAAATAATTTCAGGAAAGTATGAGTGCATCAATGCAATGTGGCCTGAATAAAATATGAATATATAATTGGAAATGGCATTGAATGTAAATATTAAATGAGAAGAAAGCAGAGGATTTCTCCTCTTTCTTCCTCGCGTGGGCGGCCGTGCACAGTTGGCAGCGAGAGTCGACGAGGAGGTGCGTCTCGACGAGGGAAACACAATGGTGGTGACGCGGCGGCCGGGCAAAGGAGAAGGGCCACCCACCTGTTAGCTATTGGAAGAAGACAGCCACACGTGGATGCACGGGTGGTGTCGCTGCTGCAGCATGTTGGGCTCACGCATGCTCAAGGTGTGCTGGGCGAGTGCAGGAGTGGCATGCAGCACCTGCAGGGCTAGTCGCTGGCTGCGGCCCTGGCCATGCACGGTTGGGGTTGCAGCGATTGTTGCAGGCACGGTGAGAGCGTGCGCCTGCAGAGGGCGTGCAAGGGTAGTGTCGTGGGCGCGGTGAGAGAGTGTGCCTACAGAGGGCACGCAAGGGCGCTGTCATGGGCGCCTGAGGTGGAAGGTGATGGAAGGTGGCGCGCAAGGGCGCTGAGTGCCTGGGAGCGCTTGGCAGTAGCGGTGATGGCGTTGGAGGGGGCACGTTTGTCAGGGTGCGCTGCAGTGGAAGGGGCTGTAAAGGCACTCGCGTGCTTTGGGCAGTGTGGTGAAGGGCGCTGCAAGGGCAGGCGCAGCGTGATGGCGGTGGAAGGTGGTGGCGTCTGCGGGCGAGGCTTGAAGGGTGAGGTGTGGGCACGGTGTGGCTTGCTGCTTCCTGCTGTGCAGCGCCTGCGAGCGCTGGTTGGAGGGCACGGTGGATGGTGGGTGCAACACTAGGCTCAGGCTTGAAGGGTACGGTGTGGGCACGCCTGGTAGGCTGTAGGGGGCGGTGATGGCACAGTGTGCACAGTGCACGCTGGTTACACAGTTGATGGATCGCCTTCTCCAATCCCCTCCTCCTCTCCTCTATATCTCTTCTCTTCCACCTCCTCAGAGATTTTCAAAATCCTTTCCTAAATATGGCCACACCGTTTGCATTTGTTGAGGGAAGTTTTAAGGTCGGCCGGAAGATGAGATATTTGTGGGGAGGTGCTGCAGCTGGCCATTTGTTGGGGGAATTTTAACCCCCCTCCTTGTTCTTTCCAATATCATTCCTGCAACAAAACATAAAATAATTACATACTAAGTTATAAAATGAGATAAAATAGATAAAAACTCAAGTAATGATGCATGCACTTATTTAATGACCTAATGTGATTATTAACAAACATACTATGTTAGAATTGAAGTACTTAGGCGTAACAATAGTCTATTAAAATGAACTCATTAAATACCCCCATGCCTAAGATTTGCTAGTCCCTAGCAAAAATAATGGAAATAATCAGAAGATTTCTTCTTTTCTTATTTCAAAACTTTAGAGTTCCAGACAAATGTGAAGTGATGATAGCCTAGGTAACAGATCCACGTGAAAAGCCAATTCGCATTGGGAGTTCGTACTTCACCCTTGGTAAATATTTTTGTCGGGATAGGCAACTACTTCTCTCAGGGATAAAGCAGAAGATAATCTGTAATTTGACCCCGACTTTTGGCTTAGGTAGGAGATATCGAGTTGAATGGATTTGTATTTGGTGGCACACACTCATCTGGTGCTACATGTAATCTAGTACTACAGACTCTAGATCTTTAGACTATTAGAAAAGTCAACTCAGAGAGAGGCTAAACAACTGTGCTCTCTTGATGTTCCTGGGCGCTCACTCTTTTCTTTCTTTTCTTTCTAAGATCACAAATCTCACCAGATTTAGTAATTGTACTCACTGTCTGGTGGCCTCACATGGCATCCACACTTCAATTAAAGTCCTAATAACTCTACAACTAAGTTAGAGTCCTTAGCCAGTATTCAGGCAATCAGAAATACTGAAAGATAAGTATGGGTCATATTTGGTGGATCGCGATAAGTGTTTTGTTGCCTCAAAAACAATGTTACAATGATAACTCTGGACTCTTTTCTTTTTCTTTTTCTTTTTCTTTCTTTATTAATCAACACAACACGATACAGACTTTTATTTATGAGGCATTATTAGGGATGATGATGGTCAAGAGGATATTGTGTGGCTTATTTGGTGGAAGTGCCTATTCTCGGCACCAGGAAGGAATGGATAGGACAGCCGTATTTCTAACCTTTGACACTATTACCCTCCTTCAGCAGAGGACTCTATGAAGGACGGTCGTAACCATCCACCATAGTCATAGCTTTATTAAGACTCCATCTCTATGCATCTACCTTATTTGGTGACTCTCAGGAATTCACACAAAGTATGCACACAGGAACAAAGAGCGAAAACTATGACTAACTCTGAAGTATCATCATCTAATTGTCCAAAACTTAAGAGTCCTTGCACTAGACTTTGCACACCAATAATCTCTCTACTTTATTCTCACAAATATGAGCTGGATTTCAGAAAGAAGAGGATCCTCGGAGGGAGAACGGTTGGCGATGGTTATCCCGACGGCAGGTGACTTAGGGGCGACGGCTGGCGGGAGTGGGGAGGGGGAAGGTTGGCATGTTTGGAGGCTTAAGGGTTGGAGGAGGAAGGAGCAGGGGGTATCTACTGCTTATGGCAAAAGGGGGATGGAGGAGAGGTGGTCTGATAGAAGGGGAACAAAGCTGCTCGGCAAGGTTATGTGTTTCCGTTGCCAGTGGTGGGGACACATGGCTGCCACTTGCTGATTCCCTGTGGTCTGTCTGGGATGCGGGGGATTCGGTCACAAAAGGGATTCATGTAGAAGGTGGGGGGGACCGAGGAGTAATCGCCCTTTCCCACGCTCGGGAAATTTAAATTATAGGGTTGCCCAGATTCCGCCTCCGCCCCCATCTCTGCGTAAACTGGGGGAGCTTGTGGCTGATGTGGAGGTGCCGATGACAGAGAACATCAAAGCTACGAGGATGGCCTTGCGTGGAGCCCTGGTGGGGGAGGTTATGTCTGAAAGACCGTTGGTGGAGAGTGTTCACACCCTGGTAACCTCTCTATCCCTGTCGGCCAACTCATGGCAGATTTCTTTTCTTTCAAATACACGCTTTGTTCTCTTTGGGTTGGGTATGGGGGATGTCGAGAAGCTACGATTTCAAACATCTTGCAATGATGGCTGCACGGTTATCTGGTGATTGGTTTCTCCTTTTGACGGAGCCTTATCGGAGAGACCGCCCCAGAGAGTGGGGAACAGGTCGGGAATACTCGAGATCGAGGGTCTGCCTCTGCATTTGAGGTCAAAGGAGGTTGTGTCGAAGATGATTTCTGGCTTTGCATCAGTGGCAGAGGACACGGTCGTCGGACTGATGGAGGGGAATGGACGTCTGCTGAGTGCGAAGGTCGATGTCTTCATCGCTGGTTCTATACCTGACAGTCTGATTTTGAGGTGCGGTGGAAGCTCCTGGATGCTGAGGCTGAAATTTTTTGTGGGTGATACTGTAGCAGAGTAATTTAAGTCATCTGGATCTACAGCTGATAAGGAGGCGACTGTTCAAGAGCTGTGCACAGCTCATGGCAATGGACCTCTAGGTCTCGAGGCTGGTAAGGACTACTATGATGGGGAGATGAGGGGGTTTCAGAATGAAGAAAAGGAGGAACTGGGTGGAGGGGTAATGGCAGAACCGTCGTCCACGATGGCAGGGGATGCACTGTCAGTTGGTGTGGAGAATGAGGAGCAGAGGAATCTAGATGCGTAGCCTGGGTTTGTAAAGGATCAATAGGACCCGCAGGAGAAGGAAGATCATAAATGTGAAGGGGGAGCTCACGTAAAGAATGGTAAGGGGAGATCACCATATAGCCTGCGATAGAGAAAATCAAAGGCTATTTTACTGATGGATGAAGATGAGGTTGCGAAGGTCATGCAAGTCTGCAAATGCCATTCCCTCATGAAAGAGGGATCCAATGAGGATTGATGAGAATCCTCACTTGGAACGTGCATGGGTTGCACGATAAAAGCCTAAGGGCATCCTTGATGAGATATTTGAGAGAATGGGAAATCGAGTGTGCGCTTATTCAAGAGACACACATTGAAGGTAATTCTAATAGGCTATGTTCTGACTTGATAGCTTCAGGGATGAATGATTGTGTGCAGACTGATGCACATGGGAGGTCGGGGGGCATTGCTATTTGGTGGAGGAAGAGGTGGGCTCAGTGTTTGGAGGTTCACAAATCCAAACATATGCTGACATGCAAATTTCAGATTCAACAGGGGCAGGAGTATATTTGGATTACTGGAGTATATGGTCCTTGTAATGCATCTGCCATGCAGGAGTTGTGGGAGGAGTGGTCTGCAGTGGCTGAGTTGGTGCAGGGGGGAATGTGGCTGACAGGTGGTGACTTTAATTGTGTGTTAACAGGGGCCGACAGGCCAAATGGCAGCACGAACAGTTCGGGTATTTAATTTCAGATGATGGTTCAATCTCTGCAGCTGAATGAATATCCTTCCTCGGGTGTGGAATTTACTTGGTGCAATGGAAATGGGCTGGCTTCCAGGCTTGATAGATTCTTTGGGAATGTGGACATCCTTGTTAGATTTCAATTGTTGAATGTGAGTGGGCTGAGCCGACCCTTTTCAGATCATACCCCATTGGTATGGGACAGTGGGGAAGAAAACCAGGTTGGATCCTACTTCAAAATGAAACATTCTTGGCTATATGAACCGGGCTTTTACCAAATGATCAGCTCTTGGTGGAGAGCTAAAGGGGTCCAGGGGTCTGCTACTGTCAAGCTATCAGCCAAGTTGGCTGGTCTGCGCATGGTCTTGAAAGAATATGGATCTACTATTGACTTGCTGAGGGGGCAGAGGAGAAGGGAAGCTCTAAGTAAAATTCAGGAGCTAGACTCCAAGGAAGAAGCTGGTTGTTTGTCTGAAGATGAGGTGGCTAAAAGAAAAATGTGGCAGGGTGTGGTTCTTGATGAAGACCTAAAACAAGAAATCGATTAGAGGGAGAGATCCAGGCAGCTATGGCTTAAGGAGGGGGATGCCAAAACAAAGTTTTTTCATCTTGCAGCTAGTTCTCGGAGACGTGCTAATTTTATTTCCTCTGTTCTATGTGGTGGACATAGGGTCTCTTCTGATCAGGAGATTAAATCTGAAGCCATCAAATATTTTAGAGAGGCATCTCGGACACCTAAGAGGGGGATTTGGAGAATGGCAGGAAATGAGGGTCCTAGGGTGACGAGTGAATAGGCTGAGCGCTTGACGGCACCTATTACTGAACAGGAGACCCTGCAGGCAATCAGCGAATTAAATGTGGAAGGCTCTCCGGGCCCTGATGAAGTACAAGTTTTCTTTTACAAGGAGATGTGGAGTGTGGTGGGTAAGGAGGTGATGGATGTTATCAGAGAATTTGAGGTGGGAAATGCAGGTTTTGAGAGGATTAACAAGTCCTACCTATTTCTTTTTCCTAAATCAATCGGAGCAGAGCACTTTTCAGATTTCAGGCTAATTTCCCTCTCAAACTCCATCTACCTTATCATCAGCAAGACCTTGGCTAATAGGCTGAGGGTTGTTCTACAGGACCTGATTCATCCAGTACAGGCTGCTTTCTTGCCCAACAGATCTCTTCAAGAATCCTTCATACTGGCTCAGGAAATGGTTAATGTATGACATCGAAGGAAGTGCAAGGCCTTCATGTGGAAAGTGGATTTCCAGAAAGCCTATGATTTGATCTCTTGGTCGTACCTATGGGAGATATTTAGAAGAAGAGAATTTCCCCCCCTTTGAATCCAATGGATGAAACACTGTATCACTACGGCTTCTTTTTCTCCTTTGGTCAATGGAAAGCCATGTGGAGCATGGATCCAACCTCAGCGTGGGGTTAGACAAGGATGCCCCCTAGCCCAATTGATCTTCAACCTTGCAGTGGATGGGCTTGCAAGGTATGCTTGCAAATTGGCTGAGGTGGGTATTATTAAAGGGTTCTCACTGTCTACCAGGGGAAACCTGGCCCCCATTTTACAGTATGCAGACGACACGGTGTTCTTTGTGGAAGGGTCCAAGTTTGAGGCACATGCTCTGGGGTTATTGGTAAAGATTTTTGGTGACATTTCAAGTTTATGTTTGAACAAGGATAAGTCGATTTTGATTTGCTTTGGCATGAGTGAATAGGAGCAGAGGGAGTTGGAGGGTGTATTGGGGTCACCCCATGCTAAATTGCCGTTGAGATACCTTGGACTACCTCTGAGGGCCACAAAACTGAAAAAATCAGATTGGAATGTTCTTTTTGAGAGGGTGTCTGGAAAGCTGAAGGGTTGGAGTAGCAAATTCCTATCCAAAGGTGGAAGATTAATCCTACTCAATTCAGTCATTACAGCCATACCGGTTTTCTATTTCAGCATTTTTAAGGCCCCTAAATGTATTTGGAAGAGATTGGATATTATGAGGAAGAGATTCTTCTGGAAGGGTGCAGGTCATGAGGGTGGATTCATGCAACCCATCAGATGGAATTGTATCTGCAGACCTAAGGAGATTGGGGGGTTGGGAATTAAAGCACTTAAAGAATTCAATGAAGCCTTGTTGCTAAAATGGGCCATTAGGATTCTGGATTACAAGGAGGGGCTGATGGATGATCTGATCAGGGACAGCTATGTTGTATCTAACAGCAGTTTGCAAAGGCTTCAGCGGAAGAAACCGTCTCCTTTTGGCGATCAGTGATTTCTGCAGTTACCAGCTAGTGGCACCTACTGCAACCTAAGCTCAGAGATGGCAAAATCTTCAGCTTATGGAACGAGCGATGGTCTGACTTGGGCCTACTGAAAGAGATCTATCCAAGGTTGTATGACGCTGCTACAGATAAGGATGACACAGTTAGCAGTTTGTAGTCTTAGGAAAAGGGTTGCTGGCGGCTGGAAGGGATGCAGCAGTGCAGGCTGGGCACTCGTCTGTGGGAGGAGAGGCAGAAAATGATGGTGAGTCTACAGCAGATGCAACTTGTGAGCAATGAGACGGATACTTACTGCTAGCAGGGCAGTTTTTCAGTGAAGCAAGCGTATGAAAAAGTTATTAGAGCCAATAGTGAGGTGGAATGGGACCCTATTGACAGAAGGATTTGGCTTCTGAAAGTTCCTCTAAAGGTTCAGATATTCCTGTGGCTCTGCAGATGAGAAGGGTTGATCACTGGTGATCTGAGACACAGAAGGCCAGGGACTGTTCTAAATGCCTGCCCTCTTTGTGGGTTACATTCTGATAGTGCATCACACATTTTCTCCTCCTGTTTGATCACGGATAAGATTTAGAGGTTGGTTTGCTTAGAACCCCTCCCCTCCTGGGATTCAGTATGGCAGAGGTTCATCACTCCGGGTCAACCCTTGGGGGCTATGGCAGCTGTTTTGTGGTGTGTGTGGAGGGTGCGTAACGATAAGCTTTTTAAGGAGAGATCGGTGAGATGTGAGAATATTGTAAAGGAGTGCTGGTCTCTCATACATATTTGGGCTTCTTACTTGTAATTATTTTTTGACATGAAATATACTACCCTCCGGATTGCTATCGGCTCATGATAGCAATCCTCAATGTTTCAAAAAAAAATATGAGGTGGATCTTAGAAGATAGTATGGCTGACTCCCTATTAACTGTCCAAGGTTTCAGTAGAATACAAATGCTTATTAGTTTTCCTCAAGGATCCATTACCCAGTCTACGTGCACGTGAAATAAATGTACAGGATTCTAAACTTAAGAAATAATTCAAGAAGAAAAACCTCCAATGACAAAGATATTTTACTAGGGACAAACCCATTTAGCTCAAGAAAAGAGATTTTTTTTTATATGCGAACCTAAATGCATGAATACTTCCTAAAATGCAAAATGCACCCCCCTATGCCTAAATCCAACAATGTCCCCATTGTAAAATTAAAACAGGGGGAGAAAGGAAAGAAATCACCTGACAATGGTTTTATTTATAACGTTGGGTTGCCTCCCAACAAGCGCTGCATTTTCTGTCAATAGCCAGACATAGAAGGAACATGTAAGTCTGGTTCTAGTCAGAAAAGGTTAGGCCCTAAAAATATGCGTAACAGCGTGGGCCTAGAAAACAGGTAGCCACGGATGTTGGCGAGCTGATGATGCAATGTAATCCCAAATGCTTGCTAGAAGATATGAAAGCGGAGAACCTCATTGGCTACCTTGGGAGGTCTAGGAATAACAACAGGAATATGAAAAGGGACCCCCCGAAATGGAATAAGTGGAGGACAACAAGGATCCTCCAGAGCAGGATGGGTTGTAAAAGGTATAAACATTATTAGTTCAAACCCTTGAATGGCGAGAGTAAAAGTACAAGCATCAATCCACACTCGCCATTCTACCCGAGGATGTACTGGCCTGATATGTTCTCCAGAAAGAATGTACTTGAGCAGAGACCTAAGCCAAGGATCGGTTAGGGAGTATAAGGGTTGTTTGTAGTGTTGGAAGGTAATGGTTAAGTCTAATGAGGGCTTAGTCGGTGTCAGGTCCAATTCCGACAATGATTTAGATTGTGTATATTCCCTAACTATTGTAGACAACTTCACGTTACCCTGCCTAGCATTAATGATCGGAGTCATATTTGAATCAAGGGTAGACTCCAAATTACAACTCTTTGATGGCAGGGTCAAAATATTAGAATCATTATCATTAATCTCATTCCCGGATTTGTTTGGTTCACTCAAATTTTTGTCGGGGTGTTTATGTGATTCATTATGAAGACAGGAGTTGGATCAGTATCCTTAATTATTCCTATAGGAGGATCAGTGTTAATATTTTGGAGCAAGACTATATCTCTGAATTCATTATTCTTCTCGGGGTATAAATCCTCAATTAACGTGTTTTGTCCCCGAGAGTCTCCCATAGACTTCTCACTATTTTGTTTGTCCTCCTCTAATACCAACTCCTATTTTGATGGAGGATGACTCTCAAAAGAAGGGAGGAATCTAGATTTCACCATATTGTTTATATCCTTTGGAGGTAAATCCTCAAATGATAAATAATTCCCCTGTGATTCACTCCAGATTTTCAGTCCAGGTTCCTCTATTGGGGCATCCTCATCCTCTGAAATAGACTCTTCATATCCCTGAGACCAAAATTGATCTAATTCATCCTCCATTCCCTTAGGGTCACCTTCATTAGGTGCATTTAACTCCTTAAGATGCTGAACGGTAGGTGTTGATTCCATAAGTGGAGGGTCAGGAATAGGCTCACTAAGGGTTGAATGGAATTCCACCAGATAATCAATAGGGGAAGTGATAGGAACAATACAACCTTGACCCGAGTTAATAGGGGTAAGGAGAATATTGTCACTGGGGTCAAGGTCCTCAAGAGGTACCATCTTCCCTTGCTTTTGACTCCAATATAGCTCGGGTGGATAATCACTATGATCGTTCTCCTCTAGTGGTCGTGTCTCATTGGGAGAGTCTAAGCGATAACTACATAAAACTGGATCCCTATTGTCATTGGGTTTCTCAGAATTATTTTCATGATCATGGTCGTATGGGTAGGGATCAGAATTACTGGGAAGCGTGTAGCTAAGCTGTCTCATTTCTTCATTTAACTGTTGACTATTCCTCAACATCTCTCCCATTGATTCCATTTCCTTTTGCTGTTTTTGTATTTCTATCATAAAAGTGGAGAGGCTACTATTATCATGTTAGGGAGGATAGTCAATTTTAGGCTCTGGTTGCCTAGGGGTATCTGTCCAACCTTGATGAAGGGTGGGAGGGTTGGGTGTTTGCAAAGAAGTAGGGATTTCACGGTTGGAAAATCCTGATCCTAGGCTCTGCTCAAAAGTGGGAGTTATCAAGACAGTACTCCCAGGATAGGAATATGAATGATCCCATGAATTGTCAATGTACCCATCAAAGGATGAATACGCTTGGGGCATGGGATCCTAGTTAAAAGATGGGAGGTATTGACTCTGATAATCAAAATGATAGGAGTAAGGGTGATCCATTTCTTTAAGCAAAACAGTTTTAACTCTCTTAGGGTTTAGAAGAATTCAGAACACGAGCAGAAACTTCCTAGAGAGTTCTACTGTCAAAGCAAATGCAAATTCAGTGGGATCTATTTTTAGTAGATTGTAGGTCATAGAATTAAATGTTCAATTGGTGGCCAAACAAGTTTTGCACAAATTACGCTTCCTAGGCCAACCTTCGCTGGTGCCTATAACCTACTCACAAGGGATGGAAGTCTAGAATCGAGCCCACACACGAGGAACCGAAGTAACTTGGTGGATAGGCTTGTTGATTTTCGACTAACTTCCCTTGTGGTGCAAAAGAGGAGAGGTAGAAATTTATCTACTAACCTTATGTGTGAAGTTCACAGTGTCTCAAATGTGCAAACATACGATCGTGTTTTGAGTTTTGAAATTTTGCAAACAAGATCCTTTTGCACACAATTTTAAGTCACAGATTTTAAGGTCCAACCTCTTAGTAGTCCCAATTTTTAAAGTAACCACTGAATTAATTTGATTCAAGCACTTTAGTGGTCTTAAACTTAGGTTCAATGTAGATGCATGACAGGTAATTGATGCTCAAGAGATGACTTACCTTACTCCAGCTTTCTTCGTGCAATAATGAATGTAATGCAGTTAAAATAAACTAGATGCTGCTCATTCAGTCCTAGATGGTCGTCCTATAGATATGCAGCTTCTAGTAGCCAGTTCAAATTTTTTTTTTAATAATAATAATAATAAACAAACAAACCTAATCTAACTAACTAACCGAAAAGTAGTTCAAACAATTCAAATAATCCTATAATCTAAATAAATGGGAACACGCTCCCGAAAATATGCTCCCGCATACAACAGTGATAAAAAATAAAGAGGCACTAGGAACACATTCCCAAAAATACCTGACAAGGGTCCAAAAGATAGAAATTAAATTCTAATGTCTATCTAAACTAAATCTAACTAAGATCTACTGATTAAATCAGAAACAAGCTTCTCCGTAAGCCTATGCACTGGGATCAAGGCCCACATGTTCCTGTTGCTGGCCTCTAGGTGGCGTCAAGGTCCACCAAAAAGATTGTCTCCACTGTGCACGTCGTTCAAGTTTAATGTCGTCGCTCTGCTGCGCCTATCGCCTTGTCAAATTCCTCGCACAATAAAAAAATTGATCAGATGATTGCGCAACTCAGAATATTCAAAAATAATAAAGTGAATCTATTGCATCTGTTGCCTCCCAGCAACGGCGCCATTTTGATGGAGAGATTTTCGCTTAGTTGTGATAGCAATAGAGGATATGTCGTTGTAATTAATGTGGTGGAAATCTCTCAATCAAAGATTAACATAAATATGAATTTAAACCACAATAAAGGATGTCATATCCACAGGGAGGAATAGACCAATAAATTCACAAGAAGAGGAATATAATATTCGCAGACACTTTTGCGACTTTAAATGCGAGGAATATGCTAATTTAAATGGAGCTTGCAAGTTTCCTTAAAAGTTTAGGGTTATTTATGCAATTTTCACATCAGGAATTAAGCTCCAAAAATATGCATATGATGCATGTGTAATGGCATATCATACAAATTCAACTTGCATGCAAATCTGATTTGAAATTTAAAGTTAAATCATGCACATAACACAAGTGAAATAATTTCAAGAAAGTATGAGTGCATCAGTGCAATGTGGCCTGAATAAAATATGAATATATAATTGGAAATGCGGGGAGGTGCGCCTCAACGAGGGCTACGCAATGGTGGTGACGTGGCAGCCGGAGGTGGCTGGCGGTGGCCGAGCAGAGGAGAAGGGCCGCCGACCTGTTGGCTGTTGGAAGAAGACAACCGCGCGTGGATGCGCAGGTGGCGTCGCTGCTACAGCGCACCGAGCACACGCATGCTCAAGGTGTGCAGGGCGAGCGCGGGAGTGGCCTACAGTGCCTGTAGGGCTAGTCATTGGCTGTGGCCTTGGCCGCTTGCGGTTGGGGGTTGCAACTCTTGTTGCAGGCGCAGTGAGAGCGTACGCCTGCAAAGGGCGTGCAAGGGCGCTGTTGCGGGTCCCTGAGGTGGAAGGAGATGGAAGGTGGCATGCAAGGGCGCTAAGCGCCTGCAGGTGCTTGGCAGTAGCAGTGATGGCACTGGAGGGGGCACGCCTGTGGGGGTGCGCTTGCAGTGGAGAGGTCTGCAAAGGCTCTCGCGTGCTTTGGGCAGTGCTGTGAAGGGCGCTGCAAGGGCAGGTGCAGCATGATGGTGGTGGAAGGTGGCAGCGTCTGCAGGCGAGGCTTGAAGGGCGTGGTGTGGCTTGCAGCTTCCTGCTGTACAGCGCCTGCAGGCGCTGGTTGGAGGGCGCAGTGGATGGTGGGTGCGGCGCTGGGCGCAGGCTTGAAGGGCGCGATGTGGGTGCGCCTGGCAGGCTGTGGGGGGCGGTGATGGCGCGGTGTGCACAATTCACGCTGGTTGCACGATTGACAGATCACCTTCCCCAATCCCCTCCACCTCTCCTCTATATCTCTTCTCTTCCGCCTCCCCAGGGATTTTCAAAATCCTTTTCTAAATATGGCCACACCGTTTGCATTTGTTGAGGGAAGTTTTGAGGCCGACCGGAAGATGAGATATTTGTGGGGAGGTGTTGTGGCTGGCCATTTGTTGGGGGAATTTTACCCACCCCCCTCCTTGTTCTTTCCAATATCATTCCTGCAACAAAACATAAAATAATTACATACTAAGTTATAAAATGCGATAAAATAGATAAAAACTCAAGTAATAATGCATGCACTTATTTAATGACCTAATGTGATTATTAACAAACATACTATGTTAGAATTGAAGTACTTAGGCGTAACAATAGTCCATTAAAATGGACTCATCAAGCACCAGACCCAGCTCACCTCAACTCTTTGTGGCAGAAGCCAGCTTACTTTAGCTTGGCTTAGCAGCTAGCAAAGAACTAGCAAGCTAAGCCAGCTAAAGTAGCTCCATGCCATCCTCTTCAGCAACTACCAGCTCCAGTTCAGCTCCAGACTTCTTCTGTATAGCTCCTCTTCACAAACCCTAGCTCCAAATGCCTCCAACCCTACTCCCTACTAGCTAGACTAGCTAAGCTAGCTTAGCTTAGCTAGTCCACCTCCATGGCACCAAAACCTACTACCCTACTACCTAAGCTCTAGCAAAAAGACCACCTACTCCTAGTTTATTTTGGTGCCAACTATCCCTTCCATCACCACCCTACATCCACCGTCAAAACTCATCTCCACACTCCATTTTTTCCTCCAAAATCAATGCCTTCTAGAAGGTATTTTTGGAGGGAAAACCAAGGCACCTCTTCATTTCCCTCCCATTTTTCCCTCTAAAAATATCCAAGCACCCCTTCATTTCCCTCCAAAAAAACACCATAACCACCCCCCTTCAAATCCTATAAATACCCTACCCTACCACCACATAATTCCCATCCTCTATTAGTGTTTAATTCCACCTACATCCACCTACACCTACGGCCAAGAAGGAGTAGAGAAGAAGATTAAGGGGGCACATCACCTGCCCCTTTGGTGCCTTCTTCTCCCCACTTTCTTCAACTTGTGCCATGCCAAGGAGGAGGAGCATTCTACTTCAAGGAGGACGGCCAGGAAAAGGAGGACTTAGGGTGGACGTCCACCCTTGGAGAGAAGCATAGGGCACACCCCTTAAGGGTTTGCCTTGGAGGACATCATCTTGGCAGAGATATAGAAGGAAGGAGCTGAAGACCTTCTTTTCAAGCCTGGGAGCTACCAGGCTTGGAGCAAGAAGAGCTTCATCCTATTCATCACCATCATCATCTAAAGGATTTGTCTTTATTTTGTTTTTCAATTTGTTTTTTGTAGAAGCATTCATCTACTAGTAGACAATTTCCTTTAATAAAAAAAAAAACAAGAAGCTGCCTTGATTTCTTGTTTCACTCTTTTTATTGCATTACCTTGCTTTATCTTTAGTGTAGTTTCACTCCTCCTTTCTAATTAACCTAGGCCTCCACGTGCCTAGGTTGAGCTTAGAAAGAGGATAATTTTTGTCACTTAGATTAGCATAGTAGGTGTAGTAATTTTTCCCGCCAAAAACTTCACATGTTACCTTAATTTCAAAAACATAAAAATGATATATTGAAAAAGACCAAAAAGAAAGGTGAATTCCATTTTCGAAGCAAGAGATTTAATTTTTGCAAACTTGCCTCCTTGGACGACCCTAGATACTCCCCTATCTAGGAATAGAAATTTAAAAGGGTATGCTATTTCAAGTGTTACAACTTTAAAAACCCGCTTTTACAAATCACGCGATTATTCGCATCACCCACCACTGTCAGCCATCTCGCATCTTTGATCGTCTTTGGACCTCGTCACGTCAAATCGCGGCCACTATCACCCTCAGTGAGTCACGGCGAAGCTTCTCGGCCTATTGGTTGCGAGCTTCGATGTGGATTTCAAGTGGTCGGCAAACCCACCACCGATGCCAACAAGCACCATCAAACCTCTGTGTTTGTGGCGTAGATCACGTAGAAAGTTAGCATGTTGTAGTATAGCACGAAATCCACCTCAAGCAAATAAATTAACAGAACTTGGAGAGTCCCAGTCGATCACAGGGAGACAAAAAGCACTTTTGATTTTATATGTTTGTTCTCAATTTGATTACTAAATAATAGAAACAATCAATCACAATATCCACATTATAAAGAAATTGAATTTGATAAACATGCAATAGACTAAAAACATGAATGTAAACAACTACTACTGTAACAGAATAAAGGCACCACAAGTGGTTCGTGGTGGAGTTTCGGAGAGGTTGGGAAGAGCAGCAACAATCCGTCGGGGTGGCCCAATGGATGCATAGAAGACGGGAAGAAGAAGAAGAGAGAGAGGTTGAAGAAGAAGGAAGAAGAAGAATTAAGAGAATTACCTTTCAAAGGGGGCCCTTAGGTCTCTTTTTATAGCTTTAGTGAAGGGCAATTAAGGTATTTGACCCATTAAATCCGTGCAAATGCTTCAAATTAAATAGATCCGTTGATTGGGAGATCAACGGTCTTGATTAAGCCTTCCAGATCCTTCTTTTATCCTCGATTTCATCTGGTGCTGCCACATGGCAGCCTGTCGAGCGTCGACCCTCCATCGCACGGCTGCAGATCTTCCTCACGCGTGCCTTCATTTCCTCTCCTCCGCTCGCCTCTTTGGAGCACCCAGTCGTCAGCCCTCCGATCCTACGATCAGACGACATAAACACATGCTCCACCGCGCCTTTGAATCCTAAAGCACTCACACGTGCATCTCAGCATGCGTCATCACGTACGTTCTTGATCCAGCACCTCTGCACCCACCACACGTCTGCTGCCAAGCTGCTCGATGAAGATCCGAAGGTTAACTATGCTCGCGCTCGCCGCTTCTCCTGATTTCACATTGGGCGCGCATCGATCCCACGTCTCTTGCTATCTATTAGGTGCCCTATCCTCTATGCTACACACACGGATTGTTGCGCCTTCCATTTCTTATGCAGCTGCTCTCAGCCGTTGGATGGGAATCCAACGGTTGAGAGCTCTCCTGTGCGTGATGAGGCAGCTGGAGGCGACGACGTGGCTACATCGCGGTTGTTGGATGATGATCCAACGGCCCGCAGTTCTCCTTTCCAAATTGGGGTGCTGTGAGGGGTGGCTGTGATGGTGCCACGTGGCACCATCGTGGCCATCCATCTTCTTCTCCTTGTATCTGATGATGCAAGCCTCCAATTAAGTTGATTTCTATGTCGTTGGACTGCGAACGTCAATCCAGATCCATCCGTGCGGTTGGATTTGTCATCTGAGGTTCAGATATTCTTCAATTTCCCCTTGGCTCCTACTTCTTCTACAGACTCCCTAGGGTGCTACAGGAGTTTGATTGATGAGCTCTTGGAAGCGTTGGACTCCTGTCGTTATTCTAAACAGATCCATAAGGTTGGATCGATCATCCACAGCCCTAGATTACTTGCAATTAATAATACCTCTCAAATAGCACATTATTATGTATAGAACATATATAAATTATCTAAGATGCAAAGTACGATGTGTATGCATGCCGAATGCCCATTTAAGCTAGGTTCTACCTTAATTCAAGAGAATTAGGGCCTATGATTGCTGCGCAATCATACCCCCATGCCTAAATTTTGCTAGTCCCTAGTAAGTGCAAGAGTAAATGCATTTTATCAAGAGTTTACTAAAGGTTTATTTCTTTTTGTTTCATCCAAAAATTCAGAATCCAGATAACCATGAATATATAATGTTGTAGCTTCCACAACGGATCCAAGCGAAGAGACGATACACATTTAAAGTTTGTACTTGACCCTTAGTAAAATTCTATTGGGATAAGCAAACCTCTTCTCTCGGGGTTATAAACTATTCTCTGATTTTAGCCCTGGCTTTTGCTTTGGTAGAAGATGTCTAAGTTAACTGGATTTGTATTTGGTGTCTCACTCTCTTCTGGTGCTACATGGAGACTAGTATTTCAGAATCTAGATTATTAAATTATTGAATAACTTAACTTAGAGAAGGGCTGGAAAACTGTGATCTCTTTAATCTTTTGTACTTTTTCTTTTCTCTCTTTCTCCCTCTCTCTTTCTTCTTTTCCTTTTTCTTCCTTAGCTCACATCTTACCAAAATTGCAACTGTATTTGGTGGTCTTACATGGCATTATACTTTAATTAGGTTCTAATAACCCTATGACAAAGTCAGACTTCTCAGCCCGTATTCAAGCGATCAGAAATACAGAAGAATAGGTTAAGGCTGTATTTGGTGGTTTGTGGGGATGGTAGGTGTTTCGACCTCAAAACATTTTGACTTACATAACTCAAATTTCTTAACATAACACTTTTTTTTTCACAAGCAGAGATCTCTTTTGTATGCTTTTTTTCTTCTTCTTTTTTATCTATATATATATATATATATATATATATATATATATATATATATATATCTACTGGCACAATGCCATTATAACATAATGCAACAATTCAACACAACATACATACTTTTATTCATGCGGCATTATTTGGGATTTTTGGGGATGACCAAGAGGATCTCGGGTGGCTTATTTGGTGGAAGTGCCTACACTCGGCACTGGATAGGGAATGGATAGGATGATGTATTTCTGACCTTGACATCAGTACCCTCCTTCAGCCGAGGATTCCGTAGAGGACGGTCGTGACCATCCACCTCAGTCCTAGCTTTATCAAAACCTGCTCTCTGTGTTTTTGCCTTATTTGGTGACTCTCGTATGGAATTTCTCACAGAATTAGTATGCAAGAACTGAGAGTGAAAACTATGCCCATCTACAAGTATCATTATTCAATTATTAAAGATTAAAGATTCCTTACACTAGCCTTAGAGCACCAGTAGACTCTACTCTCATCTCACGTATGTTTTGGTGGATCTACTAGAAGATGATTCACCTGACTCCCTGATTGTTGTCCAAGGGTTCAGGAGAAGAAGTAATGCTTCTTGTCAACAAACTAGAGATGTCTATCAATTTTCACAGTGGATCCATTGCAAATTCTAAATGCAGATGTGAGGTTATACTAGATTCTAAGCTTAGGAATCTACTAAAGAATAAATCTTTAATAAAACCTCTTGATAAAACAATCTAATCCCCCACTTGTTGGCAGAAAATTTTCATTTTTTTATGACTACACCCCCATGACTAAGTGTTTGCATGTCCTCAAGCATGAATAAAAGAAATAAGGCCAGGTGTATGTGGATATAAATCACCTGAAACTGCTTCTGAGTTGTCATTCAGTTCATGCCATCACTGCAATGCCATACACAATATGCAAAATAATATGCGAAACAATATGTGAAAATGAAATATGCTATGTATATATGGTATGTATATATGTATACGTGCTGAGTTTAACACCTTCAGCTGGGCAACTCATCAGTCACACGTCCTTAAGAAGATGTATTATTTCAATAGCAGGAGGAGGTTCCTAGGCAAAGAATGGTTTGAGGCGCTGGCCATTAACTGTAAACATGTGCCTAGATATCGAGTCTCTAATTTGGATTGCCACATTAGGATACGGGTGGACCACCAGAAATGGCCCAGTCCACTTCGACTTGAGCTTTCCCGCAAAGAATTTGAATCAGGAGTCAAACAACCAAATCTGTTGGTTATGTGTGAACTCCTTCCTCCAAATGTGTCGATCATGGAAAGCTTTTGTCTTGTCCTTGTATATTTTTGCATTTTCGTAAGCTTCCCACCTAATCTCCTCTAACCTGCTAAGATGGAGCTTCCTTTCATAACCTCTGGTCTCGAGGTTAAAATTACACTTCTGCACCGCCCAAAAGGCACAGTGCTCCAGCTCCATAGGAAGGTGACAGGCCTTTCCATACACCATGTAGTATGGTGACATTCTGAGTAGGGCCTTATACACGGTCCGATATGCCCATAGTGCATTAATCAACCGATAGGACAAATCCTTCCTACCATGTCTAACCGTCTTTTGAAGGATAAGCTTGATTTGACAGTTTGATACTTCAGCCTGCCCACTGGTCTGTGGGTGATACGAGGTAGCAATGCGGTACTGCACCCCTTATTTCTTCAATAATGACCTTAATGGGCATGGATGAAGTGGCTTCCCCCATCACTTATCAGGATGGGAGGAACTTTGAATCTTGCAAAACTGAATTCCCAGACAAAGGATATAATAGTCTTATGATTAGCTCATCTTGCCGGGAAAGCTTCTACCCACTTTGAGACAGAGTTTACTACAAGGAGTATGCACTCAAAGCCATGCGAGTTCGGGAAGGGGCCCATAAAGTTGATGCCCCAGACGTCGAATACTTCCACGACGAGACTAGATTGGAGAGGCATCATGTCTCTCTGGGTCAAAGAACCGACCGCCTAGCATCGCTTACAACACTTGGCAAACTCATGTGTATCTCTGAAAATGGTTGGCCATAAAAAACCTGACTGCAAAATCTTTGCAGCGGTCTTTCGGCCAAAGAAATGTCCTCCACAAGCATCGTTGCGGCAAAAGGATAGCACACTAGAGATTTTCGAATCAGGCACACATCTACGGATGGTCTGATCAACCTCAATGCGAAATAGCAATGGGTCATCCCAAAAATAGAATTTAGCCTCTGATATAAATTTGAGATTTTGATCCTTGGATAATCCTGCAGGTAGCTTGCTTGCGACAAGATAGTTTGCTATATCAGCATACCAAGGAAACTCAACAAAGTTGATAGATAACAGAGACTCATCCAGAAATCGGTCTGATATCGGTGGGGAGTACAGAATGTAGTCCAAGTCTAACCAAGACAAGTGATCCACCATAACTGTTGAACAATTACGAACCTACGCTAACGTGTTCGATTTTGAAAAACCTGTCGTTGTAGTTCGAAAGCGAAGAATTCGTGTTCAACAAATAAAATTTATACCGAAATTAAAATTCCGGGTCGAACACAGGGAGGCAGACGTTTGATTTAAAAACTACGCGTTTCTTTTTATTTGTTACAGAATAATTCAATTTAGAACCATCTAATTATTTACAATAAATAGAAGAGAGAGAGAGAGTAAGAGAGAAAGAGAATATTACACAGAGAAATCAAAATGAGATGTAGAATAAACAAGGAATTTTTGTATTGAAGAGATTGTTCATTACAACTAGAAAGCATAAAACAATTACTCTAGAAAGCATTAAAAGAATGGAGAGAAAAATGTCCTCCTCGACGATTGCTTGGAGGATGAGTAGATTAATCTAGAAAGCAGTAAATCTATACTAGAAAGCGGTAAAAAGAATAGGGAGAGAGAAATCCTCCTTGACGGTTGCTTGGAGGACGAGCCGGACGGGACGACGCCTGGACGAAGGAGAACGAAGTGGGACGAAGGAGGACGAAGCAGAAGAACGGGAACGAAGCAGCACGCCGTCGTCGTCGCGGGATCCACTTCCAAAGGGGAACGAAAATTGGACTTTATCTCGCGAGAAGCATCCCGGGTGTGGGACAAGCTTCTCTTGAGCTTTGGAGGGGTAGAGAGGAGAAAGAAGGGATGAAAATTTCGTATGGAGGGGGTATCCTTTTATAGTTGCAAGGAGTGGGGGTAAAATAGACATTACATCTTCAAAATAATAAATAAGGGGTCTTTAGTGACGGATAAATCCGTCACTAAAGCCCCGACGTGGCCGTCGCCGCCGCGCCCACGCGCGCCCATTCGGCTACCTGCGTGCGTAATGCCTACGCACGTCCGCGAAGTTTCAGCCGTCCGATCGCGAGATCGGACGGCTTAAAATCTCGCCTTCACCGCTGCCGCCCGCCTGCCTGTGCGTGCGATCGCGCGTTACGCGGGGCGTCCAATCGCGCGTCGGCGCTATCGGGCGCCCGAGACCGCACGATCTCCATCCGACGCTCTACGCGCCTCAATAACCCGCGCCTCCAATCCACTCGCCGCGGCTCGAACCCGCGCCCCGCGCTCGTGTAAGCGCGCTCGACCGCTGCGCTGCGGGGCGCGGATGGTCGAGCGCACGTTTTAAGCGCCGGGCGGCCACAGCCGTTGGATCTCCATCTGACGGTGGAGAGCGATCAGGCGGGGGCCTTCACAAAATGCCAGCGGCCGTTTGGGCGGCTGAGATGGCGCCACGTGGCGCCATCTTGGCCGTCCATCTTCTGGAAATTGTAGATGGTGCCACGGATGTCGGATTGACACGATTTTTGTGTAGTTTGGCTGCGATCGTCGATCCGAATTCATCCGTGTGGTCGGATTTTTCATCTGAAGTGCGGATTTACACCATCCTGGCCCTTGATCTTCTAGGGTTCCCCAGTCTCTATCTGATGCTACGGATGCCTGATTAGGGCGATCTTGGAGTCGTTGAACTCCAATCGTCGCCCTGATCATATCCATACGGTTGGATCTTTGATCCGAGGCCCCAATAAAATGTTTGTCCTGTCCAAGCACATAAAAGGAGATAATTAACCTCCATTTTATTCAAACTACTCTAAATGCAAGATGATGCATGTAATGCAATATTTATATCACGAAATGCAATCCTATGCTTAAGAACATGCATAAATAGACATTTTAAGTAGTGTAAATGTGTTTACATCATACCCCCATGCCTATCTTTTGCTAGTCCCTAGCAAAAACTATATGGTATTTATAAAAGAATTAGGTTAGATTATTTGGACCTGAGTTATTTTCAATCATTAAGAAATTATCTACTTAGGAACTGAACTTTCAAAGACACAACAGTGCCCGGGTATCAGCCAAAATGTAGACTGCCTCAAGCCCTCGCCTTATTCAAAGAAAAATTTCTTTTTCTCTTTTTACTCTTTTCTAATTTTTTTTGGATTTTCAAATTTTAGGGTTCAAGAGTGGCTTTCTACGACCATTCAACTCACCCAAGATTTGATGAGAACCCTAAGTTTTAAGCATCTTATTGTGATTGTGATAGACTCGTTGACCGGCAATTAGAACGGACTTCAGATTTCTACGCCTCTAGGTGACCTCAAAAAGAATTCTGCCTAAAGGTGTATCTTTACAACCGGTAGCTTTCTCCCTACTTTTATTTTTTAACGGGGTCAACACAAGGGTGAATCCAATGTATATCTCCCCGGTTTATTCTACTTCTCCGCTTCTTCCTAAGTGTTTTTGGGAATTTTTAGTGGATTTTCTGAGCTGGGTTCTAGATAACCGGTCGATGAGTTGTTATCACCGACAACTTGCCAGCCATACTCGTGCGGTGAAGTGTGGCTTATTTCTTTTTGTTCTTTTCTCCTTTTTGATTTTTTTTTTTTTTTAAAGTAGGTGGCTTCCCCTGGTCTAAGATTTACCTAAAGGCAGCAAAAAGAGAAAGGTCCAGTGACTGGGCTCTGGACAACCTACCTATGGGCTGTTACCCACGATAACTTGCCAGCCATATCACCCTAGAAGGTTCATTAGCTATCCAATTTCCGTAAAAATCGCCGAACATCGAGTCAGTGCAAAGAAAGTGTGTAGATGCTTAAGACTCGAAATTCCCTCAAATCAGAGGGCGGGTTGATAAGTCGTGTACTTATCACCCAAACTTATTTATTCCAATTATAATAGAATTAAGATGGCGAGTACTCAAAGACAAATCCACATTTTAGTGGATACACAGGCTAATTAAGTCCAAAGACCTGAAGGGTCTTTGTGTTCAGATCCTAATGTAGTATTTCCTAAGATTGAAAATTTTCTTAAACCCAAATTCTCTTTCCTAATTCCGAAATTTTTATTTATTTTTTTTTTATAAAAGAAAATAAACAAATCTACGGAGCTGACGAATGAATTCAGAGATGAATATCCACCCCCCCATGCCTATCTAATGCAATGTCATTGTATTAAAAAGACATAAAACAGAGTGGAAAAGTGTAGAAAGCACCTGAATTGCGTGAATATCAGGTCCGCTCCAAGATGAAAACGAAAAAGAACTGTATAAGTGCTGAGTTTAGTGCCTTCAGCTAGGCACACTATACAAAGAAAAGAAATGAAGAATTCACATGTGCAGGTCAGAATTAGAATGAACAGAAGAATCCTCTGACCTGTCAGCAGAGGTCCACAAATGTGGACCAGATTGTGGTGCAGACCCACACCCCATAATCGAGAATATCTTAGGTTCTGGATAAAAATTGCCCAAAACCTAAAATCAGAATGTAAGCAGGGTCGGGCCTGCGATTTATGAGGATGCAACCCAAGACCAAAAAGTCAGGTTACAGAGAATTGAAGCTCAAAAGGATAATCATTGAATGTGTGCTTGGGTTTGACATCCTCGAAACAAATGTCGTAAGGGTTCTGATTTGATGGTTTCAGCTTAAAAGGAACCCTTCGACTCAATCTTCCATTTCCTCCAAAATTAACTTCCCAAATCAGAACTTCCCCGCTCCTATCCTCCTCATTAAGTGTATCAAATTCCAAGACCTCTTGTATATTCATCACCCCGTCTGGAATCTCCAAGTCTAAATGATGTGGCAGAATCAAAATTGACTTGGGCCTAATAATCTCAGAATTAGAATCATCAATAAGCTCAACAGGGTGTAACTGATAATCAGGGCAATGAATTGATTCTTCCAGAAAATGTGATTCTGGATCCGTAATGTGTGCCCTAATAAGATCAGTGTTCTCAGTTATTGGGCTATCAATTGATCTATCAGATTCCTCAGGCCCAATCGTCTCACAGAAATTGTGTTCAGAAAACTCGCGTGAGACTTCGCAACTTGAATCTTCACCATCAGGATCCGTATCAATGTATGTCCCAAAATCATTTGTCACTTTGTGTTCCAAGGAGATATACGTTTCCTCGTAACCTAGCTCAGGGATCTCAGGTGAAGAAATCAGATCATCCTTAATTGGTTGTCTTAATTCAATCTGGTCAGCCTCGTAACACGTGTCCCCCCCAACAGGTGCCTGAGCGGGTTTTGTCATTGGCTTTCCTAAAGAGAGTTCATCCTGGGAATTTTTCCAAGATTGAATCAAAGCAACCACGAATCTCATCCTCAATTTCGCTAATTTCCCAAGTCGAAACTCACCCGGGTTCTTATCCTTAACATCCTAGAGCCAATCCAACAAAGACTTGTTTAAATCATCAATCATTTCAATCAGGGGCTCCAATCTCTCAATGCAAGGTATTGGCTGAACTTCTAAGGATTGAATGATATTCCTCAAGTTAGCCAGAACCTTATCTTGAACCTGATTAACCTGAACCAAATGAGTTGGTTCAGGGTTGGGCGGGTTTGACATCAATGTAGAGGAATTAACGAATTGAGATTCGTTATACCCATCCTGATAATAGGTCATTTCAGATTGTTCAAAAGATGGTGATGACCTAAAGGCAGTGAAATCAGAGGACGGGTAAGGATCAGTGTATCCTTCTTGATTGTAGATCGTATTAGGTTGTTCATGAAAGGAGGACGATCTATAATCGATGTAGCTCTGAGAAGGATAGAAATCAGAATCAAAGTGTTCAGGGTTAGACCCTAAACATGGGGGTTCGGAATTGTATCCCCAATCCGAATTATCCCAACTAACTGATGGTCGATTACAATACGAGTTGGGATAATCGTCATGTTGAGGATAATTTACAACAGGAGGGAAAGAGCGGGAATGCGTGAAATATGTGGAAGGATTCATGATACACGGGAGGAAGAAAGGTGCCCTGCAATACAAACAATCAAACCTGTCCTTAAATAGGTTAGCCTAAAGACCTACAGACTCTCAAAACCCGTCTTGAGATAAAGGAACAATTTGATCTACTTCCGTCTGTTCAATCCAACCAGTTAGAAGGAGGGACTGGGGAGAAGGTTCTTCCTTCGGCTTGCGCCTCCAGTTCCTAGTGTACCCCCCAGCCGCGATCGTTTGACTCTACTCCCCTAGCTAGACATCAGATTGAACAGTAGAAACAGACTAATCGAAAATAATCTCGTTCTGGGTTCTGAAGAACGCGTCCAATCCTTAAGGCCAACGTCTACTCTGTTTTATTTAGGGCTAAGTTTGAATGTGCTTTGGAATGTGATGGACCCTTTAAATTGGTTGTGCCCTTAATGATTGATTGATTCGTGTGTGAGTGCACAACCAGTGGTTTTCAAGCAAGATTGTTTTTGATGTGGTGAATTTTAAGATTCAAATCTTGCTTAGTAGCTTTTAGGATTCAACTTTAGGTGTTTTCAATCAAGTTTCATTAGCACACCAAGTTTTTGCAAGCACAGGTGAAGATGTTTTCCTTTAAAGTTTAAAAAGAATGTGGAGTGCCTGGTAAATCCCTAAGAGTTGAACCTAATTGGCAGCTACTTGATGAGTTGATTTTATTTGAAGTGGTGCGGCCCAATCAACTCAAACAATTGGCCTGTTGCACCACTTAATTAGGCACACAAATGATTACCTAATCTGATTTCTACTCAATTATGTGTTTAGATGTGTGTACCGGCTCCTAAGATTGGTTTACCGGTTGAGTTTGAAAATCAGATGAGGTTGTGTACCTCTGTGAGATTTTTTTTTTTTTTTAATGTGGGGGTTGGGGTGAGTATGGGTGTCAAACAACAAACAATCTAACCTTAGAGTTTATAAAAACACCTAGGTTGATTGATGTTTGAGTTATTATGTGATGAAATGAAATCTAATGGGTGGGAGGTGGGGGGTAACTCACAAAACCTTCTACAGCACTTTACTCCAATCTACTGCTTTTGCTTGCCTCGAAAGAGTACCTGCAATTACAATAAGAAAGGAGAAAAGTGAGGTAAATGATTTGTAAGTTACAAAATGCGAAGAGAAATCAAAGATCGTTGCCTCCCCGGCAACGGCGCCAAAATGTTAAACGCTTACGAACCTACGCTAACGTGTTCGATTTTGGAAAACCTGTCGTTGTAGTTCGAAAGTGAAGATTTCGTGTTCAACAAATAAAATTTATACCGAAATTAAAATTCCGGGTCGAACACAGGGAGGCAGACGTTTGATTTAAAAACTATGCGTTTCTTTTTATTTGTTACAGAATAATTCAATTTAGAACCATCTAATTATTTACAATAAATAGAAGAGAGAGAGAGAGTAAGAGAGAAAGAGAATATTACACAGAGAAATCAAAAATGAGATGTAGAATAAACAAGGAATTTTTGTATTGAAGAGATTGTTCATTACAACTAGAAAGCATAAAACAATTACTCTAGAAAGCATTAAAAGAATGGAGAGAGAAATGTCCTCCTCGACGATTGCTTGGAGGATGAGTAGATTAATCTAGAAAGCAATAAATCTATACTAGAAAGCGGTAAAAAGAATAGGGAGAGAGAAATCCTCCTTGACGGTTGCTTGGAGGACGAGCCGGACGGGACGACGCCTGGACGAAGGAGAACGAAGCGGGACGAAGGAGGACGAAGCAGAAGAACGAGAACGAAGCAGCACGCCGTCGTCGTCGCGGGATCCACTTCCAAAGGGGAACGAAAATTGGACTTTATCTTGCGAGAAGCATCCCGGGTGTGGGACAAGCTTCTCTTGAGATTTGAAGGGGTAGAGAGGAGAAAGACGGGATGAAAATTTCGTATGGAGGGGGCCTCCTTTTATAGTTGCAAGGAGTGGGGGCAAAATAGACATTACATCTTCAAAATAATAAATAAGGGGTCTTTAGTGACGGATAAATCCGTCACTAAAGCCCCGACGTGGCCGTCCCCGCCGTGCCTACGCGCGCCCGCTCGGCTGCCCGCGTGCGTAACGCCTACGCACGTCCGCGAAGTTTCAGCTGCCACCCGCCCGCCTGTGCGTGCGATCGCGCGTTACGCGGGGCGTCCAATCGCGCGTCGGCGCTATCGGGCGCCCGCGACTGCACGATCTCCATCCGATGCTCCACGCGCCTCAATAACCCGCGCCTCCAATCCACTCGCCGCGGCTCTAACCCGCGCCCCGCGCTCGCGTAAGCGTGCTCGACCGCTACGCTGCGGGGCGCGGATGGTCGAGCGCACGTTTTAAGCGCCAGGTGGCCACAGCCGTTGGATCTCCATCTGACGGTGGAGAGCGATCGGGTGGGGGCCTTCACAAAATGCCAGCGGTCGTTTGGGCGGCTGAGATGGCGCCACGTGGCGCCATCTTGGCCGTCCATCTTCTGGAAGTTGTAGATGGTTCCACGGATGTCGGATTGACTCGATTTTTGTGTTGTTTGGCTGCGATCGTCGATCCGAATTCATCCGTGTGGTCGAATTTGTCATCTGAAGTGCGGATTTACACCATCCTGGCCCTTGATCTTCTAGGGTTCCCCGGTCTCTATCTGATGCTACAGATGCCTGATTAGGGTGATCTTGGAGTCGTTGAACTCTAATCGTCGCCCTGATCATATCCATACGGTTGGATCTTTGATTCGAGGCCCCAATAAAATGTTTGCCCTGTCCAAGCACATAAAAGGAGATAATTAACCTCCATTTTATTCAAACTACTCTAAATGCAAGATGATGCATGTAATGCAATATTTATATCACGAAATGCAATCCTATGCTTAAGAACATGCATAAATAGACATTTTAAGTAGTGTAAATGTGTTTACATCAACAACATTATGTGCTCACTTTGTTGTGGATTTCGACATCAAACTCCTGCAAAAGAAGGATCCATCTGATAAGGCGGGGCTTGGCATCCTTCTCTACCAACAAATGCCGAAGGACGGAATGGTCAGTGTAGATGATAACTTTGGACCCGTGTAAGTTTAACCTAAATTTCTCCAACCCGAATACCATAGTTAGCAATTCTTTCTCAGTGACTGTATAGTTATGTTGAGCCTCGTTTAGCATTTTGCTAGCGTAGTAAATTACGAATGGATGGTGCTCTTGACGCCTGCCAAGAAATGCTCCGATAGCGAAGTCGGAGGTGTCACATATCATCTCAAAGTCGAGAGACCAGTCAGGTGGTTGGAGAATAGGTGCACTTCAGATAGTGCTTTGCAAGGTCTCGAAAGCGCTTAGACATGAGTAGTCGAAATCAAAGGGCGTGTCAGTTACCAAAAGATTCGTTAATGGATGAGCAATTTTCGATAAATCTTGAATGAATCTTCAATAAAATCTGACATGCCCTAAGAATGATTTGATTTGCCTAACTGAGCTAGGTAGGGGTAATCGCAAAATGATTTCAGACCTAGCTCGGTCGACCTGGAGTCCATTAGAGGAGATCCTGTGACCTAGTATGATGCCATCCCTCAACATAAAATGGCTTTTTTCCCATGAAAGTACTAGATTAACCTCTATACATCTCCTAAGAATCTTTGTGAGGTTATCAAGACAGGACGAGAAATCATCTCCAAAATGGAGAAGTCGTCCATGAACACTTCTATGCAGTCCCTAATCATGTCTGAAAAGATGGCCATCATGCATCGCTGAAAAGTAGCTAGTGCATTGCAGAGGCCGAAAGGCATCCGCTTAAAAGCGAATGTTCCAAATGGACAAGTAAAAGTTGTCTTGTCTTGATCTTCAGGGTTGATTGCAACTTGATTGTACCCAGAATATCCATCCAAAACGTAGAAGAAACTACACTCAGCTAGCCGTTCTAGAATCTTATCAATAAAGGGTAAAGGAAAATGATCCTTTTTGGTAGCCTAGTTTAGCTTCCTGTAATCAATGCAGACCCGCCAAGAAGTCGTGGTTCAGGTCGCGATGGATTCACCCAATTCATTTTTTATTACGGTGAGTCCTGCCTTTTTGGGCACTATCTGAATGGGACTCACCCACTGGCTGTTGGAAATAGGACAGATAATGCCCGCACCTAGCCATTTAATGATCTCCTTAACAACCTCCAACATATTTGGATTTAGGTGTCTCTGAGGTTGTCTCAACTATCTCACCCCTTCATCAGTGTAGATGTGGTGAGTGCAATATGAGGGGCGAATCCCATGGAGATCAGCAATGCCCTGCCCGATAGTAGCCCTATGAGCTTGCAGAATGGAGATCAACTGGTGTTCCTGATCCAAAGTCAAGTGAGCATTGATAATCACGGGATATGTCTCACTTTCTCCCAGAAACACGTACATGAGAGAATAAGGTAAGGGATGTAACTCTAGTAGTGGAGGGTGGGGAGGGGGTTTATGCAGGGGAGGAGAGGAAACAACAGCAGAAATTTGCTGACCCTGACTAATGGAGAATTCACCTGCAATGGTCATGTAATCTTGCCTTAAGATATCAGTGCTAGATAGGATAGGATAGTCAGGAGCAGGCGAATTCTCCATTAGTCAGGGGTGTTAGGAGCAGATGAACACCCATGACAACCAGATCCATGGGATGAAATGTGTATGTCATTAGTCTCAGTCCCGTGTGGATCGCGATCTAAGACCCTTGATAGTGAAGATGAATGTGCCATTGGGTCGCTGTAGAGGAGCCCAATGTTCTCACAGAAAGCTAACTCTTCATCTTCACTATCCTCATCAATCAAATCGCAATCAAAGTTCTTTGATGCCCTGAAAATGTCCAGTCCCAGATTTTCGTTCCCCAGGGCAATCTCCATGCACCTTGATGCATAGCCGATGTTTGCGTGGGTTGTTGCCAAAAATGGGTAACCTAGAATAATCAGTGCATCACGGATATTAGGAGGAACCTCCATATCAAGAACAAAAAAGTTCGCTGGAAAGTAGAATCCTTGGACTTTTACGATCACATTTTCAACCACCCCCTAGACATTTTTACCGATCGGTCAACCAACTGTATGCTAACCGAGGTGGGCTTTAACTCCCCAAATCAAAATAGATCAAATACTGTGGTGGGAGTTAGGTTTATGGACGACCCCAAACCAAGGAGGGCCCTATCAAAAGGGGAATCCTGCAAAAAATAGGAAATAAGTGGTATACCCAGGTCCTTTTTGGGTGGTAAGTCAACTAAAATAACTACGCTGGCTTCCTCAGATAATATCACTTGTCGTCTGATTCTCTGTTGTCGCTTCAAAGTACAATAGTCCTTAAAGAACCTAGCAACAACAGGGATGTGATCTATTGCTTCGAGGAGAGGGACCTGAATGTGAACTTCCTTGAACATAGATTTCAGGTCCTCAAAATTTCGCATGTCCTTTTTCCGTGTTGAATCTCACGTTAAAGCCACGGGAAAAGGGACGAGAATTTTAGGGTCTAGGGGATTTTTTCCTTTATCTAATGAAGATGGCTTGTGAGAGGAAGAGGGTTATGAGCCATCTCGTGGTAGAGCGTAGGAAAAATCATTACCCGCTTGCCTAGGTAGCAAGTCCTGTGTAGTATTTTCGCTCCTTAAGGTGATAGCTTTTGCATCGGCATGTTGTCCATGCAGGGGCAAAGGAGCGGGTTGGTCTCCCATAACCAGGTGGGAGGTGCTTTCATAACAGCGTGTGCCTGCCCCTGTGGTGCTTGGAATCTAGGCAGGGTGCCCTAATTCTGTACATATCTCGGGTTTGGGAAAGGTTGGGAAGGCAAAGCTCCTTATGATCTATGCTACTGCATCATCTGGTTTTGTATGTTCTATATGCTCTGTATTTGGTCAGCCATTGCCTTCATTATTTGCAGGTTGTCATGAGTAGATTTCCGAATTGATGCCTGCAATTCCTCCTTCAAAGACTCTAAAGGGTCGGCTTGCTTTGGTGGGTAGTTGGAAGCTTGGTGCAGCAGTTGATAGAGCGTGTCTGTTGCTGCTAGGATGGGAATGGTTGCTACCTAGGATACGTGTTATGTGCATTCCAGTATTGTCTGGTCTGGTAGTTTAGAGCTTGACTTGGTCTCTATGGGTTACCAGACTAGGAGAAATTGGGATGCTAGCGCCAACCAGGGTTATATGTTCAGAATACGAGTTGTTATGCCTGCAACCTTGAATGGCATTGACATATTCATAAGCGGAAGATGTCTTAGATGCGAATTCATCAAAAGAATACGCACTTGCATCGTCATGTGGTGCATAACCCTGATTGTACGACACCAGATCCATATTGTTCACAAGTTCCTGGTATGCAGGATCCTGCAAAGATGGAGAGAAAACATCCCGAGTAAACAGATATGTACGAGCAGAGGGGGCTCAGGATGCTTGAGAGGAGTAAGATGGAGCAGTGCTGCCAGAAGATCCGGATCTCGCTCGAATTAATTCATCGAGCTTCTTATTGAGCAGATCCACCTTATCCAACTTTTTGGTGATAATGACCATGTTGGCTTGGGCAAACTCGGTTTGAGCTTCGTGGACATTAACTCATTGCCATCCAGGTCTCTAGAACTGGTTCATTGAGGCAGCATTCATTGAGTTCTCTGCTAAGGACTCGAATAGTTCAAATGCGCTATTCTCATCCTTTGCGAGGAAATTCCCACCGCTAGATGCATCGGCCAAGTATCGATGTGTGTCATCTAGCCCATGGTAAAATACTTGAGCGAGGTGCCATTTGGGTACACCATGGTGTGGGCACTTCCTGAGAAGATCATGGAATCTATCACAGGCGTCATGCAACTTCTCTCCAGGGCCTTGGGCAAAGGTCGTGATCACATCCCTCATAGCATTTGTTCAACCAATCGGGAAGAACTTTTAGAGGAATTCGCTACGTAATTCCTCCTAGGTTCTAATTGGCCTCCCGATGGTCTTGAACCAATAAGCAACTTTATCCTTGAGAGAAAAAGGAAAAAGATTCATGAGAACAATTCCAATATCCATATTCCTGGATCGAACTGACTCTACAATCCGACTCAGGTCTTCGAGGTGCTGAAAGGGATCCTCATTTGAGTTTCCATGGAAATGAGTCTGAATCAGACTTATGATATTCAGCTTTAACTCAAATGTGTCTCCATCTGCAAGAATCCAAACCTGAGGTGCTATGATTGTTGTCGTCAGATCGTAGAAGTCTCGCAGTTGTTCTCCGCATGGTGGATGCTGCATTTTGTCAAGTATTGTGAGAATCCGATCGATGCTCTACTCATATTTTTGTTCTGTTTCCTCGACCCTGGCTTCCAGACGAGCCATTGTGTCCTGATTCTCAAGGTACTTGAGGATCGGGATTAGCCATCTCAACTAATCGGATGGAAGAAGGTTGAGAAGAGAGGTTGGGCGAAAATCGCCTTTGCTGCCTTAGGTTTGGCTCCCAAGGTCCCACAAGTTCAAGTCTTAACGACCTTCTTCCTTGCATACACCAACTCAAAAAGTTGGTGTAGTCAAGCAGAACAAGGCTAAGGCCTTGTTAATCAGAGTGGTCCTTTAGATAAGATGATTAGATTTTTCGTTTAAGTTTGTATTATTAAAAATTCGACAAAAGACCGACTGTAAGGAATTCCTGCCTCTCAGGCTAATTCATCTAGTCTGGTTACGAGGGGACTATGAGGAAGGTTCTTCCTTCGATTTTTGCCTCTGGTTCCATTACCCCGCAGCTGCAGTCATTTGATGCTACCCCATAGGCTTAGTCGCCAAGTTTTGCAAGAGAGGTTGGAAGTACCCAGTAGTTTTAAGCCAGATGCAGGTTATTCGATGTATTTTCATGAATTTTTAACATGTTTTTTCAATTTAGTAGATGGTGGGCGGTCCACAAGGAGACTTGCCTCACCGACTAACATTCAGGCTCATCGAAGTCCTAGTTAGTCTATGTGTTCCTATGGCTCATGCACATCTAAGTTCTTTCTCAAATTGAAGACCACAATTCAAGTCTAAAATCTAAGGTAAGATGAAATTCAAATGATTTGAAATTAAGCAAGAAGATTCCATTTTCAATAATATTTTCAGAGAGTATTTTTTCAAAATTTTTACTATTTCCAGCAATTAGTTATGAATTTTTAACTAACCAGGGGTCAAAATTGGAATTTAGACCCTATTTTAGTTTTTCTGTTGGAAAAAATATCAAATCTGCTCCAAAAATTTTGTAAAAATATGATATCGGAATCTAATTTGATTATCTTTTACACCTCACAAATTTTGAATAAATATGATTTGTAAATTAGTCAGAATTGATTTCTAAAGTTCATAAAAGTTCTATTTTTAAGCAATCTGATCAGTATGTACTCCATGAATTTTTAAAAATTTCAAAGAAGAAATTTATATTTGGGAAAGGTAGCATTGGAAAGATAATTTGAAGATCTATTTCTAGTCCAAATTTTAGGATTTTTGGAGCATTAGAAACATGACTATTGAATTTAAAAGATGACATTTACTTTCAAGCCGAATTTCTAATAAGAATGTGTGCACATGATTTCCACAGCACCAGCTTTTCCCCATTCACGGCTTCATATCGTTGTTCCTACACAAAAAAAATACTGTATTAGAGATAAAATCAAAAGTCACCATGCCTCCTAGGCAACGGCGCCAATTTGTTTGTGGCGTACATCACATAGAAAATTAGCACATTGTAGTATAGCGCGAAATACGTCTCAAGCAAATAAATTAACGGAACTTAATGAGTCTCAATCAATCACAAGGAGGTAGAAAGGACTTTTGATTTTATATGTTTGTTCTCAATATGATTACTAAATAATCATAACAATCAATCACAATATCCACATTACAAAGAGATTGAATTTGATAAACATGTAATAGACTAAAAACATGAATGTAAACAACTACTACTGTAACAGAATAAGGGCACCACAGGTAGTTCATGGTGGCCTTTTGGAGAGGTTGGGAAGAGCAACAACAATCCATCGGGGTGGCCCAACGGATGCTTCAGACGGAGGTGCAGAGACGGATGTAGAGAAGACAGGAAAAAGAAGAAAGAGCGGTTGAAGGAGGAAGAAGAAGAATTAAGAGAATTGTCTTTCAAAGGGGGCCCTTAGGCCTCTTTTTATAGCTTAAGTGAAGGTCAATTAAGGTATTTGACCCATTAAATCCATGCAAATCTTCAGATTAATCAGATCCTTTGATCGAGAGACCAACAACCCTGATTAAGCCTTCTAAATCCTTCTTTTATCTTCGGTTTCATCTGGTGCTGCCACGTGGCAGTCTGTCGAGCGTCAATCCCCCATCGCACGACAGCAGATCTTTCTCACGCGTGCTATCATTTCCTCACCTTCACCGCTCGCCGCTTTTGAGCACCCAATCGTCAACTATCCGATCGTAAAGCGCTTGCACGCACGTCTCCACATGCGTCATCGCGCGCATTCTTGATCCAGCACCTCCATGCCTGCCACACGTCTACTACCGAGTCGCCCGATGAAGATCCAGTAGTTAATTGCACCCACACTCACCGCTTCTCCTGATTTCACACCGGGCACGCTTTGATCCCGCGTCACCTACTATCTATTAGGTGCCCTCTCCGCTAATCTACACGCACGGATTATTGCACTTTCCATTTCTTGTGCGGCTGCTCTAGGCCGTTGGATGGGAATCCAACGGTCGAGATCTCTTCTGTGTGTGATGAGGTGGCTGGAGGCGACAACGTGGCTACATTGCGGCCGTTGGATGATGATCCAACGGCCCACGTTTCTCCTTTCCAAATTGGGGTGTGGTGATAGGTGGTTGCGATGGTGCCATGTGGTACCATCATGGCTGTCCATCTTCTTCTCCTTGTATCTGATGATGTAGGCCTCCGATTAAGTTGATTTCTACACCATTGGACTGCGAACTTCGATCTGGATCCATCTGTGCGGTTGGATTTGTCATCTGAGGTTTGGATATTCTTCAATTTCCCCTTGGCTCCTGCTTCTTCTGCAGACTCCCTAGGGTGCTACAGGAGTTTGATTGATGCGGTCTTGGAAGCGTTCGACTCTCATCGTTATTCTAAACAGATACATAAGGTTGGATCAATAATCCATAGCCCTGGATTACCTGCAATTAATAATACCTCTCAAATAGCACATTATTATGTATAGAACATATACAAATTATCTAAGATGCAAAGTATGATGTGTATGCACGTCGAATGCCCATGTTAAGCTAGGTTCTACCTTAATTCAGGCGAATTAGGGCCTATGATTGCTGTGCAATCACTCTGCCCTCCACTAACCTCACGATCGCCCATCACCGCCAAAAGCTCCGAGGTGATCCCTAGAAGTCTTGAGACTTGCTAGTAGGGTCTCCCACGCCTTGACACTTCCCGCCGACCTCCATCAAAAAGTTCCCTGTAGGTTGCATGCATGGAGAAGAATAGCTTGAGCTCTTGTTGCTACAGGGACCCCTCCATAAAAGAAGCAAGTTCATAGGGACCTATTTGAAAACTTGTAGGAACCAGATCGTGAGAAGAGTTTTATTCCCAAGGACTAATGTGTGATCCTATTTAATTAGTTGTTGATTTACTTATTTTATATATAGAGGTTTGATTGCAAACATTATTGACTGGATGCATTTAATTAGTGCTTAATCATATTTATTGATTATTTCATTAAGCATTAATTAAGATATAATCTTCGCAATTATATTGAGCGATTAATCCGCTTATTTTCGAATTAGATTTGGTGCTTATGGAATCAAACTTAGTCAATCTAGTTCCCGAGTTATATTTTTTACGAATTTTGATAATGGTTGATTGCATAGCAATCATAGGTCAGAATTGACCTAAATTAAGCTAGGACTTAGCATAAGTTAGGGTAATTCATGCATGCATAATCATTATCTGCATCTTTACCACATTCTTTTAGCTATGCATAAAATAATTCTATAATGTACTGATTAGGTGCATTATGACAATTACAGGTAATAAGCTGACCAGAAGCTAGATTTGAAGCTGGATCTAAAGCTGGATCAGAAGAATAAAGGAACAATTGGTGTTGCAACAGAGCTGGAGTGGAAGACCTAGAATAAGATGTAGTAGATAATAATGTAAGGTAGTTAAGGTATGCTATTCTATTAAGAAGGAATAAAGCAGTAAAATGTGAATAACTTAGGTCCATCCTAGCCCTAGGACAGCCTAAAAGCCTCCCAAAGCCTTAGCCACCCTTAGATTAGGTCACCACACCCTAGGAAATCTTAAAACCCTAATTCCAACTTCTATCTAGATGTCCAGATGAGTTATAGGACGTCTAGAACCCTTAGCCAACTCCCACACACCTTAAACCCACTTCTGCAGTGTTATTGGACGTCAGACACTTGGTCAGAAGTCCAATTTCTGCAGAATACCCAAGATAGAAACTAGAATCCTTCCTGACTCTGATTAGACGTCCAGGATTGAAGTTTGGACTTCTGATTTTTTAGTATAAGTCGTCTGATGATATTATTAGATGTCTGGAACTATTCTCCAATTCTTGTTTTGAGGTTCAAGCCTTGATCTTAGATCACTAGCTCCCTAAACCCAATTCCAACCCCATAAGAACCTAAATTAAGGTACCCTAACCCTAGTACATCACCTCTAGACCTCCATAAGGACCTAATTAGGTCCTCACTAAACCTAATTGACTTAGATCATAGTCAATTACCATTGCCTAGTCAATTGGACTCATAGGGACCAATTGAGCTCAGATCTTAACCCATACAAGTCCAATTGTACTCAGTGAGAGTCCAATTAACCTAAGCCCAATTAAGTTATTTCACTCTCAATTAGGTTCACACCCATTCAATTAAACTTGTGTTAAGTTTAATTGCAATTCCCCCTTAGCAATTAGGGTTTGCAACCCTAATTTAAGGCCTACACCGCCCTAAACCCCTTAGGACCTAACCTATATCACTTAGACACATAGGGCACGACCACACACACACACCCACTCATGCACTCCCACACAACCTAGAGTATTCTAGGCTCTTCCAAAGGTGGCGCCACTCTTGATTGCCAAAATTAGCATCCAAGAGCCATTCAAATTGAGATCCACAAATGGTGGATCTAAGAACCACCTCTCTCTCTCCTTGACCGGCCACTCTTGGAGCTCTCTCTAGAGAGTTCCACACTTCTCTAGAGAGCTTCCCTTAGGTCTATAAAAAGACCCAAGGGGTGGCCATTTGCACCCATCCACTCTTGGTTCCATTTAGCTTAGTTTCATTCCACATCCACTCCACCTCCATGTCCACGAGTAGCTTCACCATGGCCACCACCACCTCCACGCCAAGATGCTGGATCACCTCTCCAACCTCTGTCCAAGGGTCGGCCTAAGCACCATTGGCCACCCCTCCTCTCAACAACTCAAAGGCCATCAGAGACCACCTCTGAATGCCCTTGTATCTGCTAGATTAGTAGCTAGTTCTTCATAATTTACATGCTTTTATTACTGCTTAGTAGTGTAGCTCCATACTTCTCCCCCAATGATGCATGCATAATCCCCCTTTAGATTCATGTATGCGATCGTTTTCTGTTAGCTAGATTTATGTTTTCAAGCTTTCCTCTATAAGCTTTCCACTAGTTCCATGTTGCAAACACCCTGATGAATCAATAAAAGATTTTTTCTATATATATATATATATATATATATATACATATATATATATCTATGTTGAGAATCACCATGATCTTATTGCAATATATTTTGTGTGATTAAAGTTGCCTGCTTTTAATTATTATCTATTGCAACCAGCATGTCGATACTTGAAAATATTGAGGATCTAACTATTAACGCATTTTCCGTAAACAGCCACCATATAACTAGAATCATGCGTACTGAAACTCACACTTTCACATTTGTCATCTATCTAACACATGCACACGTAATTAGGGTTCATAATGAAAGTGGCCAAACATTGATCCGATGATTAGAAACCAGCGTGCAATTTTAAGCAAGTAGAGCAAAAGAGATCGATTTCAAATTTGCATAAACGCCTCCCAAAGACGAACGACTGGGACTCAAATCTCGTTATCTTTAAAAATTATTTTTGTTGATCGTATTGCGCACTATACTATGATGCTTTTTCTAATAAATACACGCTCTACATTTCCCAACAGTAGTGCTCGTGTTTTATTTGCACCTAGTAAAAAACCTCGGAGAACTCATATTTTGAGAAATACAAATTTTTAAAAGTGATTTCCCGTAATTCGACTGTACTACAACGCATGATTTTTATGAAACTCATTTCATGCACATCACTTTATATTGAGGGTTTCGTCGCCTCCATCGCTCCACCGAGCTCCATTGCCACCCACCAGTGTCGTCAAGTTTGGCAGTCCACTCTCAACCCTGTTGCAACCAACCACTGATCGGGAGATTTTCGCTTGAAAGATGATGTGAGAAATAATACGTCATCATAGTAAATCACATGGTGGAAAAATCCCAAACAAAAATATTTATCAGTAAAAACTAACCACAAAGTTAGGATGTCGTATCCACAGGGAGGAACAAATGCAATAAGAGTGTAAATATGGATCATTAAATTATGCTCACATAAAATCACCGGAAAATTATGGAAAGGATTAGTTCCTGAAAGTACGTTAGTGACATATGGAAAAGAATGACACATACAAAGAATGTGAGTACTTGAGGGAAATAGTGTGGACACTTGAGGGCATGCATGCAATTTTGGCTGATAAAATAATAGCTATCGTAAATCCAAGGTTTAGCAATGGCACGAAATGTAAAATTTAATTGGCCTTTTACTAATGTAGAACAAGGGTGTCCCTTCCCATGCACGCATGAGAAGAGGGGGCCACAGCCGACCTTGGGAAGCTCGAAGGAGGTCGAGGATGCAAAGGGTGTTCCAATGGTGGTGGTCCCATGGTGGGATGTGGCCGAAGTTTGCCGGATGGTGAAAAGAAGCTCACCGGAAGTGGGTCCTTTCACGCATGCATGTAGGTCTCGGTCGGTGTGGTTGAGGGCGTGGGTGGACTTGTGGTGTCGAGGGGAGCTTGGTGGAGTCAATGGCACATCGAATTGTGGCCAGAGGTGGCAGTTGTGTGGAGGGGGAAGGTGTCGGCGTTGGGTTCTTCTTCGACATTGACAGAGGTTGAAGAAGAAGATGAGGACGGTGTGTGGTCTGCTACGAAGTGAGATCAACGAGAGGGTGCTAGTCCTGTATGGTCGTCCTTGTTGGGACCGAGTAGGAGGTCAAGGAGGAGGTTATGGTGTGCTTGGAGAGAAGGGTCGATGGCGGTGGCTTCTACATATGCAGAAAGGTGAAGAAGAAGATCGAAGAAGTTGTGGAGGCACATGGCTCCGTGGTTGCTGCTGTTGTTGTGGGTCATCGTGAGGGAGTGCTACAAAGTAGAGGCCATGGTGGTCGCTTAAGGTCACTTGAAGTCATAGATGGAGACACAGTCATGGATGTTGCACGGTGGTGAAGCACGGTTGCTATTGAAGAAGACGGCAGAGCGTAGTGATGAACGTCGAGGCGAAGGAGGCTCCCAATTGCGCAGGGCTATGGTGGTTGTTGGTCACGGTAGAAGGAGGACATGGTCACCTGGGTGGAGCACAATGGTAGAGAGATCCTAGTGTTGAGAGATGAGTCGCAGTGGCAACATCAAAGCTGTCACCTCTAACCATGGTGGTTGTACGTGGTTTTGTGAGGTCGTGGTTCAACCGAAGAAGACGATGTTGAAGATAGAGGCTTGCGGTGGTGGTGCTCCTCCTGTGCGTGGAGAGAGGACGTGGAGAGGGGGCTCTCCCTCCTCGTGGAGGAAGATGATCTGGAGAGAGGGTTGTATCTGTTGGTGCTAGAGCACCACGATCGTTCATTTTGATGATAACAAAACACGTGTCTTTTAACACTTGCTTTTGAGTCCTAGTTTTCAAGTCAAATTACAAATGGAGACAGCTGTTTAGACGAAGTTCTAGCTCGCATCCATGGTGAATTGGAGGAGCTGGACAGAGGCAAAGGAGCTTCACGAGGAGCGAAAGCTTGAAGATGGAAGGACAAGAAGAATATAATAGATTTCTATTTATCTTTTTCTATGTACCTTTATCATTATATTCTTACTCATTTTATTTCTTAGAATATCTGTTAAAGAGCCTCAAAGGATCCTTAAAGTAGTCCTAGGAACACCTGCACTTCCCTAGGATACTTAGGTTTTCTATAGAGAACTTAGAAAACCAAAATAGGGATCAGACAACCCTTTCAGACGTCTAATCTGAATTTCAGACGTCTGATAAAAAATTTTAAGATGTCTAACTGTTGACTCAGACGTCCGATTATTTTGGCTGAACTTAGTTAGTTCTGTCTGATGAAATCTGATGTCCAGACCTTAGTTCAGATGTCTTAGGAGACGTCTAATGCCTTTGCTAGATGTCCAATTAGTGGACCGTTGGCTTCCTTAACAAGCATTGAGGAAATGACAGTTAGCCTCGTATCAGACGTCCGTAGAGGACCCCAGACGTCTGCTACATGACCATTTTGCCTCGACTGCCTCAAAATCTTCCTTCAAAGATTTTATAGCCATTAAACTCGTTGGGAATCCATTTCCAGAGAACAAATAGGTTTCCAGACGTCCAGACCTTGTGCCATACGTCCTGTGTGTCGTCTGATAGCCATACACTAGAACCCTATTTAGGTCTGATTCAAGTTAGTAAGGAAGCCCACCTAGAATCAGACGTCTGACTTAGTTCCCAGATGTCTTAAATAGGTTTCCTAGACGTCTGATGGCAGGACCAGACATCTGATGACCCTACCACAATCATGATTATTTCTGACTATGGCCTGATTCTCTTTGGCTTTGCACCCAACGGCTATGGAAACCTTCCAAGGCCTTCCAAAGCCTTCCTAGGGCTTCTATAAATAGAGGAGGACCCCTTGGCTTGTAAGACACACCAAGACACACTAAGCAAACCACTTTCCACATCTTTTGTGTCCAAGAGAAGTTGTTGAAGCTCTAGCTCTCCAAGCATCTGTTTCATATCTAGAGAGATTCATCCCTTTACGTACCCGCTCTCCCTCTGCGATTACGAGAGCAACAAAGCGTTGCTGCGTGGTTCACGCACCCGCATCATCACTTCAATGCACTTCCACCAAAGGGAAGTTTCCTAACTCCTATAGAAGCTAGGATTAAATATTTAAGGCTCTACAGGATTGTTGTACTTTATATTGTCTTTAGTTGGGTATTCGATTTGGGAATTCCCGTCTCCTTCACGAGACAAATTCCTTCTTGTGAAGAGAAGGTTGTTGAGGTACACTACCCTCAGTCTAAGTAGTGTGGTTGTAATTGAGGTTCAGTCATCCTCGTTCAAGTGATTGGGTTTAGTGGATTTGATCGACTAGTTCGATCGGGAAATCCTAACTCGAGAGGGTTAGGTGGTGGTTTTCACTCGAATTGGGTTTCCACCTAAAAATACTTATGCTCATTGTGTGATTGTTCATTTTGTGAGATTGTCTATTTTAATTCTACAATTTCTTTTTATTACGTCATGCACATCTCACCCCCTCTAATCAGGAAATTACAATATCCCCCCTTTCTATGTGTGGCTATCTGTTCTCTTCTTTCCGAGAGAAAAGGGGCAAGGAAATCATGATCCCCCAAAATGGAAGGAGATGCTTGACAGCAACAGGCTAATTGGGAGGGGAATTAGGAAGGCTGGCAATCAAGATGGCCTTCTAAATAGAGCCTGCTGTCTTCGCAATAATTGTCCCTACAACCACAATTTCTAATTAATCAAATTACATAACAAGGTGTATAAAATTTTAATGCAATGTAGGGAATGATAATCTAAAGCATAATTAATTTTATGAATTCAATGCATGGTTTTAGATTAAATTCTCATTCCAATGATAATATACTTAGGCTTTAAATTAGTCCACTAAATTTGACCTATCAAATACCCCCGCCCCATGCCTAAGTTTTGCTAGTCTCGAACAAAATCACATGGATCGGATCAGGTCTCTAGGCTAGATTTTCTCGTCAGGGTGCCTTATGGTGTCGCACCTCTAGAGACTAGATTGAATACCAACTCTAGGCCTAAAGATACTTAAGTACCAGCCAAGATACGGAGCTGACCAACCTCAACCTTGGGTCTGCAGTGAAGGTTTCTAAGACCCGCAAAAGCTGCCTAGAGGTTCGTTGACCCCAGCATATGTGCAACAAGTCTAGGTTCAATTTGCCAGTGTACTTTTGATAAGAGAGAGATAGGGATATTTATTTTGAGAGTTTTCTCTCTGTTCTTTTGAAATTCCCCTAAATCCAACATTAGATTAGCCCTAAACACAATCTGTATCGAATTCCTTATCCTCATCATCAATCCTCGCAGGGTCCCTAGTAATTGATGCTTTGGTATAACACCGCCCATGGAAACCCCTGGAACCCTAGCTTTCGACACTTCGAGATAGTGTTGCCCATGGTGTTCTGTAGCTAAATTCAAACCCTAGCAATTGACATTTCGAGATAATGCTGCCCATGGCACTTGAACTAGCACAAGGTGCTTCCGTGCCCCCGGTAGTATATTTAGATATCCTAGGAGACAAGCCCTGAGGAGATGAATGAATGAGATTTTATACGCGAAAATGATTAAGTTAAAAACTCGTCATTATAGTTACGTAAAAATCCATCAATTAGATAATTTTACTGAAACTCAAAGTGAGTCCCAGGTCGAACACGAGGAGGCTACGTCGATTCTAAATCCATAATTATATTCTTTTTGCAATTTTTTTAAGGGAACATTCACAGTGGCTTTAAATAGCTAATCTATTAGCAATATCAACAAGAGAGAGAAAGAGAGAGAGAGAGGGAAAATAACTTTTATAACTAATATAATGTCAATTACAACTATTTGCTACAACTACAAAACTGAAAATCTACTCTAGAAAGCGATGAAAAGATAGGGGATGAGAGATTATCCTCATCGACGAATGCTTGGAGGTCGAGTCAGATGGACGATGCCTGGAAGAAGGAGAGTGAAGATAGAGGATGAAGAGAAAATATAGAAGAACTGGAGATGAGGAAGGGCGTCAATGTTGTAGGATCTTCTTCCGGAATGGGAGTGAGGACAACTAGCGAGAGCTTCATGAAGGGGGATGAGAAGTGTAAAATTTTAATTTTTAACTCTAGCGGAGCTTCCCGTAGCTTGAGAGTACTAAAGCGAGCTTGAGACCTTTGTTCTTAGCTCTTAGGAGAGGTAGGAAGAGAAGGAAGGGATGGTGAACTATGTGGTAGGGGTGGCCCTTTTAAAAGTGTAAAAATTGGGGGCACAAGAGCCTTTTAAGGCCTTTAAAATAAATGTAGGGCCTTTCATGACATTTACGCACGTCGCTAAAGGCCACACGTTGCTAAGGCACCACAAGAAGCCACGTCACATGCCCTGTTGACTTCAGTCATTCCTGCGAGCAACCAAGCACTGCGACACATGGCCAAAGTAGGGCCATTAGATGCTAGATGGATGGCTCACAAGTGCACTCACTCGCCCCTCACAATGCATGAAGGGCGTGTACGATTACGTGTTATCGCGCGCATACAGAGCCTCGCTCATCCGTGGCGCCACGTCTTTGTCTCCATCGTCGCTCATCGTTGATTTAACTGCTGAATCCCACTAGCTATCGCCTTTAGCGTATTTAATCTACTCGTGCATATTCGATCGTGAGTCATTGCCTTGATAGCACCTCTAGTGACCGTTGCATTGCAGCTACAGATTGTCACCCTTTTCAACTCAAGGTCCATACTCTCTCACTGTTGGATAAAGATCCAATGGCCAAGATTGCGTGGATTTTCTTCTTCCAACTTTTGGCTTGCAAGGAGGGAGTGGCGTGGCTAGAGCTTGGCCGTTGGATCAAGATCCAACAATCAAGATCAAATCTTGATTTGACTTTTTAGAATGGAGGGGTGTTGCAGATGACTGTGGGCAGCTTGGATGATGCCACATGGCATCATCTAAGTCATCCATCTTATTTTGCTCATAGGAGGTGCCACGGTTGTTGAATTGGATCGATTTTCACGCCATTAAGCTGAGATTGTCAATCCGAACCCATCTGTATGGTTGGATTTGTCATCTGAAGTTTGGATTTTCACCACCTTGTCCCTTGGCCTCTGATCTTCCTCAGACTGCATCTGATGCTACAAAGGTCTAATTGGGGCAATCTGCGAGGAGTTGGACTCCGATCGTCACCCTGATTAGATTCGTCTGGTTGGATCTTCAGTCCAAGGCCTAACCACAAAAAGAGGCGAATTACTATACAATTTGTACAAATTAGCCTAAATGCTTGATGAAGCATGCTATGTAATATTTATAATGCATGATGCTTCTATGACACTAAGAGCATGCATAAATAGATATTTTAGGCCAATTAGATGTGTGCACATCAGACGATATGTTATAATTCATCTTCGATGGGAGTATTTTTTTTCATTCCTCCTCTCCGCACTGCGAACTCGTCCAATCAATTTGTGTCTTCGAGCAACTCCTAAGTCAAATCTTTGGGAAAACATTTTCAGACAGAATATATTGGCATTATTCTTCATTAAGCTCACTGAACTAGACAGGTTTGTGATTTTTTAGTGCCTAGGTTACCAAGTCTCGCAAACCAAAAGGCAGACAATAAGGTTGAGTAGTCCCTAAGCCTTAGACCTAATACATCAGCTTTGCAACTCCCTCAACCTCTTGAGGAATAGTTCAGATCTTAACAAATACTTGAGTGTTTAAGCCTAAACAGACCCAGGAGGCCTAAAGTCGACATCCCTCACTTATCTCCTTCTCTTTGGTACTTCAGGACTTATTTAATCATTCATTCTGGATTAGAACTTAGGTAACTCTTCCATAATCAAATGCTGGGACCAGCACAATTTTTGCACCTTTTCCTTTCTGTGCCTCTCTTCCTCTTTTCCTCCTTAAGATAGTTGCAATTCAGCTAAAAAAGATTTCATCCCCCTTCTCTCTCTCTCTCTCTCTCTCTCTCTCTCTCTCTCTCTCTGGCTCATATATAACTACATGCATGCAAAATTATGCATTAATGCTATGCACAACCTCAGGTTATACCCCTCCATGACTAAATCTGACAATGTCCTCATTGGAAAGCAAAAGCAAGGAAAGATATTACCTGAGGTAGAGTTGGGATGACTCCCAACAGGCGATTCCTACAAATCGGGCTCTAGAAAAAAGTGGAGGTAGACCCGAAAAAGATTCTTAACAGAGAGGATCTAGTGAATAGATGGCCCAAGATGTTGGTAAGCTAGTGGTGGAGAGTGATGCTAAATGATCTCCAAATACAGGTGAAAATAGGGTACTCCTGAGCAATTGTTGCAAGTCTCCCATAATACCCATGCATAGTGACCTTCGGTGGTGTGCATTGAGGAGGCAAAGGCTCCTCAAACAGGGGTAGTGTGGGAAGAGAAGATGCTAAGAGGAAAATCCCAAGGATGGTAAGCTGTCTAGTACAAGCATCAATCCAAACCCACCACTCCACCAAAACATGTATTGGTTTAATTCTTTCCCCTGAAAATACAAAAATAAGCAGAGACTTAAGGAAGTTGGTTCCTAGGGAGTGTAAGTTATGAGGATGTAAAATGGTTACCAACACCAAAGATGGTTTGGTAGGCACCAAATCCAATCCAAACAACCTATCATGATCAACTAAGTCATCCCTAGTAGCTTCAGTAAATAATTGAATTTCATCTTGTCTATCATTAGGATGATTATCCTGGAATCTAGGAGTGACCTTTACATCTTTGGGTATATGTGAATCAATGGTGGGCTCCGAATCACAAACATTTCATAGTAGGGTTGAAGCAATTGAATCAATATCATTCATTTCATCCTCAGGGTTTTTTTGTTCACTTAATTTTTCTCCAAGGTGTATATGTGATTGTAAGGATCGGAGTTGCTTCCTTATTGTTAGTGCAGAAATCGTCGTAGTTTAGGAAAACGTGTTGTACTGTAGCGATAAAAATCAAATCGACATTTAAATTTATAATGCTCGAGAAACCGTGAGTTCTAAGGTCATTCGAAGGGAGCAACTATTGCAATTCAATCACCAATCAAATAATATGATGATGAGCACAATAATCAACCACAACTCAATAAAATATATTCAATGGATGCCAAGAGTTATAAAATAATAATAATATAGATAGAGAGAGAAAAAGCAAAAAGAACGGTGGTTGAAACCACCATTGTATCTCTCAAGTTCAATTCTTCTCAAGTCAAATCAAATATCAACCCAACCCTCTCAAATGAAACAGTCAATTTAAACCACATAGATAGCCTAAGCGATTAATTCCAAAGCCATAGGCATCTCAACAAAGCCATAGACAGCTTAAGTGCTTAGCCTCTCAAATTTACCTAAGTGTTTAGGCATGGATCCTAAGGGCAAAACCCCCCCACCTCCCTCTCAGAAATCCTTTCCTTTCTCGTCTTCCTAATCTGGTTGGGTAAATGAACCAGGATCGCCCGAGTGTGGGCGGTGGGCGAGGTGTGCGTAGGGGTTGAGAGGAGGGACCCGACCCCTCATGATCTTGGGTGAGAGAGTAAGGGACACAAAATGTTATTAAGGCATTTCAAAATCAAAAAGCCACGATGTGGCACTAACGAATGGCCTTTTCCTCATGTGTTTCAATGTGCATAGCTGTTGCTATGCTTTAGCTAATTGGAGCTGATACTACTGGTGTGCTACTCGAATGAGGTTCCAGAAGCCTTCATGGTGTTCGTTCACATCAGCTTGAAGTGATGGTAGTGAAGATGGTGCACGAACGATGACGAGTGGCGGTGAGTAATGACGGCAGTGAAGTTGTCTTCGACAAACCCTGAAACTCACACATATGGGCCCTAAGCCCAATTAACACGTTCATGAGCATCACCGGAGCACAGCAAGTGTGGTGGCGGTGGCCTTGAGGTGTGTATTGTGCTATATTGAGCTCAGGCGAAGGCAAAGATGCAAGTGAGTAGTAGGTGTGTTTAGGAGTAGGTCAGGTCAATTAAAGGCCCAAATAGGTAAAGGGCTTTTAACCTATGGAGGGAGTGGAAGGTTGTAGTGGTGGTGGAATGTGGTTTGGGTGCATGGAGTACCAACGTGAGCTTGTCAGAGGTCACGCCAAAGGCAAAGAAGATGGAGTAGGAGAGGGCGAGCGAGCGGTCGAAACAACTAATTAAATGATTAATCCTAATCTAAAGAGGGAGAGGAAGAGAAAGAGCTAGTCTATGGGACGAAGAGGGTGGGGATTTGCACCAGCTTGCCTCTTCGAATGCGAAGGAGATGAAGACTTCGACAGGGGAGAACGACGACAACAACGGAGGAGGAAGCCCTAGCTTTGGTATGCTAGGCATGGAAGAAGGTGGTGAATATATTGGACTGCCTAATTTGGTGATTGAATGGCCAGAGGAAGGAGAAGAGGAATGTCATTGGAGCTAAGGACAGAGGCGGCCAGAGGAAGAGAAGAAGATTTCTTGGCTTAAACCTAACTAAGGAAGTCATGGCAAGTTAGAAGAGTTTCTATAGAACTCATTCTGACCCTCAAATTGGAAGAATTTGTGCAATTATAATAGGATTCAAATGTGTTTCCTAATTTCAATTCCCAGGTTTAGTGGAGCTTCTCAAGCTCCAATTTGGGCATGCAGTTGGGTCTCAATTAAAGGGGATCTTCTAAGGAGCAATCCCTCCAAATTTGGCGGGATTTGGACTTAAAATGAGGGAGATATTCTCGGTCAAAGGTCGGTCATTGATGGGTTGACTGGCTGTTTAGGAGCTGCAGGCAGCAGGGGGCTTTTTGTGAAGAAGATGAAGAAGTTAGGGGCTTGTTTGTAAGAAGGTCAAAGTTAGGGGTCTAGATGTGAAAGAGATTTTAAGGGCTAAAATGCAAACTAGGTCAAGATGGACTCTGATTAGGACAAAATTTTGGTGTCAATCTAATTTGAATCCAAGGAATCTAATGATAGCTTGGATTCGGGTTTTGACCACGTTTGATTGGAAAAATTGCACAAAAGCCCAAATTAAGGTAAATTCCCATCTAAATCTTTATTTTTGGTCAAAATGGGTTCAAATGGTTAAAGTTAAGGTAAAAACCTCTTAGAATATTTTCTCAATTATTTTTAAGAGCTTTAGATTGAATTTTTCTCTACCAGAACCCTTTCAATTTAAGTGTAGCTGATAATTAAGGTTTTCAATATTATTTTCATCCTCGAAATGTGTAAAAACCTAATTCAGTCAATGTGAGCCCACTTCTTAGATATTTAAGTTCATTTGACCCTTGATTAACTCTTGATCAACCCCTTGGTTAATCTGCATTTGTTATGAGATGTTAAAATAACATAATTAACCATGTTTTCCTATCTTCTTAGATCAGTTTAGTATGTAATTACAATCCCCAGACAATCATTTAGGAGCATTTATCACTTGATTCTGGCTAATTAAAGTTAGTTATTGAATGAGAGAAATTCACTTAATTAAGATAGTTGCAATAAAATGATTCGTCGTTGTATTTTATGTGGTGGAAAATCTCTCTATCAAAATATATTTATATCTAATCTAACCACATTAGTTTCAAGTGCCGTATCCACAGGGAAGTTTAAGCCAATAGTCTCACAAATATTCCATTGTATCATTCAAGCATGTTGGTTAAAACTTCTCACATTCATGGCATCCATGTTCACAAAGTCTTTAGGAGGGAAAATGATAGAGCATAGCATGAGAGAACCACATGAGAAAGAGAGAAAGAGAGGACAAAGAGCATAGCAACCAAATAACATAAACTAATCAAATATAAATGTTGGCATTGCATTCAAATGTAATTTTTAATACTCTCTTTACTGTTGAGAAATAGGGGATAAGGCTCATGCCTTCGCTTGTGATGGATGTGGCGTTGCAGGTTATGTGCTTTGGTGGAGGAGATCTGCAGGTGGAGGGGAACTGATGAGAACCTCATCATGAGCCATAACTAGCTCATTTTGACCTAATACAAAGGATAAAAGCTCCTACATAACTCAAGGAAAGGCTTAACTCAGAGAATTCTGAGTTTAAGGAGAAAACAAGTCATAAGGGGTAAAAATGCAATTTTACCAGTATAATCTGCATACAGGGTAATTCAGGGTCCAAACATAGGTCAAACAAACCGAATAAGAAGGAAAGTGGGATGATCTGACAAGGGCTACAACAATTCCAAGGAACTAAATGATAATCTGTAACCTTAAAACAAACCCACTTCAATTCAAGAGGTTCGAGGAAAATTAAAAATAGAATAAACCCTCTAAAATTCATAGAAAAATAATCTCTAGGGTTTAGAACCTTCAATTTGGCCTTCAGAACCCATTTTGACCTACATTGAGAACCATGCCCAATTAATAACTTAATTTGGGTTTTTGCATAAATTGATCGATCAAACAAGGTTTAATCTAGAAATAAAATTCACCATCAGATTCCTTAGGTTCTAATTAGTCATGTATAAAAACTTGAGCCTAAGAAGAAACCTTCTTGACCAACTTTACACTTTGGTCCACATATATTTACTTTTTGGCCCTCAACTTTTGAACCCTCGCATTTTGGCTCTAACTTTACTTCGTTATTTGCGTTCAGGTCCTCCCTGCAAAACCTGCCAGCACCATGCTCCGGCGACCTTGCGCGGAGCATGGCGCCGCGCAGGGTGAGGGGGAGGGTCTAGCAAGTAAACCGGGGGTGCCCTGCGTCGTCAGCCGTCGCAGGGACACCCCCCTGGTCGCTGCAACCCACCATACCGGCCGTGCGAACGCACGGACGGTATGGGTTTCCATCTCCGGCGTCCTCCGGCGAGGGAGACACGTCGTCTCCCTCCGCCCTCCTCTCTGATTCTACCCTATAAATACCCTCCGTCGCTCCACCATTCTTCCCAGCTCGGATCTGACGGAGAAAACCCCCAACTTTCCTCTCTTCTCACTCCGGCAAACGCCCACCAGCTCCGGCGGTTCTTCCTCCTCCTCCTCTTCGCTCTGCCGCAATACCAGCAGCAGAGACTTCTTCCCCTGCTCTTCCCGCGTCACGCAATACCGGCGCGCGCTGCCTCTGCCCCGTCGTCACCGCCGTCCTCCCCCACTGGGCACCTTCTTCTCCGGCGACAGCAGGTACAGCCGTCCGCCTCCTCGCCCCCCTTCGTCACTTTAGTTAGGTTAGAACTACTTCCCTCTATTCTCTCTCTCTTTTCCCCCTGCTATTTTTATCTAATTACCCCTCGACCGCGCCTAATCACCCTCAACTTCTCCGCCTCCGGCCATCCTCCGGCGAGCCGCTCCCATCACTCCAGCAACCCACACGGCTCGCCGACCACCACAGAACCTCCGCCTCCTCACCCTGATCAACCTCTTCCCTTCCACTTCCCCCAAATCACCCTCTGCAACTCCACCGAACAAACCCATCCCCCGACCCACAGTCCGACCTAGGGCAGCCCTTAGGCTCCGCCCCGCCGCCTGCACACCCCCTGACCACCTTCGCCGTGCCACGGCGAAGGTCCTCCGCGTTTCTGATTGGGCCGAGAGGCCGTTTCTCTGTAGGCAGGTACCTGCGCTCGTCGCCGCCATTGTTGAAGCGAAGCAGCTTCTTCACCTGCTGCCCCAGGTGCGCCACGCCCAGGTCACGCTCCCAGACAGTGCGAGGCGTCTTCGCGAAGTACCAGGCTGCAGTCGAGTCGAAGCTCTCGCGCGAAGCCCCCGCGCTTCGCCTCGACTGCCGCTGCTTCCTCCGCGCAGTCACCCAAATTGGGGTGGGACATTTAGTCCCACCTCGTAACCTTTCAGAGGAGCGCGCCCGCATAAAGGCAAAAAGTGCCTTATGCTCGTTGCCTCCTGAGCACGGGGTGAGGTCCCTCTCACTCACTCGCTCGACCCGGCCTCGTCCGCGACCACGCCCCACGGACCTGGCCCGACCCGACTTAGACTGACCTGCACTCCTCGCCCACCACGCACGCCGGTGGGCCTGGACCCGGGCGCGACCCGTACCCGACTACCCGGCAGCTCTGGGAGAGCTTTCCTAAGAGCGACTTCTGTGAGAGAGAAACGCGGGGTGGGGGAGGGTAGAATAGGTTTTTGCCCGCTGACGAGAAGCTTTGAAGTGTGCAGGCACAGGCGAAGAAGAAGAAGACGAGCGAGGCAGAGAAGAAGGACGACGAAAGCTGAAGGAAGGAGGAGCACTGTAGCAGCGGCGGTTTAAGTCGTCTGATTGGAAAATCAGACGACGTCCTGAAGGCAAAGAAGGAGAAGGAAGGCGAGGCAGAGGAGAACACAAAGAGGCCAAGGGAAGAACTGAAAGAAGAAGATCTGAAGAAAGGAAAAGAAGAAAGAAAGAAGAAGAAGAACAGGATCGCTCTGCAGAAGAAAAAGGAAGAGATGAGCAGAAACAGCTGAAAGAAGAAGAAGAACATCACCACTGCAGATAAAGAAGAAGAACAAAGGAAGAGAGCAGAAGATCTGAGAAGGAAGAAGAGGAGAAGCAAAGAGAAAAGAAGAAAAGCCAACAAATTCTCTCTCTCTCTTTCTTTATTTTTGTAAAAGAAACTTGTACCCCTAGAATACAACTTGCTCCCTGAGTTCGACCTCGGGAACTCTTTTATTTTCCGAGTAACAAATTGTATTAAACTGGTAATTACCTCTCTCTATACTATACTACGACGAAATAATAAAACTATAGAGGAAGGCCGCCACCAGTTTTTGGCGCCGTTGCCGGGGAGCAACGGCTATTCTAGAGGTAAATATTCCTGTTTCTTTTTAGTTTCTGATAATCTCCTCTCTTTTGTGCAGCTACATGAAATCAAAAAGACAAGCAACCGCACGACAACCACTCCGAGGACAGGTAAATTTTTTTTCCTCTCGCTATTAACCCCTAAACTCTAAAGAGGAAGAAAAGAAAAGAACAAGCAATATAGGGCTAACCTGTCTTCCATACTTAGTAACCATAAAAAGTTGCATGTTTTCAACCCATTACTCCTGCACACTATTAAGGGTATTTAAGGGCTAACACATTCTTGCTTGAGCCCTAATTACCCGACAAGGAGCTAACTGGACCAAGTAGAGCCAACCTAGGATCCAACACTAGGGATTTAGAGACACACTCCTTAAGCAAGAATTGAGAAAATCAAATGAAGTGTGCCCAAGCCCTTGTCTGAAAATACCTATTCAAAGAAAACCTAAAACAATTGGCTCTCTAAACACTTGAACCCTAAAAGACAAGACCTAAAAACTCTCAAAGGAAACAAGAGGTAAAGTTGACCCCTTGGGTCGACCAACCTTAAATTAGGTCACTCTTTGCACTTAAAAGACTAAAGTTCAAGTGAAACCTTAAGCACCCTGATCTTAAAATAAAAATTGGTAGACTTAAGAGGTCAAGATCCCCATTCTGGTTTACCTGGAACCGCAGTGACAAGAGAGGTCGGGTGGGGGAAACCCTGTAACCCGTGGGGATGCTCTACCGTGTAGGGGTCTTCGCGGGACTCTCCCTCTCTGGCTGCCCAGGTAATTCTCAGGTGGACGATCTTTCTGATCAAGGGGTCCATCTGCCCCAAACCTCTATAGTCACCCAACATTTTTGGGTGTCTTGATTGGGTCCAGCACCTGCTTATCTCATCCAGTCCTTCAGTATTTTGCAGGAGGTCCTTGAAACCTCCTATAGAAATTCACTCTCCCCGAAGCTAAGCCTCGGCTCCCTTGTTTTTGCAGAAATCATTCACATAGCCCCTCTTTCCTCTGATTCTGAACAAAGTCCCCTTCTTCCATTAATTCAAACTCCTGATTCTATCTTGATTCCACCACCTGATTCGAAGATGCAGCCTAATTACCTAGCAAGACTACCATGTAAAAAACCTGAATATCTGAGATCCATAAAAGATAAGATGATTGAGGATGCCTTTGAATTCTATGAAATCAAATATAAACCCTCAACACCAATAGAAAACATTCAGGTTGATGTCCCAACAACCACAGCTTTCATCATAAACTGTGCCCAGATTCTATTGACAGAAGTTACAAAAGGATCAACCCGAGATATGCTCATGACAGGATACATTGAGATAGAAAAATTACACTAATCTGAATACCTTCAATGCTTGACAAATCCTGTACTTTGGGAACAACACCAAGATGCCCTTATGAAACGGGTAGAAATGATGAAATCAGTAGAACAAATTATCAGCCAGAAATACCCGTATATACCAGAAATAGAGGGTGAACCATCTTGGAACAATATTAAGGAACAATCCAGTTTCCCAGATCTCGGGACTGAGGCACAAAGTGGTTGTGGAATCCCAACCCAGATAGAAGACAATGTTGAATTAGGTTGGGATATTGCAGGAGAACACAATGATGAGCCAAACTTAGACCATGAATTACCAAGCCTAGAATTTTAAAACTCCTGCAATAATGAGATCAGAACTGAACCTTCTGAGGGTATAAATTTCGCCCCTTATTTTGATAAGGTGGCCCTCGAAGGTTATTCAGACTTAGGTTCTAATAATTCTACCCCCATCCTAAGCCTAGAACCTAGATCTGAAACTTATTGGGAAGATTACGAGGCCCCTTATGAGAAAGATCAAATTTTTACAGAATATGATTCCGGGCCTCTATTTGATGAATATCCCTCTCCAACATCTTCAGAAAATCTGATCGATTTTCCAGAGAACATGCCAATTTATGATACAGAGACTGAGGAGTTGGACGAGTTGGATTTTAATTGGGTCTATCCTACCAGCTTGGAGCTTGAGCCTAGACAGAATACCTTTTCGAGCCCAGAATTGACATATAAGCTAGACCCCAATCAGGCTGCTGATTCCACATCTGAGGATTTTTGCTGTGGTGGAATTCATGATCATGAATCTCATTTTCGCCAACTCTCCGACAATTTCAAATCTGACTATAATTGCGGAGAGATTCCCCTTCCTGAACACGCCAGGCCTATCTACGACCTCAGTTCTCATGACTCTAACTCCGACTCTGAGGTCCTGATTCCCGAGATCACTGATAACACAGAATCATTCCTTTTCGATCCTCAGGAACCAAAAACAGAAAATGCCAAGAGTGATTACAACCAAGAATCCAAATTTTTTCTCGAATCCGATTCCTTTCATCCTACAGACACTCTTCCAGCATTTGATAGTTACCTAGAGGACTCTCTACAGAAAACCACCTATCATCCATTTCTAGAAGAGCCCTCGTACACAATGGCCACCTCATCCGCACACACAGAACGGATCAAAACCTCTTCCAAACCCCGACCCGCAACCGGACTCAATTTCTATTCAGATTCACCTCTCACCGAGCCGATTGCATTTCCACATCGGGTTTCGAACATTGATCAGACTACATACCATGCTCTATCATTCTCTGATCACCCCTGTAGGGTTCCTGCATCAATCACTAATTATTCTACGGGTCCCTACTCTGACCAGGCTGATTCGACTCAGCCAAACCCTACGTTTACACTTCCTCATCCATCTGAGCTTCATAGTATATGGTGGGTTCCACACCTTTTTATCCACATTTATCAACCCACCAGATTGATTGGGTTTGGGCTACATCATCAGCTTGTCGATCTGAACAAGCACCTGGTTGGACCAACCAGGCTCTTAATCAAGGTGCTTGTCTTACAAAACTCTGCTGATTTCACCATCCCCTCTCCATCGCATTTCTCGCTTGGCTGAAGGCATCAAATTTAGCGCTCAACGGGAGGCAGCCCGTCATTCTCTTTGAAAACCTAAAACTTATTCTGACACCTTTTTGCACTTGAAGTTCACACTTTAGGACAGCCGACTCCACCTCAGGTGCTTGCATCTGAGATTAGAAATCGTTCACAACAGCCACCGCGACCCATTCACTCATCAAAACATCTGTCCTAATGTATGAACTAAGTTGAATAAAAACCCCTAGGTTACAATGAGGACATTGCAAATCTTAGGCATGGGGGGGTATGAAAGTGCAAAACTTGTAAGAAAAGGTTTCAAACAAAAAATTCACATATGCCAAAAACACCATAAAAATTAAAAATTTTCGAAAAAGAATAAAAGGAAAAGAGGAGAAGGAAATTTTGTGAAGGAGAAGGAGAAAAGAAACAAAATGAAAAAGGAGCACAAAATTATGAGAAAAGGTGATAGTCATTAGTAAGGAACTAAGGAATTAACCTAAGTTCTAGACCTCATTCAAGAAAATAACTGAAAAGTGCATAATGAGATTAGTAAGAACGCAAACCTTAGGCATTCTTGAATAGACTCTTAGTACCCATTAAGATCTGGACACTCCTCAAGAGGTTGAGGAAAATGAAAAGCTGAAGTATTAGGTCTAAGGCTTAGGAAGTATTTGGCCTCGTTAACTAATTTTTGGTTTACGGGACTTAGTAACCTAAGCACCCTAACCTCACACACAGCCTGGTTCAGTAAGCGTAAAAATCAAAATCACGCAGAAGCGTCGCAAAATTCTGAAAAGAACACCTAGAATAGGAGCGGCCGATCAACACAAGTTGATTTGGACGAGTTCCCAGCGCAGAGAGGCGGGAAATCCCCTCGAAGATGCGCAACAAAATATCATCTCCTCGGTGCTTGTCTCTTAGGATATTTACATATCCTACTGGGGGCATGTAAGCACTCTGCTGGTTCAGATCCCATGGATGGCATTATCTCGAAGTGTCAATTGCCAGGGTCTGGATTCGGCCACGGAACACCATGGATGGGATTATCTCAAAATCTCAATAGCCAGGGTTCCGGGGGTTGCCATGGGCGGTGCTATCTCGAAGCATCGATCTCCAGGAACCCTTGAGGATTGATGATGGGAGCAAGGAATCTGATACAGACCGTGTTGAAAAGCCAATCCTAAGCTAGAACTAAAAAGAAAAAGAGAGAGAAAACTCTCCAAATAGAATAACTTTTTTATCTCTCTCTTACAAAACGCACTGCGAACTGAGCCAGGGCTAAAATCATTTCAAGCACGGGTGCTTTAACCACAAAGTCCAATAAACCTTAGGTTAGTTCTTGTGGGCCTTAAAAACCTTTGCTAAGGACTGAGGCTAAGGCTAGACAGATTTGGATCTTGATTGGTACTAGAGTACCTTTTAGGCCTATGGTCAGCATTCTAACCTAATCTGAGCTCAAATGAAAAAGCACTTATCTAAATCTATTAAGAACTTCATGGTCTAGAACAAGGGTTGAAATCTTAAGTTTTTGCTAAGGGACTAGCAAAAGCTAGGCATGGGGGTATGATGAGAACCTCATCATGAGCCATAACTAGCTCATTTCGACCTAATACAAAGGATAAAAGCTCCTACATAACTCAAGGAAAGGCTTAACTCAGAGAATTCTGAGTTTAAGGAGAAAACAAGTCATAAGGGGTAAAAATGCAATTTTACCAGTATAATCTGCATACAGGGTAATTCAGGGTCCAAACATAGGTCAAACAAACCGAATAAGAAGGAAAGTGGGATGATCTGACAAGGGCTACAGCAATTCCAAGGAACTAAATGATAATCTGTAACCTTAAAACAAACCCACTTCAATTCACGAGGTTCGAGGAAAAGTAAAAATAGAATAAACCCTCTAAAATTCATAGAAAAATAATCTCTAGGGTTTAGAACCTTCAATTTGGCCTTCAGAACCCATTTTGACCTACATTGAGAACCATGCCCAATTAATAACTTAATTTGGGTTTTTGCATAAATTGACCGATCAAACAAGGTTTAATCTAGAAATAAAATTCACCATCAGATTCCTTAGGTTCTAATTAGTCATGTATAAAAACTTGAGCCTAAGAAGAAACCTTCTTGACCTACTTTACACTTTGGTCCTCATATATTTACTTTTTGGCCCTCAACTTTTGAACCCTCGCATTTTGGCTCCTAACTTTACTTCGTTCTTTGCGTTCAGGTCCTCCCTGCAAAACCTGCCAGCACCATGCTCCGGCGACCTTGCGCGGAGCATGGCGCCGCGCAGGGTGAGGGGGAGGGTCTAGCAAGTAAACCGGGGGTGCCCTGCGTCGTCAGCCGTCGCAGGGACACCCCCCTGGTCGCTGCAACCCACCATACTGGCCGTGCGAACGCACAGACGGTATGGGTTTCCATCTCCGGCGTCCTCCGGCGAGGGAGACACGTCGTCTCCCTCCGCCCTCCTCTCTGATTCTACCCTATAAATACCCTCCGTCGCTCCACCATTCTTCCCAGCTCGGATCTGACGGAGAAAACCCCCAACTTTCCTCTCTTCTCACTCCGGCAGACGCCCACCAGCTCCGGCGGTTCTTCCTCCTCCTCCTCTTCGCTCTGCCGCAATACCAGCAGCAGAGACTTCTTCCCCTGCTCTTCCCGCGTCACGCAATACCGGCGCGCGCTGCCTCTGCCCCGTCGTCACCGCCGTCCTCCCCCACTGGGCACCTTCTTCTCCGGCGACAGCAGGTACAGCCGTCCGCCTCCTCGCCCCCCTTCGTCACTTTAGTTAGGTTAGAACTACTTCCCTCTATTCTCTCTCTCTCTTCCCCCTGCTATTTTTATCTAATTACCCCTCGACCGCGCCTAATCACCCTCAACTTCTCCGCCTCTGGCCATCCTCCGGCGAGCCGCTCCCATCACTCCAGCAACCCACACGGCTCGCCGACCACCGCAGAACCTCCGCCTCCTCACCCTGATCAACCTCTTCCCTTCCACTTCCCCCAAATCACCCTCTGCAACTCCACCGAACAAACCCATCTCCCGACCCACAATCCGACCTAGGGCAGCCCTTAGGCTCCACCCCGCCGCCTGCACACCCCCTGACCACCTTCGCCGTGCCACGGCGAAGGTCCTCCGCGTTTCTGATTGGGTCGAGAGGCCGTTTCTCTGTAGGCAGGTACCTGCGCTCGTCGCCGCCATTGTTGAAGCGAAGCAGCTTCTTCACCTGCTGCCCCAGGTGCGCCACGCCCAGGTCACGCTCCCAGACAGTGCGAGGCGTCTTCGCGAAGTACCAGGCTGCAGTCGAGTCGAAGCTCTCGCGCGAAGCCCCCGCGCTTCGCCTCGACTGCCGCTGCTTCCTCCGCGCAGTCACCCAAATTGGGGTGGGACATTTAGTCCCACCTCGTAACCTTTCAGAGGAGCGCGCCCGCATAAAGGCAAAAAGTGCCTTATGCTCGTTGCCTCCTGAGCACGGGGTGAGGTCCCTCTCACTCACTCGCTCGACCCGGCCTCGTCCGCGACCACGCCCCGCGGACCTGGCCCGACCCGACTTAGACTGACCTGCACTCCTCGCCCACCACGCACGCCGGTGGGCCTGGACCCGGGCGCGACCCGTACCCGACTACCTGGCAGCTCTGGGAGAGCTTTCCTAAGAGTGACTTCTGTGAGAGAGAAACGCGGGGTGGGGGAGGGTAGAATAGGTTTTTGCCCGCTGACGAGAAGCTTTGAAGTGTGCAGGCACAGGCGAAGAAGAAGAAGACGAGCGAGGCAGAGAAGAAGGACGACGAAAGCTGAAGGAAGGAGGAGCACTGTAGCAGCGGCGGTTTAAGTCGTCTGATTGGAAAATCAGACGACGTCCTGAAGGCAAAGAAGGAGAAGGAAGGCGAGGCAGAGGAGAACACAAAGAGGCCAAGGGAAGAACTGAAAGAAGAAGATCTGAAGAAAGGAAAAGAAGAAAGAAAGAAGAAGAAGAACAGGATCGCTCTGCAGAAGAAAAAGGAAGAGATGAGCAGAAACAGCTGAAAGAAGAAGAAGAACATCACCACTGCAGATAAAGAAGAAGAACAAAGGAAGAGAGCAGAAGATCTGAGAAGGAAGAAGAGGAGAAGCAAAGAGAAAAGAAGAAAAGCCAACAAATTCTCTCTCTCTCTTTCTTTATTTTTGTAAAAGAAACTTGTACCCCTAGAATACAACTTGCTCCCTGAGTTCGACCTCGGGAACTCTTTTATTTTCCGAGTAACAAATTGTATTAAACTGGTAATTACCTCTCTCTATACTATACTACGACGAAATAATAAAACTATAGAGGAAGGCCGCCACCAGGAACTCAAGGGTGGTGACGACATGGAGGACAAAGGCCGGACATGGCTGATGGAGTGGTGGGATGCTCACCAACATTGGGTGCTTAGTGCGATGGCAGAACCGCAGGGGGCGGCTCCGAGGATGTCGGTGCAGATAAGGTGGAGCACGGTGTCACACTAGTGGTGGAATGGCAACTGAAGGTGGCGTGGGATGAGAGGTGGTGGTGGGGAGGTGTTGGGTTTCTTTAGAGAAGTTGCGGGGGGTGGTTGATTGGAGGAAGATGAAGAAGAAGAAGAGGAAACAAAGAAGCTTAGGCATGAGAGAGGGTGTAGGATGGGGGTTTGGCTATAGGCGTTGTGGTCGAGTGAAGGGTTGTAGGTTTGGCGGTGGCTATGGTTTCGCAGTGGTGATAGTGGGGGGCTGATGTTTGGGTAGGCGATGATGGTGGTGGTGATGAGGGACGTGCACTGTCACCACATGGTTGGTCATGGTGGGGTTGCGGTGAGGATGAAGGTGAAGGGTGATGGTGGTGTCACGGTGCTTGCCATGTTCATGGTGTAAGCAAGTTCCATGGTGGAGCGACGAGGGAAGATCCCCATAGGGGGGAGAAGAGATTCATCTGGAAGAAGATGCATGGAGAGATATATAAAGAGGGGAGGTAGAACGTATAGGTGGTTCTACAGTTGGAGAAAGAAGCGGCATGGAGTAGGTAGTGCGTTAGGATAGGGAATAGGAGTTGTTGCAAGGAGGAAAGCGACGCTGTAGGGTTGGTACATCAGTCATCCAGATTGTGTTCCAAGCATCTTAAGTATGAAAATTGGACGTCTGATGTGTACGCCAGCTGTCTAAAATGATAGATTATGTAGGGAGATAAAGTGATGTTGGATTTGACTTATGTAGGCTTAGGTTGTAGGTATAGGTCCTAATCTAATTGGGATTTTGAAGTGAAAATTGGATTTAGGATAAGTGGGAGAGGCATGCATGGCACCTTGAGCCATCTTCTCTATTTATTCCTACAACCAAAAGAAATTCACACAATTTTTTATATAACATAGCAAATTATGTAATCCTATGACATCATTTATTTTGCAAATATTAATAGAATCTAAAACGTATGAACTATCAACTTAGGCTAAATAATGGTTCACTAAAGTGGCCTTGTCAAATACCCCCATGCCTAGGTTTTGTTAGTCCCTAGAAAAAGTGAAAAATAATGGAAGTAACCAAAAGATTTATTCTTTCCTTATCCCAAAAATTTATAAATCCAGACAAATATGAAGTGATTGCAGTCTAGGTAACAGACCCAAGTGAAAAGCCAACTAGCATCAAAAGCTTGTGCTTTTCCCTTGATATAATTATATTGGGATAGGAAACTATTTCCCTCGGGGATAAAGCAGAAACTAATCTATGATTTGACCCTGGTTTTTTGGCTTAGATAGGAAATACTGAATCAAATGTATTTATATTTGGTGGCTCATACTCATCTAGTGCTACATGTAGTCTAGTACTGCAAACTCAAAATCTCTAGACTATCAAATGAGTTAACCCAGAGAGAGGCTAAAAACTGTTCTCTCATGTGTTTCCTTGCGCTCACTCACTCTCTCTTTTCTTTTTCTTTTTTACTTTTTTTCTTTTCTAAGATCACATATCTTACCATATTTTGTAAATGTACTCAAAGTTTGGTGGCCTCACATAGCATTCACACTTCAACTAAAGTCCTACCCTACAACTAAGTTAGAAGTCCTCAGCCAGTATTCGGGCGATCAGAAATATTGAAAAGTAGATATGGGTCATATTTGGTGGATCGCAATGGGTGTTTTTGTTGCCTCAAAAAAAGATCGACACATGATGAAAAATGACTCGAAGATAAAACTATAAACTTGAACTCTTTTTATTTTTGTATATGTATATATTTTTCTTTTTTTTCTTTTTCTTTTTTTTCTTTATATATCTCTATATTTCTTTTCTTCCTTTTCTCTCTCTTTTTTTTTATATATAACTCCCACACAACACAATGTAGACTTTTATTCATGAGGCATTATTAGGGATGATGATGGTCAAGAGGATATTGTGTGGCTTATTTGGTGGAAGTGCCTACTCTCGGCACCACGAAGGAATGGAGAGGATAAACATACTTCTGACCTTTGACACTAATTCCCTCCTTCAATCGAGGATTCTATAATGGACGGTCATAACCAACCACCATAATCATAGCTTTATTAGGACTCAATCTCTATGTATCTACCTTATTTAGTGACTCTTAGGAATTCACACACTGTTTGCACACAGGAACAGAGAGCGAAAACTATGCCTAACTCTGAGGTACATCATCTAATTATCCAGAACTTAAGAGTCCTTGCATTAAACTTAGCGCACCAGTAGTCTCTCTCTTTCTCTTCACAAATATTAGGTGGATCAAATAGAAGATAGTATGCCTGACTCCCTTCAAATTGTCTAAGGATTCAACAGACTAAAAATGCTTATCGATTTTCTACAAAGATCCATTACCCAATCTATGTTCAAGTGAAGTAACTGTACTGGATTCTAAGCTTAGAAATAATTTACGAAGAAAATCTTCAATGACACCTCCTTGATAAAGATGTTTTGCTAGGGCTAACCAATCCAGCTCAAGAAATCAAAAGAGATTTTTTTTTATTGCACCTAACCTAAATGCATGAATACTGCCTAAAAAATGCAAAATGCACCCCCACATGCCTAAATCTTACAATGTCCTCATTGTAAAACTAAAACAGGGGAAGAAAGGAAGGAAATCACCTGATGAAGGTGTTATTCAGGACGTTGGGTTGCCTCCCAACAAGCGCTACATTTTCTATCAATAGCCAGACTTATAGGGAACCTGTAAGTCTGATTCCAAACAGAAAGAGCTAGGCCCTAAAAATATGTGTAACAACATGGGCCTAGAGAGTAAGTAGCCACGGATGATGCAGTGTTATCCTAAATGCTCACCAAAAGACATGATAGCAAACAATCTTGCAAGCTACTTGGAGAGGTCTAGGATAAAGAGTAATAGAAGAAGGGACCTCTTGAAACATGAGTAGAGGATAACAAAGGTCCTTTAAAGTAGGAAGTCATATTTTTACTTTGCAGTATATGTGAATCAACAGTGAACTCCAAATCAGATTTATTTGATGGTAGGGTTGAAGCAACTGAATCACTATCATCAATTTCATCCATGGATTCTTTTGATTCGCTTACGTTTTTGTCGGGGTGTATATATGATTCACTAGTAAAGGGAGGAGTTGCTTCAGCATCCGCAATTATTTCTGAAGGAGGATCAGTCTCAATGTTATGGAGTAAGTCTATATCACCCAATTCTTTATTCTCTTCGGGGCATAAATCCTCAATTGATGTGTATTGTCTCGAAGAGTCTCTCTTAGGCTTCTCAATCTTATGCTGGTCCTCCTCCAACTTAGACTCCGTATCTTCCCAATTTTGGGGAGGATGAAATCAAAAGAAGGAAGGAATCCAGATTTCACTAGATCATTTATATCCTCTGGGGTAAGTCCTCGAACAACACATAATCCCCCTGAGATTCACTCCAAACTCTAAACCCAGGTTCCTTCATTGGGTCATCATCCTCCTCTAAAAGAGACTCTTTGTATCCCTGAGACCAAAAATGATCCAATTCATCCACCATTCCCTTAGGATCACCTTCATTGGGCACATGTAAATCCTCAGAATGATGAGTGGTAGGTGTTGGTTCCCTAAGTGGAGGGTCGGGATTAGGCTCACTGAGGGTAGAATGGGGTTCCACCACATGATTAATAAGGGAAGTGGCATGAACAATATGACCTTGACCCGGGATATCATGGGTAAGAAACATACTGTCAGTGGGGTCAAGGTCCTCAAGTGATACCATCTTCCTTTTCTTTTGACTCCAATATAACTCGGGTGGATAATCATTAAGATAGTTTTCCTCTAGTGGCTGTGTCTCATGGGGAGAGTCTAAGTGATAGCTACTCAAAACGGGATCCCTATTATCCGTTGTTTCCTCAGAATCTTTTTGATGATCACGGTTGTATGAGTAGGGATCAGAATCAATAGTAAGAGAGTAGCTAAGCTGATGAATTTGCTTATTCAATTGCTGACTATTCCTCAACATCTCTCCCATAAACTCCATCATTTCTTTTTGTTGTTTTTTACATTTCTATCATAAAAGAGGAAAGGCTACTGTCAGATTGGGGAGGATAGTCAGTCTCAGGCCCTGGTTGCCTAGGAGTATCCATCCAACCTTGAAGAGAAAAATCATGAAGGGTGGGAGGGTTGGGTGTTTGCAAACTAGAAAATTCTACGCCTAGCCTCTACTCAAAAGTGGGAGTTATCAAGCCAGTACTCCTAGGATCGAAATATGATTGATCCCCTAAATTGTCATTGTACCCATCAAAGGATGGATATGCTCAGGGCATGCGATCCTGATTAAAAGATGGGAAGTATTGACTCTGATAATCTAAATGATAAGAGTAAGGGTGTTCCATTTCTTTAAACAAAATAGATTTAACTCTCTTAGAACTTAGAAGAAATCAAAATAAAAGCAAAAACTTCCTGGAGAGTTCTACCATTGTCAAAACAAACACAAATACAGTGGGATTTGTTTTTAGTAGATTCTAGGTCTTAGAATTAAGTGTTCAGTTGGTGGCCAAACAAGTTTTGCAAAAGTTACGCTTCCTAGGCCGACCTTCATTGGTGCCTACAACCTACTCACAAGGGATGGAAGTCTTGAATCGAGCCCACGCACAAGGAACCAAAGTAACTTGGTGGATAGGCTTGTTTATTTCCAACTAAATTCCCTTGTGGTGCAAAGAGGACAGGTAGAAATTTATCTAGTGACCTTATGTGTGATATGCACAGTGTCTCAAGTGTCCAACGCACGTACGCGTTTTGAATTTTGAAATCTCATAAACAAGTCATTTCACAAGCAATTAAAGTCACTAATTTTAAGGTCCAACCTCTTAGCAGTCCCAATTTCTTAAAGTGACCACTGAATTAATTAAATTCAAAGACTTTAGTGGTCTCAGATTTAAGTCCAACGTGGGTAAATGATAGGCAATTGATGCTCAAGAAAAGATGTACCTTACTCCAGCTCTCTTCAATGTAGGGATGTATGCAATGCAATTAAGATAAACTAGATGCTGCTCATTAAATCCTAGATGGTCGTCCTATAGATATGCAGCTTCTAACAGGCAGTTTGGTTTTTTCTTTTGTTTTCTTTTTTTTTAAATAAGCAAACAAACCTAATCCAATTAACTAACTAACATGCAGTTCAAATAATTCAAATAAACCTATAATCTACATAAAATGGGAGCACGCTCCCAAAAAGATGCTCCCTCATACAAGAGTGATAAGAATAAAAAGAACTGGGAACACGTTCCCAAAAATGCCCAACATGGGTCCACAAGATAGAAATTAATTATCTAATGTCTATCTAGCCTAATCTGATTCTAAAAGAAACGAACAGGTCTTCGGTCGCTAGTCCTCCCTCTTTCACACGTGTGGGATCAAGGCCCACGTCCACACGTGATTATCCTCGAGGTGGAGACAAGGTCCACCTAAATGAGCATCCTCTGTGTACTCCTCTACAAGATCATCCTCACACGAAAATATATATGTCAATGAAAATATAACCTCAAGAAGAATCAATATGAACTGAACGAATAAAAATTTTTGTGAGTTTACTAGTCCTGTTACCTCCCCAGCAACAGGGCCATTTGAATGAGATAAATTCGTTTAATTAAGATAGTTGCAATAAAATGATTCATTGTTGTATTTTATGTGGTGGAAAATCTCTCTATCAAAATATATTTATATATAATCTAACCACATTAGTTTCGAGTGTCGTATCCACAGGAAGGTTTAAGACAATAGTCTCACGAATATTCCACTGTATCATTCAAGCATGTTGGTTAAAACTTCTCACATTCATGGCATCCATGTTCACAAAGTCTTTAGGAGGGAAAATGATAGAGCATAGCATTAGAGAATTGCATGAGAAAGAGAGAAAGAGAGGGGCCAGAGAGCAAAGCAACCAAATAACATAAACTAATCAAATATAAATGTTGGCAATGGCATTCAAATGTCAGGGGATACGGATCGTGCCTTCACTCGTGATGGATGTGACCTTGCCGGTCATTTGCTTTGGTGGAGGAGATCTGCAGGTGGAGGGGAACATGAGGGCGATGACAGCACGAAGGATGACAGCCGGACGTGGCTAGCGGAGAGATGGGATGCTTGCCGGCGTTGGGTGCTTGGTGCTATGGTGGAATCGCATGGCATGGCTGTGAGGACATCAGTGCAGATGAGGTGGAGCATGGTGTCACATGGTGATGGAATGGCAGCAGGAGGTGGCATGGGATGAGCGAAGGTGGTGGGGAGATGTTGGGTTTCTTTGGAAAAGTTGCAAGGGGTGATTGGTTGGAAGAAGATGAAGAAGAAGAAGAGGAAACAAAGAAGCTTAGGCGTCAGAGAGGGTGTGGGATGTGGGTTTGGCTATAGGTGTTGTGGTCAGGTGAAGGGCCGTAGGTTTGGCGGTGACTATGGTTTAGCAATGGTGATGGTGGGGGGTTGATGTTTGGGTAGGCGATGATGGTGGTGGTGATGAGGTCCGTACGTTGTCACCGTACGGCTAGTCGTGGTGGGGTCGCGATGACGATGAAGGTGAAGGGTGAAGGTGGTGTCACGGTGCTCCCCATGTTCATGGTGTAAGCAGGTTCCACGGTGGAGCTGCAAGGGAAGATCCCCACAGGCGGGAGAAGAGATTCATCCGGAAGATGATGCATGGATAATATATATAAAGAGTGGAGGTAGAACATATGGGTGGTTCTGCAGTTGGAGAAAGAAGCAGCATGGAGTAGCCGGTGCATTAGGATAGGGAATAGGAGTTGTTGCGAGGAGGAAGGCGGCACTGTAGGGTGGGACATCAGTCATCCAAATTGTGTTCCAAGCATCTTAAGCATGAAAATTGGACGTCTGATGTGTACGCCAGCCGTCTAAAATTAAGATTATGTAGGGAGTTAAGGTGATTGGGATTTTGAAGTGGAAATTGGGTTTAGGATAAGTAGGAGAGGAATGAATGGCACCTCGAGCCATCTTCTCTATTTATTCCTGCAGCCAAAAGAAATTCACACAATTATTTATATAACATAACAAATTATGTAATCCTATGACATGCATTTATTTTGGAAATATTAATACAATCTAAAACGTAGGAACTATCAACTTAGGCTAAATAATGATTCACTGAATTGGACTTATCAGTTATGATGAATGATAATGTTACCATCACTTATCCTCTATTCGTGCAGGATTATTCTCAAAGTTATCTCTTAATTCTTTGCTCTCCTTGGGACACAAATCCTCACATGATACATTTTGGGCACGAGAATCATTCCATATTTTAAAACCCGACTCCTCAATCCTAGGCTCATCCTCCTCCAACTTGGACTCCATATCTTCTGAATTTTGGGGATGATGACCTTTGTAGTCAAAAGTGTGTAGGAATTCGAATTTGGTTAAAACATATTCCCCCCTAAAGTCACTCCATACTCTAAGTCGAGGCCCCTCAAAGTCATCATCATCCTCTACACTTTTTCCCTCTTGCCCCTGAGACTCAAGAAAACCTTCAAAGTCTAGATCTAGTATTTCAAGTGTTTCCTTGTTCTCCTCAAAAATCAAATCTTCATGTCCCTGCAACCAAAATTGATCCAAGCCATCCAATCCAGTATCAACTCATTAAGGTCACCTCTATTGGATACACGTAGAATCTCATAATGGTGTGTGAAGGATACTGGTTCCCGAAGTAGAGGGCATGGTTATTATCATTTCCTTCGAATATAATTTCTTTCAACACCCAAGGTTCCTGAAATTTGTTAACTTCAAAATCACAATCCTCTGAAAGAGCTAACTGAGTTGTAAAGTCCTTAGAGGTGTAAGGTATAGGTTTGCCATCCCTAGGATGGCGTGTAGACTCCATCTCAAAATCAAGGATGGGCATTTGACTGTGACCCACATCATCAAATGTAACAAAGGTACTATTATTCAGATCGAGTTCATCTAATGGGACGATTTTCCCCTTTGATTGGCTCCAATAAAGCTCGGGTGGATCATCAATAGGATCATTTTCCTCTAGTAGCCATGTCTGATAGCTACTCCTCAAAACAAGATCCCTGTTGTCATTGGTTTCCTCAAAATTATCTTAGTAATCGGCGGTATAGAGTAATCGATGTGTTTCGCAACAAGATCGTGTTTTGAAAATATATTTGTTGTAGTATCACCGCGAAAACGATTATCACATTTTTATTACTCGAAATTTAAAAACTTTCAAGGTCGAACTCAAGGAGCAAATTGGTATTTAGAAGCAAAATCCACAATTCTCAAAATGTGATATTCAACAAGGATATAAGTGAAAGTTTATGTATAAGAAAAAGAAAATAGCAATGGCTTTTCTTCCTTCTCTTCTCTCTTTCTTCTTCTTTGCTTTCTTTCTTCTTTCCCTTCTTTCTCTGTCCTTCCTTTCTCAGACGTCTGATTCTGTGAATCAGACGCCTTAACTGGAGATCTGCTACAGTACTTCTTCAGCCTTCTTTGACTTCTTCTTCTTTTCCTCTCTGTGGCAGCTCTTTCCTCCTCTTTTCTTCTTTTGGCTTTCCTCTTTAGCTTCTTCTTCTTCCCTTCTTTGAGCTGCTGCGCCTCCTCCTTCTTCTTCTTTGAGTCCTTCTCCTTCAGCTGCCCTTCTTCTTTGGCTCCTCCTTTTCTACCCTTTGGCCAAGTCCTTCTGTAGGCTTCTTCCTCTTCCTCTTCCCTGCAACTTCTTCCTCTTCCTCCTTCTTCCCTGAACAGCACAGAGAAGCAAAACCTAACCCCTACCCTTCCTGCGTCTCCCTCTTTCTATTTCTCTCTTTGCTCTCTCAGAGCCAGCAGGTTAATCGGGTCGGGTTACGCGCGCCTGGGTCCAAGGGCACCGGCGTGGGTGGTGCGCAAGGAGTGCAAGGTAAACGGGTCAACCAGGTCTGCGTAGGTGTGGTCGCAGATGAGGCAAGTGGAGTGAGCGAGGGACCTCACCCCGTGTTACTTGAGGCGACAAGATAAAAGCACAAAATCAATATAAGTGACTCACCTGTGTTGAGAACTTCCGAGGTGGGACTAAAGTCCCACCCGCTTCTGCTTGCATGCCCGCAGGAGAGTGTGCCTTCGATTATAGCTGTAGCTATGGCCCTTGACACCAATTGGAGGCCTGGAAATGTTTGTGAAAGCTCTCCGCGTGACCTGGGACTGTGTCCTAGAGTGGGCACAACCTGGAGAAGTTTGCAAGGAATCTTCGAGCTGTGCATCAATGGCGGCGAGCCCCTGGACCTGAAATCACAACAACAGCCTCGCAAACACGTTAAAAGCTCAGGGAGCTTTGCCAAGGTGCGGAGAATGTGTAGAGGTGGTCGGCGAGGCATGGGAACGCCTGTGGGAGCATGCCTAGGGCACACTATGGCCGTGTGTGTGGGTGTGTTCGAGGGTGCGTTTGTGTGAGTGGCGGAGTGTTGTGAATGGGGGGGTTATGATCAGTGAGTCAGGATGGTGCTTAGGGACCAATCGGCGAGGAGGAAGATGGTCTGTGGTGGTGGAGCAAACTCGTTGGAGTGGTGGCCGAAGGTGAAGGGGATGATGGTGGTGAACTGCGGCAGTGGTCGTTTGAAGGAAATAAAGAGGGGAAAAGAATGTAGAGAGTGGGAGAGACTTATCTAGGGTGTTTAGAGTGAAGAGGGGAGGTGGAGGGTGAGCGACAGGTGTCTGCCATCGCCGGAGGCGGTGGGTGTCTACCGTCGCCGGAGACGGAGACCCTGTGGTGAAGAAGCGACGACGAGGAAGAGGGTCAGAAGGGCGTGTGCTGGTACAGCGTGGCGCGGAGTACGGCGGAGATGGCTCTGCCACTGGTACTATGGCAGAGCAATGAGAAGAGGGAGGGAGAGTCGCCGGAAGCTGCGGGCAGTTGGCCAGAGTGAGGAGATGAATTTGGGGGGCTTTCTCTGGCCAAATCAAGCTTGAAGGAAGCGGAGGGATTTGGGCTTCCTTAAATAGGCATGGGCAGAGGGAAGAGTCGCGAGGAGGTGGACAAAATTCCTCATCAGAGGTATGGCTAGAGTGAGATCCATACCTCTCGAGCATTCGCACAAGAGGTATGGGGCATTTCAGGGCATGGGGAGCTGCCCATGCAGTAGGGGGCTTCGTAGGGAGCTCCCCTTTCAAATCTGGGAGCGGCTCCCCATGAGATCGAGGAGAGAACCTCCGTGAAAAGTTGCCGGAGGTATGGGTCCCTGCTGCGATGGTAGAGGGACCAAAATGAAGAAAGAGACGAAGAAGCTGAGGGGGGATTTGCAAGGGTTTCAAAAAGTTAAGGGTCTAAATGTAATTTGGTGGACCAATTTGCAAAGTGGGTCAAGACGACCTTCCCTTAGGTCCAAATTTTGGTATAAACCTAATTTGGACCTAAAAAATCCAATGGTGAAGTTGGATTTTAGGTTTGACCATGTTTGTCTAGATATTTTGCATAAAAACCCAAATTAGGTCAAATATTAGGCATGGACCCCAATCTAGGTCAAAACAGGTTTCAATGGCCAAATTGAAGATTCTAAACCCTAGGGGATATTTTTATATGAATTTTAGAGGGTTTATTTGATTTTTATCTTTCCTGTAACCTTGTGAATTTAAGTGGGTTTGTTTTAAGGTTATAGAATGTCATTTAATTCCTAAATTTCATAGTAACCCTTTTCTGACTAAACCATCCCACTTTTTCTCTTATTAAATCCAATTGACCTATGTATAGACCCTTAGAAATCCCGTTGATGCACTGCAATGGTAAAATTACAATTTTACCCCTTATTTCATGTTCTCTTACCAGATTAATGATCCCTTGAATTAAGCCTTTCTCTTGGTTATGTAGGAGCTTTTGTTCACTTTATTAGGTCAAAATATGCTAGTTAGAGCTTATGATGAGGTTCTCATCATAGAGGTAGGGATCAGAATTAACTGTAGGAGGGTCACTAAGCTGGCTAATTTCTTCAGTTAATCTTTGACTATTCCTCAAAATCTCTCTCATAGAATCCATCATTTTTTTCTATTGTTTTTGCACTTCTATCATAAAAGAGGAGAGGCTACTATCAGATTGTGCAGGATAGTCAATCTCAGGTTCAAGTTGCTTAGGAGTATCGATCCAACCTCAATAAGAAAAATCATTAAGGGTGGCTAGGTTGGGCATAGTCATGGGATAGCTAGGGCTGGGATACACTTTTTCTAGGTTCTACTCATCATCACCGGGTTGGGGATTAATCAGACTAATGCTCCTATGGTTTGAGTAGAAAGGATCCCAATGTTCTTCAAATGACAGATAACTGCAAGTCATGCGATTAGGATTAGGTGTTCTGGGGTGAAAGTAAGAAGTGAAGTAGTTATTGTAATCCATTTGAAACATGACTTGAAAAACACACCCTAATCAAACACAAGGCAATGGGACTCTCCTTTTTCTTAGAGCAGATTTCAATCAACCTCCAACCCACTCCTCACAGTTGTCAATTGGGGACAAATATGTGCCTATCCGTTCCAACTATAGTGGTATAAGAGGGTGAATATGACCTGAGATCCTTGACAAACTCTTTGGAGAAGATGCGGGAAACAATTATGTTATCTCTTAGTGGCCAAACAAGTTTCTCAATCTAGTTACGTGACCTATGACAACCTTCGAGTGCCTTAAGGTGTACACCTTGCTTGAATGATATACTCAAGCGATCTAGTAAGAAGTTACTCCAAGGACGAAAGTTAGGGATGCAAGTAAGGAAAACCCTTTGAGGTGATGTGTATGCGGTGCCTCTTAACCACTGTTTATTCCTTTAAGGGGTGTCCTCCTCCTTAAAGTATCAAAACACTTGGTCAAAAAATAATATCACCACCACAAAGTGAAATAGGAGGGTCTACACCAATAAAGCAATCAACGCCTATAGCCTTAAGGGATCGAGACCTAGTGCGGTGCCTAGTGTGCGCACTTAGTGCAAGTGTGCATCACACCAAAAATTAATTTTATTTGAGAAGAATCACAGACAAGTCTGTTTTGATCAGATCAAATGTGATATTGATTTTAAGGCCGAATATGATTAGCAGTCCCAATTTCAATTAGGCAACCACTGAATTAGGTCAATTTAATTGATTTGGTGGTCTTGAGCTTTAGTCCAAATGCAATGCATGAATAGGAGTTGGATGCAAAGATAAAAAGGTATACCTAACTCTAGCAATCTTCGTGCAAATATGTACGCAATGCAAGCAAAGAGATCTAGTATGCTACTCAATCACCCTTAAATGGGCTCACCTAAGGGTATACAACTTCTAAACAGGCAACTCAATATTTTTTTCTTTTTCTTTTAATCAAACAGGCAGAGCACCATAGATCAATAGCCCTAATTGCTAAAGAAAGTAAGGACAAACCCCTAAAAACTAGCTCCGATGCTACAAGGGAGAGATTGAAATGTAATAAACTTAGTGACGAAGGAGAATCCACTGTGAAAGTGGGATCCAGGTCTCCTTCTCTTCGAGTCTTCTCTGTGTGTGTGGGCATCGCTCAAGGTCGACGAAGTGGCTCAGCTGTGCCTGTGGTCTCGTCAGATTCCTCGGACAAAAAAATAGCAATTGGTCAAATCAATATGCACCTCAAAATAGATCAGAGATAAAATCACATAAAACTATTGCGTCTGTTGCCTCCCTGGCAACGGCACCATTTGATCGGGAGATTTTCTCTTGAAAGATGATGTCAAAAATAATACGTTGACATAGTAAATCATGTGGTGGAAAAATCTCGAACAAAAATATTTGGCAGTAAAAACTAACCACGAAGTTAAGATGTCGTATCCACAGGGAGGAACAAATCCAATAAGAGCATAAATATGGATCATTAAATCATGATCACATAAAATCATGGGAAAATTATGGCAAGGATTAGTTCCTGAAAGTACATTAGCCACACATGGAAAAGATCATGACACATACAAAGAATGTGAGTACATGAGGGAAATAGTGTGGACACTTAAGGGCATGCATGCAATTTTGGCTAATAAATAATAACTATCGAAAATCCAAGGTTTAGAAATCTCATGAAATGTAAAATTTAATTGGCCTTTTACTATTGTAGAAAGGGGAGTCCCTCCCCATGAACATGCAAGAAGAGGGGGCCACCACTGGCCTTGGGAAGCTTGGAGGAGATCGAGGATGCGGAGGGGGTTCCGATGGTGGTGGTCCCATGGCAAGAAGTGGCTGGAGTTTGCCGAGCAATGAAGAGAAGCTCACCAGTGATGGGTCTTTTCACACATGCGCATGGGCCTCGGCCTGTGTCGTGAGGGCATGGGCGGACTCGTGGTGTCAAGGCAAGCTCAGTCGAATCAATGACGTGTTGAATTGTGGTCGGAGATGGCGGCTACGTGGAAGGGGAAGGCGCCGACGTTGGGTTCTTCTTTAGCCTTGATAGAGGTTGAAGAAGAAGATGATGAGGATAGCGTGTGGTCTACTGCAGAGGGAGATCGACGAGGGGGAGCTAGTCCTGTGCCATCATCCTTGTTGGAGCCAAGTACGAGGTCTAGGATGAGGTTGTGGTGCGCTTGGAGAGGAGGGTCGGTGGTTGTGGCTTCTGCGCATGTAGAGTGGTGAAGAAGAAGAAGATCGAAGAAGTGTGGAGGCACGTGGTTTCGTGGTCGCTGCTATTATTGTGGGTCGTCGAGAGGGAGAGCTAGAGAGCAGAGGTCGCGGTGGTCACTTGAGGTCGCTTGAAGTTGTAGACGGAGGCACAGTCGTGGATGTTGCGCGATGGTGAAGCACGGTTGAAGTTGAAGAAGATGGCAAAGCATGGTAATGAATGTCAAGGTAGAGGAGGCTCACGTCGCGTGAGGCTGCAGTGGCTCACGGTGGTAGTTGTTGGTCATAGTAGAAGGAGGATGCGATCAGTTGGGTGGAGCACAGTGGTGGAGAGATCGTGGTGTCGAGAGACGAGTCACCTTGGTGGCATTAGAGCTATCACCTTTGACAACTATGGTGGCACATGGTGTCATGAGGTCGTAGACCAGCTAGAGAAGAGGAGGTTGAAGATGGAGGCTCGCAGTGGTGGTGCTCCTCCTATGCGTGGAGAGAGGACATGGAGAGGGGGCTCTCCCTCTTCGTGGAGGAAGATGATCCAAAGAGAGGGTTGTATCCCCCCTTTCTATGTGTGCCTATATGTTCTCTTCTTTCCAAGAGGAAAGGGGAATGGAAATCGTGATCCCCCAAAATGGAAGGAGATGCTTGACAGCAACAGGTTGATTGGGAGGGGAATCAGGAAGGCTAGCACAAGATGGCCTTCCAAATAGAGCATGTTGTCTTCCCAAAAGTTGTCCCTACAACCACAATTTATAATTAATCAAATTACATAACAAGGTGTACAAAATTCTAATGTAATGCAAGGAATGATAATCCAAAGCATAATTAATTTTATGAATATAATGCATGCTTTTAGATTAAATTTTCATTCCAATGATAATATACTTAGGCTTTAAATTAGTCCACTAGAGTGGACCTATCAACTGTCGCCGCCAACACCTTCAGTAGAGTCCACCGAAGCTCCTCGACCATTTTGGAGAGGTCAAGGCTTTCTCCCATGCACAGATGACACCCGCCGCCGTTGCCTCCTTCTCTGAGGCCGACAACCCTCTCAAGCTCCTATCGAGATCCCAAGCTTCGCAAGAAGCTTAGTGAAGCCACGAGGAGTGTTTTGCAATCCCCAACAAGGGATCCCACACACTGGAGCTCCTTTCTAGAACCACCCATTGCTACCACCTTCCTTATATCAAGCCACCACTGTCCACCATCATAGCGGCCACCAAGCTTCGTGAGAAGTTTAGTTTTACGACCTACTTGTAGGAGCTTTCTAACCCTGAACCACCTCAACCACCTCCATCAAAGTTTCCCTTGCAACCATTCTCGATGACGAGGGAGGTCTCCTTCTACTAGCAAGGATCTAATCGAGAAAGAAAGAAGCTCGCAGGGATAAAATCACTAAGCTTTAAGGACCAATTTGCAAGAGAACCAATGCCTTCTCAACTTTTAGCAACCGATTGGTAGTTTCTTTTTCTTACGTGATAAATTGTCTTGATTATTGAATATTAGGAGATTACTTTGTTCAAACATTTCTTGAATTATTTAATGCTTAATCACTATAATTTTTGTTTCACTTAGTTAGGCATTAAGTTAAGTAATTAGAAAGGAATCTCGATTGTTAATTCGCGAAGTTAAATCTTTGTCGATTTGCTTTCATATTTAGTTCCATGATGATGGATTGCAGAGCTTATGCAGACATTATTTAGAATTCTATCCTCATAAGGGAAGGTTTCCTACCAGGCCCAATTAATTCATGTTCTAAGAGGAAAAAGAGAAGCCTAGTAAAGCTTAATTATATTGAACTAGAGTAGTTGAATCTAAAGATCAAATTACTTGCATCCAGTTTCGAAGCCTTGAAGTCTTGATAGTGGTATTCGCGCACTTAATCGCACCCTGCGAACGATCTTAGAATACTCTTTATTTTGATATTTACAAATTGTAAAAGTGTTTTCACGCATTCGACTATATTACAATGTGTGTTTTATTAATTATCAATTTGTGCATAACACTTTTTGGGGCTATTGCCGGAGAGTAACAAGTGCTTACCCCTATTGTTGGATATATATTTTATTTTATTCTGTATATACTTTGTATTTATTTTTTATTTTATTTGTGAATATTCTTTTTTCTGACTAATCTGCCTTTGTTGATTGGTTGATTTTCTTAGATCAGACCTGTTGAGCTATGGAAGAGTACTTCAACTAAGCCAACCACTACATTAAAGGAACAACCACACCACAGGCAGGTAGTTTTCTTCTCCTTTATTCCTTTATCTCCCTCTTTCTTTGTATATACATTAAAAAAAACTAAAAAAAAATCTTAGGACTACAACCTTGCCTTTTTTTCCTAGCGCAAGTCATTTGTGGCAAGAAATTTCGATTATCCTCTGTACTTCCATTTTTGAAGAAGCAGATTAGATTAGATCAAACACCCAATAATTCCAATGCCTATTAAGGACGTGCAGTAAAATTGACACCTTGGATTAACACATTCTTATTTGAGTCCAAGTATGCAACTTAATTTGAATCAAATTAGACTTCATCTAGAGCCAATTGGGGTTGAACCATTAGGGTTTTTGGAGTATTAACACACAATTGTCAAGTTTAAAGGAAAATATCATCCCGCATTATGTGCAACCCAAGCCCTTGATTGAATTAATTTAAAAACTCAAACCCTAAAATCAAGGCTCTAAGATCACTTGAACTTTAAAACTCGTGACTTGATACTTATTTATTGAACTAAACAAGGGGGTTTGAGTGAGTTAACCCAAATTTTCATTCTTGAATCCATAGGATAGGTCAAGTGAAGTTAGGTTGCATTGCAACCTAATCAACCTAAAATTAGGTCACAAGTGAATCAATTTCTAAATCAAGTGATAATTAGAGGCACAAGCACAATTAGATCTTAAAATTGGTTAACTCAGGGCTCAACTCACACGTTTCAACCTACTTGGAACCACAGTAACAAGGAAAGTCAGGTAGGGGAAACCCTATAACCCGTGGGGATGCTATACCGTGTAGGGGTCTTTATAGGACTTGATGAGGTGTGGCTCATCATAGCTAAAATACCCAAGTTAAGCTAGAAACTTGGTTAAACACTATCAAATTGACACATGAAAAGGGTTAAGTGTGGGAAATAGAGAAAAAGGCCTAAAACACTAAATTTGTGCTAAAAATACATAATTAGGTCATTTATTGAGATATTCTATTAAATAATGTAAAATGGTGATCCCATTGCAAATTGAACACACAAATGAGTTCAAAAGTTCAAATCAAAAGTGAAATTAACTTCTAATATGTTCAATTGAGCTCCAATAAAAACTTAGTTACATTTGGTCATCATTAGGGCCTTGAAATTAGATTTTCACAATTAGGTCCTTCATACATCACATTTTATGCATTAGAAAATCTCCGAGGACCTACTTGAAGGCCACAAGGACCCATTTGTTAATCCTCTAAGGGTTGCTCTGTAATCTTTTTATATCACTTATGGGCCTCCTTGAAAATGTTCTACCCCTTCGCCTGAGGGCTTGTGCACAGAAACACCAATAGACTCATCGGGCACCTATAGCTCGCGTGAGCACCGTTCACACAAAGAACAGGAGCCATCCTTGCCATCCATCTCGTGACCCTCTTGATCTGTGGTTGCCCTTCATTAGAAGCTTCACGCAACTTGGCGCATGCGATCACCTCTACCTCCAGATCTCATCTAGTGGCTAGGATTTGACTTAAATCCTCACATAGTCTCTCCTCTCATCTCCACCGCCCAAGACCTAATTGGCTAATTTCACCCTCGCGAGGAGCGAATCAGTGCCAAGCTCTACTTAAGCACCTCACTAGCCTCATGCGCAAAGGATCGACCTCCTCTCTTAGTTCCTTGAGGCTGATCCCTTCATCCCCACCAATTCCCCTTATTCTTTCACTCGCCACACCAGTGACAGTGGTGTGGTTTTTCACTAGCATTTCCTCCTCGTCGCTAGGGATGACGTACGCCTAAGGATGACCCTGAAGCTCCTCTTGTGGGGTTTTCCTTCGCTAGAGATCTCCCCCCATTCCTCCTCCTTAGCCACTGGCTCTGGATCCAAAGGTCCCATTCCTCTAATTAGATTAGGATTTACTACTTTTTAGATTAGTTGTAGTGATAGTTAGAGCAATTTAGGAGTAGAAATTAGATGTAGAATTGTCTGATCTGATGTGTAATTGTAGTTTAGTTAGGAGTAGATTAATGTAGAAATCACCTCCACCTCCTTTGATCACTTCAGATTAGAGGAAATGATTTCATCTCACTTGCTGATCAATTATCTCCCTCTTCACATTTCCATTTTGCGTTCTGATTTCCCTCAATTTTTATTTCGCAATGTACCCACTCATTAGAGTCAAATCCTCATCCCATTGCTTTTAAGCTTTGGAATGAAGATTTGTGCTCAAAATCCATCTAGGGGTTTCCCATCCATTTCAGATTTTCCATAAAGACCCCTAATTTGATTTGAAAAGAATTTATTCACTTGATCTGATTTCAATTTGGTTTTCAATGCAAGATCACGAGATTTTGATCAAATTGGGTTTTAACGGATTTTTGATCAAGTGAATTGATACATTTTTGTTTAATTCAAACCCTGGCTGTGAATTTGAGATGTTCTAATGATAAACTCTTCCTCAAATGAGCTATGTCTAAATTCGAATATGAATTGGAGATTTCATGGTTTTCAATGTGTGGGAGAGCCAAGGAGAATCAACCTTTTTTGATTTGAGGTTCTACCATGTATTTTTGAGTGAAATTGTTGTTTGGGATTCTGATTTCCAACCTAAGGAATTTTCAGTATTCCTTAAGATTTTAGACAATTGGGATTCAAGTTGGATTTATTGGACTAATCTAAGACCCTCCTTCATGTTGTCTATAGCATTAGGAAGGTGTTAGATCAAGTTATTGTTCCTCATTTGAAGTGAGTATTATAGTTGAGAATTTTTTTTGATGCAAAGTTTAACACTTCAATCTGGTTTTAATGTGATTTTCAAACCTTGTCAGACTTTACAGTGTTTAATGTTGTGTTTTGAATCCCAAATTTCACATATTAAAATGCTGCATAGTAGCGACATTTTTGTTGGATTAATTTCCAATCTAATCCCATGATCTTTGTTGTCTATGACAGAGATAAGGGATTAGATTTGGTCAATTTAGCAGCTACTGAAATTCCCATTTCAGAGTGCTGGAAATGGGATTGGTCACCGCAACAACTACTCTATTTGGTTTTCAGTCGACTGAACCAAGTTCTAGACATCTGGAGCATCTTATTTGATCCCTGATTAGACCAGCAACTGTTGCTGTTGTGTTGTTGTTGTGCTGTTGCTGCTACTGCAGCAGCTGCTGTTGTTGTTTATGGCCTGTAATTGTAGGACAGTGAGTTGGGATTTGAGTTATTCTGAGAGACTGACATGTTTTATAGTATTGGAACTTCATGTACAAGTATTTACATATCTAGTAGTGTCTTTAAATTTCTTTTGAAATGCTTATAACCCTATTTAATCATTCATTGTTAGCTAGTTATTGTGCCTAACTGTCTACATTGGGAAATTAAAGGAAAAAATGAATGAAAATCATGTTTATTGGCTGGAACATCTTTTCTAAACTGTATAGAGCACTTCTGAACACTTTCATTGCCATTCCAGCCACTAGAATTCTTTTTAGGGTCTTAGGTTCCACTTTAAAACTCTTAGAAAGCCCTAAATTGTGCTAATTTTGTAAATAAATAAAAATTTCAAAAAAAAAAAAGTAAATGTGTAGAAATTAGGATTGGGTATGTTTCTAAGTGTATACCAAGTTTTAAGGTCATCTGAACCCCGACTTGGTACAACATACCAGCTGACAGTTTAATATATCTTGGAACTTAATAAAAGAACTCAAGATCAAAAACACCAAAAACAAGTTCATTTCTCTCATCTTTTTCTTTCATTCTTACCCCTACCTCCATAAAACTCACCAAACTCATAAAAACTAGAAAAACTCGAAAAATACCTAAAAGTACCATGTATAGTACGTATATAGTTGTAAATATAAGCTATTAACTAAGTTATATATGTATATATTGTAAAATATGCACATAATAGGTATAAATAACTTATTTATATATTATATAATGTAAATTAAATATTTAAGATAACTTAAACTGTATATAACTTATTTATATATTTAAATAGTAATTATATTAACTTATATGTACTATATGCTATTTAAATTAATAAACTCCTATAAATAACATTATTTACTATTGATATTGTACATAAATATTTATATACATAAAATGTACATTAACATACCTGTAACCTAATTTAGTTATATATATATAATAAATAATTAATTTACTAAGTTACTAGCTAAGTTATTAAATTAAATTAAAATAAATTAGCAACTTAAGTTATTACTAAACTAACTTATAGTGTACATTTGTATAATATTATTTTAAATAATTTAAACTAATTTAACTATATTTATAATGTATTATGCTATTTATACTTAATTTAAATGTAAAACACCGTGAAATCACTTATTTAAATGTATATAAATTAAAATAAAATGTGTAAAATATAATAAAAATATGTATTAAATACTTTATTATGTATATTACCTCTATAATAAGTCAATTTGACTATAAATTAACTAATTAATACTATAATTAGTAAATGAAATCTTAATTTAACTTGTATAAATGTTAAACTTTAGCTAATTTATTTATATAGTAAATGTAATTATTTTTGTAAATAAACTAAATAATTATATAGCCCTATATAAGGGATTTACAAATATATAATTTCTTGTAAATTTGGAATTAATTGGGCCCTTAGATCGAGGGCCAAAATCGACGAATCAAGACTAGTGTAGCTAGAATTCCAATGCTGAAGGGTGCCTTCAATAGCGCCACATCGGGCGTTGTAAATAGCCCGCTACCACATATATTGAATTGGTCTTCTGGGCTTACCAGTCATCAGTGCTCGGCACAAAAATAAAACCATTACCCTCCCCATTCTCTAAGCACGAAATTGATTTGAGTTTGGCATTTGATTTAAGACGTGTATGTGCAGTGCAAAGATCGGGGGTTGTGCACTATGCGTAGGCCTAATCGGGCCCATTATTGAGCTTAAACCAAAATTAAGAGACCTAATTAAGAAATTAGGGTGGCTCTTAGTAGAAGTTTGGTCCCACCCATGAGGGTGCTGTATATCCCTCGAAAAGGCTGCCCGCCAATTAATTAACATAATTTTGCCATTAAGAAATATTAATTAAGGTGATTAACTCTAAGTGTTGAGGTGAGCTCTGTGTAAACGGCTAAGTAAAAGAAAGAAACAAAAGAGAAGAAGAAGAAGAAAGGCAAAATTCGGCTAAGTATAGAAGAACCCCCTAGTGTGACCTTTAGTGTGTATATAGTGTGTGTGCATATATGTGTATAATATATATATAGTATATGTATATATATATAAATAATTTGTAAGATATGTAATATACGTTAGTATAGTAATATGTTTGAGTTCTATCTTATATATAAATAACATCAGAGCTTTGGTGGCATATGTATCCGTCACTGTAGATAGAATAAACGTTACTATAGATCCTTATTTCTACCTTAGCTTATGTATATAGTTTTTCTAAGGTTTAGCAACACATATATATGTCGCTGTACATACATTATGTGTTACTGTATATGTTAGTATGTTAACTTAAGTTAGTATAAGATATATTATTACTTATTATTTTACATATATCTAAGTATTAGTATTATAAGTTGTAAATGAATAATATAGAGTATTTAATTATAGTTTTTTATGCTTGTTTGTATATAATTATTTTCAAGCATTTTAATTATTTGTAATTCATTCTTTTGTATATAATTGATTCATTCATTCATTATGGTACATAAAATCAATCTTTTTTTAAATTAAAGAATATTATTGGACTTAAAGAGTGATGTATATCAATAACTGCCTCCTAGTGAACAACCTAGAATAAACCAGTAAAAATTAAGTATATAAATAAAATTGACGTGACAACGGTTTGTATTTGTGACATATACTACAACAACAACCTATTTTTGTATGAACCGATAGTCGTCGCATCATATTTTTTGGCACCGTTGCCGGGGACAAAAACCCGACAACAGCGCTTTACTGTGATTGTTTGATTACATGTCACAGAAAGTCTATTAGGACTCTCCTTTCTTGGTTGCCCAAGTAATTCTCAAAACGCGTGAGTTTCTGATCTAGAAGTCCAACTGCCCTAAACTGCCTCAGTTATCCAATTATTTTTGGTGCCTTGATTGGGTCCAATTCAGATCCAATCCCTCTCACCTTTTCTGTTATACACGCACAGGAGGAGATCCTTAAAACTCACCTTAAAGCCTCCATTAGAGCTTAATCCAAATCAGGGTCAAGCTTCTAATCCAGTCAGCTTCTCTTCGATTCACTCTAAACCTGAACTCGATTCTTCTGACCACCACCTGATTTAATTTCAAAACTTTACTTAGAACACAACCTAAAAATTAGGAAAAATGTCCACTAGCCTTGAACCCCATAAAAACATGACAGATTGAATGATTGAGGATGCTATTAGACAAAGCGAAGATTTTTACAAAACCTCAACCACTTTTAGCAGAAATCAGGGTAGTAAACCTACTATTATGAACCCCATTATGAACCACATTCAAATGATAGCAACCTAGATATTATGTGGTTCAACCTGAGAAACCCTCTTAGAACAAATCATTGTTGTGAGAAGATTGCATAAGAATGAGGGTTTACAATATTTGTCAAATCCACGGCTTTGGAAAAATTACCAAGATTTCATTAAACAATGTGGGGATCTACTAGATCAGTTGGAAGAGTTGATTAATTAAAGATACCGAACCCCCACCCAAAAATTGATTATGAATCTTCGAGTAATTTCAAGACCAATATGATTTTCCTGAACTCAAGTACAAGAATGGAGGTTTCTATGCTGAATTCCCGACCTAATTTGAACCAATTGATGATTTCATGCTTAATGAATTATCTGATATAGAAAATCAACTCATGGGTTGGAAGGATTCCATCACATCTGTTCTTGACTTTAAACCAGCAACCGTAACTTTTTAAGTTGGTTCAACTCAGTCGAAATTTCAAAACACCTGTGATGAATTTGATTTTGACTCCCCAGAGGATGTAACTCCCACACCTTATCTTGGTAAGGTCTTCCTCGAGCATAATTCCGACATTCCAATGTTGTGTTCAATTTTCAACACAATTAATTAAGATTATTAAGCTTAATTAATCTTGTAAAGAATAGACTTAGGTTAATTTGATTGGTTAAATTGTCATCTTTAATCGTAGTATAGGGTCAAGCTAACCTACATTTTAGATTTAAATTCTTTTAACTGGTTGAGTCCAGGTTGTTCATTGGGAGGCATCTAAACTTAATTAATTCACCATTTTTATTCTAAGTTAATAATTAACTAATAACTTTATTAATTAGATCTATAAATACAACACATGTTAAGCTCATGAACAATTGCATAATATTAAACTTAAAAGCATGGCAATTATTCCATTAATGAAAGAAATGTACATGAATATTTTTACAATGAATAGCAAGAAATGAATGTTTACAACAAATGTTTACAAAAATAAAGGCATAAAGAGATACTACATTACAAAACAAATGCCTCTATTACAATAGAGCTCAAACACTTAATCTCTCTAACTCTCATTTAATCTCAATGTTCATTTATCATCAAACTAAATCAGACATCTCTTACAAGCTCTTAATCACTTAATTCTCTCATGCCTTAATTACTCTCTTATACTCTCAATTCACTCTTCATCACTTAGCCATTTTTAATTTTTCAGACCTCTCTTTACTCATACTTAACCAAAAATTGGTTTAGTGGGTGAACCGGGTTCATTTGCAGGATCAACGGACCATCAATAGACCGATTGACCACTAGTGACCAGACTCTAATTCATTTAATTGTGGATTTTAATGTAGTTTTGGGTATAGGTTTGGGCAACAGCAGGCCCACACAAATCACACTCACACCCACCTGGGCCCACAGACATGCACGTGCGCACACGCACGCTCAAGATATGGGTAATCTGTATGCTCAGAAGATGCACCTATCCGAGGCATGAATCACATTTTAAAAGATGATTTAGTCATAGTATAGCATGAAATGCGTCGACAAATAAATTTATAAAATCCGGTGAGTACTAGGTCATTCGCAGGGAGGCAATCTTGATTTTAATGGAAGCTTTTTAATAAAACTAATTCTAAATAGATATATATATGCATATATGTATAAAGCAATATCCAGAGAATCAAAATTTTATTGCAATTAGATAGAATTCTTCACAATAGAAAATGCTAATAGAGACAGATAGATAGATAGTTAGAAAGAGAAAGGGAGAGGGAGAGAAAGAGAGAAGAAGAAGGCAGAGAGATGATGCCACTTGTAGGATGCTTATGCGAGATGCGGCAGTACCTCAGATCCAAAGTGTCGAGACGAAGGTCGGAGCAGAGTTGCAAAGGGAGAGCCTAATCTGGAGAGGGAGAGAGAGTTGTATCTGAGTTTTAGCAGGAGTTGTTGATCCAAGGGGGGGCTTTGGCCTTCTTTCATAGCTTTCATGGAGGGCAAAAAGGGTATTTTGACCCTCTATCTCGTGCAACCTTAAGATTAATCAGATCCATCGATCATGAGATCAACGACTCTTATTTGGCCTCAAAATAACTTCATATGCACCCTCTATGCTCTGGGCGCAAGATATGCTGACACATGGCACGCCCGTAGCCTTTGGATCGCCATCGGATGGCTCTGCTTCCTCCTTGTGCATGCCCAACGTCCACTTCTCTTCTTCTCGCTCGCCACTCACTCAATTGAGTGCCCATTAAAAATCACGCACAGTCTTCACGTCGAAGAAAACACGTGGGATCCCGCTATTGCATACTTGAATAGGCTTATTTAATATGGTGATATTATCGTCGAAATTAGTATAGTGAGTTAACCTAAATCGAGTCTGCACCAGTTTCACAAAAATTTTAACCTATCCTACTTGATTTTATCTTGGTCACTTTTAGGCCCAGGGTTTGTCTTAGGGAGGCGAGAATTAGGAGATTACGAAGTTTCTACGCCTTTCCTAAAACGTATCTCTTCCTTGCATTTATTATGTTTTTGGTTCTTTCTACTTTTAAGGTTTTTGTGATAATGTTGTTCTTGAGGCACACCCTCAAAAATGAAGTCCTTGGCCTTGAGCCAAATGGTCCTTGGCTTGAAGCCAACTTAGGGTTCCAAGATTGATCTTGTCACTCACAAGATCGAGTACCTGCAAGACAAGAATTATCTTTTCTCTTTTATACTTTTTTTTTTCCTTTTTAATAGCAAGAATAAAAGACAAATGAAAGCAAAATAAAATACAAGGAAAGAAATGAAAAGAGATACTTAGCTTAGTATATGTATATATATATAGTAGATATGTAAGTAGATATTTTTTGAAAGGATAGATATGTAAGTAGATAAAGAATATATATAGTTATATAGATACTATAGGGGTGGAGATGGAAATGGGGATGGGATGTAGCTTGGTGTCAAGTTGGTCCACGTCTAGTAAGACGCAACCAACAAGACTAAGTGCCACGTGGAGTGTGGATCGGATGTGTATGAGTGTGGGTGGAAGCGCTTGCTTTGCGAGAGTATTGGGAAATATTTGCAACTGGTGCAAATATTCCTGTGATAAGATGTGCGATGAAGGGGTGAGTGCATGGGTATGTGGGTAGGAGATGTGAGGTGAATGTGTGTATAGGAGAATGTGGATATGTGTATATAAGTATATATAACCACATAAGTGTATACAACTATATATATATATATGTATGTATGCATGCATGTAGGTGTATGTGTATCAGGGTGAGCAAGTGTGAGGGAGAGTGTGTGCGTCTGTGTGTGGCTGAGTGAGAGAGTGGGTGTGTGTGTGTGTGTCGGTCTGGTGAGTGGGGGAGTGGGCATGTGTGAAGAGCACGTGCGCGCGGTGGAGTGAGGTGATGCAGCACGCAGGTATGTGAGGGAGGGTCGCACCACGTGCGGCGAGCGGGGAAGGTGCAAGCGGAACACGCAGGTGCTGGGGAAGAACCCATAGTGCACAAGGGCTGTGCGCTGAGGGGTAGGGAGTAGGCGCAGAAGAGGCACGGGTGTTGGGTGAAGAGTGTGTGCAAGGGATGACCGGGTGGAGGCGGTAGCGCTGAGGAGAGAGGGCACGGAGCCACCAGCTAAGTGAGAAGTTTGCCGATGGCTATAGTGTCATGCTAATTGTGGTGAACAGTGTGCTACAGGGCCGTACGGAGAGTGGTAACCGATTGAGGCGATGCGACGTGCGGAGGGAGCCGTGGAGCGTGCACACGCGTGCAAAAGGGGAGCTTGAGGGGTCTGCACACACATGTGGAGGTGCTCGGAGGTGTTGTGTGCATCATGGCTCGGCCAAGCTTCAGAGCTCAAAGCTCCACTCTAATGGCGAAGGCGATGAAACAGAGAAAAAAAAAGGAAAATAGAAACCAAAGCAGAGCACGCAAATGAAAATCAAAATAGTGAATCCGCCACGCCCACTGGCGAGCGAAGGAGCTGGGCGGTGGTGGAGCTCACCGTGAGGTCTGAGACCACGGCGAGCTTCTCCTGCACACAATGTGCCTCTTCTCAACTGGTGAGAAGAGGAGCTGTGTATGAAGAGGGAGAGAGGAAGAGAATTGCCGGCAGTGAATGAGTGTGTGGTGTGCTGGTCTGAGGGTAGGAGAGGAGGTGGCTATGTGGGGTGGAGACTGGCTAAAGCTTTGTAGGGGAGGGGTGCATGCTCCTTTATAGAGAGAGCGTGCGCCTCTCCCCATGCAAATGGACGGGTGCACAACTCTATGCAATCGCAGCCGGATGGAGGAAAATAAAAAAAAAAGGATGGTGAATTTGCAATGCAAGCACACAATGAAGATGGTAATTATTTTGTGTGTTTGAGATGAGATGGAATTGAAGTGGATTGAATGGTCATTTGCTCTCACTCTCTTCCCCTCTTTTGAAATGCATGCAAGTGAATATTTACAAATGCAAGTATGGCTACATAAAATGCATGGGTAATGCTAGGAAATAACATAAGATGACATATTTATAGGTGTAGCTTGTTGTGCAATCATACCCCCATGCCTATCTTTTGCTAGTCCCTAGCAAAACATTTATTTGTATCGTGTTTGGAAATGATCTGAAGATTTTTCTGAAGCAACATTAATGTGTTTATCAGTTGGACATTGTAAGAACCAATTGCAGAGAAGACTACCAGTACTCAAGTCTTACATGATATAGACATCTCTCGACTAACCTAGACTCTTGATATTTAAACCTTAAGTGTGATTTCTAGGACTCAGAGGGTTTTACCATACTTGAGAGTAAAGAGGTTATGGTTTGTGCATAGTGATGATTAAGACCGACCAGATGAACATTAAGGCTCAAGCCTAGGGTTTCACAAATTTTTAAGTCCAGGTTGGTCCGAGTTTCAACTCATGTCTTCATATTAACCATCAAAAAATGATGGAAAAACTCAACCCCACTTTTATTGCTTTTGTGGCTCAAAGAATATATGGTAGGAACAAGGTATTCGTAAGGCATCCTGAAAAACTTTTAGGGAGAAGAATTTACAGACTTTTGGAAGATATACTGACTTATTCACAAGATTTTTTTTTTTTTGAAACAAGTGTCAGTATATCCCCTACAACATTATTTAGAAGAGCACACTTATTTAGTGGGTGAGTACTTTTTGGTGGAAAGAGTTTTTCCTAAACACAAGGCTAAAGACTAGGATAAAAAGTCTACCTACATGCACAGGTAAGGACTTCACCTTCCCTAATGAACACTAGGGTTGGATCTTACGTTCACATGGTCTTTCTCAATATGTGTAGTGTGAACCAAGATTACTTAGGCTCTCAAGTAGAAGCAAACCAACGAATCCTATACTGGTGACTCAGGTACAAGAATACATCCTAAGTTAGGAGAGATTCTGATCCATCTTATCAATGCTCGAGTGAATTAAGCCAAAGCCTAAGTGAATCAAGCTGCTATGGCCCAGAAAGTCTTCAAAGCAGAGGTTGAATATCCATAAACACTTATTGTATTTTTGTTTCAACTTTCAGATCATAGCTAAACACTTTACTTCTCTCTTTTTTTTTTTTGGAACAAATAGGCTATTTACGTATTTATAGAAGGATATGTATAGTGGATGCAGAAGCTACATGATACCCATATAATACCCAGATCCTATGGATGCCTATCCACCCCCCCATGCCAAATAATGCTATGTCCTCATATGCATGCAGGGTTAAGAAAGGTCCAAGGGTCTCGGTACAAGAGCTGAGGTACGAGGTATACAGCAGGGTGGCAGGGCAGGTGGATGGTGGGTGGTGAAGTGAAAAGAGAAGAAGTGCGAAGTGAAGTGAAGTGAAATGGAATGTGAAGGCGAAAGTGGAGGAGTGTTGTTGGGGTGCCTCCCAACGAGCGCTGAATTTAACGTCCCCAGCTGGACTTAGAGTGAGGCACGAACTCAATTACCCTCCAGCAAGGCAACAATTTCACCAATGGGGGCAGGTTCATGAGTAAGATAGGATTTTAACCGCTGCCCATTGACAGTAAATTTATAACTAGATCTGGGATCTTCAATTTCGATGGCCCCGTTGGGAAATGGTCTCGAGACCAAGTAGGGACCAGTCCATTTGGACTTCATTTTCCCTGGAAAGAATTTGAGTCGGGCATTGTAAAGCCAAACTTGCTGTGATGGCTCAAATTCCTTCCGCCGAATGCAGCTGTTGTGAAAGCCTTAGTGCATTGTTCGAAAGTTAAGGCAGAATCATAGGCCTCAAGACGGAGCTCTTCCAGCTCCTAGAGTTGGGGTTTCCTTTCTCGACCACACAGGTCTAGGTCGAGGTTACATTAGCGAACCGCCCAATAAGCGCGATGCCCCAGCTCCACGGACAAATGACAAGGCTTCCCATAAATAATTCTATAAGGAGACATACCAAGGGGAGCCTTGAAGGCGGTCCGATACGCCCAAGCTATGTCAATCAGCTTATTAGACCAATCCTTACGATCAGGACGAACCATTTTCTGGAGAATTTGCTTGATTTGCCGATTCGACACCTCAGCCTGGCCGTTCATCTGAGGATGATACGAAGATACGATACGGTGGTGGACTCTGTATTTCCTCAGAAGTGCTCGAAAAGATGCATGAGTAAAATGACTTCCCCCATCAGAGATAATGGCTCGAGGGATCCCAAAGCGTGCAAAAATGTGGTCTTTGACAAATCGAGTAGATATGACATGGTCAGCATGGCATGTGGGAATAGACTCAATCCATTTTGAAACATAATCAACAGCAATGAGGATGTACTCGAAGCCATTGGAAGGAGGAAAGGGACCCATGAAATCGATTCCCCAAATGTCAAAGATTTCAACAGCTATGATGGGTTGCAAGGGCATCATGTCACGATGTGACGTTGACCCTAGCGACTAGCACCTAGTGCACCGCTGTTTACGAGTGAAATCGAGGTTATAAAAGCTGTGTCGTAGTATAGGTCGAAATCGCTTGAAAAATAGATAAAATTTATAACTAGAATATCAGAAATGAAGTCCAAGGTTATTCCCTGGGAGCAAGTGGCAAATATAAATCTCAAGATCATAACTTTAAACAAGAATATATCAAATTGAAGCACTAATAAGATGAATATGTAAGAGCAAGAATCAATGTAGCAAAAATGTCAGGAAAAAATGGTAATTTGAATCACCAAATTATCCTATTTACAATGATATTCAATGAAGCAATCAGTATCAGATGATCAAATGTAACACAATAAGTGCACTACACTTCTATTGAATCTTAGACGTCTACTTAGTCAATCAAACGGCTTAACTCGTTCGTGCTATAGTGCAAAGGCACTGCTCTTCTTCTTTCTCCTCCTTCAACTCCTTCTCTTCTCTTTCTTTGCCTTGGCTTTTCTCCAACCTTCTGTTCTACTTCTTTTTCTCTTCACACATAGAGAGGGGTTTCTTCTTCAAATGGCTAAGTGTTAGCTGTTGATCTTCAGAGCAAAACCCCCCCAACCCCGACTCTCTCTCTTTCTTTCTCTCCTTGGGATCCGCTCTCCTAGAGCCTTGCACAATACCAGGAAATCGGATTTAGATCTAAGCGCACCCGAGACCAAGACTGTTTGTAGTAGGTAGTAACCGAGGTGTGCGAGCTTAGGCGGGTAAACGGATCAGACCAGGCCCATGGGGTACGTGTCACGGGTGAGGCAGTGTCGGGTGAGAGGGGACCTCACCCCCGTGTGTTGAGGCGAATAGCCTACAACACAAATTCAATTTATGCACTATTTGGAGTTCTGCCACGCCCGATGTGGGACTAATCCCACAGGGTTCTTCTACGTGCAACTGCAGGTGTGAAAACATGTCCAATTGATGCAGCTACTGACGATGTTGTTTGTAATTGATGCCCTGAAACTCTTCCTGGATTCAATTCATAGTGCCTAGGGCTTCCACCTGGGCTTGCAAGACCTGAACCAAGCTTCAAAGCTTTCTTGAACTCGTCGTTAATGGTATGGAAGAGCTCAACACCTGAAAACACAAACAAGGCCATTCAACCGCGTCAAATATGCTCAATAGGATCGCTGTGAGATGGTGAATGCGGTGGTGGTTGTCCGAGGGCATGTAGAGGTCGGTGTGTGCGTATGTCGGTGATGGAGAGAGCGCTGTAGAAGTGGGTTGGCCAGTGGAGCGATGGAGAGAGTGAATTCCCTAATTGATAGAGGGCTTTTGTTAGGGACGTCGTGGCGATGCTAATGGGGGTGGTAGCGGCGAGGTTCATGCGGTGGAGTGGCGGTTGGGCGATGCCAAAGTTTCGCCGGAGCGGAAGAAGGTGAAGACGGTCGGGGTGATACAACGGCCGTGTGTGAGTTGTGAGTGTGGGAGAGAGAAGTAGAGTGAGAGAGAGAGTGATAGAAGGACTTAGCTAGCTGGGAGAGAGGCGGAGGCAACCGATTTTGGTCGACCGGCGCAGGAGAAGACAAAGCGATCGGCAAAGCGGCGACAACGATTGAGGCAGAGAAACAACCTCCCTTTGGCTGGGGAGGTGCATGAGGAAGAGAGGAAGACGATGGCACTTTGAGCTCCATAGGATATCCATTCAATCAAATCATTCGCACGAGGATTCTAGGGAGATTTAAGATCCCTAGATGGGCTCATTTGGAAGGCAATTACTTGACGAGTTTCCTTTTCAGTTTTGAGAGGGATTCGTCAAGAAATCACAGACATCTTGCCAAGTTAAGGTCACCAGAGCTTTAGGATTAGGATTTCATGGTGACAGGGACCTATTTTTAAAGGATTCAAAAGTTAGGGGCATGTGTGTGAGATAAGAGTCAAACAAGACCAAATTGCAAACTAGGTTAAGATGATCTCAAATTGGGCCCAAATTTTGGTACGAACCTAATTTGGACCTAAGGAATTCAATGGTGAAGTTGGATGTTGGTTTTGACCTAGTTTGACTGGGTAAATTGCATAATGACCTAAATTAGGGCAAAGGTCTGTCTGTGGCTCTATTTTAGGTCAAGACGGGTTCTGATGGTCAAATTGAAGGTACTAAATTCTAGAGAATATTTTTATATGAATTTTATAGGATTTAGGTGAATTTTATATTGATCTAAACCTCAGTTAATTAAGTGGGTCAGTTTTTAGGGTTTCGGAAGTCATTTAATTCTCAAAACACGCGAAAACCCTTTTCTATCTGTACTAACCCACTTGTTAGACTCTTAAGATCATTTGACCCTTAATTAACCCCTAAGAAAATCCATGATTGTTCTACATTCAAGATATGGTGGTAAAATTACAGTTTTAACCCTGGTTTCTTGCAATGAAATATGTCATTCTAATGGTTATGTAGGAGCATTTAATAACTTAATTAGATCAAATTGAGCTAGTTATGGCTCGTGATAATGTTCCCATCATACCCCCATGCCTAGATTTTGCTAGTCCCTTAGTAAAATCTCACGGAATTAACTCAAATTCTATATCATGCCTTTTTATGCTCAGATTTCTGATGTGTGCTTTCTTTTGTAGATTAAGTCAGAATGCCAATAGTAGGCCTAGAGGTACTCAAGTACCAACCAAGATCTGGACCTGAATAACTCTAGCCTCAGTTTGTCGCAAAGGTTTCTAAGGCCCACAGGAACTAACCTAAGGTTCGTTGAACTCCGCGGTTAAAGCACTCATGCTTAAAACATGTCTAGTCCCAGTTCAGTTTGCAGTGCGTTTTTGTAAAAGAGAGATAGAAGAATTTTTTTGCATTTTTGGAGAGTTTTATCTCTCTTTTCTTTTCTTTATTTCTAGCTTCGGATTGACTTTACAACTTGGTTTGTATCGAATTTCTCGCTCCCACCATCAATCCTCGTAGGGTCCTCGACTTTCGACGCTTCGAGATAGCATCGCCCATGGCAACCCCAGAACCCTGGATTTTGACACTTCGAGATAGTGCCACCCATGGCGTTCTGTAGCAAAATTCAGGCCCTGGTAATTGACATTTTGGGATAATCCTGCCCATGGCACCTGAATCAGCACAAGGTGCTTACATGCCCCTAGTAGGATATTTAGATATCCTAGGAGACATGCCCCGAGGAGACGGTATGTTATTACGCATCTTCGAGGGGAATTTCCCACCTCTCCACGCCGGGAACTCTTCCAAATCAACTTCTGTTGATAAGCCGCTCCTAATCTAGGTAGCTTTTCATAATAGAATTAACACATTTGCGTGATTTTGATAATTAAGCGCACTAAACCAGACTGTGTGTGGATTAGGGTTCTTAGGTTACCGAGTCCCGCAAACTAGAGGTCAGTTAATAAGGCCGAATAATCCCTAATCCTTAGACCTAATACTTAAGCTTCGCATTTTCCTCAACCTCTTGAGGATTATCCAGATCTTAACGGATACGTGAATTTTTAAGCCGAAAACAAGCCCAAGAGGCCTAAGATCATCATTCATACCAACCTCTGTGTCTCTTAGCACTTTTTGTATTTTATTTCTTTCTTTTGATTTGGTCTTGAACTAAGTAGATTCCTTAATCTTTTACCAATGACTATCTCTTTTATTTCAAATTCTTACTCTTTTTTCACATTTAAATCACCTCCCCTTTTCCTCCTCAAGAATGATATGCAATTTGATCTTTCAAAATTTCCTTCCTTCTCCATTTTTTTGTTCTTTTTCAATTTTTTATTTTTTTATTTTTTGGTTTTTTGGAATATGTAATTTTTTTGATGAAACCCTTTCTTGTGAAATGATTCTTACAATGTTTTGCACTTTAATACTCCGACATGCCTACGATTTGCAATGTCCTCATTATAAATTAGGTGGGTTCGAGTTTAGCTTAGATCGTACATTGGAACAGGTTTAGGTGGGTGGATGGGTCGAGGTGACTGTTGCAGACGATTTCAAGCTCTGGTACAGGTACCGGTGGTGGAGTCAGTTGTTCTAATGGACAAACCCTAAAGTGCAATATGAGATCAGCATGGGATGGGTCAAGAAGGGTTTCAGGTTTTTCAAAAAGATGATGGGTTGCCTCCCATTAAGCATTTTGTTTAACGCCATCAGCCGGATGCAATATGCTCATGGAGAATGGAGATCAAAAGATACCCAGCCAAGTTTGTATCGATGAGTTCAATGAAGGGCTTAAGTCGCTGGCCATTCACAATAAAAGGTTCAGAATCAAGGCTGGGTTGACTAATTTCAACAACTCTATTTCTGAGAATCCGTCGAATAAGATATGATCCAATCCATTTCGATCTGAGTTTGCCCGAGAAGAGTTTTAGTTTGGCATCAAAGAGTAGAACTTTATGACAAGGGTGGAAAGATTTTAACACAATGTGCCTATCATGGAAGGCTTTTACCTGCTCTTTGTAGATACGCAAGTTCTCATACGCATCATTGCGTAATTCCTCGATCTCGCTCAATTGCAGCTGGCGATGTATTCCAGCCTTCATCAGATTTAAATTGCACTTCCGTACTGCCCAATAAGCCTTGTGCTCCATCTCGACGGGAAAGTGACATGCCTTTCCATACACTAATATGAAGGGAGACATGCCCAATTGGGTCTTGTGGGTTGTCCTATAGGCCCACAAGGCTTCTGGAAGTCAAGTAGACCAATCCTTCCTATCAAGCCAAACAGAAACCTGAAGGATCTTCTTGATCTCTCGATTCGACAGTTCTGTCAATCCATTAATTTGGGGGTGGTAAGGAGTCGAGATACGATGCGACACCCCATACTTTTTCATCAGGGACTAGAAGTGCACATTGTTAAAATGACACCCGCCATCGCTGATGATGACCTTAGGAACCCCAAATTTGGTAAAGATCTCCTCCTAGATAAATCGGAGGACAACTTTATGATCACTTGTTCTCGTGGGGACGATTTCGATCCATTTAGAGACAATCAATAGTGAGTAGAATGTACTCGAAGCCGTTAGATCCGGGAAAGGGTCCCATGAAATCAATTCCCCATATGTCAAAGATTTCACACACAATTATCAAGTTTAAGGGCATCATATCCCGTGGGCCCATGTTGCCAAGGTTCTCACAACAAGTGCATGCCCTACAATACATCTATGTGTCTTTGAACAGCGTGGGCCAAAAGAACCCACACTGGAGAATTTTCGCTGCGGTTTTACACCCAGAGAAATGGCCACCACACGCCTGGTCATGACAGAATGAGATCACGTCATTGACTTCGTCGTCAGGAATGCACCTCTGGATCACCTGATCATTGCCAATGTGGAAGAGGTATGGTTCCTCTCAAATATAGTAGGCCTCGGAAATCAATTTGTCCCGCCTGGAAGTCACTCAATCTGGCGGGACTTTCCCTGTAACCAGGTAGTTTACAATATCAGCAAACCATGGGAGACTGTGAATGGCTAGTAGGTGCTAGTCTGGAAAATGCTCGGTGATCAGACCAGACGAGTCAATGACTGAAGAAGGAAGATGGGACAAATGGTCAGTGACCATGTTCTGCTTTCCCGCCATATCACGAATCTTGAGATCAAATTCTTGCAACAGCAAGATCCAGTGGATTAGTCAAGGTTTCACTTCCTTCTTCGCGAGGAGGTGCCTCACTGCAGTGTGATCTGAGTATATGATAACATGGGAACCCAAAAGATAAGATCTGAATTTTTCCAGGCCAAATACTACAGCTAGTAGCTCTTTCTCAATAACTGTGTAGTTACGTTGAGCCTCGTCAAGTGTCTTACTAGCGTAGTAAATGACCACGGGTTTCTTGTCTATTTTCTACCCAAGTACCACACCCACAACATAATCAGATGCATCGCACATGATCTCAAAGGGTTAAGACCAATCAGGGGACTACAAGATAGGTGCTTGGGTAACTCGATCACATAGGATCTCAAATGCTTGAGTGCACTCCTCGGTAATTTCGAAGGGGACATCCTTAGAGAGAAGATTAGTCAAGGGGCACGTGATTTTTGAGAAATCGGGAATGCATCGACATTCAAAAATCAACGTACCCCAGAAATGAACGAATGTCCTTGACCGAGCTAGGCATAGGGAGTTTGGAAATCAGGTTCACCTTGGCTCGATCAACCTGGATGCCTTTTTCAGAGACAAGATGTCCCAGGACAATTCCGTCAGGTACCATGAAGTGGCTCTTTTCCCAGGAAAGAACCAAATTCACGTCAATGCACCGCTTGAGATTTAGGATCCCTGGATGGGCTCATTTGGAAGGCAATTACTTGACGAGCTTCCTTTTCAATTTTGAGAGGGATTCGTCACGAAATCACGGAGATCTTGCCAAGTTAAGGTTGTCGAAGCTTTAGGATTAGGATTTCATGGTGACAGGGACCTATTAGAAGAAGGAGATGATAAAGTTGGGGACCTGTTTGTGAAGGATTCAAAAGTTAGGGGCATGTGTGTGAGATAAAAGAGTCAAACAGGACCAAATTGCAAACTAGATTAAGATGATCTGAGATTGGGCCCAAATTTTGGTACAAACCTAATTTGGACCTAAGAAATTCAATGGTGAATTTGGATTTTGGTTTTAACCTAGTTTAACTGGGTAAATTACACAATGACCCAAATTAGGGTAAAGATCTGTCTGTGGCTCTATTTTAGGTCAAGACAGGTTTTGATGGTCAAATTGAATGTACTAAATTCTAGAGAATATTTGTATATGAATTTTAGAGGGTTTAGGTGAATTTTATCCTGACTAGAACCTCAGTTAATTAAGCGAGTCTATTTTTAAGGTTTCGAAAGTCATTTAATTCTCAAAACATGCGAAAATCCTTTTCTATTTAATTCTCAAAACATGCGAAAATCCTTTTCTATCTGTACTAACCCACTTGTTAGACTCTTAAGATCATTTGACCCTTAATTAACCCCTGAGAAAATCCGTGATTGTTCTACATTCAAGATATGATGGCAAAATTACAGTTTTAACCCTGGTTTCTTGTATTTCTCTCTGGAAGGATTTGCAATGAATTATGGCCTTCTGATGGTTATGTAGGAGCATTTAATGACTTAATCAGATCAAATTGAGCTAGTTATGGCTCATGATGATGTTCTCATCAACCGTTTAGCATAATTGTGTGCATCATGGTGAAGGGAGGGCCAAAAGAAATTGCACAACAACACCTTGGCTACAATTTTCCTCCTAAAGAAATGGCCTCCGCAGGCCTAATCGTGACAGAAGGATAGCACACTAGGGACCTCACTATCAGGAATACAGCGACGGATGATCTGATTAGCACCTACTCAAAAAAGTAGTGGATTATCCCAGAAATAATACTTTGCTTCTGCAATGAGATGCTCGCGTTGGTTTTTAGAACAACCATGTAGAAGGGAGCCAGAAGCAAGGTAATTGGCAATGTCAGCATACCAAGGTCCACTTGCCACATTAATCGCCAGTAGGTGCTCATCAGGAAAAACCTCATCAATTGGCAAGGTAAGTCCAATGTGGTCAGGGTCCAGTCTCGAGAGATGATCAGCAACAACATTATGAGCTCTAGCCTTATCGCGTATCTCAAGGTCAAATTCTTGGAGCAGAAGAATCCAACGAATCAGTCTAGGCTAGGCATCCTTCTTGTGCATGAGATGACGAATGACTGCGTGATCAGTAAATACAGTAACATGCAAGCCCAAAAGATAAGAGCGAAATTTCACCAACTTGAAGACGACCGCCAGTAGTTCTTTCTCAGTAGTTGTATAATTACGCTGGGCCTCATCCAGCATCTTGCTGGCGTAGTACACCATGAAGGGGTGTCTATCGCGTCTTTGTCCCAGGATGGCTCCGACTGCAAGGTCAGAAGCATCACACAAGAGTTCAAAGTCGAGGGACCAATCAGGTGGCTAGAGAATAGGGGCCTCGGAGATAGTTTCACGCATCTACGTGAAAGCTCATATACAGTCAGGGCCCATATCAAAGGGTACATTAGTTGATAGGAGATGAGTTAGAGGTCTAGAAATCTTAGAGAAGTCTTTGATGAATCTCCTATAGAAACCGACGTGTCCTAAAAAGGAGAGGATTTGTAGGACAGAGCTAAGCACAAGTAAATCCACAATCACCTCTAGCTTAGCTCTGTCCACCTCTATACCCCATTTGGAGATGATGACCAAGAACAATCCCCTCGTGTACCATAAAATGCCTTTTTTTCCCAAGAAAGCACGAGGTTCACATCAATATATCTTCTGAGGATACGAGTCAGGTTGGCTAGGAAATCATCAAATGAGGGTTCGAAGATTGAAAAGTCATCCATGAAGACCTCAAGAAAGTCACCCACCATATCGTGAAATATCGCCAGCATACATCTCTGGAAAGTTGCTGGCACATTACAGAGTCCAAATGGCATCCTTCTAAATGTGAAGGTGCCAAAGGGGCAGGTGATGGTGGTTTTCTCTTGGTCCCAGGGGTCAATACCCACCTGCTTATATCCAGAGAATCCATTAAGGAAAGAAAAAAATTTATTGTCCGCCAATCACTCCAGGATTTGGTCAATAAAAGGTAGCGGAAAATGGTCTTTCTTTGTTGCAACATTTAGTTTCCTATAATCTACACACACTCTCCAAGATGTAGGAGTGTGTGTAGGGATGGATTCGCCCCTGTCATTGACACGGATGGTGAGTCTCGCCTTTTTGGGCACGACATGAATCGGGCTCAACAAAGGGCTGTCACTGATCAGGTAGATTATACCCGCATCCAGCCACTTAATAATTTCCTTTTTAACGACCTCCCGCATGTTAGGGTTGAGACGTGGCAGCATCTCGTGGGAAGGTCAAGCCTCCTCCTCCGTGTATATACGATGAGTGCAGTAGGAGGGGTTAATGCCAGTTAAATTAGATAAGGACCATCCAATGGCTACCTTGTGTTCCATAAGGACCTTCATTAGCTTGCACTCTTGATCCCTGGTCATTTTGAACTAATAATTATGCGAAGCGTTTCATTTGGTCCTAGAAAAGCATATTTACCCATGTTAGGCAGCACTTTCAGCTTGGGAGTGGATGGTGAAAGATCTGGCATTTCTTGGGACGAGAGTATCCCAAAAGGATCAAAAGAAAGAAGGGCAAGAGAAAGAAGTTGGCCCTCAGATTGGCCAAGAAGAGGGGCATCTTGGATTGATGGATCCAAGAAAGAAGAGCCCCAGTGATCAGCATTTGGGCTCAAAGTCCCAATTTGGAATAGCATTTCCACTTGATTTAGTGGGAAAGAAAGGGCAATCTGGTCTTCAGGAGGGTGGACCAGTGGTAAGCAGCCCAAATATGACTCAGACCATGAGGTGTGGGAAGCGAAGAAAATCTCGTCAGAAGTCTGGTCAGAAGAAGATACGGGTAAGGGGAAGGGAGGGGAAACGTCACAATATAAGTCTGCCAGGTGATGGTCTATGTCCAAGGGCAATCCACAGCGGTCAAAATAGGTCCCTATTAGTATGATACACGCACTGACGACCATGTCCTCGTCAGACGTTTCATCCTCGATGCAATCACAATCAAAGCTCTTGGCGGCCTTGAAAATGTTTAGCTTGAGCATCTCAGAACCAACGGCGAACTCAATGCAACCCGACTCACAGTCGATATGGGCGCGAGCTAGGGCCAAGAAAGGTTGACCAAAGATGATCGGACAGTCAGAAAGTGAGCTAGGAACTTCCACATCCAAAATAAGAAAGTCAACAGGAAAACAGAGACTATTGACCCTAACCACCACATCTTCCACCACACCCTTTGGGATTTTGACAGAACGATCTGCCAATTACAATGTGACAAGGGTGGGTTTCAGATTTCCTAAGGCAAATTTCTCAAGCATGATGATTGGTATAAGATTGATGGAAGATCCTAGATCAAGTAAGGCATAGTTAAAATTATAGCCTTAGATGCTACATGAAATAAGCAATGTAATCTGACATCCGCGGCTTCGAATCATCTGCGATTAAAATCATCTCTCATTAGTACATAAAATGATGATATTATCAATATTACTAATAAACTAGCTATCGTGCAAATTATGAAGCCTATGAATGCATTATTCCTAAGTTATGCTAGAATCTAGCTTAATTCAGGTGATTTAGGTTGCATGATTGCTGTGCAATCACACCCCCATGCCTAAATCTTGCTAGTCCCTAGCAAATGCAAGACTAAATGCAAAATGGTCCTATATAACTAATTTTTATCAAGAGTTTGACTAGAGGTTTATGTCTTTTGTTTTCATCCAAAACTTTAATAATCCAAACAATCGTAAAAATATTTTGTTGTAGCCTATGCAATGGATCCAAGTGACAAGTCAATCCACATCTAAAGCTTGTTCTTAACCCTTAGTAAAAATCTATTGGGATAGGCAAACTTCTTCCCTCAGGGTTATAAGAGAATCTGTTAATTCAACCCCAGCTTTTAGCTTGGGTAGAAAATTTCTAAGTCAAGTATATTTGTACTTGGTGGCTCACACTCATCTGGTGCTGCATATAGACTAGTACTTTAGAACCTAGGTTTCTAGATTATTAAATAATTCAACTCAAAGAGAGGCGGAGAAACTGTGCTCTCTTTAGTTCATTTGTACTCATTCTCTCTCTTTCTTTCTCTTTCTTTTTCTTTTTCTTATCTTTTCTTCTCTTTTCTTTCTTTTTGAGCTCACAATCTCACAAGATTTACCAGTATATTTGGTGGTCTCTCCTATCATTAACACTTTAATTAGGTTTTGATAACTCTACGACTAAGCCAGAATTCCTTAGCCCGTATTCAGGCGGCCAGAAATATAGAAAAGTAGGTCAGGGCTGTATTTGGTGGGTAGTGAGGGTAGTAGGCTGTATTAGGTTTTTCTTCCTTTTTTTATAAATATATAGACATGTTTTCCTTTATCTCTTTTTTTTCTTTTTTTTTTCCACAACCAAATATCTACTAACACAACGTAGCATACGAACTTTTATTTACGATGTATTATTCGGGATTAGGGGTGTTCAAGAGAATATCGGGTGCCTTAATTGGTGGAAGTGCCTATTCTCGGCACTGGGAAGGGAATGAATAGGACAGTATATTTCTGACCTTGACATTAATACCCTCCTTCAGTCGAGGATTCCGTAAAGGGAGGTCCTGACCATCCACCTTAGTCCTAGTTTCATCAGAACCCACTCTCTGCGTATTTGTCTTATTTGGTGGCTCTCAAAATATTCGCACTAAGCATTTGTACGTAGAAATCGAGAGCGAAAACTATGCCTAACTCCGAGTATCATTATCTCATTATTCAGAGTTTAAGATTCCTCATACTAGCCTTAGAGCACCAGTAGACTTTCTACTCTCACATCACACTTGTTTGGTGGATCTGTTAGAAGATAGTTTGCCTGACTCCCTAATTATTGTCCAAGGGTTTAGGAGAAGTAGCATTTCTTCTTCTCGACAAACTAAAGATGATCCATTGCAAATTCTACGTGTAAGTGTGAAATTGTACTAGATTCTAAACTCAGGAATCAACTTTAGAATAAATCCCTAATAAAACCTTAATAAAAATTCTTTATGCATAAATGCTTTTTTTTTTACATAAAAATTAGACATGCAATGTCCACCCCCCATGCTTATTCATTACAATGTCCTCATTGAAATGTATGCATGAAAATCTAAATATAATAAGCAAGAGGAGAGGATATCACCTGACTATTCTTGTTAATCCAGGTCAGCATGGATGCAGAAGATACCAATAATGAATACTAGGTTGCCTCCCAGTCAGTGCTAAGTTTAATGTCATTTGCCAAACCTAAACCCAAAAATATGTAGTTCAAATAAATGGGTTCAGTCAAGATTAAAATGAAGATGTGATCATGTAATGCAAGGATCAGTGATCCATAAATGCGAATCAGCTGATGATGAATACCAAGCCCAAAAGGTCAGAAAAATAAAGTGAACAGGCTTGAAACTATTTGCAACCAAATGCTACAATAGTGCAGGTGCTAGAGTGGAAAGTAGATAATGGCAACCTTAAGATGTGATGCATGAGGAAGGCAGATGAGGTGAATAAAGTGTGGTCCATGGGGAATAACTCGTACGGGTCCTAAAAGTGATGGGAAATGAGAGGGACCCGAGTGGTGTAGTCTAAAATGGTATAAGAAACCACTTCGTAAGTTAAGTCAAGTGTAGATGGATGTAGAGTAGTTGAGTCAAATACAATTTAGTGGTCCATCTCAATAACTTCGGACTTATCAAAATCCTCAATCTTATCCCTAGGGTGATCAGAAGTCTCATTCAAGTCACCCAAATCCCGATGCAAGTCTTCAAATGTAATGGATGAAAATTCATTATCCCTTAGAATCACAGCCCCAAGGGGAGTAAGATCGGGGTTTAGATTAGTCAACACCTTAAATCCTTTTTGATCTGTGGACTTCTGAATTTGATACCAATTGTTTTTCTTTTGGACTATATCTTCTAAGGGAATGTCTTCTTGTTTCTCATCAATCAAGTCAAGCTCCTCAGGATTCCATGATTCAGCTAAATTCTTTACTTCCTCAGATAGATCTTCATAAGTCATCCCCAGTAATTCTTCAATTTCTTGAACATCTTTTTCATAAGGGGATTGTCTGTTTTGCTCAATCTCGAGATGTTGGGGATAAGGGTTAGGTTTTTCCTCAGGATTCTGGCGGATGGGAAGAGTAGGGTGTGAATTAGCTAAAACAGAATTGAAAGCAAATTCGGCTTCTATATTGAATAGCTTAGAATGATCAGTATTGCCAAATCCAGATATCGAATCGTTCGAGCACATCTGATCATTGTAATCCTCAAACAAGAACATATTAGAGCCATCTAACCGTGCTTGGCTGGGAGTGTCACTGTCCCTAATCCTTCTATATTCTTGATCTTGCTCTGATTTTCTCAGATCATCCATGTAGTCCAATTGTGTGTCTTTAAATATGAAAAACTCATACTCCAGCTCACCATGGATTGGCTCCTCAAAATAGAATGGTTGCAATTCAGGGCCTAAATCAAGATATAATTCCTCAAGTGAGCCTTCCTCCTCAAAGTCATTTTTTGGGATATCAAAAAGGATCTGTTCTGTATAATCATAGGGCTGGTGGGTGGGCTCAGTGTATGTAGAGGTTGGGATTTGATAAGATGTCATACTTAAGGTTGGATCCTCAACCTTGAGTGGCATACCACCAACTTGCTTCATATTCGGACCAATTTTATCACCTCATGCCTTCCAGATTCTATTGATCTATTTTGTCAAGTTATCTGTATTTCTTTTATTAGCTTCTCTCATCCCCTGGACTACTTGGAGTAATTGGGTGATCTCAGGATCACCGTCATGGTCAGGGATTTGAGCGGGCTGAGGATAATAATTTCCAAGATCAGAATATTTATCATCTGAATACCTAGGGTAACAATCATATCCTTGGTTGGTTGGTGTAGGGTTATCCCAATGGGAAGGTGAAGTTATTTGGGTGGGATTGGGATAATTTGCAAAGTGATTTTGAAGATAGGATTGGTATTCTAGGTATTGGGATTCTGAGGCATATCCCTGATCTGGGAAGAGATGAGTTTGGCTGAACCGATCAAGATAGTTGGTCGTGTCAATCAAGTGTTGATCCTGCATGGAGAGTGTATTTTGAGGTTGTAGAGATCCTTGATATCCAGCGATTCATGTAGAATTCAAGGTAGGCCAAGCTATACCCGGGGAATATGAAGTGTAGGTAAGGGAATCAAGTCCCAGGTGTTCAGGAGAGTTCTCCCATCCTAAAGCAGTTGAAGTAAGGGAAGGGTTGGGATAGGGAGAAAAGTGTGAGGCAAATGAGTATGGGTCTATGGTTTCCTCCTCAATCAATTCTTCCTCATGGCAATTAGCTATTGGAATGTATTCAGAAAAATTGGGTCTTCTCCTTAGTTTACTCTCTAAAGGTGGTACCAAGTCAGGGTTCAGAGACATTTTAGCATCCATGTACCAGAAGAAAGTTAATAGACGAGAGAGAGAAGATACATGAGAGAATACCCCACCCTTTCAATACAAGCAATCAAACTGGTCCTTAGAGTGTCAACCCTAAATAGACCTAATCCTGGTTCCCCAAAACACGATTGGGTTAGGTCAACCCTTGAATTACTTGCCTGGCTAGAAGGGTGGGACCCCTTAGGACACCCTGCATGGCGGGACACCACTAAGGGTTAATGCGGTTACCGCACCAACCTTTCTTGTCACCAGTGGGTCCAAGTAGATAAGGCCTTAACCTTAGTCCAATATAATTTTAAGTCCCCAAGACTATTAGTCCTGCCTAAGGCACGTCTACTCAATTTTAGGTTTGGGTTTGATGTGCTTTTGGAATATGATGGGTGTTAGGGGGGTGTTTGCCCTTAAAATTGATTTTGAAGATGTGAAGTGCGTAGGCAAAGGGTTCACAAGCAATTTTTTTATGATGAAGTGAATTTTAGGATTCAAATGCATGTGTTAGTGAATTTTAGGATTCACCTGGATTAATATTTTCAATCAAGGTTCTGATGAGACACACACGAGTTTTGCAAATCTCAATTTATTTGATAGATTTCCTTTAAATATGGAAATGCAGGCATGCACTGCCCTCAACGTGAAACCCTAAGCACAGATAGTTGCTAGATGTTCTTTTAAGTCAAAAAATCTGATTAGTGGTGCGACCCAAGCAATGCAATCAATTGGTCCTATTGCACCACTAACTAGGCACTCAAAAAATATTTTTCCAGAATTTTTAATGCACGTTTTCTATTTTTTTCTGATTTAAATTGTATTGGGCATTTTGCAATTTGTTTTGACCCCTAGTTTGTGATTGGACAATCAATGCAATCAAATGCGCAAGAAATATTTTTTCCATATTTTTCCTAAATTCATGATTATCTTAGAAATTTAGTACCATAAATTTCATGTCAATCAGAGTTGTATAAAAATTCTTATGATATTTTGAACTCCAAAAAATCAGGAACAGTAACCGAATTGATAACAGATCAGTGTGTGAATTTTTAAAATTTTTCCATAACTCTGATTTGGCAAAATTTGGATATGTTGTTTCTGACTTTGAAACCCACATCCAATAAAAATTTGAGAATTTTTGCACATACGGATCTTCAGGAATTGAATTTTTAAGATAAAACTTTATTTCAGCCCGAAAATCAAGAGAGAATTTTTTCTTTCAATAAGCAAACAAATTATAACTAATCCTAAGGTTCAAATAAATCCTAAATCTAACAAATCTAAACTACGGGTACTTACCTGAGGTTCGAACACGCAATTCCCATTGTCGTGTTTCATTCTGATTCCCTTACTCTCCTACACACACGAAAGCAATGAAAATAGCAAGTTAGAAATCTCAAATTTGCACCAAAAAGCTTCAAAACATTCTATTGCCTCCCTAGCAACGGTGCCAACTTATCTAGCATGTGAATCGCACTTTAAAAGATGATTTAGTCATAGTATAGCGCAAAACACATCAACAATAAATTTATAAAATCTGGTAAGTACCGGGCCGTTCGCAGGGAGGCAATCTCGATTTTAACAAAAGATTTTCAATAAAACTAATTCTAAATAGATATATATATGTATATATGTATAGAGCAGATATCCAGAGAATCAGAATTTTATTGCAATTAAATAGAATTCTTCACAATAGAAAATGCTAATAGAGATAGATAGATAGATAGTTAGAAAGTGAAAGGGAGAGAGAGAGAAAGAGAGAAGAAGGCAAAGAGATGACACCGCTCATAGGATGCTTGTGTGAGATGTGGCAGCACCTCAGATCCAAAGCATCGAGAGAAGGTCGGACCAGAGTTGTAGAGGGAGGACATGATATGGAGAGGGAGAGAGAGTTGTATCTAAGTTCTAGCAGGAGTTGTTGATCCAAGGGGAGGCTTTGGCCTTCTTTTATAGTTTTTATGGAGGGCAAAAAGGGTATTTTGACCCTCTATCTCATGCAACAACCTTAGGATTAATCAAATCCGTCGAATGGGAGATCAACAGCATTAATTTGGCCTCAAAATAACTTCATATGCACCCTCTACTCTCTAGGGGCACGAGATGCTAACACGTGGCACACCCGTAGCCTTTGGATTGCCATCAGATGGCTCTGCTTCCTCCTCGCGTGCGCCCAACGTCTGCTTCTCTTCTTCGCTCTCGCTGCTCGCTTAAGTTGAGCACCCAATCCTCAGCCATCTGATCTTATGATTAGATGGCTTAAAAATCACGCGCACAGCCTTCGCATTGAAGAAAACGTGTGGGATCCCACGTTCAGCCACAGTGCGCTCTGGTCTCAACACATGATCGTGCCTGCATGCACCGATCTCCATCCGTCAGGAAATAGCACTCGTGCCCCCCGCTTTCCTATTTTGAGTGCCATAAGGATCAAACATGTGCTCTTCTGATCCAACGTAGGTGCATGAGCCAACGCGCTACGCGCAAGTTTTGTTACAGTTTCCTCTTTGTGTCTATTTATCCTTAGCCGTTGGATGGACGGCGTGGATGCATCGTAGACCGTTGGATGGCCATCCAGCGGTTGAGAGTGGGTGAGAGATGGTGTTCAGACATGGGTCGGCAGTGAGGGGTGGCTGTGATGGCACCATGTGGAGCTATCATGGTTGCTCGAAATATTTTCTTTGTATCTGGTGATGTAGACCTCGATCGTGTTGATTTTTGTGCCGTTGGATTGCGATCGTTGATCTAGATCCATCCGTGTGGTTGGATTTTTCATCTGAGGCTTAGATCTTTGTCTTTTGGCTCCATGATCTCCGTTCTTTTATGGATTGCACACAATGCTTTGGTTGTCTGATCAAGACGATTTCGGAAGCGTTGGACTCCTATCGTCGTTCTGATTAGTTCCGTCCGATCTAATTTGACATCCGCGGCTTCAAATCATCTGCGATTAAAATCATCTCTCATTAGTACATAAAATGACAATATTATCTATATGACTAATAAACTAGCTATTGTGCAAATTACGATGCCTATGAATGCATTATTCCTAAGTTATGCTAGAATCTATCTTAATTGAGGTGATTTAGGTTGCATGATTGCTGTGCAATCAGCACCCTACCCTGACAACCATGGGCCTCAATGCGAAATTGCTTTTGTAGGTGTGCACGGCTCCATCATTCCACAAGGTGGGACAATATCAGCCGCTTCTCCTTCAAAACAGCGCTAACTCTGGCCAAACTTCAAATGAAGATTATGATCAACTCACAGCACTGTTTCAAGCACTTAAGGGCTCAACTGATAGCTCTAGAGGTCCTCTATTAATTGACACAACTAATTTGAAGATTGCATCAAGTTTGATTCGTGAAATCAAACCATGAACATGGTACTATTCATCAAATGTTCTACAACTATATAAGAGAATATTAGATCATTTGACCTACGAATGAATTTTAAACTCTCAATTGGATGTCAGAGATGACTTGGAATATTATTCCACTTCAAATGGGAGAGAACTTGAGATCGAAAGAAGGCTTCAGAAGCTCCTGAGCTTCTGAACTTGGAAGCTCACTCACAGATCATTAATTTATGGTCTAATCCATCCAATCGATAGATTAAAGTGTATAGAACATATCTGAATCAATTCAAAAGATTAAATATAACATATCTGTGCAATATTTGAGATCAAAATTCATCAAGAATATGAAGAACAATGTTGGGGTCCAGGCGTAACCCAAAATACGCAAAAATGTGAATATTTATTAATCCTTAATAATTTTCACTTCAACCTACTCTGATTGCTTCGCAAACACAAGACGACTCAAATCCATCTTCAATTCAAAGATTCAAACCTTAATTCCTCAAGAACAGCTTCAGGTTGACCAACGAAAGTCAAAATTTGACTTTTCAAATTAAAATGATTCCCATCAAATCAAGGTTATTTCTAAACTCAAATTGATCTGAGGAAGCTATTGCACTCATAAAAATTATGTTTTGAGGACTCTTGATTGAGTTCAAAGCTCATTGTCGAAGTTCAAAGATGGGTTTGTTCGTCAGATCTAACAAGATGTTGTTTGAGCTAACAACCATTTCTAACAAACTCCTGAAAACCTATTCAAGCTTCTTGACCTGAAAAATCACATATTATCCTCAAGAATAATGCTTCTCCAACTCTGCCAAAGTTGGAGAATATGAACTTCAACATGACAGAATCAACATCACTCCTCAAATATAATCATTGGATTTTAATCCTGTAACCTCAATAAGCTAATTTGGAGCTTATCACATTGTTTCGAAGGTTAAGGTACTTGATTTGGTTCGCCAAAGCTTGCTGGAGCTCTAGTGAACTTGGATTCACAATATTGAAACAAAAATCTCCATGAAATATTAAAACAAAGACATCATCATGTTCCTGAGGTCACAAAGAACCTCAAGAACGCATCAATTGAAGCAACTGACAAAGATTTGAATGAATTATTCAAGAAAATGTGATAAATCATATCTTGAGTTTGAATGAACTCAAATAGGCCCTCTCACTCAATTGAGTGAGGGGAAATGCTATCTATGAGTAGGCGAAGGTGATTAGGTGGTTAATTAGGTGTCTTAACTATTCTAAGCTCGCCCTGGATAGCGAACTTAGAAGTTGGAATGAAAATTAGGTGTTTAGGATATGATGATTAATCAATCAAATTAAGTCGATGAAAAGGGTTCTTATGTGATGAAAAAGTGGTGGAGAACCTTGATTGGATTTGATTTAGTCTCAGATACCTCCGCCATAGACAGCGGATAAGATCCGGTGAAGGTGAAATGGATCTAAGTGATTATGTGATAAATTCATGCAATTAAGGGTGTGGAAGTGATCATGAGAGAATGTAGAAGATGATCTATGAGTTAAAAACACCAAAGCAAGCTCTAGACAAGCCCAAAGGGACTTGCCGAAATCGGAGAAGACGATATGAGTACAACATGTAAACTAAACCAAACTATCAATATAACTACACTAATCTAAACTACATAATGAATCTAAATCTACTATTACCTAGAAGAAAGGGTATAGAGATCTCCGTTGAAGCTCAAATGAAGGAAAAAATCAGAGGATAGAAGCAGAGCTCCGGCATAGGAAGAATGTGACATGTAGATGAAGCGGTTGACGGCGTGGCCCCATCCAGAGATGCAACGAAGGACGAAAAAGGTAGAGAAGAGGTCGTTCTCCTTGGAGAACATCGGAGGTAGTAGGAAAAATTCACCAGAGGTGAGGGAGGAATAGCCTATCAGCAACTCAGGTTGGGGAAGAGGGATAGGGAGTTGCTAACCTCGATCAGAGGTGATGGCTAGTATTTATAGGTGATGAGCGAGGTTAAGGGGGATGTTCTTGGACGGTTGGTGGTTAGGTGCGTTGTAACCACCAATGTCGTCTCTGACGCCAGTGAAGTTAAACACCTATGTTAATTAGGACTTCGAGGAGATCTGGTCTATGGGATGTCAAGGAGGTAAGATGAGCAATGGTGACAACAGCGGTGGCTGTACGACGTCGGACTGAGTGTGATCGGATGTTGTGGAAACCAAAGTCTCTCAGCCATCCAAAGGTTGAAAAAGATGTGTTCACAGGGACCTATATGCAAATAAAGGACTTGCTTGAATGGAAAAGGACTCATTTACAATGGAAATTAGGGACTAAAATGTAAATACTAACTTTTAACACTTCATTAATTTTATTTCTTTTTCAACTTTTTATATATTATTATAAATAATGTAAATAAAATATTTATGCCTTGAAATTATAGTTTTTCCCTTTTAGATATATTTATTAAATTGATAATATTAATTAGGTTAAGTTCATACTTAGGTCATTAACTTAATTAAGTTATATTAAATACCTAATAAATAGCTAAATGATTGTAAATTGAGTCCAAATTATTAGTTAAACTTATATTAAGATTAATTGAACCTTAATTATTTTGTTTTAACTTATTTTACCGGTCCTTACTATTTAACCCCTATGTTATAATTAACCCTTTAATGGATGTATTCCTAATTAATTAACTAGGTAAACTAGCTAATTAGTGTTAATTAGGAGCCATGATGAGTCTCTCATCACCCAACTAAGCAAAATTTAGATTTCTAGAGTCCCAATTCTACACCTGACGTAGAATCTAGATCTGAACCTATTTGGGATATTATAAGGCTCAATTTGATGAGGAGAAAATCTCATATTCAAAATATGATGATTTTGAACTTATTTTTGATGATGAAACCACGCCAGATTCCTCAAAAGAGTGCATTGATCTATTTGAATTGAAACCAATATATGATATAGAATCAAAGGAATCTGAAGAGTAGGATTAGATTGGATCTATCCTAGATATCCCGAACCTGAGCCTATGCCTAGTGAGGATATCCCTAGTAACTTAGAACTAGAATCTAAGTTAGACGAATCACAGGTTGATAACTGTGTAAGTTTTTATTCTTCTTATGGTGATAATCTCAATTTCGATTCAAGTTCAGAAAATTATTTTCTTGGATTCTCCTATGCTGAAGCTAATTTTGAACCTTATTATGATTAGGAGAACCCTTATTTCCAGAGGATTATGATCCGATTTATGACCTCAATATCCATGACCCGTTCTTTGATTTTGATTCCAAGGTCATTAATTTGGAACCTAAAGCAGTTGCACCACCTAATCAAGAGACCACTACCCAAGAATGGTTGCTTAAGACTCTTAGAAACTGATTTCTGTCATATGACTCCATTGGAATCCATTTTCATCCTAAATCATCTCATTTCGATCCAGTTGGAGTTGATTTTCCACCTTAGTTTGACAATGAATGGGACATTGATCAAACTAATAGTCAGCTGTTGATCACTTCTAATCCCATATGTAGGGTTCCTATTTTAATTTCTTCATTAATCCATTATCATTTAAAGATCCCTACCCTAAACTGGCTGAACCTATGCAGCCAAACCCTCACTTCTCATTTCTACATCGTTGTGAGCTAGATTGCACCTAGTGGGAATCGCACTTATTGATCCACATTTCTCAACCCACCAGACTTGTTGGGTTTGGTTTGCATAATCAGCCAGTTGATTTAAATAAGCACCAGGTTGGCCCGACTAGGTTAATCATCAAGGTGCTTATTCTACAAAACTCCTCCACCCTGACCATCCCTTCCTCTTGACTATCTTCTACTTGGCTGAAGGCATTAAATTTAGCGATTAACGGAAAGCAACCCATCATTCTTTAAAAAACCCAAGACCTTTCTTATTCTCTTTGAACGTTAGTCCTATTGCACTTTAGGATTCATACGTTAGAACAACTGACTCCACCTCCAAATTCCATATTGGAGCTTGAAATCATCCTCAACAGCCATCTCCAACCCACTCGCCCACCCTTATAAACCTGTTCTAAAATTTGAATTAAGCTGAATTCAAACCCATCTTGTTTGCAATGAGGGCGTTGCCAAACTTAGGCATGGGGATATTAAAGTGTAAATGATGAAAATTCAATTTCTCTGAAGGGTTCTAACAAAAAATTATATATATGTTTATAATTAAAAAAAATATTTGATGTGATGAAAGGAGATAGAAAACTTTCCGAGCAGAACTATAAATCTTTTAAATGGTGAAGAAAAAGGAAGAAGAAAATGTGTTGAATGCTTAATTTGTTAGTCTTGGTCAAATTTAAAGTTGTTTATGCTCTGTCTAGTATCAAGACAGCCACATCCTCGACTTTAGATTTTTTGGGCCAAATATGCTCAAGTAAGCATGGCTTAAATTACCCTATAGAGCAAAGTTGGAAAATATGATCTCTTGGACTAAGGAGCATGAGTGTTTAAACTGGTTTCTTTGTTACTTTTGGTTTAGGAGTTTGAAGAATCGGAGCACAATCTCACATGTGTGATTAAGTTTTAGGACCCAAGTAGAAGGTTAATAAAACATTGGACTTAGGTAGAGTTAGAAAATAATTCTTTTATAGCAGCCAACCCATGAATGGTGGAGAGCCACTTCCTTAATAAGGTGCATGCATTTAGTTTTTGTTTTGGTGGACCTTGTATACATAAGTCATAGTAAGTAGTGTACCTGTCCTCACCACCCCAAAAGGCACACAAATGCGTCACACTTGCACCACAAAAATATATATATAGAAAAAAAGGTTAAAAAAAGAAAAAATATATATATGATGCTAGATTTTTATTTTTCTTTTACAGAAAGATATACCCGAAGGTTGACCCCATTGGAAGCTAGAAAGCTGCCAAATTCATGTGGGAGTAGCCAACTAAGTCCAATAGGTTATTAATTTGACACTTGGGACCTTTAACTCAATTCACTCTCACTACATGTTTTCCAACCTTGATAACAACTGTAACGAATGTGTGCCCCAGACGTCTTTTAAGACGTCTGGGAGGTGGCCCAGACGTCGTACCAGACGTCTGGGATCACAACCAGACGTCTGATAAGACGTCTGGGATCGTTTCCAGACATCTGGAAATCCGTTATTTTCGACACACGCGAGTCGCCTGCGCGCCTGAGCGCGCAGACCGCATATTCCCTCTTTTTCTCTCTGCGGCTGCAGGCGGCCAGCCACCTTCTCTCTCCTCCTCGCGCAGCCTTAAAAGGGCCACGCCTCCCCTCTCGCCTCCATCGTCTCCTCCTTCTTCTCCTTCCTGTGCGCGAGAGCGAGCGAACGCGAGGGCGGCAGTGGCGGCCGCAGTGAGCGCGGAGGTGCGGCGTGCAAGGGCGGAGCTCTGCCATGAGGGCGAGCTCGCCGGAGCGGCTTGGCCGGCCGGCGGAGGGCACAGGGGGCGCGGAGCGACGCAGAGAGGGACCTGCTGCGGTCTGAGCAGCAGGAGCGCGAGGTGTGACGCGGGCGGCGTCGCGAGCGGAGGCCGAGCAAGGTCCTGATTCTGGAAAATTTTCCAGAATCAGACGTCTGGATTGATAGCCAGACGGCAAGGTCGACGTCTGTAAGATCATACAGACGTATGAAAGGTGAGTTTCCGCCTTCTTCTTCCTTCTTGTCGACTGACCGTACTGAGGGAGGGGGTTGGTTGTGCGCAGGTTCGCTGATTCGCCATCCTTTGCGAATCAGACGTCTGGAAGTTGTACCAGACGGCGGGAGTGACCTCCAGACGTCCGGAGGGACCATCGAACGTCTGGGGCAGACGTCCCCGCAGACTTCTAGACGTCTGGGAAACCACGCTGAACAGGTAATTCTATGATCCACTTTTTAAGACGTCTGGAAGGAGTTCCAGACGTCTGATTTTGCACAGTATCGTCTTTTTCGACCCGTTTAGGGCCCGTTCGGGCTCCGTTTTCCGCGATTCGAGTTGCGTTCTTTTCAGAAGTAATTCCTCTACCCGTCTACAGTAGCTATACATTGTTTTGAGACACTCCTTGTGTTTGATCCTTGTGATAGGACCTCGTTCGGTTGCAGTCTTGAGAGTCGCGGAGGCACGCGGGATTCCCGATCACGCCCCCATTACTCCCGTTGTACCTGGTAGAGTGGCTTAAGTTTATTAATAAAAACTGTTAAAGTATGGAACCATAACTAGAAGCTAGGACATTGCATGAATCCTAGGAATGAGAAATGTATGGAATGATAGCTCCTAGGTGATGCATGAATCCTAGGGCTGGAAAACTAGTTGTATGCTAGATCCTAGGATGTGACATGAACCCTAGGATGGAAGAACTAGTGGAATGTATAATACTGCAGTCTTGGAAAAAAAATGGAAAGGAATATAAAGCTGCCTGTAATTTGAATTAATAGCTGTCTGTTATGAATAAAGAAACATGATTGAGATCATGGATTTTGAGAACGTGAATCTGGAAAGTGAAACATATGGTGTTCTGAGATAAAGAGATGGAACCCTATGGGGAATTAGGAGTGGAACTCCTGGAAAGAAAAAGGAATGGAAACTGAGATGTAGTTTGTACTGTCTCTTGGGTACGCAGTACCAAGGGAAGTACCTGTACCTGTTTAGTGCAGAGTGGGGCCAGCCGCCCCAGGGGACCCGGGGTTAGGATTGGCCGCTCTGTACCGACTTGTTGGCCCTCGTGTACGTAGTACCGAGGAGAGCTAGTAGTGTTAGGAGAGTACTAGCTACCCCACGGGCCCCGGGGTTCTGCTAGCCTCCTTCACCGACTTGTTAGGCCCACTAGGGCAAACCAGGGTAGTCAGGCGAGGGTGCGCGGACTGTGGAGGGGCAAGGCCCCGATTTGGTTACTGTGGAGGGGTTGGACCCCTGTTACTGAGAGGGCTCTGCCCTGCTTCCGTGCTGTGCTTTGGGCGCACCCGTTAACGGAAACGACTGACCGCGTGCCAGTGCGGGCTAGCTACCTGTGCGTTTATCGCACGTGCCGTAGTCACCGTACGTCTGTCAGTGACCTTGGGGTGGTTGACTGAGGGTAGGATCACCACGGGGGACTCTCCCGGCCAGGAGAGCACCACGTGCTACTTCTACTTTTGGAAAAGACTGCAATCAAGATCGTTCCCACGAGGACATTCGAGATCAAGTAAAGAATCTGAGAACCAAATGAAATAGTGAGAAAAATTGAAAGATGTGAATAAAGGAAGTAATAGAACATAACAGCTACTGTACACTCTGCTGTTGCCTTTAGTTAGTCTGCCACTCTACTCAGCGTTTTGCTGACGTGTTACACTCGTTACCTTTTTCAGGACCAGGTGTTGAGCAGCCAGGGTCGGCGGCTGCAGAGGATGCTGGGCCGAGTAGGGTCCAGTAGAGTTACCACAGCCTTTTGTACCTCTTTTGTTTCTATTCTAGTGAGTAGTTTTTGTTTCCACTGTACCTTCTTTACCTGCAGTTCTTGTTATATGATAAATGTTGTTTTACTGTTGTGGTGGTACCTACTGTAGTAGTTCTTTCCTTACTGCTGTACTTTCTTACTGTTAGTTATATTCATGCTGAATGTGGTTTATTTTACTGTCTTTTGGTTACTTCCTCGTTGGACGACTAGGTCTTGGGATTAGTCGAGTCGGTCCGATTCTCGTGTCTCGTAGGGACTCGGGAACCGGGTCGTTACAACAACAAAACTAGGAATGAAACTAAAACCAACCTGAACCGTGTGCCTTAGTGCTTAAAAATCGAGTCAAGTGAATTTAAATTAGGAAGCCATTTAATCTTAGCATCATGAGGAACTGGGTTGTTTAAAGTACTAGGCATAAGATCACTTTCTTCCATTTAACCAAGATTAACAAGTTAAGTTATTATAAAATAGATTATTGAGCTGGATGCAAAAATACCCTTTAAGCTGAAAATTATGCTAAATTCTAAGAATTTGCTACGGGTCTAGCAAACGATAGGCATGGGGGTATGATGGTAACACCATCATCATCCATATCTAGCTCAATTTGGCTAAATACCAAGGTTAAATTCATTAAATTAATCATTAAAAGGGTATAATTCAATCTGGGCTAAATAAAGAGGAAATAATGTAAATTGGGTTAATTCTATTATTTTAACAGTCAAATAAAGGTGCAGAATAACCTAGGGAAAACCTATGCTTAATTAAAGGTCAACTAAGCTCAAATTTTTAATAAGTGACTCACACTGATCGATTTAAGGATTTTATGAAATAAAAGCCAAATTACAATTAATAAAATCCTGATTTCGACCTCACTTTAATTTAAAGGGTTCTGATGAAAATAAATATAATATAAACCTTATAAAAATCATTGAAAAATATTTTATAAGGTTTATAACATTCAATTTTACAAAATGAACTTATTTTGACCAAAAATAGAGACCAAGGAGGGTAATTGATACATTTTGGGTTAAATCGTAAATTGACCAATCAAGCTTCATCAAATCCAAAATTGAAGTCACCATTAAATTCCTTGGGTCCAAATTAGGTTACCTACAAATTGTGAGCCAATCATAGTCTATCTTAATCAAGTTTGCAATTTGGTCCTTTAATTTCTAATTTCCATATAAAGAGCCCCTTAACTTTTGATTTTCTGACATTTATGCCCCTGCGCCCATCTTCCACTAGCAGCTCCTCCTTGCAAAACGTGCATCTAGAACCATCTTTGGAAGCTCATTTCTCCCAATCTACACGATGGAATTCCACCAAATTTGGTGGAGAGGTTCCCCAATCACAGGACTTCAATTTCGACTAATCTCCAGTCGTTCTTACCATCCATGGAAGCTGCAATCTGTGGCCATTTCGACCTTGATTGGGCCACAAATCGCCTCAATCCTCGCGACCGTGCTCCCATAAACCTCCGCAAGTTTCATGCGAACCTTCTCATCGAATTGTGGCACGTCTCTACCCGTCTTTCTTCTTCCCCGACTAATCGACTTTCTATGACAGTTACCAAACAATCACAGTAAAGTGCTGCTGACAGGCTTTTGTCCTCGGCAACGGCGCCAAAAATATGACCATCGATGACCGATTCGCACTAAAAAGGGGTTTTAAATGTCGTTGTTGTAGTATATGTCACAAATACAAATCGTTGTCGCGTTAATTTTATTTATATACTTAATTTTCACTGGTTCACTGGTAGGTAGTTATTGATATACATCACTCTCTATGTCCAAAAACATTATTTAATTCCAAAATGTTGATTTTATTTACAAAAAGTAATGAAAGAATCAAAGAATAAAAGAATGAATTAAAAACACATTACAATGCTAAGAAACAAATGTACACACACAAGCATTAAAAACTATGTACAACTACACTATGTTAGTTATTTACAACTAATATAGTTAATACCTAAGTATAGGTACAAAAATAGTTAATAATATTTACTATACTAACTCATTATAACATACTAATATCTATAGTAACATATATAAGTGTCGCTAAAACCTTAGTAAAATTATATACATAACATAAGGTAAAACACTTATCTTTAATAACATATATAGCTATCTACAGCGACGGATGAATCTGTCACTAAATCTCTAGTGTTATATATTTACATATAAGAGCTCAAACAAACTTACTACCTATACATACGTTAATATACACTATTATTTATAGTATACTTATTTATTTACATTATATTATTTATATACATATACTTCATATACCTACATATATATACATATATACAGACACACACATAACACACACAACTCACACTAACACATACACCGAATACACTAAGGCACAGGGGGCGGAGTTCAACACTTAGTCGCATTTCAGTCATTCTTCTCCTCTCTTTGCTCAGAGCTGGTTTAGACCGACTCGGTTCAATCCTCAACCAGTTCAAAAATTTGTTTAGTGGGCGGGTGGCCTTTTCGAGGGATACAGAGCACCCATTACTTGGTGGGACCAAACCTCTACTAGGGCCACCCTAGTTCATTATTAAGTGCATTATATCCGATTTAACACTCATTATTAGGCCCACACAAGCCCACGCACAGAGCACAGCCCCCAGCCCATGCACTGCACCCATATATACTCATGCCATATCATGTTCGAGAGAGGAGATAAGTAATGTGTAATGTTCTGCGCCCGGCGCTTGTCAACTAGTGAATCCACAGCAGGAAAACAATATAAGGTGGTGCATTTGCCCCACCGCTAACAATATGGTGCTAAAGAAAGTGCCTGATTGGCGCAACGACACACACAGGCCTGTCTAAATTGCAAATTTTGGCCCTCAATTTGAGGGCCATAATTTATTTTACTTTAAAAATAAATTATAAGGTTGTAAAGCCCTTACATAGGGCTAAATAATTATGTAGTTAGTTTACAAAAATAAGTTATTTTATTATATAATTAAATTAGTTAAAGTTGACTGTTTATACAAGTTAAATTAGAGTTTAATTTATTAATTACAGTATAAATTAGTTAATTAATTATCAAATTTACTTAATACAGTACTAATATACATAATAAATTATTTATTACAAATTTTTATTATATTTTATAAGCTTTATTTTAATTTATATAGATTTAAATACATGTTTTAGCTAGTTATACATATAAATAAGCTAAAAATACTATAATACAGTATAAATACAATACAAGTATGCATTATAAGTTATCTCAGTATTAACTTAGTGTACTAATTTATTTTATTTTAACTTAATAAACTATTTATTTACCTTAATAAATTAATTATTTACTGTATATATATAATTAAATTCCATTACAGGTATATATAAATACGTATGTACAATATGATCTAAAAATTGTTGGTGCTAGAGCACCACGATCATTTGTTTTGATGATAACAAAGCAACGTGTCATTTAACATTTGCACTTGGAGTCTTAGATTTCAGGTCAATTGCAAATGGAGACGTGATTAGACGGAGTTCGAGCTCGCATCAAGGATGGATTGGAGGAGCTTGATGGAGAACAGAGGAGATTCGCGAGGAGTGATAGATTGAAGATGGAAGGACAAGAAGAATAGGATAGAATTCTGTTTATTTCTTTCATGTACTTTTGTCATTATGTCCTTACTCTTTTTGTTCCTTAGAACATCATGTTAAAGAGCCTCAAAGTACCCTAACAGTAGTCCTAGGAACACCTGCACAACCACAGGATACTTAGGTTTTCGGTAGAAAACTTAGAAAACCAATATAAGGTTCAAACAACCTTTTCAGACGTCTAATCTCAAAATCAGACATCTGATAATGAGTTTTAAGACGTCCGACTATTGATTCAGACGTCCGATAACATTTAGGCTGGACTTAGTTAGTTCTGTCTGATGAAATTAGATGTCCAGACCTTAGTCTAGACATCTTAGAAGACGTCTGATGATTTTGCCAGACGTCCAATTAGTGCACCATTGGCTGGCTTAACAAACACGGAAGGATATGACCGTTAGAGCCTCATCAGACGTCCGTAAGCGTTTCCAGACGTCTGATACATGACCATTTTCCTCGGCTGACCCGAAAATCTCTTCTCAGAGATTTTCTAGCCGTTGCACTCTCTTGGAAATCCATTCTCACGGAAAAGTAGGTTTCCAGATGTCCAGACATAGTTCTAGATGCCCTGTATGTCATCTGATGGACTTGCAGTAGAACCCTGTTTAGATCTGATTCAAGTGAAGAAGAAACCCGCCTAAAATCAGACGTCTGACTTTGTTCCCAGACGTCTTAAACTGGTTCTTCAGACATCTAATGCCAGGATCAGACGTCTGATAACCCTATCAGTGTAATGATTGTTCCCAATTTCGGGTTGATTCTCTTAGGCTTTGCACCCAATGGCTATGAAAGCTTTCTGAAGCCTTCCAAAGCCTTCCTAAGGCCTCTATAAATAGAGGAGAACCTCTTGCACACAAGACACACCTAGTAATATACTGGAACGTCGGTTCTGTTATAACGTTGTAGTAAAGCCGGTTATTACCAACGTTTCAAATAAAATTTTTTTACTCGGAAAAATAAAAGAGTTCCCGAGGTCGAACTCAGGGAGCAAGTTGTATTCTAGAGATATACATGTTTCTTCTACAAAAATAAAGAGAGAGAGAATTTGTTGTTCTCTTTGTTCTGCAGAGGGGGGTGCTCTTCTTTCTCTCTTTCTTTAGATCTCCTTCTTTCTCTCTGTTCAGGTGATATTCTTCTCTTGCAATGGTGGTGCTCTTCTTCTTCTTCCTGCTGTTCTTCCGTTGGTGATGTTCTTCTTTCTTCAGAGCTCCTTGTTCTTCTTCTTTGGTTTTCTGCCTTGACCTCTCTTCTTCTTCTTCTGCAATCGTGGTGCTTCTGCCTTCGGCTACTAAGTCTCCCTTCCTTCTTCTTCAGCCTGCCTTCTGTGTTGCTCTGGCTGCTGACTTTCCGTCGTCTGGCCCGGTGCTTCGACGACTTAACTGAGCATTTGCTACAGTGCAGCTCCTTCTTCTTCGCCTGCACTTCTTCTTCCGCGGGTCTTCTTCTTCTTCTTCTTTGGCCTGCACACTTCAGAGTTTTTCGTCAAGAGGCAAAACCTACTCTACCCTCCCCCCCCCGCGTCTCTCTTTCTCTCTGAAACCACTCTTCGGACAGCTCTCCCAGAGCTACCGGGTAATCGGGTTCGGGTCAGGCCCGGGTCCAGGCCCACCGGCGTGCGGTGGTGGGCGAGGAGTGCAGGTCGGTCTAATCGGGTCGGGCCAGGTCCGCGGAGCGTGGTCACGGACGAGGCCGGGTCGGGTGAGAGGGACCTCACCCCGTGGTCAGGAGGCAGACAGCATAAGGCACTTTTTGCCTTTATGCGTCCGCGCGTCTCCGAGAAGTTCCGAGGTGGGACTAAATGTCCCACCCCAATTGAGCGCCCGTCGCGGAGAATTTAGCAGGAGATGGCAGCGTCACGCGGAGTTTTCTTCCTCGGCTGCGAACCTGGTGTTTTGCCAAAACTCCTCGCAAGGCCTGAGAGTGAATCTGGGCTTGGCGCTGAGCGTGGCGCGCCTGTAGCTGCAGGTGGAAGCAGGTCCTCCTGCGCGTCAATGGCGGCGGAGGTCGGGTGGCCTGTTCAGAAGAAAACGGCCTCTCGGCCTAATCAGAGAGTGCCAGGAGCTTCGCCAGGGTGCGGCGAAGCTCGTGTGGGTGGTGGCGAGGCGCGGGGCGGCGTGCGAGGGCTGCCCTAGGTCGGACTGTGGGTCGGAGGATGGGTCTGTTCGGTGGGGTTGCAGAGGGTGATGTGGGGGAAGTGGCAGGGCGGAGGTTGATCAGGGTGAGGAGGCGGAGGTCCTGCGGTGGTCGGCGAGCCGTGTGGGTCGCTGAGGTGATGGGAGCGGCTCGCCGGAGGGTGGTCGGAGGCGAAGGGGGTGAAGGTGGTCAGAGTCGGTCGAGGGCTTAATTGACTAAATTGAAAGCGGGGAAAGAAAGAGGAGAAGAAGGGGAGTAGTTCTAACTTACTTGCAGGGATGAAGGGGGAGGAACAGGGCGACAGTCGTATCGACTGTCGCCGGAGAAGACGATGCCCAGTGGGGGGGAGGACGGCGGTGACGACGGGGCAGAGGCAGCGCGCGCCGGTATTGCGCGACGCGGGAAGAGTAGGGGAAGAAGTCTCTGCTGCTGGTATTGCGGCAGAGCGAAGAGGAGGAGGAGGAAGAACCGCCGGAGCTGGTGGGCGTCTGCCGGAGGGAGAGGAGAGGAAAGTTGGGGGTTTTCTCCGTCAGATCCAAGCTGCCCTGGTCGGTGGAGCAGCGGGGGGTATTTATAGGGATGAAACAGGGAGGAAGGCGGAGGGAGACGACGTGTCTCCCTCGCCGGAGAATGGTCGGAGACGAACCCATACCGTCCGTGCGTTCGCACGGCCGGTATGGTGGCCTACAATGACCAGGGGGGTGCTCCTGCGACGGCTGACGACGCAGGGCACCCCCGGTTTACTTGCCAGGTCCCTCACCTCACCCTGCGCGGCGCCATGCTCCGCGCAAGGTCGCCGGAGCATGGTGCTGGCAGGGTTTTGCAGGAGGGACCTGATTGCAAAGAACGAAGGAGAGTTAGGGGCCAAAATGCGAGGGTTCAAAAGTTGAGGGCCAAAGAGTAAATATATGAGGACCAAAGTGTGAAGTCGGTCAAGGAGGTTTCTTCTTAGGCTCAAGTTTTTATACATGACTAATTAGGACCTAAGGAATCTGATGGTGAATTTTATTTTCATATTAAACCTTGTTTGACCGGTCAATTTGCGCAAAAACCCAAATTAAGTTATTAATTGGGCATGGTTCTCAATGTAGGTCAAAATGGGTTCTAAAGGCCAAATTGAAGGTTCTAAACCCTAGAGATTATTTTTCTATGAATTTTAGAGGGTTTATTCTATTTTTACTTTGCCTCGAACCTTGTGAATTGAAGTGGGTTGTTTTAGGGTTACAGATTATCATTTGGTTCCTTGGAAGTGCTGTAGCCCTTGCTAGATCATCTCATCCCACTTTTATTCTTATTAAGCTGTTTTGACCTGTGTTTGGTCCCTAAATTACCCTGTATGCAGATTATACTGGTAAAATTGCACTTTTACCCCTTATGACTTGTTTTCTTCTCAAACTCAGAATTCTCTGAGTTACGCCTTTCCTTGAGATATGTAGGAGCTTTTATCCTTTGTATTGGGTCAAAATGAGCTAGTTATGGCTCATGATGAGGTTCTCATCATATACTTTCACACCATTTTTTGTCTCTTGATCCTAAGAAGCAAGCTCTTGCTCTCCAAGCTCCGGTTCTTCATCTAGAGAGCATCAAGCATTTGCGCACCCGCTCTCCCGCCATAGTTCACGAGAGCAACGTTGCGCCGTCGTGTAGCTCACACACCTGCGTCATCGATTCGACATACTTCCATCAAAGGGGAGTTTCCTAATTCCTATAGAAGCTAGGTTTAAATCTTTGTTGGCTCTATAGGACTATCTTTGTTATTTTACTTTGTTATTTGGTTGGATATTTGCTTTGCGAATTCCTGTCTCCTTTGTGGGACAAAATCCTTCTCATGAAGAGAAGGGGTTTGAGGTACGCTACCCTCGTATAAAGTAGTGTGGTTGTAATTGAGGTTAAATCACCCTCGATTAAGTGATTCGTTTAGTAGATTTGATCAACTTGGTTGATCGGAAAATCCTAACTCGAGAGGGTTAGGTGGTGGTTTTCACCCGGTTTGGGTTTCCACCTAAAAATCTTTGTGTACTTTATGTGATTGTTTATTTTGTGAGATTGGTATATTTTCAATTCTACATTTTTTACGTCACGCTGATCTCACCCCCTCCAAGTAGGGAATTACACAAATATGTACATTTAAAAAGATTTATATAATTACTTAGTTATTATACATTTAATTTATATAAATTAATATAAAGTAATACAATAAAGTTATATACACATTAAGTTGTCCTAAATACTTACTTTACTACACAGAATACATATATAAGTTATTTATAGATATTTTATACATATTATACAATATTTACTTATAGCTTTGATTATACAAGTATGTACATAGTATTTTTATGGATTTTTGGAGTTTTTCTGATTTTTATGGGTATTATAGGTGTAGTAGAGATAGGGGATGAGAGAGAGAGAAAGAGATGAGAGAGAAGATGTTTTTGGTGTTTTGATGTTCAGTTCTTTTATTAAGATCTAAGGTATACTAAACCGTCGACTGGTATATTCCACCAAGCCGGGGGTTTAGAATGCCTTCAAACTTGGCACACACCTAAGTATATACCTAATCTTGGCCAAGACAGGTTTATTTTATTTTTCTGGAATTTTTATATGATTTTTATTTATTTACAAGGTTCAACAAAGTAAGGCCTTTAAGAGAGTTTTCAAAAAGAACCTAAGGCCCTAAAACTAATTCTAGTGGTCGAAAGTTCAATTAAAACACTCCATAGTATCCAACACACTACATGAAACATGTATAGGCAATTAAACTTGATTTTTGCTGTGATTTCATTAAATTTCAAGTTTTAGACAAATTTTCACATTAAAAGTAGCTGACAAAAATTCAAAACTAAAATTACAAGCACTCCAAATCAAATTAAAATCCATCTCAAATACATGAATGCTTGTACATGAAAAATACAACACCACAAAATAGGTTAGCCTCTCAAAATCTGCAATTCCCAGCTGAAATCCCAATTTGATTAGACTCCAACAGTGGCTGCAGTGCTGCAAACAGATTAGCAACAGCTACTGCTGAAATATAATCTACTGCCATCTCAGTAGCTGATCTGAAGCTGCTTCTCAGAAGGAATCATATCAAGAACAACTTACCAGATGTCTTAACATTTAGATGTGCTACTACTGCCATCTTAGCAGCAATAGCTACTCCATTTGATCTCTAAAAACCAGCCGAGGTCAGACCTAAGAAGGTCTGATCTGAGACACATGAAATCCATTTTCTCATAAAATTAGTTAAAACTAATAATCCATCAATCAAACAGTTGTTTAATTCTGATCTGAATCAAATTAGATTTTTCAAAACTTCAATTCTCAGTTGTGGAAATCTCTCAATCAGAAATCTGGAAATTATTTAGAGTTAGAAATAATGTTGCCCTGATTTGGGCTGTTGATATGGATGTCTCATTGATCTCATCAGCTTATCGTCTTGAACACCATTAATTGGTGTTCAAGGTGATTTAGCAATCATCTCAGGATCCATTGGGTCCTTATTCAACCTCAAATCAGTATTACTGATTATCCTTGGCTAAACTCTCTAAAATAACACTTAAATTAAGTGCATGCTCATCCACAAATTAAAAACCAAATCCAAAACATTGGATTCAATGCATGACACCTAATTAAACAATTAAAAACCTCAAAGAGCTCGATTGAATCCAATGAAAACCAAATGAGATCCAAATCATGAGATTGGGCATTAAAAGCAAATTGAAAGATAATGGAGCAATTTGAGACAATCAAATCAGATCAGGAGGTCATTGTGAACTTATGGAGTGAGTGGGAGACCCCCCAAGTGGGTTTTTAAGCGCAAATTCAAATCTAGAAGCCAAGGCCTCAAATCTGAATTTGAACTTGATGGAGGGGTGGATTACAAATAAAACTGTGAAGAAAAATCAGAAGCGAATCGTGAAGAGTAAAGAAAGCTGTATGCATCGAAATGGCAATGGAAAAACATCTCTCTGATCTGAATTGATCAGAGAGGGCAGAGTGGATCTACACTAATCTACTCCTAACTAAACTAATCCATCATCAGAATTTTGATTTCTAACATCTAATCTACTCCTAAATTACTCTAACTAACACTACAATTAATCTAAAAAGCAGGAAATCCTAATCTAACAAGAGGAATGGGGTTGCCTGTATCCAAAGCCGACGGCTAAGGAGGAAGAATGGGGGAGATCTCCAATGAATGAAGAGCCCTCTAGTGGAGCTCCAGGGTCATCCTCAGGAGTACATCATCCCTAGTGGTGGGGAGGAATTGAAGGTGCAAAACCACACCTCTGTCACAGATGTGGAGAATGAAGAGATTAGGAGAGCTGAAGAGGGAGGAAAGGACAGCCTCAAGAAAGTAGGAGGGGAGGTGATCTCTGTGCATGCGAGCTCAGGGAGGGACTTAAGTAGCCGAGTCAACAGATGTGAGCACCACAGCGGTGCGATTAGGCACCTAGGGTATGGGCGGCTGTGATGAGAAGAAGAGTGCACGCGAAGTTCTAATCCAAAATGCAGCCGTTGGATGGGATCTGGGCAAGGTGGTGACTACACACGTCGAAGTGCACAAAGCTTCGATTGGATCCAGGCCACAAGATCGCGGGAGCAAGAGATGAATGGCCTAGATTTCTTGTGTTCATCGCGGCTACAATGCAAGCGCTCCCATAGGTCTTTTGGTGTTTTTACGTGAAGGCCCTTACGGGTGAAAGGGTAGAGTTTTTGTGCTGAGGCCCATAAGTGGTGAACAACCAATTCAGAGTAGTCCTTAGGTGTTACAAAGAGGCCCCTGTGGCTCTCAATCAAGTCCCTGGGGAGTTTTAAATGAATGGAATGTATATGAACTATGGACCTAAATGTAATCTAATAAATGCAAGGTCTTAGTGATGTCCAATTGCTACCAGGTTTTTATTATAACCCAATTGAACATTTAAGAAGTTGATTTTACTTTTGATTTGAAGTTTTGAACCCAAACATACGTTCAATTTGCAAATGGATCATCAATTTTCATTTTTGAATAGAATATCTCATTTTATAACCTAATTTTGTGTTTTTAGCACAAATTGGATGTTTTAGGTCATTTCTGCTATTTCCCACACTTAACCTATTTCATGTGTTAATTATGCAGTGTTTAACCTAGTTTCTAGCTTAACTTGGGCATTTTAGCTATGATGAGCCACACCTCATTATACCCCCATGCTTAGGTTTTGCTAGTCCCTTAGCAAACAACTCATTAAATTGCAAATCATTTTAAGTATCATCAAGGTAAGTGTGATGAGATATCTATGTTTCTTCTTTTCTTTTCTCAAATTGTTAAGTGTTAAGTGTTTTGAGATGATCTTTAAGTTGAAAGATTTTCCGATAAACCAACTATATTTATTTCTGGACATTGTAAGAACTTGTTGCTTAGGAAGACTGACCAGAACTTAAGACTGATATGACATAGACCATCTCTCGACCAATAAGGACTCTTAATATTTAAACCTTAAGTGTGATTTCCAAGATTCAGAAGGCTTTACAAGACTCTAAAGCTAAGTGGTTATGGTTGTGCTTAGTGATGGGTCAGGACTAACCAGGTGAATTTCAAAACTCAACCTGAGATTTCACTTCTTTTTAAGTCCAGGTTGGGCCTAGCTTCAGCTCATGTTTTCGGATTGACTCTAAAAAATGAGGAAGACTCAAACCCAACTCTTATTGCATTGTGGCTCAAAGAATATTTGGTGGAAATAGGGTATTTGTATTGCACCCTGCAAATATTTTTGTTTATTTGGTTGACAACTATTTACAGGACTTGGAGAACATCTTGACTAATTCTAAAGAATGTCCTTTTTGTCCTTTTTTTTTTTTAAGTAACTGTCAGTATGTCTCCAACAACTTTATTTGGTAGAGCACACTTTATTTGGTGGGTAAGTTCTTTTGTGGAAAGAGCTTGTCCTAGACACAAGACTAAAGACTAGGACAAAGAGTCTGCCTGTACGCATAGGTAAGGACTCCACCTTCCCTAATGAACACTAAGGTTGAATTTCAAATTCACAAGGTCTTTCCCGACACTGTGTAGTGTGAACTGATGAGTTGTAACTCATCATAGCTAAATCACCTAACTTACGCTAGAAACTAGGCTAAACAATATCAAATTAACACATAAAAAGAGTTAAGTGTGGGAAATAGAGAAAAAGACATAAAACATCAATTTTATGTTGAAAATGCATAATTAGGCCATTAAATGAGATATTCTTTTAAATAAGGATAAATGGTGATCCAAGTGCAAATTGAACACACAAATGAGTTTAAAAGTTCAAATCAAAAGTGTAATTAACTTCTTAAATGTTCAATTAAGCTTTTATAAAAACTTGGGTGCATTTGAACATCATTAGAGTCTTGCATTTAAAGATTTACATTTAGGTCCTTAGTACATCACATTTCATTCATAGAAAAATTAGGCAAGGACCTATTTGAAGACCACAGGGACCTATTTGTAAGCCCTCAAGGATTGCTCTGTAATATTTCTTAACCACTTATGGGCTTCTATGTTATTTTTCTACCCCTTCGCAAGGGTTCTTCCCTGCAATTTCTCCAATAGAACCCGGCGCCACCTGCAGTTGCGTGAACACTATAGCACCACATGAACTCAAGAGATCCTAGCCGTTGATCCTCTACACCCTATCTGATCTATGGCTTACCTTGATTAGAAGCTTCGTGTGACTTCATGTGTGCGATCACCACCTTACCCAGATCCCATCCAATGGCTGCTTTTTGATTTGAAATCACGCACGCCCCTTTCCTCAAATCCCTCCGCCCACACCCTTGGAGCCTAATCGCACCGCATGGTGAGGAGTTTCACTCTGATCCTCTACTTAAGCACCTCCGCAGCCTCGCACGTGAGAGATCGCTCCCTTCCCACCTGAGTGATCCCTTCATCTATCCCTCCAGCAGCTCCCCCTTTTCTTCAGTGGTTAGTGACAGAGGCCACTTTCCTCCCCAATTTTATCACCTTTAGCCGTTGGCTACTGGTCCATGTGAGTCACCTTCATCCGCTGGAGGTCTTCTCCCATTTCGTCCTCCTTAGCCTCCGGCTTTGGATCCAAGAGAGTCCCCTTCCTCTGATAGTTAGGCTTTTATTGCTTTCTTAGATTAGGTTTACTGCTTTCTAGATTAATTACAGTGATAATTAGAGTAGTTTAGCTGTAGAATTTAGATGTAGAGTAGCCCTGATCTGATGCATGACTGTAGTGTAGCTTAGGAGTAGGTTTAGTATAGAAATTCATATTTTCACCTCCTCTGATCACTTCAGATCAGAAGAGACGAATTCCCCCATTCATTAATCATTGTTTTCTCCCCTTACACATTTCCATTTCACTTCTAATTTCCTCATATATTAATCTGCAACCCACCCATCCATTTGGAGTCAAATCCCCATCCCATTGCTTTCAAGATTTGCGATGAGGATTTGCACTCAAATCCACTTAGGGGTCTCCCACTCATTTTATTTTGTTCACAAAGACCCCTGATCTGATTTGAAATGGAATTGGTTGGCTTGATCGATTTTTCATTTGGATTTTAAAGCAAGATCATGAGATTTTGAATCATTTGGGTTTTCAAGGATTTGTGATCAAGTGAATCAATTTATTCTTAGGTGATTTACCTCATGGTCATGAATCTGAGACAATGCTAATGTTCAATTCTCCTCAGGTGAGCCATGATCAGATTTATTCTTGAGTGAGAATTCTATGGTTTTGAATGTATGGTAGAGCCAAGGAGAATCAACCTTGTTGATTAGAGGCTCTACCAAGGATTTTTATATATGGATTTGTTTCTGAGAATTTGATTTTTACCTAAGGAATTCTTAATATCCCTTAAGGTTTTCAACACATTAGGATTCAGCCGAAGTTAATGGATTGATTCCAACACTTCCTACATGTCGTCTATAGCATTATGAAAGTGTTAGATCAGTGGTTTTTCTTTTGATTTGAAATGAGAATGTTGACAAGGGATTTTCATTCAGAGTTTAACATCTGAGAAAGATTTTTATATGATTTTCAGGCCTTGTCAGAATTGTTAGGGATTTTCTATGTGTTTTGAATCCCAGCCAATTATAGTAAATTGCTGCATGATGCAACTACATTCCAACTAAAATCCAGCAAGGTATTCCCTAATTTAAACATTTTGTATCCCTGATCAAACTTTCTCAAGTCTGATCTGAGATCTAAATGACTGAATCAGGAAATAAGTTGCTGAATTGGAGGTTTGGACCTACTGCAGATGATCTCCTTGATTTCTGGATTTACTGCAGTAAGAACTTGAGCTATTTTAGGACGTTTGGGCTTTGCCTTGGACGTCTGGAGCATTACTGCAACTGATGTTGCAGTTGCTGCTGTTGCAATTGCTGTTGATGCAGTTGATTATTTCAGTTGGACGATTTGATCTGAAATTTAGGGCAGTAGGCTAGATTTTGAAGGAGATTAATGGCTGGCCTATTTTATTATGATGTATACTCCCTTGTACAAGCTTTCATGTATTGTAAATGACCTTAAACTTCATTTAGATTGCTTGTAATTTCAATGAATCTCTTATGTCATCCAAAATGAGTTCCTAACTTCACATATTTAGAAATTTAATGAAATTAAGTGGAAAATCATGTTTAATCATTTGAACACTTTATATCAAGTTTGCTGAATGTTTCTGACTATATAAATCTTTTGTTCAACACTTATAGTTCATTTCTAGGCCTTAACTTCATATTAAAAACCCTTTTTAGGATTAGAATATGCCTCACTTGCACATAAATAAAAATACCATAAAAAAATAAAATAAAATAAAATAAACTTGTCTTGGTGAATATTATGTATATTTTTAAGTACATACCAAGTTTCATGGTATTCTGAACCCCCGACTTGGTAGAACATACCAGCCGACGGTTCAATATACCTTGGAATTTAATAAAAGAACTCAACTATAAAAACACCAAAACTATCTCCATTCTTCTCATCTCTCTCTTTCTTTCTCATCTCCTATCTCGATAAAACATATAAAACCCATAAAAAGTCGAAAAACTCTAAAAATACACAAAAATACCTTGTATACTATGTATATACATGTAAATATAAGGTATATATTAAGCTATCTAGGTAAATATTGTAAAATAAATATATATTAGGTATAAGCAACTTATGTACATACTATATAATGTAACTTAAATATTTAAGATAGCTTAAATTATATATAACTTATTTATATAATTATTTATTAATTATACTAACTTATATGTACTATACTCTAAGTAAATTAATAAAACCCTGTAAATAAACATATTTACTAGTAATAATGTACATACACGTATATGTATGCATAATGTACCCTAATACACCTGTAACTTAATTAAATTATATATATTAAATAATTAATTTATTAAGTTACTGGCTAAGTTATTAGATTAAATTAAAATAAATTAGTAATTTAAGTTATAACCAAACTAACTTATACTATAAGTTTTTGTTAATGTATTTTAAGTAAATTAAGCTAATTTAATTATATTTGTAATGTATTATAATATTTAAACCTAATTTATATATAAGACAGCCTGAAATAAGCTATTTAAATGTAAATAAATCAAAATAAATGTTATAAAATACAATAAAAATCTGTATTAAATACTTAATATGTATATTAATACTGTACAGGGTCAATTAGAACATCCATTAACTAATTTATACGTAATTAAGAAATAAAACCTAATAAACAGTATAAATAAACTGTAAACTTTGACTAATTTATTTATATAGTAAACGCAATTAATTTTAAAAATAAATTGTACAATTATGTAGTCATATGTAAATACTTTAATGTTCCATAATTTATTTTTAATTTATAATAAATTATGGCCCTCAAATCGAGGGCCAAAAACGTCAAATTAGAACAACTGTGTTGGATTTCAGCGTTATAGAGTGGCGCACATAGTGCCACATCGTGAAGTGGCGAGCGCTTGGAACACTTTAAATTGTTTTTGTGATATGCATTACCCAGTTGACAAGCATGGAGCGCAAAGAAAACCCTTACCTATTCGAGCATATTCTGAGCATATTTGAGCATTAATCTGTGATGTGATATTGGTGTATGGTGTGGGCCAGAGGCCTGACACTGTGCGTGGGCCTGTGTGAACCCAGTATTGAGCATAAATCGAAATTAAGAGGCCAATTAACTAATCAAGGTGGCCATAGTAGAGGTCTTGATCCCACCCATAAGGGTGCTGTGTATCCCTCGAAAAGGCCACCCACCAACCTAAAACCTAATTTTTGTACTAAGTGAAGGCCAATGAGGGGTTAGGAAAAAGAAAGAACGAGAAGAGAAAATGGCTAAGTGTTAGTGTGTGTTAACTGTGAGAGAGCCTAAGTAAGATAAAGAAGAAGAAGAGGCAAGGAAAAAGACTAAGTGTGAGAGTGTGTTAACCCTCAGAGAGACTTAAGGATGCAAAGAGTGAACTGAAATGCGGCTAATTGTTGAGAACAAAGAAGAGAGAAGAAATCCTAAATGACTAAGTGTTAGAGAACAGACAAAGTTGAAGAAGTAAGACTGTAGATATGTGCATATATGCAAATATGTATATGTAGTGTATATATGTATGTATATATAAGTATACTATAAGTGATGAGTATCTATATAATAAGTATACGTAGTATAACATATGTTTGAGCTATATATGTATATAAATAACAGTATAGCTTTAGTAACAGACTAATCTATCATTATAGATAGAATAACTGTACTATAAACCCTAGTTTTTACCTAAGCTTATGTACATACTTTTCCTAAGGTTTAGCGACGTTTATATATGTCGCTATACGTACTATATATGTTACTATATATGTTAGTATATTAAGTTAAGTTAGTATAGTATATATTATTACTTACTATTGTATATATATATAAGTATTGTTATTATAAGTTATAAGTATATAGTATTTATTATTCAATTATAGTGTTTGATGCTTATTTGTAAATATTTGTTTGCAAGCATTTCAATACATTTTTTTTGTACATAAATTTGTTTCATTCTTTCAATTATTAATTCATTCATCATATTTGTACATAAAACCAATCCTTTTGGAATTAAAGAATAATATTGGACTTAGAGAGTGATGTATATCAATAACTACCTCCCAATGAATGACTTGGAATAAACCAATAAAAATTATGTAATTAAATAAAATGGACGCGATAATGGTTTGTATTTGTAACATATACTACAACAAAGATGATTTTTTTTATACGAACCGCGGTCACGCATCATGAACCAAGGTTACTTAGACTTCTGAGCTAAAGCAAACCAGCGAATCCTATACTGGTGACTCAGGTAAAAGAATACGTCCTAAGTTAGGAGAGATCATGGTCTATCTTGTCAAAGCTTAAAGTGTATTAAGCCAAAGCCTAAGCAAATCAAGCTACAGTGGCCCAGAAAGTCTAACCAGCAAAGGTTGAATGTCTATAAACACTTAATCTATTTTTGTTTTCAGCTATAAGATCATAATTAAACACTTAAATTCTTTTCAATATTTTTATTCTCCTCAGAATTTTTTTCAATCTTTTGGAGCTCTATAATAAAGTTCAGGTCCCTTATTGTATTTTTAGAATTTTTGTTTTTGACACTTTTTTGTACTTTTGACTTTATAATTTTTTCAAATTTTTCAAAATTTTCAATTTTCTTGGTATTTTTTATAATACTATACTATATACACTATATGTGTGTCTACAATTGCATTTCAGTAAATGATTCACCATTTACACCCCCATGCTTAAATGATGCAATATCTTCATTGTATGAATAGGGTGGATGCAAATGCATGCTCTGCTTTTCACTATCTTAGACTAGGTGATGGAAGGATGTCGGAATGAGGAGATAAAAATCTTTGTATGGACGATTTCAAGTCTGATACAAGATCAAAGTGGAAAGTCGAGCTAAGAAGTGAAATGCATGACATATGTGACAATGAATGAATGCTGAAAATGCATAGGTAGACACCTAATGAAAGAAATGGAAAAGAAGGTGAAAAATAGCTATATACAAAGGATAGGTTTCTAAGTTTAACCCCTTCAGCTAAGCGTAAACCCAAATAAAGATGTATCAGTAAAAATAGGTTCAAGAAGTTGGAGCGAAATTGTAGAATTAACAAATCTAAGATCACGTGGCTCAATGAAGGGTTTCAGTCTTTGTCCATTAACAGTGAAAGGTTCAGATTTGTCAATCTCAGTGACCTCAACAACTCCATTCTCAAAGATTCTTAAGATTTTGAAAGGTCCAGTCCACTTGGATCTGAGTTTCCCTAGGAAGAGTTTTAGTCTTTAGTCAAATAGAAGGACTTTTTGACCAGGGTGAAAGGCTTTCCTACGGATGTGACGGTCATGGACGACCTTTAACTTATCCTTATAAATCCTCGAGCTTTCATAAGATTCATTTCTTAATTCATCTAGCTTGAAAATTTGTAGTCTTCTATGAACACCGGCCTTCTGTAGGTCCAGGTTACCCTTTCTGATGGCCCAATAGGCTTTGTGCTCAAGTTCTACAGGAAGATAACAACGTTTCCCATACACAAGTCTAAAAGGAGACATGCCTAATGGGGTTTTATGAGCTATCCTATATGCCCACAACGGATCAGAAAGGCTGGAATACCAATCCTTTCTATCAGGTTGAATGGTAGTCTATAAAATCTTCTTGATCTCCCAATTGGATAATTCTGTCAGATCATTGGTTTAAGGGTGGTATGGTGTAGCAATCTTATGTGATACCCCATACTTTTGGAGTAGGGACTGGAAATGTGTGTTCCTAAAATGTGACCCTCCATCGCTAATGATGGCTTTTGGTACTCCAAATCTAGAGAAGATATATTCTTGGACAAATTGTCACAACTCTATGATCGTTAGTCCTCGAGGGGATGGCTTCAATCCATTTAGAAACATAATCTACTACTAACAAGATGTACTCGAAGCCATGAGAATTTGGAAAAGGTCCCATGAAGTCAATGCCCCAGATATCAAAGACTTCGCATACGAAGATCAGATTCAAGGGCATCATGTCTCGGTGGCCAATACTGCCGAGAGACTGATAGCATAAACATGCCCTACTATATTCTCATGCGTCTTTGAAAAGTGTGGGCCAGTAGAATCCACTTTGTAAGACTTTGGTGGTAGTCTTTTTGCAAGAGAAATGACCGCCACAAGCCTGGTCAAGGTAGAACGATAGTAAATTTTCTATCTCTTTATCAAGTACACACTTCCTAATTATCTGGTCAGAGCAAGATTTGAAAAGCCATGGTTCTTCCTAGTAAAAGTGTTTGTCTTCAGATCTCAGTCTGTCTTTTGATGTCGATTCCAATCAGAGGGGAATGCTCCAGAAGCCAAGTAGTTGGCAATGTCAGCATACCAGGGAAGATCAGAATGAATGACTAGCAATTGCTCATTAGGGAAGTTGTCATTGATGGGAACTCAAGGAGATATCACTTTAGAAGGAAGGCAGGATAAGTGGTCAGCTACCACATTCTGCTTCCTAGCCTTGTTAGCAAGATTTCGCGTCCTAAATCAAACTCCTGCAATAGCAGGATCCATCTAATCAGGCAAGATTTCACATCCTTCTTGGCGAGAAAATGTCAAACGGCAATGTGGTTAGTGTAGACTATAATATGGGAACCTAAAAGATAAGGTCTGAATTTTTCCAATGCAAATACTACTATTAGCAATTCCTTTTCAATGACGGTGTAATTCATCTGAGCTTCATATAAGGTCTTGCTAGCATAATAGATGATTGTAGGTTTCCCATCTAATTTCTGCCCAAGGACAACCCCTACTGCATAATCAGAGGCATCACACATGATCTAAAAAGGGTGAGACCAATCCGGGGGTTGTAGTATTGGTGCCTTGGTAACCAGATCATGAAGTGTCATATAGGCAAGAACACATTTTCAAAGATCTAGAAGTCTACATCCTTAGAGAGGAGATTGGTGAGAGGTCGGGCAATTTTCGAGAAATCCGCTATAAAGCGGCGATAGAAACCAACATGAACGAGAAAAGATCTAATCCGTTTAACCGACGAAGGTAAAGGCAGGTCAGAAATCAATTTTACCTTCGCAAGGTCAACCTCTATTCCTCTCTCAGAAATGTGGTGACCTAGAACTAGTCCTTCTGGTACCATGAAATGTGATTTCTCCTAAGAAAGTACCAGATTCACATTGATGCATCTTTGCAGGATCTTAGTCAGGTGATCTAAGCATGCATCAAATGTGCTCCTGAAGATCGAGAAATCATCCATGAAGACTTCTAAGCAATCACCTACTAAATCGGTGAAGATTGCAAACATACACCGCTGAAATGTAGCAGGTGCATTGCATAATCCAAATGGCATCCTACGGAATGCAAAGGTCCTTAAGGGCAGGTGAAAGTCATTTTCTTCTGGTCATCGGGGTGAATTGCCACCTGATTGTAACCTGAGTAGCCATCCAAAAAGGAGTTAAATCGATTCCCAGCCAATCTTTCCAGTATCTGATCAAGGAAGGGTAGTGGAAAATGACATTTCTTCGTGGCTTGGTTGAGTTTGCAATAGTCAATACATACTGGCCACGAACTAGCAATCGTGTAGGGATGACTTCTCTAGAGTCAATGGTTATGACGGTAAGTTCAACCTTCTTAGGCACAACTTGAACAGGACTTACCCATTAACTATCTAATATGGGGAGAATAATTCCATTGTCCAACCACTTGATCATCTTATTTTTAACCACCTCTTGAAGTGTAGGGTTCAATCTACGCTGTGGCTATCTAGTGGGTCTAGATCCTTCTTCAGTAAAAATCCTATGTGTGCAGTAAGGACTAATGTCAGCAAAGTCAGAAAGGCTCCATCCTATATCTTGTCTATGTGCTCTCAAGACAAATAAGAGTCGTGATTCTTGATCAGATGAGAGAGAGTTGATAATCACAGGATAAGTCTGATCTAGTCCTAAGAAGACATATTTTAAAGAGTCTAGAAGAGGTTTGAGTTCAACAAGTACAGGATCAGTTGAAGGAACAGGTGTGGAGATCTTAAAAGATCCTAGAGACACTAAGGGAATAGAAGGTAAGTTCTCAGTTTCTACGGTTGGTGTCTCAAGAAGAGTCAAGTCAAAGTCCAAAGGGTGTTGAGGTTCTAAGCTAAGTGAATCAATCAATGTATCCTCAACCAACTTATCCAAAGAATCCAAGGAACAGATTTCCACAATTAAACTACAGGATGGTCCCCTTTGGGCCAGAAATATATCAATTTTCATTCTCTGATCTCCAAATTTCAATTCTATAAGGCCCTCCTCACAATTGATGTTTGCTTTGGCCGTAGCCAAGAAAGGCCTTCCTAGTATGATAGGTGTGTTCTGGATATCCTCATGTACTTCCATGTCAACGACTATAAAGTCTATAGGAAAATAAAAGTCCTTGATCCACACTATAACATCTTCCAACACTCCCTGAGGTGTCTTAACTGATCTGTCAGCTAATTGCAGGGACACCTCAGTCGACTTCAAATTGCCAACCTCAAAATGTGTTAGTAGGGAGGTTGGTATAAGATTGATGGAAGCACCTAGATAAAGCAGCACTCTATTAAATGTAGTGTTTCCTATCATGCAGGATAGAAAAGGGGTGCTGTTGAACAGGCTATTCAAGAGATTAAAGTGCATCTCGTTGTAATAAAGTCTCCTAAATAGCTCTTTCAACAAACACAATTTATAACTCAAATATGTGGAAGTGAAGTCCGAAGTTGAACACAGGGAGTAGGTAGGAATTCACACACTAATCTTGAGTCCGAAGTTGAACACAGGGAGTAGGTAGGAATTCACACACTAATCTTGATTAATATATAAATGAGCACAAGGAATCAAGCCAAGAATGATTATCAATGAATAATATCTACTCAAAATTGATCTTCAATGAAGAATATGAGTATATCAAGAGTTTAATGAAATAAAAAGATGTCTAAGGTAAAATAATGGTGATTTAAATCATCAATTATTAGCTTAATGCATATATATATGAATTACTCAATAGTCTAAATAAATGAACAGTATCAACCACTTAAACAATTATCCACATACGCAAATAAATCAACAGTATCGAGCCTCAAAGCCTTATCAGATGACGACTTTCAATTTCAAACAACTTAAACATTCTGTGCTACAGTACTCTTCTTCTTGTTCTACCTTCCCTTTAGCTTCTTCTTCTTTCTCCTTTTTCTTCTCTAGCACGGTCTTCTTCTTTCCTTTCTCTCTCTTCCTTAGCCTTTCTCTTCTTTCCTTCTTTCTCCTTTTCTTCACGCACAAGGGGTACGCACCCTTCCTCAGCAACTAAGTCTCACTCAATACCTTCAAGAGCAAAACCCTCCCCTTCCCCACTCTCTCCCTTCTCTTTCCTTCCTTCTCTTCTCTCTGATCCAGGTTTAACGGGTAATTAGGTATGCAGTAACCTGGGTCCAAGGCAGCAAGCGTGGGTCACAGCCAAGGAGTGAGATGGGCTTAGGCAGGTTGGGTCAAGTGCAGGTGTGTTGCACCTCACCCCAATGTGCTTGAGGCGAGAAGCCCAAGTGACAAATACAATTTATGCGCCTTCAGAGCCTCCAAATCCCATGATGTGGGACTAATCCCACGGGCCTCTCTTCACGCAAACAGCAATAGCAGCAGGTGGCGCTAATTGTTGTGTCTGGGGAGTAGTCAAAACTCGCAAGTGACCACCTGGGAGTGGTCCTTAGGTGACTCTGCGTCACCTAGAGCATTCATAGCCTGGAACTCGAAGAACACGTTAGCGATAATGGCACAGTGGCAGAGTGATGGCGAACCCTGAGAATCACAAATACAACCTTACGGCCACATTAGAATAGCTCATAAGCATCGTCGGACCATGGCAAGTGCAATGGAGGTGGTGTCGTGGTGTGAGAGTGCGTGTGGAGGGTGATCGGTGACTGAGAAGGAAGCGTGATGGTGCGGTGTTCGATGGGTCGTGTAAGTGGGTGGAATGGCGAATAAGAAGAGGGGTTTTGATCATGATGATGTGGCAAAGCTTGAGGGAGTGTTCACGAGGTGTTTGGAGTTGTGTAGCGAGAAGAGGTCCACGCCGGAGTGGTGGCCGGAGTGGAGAATGAAGGTGGCGTGTGTTTGGTCGAGGGATTCTTTTTACGTTTTCGGATAGGAAAATTAACCCAAGGAACTAAAACCAAACTAACTAGTCTAATGGGATGAAGGGGTAAAGATTGGTACCAGCTTTGGCAGGCCGGCTCCGTGGAAGGTGAAGATCTCCGAAGGGGGACGACAGCGAGGAATGGGGAGGATGACCTCTCTTTGATTGGCGAGGTGCGAACGAATGTGAGGAAGTGGTTGGACGGGCCAATTTGTTCGTTGGCCATCCGTAGGAAGATGGGGAAGGAGCACCACCAGAGCTTGGTTGGAGAGGGGCCAGAGGTAGGGAAGAAGAAGAGATTTTGGCCCCAAACCTAGCTAAGGAACTTGGCCATGCATCAAGGATATATTTATAGGGATCAAGGAGGCCTTCCAAGCTTGGAAGCTTGTGTCTTACGCACAAGTAGGAGACTCGAACCTTCAAAAGGTTCGCACGAGCTTTGGAGTAGGATTCAGAGCCCCGTACATGGCTCAAATGGAAGGAGATTATCTCAGGAGTTCTTCCAAATTTGGAAGGGTTTTGTCAATCAATCAGGGAAAAGTCTCCAATCAAAGGTCGTCGGTGAAGTAGGTTTAGGAGTTGAAGGCGGTGGGGAACTGTTGGTGAAGAAGACAACAAAGTTGGGGGGCTATTTGCAAAGAATTCAAAAGTTTGGGGCATGTATGTGAGAGAAAAGACTCAAACTGAACCAAAATGCAAACTAGGTCAAGATGATCTCTGATTGGGCCCAATTTTTGATACAAATCTAATTTAGACCCAAGGAATCTGCTGGTGAAGTCAACTTTAGGTTTTGACTAAGTTTGCCTAGGTAAATTATGCAAAAACAAAATTAGGGCAATTATCTGTCTAAAACTATTTTAGGTCAAATTGGGTTCCAATGGTCAAAGCAAGTGTATCAAACCTTAGAGAATATTTTCCTATGATTTGTAGAAGGTTTAGGTGAATTTTATCTTGACCAGAACCTTAGTGAATTAAGCAAGTCTATTTTTAAGGTTTCAGATGTCATTTAATTCTCGAAATGCGTGAGAACCCGTTTCTGTCTGCATGAACCCACTTATTTGACACTTAGGACCATTTGACCATTAATTAACCCCTGAGAAATCGGAACGAATGCGTGCCTCAGACGTCTTTTAAGATGTCTGGGAGGTGGTCTAGACGTCTGACTAGACGTCTGGGATCTCTTCCAGATGTCTGGAAATCCGTTAATTTCAACATGTGCGAGTCGTCTGCGCGCCTGAGCGCGCAGACCGGATATTCGCTTATTCCCTCTTTCCCTGCGGCTGTAGACGCCTGCCGCGTCCTCTCTCTCTCCTCCTCGCGCGGCCTTAAAAGGCCACGCGCTCCCCTCCCGTCGTCTCCACCGTCTCCTCCCTCTTCTCCTTCAGCCAGTGAGCGTGAGTGCGAGCGTGAGAGCGGCAGCGGCGGCCGCAGTGAGCGCGGAGCAGGTGCTGCGTGCGAGAGCGGAGCTCTGCCGCGAGGGCGAGCTCGCCGGGGCTGCTAGGGCCGGCCGGCGGAGGGCGCAGGGGGCGCGGAGCGACGCGGAGGGGGGGGACTGCTGTGGTTTGAGCAGCAGGCGCGCGAGGGTGCGACGCGGGTGGCGTCGCGAGCGGAAGCCGGGTGGTGCCCTGTTCTGGAAAAATTTCCAGAATCGGACGTCTGGGTTGATAGACAGACGGCGAGGGCGACGTCTGGTAGATCTTCCAGTCGTCTGAAAGGTGAGTTTTTCGTCTTCTTCTTCCTTCCTATCGACTGACCGTACTGAGGGAGGGAGATGGGTGTGCGCAGGCTCGGTGATTCGCCATCCAATGCGAATCAGACGTCTGGCTGTTGTACCAGACGGCGGGAGTGACCTCCAGACGTCCGGGGTGACCATCAGACGTCTGGGAAACCACGCTGAACAGGTAATTCTCTGATCCACTTTTTAAGACGTCCGGAAGAAGTTCCATACGTCTGATTTTGTACAGTGTCGTCGTTTTTGACCCGTTTAGGACCCGTTCGGGTTCCGTTTTCCGCGATTCGAGTTGCGTTCTTTTCAGAATTAATTCCTCTACCCGTCTACAGTAGCTATACACTGTTTTGAGACACTCCTTGTGTTTGATCCTTGTGATAGACCTCCTTCAGTTGCAGTCTTGGGAGTCGCGGAGGCACGTGGGATTCCCGATCACGCCCCCATTACTCCCGTTGTACCTGTAGAGTGGCTTTAAGTTATTAATAAAATATATTAAAGTATGGAACCATAACTAGAACCTAGGACGTTGCATGAATCCTAGGAATGAGAAATATATGATAGCTCCTAGGTGTTGCATGAATCCTAGGGCTGGAAAACTAGATTGTATGATAGATCCTAGGATATGGCATGAATCCTAGGATGGGAAAAACTAGTGGAATGTATAATACTGCAGTCTTGGAAAATGGAAAGAGATATAAAGCTGCCTGTTGTGAATAAATAACGTGGTTGAGAACATGGATTGTAAGAATGTGAAACTGGAAAGTGAAACCTGGATGTTTGAGTAAAAAGGATGGAACCCTACGGGGAAGTAGGAGTAGAACTCCTGGAAAGTGAATGGAATAGTATTGGGGAAGTGAGCTGGCCCTTGAGTACGGAGTACCAAGGAGAGCGACTGTCCCCCTGTTTAGTGCAGAGCTGAGCCAGCCGCCCCAGGGACCCAGGGTTAGGACTGGCCACTCTGTACCGACTTATTGGCCCTCGCGTACGTAGTACCGAGGAGAGCTACTAGTGTAGGGAGGTACTAGCTACCCCACGGGCCTCGGGGTTCTGCTAGCCTCCCACACCGACTTGTTAGGCCCGCTGGGGCAAACCAGGGTAGTCAGGCGAGGGTGCACGGACTGTGGAGGGGCAAGGCCCCGGTTTGGTTACTGTGGAGGGGTTGGACCCCTGTTACTGAGAGGGCTCTGCCCTGGACTGGTTCCGTACTGTGCTTTGGGCACACCCGTTAACGGAAACGACTGACCGCGTGCCAGTACGGGTTAGCTACCTGTGTGTTTATCGCGCGTGCCGTAGTCACCGTTACGTCTGTCCGTGACCTTGGGGTGGTTGACTGAGGGTAGGATCACCACGGGGGACTCTCCCGGCCAGGAGAGCACCACGTGCTACTTCTACTTTTTGGAAAAGACTGCAATCAAGATCGTTTCCACGAGGAACATTCGAGATCAAGAAAAAGATCTGGGGAATAAATGAAATAGTGAGACAATTGAAAGATGTGAATAAAGAAAGTAATAGAACATAACAGCTACTGTACACTCTACTGTTGTCTTTAGTTTTAGTTGCCACTCTACTCAGCGTTTTGCTGACGTGTTACACTCGTTACCTTTTTCAGGACCAGGTGTTGAGCAGCCAGGGTAAGCGGCTGCAGAGGACGCTGGGCCGAGTAGGGTCCAGTAGAGTTACCACTGTCTTTTGTACCTCTTTGTTTCTGTTATAGTGAGTAGTTCTTGTTTCCGCTGTACTTTTCTTTACCTACAGTTCATGTTATATGTTAAATGTTGTTCTACTGTTGTGGTGGTATATACTGTAGTAGTTTCTTTCCTTACTGCTATACTTTCTTACTGTTAGTTATATTCATGCTGAATGTGGTTTATTTTACTGCTCTTTTGGTTACTTCCTTGTTGGACGACTAGGTCTTGGGATTAGTCGAGTCGGTCCGGTTCTCGTCTCATAGGGACTCGGGAACCGAGTCGTTACAGAAATCTAGTGGTTGTTATGCAATTAGGATATTCTGTTAAAACTACAGTTTTACCCCTATTTTCATGTTTATTTCTCATAATGGATATGCAGTGAATTACAGTCTTCTAGCGGTTATGTAAAAGCATTTATCTGTTGATTATGACTAATTAAAGGTAGATATGGTAGATGATGACGTTATCATCATACCCCCAGGCCTAACTTTTGCTAGACCCTTAGCAAAATCTCATGAAATGAACTCAGATTCTAGACCATGCTTTGATGTTCAAAGTCCTGATTCTTTCTTCTTTTTAGAAATCAGGTTAGAATGCTAATAATAGGCCTAGATGTAGTCAAGTACCAACCAAGATCTAGACCTGACCAGGTTTAGCCTCAGTCTGCCGCAAAGGTTTCTAAGGCCCACAGAAACTATCCTAAGGTTTGTTGGACCTCACGGTTAAAGCACCCGTACTTGTAACATGGTTAGTCCTGGTTCAGTTTGCAGTGCATTTTTGTAAGAGAGAGGGATAGAAGAATTTTTTCATTTTTGAAGAGCTTTCACTCACTTTTTCTTTTCTTTATTTCTAACTTCAAATTGGCTCAAAAACACGGTCTATATTGGATTCCTTTCTCCCACTATCAATCCCCGCAAGATCCCTGGCAATAGATGCTTCGAGATAGCATCGCCCATGGCAACCCCAGAACCTTGGCTTTCGACACTTCGAGATAGTGCCACCCATGGCATTTTGTAGCTAAATTCAAGCCCTGGCAATCGACATTTTGGGATAATCCCGCCCATGGCACCTAAACCAGCACAAGGTGCTTACATGCCCCCAGTAGGATATTTAGATACCCTAGGAGACAAGCACCAAGGAGTCGGTATGTTATTGTGCATCTTCGAGGAAATTTCCTGCCCCTCCGCACTGAGAACTCGTCCAAAACAACTTGTGTTGATAAGTCACTCCTAATCTAGGTAGTTTTTTTAGAGCAGAATAAACGCTTTTGCGTGATTTTGATTATTAAGCGCACTGAACCAGACTGTGTGTGGATTAGGGTGCTTAGGTTACCGAGTCCCGCAAACCAGAGGTCAGTTAACGAGAACAAATAATCCCTAAGCCTTAGACCTAATACATAAGCTTCGCATTTACCTCAACCTCTTGAGGACTATCTAAATCTTAACGGATAGGTGAATGTTTAAGCCCTAAAACAAGCCCAAGAGGCTTAAGATTAGCACTCATACTAATCTCTTTGTCTCTTTGTTATTCTAGGACTTAATTTTTTTCTTTTGATTTGGTTTAGAACTTAAGTAGATTCCATAATCATTTACTAATGACTTACTTTTTATTTAAAATTGTAGCCCCTTTTTGACATTTAAATCACCTCCTCTTGTCCTCCTTAAGAATGATATGCAAAATTTCCTCCCTTTCTCCATGTTTTGTTCTTTTCATTTTATTTATTTTTTGGTTTTCTGAATGAGTAATTTTTTTATGAGAACCTTTCAGAAACTTGAATTTTATGTGTTTGCGCTTTAACACCCCCCCATGCCTAAGTTTTCCAATGTCCTCATTATAAACCGAAGGGTATGAAATTAGCTTGGTTCATGGGTTAGAATAGGGCGAAACGGGTGGGTGAACGGGTCAGGATGACTATTACGGACGATTTCAAGCTCTAGTACGTGTACCAAAGGTGGAGTCAGCTGTTCTAACTCTAAACTCAGAGTGCAATAGATGTGAAGCTCAAAAAAGATAATCAAAAGGGTATCAGGTTTTTGGAATGACGAGTTGCCTCCCGTTAAGTGCTAAATTCAATGCCTTCAGTCGAGCAAAAAGTGGTCATAGAGAAGGAGTGGTCAAATCAAATGAATTTCATAGAACAAGCACCTTGATCAATCTCCTGGTTGGTTCAACCAGGTGCTTGTTTAGATCAACAGGCTAATGATGCAGCCCAAACCCAATCAATCTGATGGGTTTGGAGCCCACCAGATGCTTTGAAGCTCAGAAGGATGTGGCAATGCGAAACATGGGTTTGGCTAAATCAGATCAGTCTGGTTAGAGTACAGATCCTCAAATGAAAAAGAGCCTGTGGAGGATGTAGGAACCCTACAAGAGTGATCAGAGAAGGATGGGACGTGATTTGTAGTCTGATCGATATCTGAATCCCAATCAAAAGATGGAGAATCATATGCGACTGGATCATCGAGAGGCGAGTCAGAGTAGAAGTTGATTCCAATTGAAAAAGACCCGTGTTGTTTGAGCCTTTTAAGATGTCTGGACTGTGGGTCAGATGTCTGGTTAGATGTTTGGACACCTTCCCAGACGTCTGGAAATCAAAATTTTTGAGTACGAGCTCGCATCTGCGCACATGCTGCGCGCAGACAATACCCCTTGTTTTTCCTCCTTCTCTCTCTCCCTACCTCCAGCAAAACCCTAACCCACTAATCTATAAAACCCCCTCCTCCTCTCGTGTTTCTCCTCACTTCTCAGCCACCAGCCCTTTCCCCTCTTCTTCCCCACTCCAGCAAGAGATGCAACGCGAGCGAGAGAGCACGCAGGCGACGTCGAGGAGGAGCGACGTGAGGAGAGGAGGAGGAGAGCAAGCTCGTGAGCTCGCGTAGGAGCTCACCGGTGAGCGCACAGCTGGAGCGGTGCCTGCGCGAGGAGGAGTGCGTTAGGGAGGTCCTCCCCAACACTGCTGCAGCCGGAGCAACAGGCGAGGAGAAGTGCGGCGTAGCCACATGCAGCGCGAAAGAGCGGAAGCAGGTTCTGGGTTTTTCCCAAAATCAGGCGTCTGAAGTGACGTCTAGACGACGGTTCAGACATCTGGAGGCGGTTCCAGACGTCTGAGGAGAGGGCTTTACGAAGGTACATCCTCTTTGCAGGTACGGCCATGCAGGCCGCTCCGCCAACACCCTGTTGCATGCCCTTTTGAGAAGATTGCGTGGGTTCATGCAGGATTCGCTTCGGGAAGGCGCGGGACATGCCCTCCCATGCATTTCAAACATCTGGGTGATGTACCAGATGACGGGAAGCGCTTTCAGACATCCGGAGAGGTGGTCGGACATCTGGAACTGGGTCCAAACGGTCCAAAAGAGTTCTTGGACATCTAAGGATTGGCACATGGCTTGAGGTATGACACTGGACGCTTTTAAGATGTTTGGAAGTTGTTCCAGACGTCTGATTTGAGTCAAGAATGCTATTTCTGACCCGTTTAGGGTCCGTTTGAGGCTCATTTTCCACAAATAAGATATCAATGTGTTCCTTGTGAGTTCCTCTACTTGTCAGAAGGTTATCCATACTGTTCTGATAGTTCCCTTGTGATTGATCCTTATTATAGTACTTTGTTCAGTTGCAGGTTCGGAGCTTGCTGAGGCATGTGAGCCTACCATTCAAGCCCCCAATACTCTTGGGTTTACTGGTAGAGTGGCTTCCCCTAATTTAAATACAAACTTAAATGCATGTATGGAATGAATGATTAGAACCTAGGGTACGGCATGAATCCTAGGACTAGAAATATTGGAATGTCTGTATTGAATGAATGGATTGCAGTCTCGAATGAGTAGATAGAATGATAATAATTGCCTATAAATGAATAACAGCTGCCTGCGAAATATGTAGTGCTTGTGCTAGTTAACTGTGGTATGTAACTTTCCTATTGTACACGTGAAATGACATAATATGAGCTGCATGTATATAATTTGGGAATGGTAATGTGAATGATGGAAATACGAGCTACCTGTGTATAACCTGAGTATGGAAATGTGAACGATAGAATTATAAGTTGCATGTGTATAACCTCAGAATGGAAATAGAAATGATGAAACCTGGTATGGAATGGCATGAGGAATCTGAGCATGAATCCTATAAGGAATTAGGAGTAGAGCGCCTGGAAATAAATGGAATGGATCTGGAAATGAGAGTAGGGAAGTGAGCTGGCCCTTGAGTACGGAGTACCAAGGAGAGCGACTGTCCCCCTGTTTAGCGTAGAGCGGAGCTAGCCGCCCTTGGGTTGGGACCCAGGTTTAGGATTGGCCACTCTATACTGACTTCTTGGTCCTCGCGTACACAGTACCGAGGAGAGCTACTAGTGTAGGGAGAGAGCTAGCCACCCCACGAGGCCCAGGGTTCAGCTAGCCGCCCTACACCGACTTGTTAGGCCCACTAGGCAAACTAGGGTAGTCAGGTGAGGGTGCGCAGACTATGGAGGGGCGAGACCCCTATTACTGAGAGGGCTAGGCCCTATGCTGGTTCCGTACTGTACTTTGTGTGCACCTGCTAACGAAAATGACTGACCGCATGCTAGTGCGGGGTAGCTACCAGTGCGCTTATCGCGTGTGCCGTAGTCACCGTTACATCTGTCCGTGACCTTGGGGTGGTTGACTGGGTGTAGGATCACCACGAGGGACTCTCCCGGCCAGGAGAGCACCACGTGTGCCTTCTACTCTTCGAAAAAGACTGCAATCAAGATCGTTCCCATGAGGAACATTCGAGATCAAGAAAGAGATCTGATAAATAAATAAATGGGTGAAAAGAAATAATATGTGAAATAATGTAATTGGAAAACAACAGCTACCTATCCACTTTTACTACTTTAGTTAGTTGGTTTCCACTCTACTCAGCGTTCATTGACTTCGTGTGCTCATAACCCTTTTCAAGTCCAGGTGTTAAGCAGCCAGAGCCTACGGCTGCAGAGGGTGTTGGACCCAGTAGAGCCCAATAGTTGTAGCTCTTTTGTTGTACTCGTTTGTAGTAGTGAGTAGACTCTTGTACCTCTACATTCTGTACTTTTATGTTACGTACTTTATGTTCCTGTACTTTGTTACTTTCTGTTGTTGTGCTGGTGATATGTACTGTAGCAGTTTTACTTCTTTACTACTGTACTTTTTACTATTAGTTGCTTAACATAGTGAATGTGGTTTAGTTCTTGCTTTTTGGTTACTTTCTCGTTGGACGACTGGGTCTTGGGATCAGTCAAGTCGATCCGATCTCATGTCTTGTAGGGATTCAGGAATCGGGTCATAACATTATAGGATCATGAAAATCTGAGTCAAGAAAAGATTCGAACTTTGGATTGCAGACACTCGGCACTCGTTTCTGATTCCTGAAGATCAAAAAGAAATGATTCCATCTCAATGGAACCTGATTTTGAATCAATGATCTCAGGATCGGGGACCTCAAAGTCAAAGTCAAAGAACGGGTCATGGATGTTGAGGTCGTCCATTGGTTCATAATTGTCAGGAAACAAAGGTTCTTCAAAATCAGAGTAAGATTCGAATTCATCACAGAATTTGCGAGAATAAGTTTCTAATCTGATTCTAGAATGGGACTTCCACCACAGAGAGAGTCAAGATGTGTGGAATCAGCAACCTAACTTGAATCTAACCTATTTTCAGATTCCGAGCTTAAAAAAGTGTCCCGATTAGGCATAGGCTCGGGTTCTTGGCTCTTAGGGTAGGCCCACTAAATTCCCAACTCATCCAACTCCTCGGTTTCTGTATCATAAATTGGTGGGACTTTCAAAAAATCAATTAGTGTCTCTGAGGAGGTTGGAGAGGTGTATTCATCAAATACGGGCCCAAAATTGTAATTCAAATTCAAGATTTGACTTTCATCATTTTGGGCCTTGTGATTATCCCAAGTAAACTCGAATCCAGATTCTAGGTCAATGGTAAGGATTGGATCACTAGAATCTAGGTTGGGATCTATAGGGATGTCAGAATCATTCTCAAGAATCACCTTAACAGGATAAGGCTCGGGATTTACATTCTCAAGAAGTTCTATTTTAAACTCATCATCACAAGTGTCGGAGAAATCTAAGCTCGATGAACCTGCTTCCTGGTTTCCTAGGGCTGGTTCGGAATTGTGAACACCTACAATTGGATCCTCCCAACCCATCTCAAGATCAGGAATGTCAATTGTTATGAAATTTGAATCTGAATTCATTTTGGTTGGGGGTCCACAACAACCTTGATTCTTGAACCCGGGATTTGGGAAATTATGTTGATCACTATAATCACTCCACAATGTCTTATTATCTGATGGGTATTTTTGTTCAATGGTTCTATATAACTCATTCAACAATTCTCCCCATTTTTCCATGAGATCTTGGTTTTTTTCCGAAAGTGAAGGATTTGACCAACATTACAAATACTCATTGCTATGTAATGTCATTAATTCATTGTATTCTGCTAAGAGATTATCCCAGGTTGAATCGTGTTTTATTTGTGTCCATGCTATGCTGAAACGGTTCAGAATGTGGTCTATTATTTTTATAAATTTATCCCAAATGTCCCTATCTAAGGCTTCATAATATTCTTCATGGTGTCTATAGGCAGCCTCAATCATCTTTTCTTTCATGCTCATTTGGGACTCAGGTTTCCTAAACAATCTTCCTAGAATGTCAGGCTGCATTTTCAAATTAGGTGGTGAAATCAAGATTTAGAATCAAACTCAGGTTCAGATTGAAGTTGATCAGATCTGAAAAGAGATTCCCAAGAAGATTTAATGAGGTCTCTTAGGTTAAAAACCTAATGACCTTCCTGTGTATATGCTCTATAGAAAAGATGAGGGACTGATATGAATATGACCCAATCAAGGCACCCAAAGATTTTTGGATGACTAAGGCAGTTTCGAGGCGGATGATACCTCTGAATCAGAAATCCGCACACCCGAGAAATACCTGGGCAACCAGGAAGGGAGAGCCCCGCAAAGACCCCTACATGGTAGAGCATCCCCATGGGTTACAGGGTTTCCCCCACCCGACCTTCCTTGTCACTGCGGTTCCAAGTAGACTGGAATCTACGTACTTAAGACCTTAAGTCTACCAATTTTATTTCTAATTTGTGCCTTGGATTTCACTTGATTAGAAGTTGATTTGACTTGTGACCTAATTTGGAGGTTGATTGGCCTACAATGTAGGTCAACTTCACCTGACCTGCCCTAAAGATGGCAAAATGAAATCTAGGTCAAGACCTAGGAATCACCCTGAATTAACTCTCAAGTTATTAAGTCCATAATTTTTAAGGTTCAAGTGAAATTAGAGCCTAATTTTTAAGGTTCTTCTTGATTAGATATTTTCAAACAAGGGTTTGGCTAGCACATAAACGCGTGAGGATTTATTCACTTTAATGAAGGCAAATATGAACTAACACTTCAAATCCTAATGTTGAAACCCTAATCTGCTCTATTCCAAGTCCAATTTGATCTTCAATTGTTCACCTTGGGCTTTAAGCAAGATATGTGTTAGCCCAAAGTGATTTACAAATTAAGCGATCCCTAATAGGTACAAGCAATTTAGGTAGGGAATTCTAAACATAATCGCTTCAAGCTTCAATTAGGTATGAAAATTTTCGCAAATCAGAAAAACTTGCCTTTTAAATGATGATTTACTAAGAAATTAAGGCAGGTGAATCCTAATTTGTTTGTTTCTTTTTATCTTCTCAAGATTAGGAGGTTGCTTTAGGGAAGAAAACAAGCTTTACCTGCCATGGGAGTGGTTGTTTTGTGTGGAAGATCGCCTCGTGATGTACCTCGCAAAATCACAAGAATCAAACAGAGCAAGTTAACGCTCAAATATAATCAAATAAAATAGAGAATAGTGGTGAATTGCGTGTTGCTCCCCGGAAACGACGCCAAAATGTTGAAGAGGCTATTCGGGAGATTAAAGTGTGTCTCGTTGTAGTAAAGTCTCCTAAATAGCTCTTTCAACAAATACAATTTATAACTCGAATATCTAGAAATGAAGTCCGAGGTCAAACACAGGGAGTAAGTAGGAATTCACACACTAATCTTGATTAATATATAAATGAGCACAAGGAATCAAGCCAAGAATGATTATCAATGAATAATATCAGCTCAAAATTGATCTTCAATGCAGAACATGAGTATATCAAGAGTTTAATGAAGTAAAAAGATGCCTAAGGCAAAATAATGGTGATTTAAATAACCATTATTAGCTTAGATGCATATATATACGAATTACTCAATAGTCTAAATAAATGAACAGTATCAACCACTTAAACACTTATCCACATAGGCAGATAAATCCACAGTATTGAGCCTCAAAGCCTTATCAGCCGTCAGCTTTCAATTTCAAATGACTTAAACGTTCTGTGCTACAGTACTCTTCTTCTGTTCTTCTTCCTCTTCTGCCTTCCCTTTAGCTTCTTTTTCTTATTCTTCTTTCTCTTGTTTCCTTCTCTAGCACTGTCTTCTTCTTTCCTTTCTCCCTCTTCCTTAGCCTTTCTATTCTTTCCTTCTTTCTCCTTTTCTTCATGCACAAGGGGTATGCACCCTTCCTCAGCGACTAAGTCTCGCTCAGTACCTTCAAGAGCAAAACCCTCCCCTTCCCCACTCTCTCTATTTCCTTCTCTTTCCTTCCTTCTCTTCTCTCTGATCCAAGTTTAACAGGTAATCATGTATGCGATAACCCAAGTCCAGGGCTACAGGCATGGGTCGTAGCCGAGGAGTGAGATGGGCTTAGGTGGGTCGGGTCAGGTGCAGGTGTGTGGGACCTCACCGCAGTGTGCTTGAGGCAATAAGCCCAAGTGACAAATACAATTTATGCGCCTTCAGAGCCTCTAAATCCCACGATGTTGGACTAATCCCACGGGCCTCTCTTCACGCAAACAGTAGTAGCAGCAGGTGGCGCTAATTGGGTGTCTGGGGAGTAGTCAAAACTCTCAATTGACCACCTGGGAGTGGTCCTTAGGTGATTCCGCGTCACCTGGAGCATTCATAGCCTGGAACTCGAAGAACACATCGGCGATAATGGCACGATGGCGGAGCGACGGCGAACCCTAAGAATCACAAATACGACCTCATAGCCACATTAGAATAGCTCATAAGCATCGCCGAACCATGGCGAGGGAAATGGCGATGGTGCCGTGGTGTGAGAGTGCATGTGGAGGGTGGTCGGTGACTGAGAAGGAAGCGTGATGGTGAGGTGTTCGATGGGTCATGTAAGTGGGTGGAATGGCGAATAAGAAGAGGGGTTTTTATCGTGATGATGTGGCAAAGCTTGAGGGAGTGTTCGCGAGGTGTTTGGAGTTGTGTAGCGAGCGAAGGTCCTCGACGGAGTGGTGGCCGGAGTGGAGAATGAAGGTGGCATGTGTTCGGTCGAGGGATTCTTTTTACGATTTTGGATAGGAAAACTAACCTAAGGAACTAAAGGGACCTAACTAACTAGTCTAATGGGACGAAGGGGTAAGGATTGGCACCGGCGTTGGCAGGCCGACGTCGTGGAAGGTGAAGATCTCCGAAGGGGGACGACAGCGAGGAATGGGGAGGACAACCCTTGCGTTGACTGGCGAGGTGCAGACAAATGTGAGGAAGAGGTTGGATGGGCCAATTTGTCCATTGGTCATCCATAGGAAGATGGGGAAGGAGCACCGCCATAGCTTGGTCGGAGAGGGGTCAGAGGTAGGGAAGAAGAAGAGATTTTGGCCCCAAACCTAGCTAAGGAACTTGGCTATACATCAGAGGTCTATTTATAGGGCTCAAAGAGGCCTTCCAAGCTTGGAAACCAAGCTTGGAATCTTGGGGCTTACACACAAGTAGGAGACCCGAACCTTCAAAAGGTTCACATGAGCTTTGGAGTAGGATTCAGAGCCTCGTACATGGCTCAAATGGAAGGAGATTGTCTCAGGAGTTCTCCTTCCAAATTTGGAAGGGTTTCATCAATCAATTAAGGAGAACTCTCCAATCAATGGTTTTCAGTGAAGTAGGTTTAGGAGTTGAAGGCAGCAGGGACCTGTTGGTGAAGAAGATGACAAAGTTGGGGGCCTATTTGCAAAGAATTCAAAAGTTAGGGGCATGTGTGTGAGAGAAAAGACTTAGACTGGACCAAAATGTAAACTAGGTCAACATGATCTTTGATTGGGCCCAAATTTTGGTAAAAACCTAATTTGGATCCAAGAAATCTGATGGTGAAGTCGGATTTAGGTTTTGACCAAGTTTGACTAGGTAAATTGCATAAAAACCTAAATTAAGGCAATTATCTGTCTGAGACTCTGTTTTAGGTCAAATTGGGTTCCAATGGTCAAAGCAAGCATACCAAACCTTAAAGAATATTTTTATATGATTTTTAGATGGTTTAGGTAAATTTTATGTTAACAAGAACCTCAGTGAATTAAGTGGATCTATTTTTAGGGTTTTAAATGTCATTTAATTCTCCAAATGAGTGAAAACCCATTTCTGTCTGCATGAGCTCACTTATTAGACACTTATGACCATTTGACCCTTAATTAACCCCTGAGAAACCCCGTGATTATTTTGCAATGAGGATATTTTATTAAAACTATTATTTTACCCCTATTTTCATATTTATTTCTTAGAATGGATATGCAATGAATTATAGTCTTCTGGCAGTTATGTAGGAGCATTTATCTATTGATTATGACTAATTAAAGCTAAATATGGTACATGATGATGTTATCATCAGGTGCCTGGGTCTTTCTTCTTAATAGGGAGGTTTGAAATAAGGGAACTCACTTGTTCCGAGAGAATGACAAGACCACTCCCTTATTGAATTCTAGCTTCACGCTTAGGTGTACATAGGTCTTTCAAAATCTTAGCGTAAGGAGGAATGCGATAAATCGCATCCAATAAGGGGATGTTTATATGGACTTGCTCAAAGAGCTTGAGCAAATCCTCCTCAGGTGCCACAAAAGGTTTCTTCTTTTCATCACTCTTCTTTTCTAAGGCCTCTGGAAAAGGTACAGAAGTGGTAACAAGAGGATCAATCAAAGACTCAGAAGAGTCAGAAATAGGTGAATCAGTAGTAGGAGTGGAAGGACTAGGTTGAGATGTAGAAGTCGGTAAAGGTGGATCAGATGTGCTTCTACCACTCCTAGTGGTGACAGCATTTAAATCAGATTGTGGTGTAAGCAATGAATCGGGATTAAGTAGAATAGGTGGTTGTGTATCAGAATCATAAATAGGATCATGATAGAAAGAATTAGGATTAGTGTAAAGCTCAGGTTCGTGCAAGGTTTGTGATATGAAGTGTGCTTGACCTTGCAAAGGAGGTCTAGGTTGTGCTTGAGATGGGAGTGAATGTGGTTGACGGGATTCCATCAAGTGCGATAACTGGGCTCTCATCTCAACTAATGCCACATCCTGTCTCTACTGCATAGCAATATTTTGTTATTGCATGTCAGCTAGATCTTTCATGATATTCCCCAACTGATCATCTCATGTAGGCCTAGATTGAGAGTATTGGGTAGGCCTAGGTTGGGGTTGCTGGTAGGCATGCGGTGGATACCAGTGTGGTTGTGGAGGTGGTGCTCGAATCGGGTTGTAAAGTGGTGGTGCAAAAGGTTGTTGATAGGTAAGTCTCTGTGAATTTCCCTACCATGAGAAATTTGAATGATTCCGCCATCCAGGGTTATAGATTTGTAAATATGGGTTATTGTGAATGGAGTGGAGCTCCTCTGAAGCTCTAGAATGTGTAGGGAATTCAGTGTAAGGAGGACCAAAGGTTCCTCCAACCAATGAAAGATATGGAAATGAATAATCTGGTAGTGCAGGTTGTGTCATAGATCGATTTTTCATAGTTTCCCTCCCTGTGGGAAACTAAGAAGTGTGAGGTGTAGGTGACTGAGAAGAAGAGGATGTTGAAGGTTTAGATAAGAATTTTCATACTTCATCTACTTTCTTCTCTATTAAGCCCACCTTATCCAACTGACTAGCCACAATTTCTAAATCTCTGTTGTTGGATTGGACTTCATGTACCCCTGTGTGTGAGTTGGAATGAGAGGACTTTCTATTAAAAACACTCAACGAAGCATTATTAATAGAATTTTTTGCCATGCCTTCGAAGAGCTCAAAAGCTGAGTCCTCATCCCAACAAAAAAAATTGCCTCCACAAGTGACATCAACAATATTCCTTGTGTCATCATGGAGCCCATGATAGAGGATCTGGACCTGTTGCCAGCGTGGGACACCATGGTGAGGATATTTTCTAAGAAGCTCATGGAATCTCTCCCAAGCCTCTTGCATTTGTTCTCCTGAATTCTGTGCAAATGTAGTGATGGCACACCTTAAAGCATTTGTGCGGCCTACAGGAAAGTACTTCTTTAGGAACTTATGTTCCAAAGAAGCCCAGTCTTCTATTGGTGTAGTCCGTGCTAAGGTTCTAAACTAGAAGGCTACCTTATCTTTCAATGAAAAAGAGAACATTTTCATCAAAATCATGTGCTGACCATAACCTTGCAGACCCAAGGTTTGAGTAAGATTTTTCAACTCCTCTAAATGCTGAAAAGGGTCCTCAGAAGCAAGACCTTGGAAGTGAGGTATAAGTGCTATAATGTTCGATTTTAGTTCAACAGCACGACCTCCATCGGGATAACGTACCACAAGCATAGGTTGTGTAAATGCGTGATTATAATAATCCCGTAGTTGATGTCTATGAGGTTGTGGTGGTGCCTGGGGATTCCTAGGTTGAGGTTGGGGGTTTGCTAAGAAATTAACAGCTTGTGCAAGCTGTTGCACTTGTTGAGTAAGGGTATTCACTTGTAATTGTGTTTCAAACAGGTGTTGCAAATGAGGCAGAGGTCCTCTCTCCGATGGTGGTTAGTTAGGAAAGTTAGGGTATGGAGGAGGTTGAAACCTATGGTTTGTTGGTGGTGGTGGAGGATGATGTGTAGAGAGAAGTGGAGGAAGTTCTTCAAACTCCTCGAATTGTGTAGAATCATGATCATCCGCAAGATGAATGGAGTGGTGAATGGGAGTTTGAGGCCTAGGAGGTATAGAATTGGATGTGGAAGGCAATGAAGTGGAAGCTTGGGCATCAATACCCAAGGGAAGTACTATCTCAGGGTTTTGGGATCTCCTACCTTCCATTGAGTCAATTTTTGAAAACGAGTTTAAAAATAGTCACAACTCAAAGGGAAAGGTAAATCTCAATCTAAATCTCAATAAAATCAAAAATCCCAATCAATCTTAACAATCAAAAGACCAATCAAGCAAGCAAGCGAGATAAATTGAATTCTTTTTCCTAGAGTCAGCTACGAAAAATAATAGTACGCAAACAAATGTTTCATAACAATTATACGCATCCTAAAGATAACCTAGCGAAGTGCAGACCTCTATAGTCCACCGAGAATCTGGATAAGACTAGCATGCGAATCCAGATTTTGTGGTTGCATAAGGAGATAAGATAGAAACCCATGTATTTGTGAACTTAATGTGATCATGTAGTGTGTACATGATAGCAATCAACAGATAGTGATGAAAACTTAGTCAGGGTTTCAAACAGGTTTTTAATGTCTCCTTTTGAATTTGATTCCAATAATTAGAACTGTATTCTATGTAGCTCGTGTCACATTTTAGTTCTTTTCACACAAAAGATGGTCTTTTAATATTTAAGTCAAATGCAGAGATGGCAGGAGCTAAGAAAGATAGAAATGCATACCTGACTCTAGTAATTCTACAGTATGCAATTTTACTTGTAATAAAATCTAGCAGGAAATGTACAATCCTAAGTATGGAAGCATAGAATATGCTGCTGCTAGATAAGGGATGAAATCTTTTTTTGTATCTTTGACTTTATAATTATTTTGGATTTTTTGAATGCAACAAACAAAAACAAAAGAAAAAGAAATCGATACGGAAAAACCACGTCGATGAGAGATGAGTAGAGAGATATAGAGAGAGACCAAAGAGAGTCCAAGTGATAAGTCCACTTTAGTGGATCAGTATTCAATCTAAGTCCTCTCTAATTAGTTATTCTTATTTGTTAATTAATTAGGAGTTATATGACAATTCATCTTAGCCTACATATAATTTTATGCATCAATTTTATACTTAATAACATATGATATGGTAACGTAATTGATTTGATGAATGCAGGCTAGGTGGAAGAGTTCAAATGTCCATTTTTGCATCTATAAGACGTTTGTAAATAAGGTCGGACGTCTGGGAATTGCCATCACAAACACCTGCCTCTACATTTTTTAAGACGGCTGGAGTGATAATTGACGAGTCGATTTTCGCTTTCGAAGATGATGATTAAGATGATTTATCATTGTATTTCTAAGTTGTGGAAAATCAACTAATCAAAGTAATTAAAATAACCACTCAATGAGGAGAAAGTCGTATCCACAGGAATGCACTGGCTATTACAAACTCTCAAGGGTTAAAAATCGACGTTCACTATTAATTTCGTCATGAAATCGAGCCAAATCTGCCTTCAAATTAAGAAAAAAATAAGAGATCATGCTGAAATGGCATTTATGAGAAAGAGGGAGGTCACTTGCATAAATTAGCCATAATATTTAATTAATAAATTCAAAATAAAAAGAGTGGCAATGGCATGTGAATGTAAATATTAATATAACATGAAACAAAGCATTTGCTTCCTTTGTGCGTGCGCGAAGAGGAGGCCGTGGTCGGGTGTGTGGAGCTCGGAGGTGGTTGGCCACGATGAGGGCTACACATAGGCGGTGACGGCGCATCGAACAGCCACCGGTGGTCTCGTCTGCAAAGAGGAAGGTCGGCAATGGTGGTGGCGGCTCGCCGACACAGGCGGGCTGCTGTCGGCCGTCGGAGGGTGTGGTCAAGCTTGTGAGGCCGAGGCGAGTTCGTTGACGTTAATGGCACGAAGCTTCGAGGCTAGATGAGGTGGCTGCGTGGAGGACCACGATGACTTTGGGTTTCCTTCGGTCTATTGGAGGAGAAGACAAAGAAGAAGACGGAGGCCGACTGCGTGTGTTGCTGCTTCTGTGCGCGGCTGGAGCTACTGAAGGGCCGCACGCACGATGAGGACACGTGAGCACGCGTGGGCCATGCAGGTGCACGCTGGGTTGCACTGGAGGAGCGCAGGAGGCGATGGCGCTTTGGTGTTGAGTGCACGAAAGCATGCTAGAGGGCCTCACTGGTAGGTGGACGTAGGTGCTGTTGGATCTAGTCGAGAGGCGTGTGAAGACAGTGGCTGGGCACCGCCTGCGTGCGTGGTGAGGCACGGTATGTGGCCAAAGGAGCATGGCCGGCGTGGTTTGAGTTGCTGCGCACATGGGTGCCCTGCTAACTATGCGTGGAAGGGGAGACGCGGGCGTGCACGATGAAGGAGGTGGTGATGGGCGTGACTAGAGGTGTCTGGAAGGCACGGTGAGGCAGCGGATGTGTTGGGTTCCTTTGAGGGAAAAGAAGAAGTCGATGGTCGAGCGGCTAGTGTGGCCACGCTCACGATGAAGTGGAGCCATAAAGGCTCATGCACGATGTTGGCACGAATCCACCAGCTTGGCGTGGCGAGCTGTCACCTCGCCAGGCCATAGTGTGGTGGAGTTCGGCCGTGGAGACCACGGTGGTGGAGTGGGGCGGCATCTCCTCGAGCACAGTAGCAGCTCCTGCTCTCTTGTAGCCGTCAGCATGGATTTGAAATGGAGAGGCGGGAGCAGATCCGCTTCTCACGCTCCTTGATTGCCATCTACAGTGGTGTGCAGCTGCGGCGTATTCCCTGCAGAGAAGAGAGAAAAAATGAATAATAAAAAGATTGGTTTATTTATGTACAAACCCTCACATAAAATATTAATTCTAATACATGCATATAATGCAACCTAAAGACTAATGCATGTTATTCTAATGCATGCTAAATAATTTATATATGAATGTAATGCATACAAGCAAATATATATAAACTAAATTATTTATATCTTAATGCATGCTATGTATACACTAATATTAATCCAATGCCTAGGCACTTAAGTAACTAATTATCCCACAAATATGGGCTCATCAATAATCAGGCATCTGATGAAGAATAGCCAATGCTTATCTGTCGTTGCAACCACTCGCGATCCTCGCAAGTGGTTGGAGATGCTTGTGACCAAAGGAAACCGAGGAGAATTTTTGTTTAAAAAGGAAAGCCATAGCAACCTTAGAGGGATATCATCCTTCCCCCTGCGAGGATCGTCTTCATCGCCACCACCGGCACCATGGCTGGAGCGAACACCGTGGTCGAAGCGTGCACCGTGACTTGAAGCGTGCTTCATCCTCGTCGACCCCATCGCACTACACGCTCATGGTGACAGCATGAGCACCACCACCGTCTCAACATCCAGCAGACCTTCCCCCCCTCACCGCAGATTGCTAACAACACCACAGCCACCAACTCCACAACCCACACTATCAGCCCCTCATCTTCATCTTCCTCTTCTTTTCTTTCCTTTGTACAACCCCCCACTCTTCCTCTCCAGGACCACCATCACCCATTCCTACAACCGATCGCCATCTTCTTCTCCTAAATGCCAACTACACCCACGCCAACAACAGCAACTCTCCCTCGCACCTCCTCGCATGCACGTACACGTGCGCACCCATAGCAGCAAACCTCTCCGCGACCATGCTTGACCTTCATCTTCCCCATCATCTTCAACCTCTACACATCGAAGAACCCAAAGTTGCAGCCACATAGGTTGCCACAAGAGCCACTCCCGACCACCATCCTCAACATCGACCTCGCCAGCACAACCTCTATGCTCTGCCGTGTCATTCTCGCCGTCGTAAGACCAACTGGGTGCTCCCTCTTCAACCTGCGCAAACCACCGCCGGCCAACCTCCTCACTGGTCGGCCAACTCTAGGCTCCTCGCGATGCACCGCTACCACCATCATGAAGCACTTGTCAAGGTGCACCATCCCCTCGACTCTCGCAGCCATCCACGCTCGGCCCTTCACGTGAGGAGAGAGGAGAAATCCTATGTTTCTCCTCCAATTAATATTTACCATTAATGCCATTGCAAATTACTATTTACTTATTTATCTAATTATTATATGAAGATAGATTTACATGAGAACCCCTTCTTATATTAGGTAATTGCATGGAATGCTTATTTTTGGAGAAAATGAAGTGAAAAGAGTCAGATCTTTATCCTTTATGATTCCTGATCAGACTAGGTACCATTACATAATTCAATAGACTTATTCCTCCCTATGGAGATGACCTAACTATTTTCGTGGTTAAATTTTGAGTATTAAATGTTTTGAAAAGCGATTTTCTACCACGCACGAACTATAACAACTCGACATTTTATGTTAAGATTTTATCAAAAACAAAGATCGTTATTTCACCAAGTTATTACAATAGTGTGTGTGAGAATAGGCTCTCACAACTTATGCCTAACAAAAATGTCCTAAAAAATATACCTAAGTCTAAACTACCTATCTACTAATCTAAGAAAAATAAGAAATGTAGCTTCATGGAAAAACTCCTCCGGGAAGTAGAGTCTGAAGCACAACGAATCCACCAGGAAGAAGAAGTCCACCTGGAAGAAGCCACTACTCCGACTCCTCAAGTGCTGCAAAAACAACAAACGATTAGTAAGACAATTATATACAAAACAAATCAAAAAATAAAATGAATAAAAATATATATATGCAACAAAGAATATGAATGAAAGAATAGTTATTTACAAACAAATCAAAAATATTTACAAGTGAAGAATAAAAGAATAATTTTGACGTATAGAAAGTTGCCTCCCCAACAACGGTGCCAAAAATAATCGACTTTCTGCGACATTTATCAGATAATCACAATAAAGCGCTATTGACGGGATTTTGTCCCCGACAACGGTGTCAGAAATATGACCGTCGACGACAAGTTCGCACCCAAAAGGGGTTTTAATGCTATTGTTGTAATATATGTCACAATACAAACCGTTGTCACGTCAATCTTATTTATATACTTAATTTTTACTAGTTTATTCTAAGTCATTCACTGGGAGGCAATTATTGATATACACCACTCTCTAAGTCAAAAAACATTCTTTAATTCCAAAAATGTTGATTTTATTTACAAAAAGGAATAAAAGAATCAAAGAATAAAAGAATTTAGTTAATTATGTACAAAAGAATGAATTAAAAACACATTACAATACTTGGAAACAAATATACACACACAAGCATTAAAAACTATGTACAACTACTCTATGTTAGTTATTTACAACTAATACAGTTAATACCTAAGTATAGGTATAAAAATAGTCAATAATATTTACTATACTAACTCATTATAGCATACTAATATCTATAGTAACATATATAAGTGTCGCTAAAACCTTAGTAAAATTATATACATAACATAAGGTAAAACACTTATCTTTAATAACATATATAGTTATCTACAGTGACAGATGAATCTGTCACTAAAGCTCTAGTGTTATATATTTACATATAAGAGCTCAAACAAGCTTACTACCTATACATACGTTAATATACACTATTATTTATAGTATACTTATTTATTTACATTATATTATTCATATACATATACTTCATATACCTACATATATATACATATATACAGACACACACATAACACACACAACTCACACTAACACAGACACCGAATACACTAAGGCACAGGGGGCAGAGTTCAACACTTAGTAGCATTTCAGTCGTTCTTCTCCTCTCTTCGCTCAGAGCCACTTTAGACTGGCTCTGTTCAGTCCTCAACCAGTTCAAAAATTTGTTTAGTGGACGGGTGGCCTTTTCGAGGGATACAGAGCACCCATTACTTGGTGGGACCAAACCTCTACTAGGGCCACCCTAGTTCATTATTAAGTGCATTATATCCGATTTAACACTCATTATTAGGCCTACACAAGCCCATACACAGAGCACAGCCCCTGGCCCATGCACCGCACCCATATAGTATGTAATGTAATGTAGGTTTTGTGCATTACATTAGTGCATGTGTATCACCCATATAGTATGTAATGTAGAAAAATGCATATGGTAATGTAATTTACAACAGAGTATCAACTCTACTTGAAAGTCAAAAATGCGTTGATATATTTTTAGTTTTAGTTAAACATAGGAAAATGTAAATAGTTATGTAAAAAGTGATATGAAAAAATTTGAGTCATGTTTTCATGTTTTACACAGTATTGTAAATGTAGGTTTACTTGATAATTGATATTTAATATAAAGAATCAAAATGATGTAAGGTTTATTATGTGGTGAGATCTGTCACATTAAAAAAAATCATTACACTATTTTAACCTAAAATACATAGGTGTTAAATAAGTTTACACTAGTGATAATCTACTTTGATTTTGCATCAGTGATAAATTATTCTTAGGTGTCTTTACACCGGTGCAATCTCATTTTACACCAGTGCAAAATTATTCTAAGTATGGTTTCACCCATGTAAAGTGATTTTGGCCTATGGATTTAAGATTTAGGGTTTAGGGCTAGGTTTATGGAAAGTGGTTTCATGTATGATAAATGATTTTTCACTTGAAAGATGATTTTTCACCTTAGAGTTTAGGGTTTAGGATTTAGGTTTTAGTAAATTTAATTTTACACCGATGCAATCTTACTTTACACCAATGCAAAATTATTTCAAAAGTGAAAAGTGATTTTGTATTGGTGCAAAGTAAGATTACACAGTGCAAAGTTGTTCCGAAGGTAATTTCAGTGGTTTGTTGTTGGTTTCAACAGTAGTAGGTCCCATCATGTGTGAATACCTTTTTTACATAAAATGGTGATATATCAAGTGGAGACCACATTCTCAATGCTGTGCATTAACTTTTGCATCAACTTTTGCATTTTTCAACCTGCATCCCAATCGAGGTATTTTATTTTTTAATCAATAGAAAATTAAAATACATTAGCTAAAAATCAAAATATATAAGTGCATTTATACTTTTAATCAATGTATTTTAAATTTTAATAGATTTTTTACTTATATAAAGTGATTTTTGCCTATAAAAAGTAATTTTTCACTTATAAAAAGTGATTTTTCACTTGAAAAATAGTCTTTGAACTTTTGGTCTAGGGTTTAGTAGTTAAGATTTAGGATTTAGATTCCTTAAATCCTAAATTCAAAAGTGAAAAATCACTTTCCAAATCAATTTTCATAAACTCTAAACTTTAAATCCTAAACCCTAAATCTAAAATCCTAAACCTGAAACCTATAGATGAAAAATCACTTTCCATTTTCTAAGTAAAATCTCATTTTCTACTTATACCAAATTAAAACATATATATATATATATATATATATATATACACATAGAGGATGGAGCCTATGAGCACAACACTTAAAATAGATAAAAAAAACACCAAATCTACTCCATATGATTAAAATCAAATGTTCCATAAAAAAACCACCAAAAATAACATTACAATTTTACACTACTTATTACCAAAAACTCTCTTTTTGTAATTGGAAATTTTCCATCATTAATGATGCTTTCTAAATATACAAATCAATTAAAGGTCTCTATTGAGTAAAATATTCCAAATGTGGAGACAAAATATTAATTACTTCCACAAAAGAGAATCCCATGTATAGTTGTAAATACTCAAAAATTATTGTAATACAAACTTGTATTACAAGTATTCCTTAAAATAACAATACTAAAATTTATATTACAAGTGAAAACTGACTTATATTACGATTATACGTGTAGTTGTAATATAAATAATGACTCAGAACTACTTGTTATACAAACTTATATTACAAGTATTCTATGTAATAGAAGTACTAAAATTTCTATTACAAGTGAAACTGACTTGTATTATAACTACACGTATAGTTTAGTTATAATACAAGTAACAATTCAGAATTACTTGTAATACAAACTTGTATTAAAAATATTCTTTATGATAAAAGTGAAAAAATTTGTATTAGAATTGTTTGTAATACAAACTTGGATAATTATATTCCAATAATGGTATATAAATAAATTTGTAATACAACTCAACATCTATGTGAAAAAACACTTCCAAAAATAATATAATAATTGATTGAATAAATTATAATTAAGAAGAGTGATTTTCTAAATTACTGTTTACATTGTGCAGTAATTTCCATTAATGGAGAATATTATCGAAGGGATATAATTGTAAATTCTTTTTAAATTCTTATATATATATATATATATATATATATATATATATATATGTATATATATATAATTTCAATCGATATATTTTAATATTTAATCGATAAAAAATCACATTACATCGATTACAACAGTCATATACAATGTTCCCTCACATTCCTTCACTCTACATGGTATAAAACACAATGCAATATAAATATCATTACGTTGTACAGTGACTCATCAAAGTTCGGACCACAATCCAATTGCCGAAGCACAGTTCGTCTCTATCGAAAGATTGATTGAATACAGAGCTAAGTTTGGATGGCTGATTGGAGACCCCGTGGTTCTTGTCGGTTGCGACAGCGGTGCCACAACGTTGAGATAGTTGGAGAAGTGCTCCACCTCAGGTGATTGGTGTGTGGTCACGGGAAGGTTTCCTCATCGATAGTCGTGAGTGCATTTCACGATGTTTTGTTGTAGGTGTTGATCTCATGTTAGGATGATGAGATTTTTTTTCTTTTTATATTATTTTAAATTTTGTTAAACGACCACATGTGACTCAAGACTTCTATCATTGAATCTACTGACAAACGTAATTGTATTTGACCTTCAGGTTGTTATAATTTAATTTCTTATTAACGTATTCTTTGAGGTTATCTTGTTAATATTTACCGTATCTACAAATGTGATATCACACTCCCTCTCATCCAATTTTCATTTTGGGACGTTTATTTTTTTTTATTGTTTATTTCTTATCTTATGATTCTTTAAATTTTTGTTTCCATCGACGGATACTTTTTTTTTTTATTCAGTATATATATATATATATATATACTTTTTCATTGGTAAATACACAAGTTAACGAGGAGGATTTATGTCAGAAAAACAACTGTGGGAGTTACGTGAGGACGAAGAATACAGCCGACAAGTTGGAGCCGCCAAACTGAAGGCTGATGTCAAGATATTTTAGCTACGACTGACTGATCAAAGCCATATTCCATCCCTAACGTCCCCTTAAAAGGTTCCAAATCCAATGCTGAGTTTGCAACGTGACACGGGCATATTATGTTAGCCGCGCTAGTCAACATTGTCAATCAAATTTGGAGTTAACCAATCAGTAGAACTACTTTTGAACACATCTTTTTATGCGGAACTACGAAAGTCAGTAATAAACGAAAATAAAAAAATACCATAGTACTTTCCTATACAATAGCAAACAAAATTTAAAAGATAAAAAAATACTTCGATAAATGTCATTATTTTCACATAGTAAATAAAAGTTTCAAAAAATAGAAAAAATTAGTATTTGATATATTTTAATTTTTCATCGATATTAATCAATATATTTTTATTTTTCATATATTTTTATTTTTTATCAATATCTATCGATATATTTTAATTTTTTATATGAAAATTAAAATACATCAATTAAAAATTTTCAATTGGCATGTGCTCACTTCTTATTTTTCTACAGCAACAAAAATTAAAACTTCGATTGTAAAAATAAAATGATGATAAGAAATTAAAATATATTGTATATTATAAAATATATCATTCAATATATTTTAATTTTTAATTAATATCTTAAATTATATTTATATTATCTCATTTTATATATTTTTTATTTTATATTATATTATAAATATATTTAATATTGATATCAAATAAAAGAGTGTAAGATCAAAAAATAGATGACGGAGATGAAATTTAACATCGATGTATATAATAAATAGTGTATAAAAAAATAAAATAAAAAGAGAAAGAGAAAAGAAAATGAGAGAGAGAGAGAGAGCCGCTGAGAACGGAGAGATGGAGAGAGAGTGTGAGCGAGAGGCGTAGCAGCCGAATCAAAAATAAATTAAAAAAAAAATAATGCACAATTATTGTCCGCAGCGACGGAACCACGGTCCAGCATATAAATAAAGATTGTGATAGTTGAGATGGTTAAACATGCCACCTTTCTCTCTTTTTTCTTTTTTAATAACATGCCGACTTAATAAACTCAATATTGCCATGATTGTAGCCAATATAAAAAGGCTGAGATATTCATCACATATCGTAGAGGCTGAAGTTGAGATTCCATGTCTCTAACATTAATTGCAAAAAGTATTAACTAATTGAAGCCGATACCATGACAGCACGTAGATAGGTTAGTTGCTGCAAAAGGAGATGAGAATAGGCAGCTAGTGAAGTAAAATCTTCTATCAATAAACAACTTCGATATAGAAGGCTGAGATAGAACAGGTAAATTCCCAAGATATGGTTAAGTTAACTAATGCTGCGGTCATGATATTCTTATGTGATCGAGGAAGGTCAACGTCAAATATAGAGCACGATTCATAAAGATTAGGCAAGGACAGCTGGAAAAGGCGAAACTAATGTTGGGATGAGCTTGTTGGTGGAAGTTTTTTTTTATTTCTGTGAAAATAAATATTTTATTAGAGGGACGTATGCATACATGAAGATGTAAATCAAAGGAAATGGGAGACAAAAAATCTTAACTCTCGAAAGGGAGAAGTACGTCTCGAGAATATCAAAATATAAAAAATAAATAAGAAATGAAGAAAAATAAAAAAGAAAATATTTTGAAATTGGGAATTCATCAAACTTTATGAGGAGATCAACTTCATATTTGTAGAATGGTAAAATGACAAGATAAAAATTTTGAAGATCGTGCTAACGAGAAACCAAATAAATCAACCCCTACTCGTGTCACGAATATTAGCTGTGATAAGTATAGAGTCACACTGATCCCTGTCAAAATAACCTAATCTAAAAAACAAGAGAATAGAATGATCAAACCACCAACATCAAACGCGAACAAGCACCTGTTCAAATCGACAACCATATTGCAAATCAAGCATCGGCATCGAATGTCACGACCTGGTTCTCAAATCCCTACAGGACATGAGACCGGACCGATTCGACTGATCCCAAGACCCAGTCGTCCAACAAGAAAATAACCAAAAAAGCAAGAAAGTAAGCCACATTCACTATGCTAAGCAACTAACAGTAAAAAGTACAGCAGTAAAGAAGTAAAACCACTACAGTATATATCACCACCACAACAGTAGAAAGTAATAAAGTATAGGAACATAAGATACAAAACGTAAGAGTGCAAAACGTAAAGGTACAATGGTCTACTCACTACAAAAGAAAGAAGTACAACAAAAAGCTACAACTACTGGGCTCTACTGGGCCCAGCACCCTCTGCAGCCGTAGGCTCTAGTTGCTCAAGACCTGGACTTGAAAAGGGTTATGAGTACACGAAGCCAGCGAACGCTGAGTAGAGTGGCAACCAACTAACTAAAACAGTAACAGTGGACAGGTAGCTGTTGTTTTTCCATTTACTTTCCTTACTAATTATTCTTTTCCATCACTTGGTTTATTTATCAGGTGTAACGAGCGTGTGGCGCAGACGTCTTTTAAGACGTCTGGAGGGTTGTCCAGACGTCTGACCAGATGTCTGGGATAGTTTCCAGATGTCTGGAAATCCGTTATTTTCGACACACGCGAGTCGTCTGCGCGCCTGAGCGTGCAGATCGCATATTCGCCTTCTTCCCTCCTGCGGCTGCAGGATTCCCCTGCCGCGAATCCTTCTCTCTCCTCTCCGCGCGGCCTTAAAAGGGCACGCCTCCCCTCCCGTCTCCACCGTCTCCTCCTTCTCCTCCTTCAGCCAGTGAGCATGAGCGTGAGCGCGAGCGCGAGGGCGGCAGCGGCGGCCGCAGTGAGCGCGGAGGAGGTGCAGCGTGCCAGAGCGGAGCTCTGCCGTGAGGGCGAGCTCGCCGGAGCGGCTTGGCCAGCCGGCGGAGGGTGCAGGGGGTGCGGAACGATGCGGAGAGGGACCTGCTGTAGTCTGAGCAGCAAGCGCGCGAGGTGCGACGTGGGCGGCGTCGCGAGCGGAGGCCGAGTAGCGCCCTGATTCTGGAAAAATTTTCAGAATCAGACGTCTGGGTTGATAGGCAGACGGCGAGGACGACGTCTGGCAGCTCATACAGACGTCTGAAAGGTGTGTATTCCGCTTTCTTCTTCCTTCCTGTCGACCGACCGTACTAAGGGAGGGAGTTGGCTGTGCGCAGGTTCGCTGATTCGCCATCCTTTGCGAATCAGACGTCTGGAAGTTGTACCAGACGGCGGGAGTGACCTCCAGACGTCCGGGGTGACCATCAGACGTCTGGGAGCTAGGACAGACGTCCCCGCAGACTTCTTGACGTCTGGGAAACCACACTAAACAGGTAATTCTTTGATCCACTGTTTAAGACGTCTGGAAGAAGTTCCAGACGTCTGATTTTGCACAGTATCGTCTTTTTCGACCCGTTTAGGGCTCGTTCGGGCTCCGTTTTCCGCGATTCGAGTTGCGTTCTTTTCAGAATTGATTCCTCTACCCGTCTACAGTAGCTATACACTGTTTTGAGACACTCCTTGTGTTTGATCCTTGTGATAGGACCTTGTTCAGTTGCAGTCTTGAGAGTCGCGGAGGCACGCGGGATTCCCGATCACGCCCCCATTACTCCCGTTGTACCTGGTAGAGTGGCTTAAGTTTATTAATAAAATCTGTTAAAGTATGGAACCATAACTAGAATCGAGGACATTGCATGAATCCTAGGAATGAGAAATGTATGGAATGATAGCTCCTAGGTGATGCATGAATCCTAGGGCTGGAAAACTAGTTGTATGCTAGATCCTAGGATGTGGCATGAACCCTAGGATGGAAAAACTAGTGGAATGGATAATACTGCAGTCTTGGAAAAATGGAAATGAATATAAAGCTGCCTGTAAATTGAATTAACAGCTGCCTGTTATGAATAAAGAAACATGATTGAGATCATGGATTGTGAGAACGTGAAACTGGAAAGTGAAACATATGATGTTCTGAGATAAAGAGCTGGAACCCTACGGGGAATTAGGAGTGGAACTCCTGGAAAGAAAAAGGAATGGAACTGAGATGTAGTTTGTACTGTCTCTTGGGTACGCAGTACCAAGGGAAATACCTGTACCTGTTTAGTGCAGAGTGGGGCCAGCCACCCCAGGGACCCGGGGTTAGGATTGGCCGCTCTGTACCGACTTGTTGGCCCTCGTGTACGTAGTACCAAGGAGAGCTACTAGTGTTAGGAGAGTACTAGCTACCCCACGGGCCCCGGGGTTCTGCTAGCCTCCTTCACCGACTTGTTAGGCCCACTAAGGCAAACCAGGGTAGTCAGGCGAGGGTGCGCGGACTGTGGAGGGGCAAGGCCCCGGTTTGGTTACTGTGGAAGGGTTGGACCCCTGTTACTGAGAGGGCTCTGCCCTGGTTCCGTGCTGTGCTTTGGGCGCACCCGTTAACGGAAACGACTGACCGCGTGCCAGTGCGGGCTAGCCACCTGTGCGTTTATCGCGCGTGCCGTAGTCACCGTTACGTCGGTCAGTGACCTTGGGGTGGTTGATTGAGGGTAGGATCACCACAGGGGACTCTCCCGACCAAGAGAGCACCACGTGCTACTTCTACTTTTGGAAAAGACTGCAATCAAGATCGTTCCCACGAGGACATTCGAGATCAAGTAAAGGATCTGAGAAATAAATGAAATAGTGAGAAAATTGAAAGATGTGAATAAAGGAAGTAATAGAACATAACAGCTATTGTACACTCTACTGTTGCCTTTAGTTAGTTTGCCACTCTACTCAGCATTTTGCTGACGTGTTACACTCGTTACCTTTTTCAGGACCAGGTGTTGAGCAGCCAGGGTCGGCGGCTGCAGAGGACGCTGGGCCGAGTAGGGTCCAGTAGAGTTTACCACAGTCTTTTGTACCTCTTTTGTTTCTGTTCTAGTGAGTAGTTTTTGTTTCCGCTGTACTTTCTTTACCTGCAGTTCTTGTTATACGATAAATGTTGTTCTACTGTTGTGGTGGTATCTACTGTAGTAGTTTCTTTCCTTACTGCTGTAGTTCCTTACTGTTAGTTATATTCATGCTGAATGTGGTTTATTTTACTGCTCTTTTGGTTACTTCCTCGTTGGACGACTAGGTCTTGGGATTAATCGAGTTGGTCCGGTTCTCGTGTCTCGTAGGGACTCGGGAACCGGGTCGTTACAAGATGGTATCAGAGCAAGGTCGTCCCGAGAAGTGAATCAACTGACTGGAAAATAACCAATTCACATGTTTATAGCTAGAGTAGCCACCACAACATATCTCTTGACATGAGCTCTTAGAAGTTTTGTTAGGTACCGTCTATTTTGACGTTTCCGTTTTGTTTCGCGTCTCCTTGCAGGAGATGCCTCGTCGCGGGACTGGAGAGACTGGCCGCGGGCGCGGCCGAGGGTGAGGTCGGCGAGGTCGACGTGCTGTCGTTGACGTCTCGGTGGACTAGCCACCACTCCCTGGCATCCAGGCCCAGGACCTCGCCAGACTGATACGGGATATTGTACGAGAGGAGCTCCACCCACCGCCCCGAGCACCTCCTCCTGGGGTTGCAGAGGGGGAGTCCTCTGTGGGACCACGCGACGGACGCGGCGCTGGACACGAGGGAGGGGATGGGCCCCTGCCGCCCCCACCTTCCTCCGACACTTCTGTACACGAGGCACCTTCGCCTGGAGGTGCACCAGCACCTCCCCTACAGCGCCACTTCGAGCTTTTCGGACAGTTCCGGAAGCTGAAGCCCCCCTCCTTCAAGAGGGATGAGGACCCGACCGAGGCAGAGGACTGGCTTGAGCAGCTGGAGAAGATCTTCGACACCCTTCGCCCCCTGGTGGAGTGCCGCGTGGCCTTTGCCACGTACCAGCTGGAGAGTGCGGCACACCGGTGGTGGAGGGCGGTCCGGGGACAGGAGAGGGACGAGCCGACGTGAGACCAGTTCGTCACCCTCTTCTGCGAGCAGTACTTTCCCCAGACGTGGCAGGACCAAAGGAGGCGGGAGTTCCAGACTCTCCGCCAAGGGACGATGACTGTGAGCGCGTACCGCACGCGTTTCTTGGAGCTGTCCCGCTTTGCAGCGACAGCGGTAGCCACTGAGGAGGAGCGCCTTTGGAGGTTCACCGAGGGGCTCCGGCCTGCGATCCGGGGGTATGTCAAACCCGTGAAGCTGCCGACGTTTTCGAGGGTGGTAGAGGCAGCTATGACTTACGAGGAGACCAACCCGTCTGCGCGAGAGACCGACAGCGGGCGGAAGAGGCCCTTTCAGCCAGACTTCTCACAGGGCTAGCAAGAACAGAGACACATGGCGTCCGCAGGAGAGCCGTCACGTTGTGCAGGGCCATCAGTGGCCTTTGGGGGCCCTCGACAGGGGCCAGTCGCCAGCACCAGACCCCCGCCTAGCTGACAGCAGGGACTCACTAAGGGCGGGAGTCGGGTTCCCCTCTGCTACCAGTGTGGCCAGCCGGACCACGTCAGGAGGGACTGCCCATCTAGGGCAGGAGGTCAGCAGATACTTCCCGTGAAGAGCACTGGAGGGCGCGCAGGAGGCCGCGGTTCCCAGGCACAAGGAGGAGGACAGCAGTCCCGAGGAGGGTACCGGCCAGCACCTACCCGTCCGACGCAGAGTGTGGCTGCTTCGTCCGCACCTAGAGCTGAGGGGCGTATCAACGCCCTAACACACAGGGACGCCAGAGCATCGGGATCCGTGGTAGCAGGTATGGTTTCAGTTTATGGCAGACTCGTTTACACGCTTTTCGATTCCAGCGCTACGCACTCGTTTGTCGCAGCCAGTTTCGCAGTTAGTTTGGACCAGGATTATACACTGTTAAAGAATCCGTTCGTAATCAGAGGTCCGAGTGGTCAGCTGTTTGTAGCTGAGGAGGTGTACATGGGTTGCGAGGTCAGCGTCGGGGGACATAGCCTGCCAGCTGACCTGATTATGATACAAATGGAGGACTTTGGTGTGATTCTGGGGATGGATTGGCTGTCCGCTTACCACGCCTTGGTAGACTGTTTTAAGAGGAAGATTGTCTTCTCCATTCCGGAGTTGCCTTCTTTCGAGTTTCACGGGCAGCCAGTGGACGGAGGTTTCAGGTGCATTTCGGCACTTCGGGCGGCGAGACTTTTGAGCCAGGGGTGTGAGGGCTTCCTAGCCTGTGTGGTGACAGAGCCCAGCCCTGCAGCAGACTTCCAGAGCATCCCGGTGGTCAGAGAGTACCCCGACGTGTTTCCAGACGAGTTACCAGGACTACCGCCCGAGCGTGAGATCGAGTTTGAGATCTCACTAATACCAGGGACCAGCCCCATCTCCACCGCGCCATACAGGATGGCACCGCTTGAGCTGCGAGAGCTCAAGTCCCAATTGCAGGACCTTTTGGAGAAAGGTTTCGTGAGGCCCAGTGCGTCTCCCTGGGGAGCCCCGGTACTGTTTGTGAAGAAGAAGGATGGGACCCTACGCCTTTGTGTGGACTACCGACAGCTGAATAGGGTCACCATCAAGAACAGATATCCACTGCCGAGGATCGACGATTTGTTTGACCAGTTGCGGGGTGCCACGGTGTTTTCCAAGATAGACTTGAGGTCTGGATACCACCAGTTGAGGATCAGGGAGACCGACGTCTCCAAGACAGCTTTCCGCACCCGGTACGGACACTACGAGTTTTTGGTCATGCCGTTTGGGCTGACCAACGGCCCCGCTGCTTTCATGGACCTGATGAACAGGGTGTTTAGACCGTACTTGGATCAGTTCGTGGTGGTTTTCATAGATGATGTGCTCATCTATTCTAGAGATCGGACGCAGCACGGACAGCACTTGCGGATGGTTCTGGACACTCTGAGACGACGCAGGCTGTACGCCAAATACAGCAAGTGCGAGTTCTGGTTGAGGGAGGTGACCTTCTTGGGTCATGTGATCTCTGGTGACGGCCTGGCGGTGGACCCCACCAAGGTCGAGGCAGTGCTCAGGTGGGAGAGACCGCGTTCAGTCACTGAGATTCGCAGTTTCCTGGGACGGGCAGGTTACTACAGACGGTTCATCAGGGGATTTTCACAGATTGCGCGTCCTATGACATAGTTGACCCGGAAGGACGTGCCTTTCGCTTAGACAGGCGCCTGTGAGGCGTGTTTCCTGGAGCTGAAGGAGAGGTTGACCACAGCTCCCGTGCTCACCATCCCTAACTGTAGTGGCGGGTTCGTTGTGTACACGGACGCTTCCTTGCAGGGGTTAGGAGGTGTGCTCATGTAGAGGGGTCATGTTGTCGCTTACGCTTCGCGGCAACTGAAGCCCCATGAGCATACCTACCCTACCCACGACCTAGAGTTGGCAGCTGTTGTCTTCGCGCTGAAGACCTGGAGGCACTACTTGTACGGTGAGACCTTCGAGATTTTTACAGATCACAAGAGCCTCAGATATCTTTTTGACCAGAAGGAGCTCAACATGAGACAGAGACGTTGGTTGGAGCTCCTGAAGGACTACGACTGCAGCATCTCCTACCACCCGGGAAAGGCCAATGCGGTGGCTGACGCCTTGAGCCGTAAGGCGCCCGCACGCTTGGCCAGTCTATAGTTACAGAGTTGGAGCCTTTTGGAGGAGGTGGGCAGTTGGCGACCTCTAGAGTTACGAGGATACTGTGGGGCAGTGACGGTGACACGGCAGACCAGGCCAGAGCTGATAGACCGTATCATCACAGGACAGATGGCTGATCCGTACTTGCAGTCTTTGCGCGACAGAGTACTATCAGGGGACCCAGGGGACTTCTCTTTCACAGACCAGGTGTTACGCTTTAGGGGACGGTTGTGCGTTCCCAGAGACGAGGAGCTGTTGAGAGAGCTCCTGACTGAGGCACACGGTTCCAGATTCACCATACATCCCGGAAACACGAAAATGTACCATGACTTGAGACGCGAGTTTTGGTGGAGAGGGATCAAGCGGGATGTGGGCGAGTTCATGCAGCAGTGCTTAGTGTGCCAGCAGGTGAAAGCCGAGCATCAGAGGCCTGCAGGGCCGCTTCAGCCGCTTCCAGTGCCAGAGTGGAAGTGGGAGAGCATCACCATGGACATGGTGGTGGGCTTACCTGTTACCCAGCGGGGACACGACGCAGTCTGGGTAATAGTGGATAGATTGACGAAGACGGCGTGATTCTTGCCGATCCGAGTCACTTTGGGACCAACACAGTTGGCAGAGAGGTATATCCGTGATGTGGTGCGACTACACGGAGTTCCGCGGGAGATCGTATCCGACCGGGATACCCGCTTTACGTCCCAGTTTTGGGCTGAGTTTCAGCAGGCCTTGGGGACGAGGTTGAGGTTTAGCACGGCTTACCACCCCCAGACGGACGGACAGTCTGAGCGCACGATACAGACACTTGAGGACCTTTTGCGTGCCTGTGTACTGGACTGGAGGGGCTCTTGGGAGGAGCACCTGCCCCTGGCGGAGTTTGCATACAACAACAGTTATCACTCGAGCATCGGCATGGCTCCCTACGAGGCTCTGTACGGACGGAAGTGTACGGCACCCTTGAGTTGGGTTGATGATAACGTTGGCTTCACGTGGTTTGTTATAGCGTTGTAGTATAGCCAGTTATTACCAACATTTCAAATATAAATTTTTTACTCGGAAAATAAAAGAGTTCCCGAGGTCGAACTCAGGGAGCAAGTTGTATTCTAGAGATATACATGTTTCTTTTACAAAAATAAACAAAGAGAGAGAAAGAATTTGGTCTCTTTTTCTTTCTCTTTGTTTCTCCTCGTCTCAGATCTTCTTCTTCTTAGTTCTGCAGAGGTGATGCTCTTCTTTATTTCTTCAGATCTCCTTCTTCCTTCTTTTCTTTTTCTGCAGAGGTGTCGCCCCTCCTTCTTTCTTCTTTTCCCTTCAGGCCGTCGTCTGATTTCCAAATCAGACGACTTAAACTGCCTGTTGCTACAGTGTCTTCCTCAGCTTCCTTCTACTTCACCTGTTCCTGCACACTTCAGAGCTTACGTCAGAGGACAAAACCTACTCTACCCTCTCCCCCGCGTCTCTCTCTCTCTGAAACCACTCTTGGGAAAGCTCTCCCAGAGCTGCCGGGTAATCGGGTACGGGTCGTGCCCGGGTCCAGGCCCACCGGCGTGCGTGGTGGGCGAGGAGTGCAGGTCAGTCTAAGTCGGGTCGGGTCGGGTCAGGTCCGCGGGGCGTGAGCGCGGACGAGACCGGGTAACCGGGCGGGTGAAGGGGACCTCACCCCGTGTGCTGAGGCAGTAAGCCTCCAGCACTTTTGCGTCTTATATCGCCGCGCCTCTTCAGACTTTTCCGAGGTGGGACTAAATGTCCCACCTCAATTGCGCGCCCGCAGCGGGGAAAGCAGCGGGAGATCGCGGCGTCACGCGACGCCTTCTGCGTTAGCTGCGAGCCTGGTGTTTTGTCGAAACGCCTCGCAAGGCCTGGGAGTCGAATCTGGGCGTGGCGCTGAGCGTGGTGCGCCTGTAGCTGCAGGCAGAAGCAGCTCCTTCTGCACGGCAATGGCGGCGGAGGTCGGGTGGCCTGTTCACAGAAAAACGGCCTCTCGGCCTAATCAGAAAGTGCCGGGAGCTTCGCCAGGGTGCGGCGAAGCTCGTGTGGGTGGTGGCGAGGCGTGGGGCGGCGTGCAAGGGCTGCCCTAGGTCGGACTGTGGGTCGGAGGATGGGTTTGTTGGGGGAAGCGTTACGGAGGTGTGGAGTGGCAGTGAAGGGGTGGGGGGTGCTCAGTGTGATGAGGCGGAGGTTCGGTGAGGGTCGGCGAGGTGTGTGAGGCTGTGGAGCGATGGGAGCATCTCGCCGGAAGGTGGCCGGAGACGAAGGGGGTGACGATGGTCAGGGTCGGTCGAGGGCTTAATTGAATAAATTGAAGGTGGGGAAAGAAAGAGGGGAAGAAGGGGAGTAGTTCTAGCTTACTTGCAGGGACGAAGGGGGAGGAACAGGGCGACAGTCGTATCGACTGTCGCCGGAGAAGACGATGCTCAGGGAAAGGGGCGGCGGCGAGCAGAGAGCCGGAGAGGCGCCAGCTGGGTGCGGCGTGGCGCGGGAAGAGCAGGGGAGGAAGTCTCTGCTGCTGGTATTGCGGCAGAGCGAAGAGGAGAAGGGGGAGGAACCTCCAGAGCTGGTGAGCGTCTGCCGGAGAGAGAAGAGAGGAAAGTTGGGGGTTTTCTCCGTCAGACCCGAGCTACCCCGGTCGGTGGAGCAACGGGGGGTATTTATAGGGATCAAACAGGGAGGAAGGCGGAGGGAGACGACGTGTCTCCCTCGCCGGAGGATGGCCGGAAACAAGAACCCATACCGTCCGTGCGTTCGCACGGCCGGTATGGTGGGTTACAACGACCAGGGGGGTGTCCCTGCGACGGCTGACGACGCAGGGCACCCCCGGTTTACTTGCCAGGTCCCTCCCCTCACCCTGCGCGGCGCCATGCTCCGCGCAAGGTCGCCGGAGCATGGTGCTGGTAGGTTTTGCAGGGGGGACCTGATCGCAAAGAACGAAGGAGAGTTAGGGGCCAAAATGCGAGGGTTCAAAAGTTGAGGGCCAAAGAGTAAATATATGAGGACCAAAGTGTAAAGTCGGTCAAGGAGGTTTCTTCTTAGGCTCAAGTTTTTATACATGATTAATTAGGACCTAAGGAATCTGATGGTGAATTTCATTTCTATATTAAACCTTGTTTGACCGGTCAATTTACGCAAAAACCCAAATTAAGTTATTAATTGGGCATGGTTCTCAATGTAGGTCAAAATGGGTTCTGAAGGCCAAATTGAAGGTTCTAAACCCTAGAGATTATTTTTCTATGAATTTTAGAGGGTTTATTCTATTTTTACTTTGCCTCGAACCTTGTGAATTGAAGTGGGTTGTTTTAGGGTTACAGATTATCATTTAGTTTCTTGGAAGTGCTGTAGCCCTTGCTAGATCATCTCATCCCACTTTTATTCTTATTAAGCTGCTTTGACCTATGTTTGGGCCCTGAATTACCCTGTATGCAGATTATACTGGTAAAATTGCATTTTTACCCCTTATGACTTGTTTTCTCCTTAAACTCAGAATTCTCTGAGTTAAGCCTTTCCTTGAGTTATGTAGGAGCTTTTATCCTTTGTATTGGGTCAAAATGAGCTAGTTATGGCTCATGATGAGGTTCTCATCATACCCCCATGCCTAGCTTTTGCTAGTCCCTTAGCAAAAACTTAAGGTTTCAACCCTTGTTCTAGACCATGAAGTTTTTAATAGTTTTAGATAAGTGCCTTTTTTATTTGAGCATAGATTAGGTTAGAATGCTGACCATAGGCCTAAAAGGTACTCTAGTACCAATTAAGATCCAAATCTGTCTAGCCTTAGCCTCAGTCTTTTAGCAAAGGTTTTTAAGGTCCACAAAAACTAACCTAAGGTTTATTGGACTTCGTGGTTAAAGCACCCGTGCTTGAAATGATTTTAGCCCTAGCTCAGTTCGCAGTGCGTTTTGTAAGAGAGAGATAGAAAGTTTTTCTGTTTGGAGAGTTTTCTCTCTCTTTTTCTTTTTAGTTCTAGCCTAGGATTGGCTTTTCAACACGGTCTGTATCAGATTCCTTGCTCCCATCATCAATCCTCAAGGGTTCCTGGCGATCGATGTTTCGAGATAGCACCGCCCATGGCAACCCCCGGAACCCTGGCTATTGAGATTTCGAGATAATCCCATCCATGGTGTTCCGTGGCCGAATCCAGACCCTGGCAATTGACACTTCGAGATAATGCCATCCATGGAATCTGAACCAGCAGAGTGCTTACATGCCCCCAGTAGGATATGTAAATATCCTAAGAGACAAGCACCGAGGAGATGATATTTTGTTATGCATCTTCGAGGGGATTTCCCGCCTCTCCGCGCTGGGAACTCGTCCAAATCAACTTGTGTTGATCGGCCGCTCCTATTCTAGGTGTTCTTTTCAGAATTTTGCGACGCTTCTGCGTGATTCTAATTTTTACGCTTACTGAACCAGGCTGTGTGTGAGGTTAGGGTGCTTAGGTTACTGAGTCCCGTAAACCAAAAGTTAGTTAACGAGGCCGAATACTCCCTAAGCCTTAGACCTAATACTTCAGCTTTTCATTTTCCTCAACCTCTTGAGGAGTGTCCAGATCTTAATGGGTACTAAGAGTCTATTCAAGAATGCCTAAGGTTTGCATTCTTTACTAATCTCTTTGTGCACTTTTCTTGAATGAGGTCTAGAACTTAGGTTAATTCCTTAGTTCCTTACTAATGACTATCACTTTTTCTCATAATTTTGTGCTCCTTTTTCATTTTGTTTCTTTTCTCCTTCACAAAATTTCCTTCTCCTCTTTTCCTCTTATTCTTTTTCGAAAATTTTTTTTTATTATTTTTATGGTGTTTTTGGCATATGTGAATTTTTTTGTTTGAAACCTTTTCTTACAAGTTTTGCACTTTCATACCCCCCCATGCCTAAGATTTGCAATGTCCTCATTGTAACCTAGGGGGTCTTAGTTCATTCCTTAAGACAGAAATTTGGATGAGTGGATGGGTCGGGTTGAATTTTTTTGCGGACGATTTCAAATCCCAGATGCAAGCATCTGAGTTGGGGTCAGCTGTCTATAAGGGTGAACTTCGAGTGCTAAAAGGTATCAGAACAAGTTTCAGGTTTTCAAAGAGAATGACGGGCTGCCTCCCGTTAAGCGCTGAGCTTTACGCCATCAGCTGGGCGCAATAAGCTCAAGGGGAAAGGAGGATATAAGATGCCTCAGCCAAATCAGTAGAAGTTACATCAATGAACGGCTTGAGTCTCTGACCGTTCACGATGAAAGGTTCAGAATCGTGGCTGAGTGGACTGATTTCGATTGCTCCATTTCCAAAAACCTGTCGGACCAAATATGGTCCGACCCACTTAGATCTCAGTTTTCCTGGGAAGAGTTTGAGTCGGGCATCAAAGAGTAGGACCTTTTGACCAGGATGAAAGATCTTTCTCGAGATGTGTTTGTCGTGGAAGGCTTTAACCCGCTCCTTGTAGATTTGCGAGTTCTCGTACGCGTCTATGCGTAATTCATCGATCTCGCTGATTTGGAGTTTTCTGTGGGTCCCAGCCTTGGAAAGATCTAGATTACAGTTCCGTACTGCCCAATAGGCTTTATGCTCCAGTTCGACGGGAAGGTGGCATGCCTTTCCGTACACCAGTCTAAAGGGAGACATGCCCAATTGGGTCTTGTGGGCGGTCCTATAGGCCCACAATGCTTCCGAAAGTCGGGACGACCAGTCCTTCCTGTCAGGTCGAACAGTGACTTGCAGGATTTTCTTGATCTCCCGATTAGACAGCTCAGCTAGACCATTAGTTTGGGGGTGGTAAGGAGTAGAGATTCGGTGAGACACCCCGTATTTGGTCATCAGTGACCTAAACTGAGCATTTGTGAAATGGGTCCCCCCATCAGAGATTATTGCACGAGGAATCCCGAACCTTGAGAAAATGTGTTGATGAATGAATTTGAGAACGATTTTGTGATCACAGGTTCGGGTCAGTATGGCTTCGATCCATTTGGACACGTAGTCCACAGCCAACAGAATGTATTCGAAACCATCCGAAACAGGAAAGGGGCCCAAAAAATCAATCCCCCAAACATCAAAGATTTCGCATACTAGAATCGGTTGCATAGGCATCATGTCGCGATGGCTCATGTTGCCCAAAGTCTGGCAACGACTGCATGCCTTGCAGTGACTGTATGCGTCTTTGAACAGTGTGGGCCAGTAAAAGCCGCACTGGAGGACTTTTGATGCGATTTTATGCCCGGCAAAATGGCCACCGCATGCCTGGTCATGGCAGAAAGAGAGGATATTGTTGACTTCCCCTTCCAGGACACATCTCCGGATGATCTGATCGGCACCTATGCGGAAGAGGTACGGGTCTTCCCAAATGTAATACTTGGCATCGGAGCGTAATTTGTCTTTCTTGGCCTTCGGCCAATCGGACGGGATCTGATGAGATGCCAAGTAATTTACTATATTAGCAAACCATGGAAGGCTAGTACCAATAGTCAGCAGGTGCTCATCGGGAAAATGCTCAGTGATGGGTCCGGAAGGGTCAATTATTTCAGAAGGAAGACGGGACAAGTGATCAGCTACCACGTTTTGCTTTCCCGCTTTGTCGCGAATTTCAAGGTCAAATTCTTGCAACAGCAAGATCCATCGGATTAATCGAGGTTTCGCGTCCTTCTTTGCAAGGAGATGCCTCACAGCTGTGTGATCCGAGTATATGATGACACGGGAACCCAGAAGGTATGATCTGAACTTTTCTAGGGAAAATACTACAGCTAGCAGCTCTTTCTCAGTAACCGTATAGTTACGCTGAGCCTCATCGAGTGTTTTGCTGGCGTAGTAAATGACCACAGGTTTCTTGTCAATTTTCTGTCCCAAAACCGCTCCTACAGCGAAGTCGGATGCATCACACATGATCTCAAAGGGTTGAACCAATCAGGAGACTGTAGGATCGGGGCTTGGGTGACTCGGTCACGCAGGATTTCAAATGCTTGAGTGCATTCCTTGGAAATTTCGAAGGGAACATCCTTGGAGAGAAGAGTGGTCAGGGGGCGTGCGATTTTTGAAAAATCAGGGATAAATCGTCGATAAAAACCGACATGCCCTAAAAAGGATCGGATGTCCCTGATCGAGCTAGGCATAGGAAGGTGAGAAATCAGATTAACCTTAGCTCGATCCACTTGGATACCTTTCTCCGAAATTGAGTGTCCCAGGACAATTCCCTCAGGCACCATGAAATGGCTCTTTTCCCAGGAAAGAACCAAATTCACATCGATGCACCGCCTGAGTATCTGGACCAAATGTTGGAGGCAATCGTCGAATGATGCTCCGAAAACTGAAAAGTCATCCATGAAGACTTCCAGATAATCACCTACCATATCTGAGAATATGGCAAGCATGCATCGCTGAAAAGTAGCGGGTGCATTGCAAAGACCGAAAGGCATCCTTCGGAAAGCGTATGTTCCGAAGGGGCAGGTGAACGTGGTCTTTTCTTGGTCCTCAGGATGGATTGCCACCTGGTTATAACCGGAGTACCCGTCAAGAAAGCAGAAGAACCTATTTCCCGCTAGTTTTTCGAGAATTTGATCAATGAAGGGTAGTGGGAAATGATCCTTCTTCGTGGAGGAATTGAGTCGACGGTAATCTATACAGACTCTCCACGAGTTGGCTAATCGGGTAGGAATGATTTCTCCGGTCTCAGTCGTTATAGTGGTGAGTCCTGCCTTCTTGGGCACGACCTGAATTAGGCTCACCCAACGACTATCGGAGATCGGGTAGATGATTCCGGCATCTAACCATTTGATGATCTCCTTTTTCACGACCTCCTGCAGATTGGGGTTTAAGCGTCTCTGCATTTCACGAGAAGGTCGTGTGCCCTCTTCTGAATAGATATGATGAGTACAATAAGAGGGACTTATTCCAGTCAGATCATCGAGAGTCCATCCGATGGCTCTGCGATGTTGCTGGAGGACAATAATCAGACGGGATTCCTGTTCAGGACTGAGGTTGGAATTGATAATCACAGGAAGGGTCTGATTAGAACCCAAAAAGACGTATTTTAAGTGAGCAGGAAGGGGTTTCAGTTCGAGGATGGGGTTTTCAGCAGCAGCGGGTGGTTCAGTATAGATGTGAGGTTCAAGGGTGGAAGTTACTGGGTTGTTCATATCTGGATTCGACTCTTCTGTTTGCGGGTCAAGATCCTTCTGCGGTTGATGAGGCATAATCGAGTCATTCTGGAGGTGTGATTCATCAACCAAAGTCTTGATGTCACAAATTTGTTCGATGACGCCGCAATTAATTCCTTGTTGGGCCTTAAATATATCAATTTTCAATGTTTGATCTCCAAACTTAAGCTCTATTTGGCCCTCCTCACAGCTGATGTTGGCTCTAGCAGTAGCCAAGAAAGGTCTCCCTAGAATGATTGGTGTATCCCTAGGGTTCTCAGGTGCATCCATATCTAGGACTATAAAGTCCACTGGAAAATAGAAATCCCGCACTCTCACGATAACATCCTCGAGAATCCCTTTTGGTGACTTTATAGATCGATCTGCTAATTGTAATGTCACCTCGGTTGGTTTCAGCTCAGATTCTTCTAGATGGTCAAGTAAAGATGTGGGTATCAGGTTTATGGATGCACCCAAGTCTAACAATGCTCGATCAAATTGGGTACCACCTATCTTACAGGAAATCAGGGGAGTTCCAGGATCTTTTGCCTTGGGTGGGAGTCTACTGAGGATTACAGAGCTGGCTTGTTCTGACAGAACAATTGGGCTCCCTCCCTTGGTTCGCGCCTTACGCTGGGGTGTACATATATTCTTTAAAAATCGTGCGTAAGCTGGTACGTGGCGGATTGCATCCATCAAGGGGATGTTTATGTGGACCTGCTCAAAGAGCTTGACCAGGTCCTCCTCAGGGGCCACGGGTTTGGTGGTCTTCTTTCCCTTGGTCAGGGCCTCGGGAAACGGGATCTTGGTTGGTTCTTCTAAGATAGGTCCAGGTTGTGGATCTGGAACAGCGGTACCATGGATAACTATCCTAGGGTCATGGTTATCAGGCTGGGAGTGGTTCGGATAATGCGGGTCTTGAGTTGTTTTACCACTACGTGTTGTTACAGAATTTAATCCGGCCTGATTTTGGTTTGGGTTTGGTAGGAGGGGTGGCTGCTGCTGAAATCCCTCATAAGAAGTTGGGGCTTCCATCTCGTCTGGAGATGGAGCAGTAGGAGCCTGATAAATCCATTGGGCGTGGCCTAAATTTGGATTCATAACGCGCTTCTGGGATGGCACGTTATTTGGGTTAGGAAGAGGTTGGGCGGGGAGTGTGCCTGGTTGGCGAGAATTTGCCAACTGAGCCAGTTGAGTTTTAACTTCTGTAAGCTCGTCCTTGTGCTGTTTCTGAATAGCCGCATTCGTTTTTTGAATGTCAGCCAGAGTATGAAGGATTAAGGACATTTGATCTTGATTTGGCCCTGATGGATAAGTAGGGTTGGGCCGAGGCTGAGGCGGCTGGTAGTGACGAGAGGGCTGTGGGCGGGACTGAAAAGGTGGTCTTTGGGTTTGGGAATTTCCCGCCCACTGAAAATTGGGATGGTTTCGCCATCCAGGGTTGTAAGTGTCAGAGAATGGGTCGTTCTGGATGGCGTTGAGGTCCTCGCAGGTCTGAGGAACCTCCTGAGCATCAGGGAAAGGAGGAATGGAGTTCCCCCGGCTGGTGTAGAAAGGATCGGATGATCTTCCAGTCCAAGAATCAGATGGGGATGGATATGGATCCATCCCAGGGGAAGATCGGTGGAGGATGTTTTGCACAGTCTCCTGTGTGGAAGGAGGTTGTGCAAAGGAGTTACGCGCGGAGGTGGCTCGCTGCAAGTGCTGAGTCAGCTCATCCACCTTCTTTTCAATGATTGAGACCTTGTCCAATCGACTGGCCATTAATTCCAGGTCGACTGATGCGGACAGGCCTTGCGTCTCATGTGCTCCCTTAAGATTCGTCGCTGCGCGGGTATTCGTCCTGTCGAATAGTCCCATGGAGTCATTGTTGATGGAGTTCTCACACATGTTTTCGAGAATCTCCCATACGGTGTCTTCATGTTGACCCATGATGTTTCCTCCGCAAGTTGCATTGACGAAAAGGCGGATGTCCTCACGGAGTCCCTGGTAAAAAGATTGGACTTGTTCCCATTTAGGAACTCCGTGATGGGGGCACTTTCTCATGAGATCCTGAAAACGATCCCATGCCTCATGGAGGGGTTCTCCTGATTGTTGAGTGAAGTGTGCAATCTGATGGCGCAAGGCGTTGGTCTGACCAACGGGAAAGAACTTTTTCAAAAACTCGGATTGAAGTTCTTCCCAAGTGTTGATCGGCCGGGTCTGAGTTTGATACCAATGGGCGGCCTTGTCCATAACAGAAAAGGAGAACATCTTCATGAGAAGAATATCCCGATTTTGCGCATCTGATCCAAAAGTGTGGGCCAGATGCTTTAGCTGTTTGATGTGCTGGAAGGGATCTTCAGAATTAAGCCCATGGAATTTAGGTATAGCATGAATCATGTTGGGCTTTAGTTCGGAATCAGGTCCTCCAGTCGGGATTCTGACTCGAGGCTCAATGGCCACCGCAGCAGGATTGTAGTGGTCCCGCATCATAGGACGCTGTGGTGGGTGCACGAAGTTTTGGAAGAGGTCATTGAGTCGCTGGAGCTGGTGTTCCAGATTATTTTCTTCCTCAACTGGCTGAGCCATGATGGGGGAAGAAGAAGAACTTGGTTCTGAATCAGAAGAGAGAATAATGTGAGGGTGTTTCTGCACAAACACGGGCGTCGAGGCTTGGCCTTGACGAGAGCGAATTTCTAAAGGAGGTCTTAAGGGTGGTCTTAGAGACCTCCTTCCGTACATGCACCGTTGGAAGAGGTAAGTTTAGAAGGTGCTGGACTCAATCAAGGCACCCAAAAATGTGTTGGGTGACTATAGAGGTGCGGGGCAGATGGACCCCTTGATCAGAAAGATCGTCCACCTGAGAATTACCTGGGCAGCCAGAGAGGGAGAGTCCCGCGAAGACCCCTACACGGTAGAGCGTCCCCACGGGTTACAGGGTTTCCCCCACCCGACCTCTCTTGTCACTGCGGGTCCAGGTAGACCAGAATGGGGATCTTGACCTCTTAAGTCTACCAATTTTAGCTTAAGATCAGGGTGCTTAAAGTTACACTTGAACTCTTAGGTATTTTGAGTGAGAAAGTGACCTAATTTTAAGGTTGGTTGACCCAAGGAGTCAACTTTACCTCTTGTTCCTTTGAGAGCTTTTTGGGTCCTTTCTTTTAGGGTTCAAGTGTTTAGAGAGCCAATTGTTTTAGGTTTTCTTTGAATAGGTATTTTCAGACAAGGGCTTGGGCACACTTCATTTGGTTTTCTCAATTCTTGCTTAAGGAGTGTGTCTCTAAATCCCTAGTGTTGGATCCTAGGTTGGCTCTACTTGGCCTAGTTAATTCTTTGTTGGGTAATTAGGGCTCAAGCAAGAATGTGTTAGCCCTTAAATACCCTTAATAGTGTGCAGGAATAATGAGTTGAAAACATGCAACTTTTATGGTTACTAAATATGGAAGACAGGTTAGCCCTATATTGCTTGTTCTTTTCTTTCTTTTGAGTTTTAGGGGTTAATAGCGAGAGGAAAATTTTACCTGTCCTCGGAGTGGTTGTTGTGCGGTTGCTTGTCTTCTTGATTTCCTGTAGTTTTCTGCACAGAAGAGAGGAGATTATCAGAAATTAAAAAGAAACAGGGATGTTTACCTCTAGAATAGCCGTTGCTCCCCGGCAACGGCGCCAAAAATGATAACGTTGGCTTCACGTGGTTTGTTATAGCATTGTAGTATAGCCAGTTATTACCAACATTTCAAATATAAATTTTTTACTCGGAAAATAAAAGAGTTCCCGAGGTCGAACTCAGGGAGCAAGTTGTATTCTAGAGATATACATGTTTCTTTTACAAAAATAAACAAAGAGAGAGAAAGAATTTGGTCTCTTTTTCTTTCTCTTTGTTTCTCCTCGTCTCAGATCTTCTTCTTCTTAGTTCTGCAGAGGTGATGCTCTTCTTTATTTCTTCAGATCTCCTTCTTCCTTCTTTTCTTTTTCTGCAGAGGTGTCGCCCCTCCTTCTTTCTTCTTTTCCCTTCAGGCCGTCGTCTGATTTCCAAATCAGACGACTTAAACTGCCTGTTGCTACAGTGTCTTCCTCAGCTTCCTTCTTCTTCATCTGTTCCTGCACACTTCAGAGCTTACGTCAGAGGACAAAACCTACTCTACCCTCTCCCCCGCGTCTCTCTCTCTCTGAAACCACTCTTGGGAAAGCTCTCCCAGAGCTGCCGGGTAATCGGGTACGGGTCGTGCCCGGGTCCAGGCCCACCGGCGTGCGTGGTGGGCGAGGAGTGCAGGTCAGTCTAAGTCGGGTCGGGTCGGGTCAGGTCCGCGGGGCGTGAGCGCGGACGAGACCGGGTAACCGGGCGGGTGAAGGGGACCTCACCCCGTGTGCTGAGGCAGTAAGCCTCCAGCACTTTTGCGTCTTATATCGCCGCGCCTCTTCAGACTTTTCCGAGGTGGGACTAAATGTCCCACCTCAATTGCGCGCCCGCAGCGGGGAAAGCAGCGGGAGATCGCGGCGTCACGCGACGCCTTCTGCGTTAGCTGCGAGCCTGGTGTTTTGTCGAAACGCCTCGCAAGGCCTGGGAGTCGAATCTGGGCGTGGCGCTGAGCGTGGCGCGCCTGTAGCTGCAGGCAGAAGCAGCTCCTTCTGCACGGCAATGGCGGCGGAGGTCGGGTGGCCTGTTCACAGAAAAACGGCCTCTCGGCCTAATCAGAAAGTGCCGGGAGCTTCGCCAGGGTGCGGCGAAGCTCGTGTGGGTGGTGGCGAGGCGTGGGGCGGCGTGCAAGGGCTGCCCTAGGTCGGACTGTGGGTCGGAGGATGGGTTTGTTGGGGGAAGCGTTACGGAGGTGTGGAGTGGCAGTGAAGGGGTGGGGGGTGCTCAGTGTGATGAGGCGGAGGTTCGGTGAGGGTCGGCGAGGTGTGTGAGGCTGTGGAGCGATGGGAGCATCTCGCCGGAGGGTGGCCGGAGACGAAGGGGGTGACGATGGTCAGGGTCGGTCGAGGGCTTAATTGAATAAATTGAAGGTGGGGAAAGAAAGAGGGGAAGAAGGGGAGTAGTTCTAGCTTACTTGCAGGGACGAAGGGGGAGGAACAGGGCGACAGTCGTATCGACTGTCGCCGGAGAAGACGATGCTCAGGGAAAGGGGCGGCGGCGAGCAGAGAGCCGGAGAGGCGCCAGCTGGGTGCGGCGTGGCGCGGGAAGAGCAGGGGAGGAAGTCTCTGCTGCTGGTATTGCGGCAGAGCGAAGAGGAGAAGGGGGAGGAACCGCCGGAGCTGGTGAGCGTCTGCCGGAGAGAGAAGAGAGGAAAGTTGGGGGTTTTCTCCGTCAGACCCGAGCTACCCCGGTCGGTGGAGCAACGGGGGGTATTTATAGGGATCAAACAGGGAGGAAGGCGGAGGGAGACGACGTGTCTCCCTCGCCGGAGGATGGCCGGAAACAAGAACCCATACCGTCCGTGCGTTCGCACGGCCGGTATGGTGGGTTACAACGACCAGGGGGGTGTCCCTGCGACGGCTGACGACGCAGGGCACCCCCGGTTTACTTGCCAGGTCCCCCCCCTCACCCTGCGCGGCGCCATGCTCCGCGCAAGGTCGCCGGAGCATGGTGCTGGCAGGTTTTGCAGGGGGGACCTGATCGCAAAGAACGAAGGAGAGTTAGGGGCCAAAATGCGAGGGTTCAAAAGTTGAGGGCCAAAGAGTAAATATATGAGGACCAAAGTGTAAAGTCGGTCAAGGAGGTTTCTTCTTATGCTCAAGTTTTTATACATGATTAATTAGGACCTAAGGAATCTGATGGTGAATTTCATTTCTATATTAAACCTTGTTTGACCGGTCAATTTACGCAAAAACCCAAATTAAGTTATTAATTGGGCATGGTTCTCAATGTAGGTCAAAATGGGTTCTGAAGGCCAAATTGAAGGTTCTAAACCCTAGAGATTATTTTTCTATGAATTTTAGAGGGTTTATTCTATTTTTACTTTGCCTCGAACCTTGTGAATTGAAGTAGGTTGTTTTAGGGTTACAGATTATCATTTAGTTTCTTGGAAGTGCTGTAGCCCTTGCTAGATCATCTCATCCCACTTTTATTCTTATTAAGCTGCTTTGACCTATGTTTGGGCCCTGAATTACCCTGTATGCAGATTATACTGGTAAAATTGCATTTTTACCCCTTATGACTTGTTTTCTCCTTAAACTCAGAATTCTCTGAGTTAAGCCTTTCCTTGAGTTATGTAGGAGCTTTTATCCTTTGTATTGGGTCAAAATGAGCTAGTTATGGCTCATGATGAGGTTCTCATCAGTTGAGGTGGGGACCAAGTGGGAGGTTGGCCCCAGGTTGATCCGGCAGAGTCAGGAGGTAGTTGAGCAGATCCACAGACGACTCCGCACTGTCAGGAGCAGGCTGAAGAGCTACGCGGATCGCAGACGCAGAGAGGTGCAGTTCGAGGTTGGGGACCACGTCTTCCTTCGTGTTTCGCCCATGAAGGGCTTACAGCGGTTTGGGGTGAGAGGGAAGCTCGCGCCGAGGTTCGTGGGGCCCTTTGAGGTCCTGGAGCGGGTTGGACCCGTTGCTTACAGACTTGCCCTTCCCCCGCAGCTTTCTGGTGTGCACGACGTGTTCCACGTGTCCAACCTCAGGAAGTACGTAGCCGATTCCAGTCACGTACTGAGTCACGAGAGCGTCGAGGTGAGCGACGACCTGACCTACCCCGAGCGGCCAGTGCAGATCCTAGACCGAGCCGTCCGTCGGTTGAGACGAAAGCAAGTACCCCTGGTAAAGGTTTTGTGGAGGAGCCAGCGGTACGAGGAGGCTACCTGGGAGCCTAAGGCGGCAATGCGGGAGCGGTACCCGGAGCTTTTCGCTGGTACGTCTTTTCGGACCGGCTTCGGTCCTCTTTGAGTTTGTTATGATTTTTCGGACATCTTTTCCCGCACCCTAGTTGGCGCAAGTTTCGGGGACGAAACTTCCTTTAAGTTTGTTATATTGTAACGAGCGTGTGGCGCAGACGTCTTTTAAGACGTCTGGAGGGTTGTCCAGACGTCTGACCAGACGTCTGGGATAGTTTCCAGACGTCTGGAAATCCGTTATTTTCGACACACGCGAGTCGTCTGCGCGCCTGAGCGTGCAGACCACATATTTGCCTTCTTCCCTCCTGCGGCTGCAGGATTCCCCTGCCGCGAATCCTTCTCTCTCCTCCCCGTGCGGCCTTAAAAGGGCATGCCTCCCCTCCCGTCTCCACCGTCTCCTCCTTCTCCTCCTTCAGCCAGTGAGCGTGAGCGTGAGCGCGAGCGCGAGGGCGGCAGCGGCGGCCGCAGTGAGTGCGGAGGAGGTGCGGCGTTCGAGAGCGGAGCTCTGCCGTGAGGGCAAGCTCGCCGGAGCGGCTTGGCCGGCCGACGGAGGGCGCAGGGGGCGCGGAACGACATGGAGAGGGAACTGTTGCAGTCTGAGCAGCAGGCGCGCGAGGTGCGACGCGGGCGGCGTCGCGAGCAGAGGCCGAGTAGCGCCCTGATTCTGGAAAAATTTCCAGAATCAGACGTCTGGGTTGATAGGCAGACGGCGAGGATGACGTCTGGTAGCTCATACAGACGTCTGAAAGGTGTGTATTCCGCTTTCTTCTTCCTTCCTGTCGACCGACCGTACTAAGGGAGGGAGTTGGCTGGCGCAGGTTCGCTGATTCGCCATCCTTTGTGAATCAGACGTCTGGAAGTTGTACCAGACGGCGGGAGTGACCTCCAGACGTCCGGGGTGACCATCGGACGTCTGGGAGCTAGGACAGACGTCCCCGCAGACTTCTGGACGTCTGGGAAACCACACTGAATAGGTAATTCTCTGATCCACTGTTTAAGACGTCTAGAAGAACTTCCAGACGTCTGATTTTGCACAGTATCGTCTTTTTCGACCCGTTTAGGGCCCGTTCGGGCTCCATTTTCCGCGATTCGAGTTGGGTTCTTTTCAGAATTGATTCCTCTACCCGTCTACAGTAGCTATACACTGTTTTGAGACACTCCTTGTGTTTGATCCTTGTGATAGGACCTTGTTCAGTTACAGTCTTGAGAGTCGCGGAGGCACGCGGGATTCCCGATCACGCCCCCATTACTCCCGTTGTACCTGGTAGAGTGGCTTAAGTTTATTAATAAAATCTGTTAAAGTATGGAACCATAACTAGAATCGAGGACATTGCATGAATCCTAGGAGTGAGAAATGTATGGAATGATAGCTCCTAGGTGATGCATGAATCCTAGGGCTGGAAAACTAGTTGTATGCTAGATCCTAGGATGTGGCATGAACCCTAGGATTGAAAAACTAGTGGAATGGATAATACTGCAGTCTTGAAAAAATGGAAAGGAATATAAAGCTGCCTGTAAATTGAATTAACAGCTGCCTGTTATGAATAAAGAAACATGATTGAGATCATGGATTGTGAGAACGTGAAACTGGAAAGTGAAACATATGATGTTCTGAGATAAAGAGCTGGAACCCTACAGGGAATTAGGAGTGGAACTCCTGGAAAGAAAAAGGAATGGAACTGAGATGTAGGTTGTGAATGTTCCTACTTGGAGGGGGTGAGATTAGCGTAACGTAAAAAATGCGGAATTGAAATATAAAGCAATCTCACAAAATCAATCGCACAAGTACACAAGTAATTTTTAGGTGGAAACCCAAAACGGGTGAAAACCACCACCTAACCCTCTCGAGTTAGGATTTCCCAATCAACCTAGTTTATCAAATCCACTAACCGAATCACTTTAAAACGAGGGTGATTCAACCTCAGTACAACCACACTACAAGTACGAGGGTAGCATTCCTCAACCCCTTCTCTCCACGAGAAGGATTTTGTCCCACGAAGGAGACGGGAATTTGCAAAGCGAATACCCAACAAAAAGACAAAGATAAAATAAAACAACAAACCTATAGAGCCAACAAAGTAATAAACCTAAGCTTCTATAGGATTTAGGAAACTCCCCTTTGCAAGGAGTGCGTCGACGATGACGCGGGTGCGTGAGCCACGCAACGGCGCAATGTCGCTCTCGTAGACAATGGCGGGAGAGCGAGTGCGCGAAGGGAATGATGCTCTCAAGATGTAGAACTTGAGCTTAGAGAGCAAGAGCTTCTTGGACACAAGAGAGTGGAAATACTTGATCTTAGTGTATTGCAAAGTGTTTCTTGTGTTTCTCTTGTTGTGTCTTGGTGTGTAAAGGCTCCCCTCTATTTATAGAGGCCTTAGGAAGGCTTTGGAAGGCTTAGAAAAGCTTCCATAGCCGTTGGGAACAAAGTCCAAGAAAATCAGGCCGAAATCAGGACAATGATTACATTTGACAGGGTTATCAGACGTCTAACTCTGGCATCAGACGTCTGGAAGGCCACTTTAAGACGTCTGATTTAAAGGTCAGACGTCTGATTCTATGCGGGTTTCTCCCTGACTTGAATCAGATCTAAACAGGGTTTTTGTGCAAGTCCATCAGACGACATACAGGACGTCTGGCACTATGTCTGGACGTCTGGAAACCTACTTTTACTGTGGGAATTGATTTCCAAACGTTGCAATGGCTAGAAAATCTCTGAGAAGAGATTTTGGGTCAGCCGAGGCAAAACGGTCATTTATCAGACGTCTGGAGAGGCCTAAGGACGTCTGATAAGGCTCTAACGGTCATATTCTTAACTGTTTGCTAAGCCAGCCAACGGTCCACTAATTGGACGTGTGGCAAATTCATCAGACGTCTTCTAAGACGTCTGGACTAAGGTATGGACGTCTGATTTCATCAGACAGAACTAGCTATGTCCAGCCTAACAGTTATCAGACGTCTGAAACAACAGTCAGACGTCTTAAAATGCTTTATCAGACGTCTGATTTGGGAATTAGACGTCTGGAAGTGCTGTTTGAACCCTATATTGGTTTTCTAAGTATTCTACAGAAAACCTAAGTATCCTAGGGTTGTGCCGGTGTTCCTAGGACTACTGTTAGGGTTCTTTGAGGCTCTTTAATATAAAATATCTAAGGAAATAAAAAGCAACAAAAGAAACAAAAAATACAACAAGTACAAAAGAAGGAAATCTATCATATTCTTCATTTCCTTCCATCTTCAATCTTTCGCTCCACGCGAACCTCCTCTGTTTTCCGTCAAGCTCCTCCAATCCGTCCTGGATGCGAGCTCGAGTTCCGTCTAAACACGTCCACATTTGCAATTGACCTGAAATCTAGGACTCAAATTGCAAATGTTAAATAACACGTGTTTTGTTATCATCAAAACAAATGATCGTGGTGCTCTAGCACCAACAGTTTGTACTGTCTCTTGGGTACGCTGTACCAAGGGAAGTACCTGTACCTGTTTAGTGCAGAGTGGGGCCAGCCACCCCAGGGACCCGGGATTAGGATTGACCGCTCTGTACCGACTTGTTGGCCCTCGTGTACGTAGTACCGAGGAGAGCTACTAGTGTTAGGAGAGTACTAGCTACCCCACGGGAACAAATTAATATAAAGCGCTAATAAGGTTGTCGCGATGGAATTGCTGAGTCCCAAAAGTAGGCCATCGAGGTTGCCAGCTTCACTTAACCAAGTCCCCGTAGGATTGTTGAATTTTCTCAAAATCGGTCAAACGATGAACTGCTTGCCCAATAATAGATAGACATATGAAAATTAAAATATATTAGTATAAAATAAAAATATTTTGATGTATTTTAATTTTTATTAATTGTAAATGATTTTTTACCTAGATATAATTTTTTATATATGATAAGTGATTTTTATTTAAAAACTAATTCTATTGATAAAAAATTAAAATATATTAATTAAAATTATCGGTCCCATTTTATATGTTGTAATATAGATTATAATATATATTTATTTACTTTTTAACTCTATATGTATCAACCGAAAACTGACACCCAAAAATTATGATATGAATCCCAAACGTTTCAATAACCTGAAAGCACGTCAAAAGCCAGAGGCATGGAAGGAGTTTACGTGAATTTGATGATTCAGATTTCTTTAATAAATTATATCTTTATACATATAATTGGGTGTACCTCTATTACTGTTCACATGAGATGTGAATTGGGTACTTAATTATTTATTTTACTTTTACCTGGTACGTTAACCACGTGTTTCTTTTTTTCCTACTTTCCTTCGCGGGCAATCCCTCTGACACTCTGTTTTTTTCTTTAAATTTTACTTTTCGTGCTTCCGATTGAACACGTACGTTCGATTTGAAATTTACTTTGACCATTTTATCTTATATTTTTTTTATTAGATATTAGTATTAAATATATTTTTACGAGAATATAAAACAATATATAAATAAAATAATATAATCTAAAATATTAATTAAAAATTAAAATATATCAAATAATATATTTTATAATATGTGATATAGTCTAATTTTGTTTATTATTTTATTTTTTTCTCATGATAAAATCTTTTACTTTTATTTACAATCAAAAAATAAAAAATTAAAATAAATTGATTAAATATTTTTAATTAATATTCTTTGATATTTTACATAAAAAATTAAAATATATCAATAGACACACATGAAAAAATTAAAATACATAAAAAATTAAAATACATCAATTAAAATTAATAAAGAATCAAAATATAAAAATTTTTTTTTTTTTCTTAAAATTTTTATTTGTCATCGAACGTTCATAAAATTATTTTTTTATTTTTTTCTTAACTTTCATTTGATGCGATGTTAAAAAGTAATGTGTTTTTTTTTTTTCTGTTGACTTTTGTATTTGCGCACCAGGCTCAAATTCAAAACCAGTAATACTTGAAGAAAAGGTAAAATCATCGTAGAAAGCAGGTTGATTTATTACTTGGTGGGAATTAAGAGTGGGATATTCCACAGACCCATGAATATGATAGCCGGATGAATCCACGGGGGAAGTGGTTGGAGTCTCCTTTTCTTGAAGAGGCGCTACCACGTTTAACTTATTTTATAAATCCCTAATGTGGAGCCAGTAACTGCCGTAGCTTACTAGAGTGATGAGTTGCGATCCTTTCAGTAGATCACACGCAATAAAGCGAGCGAGATTCCACCACTGCTACCAAATGAAGCTTTATACGAAATTTATTTTTCCGATTTTCTTGGCTCAATCGATTCGGAATTTCATCAAACAGGTTGTGGGCGTGTTGAACTTTTTTTATCTAAAAGTTCCTCAACTAATATGCAACATACAGATCAAACTTAACAATATCTTGCAAACAGATTGTGACCCATAAAGTTTTACCAAGGAAAAAGGAAGGTGATAGTACTTATCTTTTGAATTTCAATGCCCAAAGGAATGTGGGCATTTGTTATATTTAAATGTTAGATGGGGCAAGGGCTTCTTGTTGCGAATTTTCACATATGACATCATTTGATCAACACTAAATCATTCGTAGCATCAACAACAAAATTTGTTTAATTTACAAGAACTGTTACATAAAATCGACGGGGGACAAAGTTTGGGCATGTAATACACAAGATTGGAAAGGAAATCATCACACAAATCATCCATTATATATAAAAATTAAAAAGTAATCATTCAGGTTATCGATAAATGATTTGTTGACCAAACGATCATGATCTCTTGTAGAAGTAATGGTTAATACATAGGCTTCCACTAGAATGATAAACGAATACATGTTGAAATAGGAACTATGCAAAAAGATGTGTCGAAAAAGATGCCTTTTTGTGGGACTTTGTTATGACCCAAAATCTAAATCTTAGCTCAAATCTAGACTAAGCGTGTCGAGACAAACCCGTCGATGCTTGTTGGACACAAATTAAGTTAAAGTGGCCCAAAAATGAGGAAACATGGGTCTCAATCAACCCTCGGGTAAAATTTACTCAAAATATGTCATATATGGTACCATTCAGTTCCTTTCATCTCAAGCTTTCCAACGAGACCAATTTCTCAAAATATGAGTTGTGTGGTGCTGGGTCTCGGAAGGTCACCAAAAGATTTGTTAGCGTAAGACGTGTTACTTAACCATAAATCATCCATCGTTAAGCATGGCAGAGCAGCAATCCACATGATAATGAGAGTTTGGTGACCTAGTTCCGCCACAAGGGATGTACGTTTAGGGAGAAGATAGAGCTCCCAATTATGTACTATAATTTTCATGATACATGGCATTACATGATTTCGCTCTCTCTCGGGGAGGAGGCTCCTTCTTCTAAGGGCCTTCCTCTATCTATGATCGAGGGGGTGGGGGAACCCTCACTCGATGGCCCTAGTACCCCTAGTTGTCAGGCTATATGATAGCTCTTATGACCCGATTCCCAAATCCCTACAGGACCCAAGACCGACTCGACTTAACTAATCCCAAGACCCAATCGTCCAACAAAAAATGATAAAAAAATAGGAAAGTAAACAACATTAATTATACTAAGTAACTAACAGTAAAAGAATACAAGCAATAAAGGAAGTAAAAGCTACTAACAGTACATATCACCACCACAACAGTAAAGCGAAAACAAAGTACAGAAACGTAAACGATAACAAAAGTCTAAACTCACTAACAAAAGGAAAGTACAACAACAGGAAGACTACTGCTGGACTCGACTGAGCCCAGTACCCTCTGCAGTCGATGACTCGGGTTGCTCAACACCTGGACCTGAAAAGGGTTATGAGTAAACGGAGTCAACGAACGCTGAGTAGAGTGGTAGCTAACTAACTAAAGTAGTAAAAACTAACAGGTAACTTATCTTTTCCAATTATTTTATTTTACACGTTATTCCTTTTCACCCAATGGTTTACTTTTTTAGATCTCTTTCTTGATCTCGAATGTTCCTCGTGGGAACAATCTTGATTGCAGTCTTTTCCGAAGAGTAGAAGGCACACGTGGTGCTCTCCTGATCGGAAGAGTCCCCCGTGGTGATCCTACACACAGTAAATCACCCCGAGGTCATGGACAGACATAGCGGTGACTACAGCACGCACGACAAGCATACGGGTAGCTACCCCACACTGGCATGCGATCAGTCGTTTCCGTTAGCGGGTACACCCAAAGTACAGCACGGAACAGTATAGGGCCTAGCCCTCTCAGTAACAGGGGTCTAGCCCCTCAGAACCAAACAGGGGTCTCGCCCCTCCACAATCCGCGTACCCTCGTCTAACTACCCCAATTTGCCCAGTGAGCCTAACAAGTCAATGTGGGGTGGCCAACTCTCTCCCTACACTAGTAGCTCTCCCCGGTACAGTGTACGCGAGGGCCAAAGAAGTCGGTGTAGAGTGATCAATCCTAACCTTGGGTCCCAACCCAAAGGCGGCGAGCTCCGCTCTACACTAAACAGGAGACAGTCGCTCTCTTTGGTATCACGTACTCAAGGGCTAGCACACTTCTCACTCACATTTCCAAATCCATTCCATTTATCCATAGGAGCTCTACTCCTAATTCCCCGTAGGGTTCATGCTCGTATTCCCTATGTTATTCCATTCTCAAATTTTACACATGCAGCTTGTATTTCCCCAATTTGCATATACAACAGGAAATGTTACAGGTATCTATCTAACTAGCACAGGCATTTCATATTTCACAGGTAGCTCTTGTTTATTAACCAGCAGTTGTTAACATTTATATTCATTCATTTAAGACTGCAATCTCAAATACACATACAAACAATGCAAGTACTCCTCGTCCTAGGATTCATGCCACATCCTAGGTTTCTAATATCCAATATCACATATGCATTCAGACTTTATAATTTAAAACAAGGGAAACCACTCTACCAAACAATCTATGAGTACTGGAGGCTCGAACGGCAAACTCATGTGCCTCAACAAGCCCCAAACTCGCAACCGATTGAAGTCCTATACCAAGAAACATACCACAATGGAATGTTCAGAACAGTATATAAGGATTTCTAACATGTAGAAAAACTCACAAGGAAAATGTCGATATCTTGTTTGCGTAAAATGGACCTCAAACGGATCCTAAACGGGTCAAAAACAAGGCTGCAGACCTAAATCAGACGTCTGGCACAAGGTCCAAACGTCTTAAAAGTAACCAGAGTCTCACCTCAGGTTCCTGCGTCGACTTTAGGCGTCTGAACCCCCACCTGACCGTCTGGATCCAACTCCAGACGTCCGACCTATCCTTCAGTCGTCTAGGAGTGCTTCTGGTCATCTGGTAAGCTGTCCAGACATCCGAAACGCATGGGAGGGCGTGCCTCGTGCCATCCCAAAGCTATCCCTGCACATGTCAGAACGTATCTTCTACATTTAGCCACGCAAATCGTAGCAGCGGTGTGGCCTGCATGGCCGTAACCTCAAGAGGGTCGTACCTTCGCGGAACACTGCTTTCAGACGTCCGGTGTCATCACTAAACGTCCAACACGTCGTCTGGATGGCACGCCAAACATCTGATTCTAGAAAAATCCCAGAATCAGAACGACCTCCTACTCCTCGTCACGCATAGCCGTGGGCTCTCCTCCTCACCTGCAGCTCTGGCTACAGCAAGTGTCGAGGACGTCTCCCCCAACGCACTCCTCCCGCATGCGTCGCTCCAGCCATGCGTCCTCCAGCGAGCTCCCACGAGCTCGCAAGGTCAAGCTCTTCCTCCTCTCTTCATACCACTTCTCCTCATCGCTCGCTCCCGCGCTCTCTCTTGCACCCGCCCCTCTCACTGCAGTGGAGAGGAAGGAAGGTGGCTGTGGAGAGGGGAAGAGAGGAAAGGGGAGAGGGTTTTTATAAAGGAGTGGCTAAGGTTCTACGGGGGAGAAGGTAGAGAGAGAAGAGGGAAAAAAGCAGTCTACGCGCAACCAGCGCGCAAAAGCGAAGCTACGTACCAATTTTTCAATTTCCAGACGTCTGGGAAGGGGTCCAAACGTCTAACCGACAGTCTAGACATCTTAAAGGGCTCAGAACAGAACAGGTCTTTACAGTACTGTCAAGGTGTAGGTGGTCAGGCCCAACTTATCATATTTTCTACCCATTCTACGCTGAATCTTTTGGCAGGATGGATGGGTTCTGGTTAGGATCTAGCTAGTCTGAGGCAGGGCAACCTGAGTCAATTCCGCCTGTACACCCTATAGATGAGCAGTCAGATCCTCTATCGAGTCATGTATGGAGTTTTGGATCTGAGGGTAATTTTTACCCCATCATATGGCCCCTCTCTAGCTAGTGTGAACTATTGAGAGAGTAGTGAGAGTTGGCAAAACTCTACTGTAGATGATGCCTTTGTATCTTTGATATGGCCAAACCATTTGTATCTTCGATACTGATGAGGTGTGGCTCATCATAACTAAAATGCTTAAGTTAAACTAGAAACTAGGTTAAACACTATCTAATTAACACAATAAATGAGCTAAGTGTGAAATTTAAGGAAAATGAACTAAAACATCAAATTTGTGTTAAAGATGCATAATTAGGTCAAATTAATAAAATATTCTATTCACAAATAAAATTGACGATCCAATTGTCAATTTAACACATCTCTGAGCTCAAAAGTTCAAATCAAGGGTTGAATTATGTCCTAATATGTTCAATTAAGCTCTTACTAAAATTTTATTGCATTTGGACATCAATAGAGCCTTACATTCATTAGTTTACACTTAGGTCCTTCATCCATAGCATTTTCTTAAGCATATAAGTTGTAAGGGCTCATTTGAAAACCGATAGGGACTTGTATGATAGGTTTAAAGGCCTTTTGGTAATCATTCTTCTCACTTATGGGCCTCTTGTATAAATGTTCTAACCCTTCACTTATAGCACTCTTGTGCAATTCTTCCAACAGACCTGTGGCTCCCCTCTCCTCTCAACCACTGTATCTCATGAAGAACACAAGCTACAGCAGTCGTTGATTACCTGTTCCACCAATCCTATGGTGGATCTCTCTCCATCCTTCACGCGCATCTAGACGAAGAACCTTGACCTCCTCTAGATCCCATCCTACGGTGGGATTTCATCCATTTTCTTTACGCACGTCCCCTCTTCCCATCTTACCGTTGGTGCCCTACTTAATTAAACTCACTCTACGGTGATTTGATGCACTCCAACGCCTACTTAAGCAACCCCTTAGTGCTCGCGCACCCCAAACAAGCCCCCCTCCTACTTCCTTGGGCTTTCCACTCTTCCCTCCCCAACTCCTCTTTTCTTCTTCACTCAGCTATACCTGTGACAGAGGTGGAGCTTCTTCTTTCTTGATCGTCCATGTCGAGCTAGATCACGCTAGATCACATAACGCTAGGGGATGTCCCAGGAGCTCCTCTAGTGGGCTCTTCACTCGCTGGAGAGCCTCCCTCCATTCTTCCTCTCCACCGCCAGTTGGAGATCCATAGGTCCCATTCTTCCTGTTAGATAGGTTTTACTACTTTCTAGGTAGTTTTAAATGCTTTCTAGATTAGTTAGGAGTATATTAGTTAGCTAAATTCATGGATTTGGTAGCTTAGATTAGGAGTAGAGTAGTTAGATCCAATTTCTCCTTCTCTAATCAATTTAGATCGGAGAGGTGTTTTCACACATTCGTTTCGATTCATTATTCTTCCTCTACACCTCACAATCTGCATTCTATTGATTTCCTCGTGTTTTAATTCGCACTTCACTCCATTCATACGAGCATATCTAGATCCGAAGTTCTCGGACTTCGCGATCTAGATAATGATCAAATCCATCTAAGGGTGTCTCCATTCACTTCATATGTTCACAATGACCCCCGATCTGATTTTGATTGCCTTGAATTGCTAGATTCTTTCAGATTTATGTTTCACGTCCAATAACGATTTTGTCAATTCGAGTTTAAACGAGTTTAATCGAGTGATTCGAGTTTGGATTTGCTTAGTTGGGTATAATGAGATGAGTTTCATGTGGTTTGATTGGAGTTTTATTATCAAATGCGCATTTGCCCAAATTGAGCTCCGATCTGGGTAGTTTGGTTAAGGATGATCATATCCTTTGATTTGAGGCCTAAACTATGACCTAACGATTTTACAAGATCACATGAGGTTCTAACACTAATCTATAGTATTTAGAAGCTCATGGTGATCAGATCACCTGGGTAGATCTGAAATTAAAAGCCCCAAAATAGGGCAACATGGTTTTTAATCTCAATGATATTCAATCTGAGATTTAATTCGTATAAGAGGTTTTAGAAGATTAAAATGGAAATATGGAGTTATTTGAAATCACTACAAAAAAATGATCTTTAGCGACATTTAATATTTACCACTATAAGCCTTTTATTTACCGCTATATGTAATTTGCGACACTTAAAATAATTTCTGCTTAATTGCCACCTTCGTTGGCGTCACTAAAAAGTAAATAGCAATTGTACAATCATCTCTAAGTCAATGCTATTAGCGACACTTTAACTGCCACAAATAATGTCGCTAATGATCTTTTACAATGACAATTTATTTGCCACTATTAATTTATATTAGTGACAATTTAATTAACACTATTAGTATCGCTATATCCATCATTTAATGACCCTTTTGTCACTAAATTGTCACTATTTATTTACTTTAGTGACACTTTTTTTACCATTTAATTGCCTCTATTGATATTATTTAGCAACAATTATTTGTCTCTAAATCATCACTATTGATTTGCTTTAATGACACTTCCTTATGTCACTAAATCGTCACTAACTATATACTTTAATGATACTTTCTTTTGCCATGTAATTGCCACTATTGATTCACTTTAATGATGCTTATATATACGACTTAATTTTATTCTTTACTAAGAAATAAATTTTTTTATCAAGCTCAAAACATAGGAGCATGAGTACAAAGTCTTTTTTATTGACTTTACAGATCATCAAAGTACATACGCCCCTCTTAAGGATAATACAAGAGAAAAGAAAAAAAATATATAGAAAAAATAAAAATACAACAAGGATCCTAACATATGAGGCACTTCATCAACCCAACTAAAATCATTTTCAAAATCATAAACCTTTGGCATCCATCCCACATTACAATGATTCTTCAAAGCTTCACATCATCCCTATTTAGAAGCCCCAGATGCTCTTTAGCTATGCAAAATTCTCCTTGTGAAGACCAACAATTCAAGAAGCCTATCTTGTTATGTCTACTGCCTCGTTTCCTTATGTTGCGATTAAGAGTTGGCCTTTGTCATAGCTACAGTAAATTCATTATTAAGACTGTGCCATTTATACAATAACTTCTACCTTTAGTAGCATTCTATCATTAAATTGATACTACATTATATATGCAAGTATCGTACCTGTATAATCTTCACTTTACTCATTGCGGGCTCGATAACCCCTACCTTGCGGTTGTTACAAACAATCCCCTTGGAAAAGTCCAAGCCCATGTTATATGGAAAGAGAGATGGTCAACAAATGTGATTGGTTAGACAACATGGCAAGAAAATTAAATAATTATCAGCAGCACACCAAGTGTTGTTATTCTCATCTCAGCAACCAATGGAACATTCACAATGATACAACATGCCAGTAGAAGCATTGAGGCCTTCTGCTAGAACAAGCACAGCTCTAGTGAGGAAGCATGGCAATGAATGCCCTGGAGATAATTAAGCAAGCATGTCCTTAGTTCTGAATCATTCCATCTGCAATAAGGTTCAAGGATTAGCATCAGTATAATTCCAAGACAAGCATTGATCAAAAGGTTGATTGCAAGAAGAATAAAAACAAGAAAGAAGAAATTAGATGAGAATAGTTACTAATGAACAAGTTATGTTATTGTACACGACCAACAAAGCATGCATCACAAATCATACAAAAATAAATATTGCTCCTTCCATAAGTTGATACTCATTGATTAGTTGAATCTACTTACAATGGTCACAAACCCTGTTATGCTGTTGTAATTTGAACAAGGCCTTCCTTAAATGCCAAGTTCCAAATTAGGTTCAATCGTTTTCATATTTCTCAATTCCTTTTTGGCTAAGGGGCTAGGATGACTGAATGCTCACCAAAAAGGGCAAACCTCCATCCCTTGTAATGGTAGATGATCATATTGCATTCTCACAACTAAAAGATAGGTAAAAGATTATACTCTTCTTGGATTAAAATAACCACCCTTGAACCCCCAAGCTTCCTCTCCTAATCAACCAAAAAACATCTTTGCCCATGTGTTCAACTGAAGGTAGGTGTGGACTCTATTCTGATTATGTTCTTATGTTAGATTATAATTTCATTAATAGGAAGCTCTTTTCAATTGTAACTTGAAGAAAAAGAAAAATCCACCCAAGGGCTCCCTATTGCTTTCAAGATCCAGCTTTCCAACATACGCGATATCTCTATTCTAATCTCAACTCACATTTACAATAACTAACATTTGGCTTGAGATTTGCTTCCATTAAACTTTGCTAGTTAAATAATTTCCACTTCAGATGGATTCTTGCTGAAGGGCTCACCAAAACACAGAGCATCATATGCTGCCAAACCTGCAACACAGAAAGATCTGACCATAAAAGTCAAAAAGACTCAGGGATAGTGTCTGATTTCCCTGTACTTCAAATGCACACCATTACTTGATCCATGATAATTACTTGCTAATATGCGATATAACCTAAGAATGTACATCACACGAAGATACCTTTGTGTGCCTGGAAATTACATTCTGAATTCCAAAATATCTTAAATACATTTTAGCAATGTTCCATAACAATCAACCAAATATACGACAAATTTTCTTGTGTATGATAGTAATCAACTTTCTGCGACGTTTGTCTAACAATCACAAAAAAGCAATGTTGTCAGGTTTTTATCCCCGACAACGGTGCCAAAAATTTGATGGTCGACTACCTGTTCATACTAAAAAGGGGTTTTAAATCGTCGTTGTTGTAGTATATGTCACAAATATAAACTGTTGCCACATCAATTTATTTATATACTTAATTTTTACTGGTTTATTCCAGGTCATTCACTGGGAGGCAGTTATTGATATACATCACTCTCTAAGTCTAATAATATTCTTTAATTCCAAAGGATTGATTTTATATACAAGAATGAATGAATAAATCAAAGAATCAAAAAATGAAATAATTATATACAAAAGAATGAATTAGAAATAATTACAATACTTGAAAATAATTATATACAAACAAACATCAAAAATTATAAATAAATACTTTATATTATTTATTTACAACTTATAATAATAATACTTAGCCATATGTACAATAAAAAGTAATAATATGTACTATACTAATTTAACTTAACTTATTAATATCTACAGTAACATATAATATAATTACAGCGACGTATAAAAGTGTTACTAAAACCTTAGAAAAACTATATACACAAGCTAAGGTAAAAACTATTGTCTATACTAACGTTTATTACTATCTACAGCAATGGATACATATATCACTAAAGCTCTGATGTTATTTATATACAAAATAGAATTCAAACAATACTACATACACTTACATATATTTGTATTTACATATATACTATATTACCTATATATCTACATATATATACTTATATACATACATACACACGCACGCACTCAAGCAAACTTACACTAAGGCATAATGCACACTACACACTACACCAAGGCACAAGGAGGGTCTCTTACACATAGCCAATTTTTAACCATTCTTCTTCCCTCTGTTAAGTGCCTTAATTAACCCTCCTTAATGGCAAAATTATGTTAATTAATTGACAGGTGACCTTTTCGAGGGATATACAGCACCCATTAAGGGTAAGATCAGACCTCTATTAGGGCCACCCTAGTTCTTCAATTAGGCACATTAATCTCGATTTAGGTTCGTTAATGGGCCCAATTAGGCCCACGCACAGTGCACGACTCCCAATCTACACCGCACTCGTATCTCAAGCTCATGCCAAACTAAAATCATTCATATGCTCATGGGTAAGGGTAATGGGTTTAATGGACGCCCGACGGCTAACGACTGATGGGCAAAGGGAACAAATTACATTTAAGGTGCTGCGTGCTCTCGTTCACTCACGATGTGGCATTATTGTGCTGCTGCTCCAACGCTGGAATAAGACACAGTGCAAGCGTGAAATCAAGATTTTGGCCCTCGATTTGAGGGCCTAAATTAGGTTCAATTTCAAAATAAATTATAATTTTGAAAAGCCCTTGTATAGGGCTATATAATTACTTAGTCTATTTACAAAAAAATAATTATATTTACTATATAAATGAATTAGCTAAAGATTGACATTTATAGAAGTTAAATTAATGTTTAATTTAAATTAGTTAATTAATTATCAAATTAACTTATTATAGAGTTAATATACACAACAAAATATTTAATACATATTGTTATTATATTTTACACATTTTATTTTAATTTATATACATTTAAATATGTGATTTCAGGTTATTATACATATAAATTATATATAAATAGTATAATACAGTATAAATATAATTAAATTAGTTTAAATTACTTAAAATACTATGTTACAAATATACAATATAAGTTAGTTCAGTAATAACTTAATTTACTAATTTATTCTAATTTAATTTAATAAACTAGCTAATAACTTATTAAATTAATTATTTATTTTATATATATAATTAAATTAAGTTACAAGTATTATAATGTACATTATATATACATAATACATATATATACAGTATCATTAATAAATAAGTTTCTTTGTAGGGGTTTATAAATTTATTTAGGTTATAGTACATATAAGTTAGTATAATTAATAAATAAGTATACAAATAAGTTATATACGATTTAATTTATCTTAAATACTTGATTTACATTATAAAATATTTACATAAGTTATTTATACATATTATGTACATATTTTACACTATTTACATATATGGCTTAGTATATAGCTTATATATACATGTATATACATATTTTACAAGGTATTTTTAGGTTTTTTTGGGTTTTTTTTATTTTTATGTGTTTTATATGTTTTATAGAGGTAAGAGGTGAGAGAGAAAGAAAGAGATGAGAAGAATGGAGTTGTTTTTAGTATTTTTTATATTGATGTCTTTTATTAAATTTCAAGGTATACTAAACCGTCGACTAATATGTTCTACTAAGCCGGAGGTTCAGATGACCTTGAAAATTGGTATACACTTAAAAATATATCTAATTGTACTCATTACACATTTATTTTATTTTTTTGGATTTTTTATAGTGTTTTTATTTATTTACAAAGTTAGTAAGTTCTAGGTCTTGTTGAGTGTTTTAAATGAGAACCTAAGACCTAAAAATGAGTTCTAGTGGCGGGAAAGGATATCAAAACACTCAAGATCATCCAACACACTATATGAAACATGTATGGCCCTTAAACAAATTTTCATCTTTCATTTCACTAAAATTAAGGTTTGGATAGTTAATTCAATTCAAATAGCTGACAAAGGAATGTAACACTTGAAATCAAAGCATCCAAATCAAATTTTTAAGTTATAATAGTACATGAATGCTTGATACAAATAATTCTAACACTAAACACATGTCAGCCTCTCAAACACTCAAAAGCCAGCCAGAACCCACTCTGATTAGACCCCTTTTTCAGCCAAAACAATGTCTGATGTCAAATGACAGCAGCAATTGCTGAAATTCAGCAGCAACAGCTGCTACTATTGCCATCAACAATCAGATGCTTCCTACAATCCAAACGTCTTAAAACATTTAAATGGCTACTCCTGCTCTTTCAGCAACAGCAACTGCTGCTGCCAAACACAATAGCAGATCTGATGCTGCAATCTCAGTAGGAACTCTGATCAGATCAAGCAATCCTCTATCCAAGAAGGTTTAAACAACTAATTAATCACTCTCTTGTGTTATAGACAACATGAAGAGAGTGAATTAAAATAGTTGTTTAGGTTCTTAAGCATCATAATTTTTCTCTAAATTCCTGATTTAATACAATTCTACTCAAAACTCAAGGAGCAAAAGGATTCTTCATTGGGTTTTTATCCCTTACACATTGGACAGTACAAAGATCAAAACACCAAATCAAATTTATCAATTAAAGGAAAAACTCCAATCTATTCCTCCTCTCATGCTATAGACAACATAAAGAAAAGGATTAAATCAGAACTTAAAATCCATTGAAAACATGCTCCAATCATCAAATGCTTGAAGTCGGAAATCAACCCAAGAAAATGTTGCTACTATGCAACCTTCTTATGTACTGAAATGGGGTGATTTCAACTCTAAAATCACAAATTCAAGTAACCATTTAAAACATAATCAGTATGGAAACTCATTCAAAGGTAAATCCAAGCAATGCAATCATCATCAACACTTCAGAAACTTGTGAGACAAACCTGAAAACTCATTTAGTTAGCGAGAAAACCAAGAGAAATCCATATAAGTCTCCCCAAAAATTTCTTGAAATCTTAATGTGCTCCTTACCTTACATTATAGACAATGTAAGATAAGGATGCAAATTAAGATTCCAAAGCAATAAATCCACAATAGAAGTACTTCAAATAATTCCTGAAAGATTTGAGATTCATTCCCTTTAGAGGAAAGCTTGAAAACCACACAAACATTTGATTCATCCTCTCTCTTATGCCATAGACAGCACGAAGAGAGTCTAAATCTCACGATACAAACCATTGAAAACAAACCCAAATCGTCAAATTTCACATTCAAAATCAGTGGAGGGACTTTGTGGAATGATGGAATGCATGGAGAGTCCCTTAAATGGACTGTGAGCACTCAAATCAAATTTGAATGCCCAAGAACATCAGATCTGATTTGATGCTCTGATGGGTGGGTGATTTGCAAATAATGAGTGCAGATCAATGAAAGTGAACAGTGAGATGAGGGGGAAGATCGGGAAATCGATGTGAATATGGGGAATTACCTCTCTGATCTGAATTGATCAGAGAGGGCGAAGTCGAATTTAATCTAATCTACTCATAGACTAATCTAATCCATTAATCAGTTCACTAATTAATCCTACTCCTAGAAAGCAATAAATCTAATCTATGAAAGCATTGAAAATCCTAGCTAAGTAGAGGAATGGGATGCCTAGGCTGCAGCTAGTCACTGCAGCGACGAAGGGGGAAGAGGAAGATCTCCAATGAGGAATGGGATCTCTAGCCTGCAGGTGGTCACTGCAATGACGAATTGGAGGAGGGAAGCCACTTCTGTCACCATCAGCCGATGAATGAGGGAGGAAACCGGAGACTAGACGAAGGGATCACTCAAGGAGGAGGGAGCGATCGTGCGTATGCGATCAGGGGAGCTCCTTAAGTAGCACTAGAGATTGATTCCCCTCACCGCGTAGTGGGATTAGGTGTTTAGGTCATTCACAGTGAGGATTTAAGGAGAGAAGCGTGGGAAGAATTAAATCAAAGGGGTGCTGTTGGATCAAATTTGCAGATGGGGGTGAAGCCACACGACAATTCTCATGAAACTTCCATTTCAGATTAGCCACAGATCGAGGATGGAAGGAGTGAACGACTTGGATGGCTCCAATTCTTTGTGTGAACAGTGCACCAAGAGGTGCACCGTTGGCTAAGGTGTAATGGTATTTTTGCAGCAAAAGCCCTCAGGTGAAACGGTAGGAGTTTTGTAGAACCCATAAGTGGTATGAATTGTTACGAACGGGCGCTCCAGATGTATTTTAAGACGTCTGGGAGGTGGCCCAGATGTCGTACCAGACGTCTGGAATCACTTACAGACGTCGGACCAGACGTCTGGGATCATTTCCAGACGTCTGGAAATCAGTTATTTTGGCACGCTACTGTTCGTCTACGCGCATGAGCGCGTAGACCTGCATTTTCTCTCTCTCTCCCTCTTTTTCCCTCTCTCCTACGGCCACAGACGCCTCTGTCGCATTCTCTCTCTCCTCGCGCGGCCTTAAAAGGGCCACGCCTCTCCCTCACTCCCGTCACCTCCGCCTCCTTCCTCTTCTCCTTCAGCCAGCGAGCGCGAGGGTGCAGCGGCAGCGACAGCCGCGGTGAGCGTGGGAGGTGCTGCACGTGGGAGAGGCGCTCGACCGTGAGGGCGAGCTCGTCAGGGCTGCTAGGGCCGGCCGGCGAGGGGCGCAGCGGGCGCGGAGCAACGCGGGAGTACTGCTGCGGCTCGAGCAGCAAGCGGAGCACTCGCAGCGCGGCCGGGCGTCGCGAGCGGAGGGCGAGTGGCGCCCTGGTTCTGGAAAATTTTCCAGAATCAGACGTCTGTGCTTCTAGAGAGACGACGGGAACGACGTCTGGAAGACTGTCCAGACGTCTGAAAGGTGAGTTTTTCCGTCTTCTTCCTTCCCTTCGATTGACCGTACTAAGAGAGAGAGGAAATGGGTACGCGCAGGGTCGGAAATTCGCATCCAACGCGAATTAGACGTCTGGCTGCAGTGCCAGACGGCGGGAACGACTTCCAGACGTCCTCGGTGACCATCGGACGTCTTGGAACTAGGCCAGACGCCCCCGCAGGCTTCTAGACGTCTGAGAGCCCACGCAGAGCGAGGTAATTCCCTGATCCACTTTTTAAGACGTTTGGAAGAAGTTCCAGACGTCTGATTTTGCACTGTTTCGTCATTTTCGACCCGTTTCGGTCCTGTTCGGGCTCCGTTTTCCGCATTTCGAGTTGCGTTCTTTTCGGAATTACATCCTCTACCTGTCTACAGTAACTGTATACTATTTTGAGAAGTTCCTTGTGTTTGATCCTTGTGATAGGACCCCGTTCCGTTGCAGTCTCGGGGGTTGCGGAGGCACGCGAAATTCCCGACCACGCCCCCAGTTCGCCTGTTGTAACCGGTAGAGTGGCTTTAAGTATAATCTGTTAAATTATGAAACCAAAAATAGAACCTAAGACATTGCATGAATCCTAGGAATGAGAAATAGATGGAATGGTAGATCCTAGGGTGTTGCACGAATCCCAGGGCTGGAAAATTAGATTGTATGATAGATCCTAGGATATGGCATAAATCCTAGGATGGGAAAACTAGTAGAATGTATGAATACTGCAATCTTGAAAAATGTGGAAAGGAAATAATAGCTGCCTGTGAATTGAATTAACAGCTGCCTGTTATGAATAAATGAACATGATTAAGAATATGGGATGTATGAACGTGAAACTGGAATGTTCTGAGTTAAAGAGCTGGAACCCTACGGGAAATTAGGAGTAGAACTCCTGGAAAGTGAATGGAATAGAATTGGGGAAGTGAGCTGGCCCTTGAGTACGGAGTACCAAGGAGAGCGACTGTCCCCCCTGTTTAGTGCAGAGCGGAGCCAGCCGCCACAGGGATCCGAGGTTAGGACTGGCTACTCTGATATCATCTTATAACGACCCGATTTCCGAGTCCCTACGAGACGAGAACCGGAGCTCCTGAAGGACTACGACTGCAGCATCTCCTACCACCCGGGAAAGGCCATGTGGTGGAAGACGCCTTGAGCCGTAAGGCACCCGCACACTTGGCCAGTTTACAGTTACAGAATTGAAGCCTTTTGGAGGAGGTGGGCAGTTGGCGACCCCTGGAGTTATGGGGGCACTGTGGGGCAGTGACGGTGACACGACAGACCAGGCCAGAGCTGATAGACCGCATCATCACAAGACAGATGGCCGATCCGTACTTGCAATCCTTACGTACGCTTGAGGGGACGGTTGTGCGTTCCCAAAGACAAGGAGCTGTTGAGAGAGCTCCTGACTGAGGCACACGGTTCCAGATTCACCATACATCCCGGAAACACGAAGATGTACCACAACTTGAAACGCGAGTTTTGGTGAAGGGGGATGAAGCGGGATGTAGGTGAATTCGTGCAGCAGTGCTTAGTGTGCCAGCAAGTGAAAGCCGAGCATCAGAGGCTTGCAAGGCCGCTACAGCCGCTTCCAGTGCCAGAGTGGAAGTGGGAGAGCATCACCATGGACTTGGTGGTGGGCTTACCTGTTACCCAGCGGGAACACGACGCAGTCTGGGTAATAGTGGATAGACTGACGAAGACGGCGCGATTCTTGCCGATCCGAGTCACTTTGGGACTAGTACAGTTGGCAGAGAGGTATATCCGGGATGTGGTACGACTACACGGAGTTCCGCGGGAGATCGTATCCGACCGGGATACCCGCTTTACGTCCCAGTTTTGGGCTGAGTTTCAACAGGCCTTGGGGACGCGGTTGAGGTTTAGTACAGCTTACCACCCCCAGACGGACGGACAGTCTGAGCGCACGATACAGACACTTGAGGACCTTTTACGTGCCTGTGTACTGGACTGGAGGGGCTCTTGGGAGGAGCACCTGCCCCTGGCGGAGTTTGCATACAACAACAGTTATCACTCGAGCATCGGCATGGCTCCCTACAAGGCTCTGTACGGACGGAAGTGTACGGCACCCTTGAGTTGGGTTGAGGTGGAGACCAAGTGGGAGGTTGGCCCCAGGTTGATCCGGCAGAGTCAGGAGGTAGTCGAGCAGATCCACAGCCGACTCCGCACTGTCAGGAGCAGACAGAAGAGCTACGCGGATCGGAGACGCAGAGAGGTGCAGTTTGAGGTTGGGGACCACATCTTCCTTCGTGTTTCGCCCATGAAGGGCCTGCAGCGGTTTGGGGTGAGAGGGAAGCTCACGCCGAGGTTTGTGGGGCCCTTTGAGATCCTGGAGCGGGTTGGACCCGCTGCTTACAGGCTTGCCCTCCCCCCGCAGCTTTCTGGTGTGCACGGCGTGTTCCACGTGTCCAACCTCAGGAAGTACGTAGCCGATCCCAGTCACGTACTGAGTCACGAGAGCGTCGAGGTGGGCGACGACCTGACATACCCCGAGCGGCCAGTGCAGATTCTAGACCGTGCCGTCCGCAGTTTGAGACGAAAGCAAGTACCCCTGGTAAAGGTTTTGTGGAGGAGCCAACGGTACGAGCAGGCTACCTGGGAGCCTAAGGCGACAATGCGGGAGCGGTACCCGAAACTCTTCGCGAGTACGTCTTTTTGGATCGACTTCTGTCCTCTTTGAGTTTGTTATGGTTTTTATGACGTTTTCCCGCATCCTAGCTAACGCAACTTTCGAGAACGAAACTTCCTTTGAATTTGTTATATTGTTACGAACGGGTGCTCCAGACGTATTTTAAGACATCTGCGAGGTGGCCCAGACGTATGGAATCACTTACAGACGTCGGATCAGACGTCTGGGATCATTTCCAGACGTCTGGAAATCGGTTATTTTGGCACGCTGCTGTTCGTCTGCGCGCCTGAGCGCGCAGACCTGCATTTTCTCTCTCTCTCCCTTTTTTTCCCTCTCTCCTGCGGCTGCAGACGCCTCTGACGCATTCTCTCTCTCCTCGTGCGGCCTTAAAAGGGCCACGCCTCTCCCTCACTCCCGTCACCTCCGCCTCCTTCCTCTTCTCCTTCAGCCAATGCACGAGAGCGAGCGCGAGGGTGCAGCGGCAGAGACAGCCGCGGTGAGCATGGGAGAAGGTGCTGCGCGTGGGAAAGGCGCTCGGCCGTAAGGGCGAGCTCGCCGGGGCTGCTAGGGCCAGCCAGTGGGGGGCGCAGCAAGCGCGGAGCGACGCGGGAGGACTGCTGCGGCTCGAGCAGCAGGCGGAGCACTCGCAACGCGGCCGGGTGTCGCGAGCGGAGGGCGAGTGGCGCCCTGGCTCTAGAAAATTTTCCAGAATCAAACGTCTGTGCTTCTTGACAGACGACGGGAACGACGTCTGGAAGATTGTCCAGACGTCTGAAAGGTGAGTTTTTCCGTCTTCTTCCTTCCCTTCGATTGACTGTACTAAGAAAGAGAGGAAATGAGTACGTGCAAGGTCGGAGATTCACATCCAACGCGAATCAGATGTCTGGCTGCAGTGCCAGACGGCGGGAACGACTTCCAGACGTCCTGGGTGACCATCGGACGTCTTGAAACTAGGCCAGACGCCCCCGCAGACTTCTGGACGCCTGAGAGCCCACGCAGAGCGAGGTAATTCCCTGATCCACTTTTTAAGATGTTTGGAAGAAGTTCCAGACGTCTGATTTTGCACTGTTTCGTCATTTTCGACCCGTTTCGGGCCTGTTCGGGCTCCGTTTTTCGCGTTTCGAGTTGCGTTCTTTTCGGAATTACATCCTCTACCTGTGTACAGTAGCTGTATACTGTTTTGAGAAGTTCCTTGTGTTTGATCCTTGTCATAGGACCCCGTTCCGTTGCAGTCTCGGGGGTTGCGAAGGCACGCGGGATTCCCGACCACGCCCCCAGTTCGCCTGTTGTAACTGGTAAAGTGGCTTTAAGTATAATCTGTTAAATTATGAAACCAAAAATAGAACCTAGGACATTGCATGAATCGTAGGAATGAGAAATAGATGGAATGGTAGATCCTAGGGTGTTGCATAAATCCTAGGGCTGGAAAACTAGATTGTATGATAGATCCTACGATATGGCATGAATCCTACGACGGAAAAACTAGTGGAATGTATGAATACTGCAGTCTTGGAAAATGTGAAAAGGAAATAATAGCTGCCTATGAATTGAATTAAAAGCTGCCTGTTATGAATAAATGAACATGATTAAGAATATGGGATGTATGAACGTGAAACTGGAATGGTAAAACTGGAATGTTTTGAGTTAAAGAGCAGCAACCCTACGGGAAATTAGGAGTAGAACTCGTGGAAAGTGAATGTAATAGAATTGGGGAAGTGAGCTGGCCCTTGAGTACGGAGTACCAAGGAGAGCGACTGTCCCCCCTGTTTAGTGCGGAGCGGAGCCAGCCGCCCCAGGGACCCGAGATTAGGACTGGTCACTCTGTACCGACTTGCTGGCCCTCGTGTACGTAGTACCGAAGAGAGCTACTAGTTTAGGGAGGTACTAGCTACCCCACAGGCCCCGAGGTTCTGCTAGCCTCCCACACCGACTTGTTAGGCATACTGGGGCAAACCAGGGTAGTCAGGCAAGGGTGCGCAGACTGCGGAGGGGCAAGACTCCTGTTTGGTTACTGTGGAGGGGTTGGACCCCTGTTACTGAGAGGGCTCTGCCCTGTACTGGTTCCGTGCTGTGCTTTGGGCGCACCCGTTAATGGAAATGATTGACCGCATGTCAATGAGGGTTAGCTACCCGTGCGTTTACCGCACGTGCCGTAGTCACCGTTACGTCTGTCAGTGACCTTGTGGCGGTTGACTGAGAGTAGGATCACCACGGGGGACTCTCCCGGCCAGAAGAACACCACGTGCTACTTCTACTATTCGGAAAAGACTGCAATCAAGATCTTTCCCACGAGGAACATTCGAGATCAAGTGAAAGATCTGAGAAATAGATAAATTGTGAAACAATAGAAACACGTAAATAAAGGAAGAAAGAAAATTAAACAGCTACTGTACATTTTACTGTTTCTTTAGTTTAGCTGCCACTCTACTCAGCGTTTTGCTGACGTGTTACACTCGTTACCTTTCAGGACCAGGTGTTGAGCAGCTAGGGTCAGCGACTGCAGAGGATGCTGGGCCGAGTAGGGTCCAGTAGAGTTACCACTGTTCTCTTGTACCTCTTTTTGTTCCGTTATAGTGAGTAGTTCTTATTTCCGCTGTACTTTTCTTTACCTGCAGTTCATATTATGTTATGAATGTTGTTCTACTATTGTGGTAGTATATACTGTAGTGATTTCTTTCCTTACTGCTATATTTCCTTACTGCTAGTTATATTCATGCTGAATGTGGTTTATTTTACTGCTCTTTTGGTTACTTTCTCGTTGCACGACTGGGTATTGGGATTAGTCGAGTCGATCCGGTTCTCGTGTCTCGTAGGGACTCGGGAATCGGATCGTTACATGAATGCTATCCAGAGTCGTCCCTAGGATGTTACAAATTGGTCCCTACAGCTTACAAGAGAGTCCTTGGAGGTTTTTCAATAAGTAAAAGGTGATATATGAAAGACCTAACTGTGAATCTCTAAATGCAAGGCCTTAATGATGTCCAAATGAAATAAAGTTTTTATGAAAGCTTAATTGAACATTTAGGAAGTTAATTATGCTTTTGATTTGAACTTTTGGACTCATTTGTGTGTTCAATTTGCAATTGGATTATCATTTTACATTATTTAATAGAATATCTCAATAAATGATCTAATTATGTATTTTTAGCACAGATTTGATATTTTAGATCTTTTCTGTTAATTCTCACACTTAACTCTTTCTTGGTGTTAATTTGATAGTGTTTAACCTAGTTTCTAGCTTAATTTGGGCATTTTAGCTATAATGAGCCACACCTCATAAGATAGGTAACTCAAACACAAGAAATAAACGTAGTCTGCAAGCAGATTCATGGTACCAAGATACCAAACCCCAATATCGGAATTGCCAAACAAAAGGTTTGACTATGAATAGAACCAAGCATCCTCAAAAGGAACACATAAATTTCATCAAAAAAAGAAGCGATCCACCAAGAATCAAGCCAACCTACAGGTGATTTTTACCAGACACCTATAAGAAATTAGAATGCAATAAGTATGGGGAGTGGAGAGCAGCCTCAAATTCATTCATCCAGAATGTCTCATAGTTGAGTATCCCTTAGAACATCCAGGAGAAGGCCAATTAAGTCATCAACAAAGGTCTTCATACCAGAATGTCCTATCAGTTATAAACACCTTGTGGCCAAAGGCATTATTGGTATCCTAATCAACAGTCACCCTTTTGTATTTGTAATGGCCCGGTAAGAACCTCTGCATCAATTTGTCCTTAATTGGAAACACAACCTATCTCCCATTTATGTCTGAAAAGTCAAATTGGAAAGGAAGAGAACTTCTAAACAAGTTCAGTCAAAACTCAATACTACTCAACCTTTTGGGAAAAAATCATTTAATAAAAAAAGGATATGCATATCCTCAATAGCTCCATTCCTTTATGTCCAGAAGCATCCTCTCCTAACTAGTGAGCTGAAATTTGGATATCTACAACACCATAGAAGAAAATATCGCGATGGCAATTCCACCGTCCAAACTAACTCAAGTATCGTTTGTTACCAGAATCGCCACTTTGCTCCGTATTTGAAAACCTCGATTCCAAAACACATTAATTCCAGCATTGAGCTCTTAATTCTGAAATTGGATACTTAAGACTTCGAGAGTGAAATTATTCTATTCCTCCCAAAATTCGCTTGTTCTGCTTGTTCTGCTTCACGAGTGAAATTGGATACTTAAGATTTCACTGACTGCACATTACTTGTACCTGCTTAAGATGACTGATGCAGCAAAAGAAGACTCAAAATCAAATCAATTCAAACTGACGTATCATATTGGGCATGACGAGTTTCAGAAATGCACAAAGACCTTAGTACAAGCATAACAAACATGAAATACATTATTTTTCTAAAATAAAAGGGGAAAAGAGTATAGCTTGGAAATATAATGCTACATCCAAGAGGCTCACGCATCTTTTTTCATAGAAGGATATATCCATCATTTACAAGAACTTCAGAAAGGAATTAATGAGACCATATATTCACAAAATTAGGATGTCGTTTGTCGGTGAATAATGTTGACCAAACATATAATTTATAATTGGAGATGATGGTCACCCAAGCCTACATTATCATGTCTTATGAACTCTACACAGTGCAGACAACAGTTTTAAATAAAGTTGTCGATGCAATGACCCAAAAGAATTTCCCAAACTAGATAAGCTTCAAGCAATGGAGGTGATAAGAACGCCATACCTTTTGCCTCTTGGCCGCTGGATCATTTGGTGGATCTCGACAATTTCCTACATCATCTGAATGCTGTCCTTCAGCCTGCAAATGCATATCATGGTAGGATTAATATTCATGGTGAAAATAGTTGATATTCCTCCTTCATGTAGAAAGAGAGAAAAAGTCAATAGGAAAAAAAAAGAGTAAGACACATAACAACTCCCTGACATACGGGATTATTTGAACATTATAGACGTCAGTAGTTTCCCAATATAGTATCAAATGCTTTCAGAGGACTTTTTTCCTTATCAAAAACAATAACATGGCAATGTTTCCCCACATGAATTCAACTTTCCCAATCTATCCTTAACCATATTGTTTGTCCATTCCTAAACTCCCATATTGATCTCACTCACTCCCCTTCATTGCCCATTCTTCAATTCATCATATTTCTCCATCTCGGCACCTTCAGAACATATATCATGGATACGACTGCAACATTAAAGTCTTCACTTGAAACCAACGCTAGTTCAATAGATAGGAAAATCTGAGGTTCATCCTGTAATTTTCAATTGAAAAGGAGGGTCACCTACCTCAAGCATTGCCATAGATCACCAAGTCAAAATTTTATTCAACCCTTATTTTGCCTAAGGCACCAGCAACCATACCGAAGAGACCATCGCATTTGATGGAGGTAGACCCATAAATCTCAACCACAGAAGCAACCAAGAATGTCTACGAAAATGGGAAAGTTCTCTAGGAAGCTGTCATGAGTTTCCTTGACATTATTCTCAACTTTGTTGATGGAGCTGGCGAAACCCTAAAATATATATTTATATTTTCATATTGCAACAATTACCAATCGGGTACAACACCAGAGAATTGTTTAAAATCCTCGTTTATTTTAACTACTATCTATAGCAATTGAAAATTCTAGCATTTTCCCTTATAACAAGACTTCCCTCATAAAATTTTCACCTTATAGCTGAAAAATCATTTGAAGCAAAGATGTACTCTGAGAAAATTGACACCCATTATGTAGCTCAACCTCTGGTGGAAGTATTGCTTCTTGTCAAAAGACCAATAAGTATGAGGTCATTTGCATGGGTATTCTTAATGTGGTTCTATGGGCCCACAGCACTTCAAAGATCCTTCAGCTAAGGACTTTGATAGTTTGATTTTCCAACAACACTTACTGGCATATGCAGAAGAAATCATCTAGGAGTATTCTGATTGGTGGAAATCAAATATGTGACTCAATTTGTCCATTTGAGTAATTTGCTAGATCCTACTGATTGCCTATGTATAGCTGTAAAAAAGGAATTGGAAAACGTAGGAGCACCGTCAACAACATTAAATAGGCAAGTAAAACTAAAAATCATTCAAATTATCTACCAAAATGAGGTCAACTTAGCAATTGAGCGATTTTGACTCCAACTACTCATATTAAGCATCCAAAAAAACCAGGAAAATACAATCTAGAGTCTTCCATGTTCCATGGAAGAACTTGCATGTTCCGAAGACAAACTTTGAGAAGCAGCATTAGAGTCCTACAAAGCACTACCCTGAGAGATATATGGCATTAACTGTCGACCTAAAGAAGCAAAAAAAATTCCATCTTGATTATTATCCTATTGTGACATCTCCTGTTGATATAGATACATCTATGTCACATAAACTATCTATTTATGCATGTTCTTAGGCATACAAATACATCATGCACTATAAATATTACATAACATGCATCATCATGCATTTAGATTAGATTGTATAAATTTTAGGTTAATTTTCTCTTTTTGTGGTCAAGGAACGAGGTAATATTTATCGGGGCCTCAGATTGAAGATCCAACCGTACGAATCTGATCAAGACGACGATCAGAGTTCAACGACTTTGAGATTGCCCCGATCAGACCTCCGTAGCATCAGATGCAGTCCGAGGAAGATTAGAGGTCAAGGGTCCAGGTGGTGTTAAATCACACCTCAGATGACAAATCCAACCACACGGATGAGTTCAAATCGACGATCGTAGCCCAACAATGCGAAAATCAATCTAATTCGACATCCGTGGCACCATCTACAAGTCAGAGAAGATGGACGGCCAGGATGACACCACGTGACACCATCCCAACCGACCAACGTCGACCCAAGTCTCTCGCTCCACCTCTTCATGCAATGGCCAACACATCTCAACTGTTGGATCATCAATCCAACGACTACGCCACGTCGCTTCTCAGGCCAACTCGCATCTATTGAAGGCTAAGGGCACTCGATCACAACTGTTGGATCGAGATCCAATGGTCATGAGCGTTTACACCTTAAACCATAAACTTGACAAAGTCGTAGGCGTAGCACGTTGGTTGCACGCCCTTTGAAGCAACATGCAGTGTCGGGTCGAGACACCAAGCACCTTAAATCAAGCGTTACGCAGGCACGGGCGAAATTCGCCCGTTGGATGAAGCACGGATAGCTAAGGAAGTGCGACATGGCGCGTTGGATGAAGGGAACGTTACATGCATGATTTGATGCGCGAATGCATGCCCAATCTAATGTAGGTGCACGTTACGTTGGAGATCAAGAGGGCATTTAAGCTATCCGATCTCTCGATCGGACAGCTGAGGATGCACGAACATGGGTGAAGTGCTCAACGGCTGAAGATGAAGAGGTGAGGGCGTGCGCACGTGTTTAGCAATGTGGGGGCTTTAGGGAAGGTTATATCTGTCACTGAAGACCCTTACATTAATGTTTTAAGATTAAAATGACTTATTTACCCCCTATTCCTCACCTATAAAAGGCCCTACGCCCTCCACATTTTCATCATCTCTTCCTCTCTTCTCTCAACCCCTCCAAAGCTCTATGAGCTTGTCCCAAACCTGAGATACTTCATTAGAGTTAAACATATAATTTTTCCACCTTCTCACCCCGTTTGTGGAGCATCCCGCTATTGTCCTCTCACCATCGTTCGAGAAGTGGATTTCGCTGCGACATCGCCCTGCTCCGTCCTTCCTCCATCTTCGTTCTCCTTCGTCCAACATCTCACCACCCTCGTCCAGGTACTTTGTCAACGTAGCTCGTCCTTTAAACAGTCGTTGAGGTGGATAATTACTATCCCTTTTCTCTTTATTGCTTTCTAGATTAGATTTCCCACTTTATAATGTAGCAAGTAGTTGTAATGAACATGAATTTGTGGCTATGAAATGTTTATCCATTCTCTCCCTATTTTTTATTTATTTGTATTATTTTCTCTTTATCTTCTATTAATTATTCCTTACGTAAATAGCTAATATAAATTTAATTCAACTAGCTACTCTACTTTGTGACAATAAATTTAACACGATTTTTTATCAAACATACGCCTCCCAGTATTTGACCCGAGACTCACCTTGAGTTTCAATTAAATTATCTGTTTGACGGATGTTTACGCGACTACAATGACAGGTTTTCAAAACTCAAACTTTTAGCATACAAATCTCCTCCAACATTTTGGCGTCGTTGCCAGGGAGGCGAAGCTCTTTGATTTCTTGAGTTTTCCCACCTTACTTATCATTTACCTTACTTCTCTCCTTTCTTATTGTGATTGCAGGTACTCTCTCGAGGAGGGCAAAAGCGGTAGATTAGAGTAAACTGTTGTTGAAGGGTTTGAAGTATACCCCAGCTCTCATTCCCTAGTTTTCATTCCATCCCCTAATAACACAAACCCTAATTAACCTAAGAGCTCTCATAAACCTTAAGGTTAGTCTTGATTGTTTGTTTATCACCTCCACCGGCCTCACCCTCTATTTAAAAAAAAAAATCTAAAAAATCTCACAGAGGTACACAACCTCTTCTGATTCTTCATACTTAACAGATAACCCGATCTTTGGAATCGATACGTTCATCAACATATAATTGAATAAAAATAAGACTAGGTAATCATTTGTGTACCTAACTCAGTGGTGCATTAAGGTCAATTGCTTAAGTTGTTTGGGCCGCACCATTTCATATAAAAACAACTCATCAATAGCTTGCCACATAGGATTCAACTTTTAGGAATTAACCAGGCACTCCACATTCTTTTAAGTTTTAAAGAAAAACATCTTTAGCTATACTTTCAAAACTTGGTGTGTCAACTGAACCTTGATTGAATATACCTAAGGTTGAACCCTAAAAGACAAACTATCACTAAATCTTGGTTTAAAACCATTGGTTGTGCACACACATATTGAAATTGATTTTTAAGGGTACAACCCAGATAAAGAGCCCATCACATTCCAAAGCACACTCAAACCTAACCCTAATTAAAACAAAGTAGACACTGGCCTTAAGGATTGGACTTGCTCTTCGGAACCCAGATCAAGATTATTTTCAATTAATCTGATTCTACCATTCAATCTAATGTCTAACTAGAGGAGCAGAGTCAAATGACCGTGGTTGGGAGGTATCAAATGAACCTGAGGCAAAAGCCAAGGGAAAAACCTTCTCCCTAGCCCCTCCCTCTAACTGGTTGGATTGACCGGAAAGAACTAGATCAAATCATTCTTTTCATCTCAAGACGGATTCTAGGAGTCTGTAGATCTTTAGGCTACCCTACCTAAGGACAGGTTTCATTGTTTGTACTACAGGACACTTTCTTCCTCCCGTTTGCCATGGATGCTTCCACACCCTACTCGCATTTCCACTCTTACCCTCCTAACACATCTTATTCCCAAGATGATTATTATCCCAACCAGACTTATTCTCACCCATCTACTAGTTGGGATAATCCTGATTGGAGATATAGCTCCGAACCTCCATGTTCAGGGTCCAACCCTGGACACCATAATCTTGATTTTTTCTCTTTCTCCGAGCTGCATCAATTATAGATCATCGCCCTCCTATGGACAACCTAATACGATCTACAATCAAGAAGGATATGCTGATCTTTATCCTCCCTCATATTACACTGCATATGGGTCATCACCTCTTTATGAACAATCCGAAATGACCTATTATTAAGGAGGGTACCAAGAAACTCAATTTGTTGACTCCCTTGGATTAAACCCAAACCCACCCAACCCTGAACCAAACCATTTGGTTCAGGTGAACCAAGGCCAAGATAGGGTGTTGGCTAACTTAAGGAATACCATTCAATCTTTAGAAGCTCAGCCAACACCCTGCACTGAAGAATTGGAGCCGCTGATTTAAATGGTTGATGATCTTAACAAGTATTTGTTGGATTGGCTCCAAGATATTAAGGATAACGACCCAAGTGAGTTTTTACTTTGGAAGTTATCGAAATTGAGGATGAAATTTGTGATTGCTTTAATTCAATCTTGGGATAATTCCCATAATGAACCCCCTTCAGGAGAACCAATGTCAGAATCTACTCATGCACCTGTAAGGGGGACATGTTTTATGAGACCGAGGTTGACCAAGTTATTCTAGAGCAACCAATTATGGATGAATTGATTACTTCACCCAAGATCCATGAGCCAGGATATGGAGAAAATTGTCTCCATGCACCAGGAAATAATCAATGATTTTGAGGCATATATTAATGCATATTCAGAATTTTATGATTCTGAAGGTGAAGAATCATTGTATGAAGCCTCACTTGAATTTGAAGGAAATAATTTTAGTGAGACAAACAAGCCTGCGAGGTATGATCAATCTTTTGGTGGCCCTATAATTAAGGAATTTGATCTTGTTGGGGCTAACACAATGAATTCAGATCCTGATTTCATAAAGGATTCAATTCATAGCCCCATTCTTCAATCACACCCCATTGAGCATACTGATGATTTTAATTTTGAGATCACTAAACCCAAGTCTAGACCCAAGTCAATTCTGATTTAGCCATAAATCTTGAACTTAGAAATTTTAGATGAGGTGATTAACATGCAAGAGGTCCTGGAATCTAAAATCTTGATTGTAGAGGATAGGAATTTGAAAATAAAGATATGGGAAGCCAATTCTAGGGAAAGCAGAAGTCTGAATCTAAAGGTTTCTATATACCTGAAACCACCAACTTTTTACCAAGACCCTTCTGACATTTTCGATTTCGAGGATGTGCAACCCAAGCACAAATTCATTTAATATCATTTTGATCTTGATTTTCCTATTATCTGACTTTTTAAACTTGGGTTGCATCCTCACAAACCGCAGGCTTGACCTTGCTTGCATACTGATCCTAGGTTCTAGGTAATTTTTATTCAGAACCTTAGATACACTCGATCATAGGACATAGGTCTCCACCACAACCTCATCCACATTTTCTGGTAGGTCCAAAAATAAATTTTCTTATCTTGATCTTGACCTACGCCTATGAATTTTTTATTTCTTCTTTATTTGTATAGTGTGCATAGCTGAAGGCACTAAATTCGGCATGTATAGCCATTTTTCATCTTGGAGCAGACTTGTTAATCATGTAACTTAGGTGCTTTCTACTCTACTCCACTCTATTTCATGTCTTTTTAATACAATGACGACATTGCATTAGATAGACATGGGAGGATGGATATCATTATCTGAATTTTGTTATCTCCGTAAATTCTTTTTATTTTCTCTTTATTTCTGAAAAAAAATTAAATTAGGAAAAGAGAACTTGGACTTTAAAAATTTTCAACTTTAGGAAATAATACAGTAGGATCTAAACACTTAGACCCTTCAGGTCTTAGGGATTAATTAGCCTGGGTGTCTACTAAAATGTGGATTTGTTTATCGAGTCCTCGCCATTCTGAATTCAATTTTTAATTGGTTAATAAGTTGGGGTAATAAGTACATGACTTATCAACCCGCTTTCTAATTTGAGGAGACTTTAAGCCTAAGCATCTACGCATTCTTTGCATTGACTTGCTTTTTGACAATTTTAATGAAAACTGGATAGCTAATGAATCTTATAGGATGGTATAATTGGCAAGTTGTCGGTGGTAACAAATCATCAGTCAATTGTCTAGAACCCAGCCACATGACCATTCTTTTCCTGTTACCTCTAGGTAAATCTTAGATTAGGAGAGCCACCTACTCGGAAAAAAGAAAAAAATAGAAAAATATCAAAAAAGAAAAGCAAAAAAAGAAATATAAAAGAAGAAAAAAAAGAAAGAAATAAACCACACTTCACCACAGGAATATAACTGACAAGTTGTCGGTGGTAATAGCTCATCAGTCATTTGTCCACAGCCCAACTCATAAAAAATGCACGTTTAATTCCAAACACTTAGGAAGAAGTGGAGAAATAGAATAAATTGAGGAGATATACACTGGGTTCGCCCTTATGTTGACCCCATAAAAGATAAAAAGTAGGGAGAAAGCTACTAGCCGTATAAACACTTTTAGACAAAATTCCTTTCAAGGTTACCTAAGAGCGTAGAAACTCGAAGTCTATTTCGACTGCCGATCAGTGAATCTATCACTTCACATAAAAAGATGCTTAGTACTTAGAGTTCTTTTCGAACCTTGGGTAGATTGGGTAGTGATAAATGCCAGTTTATCATCATTCTTATGCCTTAAAACAAATCTAACTCTTAAGATTTTAACTTCGCAAACGGATTTTTAGGCTACATTAGGCATAAATTAGGTAAGGCATGCATTACACATTTTTGTTGTCATTTTGATGAGTTTATTTGAGTGTTAGGGTTAAACATATAGTTAGATCCCCAAAACCCTAGCACTCAGGAAAGCAACTGGTGAAGGACAAGCTTAAACCAGCTAGGACTTAGCCTAATCCAGCTCATCAGAGTTGGATACTGGTGGGGACTCGAATAGGTTGTGTTAATATGGTGAAATTAGCGTTGAGGTGAGTATAATGGTTAACCTAAATCGAGTCTAACCATCCTTTACAAAATTTTTAACCTGACCTACTTAACTTTATCTTGATCACTTTTAGGCCTAAGGTCGAACTCAGGGAGGCAGGAATTAGAGGTGAACAAGTTTCTACGCCTTTCCTATAATGAATCTCTTCAGTGCGTTTATTATATTTTTGGTATTTTTTTTCTATTTAAGATTTTTTTTCTGATAATTTTATCCTTGAGGTACACCCTCAAAATCAGGTCTTTAGCTTAGAGCCAAATTATTTTTGGCTTTGAGCCAAATTAGGGTGCCAAAAAATGGGTCTTGCTATTCGCAAGACCGAGTACCTACAAGACAAAGATTATCTTTTCTCTTTTACTATTTTTTTTTACTTTTTAATAGCAGGAAACAAAAGAGAAAAAGAAACAAGATAAATATAGTCTACATATATATAGATATATATATATATTATATATAGGGGTGGGGGTGGAGGTGGAAATGGTGTGTAGCACGGTGTCGAGTTAATTGACATCTAGGAAGACGCAACCAACAGGATGAAGTGCAGCGTGGAGATGGATGTGTGGAAGTGTGTGTGCAGGCGCTTTCTCTACGTGGGTATCGGGGAATATCAGTAACTAGTAGAAATATTCCCGCGATATAACGTGCGGTGAAGTGTGTATATCTAGTTATGTGTGTGTATAAATATATATATAAATATATAGATATATATACATATTTATGTATGTATGTATATATACTTATATATAGTTGTATAGGTACTAATATGTATATATATAAGTATATATATAGGCGTGTATAAGTGAGTGTGTGTGTGTACACGTGAGTTTGTACAAGTGTGGTGTGCGTATGTGTGTGTCTGCTGAGAGTGAGGGAGTGGCTGTGAGAGATGGCGCGGGCGTTTAAGGCATCTGGTGGAGCCAGCCGACGTCTAGAAGCCAAGGCACAGGTGCATGCACGCGCAGGCGAAGGCACGCAAGGGTGCGCGCACGCGTTGGAGGCTGCAGGCGTGAGGGAGAGCGCAACGCAGCGCGCTGCGTAGTGCAGTGCACCACGCTACGGGCTGGAGTGGACGCGGACGAAGACGCGGACACGAGCGCAGGCAGGTGCGGGCACTAGAGAGGAAGAGGTTGCAGACGCGGGTGCGGGCACTGGAGAGGAAGCGGTTGCAGACGCGGGTGCGGGCACTGGAGCGGGCGCAGGCGCTGACGCGGGGACGGGCTAGAGGCAATTGCGACGCAGAGAGAGAGCATGCGGTAACCGAATAAGTGAAACTTTCCGATCACCGCACTGTAGCTACAGTGTCGCGCAGAAACGCGTGAACAGTAGGTACAGTGCCCGTGCAGCTCGGACAACCGACTGTGGCCGGTTCTGCGTGCGAGGGCACACTGGAACGAGCCTGCACGCGCGGAAGGAGCTGCGCCAGCTGCTACAGGGGCACGCGGTGGCTTGCGCATAGGCTGGATGCTACTAGTGCCATGCTGCTGCTATTGCTGAGCTCTGAAGCTTGGAGCTGCGGCAATGGCGTGAAGGGCTGAGCGATGGAAATAGAGAGTGGAATCCACCACACCCACCTGCTCTTGGATGAGCTGGGCGGTGGTGGAGCTCACAGTGGTGGTCGTGGACCACTGTGATCTTGCTCCTACCTGCAGCATATCTCCTTAGTGGAAGAGGTGCTACGTATAGAGGGGAGAAGATGGCCTGGACGAAGTGGCTGCTGTGTGTGTTGGACCAGGCTCCCTTTACAAGGAAGCGGGCAGTGCTTTTTAAAGGAGACGGTGGCATGCTCGACCATGCCCAAGGTGTGCATGCCTAGCCATGCAGCTGGTAGGGCATGTGTTGGCAGAGAATGGCACGAAGAAGAGCAAGCCATGCCCTGCAGCCACGTAGAGAAGAAGCTCAAAGCAAAATAAAAAATGAAGATGGTGAAATTTGCGATGCAACCCTTGATGAAAACGTTAATTACAAGGCCAATTATTCACTCTCCTCCCCTCTCAAATAAATGCATGCAAGTATCCTTTTTTACAAATGCAACTGTGGCTACCTAATATGCAATGACAGTGCTAGGAAATATCACAAGATGGCATATTTATTGGTGTATTTTTGCTGTGCAATCATACCCTCATGCCAATCTTTTGCTAATCCCTAGCAAAACATTTTATATTGTATTTAGAAATGATCTTAAGCTGAAGATTTTCTTCTGAGGCGACACAGGTGTGTTTATTTGTTGGATATTGTGAGAACCAATTGTAGAGAAGACTATCAGTACTTTAAGTCTTACATGACATACACCATCTCTCAACTAACCTAAACTTTTGATATTTAAACCTTAAGAACGATTTCCAAGACTCAGGAGGTTTTTGCCATACTCGAGAGCTCAAGAGATTATGACTTGTGCATAGTGAAGAATCAAGACTGACCAGATGAACATTAAGACTCAAGCCCAGGATTTCACAAATTTTTAAGTGCAGGTTGGTCCCAATTTCAACTCATATCTTCGGATTGACCCTTAAAAAGATGACAGGAAACTCAACTCCCATTTTATTACATTTGTGACTCAAAGAATATATGATAGAAACAAGGTATTTGTAACTTGTCCAGAAAACTTTTGTAGGGAGAAGACTTTACAAACATTTGTAAGATATACTGACTTATTTGTACAGTTTTTTTTTTTTGAAACATGTGACAGTATATCTCTTACAACTTTATTTGGAAGAGCACACTTTTCTTTTGGTGGGAGAGTTCCTTTTTGGTAGAAAGAGTCTCCTAAACACAAGACTAAAGCCTAAGATAAAAAGTTTACCTGCGCGCACAGGTAAGGACTTCACCTTCCCTAATGAACACTAGGGTTGAATCTTATGTTTACCTGATCTTTCTTGACATGTGTAGTGTGAACCAAGATTACTTAGAATCTCGAGTAGAAGCAAACCAACAGGTCTTATACTAGTGTCTTAGGTACAAGAATACGTCCTTAGTTAAGAGAGATTCCGATCTATCTTGTCAATGCTCAAGTGAATTAAGCCGAGCCTGAGCGAATCAAGCTTCTGCAGCCTGGAAAATCTTCAAAACAGTGGTTGAATATCCATAAACACTTATTGTATTTTTGTTTCAGCCTTCAGATCATTACTAAACATCGTTTTTTTTTTACATATTTATAAATAGACGGAGACTGCATGATACCATAAAATACCCAGATCATATGGATGCTTATCCACCCCCCCATGCCAAACGATGCCATGTCCTCATATGCATGTAGGGTAGGGTAGAGGAAGGACCAGAGATCGGGTAACGAGAGCTGAGGTGCAGGGTATTTAGCAGGGTGGTAGGATGGGTGGATAGTGGGTGGTGAAGTGAAAAGGTGCGAAGTGAAGTGTATGTGACAGTGGCGGAGTGTTGCTGGGGTGCCTCCCAACGAGTACTGAATTTAACGTCCCCAACTGGACTCAGAATGACGCACGACATTAGTTACCCTCCAGCAGGGCAAAAATTTCTCAAACGGGGGCAGGTTCATGAGTAAGATAAGGCTTTAAACGCTGCCCATTGACCGTAAATTTATGCTCAGATTTAGGATCTTCAATTTCAATGACCCTGTTGGGAAATGATCTCGAGACCAGGAAAGGACCAATCCATTTGGACTTCAATTTCTCTGGAAAGAATTTGACCCGGGCGTTGTAGAGCCAAACTTGCTGAGATAGCTCAAATTCCTTTCGCCGAATACGGCTGTCGTGAAAAGCCTTAGTACGTTGCTTGAAAGTTAAGGCAGAATCATAGGCTTCACGACGGAGCTCTTCCAACTCTTAGAGTTGGAGTTTCCTTTCTCAACCACACAGGTGCAGGTCGAGGTTACATTGGTGAACCGCCCAATAAACGCGATGCTCCAACTCCACGGGCAAATGACAAAGCTTCCCGTAAACGATTCTATAAGGAGACATACCTAGGGGAGTCTTGAAGGCGATCCGATATGCCCAAAGTGCGTCAATCAGCTTGTCGGACCAATCCTTACGGTCAGGTCGAACCGTTTTCTGGAGAATTTGCTTGATTTGTCAGTTCGACACCTCTGCCTGGCCGTTCGTCTAAGGATGATACGGAGATACAATACGATGGTGAACTCCATATTTTCTCAGAAGTACCCGAAAAAAAGCATGGGTAAAGTGGCATCCTCCATCCGAGATAATGGCTCGAGGGATCCCAAAGCGCACAAAAATGTGGTTTTTGACGAATCGAGTGGATATGACATGGTCAGCATGGTGCGTGGGAATAGCCTCGATCCATTTCGAAACATAATCAACAACAACAAGGATGTATTCGAAGCCGTTGGAAGAAGGAAAGGGACCCATGAAATCAATTCCCCAAATGTCAAAGATTTCAGCAGCTAGGATGGGTTGCAAGGGCATCATGTCACGATGTGACATTGACCCTAACGACTTGCACCTAATGCAATGTTTGGCATAATTGTGTGCATCCTGGTGAAGGGAGGGCCAAAAGAAACCACACTGCAACACCTTGGCTGCAGTTTTCCTCCCAGAGAAATGGCCTCCACAGCCTTGATCATGGCAGAAGCATAGTACATTGGGGAATTCGCTGTCAGGAATACAGCGACGGATGATTTGATCAGCACCTATTCAAAAAAGAAATGGATTATCCCAGAAATAATACTTTACTTCTGCCATGAGACACTCGCGCTGATTGTTAGGCCAAATGGATTATCCCAGAAATAATACTTTACTTCTGCCATGAGACACTCGCGCTGATTGTTAGGCCAGCCACGTGAAAGGGAATTAGAAGTAAGGTAATTGGCAATGTCGGCATACCAAGGTCCACTTGCCACATTAATTGCCAATAGGTGCTCATCGGGAAAAATCTCATTAATCGACAGGGTAAGTCCAATGTGGTCAAGGTCTAGTCTCGAGAGATGATCGGCCACAACATTCTGGGCTCCTGCCTTATCGCGGATTTCAATGTCAAATTCTTGAAGCAGAAGGATCCAACGAATCAGTCTAGGCTTGGCATCCTTCTTGTGCATGAGTTGGCAAATGGCCGCGTGATCAATGAAAACAATAACATGTGAGCCCAGAAGGTAAGAGCGAAATTTCTCCAGCCCAAAGACGACCGCCAGTAGTTCTTTCTTAGTGGTAGTATAATTACGCTGGGACTCGTCCAACGTCTTACTAACGTAGTACACCACGAAGGGGTGTCTATCATGTCTTTGTCCCAAGATGGCTCCGACTGCAAGGTCGGAAGCGTCACACATTAATTCAAAGTCGAGGGACCAATCAGGTGACTGGAGAACAGGGGCCTTGGTGACAGCATCACGCAGCTGAGTGAAAGCTCGTATGCCGTCGGGGCCTATATCGAATGGTACATCGATCGATACGAGATGAGTTAAAGGTTGAGAAATCTTGGAGAAGTCTTTGATGAATATCCTATAGAAACCGACGTGTCCCAGGAAGGAGCGGATTTGCTTGACAGAGCCAGGCACAGGTAAATCAGCAATTACATCAAGCTTAGCTCTGTCAACCTCGATACCCCTATCGAAGATGATATGCCCGAGAACAATTCCCTCATGTACCATAAAATGACCTTTTTCCCAGGAAAGCACAAGGTTCACATTAATACATCTCCTAAGGATACAGGTCAGGTTGACAAGACAGTCATCAAAAGAGGGTCCAAAGATCGAAAAGTCATCCATGAAAACCTTGAGAAAGTCACCCACCATGTCATGGAATATCGCCAGCATACATCTCTAGAAAGTTGCTGGCGTGTTACAAAGTCCGAACAGCATCCTTCCCAATGCGAAGGTGCCGAAGGGGCAGGTAAAGGTGGTTTTCTCTTGGTCCCAGGGGTCAATTGCTACCTGATTATATCCAAAGAATCCATCCAGGAAACAGAAAAATTTATTTCCCACTAACCGCTCCAGGATTTGGTCAATAAAAGGTAGTGAAAAGTGATCTTTCTTAGTTGCAGCATTCAGTTTCCTATAATCTACACACACTCTCCAAGATGTAGGAGTGCATGTAGGGATGGATTTGCCCCTATCATTGACACGGATGATGAGTCCCGCCTTTTTGGGCACGACGTGAATTGGACTCACCAAGGGGCTATCCCTGATCGGGTAGATTATACCAACATCCAACCACTTAATAATTTCCTTCTTAACGACCTCCCGCATGTTGGGGTTGAGATGTCGCTGCATCTCACGAGAAGGTCGAGCCTCCTTCGTATATATATGGTGAGTGCAGTAGGAGGGGCTAATGCTAGTTAAGTTTGATAAAGACCATCCAATGACTGCCTTGTGTTCCATAAGGACCTTTGTTAGTTTGCACTCTTGCTTCCTGGTCAATTTTGAACTGATGATTACGGGGAGTGTTTCATTTGCTCCCAAGAAAACATACTTAAGCGTATTAGGTAGCTCTTTCAACTCGGGAGTGGATGGTGAAAGATCTGGCATTTCTTGGGATGAGAGTGTCCCAAATGGATCAGAAAAAAATAATTCAGGAGAAAGAAGTTGACCCTCAGATTGGCCAAGAAGAGGGGCATCTTGGATAGATGGATCCAAAAAGGGATAGCCCCAGTGAGTAGTATGTGGGCTCAAGGTCCCAATGTAGAGTTGCAAATCCACCTGATTTGGCGAGAAAGAAAGGGTAATCTGATCTTCAAGAGTGTGGACCGACGATGAGTAGCCTGAATATGACTCAGACCATGAGGTATGGGAAGTGGAGAAAACCTCGTCAGAAGTCTAGTCAGGAGAAGGTACGGGACAAGGGAGGGATGGAGGAACATCACAATAGGTGTCGGTCAGGCAATCGTCAGTGTTTAAAGGCAATCCGCAGCAGTCAGAATACATCCCAATTAGTTCGATACACGTGCTAACAGCCATGTCCTCGTCAGACGTGTCATCCTCGATGCAATCACAATCAAAGTTCTTGGCTGCCTTGAAGATGCTAAGCTTGAGCTTCTCAGATCCAATGGCAATCTCAATATAGCCCGACTCGCAGTCAATATGGGCGCGGGCTGTGGCCAAGAAAGGTCGACCAAAGATGATCGGATAATCAAAAAGTGAGATAGGAACTTTCATATCTAAAGCAAGAAAGTCAACAGGAAAACAGAGACTGTTGACCCTAACCACCACATCTTCCACCACACCCTTTGGAATTTTGACAGAACGATATGCCAACTGTAACATGACAGGGGTAGGTTTTAGATTTCCTAAGGCAAATTTTTCGAGCATGATGGTTGGTATAAGATTGATGGAAGATCCTAAATCAAGCAGGGCACGGTTAAAGTTACAACCTTGGAAATAAGCAGTGTGCCCGGATCTTTCTGCTTCGGTGGTAGATTTAACAGTATAGCACAACTCACATGAGGCGAGAGAACCACCAGATTCTTTGTTTTCTCTGACTGTCGCCTGGGTGTTGTGTAGTCTTTGAAAAATTAGGCGACAGTAAGTATGTGGTCGATAGCCTCTAGCAGGGGTACCTTGATTTTAACATCCCTGAATAAATTACGCAGGTTGTTAAAGGCCTACGTATCCTTTTTCTTGCCTTTTGGCTCCCTCAATAGAGCCTCAGGGAATGGGATTGATTCTGACACCAGTTTTGGTATATCGTCCTCTCGCAAATGCAGTGCGCATCCCGAATGAGAAGGCGATGAAGAAGATGAGCCGAGATCAGGTCGAGGTGGATCGGCAATCTGCTTACCGCTCCTCGTAGTAATCGCATTGGACGACGCGGGTCCAGTGGGATCATAAGGCGGAGGAGGATTCACAATAGGGATATAAGAGTGAGGTGCTGCAGCGGGATTAGCCTAAAATCCTGGAGGAATGCTCGGAGCCTGCAGAATCGGATGAACCTGGCCCTGAGAAGGTCGTACCTGTGGTTGAGGACCACGGGGTACAAAATTTCGCAGGTTGGGAACAAGTTGGGCTGGAAGAGGGCCCTGAGATCAAATCGCCATGCGTAGTTGACTGAATTCAGCATTGTGCTGCGCCAATTGATGCTGAAGAGAGGTCATGTTCTCTTCATGACGCTTCGACATTTCCGTCATCATTCGCATCAATTTTTCAAGAGGACTTGATGTGTGTTCTATTTGCGATATGCAAGGACCCAATGGCGGATTCGCCATAGGATTTGACTGGGCCCTTGGGATGACGGGTGCGAACGGTCACATTGACCCACCCGCAGGGTTTCGACGCTGCAGGTTGCTGGACCATGCGAAGTTTGGATAATTTCGCCACCCTGGGTTATAAGTAGCAGAGAACGAGTTGTTCCCTAGGGCGCAAGCGTCTTCTAAGCCAGAAGATGAGTCCGCATGTAAATACGCATCCAAGCACACGGAGGCTTGGTCCATGTCAAAATATTAGCTTGCAGAAGCCAGATCCACATGACTTACCGAATCGCTCGACGCGATGCTCGGTAAGGAAGATCTTACTGGGTTTCTAGGGATAAGCCTGGTGTTGGAAGAATTAGGATTGTGACGAAGTGGTGAGGTGAGGGTGTTTGCCGTAGAACGGGCAGGATTGACCAGAAGTTCATCCAGCTTCTTGTGCACGACAGAGACTTCATCCAATTTTTGTGCGATAAGGTTAAGATCGGTGGATGAATGGGAGGGTCCCGTGTCAACTTCGTGGACATTACGGGGCAGGCTGGTACGATTAAAGGCGACAATGGAGGCATTATTCATTGAGTTTTCGCTCATGCTTTCAAATAATTCGAATGCTCCATTCTCATCTTTATTCATGAAATTCCCTCCACAAGAAGCGTCTGCAATCTGCTTCAAAATCTCATTTAGCCCATAATAGAAAATCTGGGCCATATGCCACTTAGGCAGACCGTAGTGCGGACACTTCTGGAGGAGGTCATTATATCTCTCCCATGCCTCATGAAACTATTTGTCGTTTTGTTGCGTAAAGTTATAGCACGACAAAGCGCATTAGTTCGCCCGATTGGGAAGAATTTCTTGAGAAATGCTGTTCGCATCTCTTCCCAAGAATGGATGGTTCTCCCAAAGGTGCGTAACCATTGCGATGTTTTATCTCGCAACGAAAACGGAAACATTTTCATGAGGACTATTGGTAACCCGATGTTTCTTGGTTTAACAGTTTCAACCAATCGGGTTAGGTCTTCCAAATGAAGAAAAGGATCTTCACTTGGAAGATCATAAAAGTGAAAATTAATCAGGCCAATTATGTTGGATTTTAATTCAAAATCATACCCACCCATGGGGACCCGAGTTTATCCTATGATCTCTGTAGCAGCGAGATTCTGATAGGAGCTAGGAGACCTAGGCTCCTCCCGTTCAGGAGGGTTCTGCATTTCCTCCAAGGTTTCCCTAATAACTTCAATTTGCTCATTATACATTTCCATTTGGGCTTGAAGGCGGGTTATGGGATCCATGGCTCCACCACCTGGTGGGTTTTGATGGCGATTTCCTCCCTCAGGATTTGGGGGTAGGCGTACAGCCATGTTTATGGAGGAGGATAACGATTCGACTTTTATTTTTCTAAAATTATCAGACAATTAAAACAATTCAGGGTTTTGTGACTTTCCAAACATGCACTACCACAGGAAGAATTGGGGGGATAAGAAGGGAAAAGGAGATGAGAGAAATGACGCCGCAAAGGTACACTTGATAAATCAAGATAATCAAAGCCCTAACCTCTATAGTGTGCCGTTAGACCTAAAGATGTAAGTTACCTACTATCACGACCTACGGAACCAAATGCGAGCACCGCGGAACCACCGGGCCAGATTGAAAGGCCGTTTGCCCCAATCTTAGACACCCGATAGCACGCAGAAACCCACACCAACACGTAGACACTACACGCAGGTAGTTAGACCTCCAATCCTTAATAAGGGTTAAGCTGCTACCAGTTTTAATTAGAGGCTTAGGATCAAGTGCTTCTGGAATGTGAAGGTCGTTGTTTACGGATAATGCTCAAGTGCGTTGATTTTAAAAAGTGTGTAAACCAAGCATGCAATGGGAAAATCTCCCCGAATTGAAGTTTTAATTGGTGAATGGTTTTTAGAGTTTCAGCCTTAAGTAGTATGGATTTTAGGATTTCGTTGAATTACCAATTCAACCAATCTTCGAGTTTTGAGAGAATACAAGTTTTTCTATACCCAACAAACCCTTCTTTAATGTGAGTTAGTTAATGCATACTAAAAATGCAATGGGCTTCCCTAGATGAAGATTTCTATGTGTGGATGCACGAGTCAATTTTAAGTTAATGTGAAAGGGAGCCAAAGCACTTCAATTCAAGTGCTCCCAATCACCAGAATGATGTTCCACACACAACAGGCTCAACCACAAGATAAAGAAAATCAAAGTGTTGGGGTTGAAGTATTCGAAATCAAATCTTAGGCACGGAAAGGTCGTGGTGGGGTTGAAATCAACTCAATTCCAAATCTCCCCACCAAAAATGTGATCCCGAATTGCAGATAAATGAGACAAAGAGGGATGACAATCAATATATTTATTTTTGCCTCAAAGAATACTCCACACGACGAAAGATTCAAGAATCAAGATTCTTGGATTTTCACTATGCGAAGTTTGGCGGGAAATCCCGGGGCGATGGGAGTGATGGCAAGCAATCAAGCAGGTGATTTTTAATCCACTTGCCCCAAGAGATCCCAAGAAGTTTTTTTTTTTTAGGTTTTTATTATGGTGACCAGTTGACCTAAGTTGCTAAGAGAGAGGGACTTACCTTTTCAGCAACGTGGGCGAAACTCCAGTGCGGTGCCGGCGACTTCACGCTCTCGTTCCCGCCTTGGATCTGCCCACGTCTCAAAATTCCTCTACTTGCCTCCTTGCAACTATTTCACCTGCACACCAGCAAACAAAAACACCCGTGAAGAGAAGGGTGTGAGAAGAGAAAACTAAAGAAATGGAGTAGAAACTTACCTGAATGCGTACCTCCCCGGCAACGACGCCAGAAAAAGTATGGTGGGGACTCGGATAGGTTGAGTTAATATGGTGAAATTAGCGTTGAAGTGAGTATAATGGTTAACCTAAATCGAGCCTAACCACCCTTTACAAAATTTTTAACCTGACCTACTTAATTTTATCTTGGTCACTTTTAAGCCTAGGGTCGAATTCAGGAAGGCGGAAATTAGATGTGAATAAGTTTCTACGCCTTTCCTACAACAAATCTCTTCCATGCGTTTATTATATTTTTGGTTTTTTTTTTCTATTTAAGATTTTTTTTCTGATAATTTTGTCCTTGAGGTACACCCTCAAAATCAAATCCTTGGCTTAGAGCCAAATTGTTCTTGGCTTTGAGCCAAATTAGGGTTCCAAAAATGAGTCTTGCTATTCGCAAGACCGAGTACCTACAAGACAAGGATTATATTTTCTCTTTTACTATTTTTTTTAGCTTTTTAATAGCAAGAAACAAAAGAGAAATAAAAACAAAATAAATATAGTCTACATATATATAGATATAGATATTATATATAGGGGTAGGGGTGGAGGTGGAAATGGTGTAGTACGATGTCGAGTTGATTGACGTCTAGGAAGACGCAACCAACAGGACAAAGTGCAGCATAGAGATGGATGTGTGGAAGTGTGTACGGAGGCACTTTCTCTACCCGGGTATCGGGGAATATCAGCAACTGATGCGGATATTCCTACGATATAACGCGCGGTGGATATATATATATATACAAGTAAATATATAGGTGTGTACACATGAGTGTGTACATGTGTGGTGTGTGTATGTGTGTCTGCTAAGAGTAAGGGAGTGGCTGTGAGAGAGGGTGCGAGCGTTTAAGGCGTCTGGTGGAGGCAGCCAACGTCTGGACGCCAAGGCACAGGCGCATGCATGCGCAGGCGCAGGCACACACAGGCGCAGGCATGCAAGGGTTTTGCGCACGCGCGCGTTGGAGGCTACAGGCGTAAGGGAGAGCGCAGCGCACCGCGCTGCGGGCTGGAGTGGACGCGGACGCGAGCGCGGGCAGGTGCGGGCGTTGGAGAGGAAACGGTTGAAGACGCGGGCGCGAGCGCTGACGTGGGGACGAGCTAGAGGCGGTTGCGACATAGAGAGAGAGCGCGCGGTGACTGAATAAGTGAGGAACTTTCCGATCACCGCACTGTAGCTACAGTGCTGCGCAGAAACGCATGAACAGTAGCTACAGTGCTCACGCGGCTCGGACAACCGGCTGCAGCCGGTTCTACGTGCGCAGGCACGCTGGAGCGAGCCTGCACGCGCGGAGGAGCTACGTCAACTGCTGCAGGGGCGCACGGTGGCTTACGCATGGGCTAGAGGCTGCTGGTGCCGTGTTGCTGCTACTGCTGAGCTCTGAAGCTTGGAGCTGCGGCAATGGCGTGAAGGGCTGAGCGATGGAAACAAAGAGTGGAATCCACCATGCCCACCTGCTCTTGGATGAGCTGGGCGGTGGTGGAGCTCACAGTGGTGGTTGTGGACCACTGTGAGCTTGCTCCTGCCCGCAACGTATCTCCTCAGTGGAAGAGGTGCTACGTATGGAGGGGAGAAGATGGCCTGGATGAAGTGGTTGCTGTGTGTTGGACCAGGCTCCCTTTGCAAGGAAGCGGGCAGTGCTTTTTAAAGGAGACGATGGCTTGCTCGGCCATGCCCAGGGTGTGCATGCTCAGCCAAGCAGCTGGCAAGGCATGTGTTGCAGAGAATGGTGCGAAGAAGAGAAAGCCATGCCATGCAACCGCACGGAGAAGAAGTTCAAAGCAAAATAAAAAATGAAGATGGTGAAATTTGCAATTGAACCCTTAATGAAGACGTTAATTACAAGGCCAATTATTCACTCTCCTCCCCTCTCAAATAAATGCATGCAAGTATCCTTTTTTACAAATGCAACTATGGCTACCTAATATGAAATGGCAGTGCTAGGAAATAACACAAGATGGCATATTTATTGGTGTATTTTTGCTGTACAATCAGATACCAACTCACTTGAACTAGGGTTAGCTCATCCTAACTCCATTCAGCTCATTTCAACTAAATGGTAGCTCAAGATAGCTCATCTTAACTCACCCTAGCTCAAGTCAGCTCAGATCCAACTCAACTTAGTTGAGTCTAGCTCATCTCAACCCCCATCAGTTCACTGGGAGCTCTAGCTAACTCAACTAAGTTAACTGCAATCCACCTCAGCTCAGGTCCAGCTACCTCCAACTTTACTCAACTCAAGTCAGCTGAAGATGACTTCACACTAGCTCAGGCCAACTCAAGTCTATCTCTTGGGGACTCCACTTAACTCAACTTAGTTGAGCTAAGCTACCTTAGCTACTTTAGTTAGCTAAGTCCTCCCCGAGAAGATCAGACCCAACTCACCTCAGCATATCTTAGCAGAAGCCAGCTTACTTCAGCTTGGCTTAGCAGCTAAAAAAGAACTAGTAACCTAAGCCAGCTAAAGTAGCTCCTTGCTATTCTCTTCAGCAGCCACCAGCTCCTATGCAGCTCCAGACAACTCTCCTTCAGCTCCTCTGCTCAAAACCCTAGCTCCTTCTACTCCTTACCCTATTAATCTACTAGCTAAGTTAGCTTAGCTAGCTTAGCTTAGCTACACCTCAGCTTCCATGGCCATTCATCCACCTTAGCTAACCCTAACTCCACCTTCATAAGCCTCCACTTCAAGTCACTTAAGCTCCACATAAGCTATCCTACTTGGCACCAACTCAACCACACCTCTTCACCCCATGTCTACCACCAAAAGCCACCAAGAAGGTGGTGCCAAAACTACCATAACCACCTCCTTTTAGTGCCACCTTTTTCCCTCCAAAAACCCATCAATCTCCACCCTACACCTAAGCCTTAAACCCATCTCCACCATCCACCTAACCCCCCTCTAAAACCCCATTTTGGTGCCAACTCAAAGGACACCAAAGGGGGTAACCACCACCATAACCACCCCTATGTGCCCTTCCATTTGGCGCCACCTATTCCTAGCCCTTGGATCCCACAACCACCTCCAACAATCCATCCCATCCACCCATCCATCTCCATGCCAACCCCCCCATCTTCACCTCTATATAAACCCTCCATATCACCACAAAAAAAGTATCCTCCCTTAGTGTAATTTTCTACCTTAAGCCACCTATAATCCACGGCCAAAAAGGAGGAAGGAAAAAGATTAAAGAGGCTATCCCTTACCACCTTCGTGCCTTCTTCCTCTCCACTTTTCTTCTTGTGCCACGCCAAGAGGAGGAGGCTCTCTACATCAAAGAGGATGGCCAAGCATTGGAGGAGAAATTAGGGTGGTGCACGCCCACCCTTGGAGGAGAAATAAAGGTGGAATCATCCACCTTGGAGGAGCCAAGGCACGCCCACCCTAGGGCTTGCCAGGAGGAGGCCACACCTTGGAGGAGCTTTCCAAGGAAAAGGAGGAGCTCTTTTCAACTACGGAGCAACCGTAGTTGGAGCAAGAGCTTCATCTTCTTCACCGACATTCAGAGGATTAGTGTTTTGCATTATTTTGTATTTTAATTGCTAGTAGTAGAAGCATTCCTCTACTAGATTTTTCTTATGAAACTCTCCCTTTTCCTAATTATAAAAGTTGCCTTTCTTTATTTTGCATATTTATTCTTTGATTTTCTAGCACTTCCTCACTCCCCCTCTCTAATTACCCTAGGCCTCCATGTGCCTAGGGTGAGCTTAAAGAGAGGAATTACTTCACCTTAATGTTAGCTTAGTGAATTAGGTGTAGCCTTTTTCCCGCCATCAAAATCGCATTGCCTTGTTATTCATAACAATTAAAATTATATATTCAAAAATTACAAAAAGAAAAGTGATTTCCATTTTCAAGCAAGAGATTTGATTTTGCAAAAAATTACTTCCTTAGACAATCCTAGATACCACCACACTCTAGGTTATAAATTCAAAAGCGACTAGATTTTTGCATGTTGCAACGACTTCTAAAACCTTAATTTTACAAACTACGTAAAAACCCAATCACTTTTTGGCACCGTTGTCAAAGAGACATGTCTTTGCATTTATCACTTCTCTTGCTTGATAATTGGATCCCATCCCCTTGTCTTTTTTTCTCTCTCGTGTGTTCAGGAGTTGCAGGAACAAAGTTGGATTTTGGAGCTTGAAGTACCTTTTCTTCCCACGAATTAATTCAGGTTGGTAATCTTGAACTGGTCACATAATTCTCTAAAAAACTACAAAAGAATTATTAAACTTGACTTTCAGGATCCTAAACATTAAATTTAGGTAAAGTGGTACACTTTAAATTTCATTGTTTGCTTAATTGCTTCATTAAAATGCCACTCTACCTAAAGTTTGGGTGTTCACCACAAGTCTCCAAAAATCTTGAAATTTCACCTAATGATTCCAAAACAAGTGAGGAACATCTATTCCAAATTTCAAAGCAATTGGACTTGTATAAAATTTTTAAAAATTCACAGACCACAGGGGGGTCATCTTCCTTAATTTCTCTATTTTGCTACTGTCCGTGAATTTTAGGAACTTTTATGCTCATCCAATTTCTATGAAATTTAGCTCTTTAGAATCCTTGTGAAATTCTAAACATCACATAAAATTACAAAATTTTTTTGTGGCCAGTGGTGATTCTAGAAAGTCCAAAATACCCTTAAGTATTATTTCTAAACTTTGACACCAACACAAAGAAAAATCCTAAAAAAAATCAAACAAATTACTAAAATCACAAAATATTTTTTAGAATCCTTGTTTGATTTTACATATAGTAGTGGCACTGGTTGCTTTGTTTGGACCACTACTTTAAAAGAAAGCCTAAAACAAACTCACTAGTAGTAAATTTATGTATTAGAAGAGATTAAATTAGGATTTCCTTTCAAAGTTTTAGTCCCACATTATAAAGGAAAATTACTTTTACCAATACAACTTGATTTCCCTTTGTTTATGGCATATCAAACCCATTTAAAAACTTAAAAAGAAAACCTTAAAATACACTAATTTAAAGCAAACCCTAAAAGCAAAAATACATTCAAATATTGTGTGTCAACTTGATTGCTATTGGAATCACTTTTCCAATCCTACACACACTAAAAAAAATTAAAATAACAAGGCATTACCCCAATCAATGCCCTCCACATTCCCATGCACATTTTAGCACCCAAGCCTAATTCTAAAATAAGTAGTTACTTGATCACTTAAAGACTTCATCCACTTTAGACTTGATATCCAATATCTAAGGAGTATTAAGAGTTCCTAATTCATTTTGACAATGCGGCGTTAGACTTAGACGGAAGTCAAACGACGGGTGCAGGTTTACACAAGCCCCTGGTGATTTTCTCAGGACATGCTTCGACCCAATCCACCTCTTTAGTCTAGCCAGGTTCTCTTTTGGGAAGTGAGTTCACTTATTAATTTCTTATTCATTGGGTTCCCAATTCTTAGGTTTGTAAGGAGTCAACCTTAAGAAAGAATAGGCTTGGTTGTTTGAATTTACACACCTTCTCTCATCTCCATCTCTTCTCCTCCCCTCTCATTCTTCCATTTTATGCACAAGCGATGGTCCTAAACTCTGCACCTGGAGGGACCATTTAATTTTGCCCCCCGCGCCAAAAGACCGCTTTTTCCGTCTTCTTCTTCTGAAAAAATGGAAAATCAACAAAATAGGTTCATTAACCCTTCCACCTCTACCTCTAATCCCACTACTAATTGAAATTCCGACTCTTCCACCCAAAACAACCCCCCACCTTTGACTTCCCGCACTTGGAGCTTTCTAATTCATATGTGCCTCAATCACAATAACAAGCCCCCCCACCTAATCTCTACTCCTTAATGGCTGAGCAGATTGCTCAACTTCAAGCCAATCAACAACTGCTGACTAGGAATATCACAAACCTAGCCAATCAAAGGCCGAACCCACCACCACATCAACAGTCTGTCCTTCCTCTAAAAGATTTTTATGATCCTTCCTATTATGACGAAAGACCAGGGGCGGTCATACCCAAAGGAGACTTCGAGATCAAACCAATTGTTCTGAATCTTACTAAGCATTTCCATGGCCTTCCTAGGGAAAACCCTTTCAGCCATTTTGAAGAACTGACTCTTCATGCACAAACAGCTCGTTACCACAATGCGCAAGAAGACCTTTAATTGATGCGGTTATTCCCATTATCTCTTAAAGGTAAGGCCGCTTATTGGTTCAAAACCATTGGCCGACCTATCACCACATGGCCTCAACTCAAAAGTGCCGTCCTCGACCCGAGAGGGGCTTGTCCTCAAGCCTCGTTCGCCGTTAGTGCATTCATCTTTGTACGTGAGTTAGTTATTAGAATTCATTCAAATATGAATGAAACGAATAATTAGTAAAGTCGAATTCGAATAACTAACGAGCCCGTAATTAACTCGTCAAATATAATGAAGCGAGTTTCCCCTTAGTTAGGGGAAACGAGAGGAATGTAATGGAACGAGTTAATTATGACCTTTCAACAAAATCTGGCGGGACTTTTCATGATTCTTGGGAAAGATTTCAATATCTCCTAAGTTGCCCGCACCACGAGATCCTCTTATGGCAGCTCGTATAGATCTTCTATCACAGATTAAAAGATCAAATTCGACGTTTCGTTAACACCTCATGTGACGGCAACTTCTTAAATAAGGATGCTGAGAGTGCCTATGACCTTTTTGAAGAAATGAGTGAAAACTCATTCAATCAAGCTTCCATGAACACCTTTGGCAAAACTTCAAATCCGCAATTCGATGTCCATGAAATAAGCACTCAATCTATTCCTGTCACCTAAGACGATCTTCAAATGATTGCCCAAAAACTCGACCAAATGCAAATAAACTAAAAGAAAATTAAGGAAAGACTTGCCACACCAACCCAAGCTCCACATATTCCATATCTAACCCAACCTAACATTCCACGGAGAGAAAATTTGCATAATCTAAACACTATCCTTGCTGATTATCATCAATATCTTGAGGTTTTCTATATTTCAATGGGGAATTACAATTATCCAAACCCTAACCCCATTGAAAATATTTCTACCCTCCAGGAGCAATTTAGAAATTCTTCCAACTGGAAGAATTACCCGAACCACTCCTGGAATAACCCGATTCCTCCCCAAACTTCAAATCAATTTAGCGAGTATAGGTCGAATCTGACCTTTCATCCTGGTCCATCTCAACAAGACATCAATGCCTCGATAATGAAAACCCTGCAGGAAATGCAAAGTAAAATGATGGAAGTAACCCATGTTGTTACAAATCTAACTAATCAGATTGAGGTTACTCCAAGACCTACAAGACATCTACCTCCCAACCCATATCCAATCCTAATCATCAAAGGAACCAGTATCTAGGTAGAAATCAAAATTACCATAATTAGCCTCCTACTAATCCATCACCGCAGCAGCCTCCCAGGTTTTCATAACAGGCCCCCCCACCTCCTACAAATAATAATCCGACTGCACATGCAGTTACTTTGAGGAGTGGAAAAACCACCACCGATCCCGAGCCTTCACAACAATCTGGCGAAATCCACATTCCTGTGCAAATTGACTCTAAACTCCCACATCAGGAAAGAAAAGAAATACAAAAATCTCAGGACACGACTCCTATCCCTTTTTCACAAGCTCTCCACCCTACCACTAATCGGAAAAAGAAATCTGAACCCACAACTGAAGAACTCATGGATTTATTTGAGCAACTTCAAATCAATATCCCTCTCCTAAATGCAATCAAATATATACCTGCCTATGTCAAATTTTTGAAGGAGATCTGTACTCCAAAAAGGCAAGCCAAAAATCTACGACAAGTGCATCTTTCGGAGACAATAAGCTCTGTCACACAAAGCAAGCTGCCTCCTAAGATGAAAGATTCAGGCACGCCTTTAATTTCAGTAATTATTGATGACACTACTTTCAATCACACCCTTCTGACAAGTGGCGATTTTCGCATATTTTAAAATTATCGAAAATCGTAGTATAGTTGCGTTAAACCATTAATTAAAGTATTTAATTGTTTATGAAACTCGCTTAGATTTCCTTTCTTTTTACAATTTGAGTTCCGATCATAATCTCTGCGAGGCATGAAAATAAGTCGAGATTTGAATTAACTTTTCTAACCTAAATTCTAACATAACCTAATATTTTTGTCTTTTTTTGTACCTTTTAATTTTTATTTTGAGACACAAAATGAAACCTAGATCTAGACATGCTAGCTAAAACCTAAGGGAATACGTGCATCTAAGTGGGATCATGGTGGCCATGCATGATGTGAACGAACCTAAGTATCATGAAGACAAAGATAATCAATCATAGAATGATGATCACACAATATTATTTATGCATAAAAATGTCAACACATCTACACTAGAAAGCATATAAATAGAGAAAATCACTCACGCCGGAAAGTTGCCACTAGGGTCATTGGCCTTGTGTGAACGTGTAGGCTAGACCTTGGGTATGCAAACTCGTCTACACGCCTACCAAAAGAGAACCAACCACAAGAGGTTATGGGTGAGCCTTCATGGCCATCCAAGAAGAAGAAGAAAGAGAAGGGGCGAGTGTACCCAAGTGGAGAGAGGGTAGCACGCCCACAAGAAGAAGAGAGGGTGGAGAACCCTTCTTCCTAGCCGTCCTTAAAGCTTTGGAGAGAAGCTTCTCTAGCTTTTCTAACTGACCATGGAGAAGAGGAGAATGTCCCCTCTATGGCCACGCCCTCATGAAGGAGAGTAAAGAAGGAAGGTGGCCTTCTTCCTCTTCTTGGTTAGTCACCCATGGTGGTGCTTGGAGGAGGAGGAGCACCTTGAAGAAGGTGGAGGAGGACGGCCTTAGGGTTGGAGGGTGGAAGGGAGTGGTCGCAAGTTTTGGTGGAGGAGAATGGGAGAGTGAATCATTTCGTGGCTCTCCCTTTGGCTCATATGGAAAGGCCCAATTTGGTTGCCACTTTTGGTGACTCCAAAAATAGCCAATGCTACCTTTTTAGGATCTAGCTTTGACACAACTTTTAGGGCTTCCAAGAGGGTGTGCGTGTTTTTGGTAGGGGTAGAATAGGAAGGGGTGTGTGTGTGTGTGGGTGAGTGTTTTTCGTAGGGCTAGGTTGTGGGTTTTGGTAGGATTAGGGGCTAAATAAGTTGGGTCAATCTAGATTAGGTGGGTATGGACCTAATTAAACTTAGGAAAGTCTAATTGGATAGGAGTGAACCTAATTAGGTCTAGGTCAAGTATAATTGGATGTGTGATTAGACTAGGGTAACCTTAATAGGTATGAGTCAATTAGATCCTGGGTGGATCTAATTGGGCTCAGGTGCACCCAATCAACTGTAGATGCACCCAATTAGGTATGGGATGGTTCGATTGGGTTAGGGATAGGATAAGTAGGGTATGGATAGTGGACTAGGCTTAGGAGGTCTCTAATTATGTTTCCTAAGGTGACTGGTGGGGTTCCTAGGTGTCTGGGAGAGGGACAGGGTGGATAAGAATATGGATAGTGCTATCCATGTTTCGATTTTGAGGCTAAAGTGTCCTAATGGAGGTGGTTTTGGGTTTGGAAAGGCTGTCCTAGGGTTTCTAAGGGTAAGGATAAGACTATCCTCCCCAATCCTCTTATCTGGATCAGTCTTCTTCTTCCTTTATTGCTTTATTCCATTATCTCCTTCATCCTGGATCACTTCATTAGTTGAGCTAAGCTACCTTAGCTACTTCAGCTAGCTAGGTCCTCACCAGAAAGATCAGACCCAACTCACCTCAACATATCTTAGCAGAAGCCAACTTACTTTAGCTTGGCTTAGTAGTTAGCAAAGAACTAGCAGGTTAAGCCAGCTAAAGTGGCTCCTTGCTATTATCTTCAGCAGCCACCAGCTCCTATGCAGCTCTAGACAACTCTCCTTCAGCTCCTCTGCTCAAAACCCTAGCTCCTTCTACTCCTTACCCTACTCATCTACTAGCTAAGCTAGCTTAGCTTAGCTACACGTCAGCTCCCATGGCCATTCATCCACCTTAGCTAACCCTAACTCCACCTTCATAAGCCTCCAATTCAAGTCACCTAAGCTCCACACAAGCTATCCTACTTGGCACCAACTCAACCACACCTCTTCACCCCATGTCTACCACCAAAAGCCACCAAGAAGATGGCGCCAAAACCACCATAACCACCTCCTTTTGGTGCCACCTTTTTCCCTCCAAAAACCCATCAATCTCCACCCTACACCTAAGACTTAAACCCATCTTCACCATCCACCTAACCCCCCCTTCTAGAACCCCATTTTGGCGCCAACTCAAAGGACACCAAAGGGGGTAATCACCACCATAACCACTCCCATGTGCCCTTCCATTCCACCTATTCCTAGCCCTTGGATCCCACAACCACCTCCGACAATCCATCCCATCCACCCATCCATTTCCATAACAACCCCCCCCCCCCCCCCCAATCTTCACCTCTATATAAACCCTCCATATCACCACAAAAAAAGTATCCTCCCTTAGTGTAATTTTCTACCTTAAGCCACCTATAATCCACAACCAAGAAGGAAGGAAGAAGACTAAGGAGGCTATCCCTTGCCTCCTTGGCGCCTTCTTTCTCTCCACTTTTCTTCTTGTGCCATGCCAAGAGGAGGCTCTCTACATCAAGGACGGCCAAGCATTGGAGGAGAAATTAGGGTGGTGCACGCCCACCCTTGGAGGAGAAACAAAGGTGGAATCATCCACCTTGGAGGAGCCAAGGCACACCCCCCTATGGCTTACCAGGAGGAGGTCACACCTTGGAGGAGCTTTTCAAGGAAAATGAGAAGCTCTTTTCAACTACTGAGCAGTCGTAATTAAAGCAAGAGCTTCATCTTGTTCATCGACATTCAAAGGATTAGTGTTTTGCATTATTTTGTATTTTAATTGCTAGTAATAGAAGTATTCCTCTACTAGGTTTTTTTGTAAAACTCTCCCTTTTCCTAATTATAAAAGTTGCATTTCTTTAGTTTGCATATTTATTCTTTGCTTTTCTAGCACTTCCTCACTCCCTCTCTCTAATTACCCTTTGCCTCCACGTGCCTAGGGTGAGCTTAGAGAGAGGAATTACTTGTCACCTTAGTGTTAGCTTAGTGAATTAGGTGTAGCCTCTCTCCCGCCATCAATATCGCATTGCCTTATTATTCAAAATCATAAAAATTATATATTCAAAAATAACAAAAAGAAAGGTGATTTACGTTTTTAAGCAAGAGATTCGATTTTGCAAAAAGTTGCCTCTTTAGACGACCTTAGATACCACCACTATTTAATTTATAAATTCAAAAGCAACTCGATTTTTGTGTGTTACAACGACTTATAAAACTCTAATTTTACAAACCACATAAAAACTCGATCAGGTAGCCATAGAAAGCTGCCTTGAAACCCTAAACTTAAAAATCCAAAAAAATTATAAATGAAGAAAAAGATGCTTCTGCTTTTGAATAAGGCGAGGACTTAGGCGGTCTACACTTTGGCAAACACCCGAGTGCTGTGGAGTCTCTACAGTTTAGGTTCTTAGTAGAAATTTCCTAGTGTTGAAAAATAACCGTTGCCAAAGAAATCCGATCCTAATTCTTTTATAAATAGCATGTAGTTTTGTTAAGGACTAGCAAAAAATAGGCATGGGTGTGTGATGTGAACACATCTATGTCACATAAGCTATCTATTTATGAATGTTCTTAGGAATATAACTGCATCATGCATTATAAATATTATATAACATGCATCATCATGCATTTATGTTAGATTGTATAAACTTTAGGTTAATTTTCTCTTTTTGTGGTCAGGGAATAGGCTAATATTTATCGAGGCCTTGGATTGAAAGTCCAACCGTACAGATTTGATTAGGGTGATGATCGAAGTTCAACGACTCCGAGATTACCCCGATCGGACCTCCGTAGCATCAAATGATGTCTTAGGAAGATCAGAAGTTAAGGAGTCAGGTGGTGTTAAATCAACACCTCATATGATAAATCAAACCTCACAGATGTGTTCGAATCGACGATCGTAGCCCAACGAGGCAAAAATCGATCAAATTCGACATCCGTGACACCATCTACAAGTCAGAGAATATGACGACCAGGATGGCGCCATGTGACGCCATCCCAGCCGCCCAACGTTGGCCCAAGTTTCTTGGTCCACCTCGCCACGCGATGGCCAACACATCTCAACTGTTGGATCATCGATCCAACAGCTCAGAACACGCCACGTCACTCCTCAGGTCGACTCGCATCTACTAAAGGCTAAGGGCACTCGATCACGACCATTGGATCGAGATCCAACAGTCGATCCAACGGTCATGAGCGTTTACACCTTAAACCATAAACTTGACAAAGTTGCAGGTGTAACGCATTGGTCACGCGCCCTTTCAAGTAACATGCAACGTCGAGTCGAGACGCCAAGTGCCTTAAATCAAGCGTGACGCAGGCATGGGTGAAATTCGCCCATTGGATGAAGTACAGACAATTGAGGAGGTGCGACATGGCACACTGGATGAAGGGCGCGCTGCATGCATGGTCTGACGCTCAAATGCACGCTCAATCTGACACAGGCGCACATTACGCTGAAGATTAAGAGAGCTTTTAAGCCGTCCGATCTCTCGATCGGATGGCTGAGGATGCACGAACATGGGTGAAATGCTCAACAATTGAAGATGAAAAGGCGAGGGCGCACGTACGTGTTTAGCGACGTAGGGGCTTTAGTGATGATTATATACGTCACTAAAATCCCTTACATTAATGTTTTAAGATTAAAATGACCTATTTGCCCCCCTATTCCTCACCTATAAAAGGCCCTACGCCCTCCACAATTTCATCATCTCTTCCTCTCTTCTCTCACCCCTTCCAATGCTCTATGAACTTGTCCCAAACCCAGGATACTCCATTAGAGTTAAAAATACAATTTTTCCACCTTCTCACCCTATTCGTGAAACATCCTACGCTTATTCTCTCACTACCGTTCGACAAGTGGATCCCACTGCGATGTCGCCCTACTCCATCCTCCTTTCTCCGTCTTCATTCTCTCTCGTCAAACATCTCACCACCCTCATCCAGGCACTACGTCAACACGGCTCATCCTTCAAACAACCGTTAAGGAAGATAATTTCTCTCCCTCTTCTGTTTATTACCTTCTACATTAGATTTTCTGCTTTGTAGTGTAGCAAATAGTTCTAATGAACATAAATGTGACTATGAAATGTTTGTTTATTCTCTCCTTATTTTCTCTTTATTTATATTATTCTTTATCTGTCTTCTATTAATTATTCTTTAAGTAGATAGCTAATGTAGGTTTAATTCAATTAGCTACTCTACTTTGTGACAATAAATTAAACATGATTTTTGATTAAACATATACCTCCCAGTATTCAACTTAGGACTCACCTTGAGTTTCGATTAAATTATTTGTTTGACAAATTTTTATACAACTACGACTGATTTTTAAAACTCAAACTTTAACGTACAAATCCCATCCAACACCTATCTTCCAACATTCAGTGAACCATCATTTTCATTTGAAGGGCTTCTCCAATAATTAAAGGTTGCTTTAAGTTTTGTGCTTGACAATCCTATTCTATCCAAAAATTCAAACAAGTCCTGCTGGCTAACACCACTGGTACTTCCATCTTGTCTTCCAATAGGGATGTTGGTTGATAGAAAAATCTCCGGAAAGAAAAGGATACAAATTGATAGATTTAAGATCTAATACCCAAAAGAAAGAAAAATAAGAAAAAAGGAGTAAATTGAAAGTATCAGTGATCATGGGCATTTGAAAATACCATTATTTGAATTTTTCCAAATTGATCGAAATTTCAATCTATTTCAGCCAGCAAAGTTCAAAGTAGTTCTTTTTCAGCATTCTAATTTTTAGACAATGACCATCAAAAAGTCAGTGGAATATGACTAGTACTAATGGATTGAAGAGATAAATTTAACCCTCACCGAAAGGAGACACTATGTCCACAATTTCCCATTTGAAATATTGGTACAAAACCAAAACTTTGGTGTTTTCACAAAGTCAGCAAAAAATCTTTTGTTTAAAAGATGAACAATGACAACTTATAGTCATCAAACTTTAATGTATAAGTTACAAAGAATTTTTTTCTTAAAGGCTACAAAGGAAATGTTTTCGGAAACAAAGAGAAGTTTCACATATCTTTTGAAGAGGCAATCACTGTACAAGGAGCAGATGTTTTCAGATTGCTACCATACATGGGTAGTAAACCGAGAATCCTACTTAAAAGCGAGATGGGAAAACCAATCCGACTGCCATTTGATGAGTTGCTACATAAATTGTAAGCAGGTTCAAGGGGACCATGTTAATAGACATACATCATAAAGCTTTATCTGGCATCATCCATTTATGATATTGAGATAACCATGCTACCTTGCAGTTTAATATTTCTCTTGAACAAACCAAGACATGGATATCCAGGAGACATTTGTTAGAGAAGCTACACACAGTACACAGACCATTTACGATCACCCTAGATCAAAGCATGATGCATCCATAATATTGTATGTCCGTGTATTTTAAACTGTTAACTTGGAATCAAAATAATTGAGACATGGAGGCAACAACTAACCCATTTGCAACCCAACCTAGATCTCTTTCCTTCCATGCCATGCCCCTATCAGTTATCCATTCACATATTTATCAAGGAACATGACCCGAGCATTGGTTCCCAAACAAGCACATCAGGGATGTGCTCAGACAGATACAACACTGGGGCAAGACTTCCACAGTCTCGCCCCCATGTTTTATTTATTGGCACTTTGGTCCACCTAAATCGAGCACTGCACGTTCCCTTAATCCCGAATTCAACCCCATCCAGAAACATATTAAAGCCCTTTTCACAAGAAAAGAAAGAAATAGATTAGAGCAGAGTAAGAGTTTCATGCAAACCATGCGAATGTTGGATAAGATCAGTTCCAGAACTTGTGAAAGGCGAACCACTAGCAAAATTTGTTGGGAAAAGAATTCGCTCTCTCTTACCATTTTCATCCCTTGATTCTGAGGTTGGTCCTTGCAGATGAGAATCCAGAACTGGATGCTGATTATGGACAACTGAGGTATTCGGATACCTTTAGCTATTTGGAATCAACCTTGTTAGAAAGAACAAGTAGCGGAATCAACCTTTAGCTATTCGGATGATCTTGTTGCTGGGAAAAAGTAGGAAAAAGTGTTAGGAAACAACAAACTTCAAACTCAACAAACCACGTCCTCGAGCAGTTGCATATATACAGGAGATGAACTCTTACCTCCTACCGTAGCAAGGGGAGGATGCAGGAGTTGATGGTGGAGGAGGCTAAGGACGGTGGAGCCTTACAAGCAAAGGGTGGAGAGAGGTGCTTGGATAGCACCGCTGCAAAGGGAAACCGTCAGTCGAGGGTAGCAAGCGCTGACGATCGAGAGAGGCGCACAGAGATGGAGAGAGGGGGAGATGAGGAGTGGCGCATGGAGATTGAGAGGCGGAGATGAGGAGCGACGTGCGGAGATTGAGGGAGGCCGAGATGGGGCGGAGAGGGGAACTGTATGCGAGGGTTTGGAGGTGAGCGGTGCATGGCTGAGGGAATTGAGGAGTTGAAGTTGCGGCAATGGGTTGGGGGAGGTCTTAGGGCGCGAGGGTGGAGCAGTGCGCGCGCAGCTGGGAATTTGGGAAAATTTTTAACTTTGCGACGGGGTAGGGGTAGGGCTAGTCGTATGTGGTGTTTTTTCTTTTTTCGGGGAGAGACGAGTTCTAATTAATTTGAGATGGTTTAACACATCTGTCTCAAATTATTATTTCTAAATATCATTGTGTTGCACTGAATGCTTGTCAATATTTTTTTTTTTTTTTTTTTATGGTTCAATTTTGTTATAAAAACTCTCGTGATGTATTTGGAAGAGTGATGTAATTATCATCATAATAATGAAGGATTGCCATAACGAGGGTTTTAGGAGATTGTTATTTCAGAAAAATTTGATAAGGAAAGAGTGCGAGATTTTTTGCCAAGAGATAACTATGAGGTAAGTTTTCATCTAAAGTGTTAGATTGGAGAGAGGAGGGGGATGGGGGAAGTTAAGATTATTATTTGCAACATTATATTAGTATCTCTTATTTTTATTTTTAATTTTTTTAGTAAATCGTCAAAGAAAAACTACCATTTGTGAGACGATAATATTTACCGTGACAAACGTCTCAAAAGATATATTTTCTTGTAGTAAGTTTCAATTTACCTTTTCCCTATTTATGTTATTAAAAAATGTTGAAGATAAAATAGTAACCTCATTTCATTTACACCAATTTATCGTTCGAAAAAAATATTATAGTGGCATAAGTAAAAATTGCTACCAAATCAAAGACTAAAGTGATAAATTTATTTGCCACTAATGCTAATTGTCATTTTACAAAAATATTATAGCGACATAAGTAACAATTACCACTAAATCAAAGACTATAGTAACAAATATATTTGTTATTAATGCTGATTTTCATTTGACAAAAGTATTATAATGATATAAATAACAATTGCCACTAAATCAAAGTCAACAACGGTAAATATAATTGCTACTAATACTAATTATCGCTTGACAAAATGTTATAGTGACAAATACAAAAAATTTACCACTAAATCTAAGAAATTCATTGTAAATGCATTATATACCATTATATAATTCGCCACTAAAGGCTATTTTTTGTAGTGAATGATTTTTAATACCTAATTTGATCTATCTCCTCTATATTGGCTATAATGTAGAGTAAAGATCATTTTTTGAGACTTCAGAGATTTTTAAAGAATGAGAAGTGATTTTATGGATTTAAGATCTTCAAATATGATTTTCAAATCTCAAATTGATTTCCAATGGATTTTGGATGAGTTTGTATGCCCTAAATCAAATCTTGTCAAGTCTGATCTAGACTTATTTCAGTCGCAATAGCAGGTATTAGCTACTGGAAGCATGTAGCGGCAATGGTTGCTAATTATATTTTTATACCAGCAATAGTTGCTCATAATGGCAGTATAAGCTGCTGAATTGCAACAGCAGCAACAGTAGCAACAACTGAAATAGCTGTTGGAAATGGATGTAGCAACAGTTGGAGTAGCTGCTGAGATGTAGCAAAAGTAGGTCGGGAAGAGCAGGTTAAAATGGATTTTGAAGTCATTTTGAGTGTTTCAAGAAGCTGATGTGTGTTATACTATTGGGACTTCATAGAACAAGCTTTCTTATACTGAAATTGGAATTAAATTTAACTAGAATAGCTTGTAAATGTCTATAATGTCTTTCGCCAGCATTTGTAGTTGTGCATTAACTATCCAACATCATTTTTAATGAAAATCTTGGTCAAAATTTTCTTTATTGCTTCAAACACCTTTTATATTGTATGTTGCACGTTTCATAAGCGTTTAATGTTAGTTCAACCACTCATATATAATATTTTGATAATTTTACAAAATGAAGAAAATGAAATAAAAAATAAAGCGTAGCATATTCTCTCTGTAATGACATATTTGCAGAATTTCATAAAGTTTTCCAAAATTAGAGATTAAAAGCATCAAGACAAGTAGCATAAGTATTAGGTCTTAGGCTTTTTCATGTATACTTTCAAATGTTGTAATTTTCATTTTATTTGAATCTAGAAATATTGTAAAGAGCCCCCAAACATAACCTATAAATAGCTAACTTAGGTTCTCTACATTTAGGATAAATTAGAAACAAAAACCTAACACTTATACTCTTATCAGACGTCTAGAACAATGGTCAGACATCTGATTTTCCACTTTAAGACGTCTGACAAGTGTCTCAGACGTCTAATTTCCAATAGTTTTGCCTTTAATTTGTCTCCTCGTAAACATCAGTCGAAGCACTTCTCTATCAGACGTCGATAACCTTATACAGACGACTGATTCTCTACCTGGACGTCCTTAGACTAACCGTTAGACAACACAGGGCAAAAATGTATTTCCAGACATCTGGACACACTTCCAGACGTCTACCTTTGGACCGTTGCCCATGATTTTCTATGTGTATCTCATTACGGCCATAAAATCCTTTTTCAGAAAAAGAGTGAAGTATTTTTTTGGTTTCCAGATGTCTGGTGATTTTCTCAAACATCCATAATGACATCTGATCCTTTTTAATCTAGAACCCTGTTTGGATCTGATGAAAATAGGAACGAATGCACCCTTTATCAGACGTCTAATAACATAATCAGACGTCTTATGTGAAAATATCAGACGTCCTTCTTTTGATCCAATAGGAACAGTTTAGGATGACCTACAGTATTAGACAACCAAAATTATAATCAGACGTCTTATAGGACGTCCTAAAATTAGACATCTGATATTGCTGTTAAACTCATCATTACCCTGATTTGTGGTGGATTTCGTCATAATCTCTTGAGATTTGTCTCCAACGGCTAGGAGAACTCTCCCAAGTGTTCTTGAAGGTTACAAACTTACCTATAAATAGACTACAACTCCTCTTAAGCCATATACACCTCTTGAGATACAATTCCCTTAGAAAAATCACTTGCTCACTACTCTAAGCTTCATCTTGCCCTTGTGCCGTGCTAATACTCTGATCAAAGGGCAAATCCATACTCCCGCCTCACTCCGTTCTGCAAATCCTCAGGGAGTTCTTTTCATGCTTAGTAGATAAGAAAGTAATTAAAGTATTGGGGTGCTCTATAAGTAATGTTTCAATTCTTATTTTTGTACTTTGGGTATCCGACCTGTCGGATCCCCGTCTCTTCATTTTGAAGGGAGAAACCTCTGTTTAGGGATCGAATGTGGGATTTGTAATTGAGGTACACTACCCTCGTTTAAGTATGTGGTTAGTGGATTGATCACCTTGTGATCAAAAATCCTAAGTCAAGAGATTGGCTTAGGTGGTGGTTTTCACCCATCTTGGGCTTCCACCTAAAAATCTGGTGCCACCTTTTGTGATTGAATTTTTTGTATTACAATATAATATAATTTCACTATTCACCCCCCTCTAGTGCAATTTCATTTAGTATCAGAGTAAGTTTTCTGCCTACAAAAGTAACATCTGCGAAAAGATCACATGGAAGGGAAGGTCATTTCCACAGGCAGATTGGAGGAGCAATCCACCACTCGACCACCACTCTTCGAAGGAACAAACTACACTTACTGGAAGCTGAGAATGAAGATGTGGCTTCAAGCCAACGATTTCTCCATTTGAGAGAAATGCGAATCCGCATACATCATTCCCAAGAAACCATAAACAGGATACACAGTGGAGTAAATTCATCACCATGGACTGAATGCCAATGCAATGAACTCACTCTACTGCGCACTCAGCTCAAAGGAATTCAACCGCATCAGCCAATGCAAAACCGCCCACGAGATCTAGAGAACCTTGGAGATAACTCACAAAGGTACGTCTAAAGTTAAATCCTCAAAGATAAACTTGGTATCGCAGAAATTCGAAGCTTTCTCTATGAAGGAGAATGAAAGACTTGGGGACATGTACACCCGATTCACGTTAATCGTGAATAGCCTCAAGTCTCTAGGAAAGACATTTATAAAGGGAGAGCTTCAAGAGAAGCTCCTTAGCTCCCTTAGACCTGAGTGGGAGCAAAAGGTAACGACAATAGAAGAAGCCAACCAAGTAGAGGATCTAGACATGGAAAATCTACTTGGGAATCTCATGGCTTATGAATCAAAAATGGAGCAAAAGAAGAAATCAATCACATCGGAGCCAAAGAAGAAGACCTTAGCCTTCAAAGCTACTTCGGATGATGAGGTAAGTACCAATGACGAAGAATTCATTTTATTAGCTAAAAAGTTTAAAAAGTTTCTCAGAAATAGAAAAGAGATTAAGGGAAGGAAAAGAGAGGAAGAACCTCTAGTTTGCTATAATTGCAAAAAGAGAGGTCACATAAGGAAAGATTGTCCCTTACTCAAAAGGGATGATGAGAAGAAACCCAAGCCTTCCGACTACAAGAAGATCTCCAAGCTGAAGGGATTTAAGAAGAAGGCGTTTCAAGTAACGTGGGATGACTCCACCTCCGAAGAAGAAGAGGAAACAAATGAAGAAGCGGCATGCTTGGGATTAATGGCAACAAATAATGATTCTGAGTCTGAATCTAAGGAACCTGAGGTAAACTCCTACTCTTTAGATGAATTACAAGATGCCTTTGATTCACTATATGTAGATCTTAAGAAAACAGAAACCTAAAGCAAGGCTTTAAAAGAAGAAAACTTAGAAAATAAGAAATTAATCAATGATCTTGAAGAAAAGAATCTAATTCTTACAACAGAAACCACTGCTTTAAATATGCAAATAAGAAATCTAATGATTGAGAAAAAGTCACTAACAAATGATTTATATACGGTAATGAGTAAACAAAAATTTCTAGATAGAGAAGAATTACTCGACAAAATCCATGTGCTTGAAAAATCAAACTCCCTTAAAAAGGATAAAAATAGCTTACTTAGAGTAGAGATTAGGACATTAGAAGATAAATTTGACATAATGAAAATAAAGATAAATCACCTCAAAGAAAAGTCAAATCAACTTCTTGAGGATCTAGCCAAATTTACAAAAGGGAAAGATAACTTGGACAAACTCATTGCCCATCAAAAACCTTCAAGTAAATTTGAATTAGGCTTTTATAAACCTAGTCAAAGTGAGCCGAAAAAGGACCCTTCTCTAAAGGAGACCACTAACAAATACGGATCCACATTACAATGGATACCGAAAAGACAACTCACTTTATTTTGTAGGGATGAAAGGATATCATAATGTCAAAAATTGGATATATAAAATGAAGGATAGACATCTCAAATTAGAAGGACCTATAGAAACGCCAAGTCACCATCGAAGATCTTTTGTAGGAGGAAGAAGGTCTACAAGGAAGAAAAGGAGACCACTGTCACCAAGGAGGCCGATGGGTGATGAACTCCGAATGCTCCAAACATATGACGGGAGACAAGCGCCTATTTTTGGACCTCCAACCTACAGATGAACGGTTACATTTGGCAACAACCACAAGGACCATATTATTGACCTTGGTAAAATAAGTAACCCTCTCTCTCCCATCTCAAATATTTCTCTAGTTAAAAGACTAAAACATAATCTTTTAAGTGTCAGTCAAATATGTGATAAGGGCTTTAAAGTAGTGTTTACTTCTAAAATGTTTAAAATTATTTATGCATTAACCAATGAAACCCTTCTTAAGGGAGCTAGATTTAAAGACATTTATGTCGTAGAATTTGATAAAAATGACACTTATGAATGTCTTATAGCAAATGAAGAGTTAAGTATATTGCATAAAAGACTAGGACATGTTCATATGAAGCTGGTTCAAAAACTAGCTAAACATGAACTACTCCGATGTCTTCCTAAAGGAAAATTTTTAAATGAGCCTATCTGTGATTCATGTAAATTAGGTAAGATTATGAAATCTAATTTCAAAAGCAAAGAAGTTATATCCACATCAAGACCTTTAGAACTACTTCACCTAGATCTATTTGGACCTACAAAATATGAGAATCAGTGGATGCAAATATTGCCTTGTAATTGTAGATGATTTTTCGAGGTTTTCATGGGTCTCCTTCTTGAGATCCAAATGAGTGTTTTCAGTCTTTTCTGTTTTTTGTAGGAAAGTTCAAACTGAAAAAGGCTACCAAATCACTCGTATCCGTAGTGATCATGGGGGCGAGTTTGAAAATTCCTTGTTTGATGATTTTTGTCAAGAACATGGTATTGCTCATGAGTTTTCTTTTCCCCGAACACCTCAACAAAATGGGATGGTTGAGAAAAAGAATCGTACTCTTCAAGAGTGTGCTCGAACATTACTCATAGACCCGGGGTTACCAAAGTACTTTTGGGCTGAGACAGTTAACACGGCTTGTTACGTGTTAAATAGCACCTTAATTCAATCTGGATTGCGAAAAACTTGTTTTGAACTATACTATGGGAAAATACTCAAATTAGTTATTTTAAAATTTTTGAATGTCGATGTTTTGTTTTGAATACCTGCTCTAATTTAGATAAATTTGATACCAAAGGTGAAGAAGCCATCTTTATTGGTTATTCCTCACGTAGTAAGGCATATTAGGTTTTTAACAAGACCACATTAATAGTGGAAGAAACCCTCCATGTTTCCTTTGATGAATGTCCTCACTCCTCCATTGACCGAGTCAATATGGATGATGAAAATGATTCTACTATTGACGTGTCTAACATTCCAAACTCCAATATCCATAATCTTACAAAAAATTGGATATATCAAAGGGATTATCCCGAAAGTCAAGTCATTGAAAGTGTTTCTGATGGCGTTAAAACCCGATCTCGTTTTAGTTGCTCCTTTGATCTCTCCGCCTTTGTATCTCAAGCTGAACCCAAGAGTGTTGAGGAAGCATGCTTCGAAGAACCTTGGATGATGGCCATACAGGAGGAACTCAACCAATTCCAAAGGAATAAAGTCTGGGATCTAGTACCTAACCCTGAAGGGCAAACGGTAATAGGTACCAAATGGGTATTCCGGAATAAGTTGAATGAATCCAGTATGGTCATTCAGAACAAGGCTCGGCTGGTAGCACAAGGGTACAACCAAGAAGAAGGAATTGATTTTGATGAGACATACGCACCCGTAGCTCGACTCGAATCAATTCGCATGCTTCTTGCTTATGCCACCTTTCTTGACTTTAAACTCTTTCAAATGGACGTTAAGAACGCGTTTCTTAACGGATTCATTAAGGAGGAAGTTTTTGTAAAACAACCTCCTGGTTTTGAGTTTCATGATAAGCCTCATTTTGTCTACAAATTAAACAAGACATTATATGGTCTAAAGCAAGCTCCTAGAGCTTGGTATGAAAGGCTCCAAAACTACTTGTTAAATGCAAAATTCTCTATAGGGGAAGCTGATTCCACATTATTCATTAAAAGAAAAGGAAAAGACATTTTATCAGTTCAAATATATAAATGATATTATATTTGGTGCTACTAATGAATCTGTGTAGAAAGTTTTCAGAAATTATGCAGTAAGAATTCGAAATGAGTTTGATGGGTGAACTCAAGTTTTTCGTGGGCTTGCAAATCACTCAGCTCAAAATTGGAACCTTTGTGTGTCAATCAAAATACATAAAGGAGATGCTGAAGAAATTTGAAATGACCAAAAGTAAAGGGAAGAACACTCTTATGAGTGTCACAACTTTCCTAGACTTGGACGAATCAGGTACGTCCATAGATCAAAAGCTCTATCATAGCATGATTGGATCTTTACTGTATTTAACTTCCAGTAGACTTGATATTTTGTTTAGTACCTGCTTATGCGCTAAGTTTCAATCAAAACCCTAAACAATCACACCTAAATGCTGTAAAACGAATATTTAGATATCTAGTTGACACATCTGATTATGGCTTATTCTACCCTAGGAGTCCACAATTCAACTTAGTTACATATAGCGATGCGGACTACGCAAGTAGCCGCACCGATAGGAAGAGTACTAGTGGGACGTGCCAATTCTTCGGCGAATCACTAGTCTCTTGGTTCTCAAAGAAATAATCTAGTGTAGCCCTATCAACTACGGAAGCTGAATACATAGCCGCCGCACTAGCATGTTCCCAAGTGCTTTAGATGAAAAATACTTTGAAGGATTTTAACTTGATATTTAATAACATAAAAATATTATGTAACAATACTAGTGCTATCAACCTCTCGAAAAATCCCATACATCACTCTCGCACAAAACATATTGATGTTCGACATCACTTTTTTAGAGATAATGTACTTAAGGGAGAAATCGAGATTGAATTTATTTGTACTGAATTGCAATTGGCTGATATTTTCACTAAACCGTTGAATTATGATCGCTTTAATTATATACGTAGGAAACTAGGCATATGTAAGCTAAGTGATATTTGAAGAATTTAGTGACTTAATGGAACTTCCTTTGTCATGAGCATAGATGAAGCCTTGACTTTACTAAGTTAAAAGCCTTCATTCTCAGTTCAAACATCAAAATGCACATTCTGTGTAATATCAAACGTCTGATTAAACTGTCAAACGTCTTATACATAAAAATTCGTCGTCTGAAGATCTGGGACAGATGACGATTTCATTTATCGAAAGAGCTGACAAAAGAGCTATTTCAGACATTCGTCATCCTTCACAGACGTCTGGGTCGTCGTCCAGATGTGTTGACAGACATCTATTTGTGAGTCAGAACATCTATTATGAATCGGACATCTGATTCTGTGATTAGACGTCGTACTTGTTGTCTGACAGTAAAATCGGACGACCTTGTAACTTTAGAGTAAAATCCAGGAAGGTCTGTCTGCAGAAATCAGACATCTAATTTTAGATTTAGACGTCTTGTTTGTCGTCTGATACAGAAATCAAACGACAACCTGGAGAATAAATCATTTTCCAGGGAGGGATGCCTGCAAAAATCAGACGTCTAATTGTTAAATTAGTAGTCAGATGTTACGTTTGATGGTTAGAACAGACATCGCCATCAAAAGGGCTAAAATCCCAAAAGTCCAATCCCGACGTCTGACATCATCTCCAGACGTCTGATCGGGGAAAAATCTGTGAGTTGCGTCTGTTCTCTGGATGGTTTGAAATGCAAATCTCCCCAACTTCAGGGGGAGACTTGCTCCATGACCTTGGGATATAATGTCGCCTTCACAAGGTCCCACTCTCCTCTCTCAAATCCCTACCGCTCTCCCTCACACCCGACGGCCCACAGCTGCAGTTGTCGAAGCTCCTCTCACCGCCAGACGACCGTCGCGCCTCCTCGACGACTGGCGGAGCTACTGCTCCTCTGCCCGCGTCCTCCCTGCCTCTCGACCACGCATTTGGAGGCCTCCCTCCTCCCATGGGTATACTCTCTCAACTCCTTAGGGCATCTCCACATTTTTTTACCCACGACCTTGTTAGCCCTAGCTGCATCTTGTTCTCCTTCTTGATTCACTTGGCCTATTTGCGTATTTCATGACATTGTCAGCCCTAGAACCCAAACCCTCGGTTAAGCCAACCTTGTTAACCCTAGCTGCATCTTCTATGGCAAGAGTATTACCTCACGAGATTCAAGCCGACATTTTAGTGGCTTGAATCCAAAGGTATATTGCCACAACTATATGGCAGGTTGTATTACCTCAGGGCATACTGCCACACGTTTTTTATCAATGATGATTGCATCTCTATTGTTTGAATCTGTGTTGTTGAAGTTTTTTTTGGTTGAATGTTGTTTGGTTGGTTGAATGTTTTTGCATGGATTTTTTTTGCAGGTATTCTATCATCAAAACACCTCCATTCTCTTCCAAAACCTAACCACCCATTCCACCAAATGTGCCTCCCCGTAGGAAGCAAGCTGAGGGCTCTTCCACCTATTTGGCAGAGCAGCTGCGAGCCGACATCGCTAGGCAGTGATTTCGTCGCTTCACGAATGCCAAAGTTAAATGCCCTCGTTTTATTGTTTAGAATGATTTTGCCCATTTAAACATTCGGGAACACTTCCAAACTCTCCATCTCTTCCAATATTTTGACCATCAGATCCACTCTGACATTAGAACTCTTAGTATGTTCCCTGATCTTTGCCGTCTCTTTTATGCCAACATCGTTGAGGACTACAGCAACGATGAACTTGAACTCCATACCCGCTTATTTGGTCGCGAAATCCACATCACATCCGAAACTATTTCCAACCTTCTGGCCATCCCCAATGAGGGAAATGACTTCAATGACATTCTGAGGCAATACGACTCAGAAGTCATCAATCAAGAGTTAGTCCTCCCTGAAAAATATGTTGAAAATCTTGGCACCCTACCGTGCAAAAATCTCAAACCCCTTCCACATCTACTCTCGCATTTTTGGGTGGGCCCTAAACAAATCAAAAGGTTTTGATTACATCTCGTGCCAACACAAGACGCTCCTTTTTGCGGTCGTCCGTCATATTCCTTTCAATTCTTGCCGCATCATTGTTCGCGTCATGAATGAAGACCATGGGGTATCATTTCCGTTTGGGTCTATTTTATCCAAAAAATTTTCAACCTATCGGATTTCCATAACTGACCAAGCTTATGACAAGAAGATTGAGCCTTACAACCGGGCCACAGCCGCCAAGATGCATATATTTAGGGAGCATCTTGAGCCCGCCGACAAGCCCATTGAAGAAGAGCCCCTTCCAGCCTTTCCAGACTATCATGAACCACGGCCCCTTCAAATAGAAGCTCCCCACTCGAGCTTTGATAAAGCATGGGATCCAGCCACAGATTCCCTCTCCTCCGGCATCTCCCTCCTGCTGCATCGAACCGGCGAGATGTACACCTACATGGGAAGCATGCACCGCGACATCGACGAACTTAGATCAGACGTCCAAAATTTGCAGATGGGACACGAACCTGCTCGTCGCCGCCGCCGCCAAGATCAAGAAGAATAGTTTAGTGCTTCTATTTTTCTTTCTTTTTCTTTTATTCCAAGTTTGTATTAAGGGGCCTTGACCCCATACTTAATATTTTTAGGAACAAATAATTAGTATGTGCTTAAATATTTCTATTCTTAATCAATTTTCTTTAATGCCTTGTTATCTTTTAAACATGCAATTTTATTCATGCACTCCACTTTGTAGATATCACTCTTGTAGTTTGGGTTTCAACACCCTTTAACTACCCTTCATGATGATGTTCAAAAAGGGGGAGAAGAATGTAGCTAAGAACCTAGGAAATAATATAAAAACAAACTTCTCAAACAGATATAGACTACTAAGTACAACCTTTAGGGGGAGAAAATAGGAACCCACAGCTATATTTTGAAAATCATCAAAAAGGAGGAGATTGTTAGTTCAACCACTCATATATAATATTTTGATGATTTTACAAAATGAAGAAAATGACATAAAAAATAAAGCGTAGCATATTGTTTCTCTCTGTAATAACATATTTGCAGGATTTCATAAAATTTTCCAAGACGGGAGATTAAAAGCATGAAGACAAATAGCATAAGTATTAGATCCTAAGCTTTTTCATGTATACTTTCAAATGTTGTAATTTTCATTTTATTTTAGTCTAGAAATATTGTAAAGAGCCCCCAAACATAACATATAAATCGTTAACTTAAGTTCTCTACACTTAGGATAAATTAGAAAGAAAAACCTAACACTTATACTCTTATCAAACGTCTAGAACGATGGTCAGACGTCTGATTTTCCACTTTAAGACGTCTGACAAGTGTCACAGACGTCTAATTTCCAATAGTTATACCTTTAGTTTGTCTCCTCGTAAACATCAGTCGAAGTACTTCTCTATCAGACGTCGATAACCTTATACAGACGTCTGATTCTCTACCTGGACGTCCTTAGACTAACCGTTAGACTAAGCACAGGGCAAAAATGTATTTCCAGAACTCTGGACACACTTCCAGACGTCTACCTTTGAACCGTTACCTATGATTTTCTGTGAGTATCTCATTACGGCCATAAAATCTTTTGTCAGAAGAAGAGTGAAGTGTTTTTTTGGTTTCCAGACGTCTGGTGATTTCCTCAGACGTCCATAACGACGTCTGATCCTTTTTAACCTAGAACCCTATTTGGATCTGATGAAAACAGGAACGAATGCACCCTTCATCAGACGTATTTTGTGAAAATATCAGACGTCCTTTTGATCCAATGGAGACAGTTTACGATGACCTATAGTATTAGACGACCAGAATTATAATCAGACATCCTATAAGACGTTCTGATACTAAAATTAGACGTCTGATATTACTGTCAGACTCATCATTACCCTGATTTGTGGTGGATTTCATCCTAATATCTTAGGATTTGTCTCCAACGACTAGGAGAACTCTCCCAAGTGTTCTTGAAGGTTCCAAACTTACCTATAAATAAACTACAACTCCTCTTAAACCATATACACCTCTTGAGATACAATTCCCTTAGAAAAATCACTTGCTCACTACTCTAAGCTTCATCTTGCCCTTGTGCCGTGCCAACACTCTGATCAAAGGGCAAATCCATACTCCCGCCTCACTCAGTTCTGCAAATCCTCAGAGAGTTCTTTTCATGCTTAGTAGATAAGAAAGTAATTAAAGTATTGGGGTGCTCTATAAGTGTTGTTTCAATTCTTATTTTTGTACTTTGGGTATCCGACCTGTCAGATCCCCGTCTCTTTATTTTGAAGGGAGAAACCTCCGTTTAGGGATTGGAGGTGGAATTTGTAATTGAGGTACACTACCATCGTTTAAATAATGTGGTTAGTGAATTAATCACCTAGTGATCAAAAATCCTAAGTCAAGAAATTGACGTAAGTGGTGGTTTTCACCCATCTTGGGTTTCCACCTAAAAATATGGTGCCACCTTTTGTGATTGAATTTTTTATATTACAATATAATATAATTTCACTATTCATCCCCCCTCTAGTGCAATTTCATTAAGCCCTTTGTTTAGCAACTAAAACTCAAAAAGATGCCTTAGGTTCTTGTTGAAAACTCCTTTCAAGGCTTCATTCGTGCTAGATTAAAATAATAAAAAAAATCATAAAAAATTGTAAATAAATAAAATAAACCTATTTTGAATAGGGCTAAGTAATTTTTTAATTGTACACAAAGTTTCAAAATATTCCGAACTCTTTAGTTGGTAGAACAAACTAGCAAATAATTCGATTTACTTTAAAACTTAATAAAAGAAACACATATAAAAATTACAAAAAGAAATGATTCTTCTCTCATCTCACTTTCTCTCTCTTCCCTTATCTCTATAGAATATACAAATACCATGAAAAATTAAAAATACCTAAAAATACATAAAAATACCTTGTATAAAGTAGTTATACTTGTAAATATGAATAAATTAATAAGTTATATGTAAATAATGTAATATATGTATATATTGTACATAAATAACTTATAAATGTATTATATATATTTACATAAGTATTTAGGTTGAGTTATTGTATGTATAACTTAATTATATAATTATTTATTAATTTATCATAGATTATATGTACTTAAACTAAAATAATTATACTAAATACCTAAACTTGTATAATAGTATCTATTACTGTACATATGTATTTAAGTAATTATTATATCCGTAATTATACATATACATTGATTTATTTATGTATTTATTATATATAATTATATTATTAAGTTAATTAGGTGAATTATTAAGTTAAAATAAAATAAATTAGTAATTTAACTTATTATTAAAGTAAATTATATTGTACACTTATATATATTAATTTTAATATTTGTAACCTATTTATAATATATTTACGATTAAATTATGTGTATATCTATTAATAATGTGTAATTAACTGTACATAAATTAAAATAAACATTTTAAAATAAATTAAAAGTGTATACTAAATATCTTATTATGTAAATTAACTAATTATCTAGTCAATGGAATCATGACATTATTAATTTGAACATTAATTAAGTAATTAAGTTGTAAATTAACATGTACACAGCAATAACTTTAAGTAATTTTTAAATATAATTAAATAAGTCATTATCTTAAATTAGCTATACAATTATGTAATCCTATGTAAGGACTTTCCAATGGTATAATTTAATTTAAAATTAGATGTAAAATAGACACTCAAATCGAGGCCCAAACATGACGCGACTGCATACTCAATTGGATGCTCAAATTGTCCCACATCATGGGCGTGTGAGCAAGCACAACCTTATTTAATGAATTACATGCCCTCCTCGAGCAGTCGTCAGCACTTGGAGCAAGAAAAGCATCTAACCTATGATCCCATTGACCATACCTCTTGAGCATACTATTGAGCATATGTGAGCTCGGAGCCCGATTTAGTCTAGTCCGTGTCCGATACAATTGAAGCAGATATAGGTCAAAACTATACACTCTAAAACACCTAACTAATAACTAGGGATAGGTTCATAGTAGCGGCTCGATCCAACCTACAAGGGTGTGTGTATCCCACGAATCGAATCGGTCCTGCCCACTATAAAGTTAATTTTTATTAAGTAGGGTGAGTTGGGTGTGAAGTGAACGAAAAAAATGGCTAAATGTTGAGAGGCGTGTTGTGCGTATACTTAGTGTGTGTTGTGTGTGTAGCGTGATATGTGTGATGTTATATATATATATATATATATACTCTTTAAGCCTTTTATGTGTGTATATTTTTAAGACTTTAGTGACACATATATACGTCACTGTACATATAATTTTCATCATTATAACTACTTGCATATGTTAGGGTAACTTAGTTTAATATGTATTTATAGTTATTTTTGTACCTATACTTAGGTATTGTTTAGGATAACTGTATAACTAACATAGAATAGATTAAGTAGTTTTCATGTGGTTAGTTATAAATATGTTTAAGGTATTGTAAGTAATCTTAATTGATTCATTTTGTACATAATTAACTCAATCCATTCATTCTTTAATTCATTGATTCATGTGTAAATATAGTTGACATTTTTGAAATAAAAGAATATTTTTCGATAATAGAAAGTGATGTATATCAATAATTGTCTCCCAGTAAACGACTTGGAATAAACTAATAAAAATTATGTAAATAAATAAAATAACATGACATCTGTTTGCATTGCAACTATACTACAATCAACAATAACATCATCAAATCACATCACATTATTTTTAGCATGCAGATGGTTTTTCGTGGATCAGATACATGTTATTAGTATATCCAACATGACTACAATATATTCTCATTTGTACTGAGGGACCCATATAAATATATTAGTGTGTTCACGTGATCTGACATTTATATCCGAATTATTGATTGAATGATTTAAAAATGTCACATAACATCTTTAAATCTTTAATACAGGTCTTTAATAACGGATACATGCGTCACTGTAGCCGCATATCGCTAAAGGCACGTGCTCCATCTCCATCGTGCATCACTGATCTGAGAGTGTACATTGCACCACGTCACCTGCCCTTTAGCTTCAAGCGTTGCACACATGGGCTGATCCCAACCGTCCAATCAAGATCGGAGGGTAGAGATCACCCGCCTGCCACTTCACCTTCATCTGTTAGAGGGCGACGTAGCACCTCTCTGCACCATTAGATCAAAATTGAACGCTCTAGATCACTCATGAACACGCACGCTGAAGAGCACGTCTGATTGCGCATGAGATCTGGAGCTCAATCGCACGTCCATCTGATCGATCGATTTGAGTCGTTGGTGCGTGATCGAACGATCGAATTGCACTCTTGCACACTAGGAGGGAGCACAACGCGGGCGACTCGAACGTGCGTCCACCTGTGGCAAAGCGCTTTAACAGTGTGCTACATGCGCTCCTTGGTCGCATTTATGATTTAACACTCAAGCGCCCTCGGCCGGTGGATGAAGATCCAACGGCTGAGGTGCATTGAGCATTTCACTTCAGAGGAAAATGAGGCGTAGCCTTGAGTGAATCTCAACCATTGGATCAAGATCCAATGGCTAGAATTGATCGTACAGCGAAGAGATGCTATGGGCGGTGTTGGGCGGTTATGATGTCATGTGACACCATCATGTCCATCTATTTTCTTTAATTTGTAGATGGTGCCACAAATGATGGATTTGACCGATTTTCCCGCCGTTGAGCTGCGATCGTCAATTCGAACCCATCCATGCATTGAATTTTTCATCTGAAGTTTTGCTTTCTCGAGCTACATCTGATGCTATGGAAATCCAATCGGAGCGATCTCGGAAGCATTAGACTCTAATCGTTACCCTCATTAGATCCGTACAGTTGAATATTTAATCCAAAGCCTCAAAATAATCACCTTGTCCCCTTACAAAAGAGCAAATTAACCTAAAATTTATACAAACTAATATAAATGCAGAATGATGTATATTATGAAATATTTATAATACATGATACAATTATAATCCTAGGAATATATTTAAATAAATATTTTAAGTCAATTAAATGTGTATACATCACATCGATAATTTGATCCAACTCAACATTTAAAACCTGGTTGAATTGGGATTCATCCTAATCCATCCCCAAATAGATTTACAGTTTTTCATACTTCACTTTGAATGTAACTTCTAGTTACTAGTCTTCTACGAACTTATATCATTACACATACATTTACCATAAAGATTTCCAATAGGTGCAACATATCGCAACATATCAAGTCAGCAAGTGCTCTTCGGCTCAATTAGAACCCCATTTCTATCTGTTTAATTATTAAATGTTTGTATGATACATGTCTCTGATACAAATTGCTCACCTAAAACTGCATATTTACAAGCGCCAGTTGATACAGAAAAAACCCTGTAAACAGGCCTCTTTGTCATTGGTATTTGGTATAAATGAATAGGTACACATAAGTCAATCCTACACAGTGCAAAATAAGTTCTTTGAATTCCACCTCCTCCAACGTGTAAAAAAGTCCAAAATGTTAGAACACTCCTTAGAACTACTTTATGCCTAACCACCTACCTACGTAGATATTTACTAACCTTGGCTTCTACTTCCGAACAAGAGTCATAATCATTTGAGAGAATAGGGAGAACAAGAGTTATAATCAGTAAGATTCTCCCTTGAAAAGACTTTTAACTTCTGACAACAAAAGCAGCTGCTGGTATGAACTACATAACATAAACAGTTTATCTTGCCTTTAAAGGATTTAACTTGGTAACATCAATCATAAAAAATTTAAGCATATGAAAACTCTTATACCATGATGCAGACAAATAAGATGCTCAAAACATTTGCATTTAAGATACCCCAGGTAGCAGTCACATTTGCATATGCCACATAAAATAGCTCCCTCATAATATGGAAAATCATGAAACCTCGCACCCAACTTCATCGGTTGGCAGCAAGCATGGTGATAGGACCTCATTATATAGACAAAAGAAATTTTAATGGACCGCTGAGAAGTCATTTCTTCTGTGCATACAGAACTATCATTTGATAGAAGCTCCCAAAGAAGCATTGCTTCCTTGCAGAGCAGCACCTCATGAGGAATAAGAGGTCCTCTTTTCAATATCGAATAATGATGCCTAGCAATAGCACCTAGAACAAACCAATCCCTGATGGCAAAGTTCACAGCCTCCCCACAACTTAAACCAAAATGCAATAAGATGAGGGATTAGCCTCATGCATCTCTGTATATTAAAGTGGGAAATGAAGCAAGAAACAAATGGCAACTTACCATGGCTAAATCCAGCATGATAGGAACACGAAAAGGTGATGACAAATTCACTAGGCTTTTGCACCGGTCTATAAACAGGAACTTTGTGCTGAAGCAAAATATTTGGATGTTTCCAGGAGTCAGTCACAGTGGCGAATTTGGTAGATGAGCAAATTTCTGTTGATAACATTAGCAGTTTGTAAATTCATTGCTGAAGAATATAGGACCAAATAAAATGCAATAGAAGCACCATAAGCATTTCTATATATAGTACAGTTTAGAAAGGTAATCACTAGATGAGTATGCAACACACGTTGACAGATTGGAAAGGTCCGCCGACAATAACAAAATATACACCATTTCTATGCATAAAAGGCTTAGAAGAACAGAAGTTATCAATTTTATATTAAAAATGACGACTATCTTAATCAATTATTAGATTTTGCATGTAAGTAGTATTATTAATTTTTGTTGGCAGCAGCTTCCACTATCGTTGGGGAAGAATTTTTAACTATGACCCAGATAAAGAGGCTAGCCTTCAAGTTCCACTTGCTTTTTCCAAGGGGATCAAGGGGAGATGATGAGAAGGCACTGCCATCAACACCATCCCAGCAGGCACTGACGCAAATACTGGGGATACAATCTTGCAAATCCCTGAAGAAAATACAACGTGTCACAGGCAATTGAAGATTGCATAGAATATAGTTCCAAAGTTGAAGCACTACATAAACTATGTGACAAGCATAGCTGTCAAGTATCCCAAATGGAAAACAACAGAAAGCAATTGCTAAAATTTTAAGATTCAAACTAAATGACATCAACGTAATCACCAAGAAATGTCTCCAGTGCCATCAAAAGCAACAAGAAGGATAATGCAGAAAAATATAATGAATTATAAATGATAAAAATTACCAAATTGTGAAGCCACTGGTACTATTTTTTGTAAATAAGAAAGAGGATCTTTAAACTCCTTTGAAGGATGAAAGATGGGGCAATCAGGTATCCTCTCTATCCAGTCCAAACTAGACATGTCAAATTTGCCTCCTTTGGACTTCAAAAATGCCTCCTTGACATCAGAAGGTTCACAAACTTTAGACAGGTCGCCTTGATTATGCAGCAATCTTCTTCCACATGAAGATGAATCTATAACAGTACTTCCTAGAGTGTTCTCTGCCTTGATAGCAGTGTGACTCACATCATCATGAATTCTCGATTTCATCCTTTGAAGCCTTCTACGCTTCAGAATTTCTAACCCATTTCTAACTTCATTTGACAAACAACCCCTTCTTTCCACCTATACAAAATGGCAATAAACGCAGCTCTTGAACTTATCTCTTTAATCTTTCCCAAAAAAGATCAACCATCTGACAACCAAAAGCCAAAAATTAACACGATCCATGTTAAAGCTCTCAACATAGGGGACAGCAACTAACATTTGTTTTGACTGCAATATATATCTAGGTGCCCAAATACTAGAAGAATAGCAACATATATATAGATATGAAAAAGATTAGTAATATAAAAATAAATAAAACTGCATATATTTTTTTGATCCTCATCCTTTTTACAATGAATGCAACCCTTTAAAATTGAATAGCCAATTGTCACAAAATTATTAATGAGAGAATCAGGAAAGTCTTCAATTTATCTTTTTCTCCCCCAAGAGAGGATCGGAGGAGGTGGAGGAGGAAAGGCGGACGGGGGTGGTGGTGGTGGGCGGTGCTGGAAGATAGGTGGTGAAAAATTGAGTGTTTCCTAGATATTTAAGGTACATGGATTTTTGTAATGAGAAATTAAAGAAAACAATCGCCTAAAAAACTCATTTAGGCATTTTAGTAAACAGTTGGTGTACATAATTGGATTCCCCAATCCTGACAGAACAAAACTCATTTAGGCATTTCAATAAGCATTTGATGTGCATAAGACTGCGCACCACCGCATCTCACACCCTAATCCCTACCCCATCACCCCCAAAAAACTCAAAGCATTAAGCCTTGAGATCGATGAGAGGGACGCTCCGTCGAGCACTGCCTCCCTCCCACCATCGTCTACAAAATCATGACGCCACGGGGGAGGAACCTCACGCAGTGGCCCTCCTTGGGAGCCCTAAGCGCATGGCGGCCGCAGCCTGCAACCAAGGCAACAGAGGTGCTCGAGGTCGCCTCTCCCCTGTCGCTGTAGAGATTCGGGTAGGGATCATCGGGGAAGGGAGAGGGCATGCCGATGACTGGAGCGCTGGAGCTCGATGTGATCAGTCGGGTAACACACCTGAGCGGCGGTCGTGGAAACGAGGTGGCGGCAGTGGGGGCGAAGAGGTGGAGGATCGGTCACAGTGGGGGAGATGGCGTAGCGAGATCGCAAAGAGAGCTCATGATTGCGGGAGAGGTCATCTGTCGGTGGTGGAAGTGATCAAAAGAACTCGCGATCGGTGTCGATCGACGGATCGGCGATGGTCGCGTCGGTGACGGTGGGTAGAGCTCATGAACGTGGGAGAGATCCATGAGGGTTTAGGTGGGATTGCATCTAGAGAGAAGAGACGAGAAGAATTTATATTTGAAAAAATTATACACCAGGTCTTATATATACATATTTGTTAACAAGTAATAGTATAACAACGATTATGATCAAGAATTAATAATACTAATTTTTTTATTCAACGAATATGTAAAATTATCGTTATCTAAATAATAACGAATAATCTAAATCCTCATTATATTTAAATATGATGATAATATTGTTAATTATTATTATTTTTTCATCACCTTACATATTTTTTATTATAGTTTTTGTATTGGTACTAAAATTTAGTACTGATACTTATGAGTTATAGCAAGTACCTTAATTATAAATTTCTGCACTTCAATTGTTAATCTTACTTCGAAAACAATTTGAACTTTGAATAAATTGCACTTTACAATAAATCAAATGATCAAAATGTTTATCATAGTTTATCTCTAAATGATTTTTATGATCTAATTTTGATTAATAGTTGGGAAGCATACATTCTAAGGAACAAAATCAAAAACACCTTTTAGATGACTCAATCTTAAAATAGACTTAAATTTAATCTTCGATTGTCGTTGTCGCCTCCTCATCATTTTCTTTGTTTGTTTTGTCTTTTTGCAACCTTCTTCATAATCTAAACTTTCAAATAATACTCAATTGTGGGTTGATATCATTTTATCCTCACACTACATCATACACCTCTATTTGGAACCATGCTTAGTATGCATGCATTGCACACATGCATCTTGTTTTCTTTCTCAACTCCTTTGATTTGACATTTTTTTCATAAGTAGACATCATAAAACATGTGTATTGACTTTAATTATATAAAAATCTATTAGGTACTTCATCTTCCAAAAATCTTTAATTTGATCATTAAAAACAAAACTCTCAGATTTCAACTTCTGAATATTGTTGTCTCATCTTATGGGCACAATAGATATGTGCATATGGTACTATTAATATGCTTTCACTATTTCTCATGAGTCAAGGCATCATTAAATGCATCCATAATAAAATATTTCATGAATTATTCATGTCTAGGTGCCTGTTTGGATCATGATTGAATTTTTTTATCATGATTAGATTTAAGCTTATAACTTTCACCTAATCTCTCATGCCATGATCCTCAATGCTTCATTACATGAAGGTGGATCATTCTCAAACTTATTTGAGTCATGAAATCCAAAATTTCATCAGTAGGTTTAACTACCTTGAAACCTTTTCAAGTAGTTGAGCATATTTGTTGAATTGATTCCCTTTAGATTTGATTTGAGATCTTGACCAAGTTCCATCAACTTTACAAAATTCCTTGTTTCCTTTGGTCTAATTCCTATTACAAGTATTTATCTCGTGAAATCCAATACTCCATGGGATGAATAGTTCTTGAGAATTCCTGTTCAAAAATAGGAGCATTTCAATATCCCTTCTGGTCATTGAAGCTAACAATTGCCTTTATATCCAACTACCTTGGATATATCGCAGCCCAACCATTGATTTGCATGGCTTGATTAAGACGAGTTCGCAACTTTCTCAACATGCATTATCCTTAGACTAAATCCCATTCAGTCATTCATCATTACGAAATCTGGCATCCCATAAGTCAAAAATTACTCCATTAGAATTCTCATTACACCAATGACAACTATTGTCATGTTCGAAGTCCACGAATATTACAATCTTTCCTAAATGCAACTCACTTAAATAAGACATTAGCCAAGCAAATTCAATCTTGGTGACCCTATCTTGGTCGACATCAAGTAACTCGCCAAGAATTATTCCTTAGATTGGATTAAGCATTTATTCTTTATGAATCTAATATTGCCCAAATTAAAATGTTTGAATAATCCACATCACAACATAGATAACCATGATCATGCTTGCGATATCCAAGGATTGTCCCAAAGTCCAACTCATTTAGACTTGGATATAAGCAATCAATACCAAATCCAAATATTTAGGTCCTTTTCTACATCATATGCAATCAAGTAAACTTGATGCGAACCCATAGAGGACATGCATTCACTAATGTGAATCCACATTAAATTCAGGGAATTCTACATTCATCATATTTTGAACTTCCTTAAGTTAAATCTTGTTTTAAGAAGGCAAGACCAACCTATTAAGACCCATACTGTTAAAACGCTTTAAGACGTCTGGGACTTGGGTCAGACGTCTGGACGCCCTCCCAAACGTCTGGAAATCAATTTTTTTGTGTGTACGTCCTCAAGTCTGTGCACGTGCCGCGCACAGACAGTACGCAGCCGCATTTCTTCTCTCTCCTCTTGCCGATGGACCCTAACCTCACCCTTATAAACCCCCCTTCTCTCCCTCACGCCACCCCACTTCCAGCCACCTTCTCCTCCCTCCAACGAGAGCGAGAGCAGCGAGTGCAGCGAGCGAAGCGGCGTAGAGGAAGAGCAACGTGAGAAGGAGAGGAGAGGAGGCTTGCGAGCTCGCGTGGGAGCTCTCCGGAGAGCTTACGGTTGGTCGGCGCGTGCGCGAGGTGGAGAGGTGTGTCAGGGAGGCCTTCCCTGACACTGCTGCAGCTAGAGCAGCGGGCAAGCGAGCGCGGAGCAGCCACGTGCAGCACGAAGAAGATGAAGGCAGCTTCTGGTTATGGGATTTTCCTAGAATAAGACGTCTGGACTGACATAGACGACGTCTAGAGGAGGCTCGAGATGACTGAAAGGTAAATCCCGCAACGTACACCTCCCTTTGCAGATACGACCATGCAAGCCGTTCCGCCGAGGCACTGTTTCGTGCCATATTAAGCAAATTTTGCGTCGCGCGTGCAGGATTCACTTCGGGAAGGCGTATGACACGCCCTCCCACGCAGTTCAGACGTCTAGGCGAGGCACCAGACGGCGGAAAGTGTCTCCAGATGTCTGGAGAGGTGGTCGGACGTCTGGAACTAGGTCCAGACGGTTCAGCAGAGTCCCTGGACATCTGAGGAGTAGCGCAGAGTTGAGGTAAGGTTCTAGACTTTTTAAGACGTCTGGAAGATGTTCCAGACATCTAATTTGCATCAGAATTTTTTGTTTTGACCTATTTAGGATTTGTTTGAAGTCCGATTTCCACAATTAAGGTTCTGTTGTTCTTCGTATAAGTTCCTCTACTTGTTGGGATACTTTTATCATGTTCTGCGTGGTCTCTTGTGATTGATCCTTGTGATAGGACCTCATTCTGTTGCAGATTTAGGGTTTGCTGAGGCACGTAGACTTGCCGATCAAGCCTCCATTACTCCTGGGTTTACTGGTAGAGCGGCTTCCCCTAGTTTAATTACCAACATGAATGCATACTTGGAATGAATGTAGATCCTAGGGTATGGCATGAATCCTAAGACTAGAAACACTGGAATAGCTGTATGAAATGTATAAATTGCAGTCTTGGATGAGTAAACGGAATAATAACAATTGCTTGTAAATGGATAACAGCTGCCTGTGAAATGTGAAGTACTGTTGTTAGCGACTTTTGCATGTAAATTCCTGTTATTTACAATAAAATACGAGCTGCCTGTATATAAATTATTGAATGTTGGAAACACAAGTTACTTGCAAATAAACTTGGAATGTGAATAGAAAAGTTACATGCTACATGTGTAGAACTTGAAAAATGAAAATAAAAATGATGAAACCTAGTATGGCTTAGGCTGAGAAACATGAGCATGAACCCTACGGGAAATTAGGAGTAGAGCTCCTAGAAATAATTGAAATGGAACTGGAAATGAGAATGGGGAAGTGAGCTGGCCCTTGAGTACGAAGTACCAAGGAGAGCGACTATCCCCCTGTTTAGTGCAGAGCGGAGCTAGCTGCCCTAGGGTTGGGACCCGGGGTTAGGATTGGCCACTCTGTATTGACATTTTGGCTCTCGTGTACACTGTACCGGGGAGAGCTACTAGCGTAGGGAGAGAGCTATCCACCCCATGGGGCCCGGGGCTCAGCTAGCCGCCCTACACCGACTTGTTAGGCCCACTAGGCAAACCAAGGTAGTCAGGCGAGGGTGCGTGGATTGTGGAGGGGCGAGACCCCTATTTGGTTCTTAGGGGCTAGACCCTTGTTACTGAGAGGGCTATGCCTTATACTGGTTCCGTGCTGTGCTTTGGGCGCACCCGTTAACGGAAACGACTGATCGTGTGCCAGTGCAGGGTAGCTACCCGTGCGTTTATCACACGTGTCATAGTCATCATTACGTCTGTCAGTGACCTTGGGGTGGTTGACTGAGTGTAGAACCACCACGGGGGACTCTCCCGGCCAAGAGAGCATCATGTGCTACTTCTACTCTTCGGAAAAGACTGCAATCACGATCGTTCCCACAAGGAACATTCGAGATCAAGAAAGAGACCTGATAAATAACCCAAGTGATGAAAGAAAGAATAATTAGTTAAAGAAAGAAAGAAATTGAAAAACAACAGCTACCTATCCACTCTTTACTGCTTTAGTTATCTGGTTGCCACTCTTCTCAGCGTTCGCTGACGTTTTGTACTCGTAACCTTTTTTAGGTCCAGGTGTTGAGTAGCCAGAGCCTACAGCTGCAGAGGGTGCTGAGCCTAGTAGAGCCCAATAGTTGTACCTTTTTGTTATACTCCGTTTTCTGTTGTAGTGAGTAACTTTGTTACACTTCTGTTCTCTTTTATTGTGACTTTATATTCCTGTTCCTGCTTAATTTTCTACTGTTGTGGTGGTGTGTACTGTAGTAGTTTACTTCTTTACTGCTGTACTTTTGTTACTATTAGTTGCTTGCATGGTGAATGTGGTTTATTTTACTTCTTTTTGGTTACTTTCTCGTTGGACGACTGGGTCTTGGGATTCATTCGAGTCGGTCCGGCCTCGTGTCCTGTTGGGATTCGGGTACCGGGTCGTAACACAACCTGAGGTTGCAAAGAGTAATGAATTAGAGACAATTTCCTACTTATTGAGATACTCCTAATTCATCTAACTGAGATCTATTATCTAACTTCAATCGAATCTCATATCATGTGTTCATGGTTCATAAAATTCATTAACTCCAAGACCAACATATGGAAGTCATTGAAGTTTCCAAGAAGATCTTTAACCTTCCACATTTGGACATCATCACATTTGGAACAATCATTAGCGAATGTCACCATTTACCAAAGATCCTTTCCATAGTGCACTCATCAATATGTGTCACTCTTAAGACATACCTCCCTTTTCCAAGGTCCTTTTCACAAAAAGATCAAACACCACCTGTCTTAGAATTCTTGAGTATTAGGTCAAAAGAGACTATTCTTAATTGTCCTATTAATCTCACTTTTAGATAATTATGTCCAGAGATGAGGTATCTCATTAGAGGCAAAGTATCCACTTTACACTTATTCAGAATTCTTATTAATGATCTTATCATTATAGAAAACTGAGTATTTGAAAATAGATTCCGGATCATTCAAGCATCCCATGGCTAAACTTACAATAAGATATTCATCATATGAATAGGCCAGTTCCAAACAATTTGAAAATAGAAATAATTACTATTAATGCATGATTACAAAGACAATCTTTGTGATTTTGAATACAAATTTTAGATGTAAGCTTTGTATTTCTTAATGGCCCCCAATGCAACAATTTACCTTGGGTTCCATTTACAAATCTTCTTCATTCTCAACATTATCATCATCACCTAAATCATAAGTAACAATTGCAAATGTGTCAAGTACATCAGAATCTTTATTCATCATATGAATAAATGAATGATGAAGGTATGTAGTACCTTGAGAAACCTTTACTCTAACCTTTTGATAAGGTCTGTACATCTCAATAGATAGATTTGCATTTCATACGAGGTCCTGCAGTCTACGTGTTAATTGTCTACTCTTAAGCTTCCATGGTCGAGGATTGCTTCATCTTCATTGAGATGTTGCACACTCAATGTAGATGGTCCAATATGTTTGAGAGACGTTCTACCAACTCGTGTACCATCCCTTTAAATTGTTCTTTTTCAAGGGCCTAAGCGTAATGGTTGGGGAGTGATACCATGATCATAACAAGCTTCTCGCCTTCAAGTAAGACCCCTCCATATACTTCATATTCCAGAAACAACTCTTGCATCCAGAACACTTGTTCTTCTAAAGAACATTCCAAACTCATTTTGAAATTTTAAAGCATAGAGAAAATCATGTTTCGAGTCCCTAAGGCATCAAGCTTGAATATAATGTCACTTGCATATTTGCATCCGCTCACATAGTCCACCAATCCTATTGGTACACACTTGATGATGTAGTATTTCGCAAATGCATTATCATCATGCCAAGGTTCATTATATTTCTTCAGGGGCTGATTTTTCGGATTCTTCAATGACCTGAAGCATGGCACATAGCCCAAGTTGTCTACTTTCAGTCTATTTGCAACCATTATGACCCCTCCATCATGAATGGATTTCGTCCACTTATTTGGGTCGAAGGAAGCTTTGTAAATTGTCATTTTCTGCGAATAACACAAACATGGTTAGATCTTGAAAAATATACTTTGTTTTAGGAATTTTAAAACAAATGTCTCCCATTATGTCTAATTTGAGTGTTATTCCCTCTACAACTCTCAAGGTAAGAGATAGGACAATTCTTATGTCTCAAGTGGGAAAGACTCCCCTCTCCATTGAGATGATATAGTTTTGAAGGCCTGCATACACAATCTCAATAAGAGAAGCAAGAACTCTTTCTACCTTGCAAGTTGTACTCACATGTTCATATTACTTTGTTCATTTAGTGTCATTACACCATGCACATATATCAAACCGCCACTGAGCATGCACACAACTACATATGTAAACTCCCAAATACACTTAGTTGAGGGGCTAGAAACTACAATTAGGCTGGTTCTCAAACAACTCATCCCTTTCGAGAAACAAGGCGTTCGCTCCACGTGCATTATAAGATGTCCAAAATATCAGGCCAACAAGTCCAGAAGTCAGAATTAATATTCTTCAATAATGAAACGTCTGACACTCTAACTAGACATCTAATTTCATCAAATCAGACATCTGATAATCATAGCAAATGTCCATTATTGGACCAAGGCTGAAAATAGGAATGCTTCTTGTTACAATATCAAACATCTGATCTAATCATCAACTGCCTTGTTTTGCAATATCGGACATCCAATACTCATATTAGACGTTCGATTCCTTGGCATGCATCCCCGATCATCTGACATCCATTGTCAAACGTCCAGGATGCAGGTACGTTGTGTAATCTGATAATCATACATCCTACATCTAATCCATAAAACCTTTGACATTGCTGTCAAATGTCTGCTAGGTAGTTATAATGAATCCCAAGTTCTGATTTTCAAATCTAAACGTGTTTAAAATCTAAATTTGCATGTTTTCTCATAAAAAGTGAATCAATGTAGGCTCTGATACTACTGTTGGGAAAGAGGGGGGAATTGAATAGTTCAATCCCCAGTCCCCAGTGGCATCGCAAAACTGTGAAATCCAATCATTTAAAAAGTTTCTTCAAATCAATAATCAGATCGATGCTTGAAAAATCAATTATAGAAATCGAGAAATAAACATAACCTAGATTAACCAAAATCATATGAGAAGATCTAGCATCTCCTTATTCTTACGAATATAGAGTTATGCCTGTGGGTAGACATAACACAGCACCCCAAGCGTTATGCTTCCTCAAATAAGTTCCACCATCGTGGGACTCCCTTCTTCTCAGTAGGCAAATGAGACCCTTCACACGAAGAACACTCAATCGTGAGTGTCCAACATGAACTCCTTCATGTTTCGCAAACTATTTCACAATTCCTAAGGCAACAATCACCTCAAAACTCCTCTAAGCCCATTCTACCAAGGATCGCAGATCCTCAACAATCAACAGGGGACGTCCAGTGCTCTAACCAGACGTCTAGAAGCCCCTCTAGACTTTTAACCAAGGCACTAGACATCCAAAACCCAAGGAATCTTGACGTCCAAACAGGTTTCCAGACATCTGCTAGTGCCTCAGGACTTCTCCTAAGGCTCTTGGACATCCAGAAATAGAGTGGGGAGGGAGGGCACAACAGCTCTCTTTTCTTCTCTCTTCTCTCTCTCGAGGGAGGCAAGGGATGCACTTGATTGGGGATTAATTAGGGTTTCCTAATTAGCTTTTAAGAGATTTTTATAGGAATTCCAAACCTAATCCTAATATGATGGGATCTCTTAGATGTCCTACTTAAATTTTGCAAGATAAACCCATAATAACTTGTGGGATGTTAAGATTTAATATCCTAACATCACTGAATTGCAACTCAACCCTTGTATTTAACTTAATCAAATTAAGCTCAATTAATTAACAAATTAAATGCAATTTAATTCTTTAATGATTTATCCTACAAGTAGGAACCCATCAAAATCATTATCGGTTTCATCGTGCCAACAATGAAGAGTTTTGGATTCATGGAATTATGACACTATGCCTCCTTTAGGTATTTCAAATACCCGCGAATCTTTCACACTAGAAGACATACATAACCCCTATTATTAAATCCTAGATTCACTGTCCATTCTATCATGGGTTACATACTTTTATGTTAGCCTTGTATCATTGGAATGGGAACGAAGACCAAATCCTTTCCCAAAGGACTGTCTTGTTCTCTTTCATATATGAGTTTGATCAAGACCCATATGACCATGCATGAAATTTCATATTTCCCAATATACATAGAGGAAGCCCAAGTCTCCCGATCTACTACAAGCACTTACGATAGTAGATTTGTGTGATCCCTTCGAAAGATCATGTGTTTCCTGTGCTCTCATATGCACACTAGCTTCTAGTCACAACACCAAGGTGGGTGCAACTATCTATCCACTAAATGTGTTTATTCAAACATGGAGACACATATTTATCTCAGTTCAAAAGATACACCTTCTCTATGGGAATGATAAGAGGACTTCCGCATCTCCACCTCGTCAAGCTAACTCCTTGACTCAACTTACATAATTGACTTGAATCTCTATTCTCATGTAGAGAATGTGCATCAAGGGCATCAATTAGGAAACAGTTTCTCGAGAAGATTGCCATCTCTTCTCAAACCGAAGGCAATAGTTGGATATCATGGTGTTCATTGATAACTTACTCAAATCCTCAATTCAAATCGTTTGGATCTTCGGTACCTATCACTGGCATATCTAACATGACTACAGTACATTATCCCAATTATATTTAGGGGTCCATCTAACCATATTAGTGTATCCACGTGATCTGACATTCATATTCGAATCACCAATCGAGTGATTTCATTTAGGTTGGTTCGCTTAGGGTACATAACTCCAACATTACGGACTCACCAACAAATAGCTCTGAGTATCTCTCTTGCATTTCAACTTCAAGCTCCAAAATTACCTCCTTGAATCTTTGGCTCCTCCACAGCACTTTCATTAGGGCAACCTCCTCATTCTGCAGTCGTTCGTCAATTTGTCCAAAATCTGCACTAGCTATTCCTAGTATGTCAAGTTCTCCTTGATCCCCACATTCTCATAGCTAAGAACTTAGCTTGGGTCCAACACGTACTTGCATAGGCTCAAAATGTGGAACACGTCATGCATGTCGACTAAATGTGGCCCATGAATGCCAACTTGCCTTTGACTCCAAACTGTCGTACGTCCATTATGGGCAATACTCTGAGAAAGACGAAGTCACCGACGTCAAACTAAATTTCCCTTCACTTGTGGTCAACATAGCTCGTTTGTTGGCTCTATGTTATGACCATTGCTTTGAGTGATGTGTAGCACTTAAGTGAAGATGAGTCCGCAAGGCTTGATGAAATTCCTCCCAAAACTATGAAGTAAAGTGGGAGTCACTGTCAGAAACAATCTTCATAGGGACACCGTAAAGTCACACAATCTCTTTGATATATAACTCTATTAGCTGAGATAGACTGTAAATCACTCTGATCTGTAAGAATTGTATAGACTTCATCAATCAGTCAACTAACACCCATATAGCGTTGTGTCCTCTCTACATTGTCAGCAATCCAACATCAAAATCTATAGAGATGCTCTCCCACTTCCATTCTGGCATGGGGAAAGGTTGCAACTGTCCTGCTGGTCTTTGGTGCTCCACTTGGCAAATCAAATGCTGTTTCACGTACTCGCAGCTGTCTTTCTTCATACCATGTCACCAAAATTCTTTCTTCGGATTATGGTACATCTTGTTGTCGCCAAGGTAAATGGTAAGCCTATTGTAGTGGACCTCTGCAAGTAGCTCTCTCTGGAAAGCATCATCAGAAGGAACACACAATTGACCATGCAATCTTAAGGCCCCACCATCGGTGAAGGTGAAATCACCCAAGTCTCTTGACGTGCGTGAAACGAGATTGATAAAAATAGCATCATAGTATAGTCGAATTGCATAAATCAACTTTTAAATTTGTAATTTCTCAAAATGAGTTCTGAGGTAGTCTCTGGGAGCAATTAAATGCACGCAACCACTACTTATATATCTGAGCTCAAGAACTAGATGCTAATAATTAAATCTTCTAAGTGCCAAATCTAGTTCAAAGATATTGAGATTAAACATGCAAAGTAGACTAAAGGAATTTAAACACAATTTTCCACGACAATTGAGGACATTCTATTTTTAATTATTTAATACCTAATTAAAGATGACTGAGAAATGCTAGTGATAAGGCATTAAATAACACAAATCAATATGTTTGGATAGGATGTTTCAATAAAAACACTTAAGAAAATAATTCCTCAACTAATTAAACCCAAATGACAAATAGGTCCCTAAAAATATTTAGTTTTATTGCAAATTGGTCCCTAAAAAATTTCAAACAAGTCCTTGGATCTTGCAAACAAGACTCTAGATTATGCTTCTCTTCTCAAATATGCCCTTGCCAGTAGTTGGGGGGTTCTTCTTCTTTAATGCCAGCAAATCATTGGTGACCACGGTAGAGGGAGGCCCGACCGTTGGATGGTGACGAAAGGGGGCAGAGGAGGATTGGCGAGACGCTGCAGACTTAATGGCATCGTCTAATCGGCACTTGGAGGTGGTGTTGTAGCAGTCGACAGTGGAGGTGGAGATGGGTTCGGTGAGGTACTGCATAAGAGGAATATGGCCTCATGACCCTCGTTAAATACATCAAATCCTTCACTAGACCTCGGCGAAGGTGGTGGGGGTGGTGATTTGATGTGAAGTGGACGAAGAAGCTTCAGCGAAGTCAAAGAGGGTCACGATTGTGGGTGAAGTTCGATGGGGGGTTTAGAGGTGTTGAAACCCTCAATTGCTTGAGGGCTTTTGACCGCCAAATCTTGGTGATGCTTATGCAGTGGTTGGCGAGTAGAGATGATGAATGGAGCTCGCAGGTACACGTGGCTGGATGGTCGCTGAATGCGAAGAAGGTGGCATTGGTGTGGGCAGTGGAGTCATTGATTCTTAGCTCTAAGGTGTCTAAGCTACTCTACAGGAGGAAAGGGAGAGGGAGTGATGCCTAGAAGTAACGATGGAGGTGAGGTTGCGTCTGGCGTTGACCTGCCAGATTCAAAGAAGAAGTAGTCCAACGAGTCAGTTGGAGTGAAGAAGAGGCTAGAAGATCTGGCTTTTGCGATGGGAAGCTCGGCGACGAGATAAGGAAGGGAGCCGCAACCTCGATTGGAGGCGAGGAGCGATGACAAGGTGGTTCGAAGAAGCTCCAAGGAGCTCATTAATGGTGACTGGGAAGGAGAAGAAACAAGGAATCTCTCAAAAAACTTGCACGAAAGAATCTGCAGAGGCAAGGTTGTGCTAAATAGAAGAATTTCACTAGCAAATAAGGCAAGAAATTGCCTCAAATTGGATAATTTGAAGTGTGATTTTGTGTGGATTTTGTTCGAGATTTGTGGATGCCAAAGATGGCATCCAGAGCTGGAATGATCGCCATGATACTCGGCAAATGATCGAGGAGTGATTCTGCTAACTTATGCAGGATTTCTCCAAGAGAATCGATGGGATTAGATCCATGAAGCTCGCGTGAAGGAGAACTTGCGTGTCATGCTATAGGCTATGCAGGAAGAAGGTACTGACGTCATCATGACATCAGCGAGGGATCGAAAAGAAACAAATGTGGACTTCAATGTAAGAAATTCAAAAGTTAAGGCCCAAACTACAAAATAGGTGAAGATAAAGTCCAATTTGTCTCAACTTTTTAGGGTAGCCTAATTTGGACCTGAGTAATCTAATGGTGACTTCAATTTTTTATTTTAATGAAGTTTTATTAGCTAATTTATGCTTTAACCCAAAATATATTAAATATTCCCTTAGGTCTCGATTTTAGGTCAAAATTGGTTCATGTTGTCAAATTGATTGTTCTAAATCTTATAGAATATTTTTAAATGATTTTTATAAGATTTATATTACATTTATTTCCATCACAACCCGTTGAAATAATGTGAGGCTAAAATTAGGGTTTTATTGATTGTAAATTGACTTTTATTTCATAGAAACACCAAATCAATCAGTGTGAGCTCACTTATTAGCACTTTTAGTTTAGTTGACCTTCAGTTGAGTGTAGGTTTACCCTTTAGTTAATCTACATTTGTAGTTTTCTGTTAAAATAGTAGAATTAACCTATTTTGCAATAATTCTTATCCATTCAGCCCAGATTGAATTATACCCTTTTATATATTAATTAGGTGAATTTATGCTAAGAAATTAGCCAATTTGAGCTAGATATGAACGATGGTGTTACGATCATACCTTCATGCCTACCATTTGCTAGTCCCTTAGTAAATTCTTATAATTCAACACAGATTTCAACTTGCAGGTATTTTTACGTTCAGCTCAATTATCTGTAGATTTCTTGTGTAGCTTATTAGTTAATGATCATTATTAAAATAGATTGAAATAAAATGCACTTCTTATGCCTAGTACTTTGGACATTTCTTTCCTTAAGACTTAAAATTACCAGCTTCCTATTAAGTTAACTTCGCTTGACCTTTGATTTTTAAACATCAAGGCACAAGGTTTAGGTTGGTTTCAATTTCACTCCAGATTTTGTTACTATCGAGGTTGGAACACGTGTAGTGAAGGTGCATTGAGTTATAGATCCTAAGTTTGTAATTAATAAGATATTGGACCTAGTAGGCTGCTCCTACATGAATTTGGCAGCTTTCTAGCTTCCTGCTGAGGTCAACCTTAGGGTATATCTCCCTAGAAAAATAAAAAATAAAGTTCTATCACTATTTCTTTCTTCTTCTTATATATATATATATATATATTTCATTCTTTTCTACTCTTTCTTTATTTTCTTTTTCTTTTTCTGGTGCAAGTGTGTGAGGCTTTTTGTGAGCCTTTTAGGGTAGTGAGGTAGGTACATTACTCACTAAGACTTACATATACAAGTCCCACCAAAACAAAAGGTAAATGCGTGCATCTTATTAAGGAAGTGGTTCTCCATCCTTCGTGGGCTGGCTTCCATAAAAGAGTTATTTTCTAACTCTACCTAAGTCCAATATTTTATTAACTTTCAACTTAAGTTTTATTACTCAACTCATGCATGTGATGGTGTGTTCTAGTTTCTCAAGCTTCTAGACCAGGAGTGACAAGGAGATCGATTAAGACATGTGTGCCCCTTAGTCCAAAGGTCAGGCTGATTAACTTACACTACAAGAATATTCACTATTGCCAACTGTTAAAAATGATCGGCAATGTGAAAAAAACGATCGAGAAAAAGGGTCGAGGAATGTAGTGTCTCTACTGTGTTTTCTCGATCGTTATAAAATGTTATTGACAGGAAAAAGGCAGACCCCCATTCGACATGTGGTTGTTTCTATCGTCTGTTTTCAACAGTTAAGAAAGGTTTTTCTTGACCATTATAAATACATTGTCGATATAAACATCTACGTCAACCACTATTAAGACGGTCGAGTAAGGTCGTATTCTCAACTGTTAGGTAAAAATGGTTGAGAATATTACTATTCTTGTCTGTTTTACAATGATCGAGAATAATGATATTCTCGACCATTTTTTTATAAAGGTCGAGAATGCAACTATTATCATCCGTTTTTAAACAGTCGATAATATGTTGCAATTTTGGTCGCAGACTATTCTCGTCCATTGTAAAATGGCCGAAAATAGTTGCAATTTTGTTTTTTACTAAATGTTTTAACTATGTGGAAGACCTTTACAAAGTTAGAAATCTTGTAAAAATATAACCACACAACCTAAAACATTTGCATTCATTCAAAACACTAGAAATGAGAATAAAAATTTCATATATGTAATAATGTATACAAAGTACATGTACAAACGGTAGTGTATATGAAAATTAAAAAATCAGGCTGTGGCATCAACGCCTCTAGCACCACCACCTAAATAGTCGTCGTCACGACAATCTTTATACTGATGAAAGGATGGGTGATCAATACCTCCCTGCTAAAGTACCTTCAGAAGCTCCTTGATGGTCTGAGTTGACAGAGTAATTCTGAGTCGACTACTGCAATTGCTCTGTCGACTCCTTGAACTGCGTCGCAGTGTCCTGACCTGCATGGTTAGCTCATCGATCCATTGATCCTTCTCCTCATCTCGATGGTGTAATGCAACAATCTCCTTCCTCATCTCCTATATCTCAGCTGAAGAGGACGATCCCCCTTTCTCCCATACCTAGGTGGAGACGGTCTCACTCCTCCCTACACTATGGACATATTTGCCATGCTCAAGTGGCATGACAGTTTGCAATGCCTCCTCTGCTGTCAGTGGCTGCTGAACTGTACCAGAGTTGGCATTTTCAGAAGGATGCATTAAGTTGACCATATTCTCTTGAAAAAAATTGAATTTCGTTAAGCAATTTCATTTAATTATAATTACGAAATGAAATAAATATATTGTGTATTTTAACATACATGTCTTTGCTGGTATGTGTCATGAAGCCACTCTCTGTTCCCCTCATTACTCAGCTTACTATGAGTGGCCTTATATACTCCTACTCAATCAAGCTGGGCACTTTCATACATAAGGGATTGCAATATTTTGAAAGAGTTAATTGAAATAAATTAGAAATATTGTAAGGTTTAAAAGAAAATAATAATTAAAAATACTTACATATAGAGATTTCATCCCACCTATGCTCCTCCTACCCAAGACATTGGTCTTCGGTGGAGCTTTAGCTCTATTTTCTTTATTCTTCTTTGCTTGCTCCTGAAATAAAGGTACAATTTATTAACTTAAAAATTAGTTAAATGATAATATATGCAATATTTTTACCTGCATTGCTAGATCATGCCAATGCTCGCACGCTTCCTTCCAAGTGTGTGTCTCTCTCAGAAGAGGCCCATTATGCAATGCCTCATCATGATTCCTGTTCTTATAATACTAAAAAATATATTTGTAATGTTAGAAATAATATTAGAAATATGGTATAAGAAATAAATAAATACAGTTAAAATTTATCTTTTACCTTACTCTTCATCTTCAATATCCATTCTTTGTGAATCTTGGTCGCGTGCTTGAGGATATATTTGGGGACGTTCGAATTGTCACCCCAATCGACAAACGCCTGCATTAGTAGGAGAAAAAAAATTGTTACATAATTTAAAGTTATATAAAGTAATGTAAATAAGTTATTGATTTTTACCAATTACCTCTAACTCTCGAATGAGTTACCTCTTCAACTCCTTTGGCACCTTCTTCTAATCGAAGTAGGCGAGTAGGATGATCGCCTTTATCAACGTACCTAGTTTGCTGGTGAATGGAGGATACTATTCTGCTTCCTCCACTGGTGTGATCCTAATTGAAATGCTGACCTCATGCGGAATTCTCTCTAGGTCCCTATTCCACGTAGGGCCTCTTCCCCCACGTGCACATGGAAGATAGAATTATAACATACAATAAAATGACAAAGAAATATACAAATCGTAACATTTATTAAACTTATACCAATACGACGAGGGTGTGTGATGGGAACACCATCATGAGCCATAACTAACTCATTTTAACCCAATTAAGTCAGTAAATGCTCCTACATAATTGCTGGAGAGTCATAAGTCACTGCATAATCATTCTGAGGGAAAAATAAGAAACTAGGGTTAAAATTTTAATTTTACCATCATATCATCAATGCAATACAACCATGGGTTTTTCTAGGAGTTAATTAAGGGTTAAATGATTTTAGAAAGCTAACAAGTGGGTTAAAACAATCAGAAAAGGGTTTACACGTGTTCTGAGAATTAAATGACTTTTTGAAACCCTAAAAACAGACCTGCTTAATTAACTGAGGTTCTGATCAGGATAAAATTCACCTAAATCCTCTAAAATTCATAGAAAAATTTTCTCTAGGGTTTGGAACCTTCAATTTGACCATCAGAACCCGTTTTGACCTAGAATAGAGTCATAGACAGACATTTGCCCTAATTTGGGCTTTTTCATAAATTACCTAGTCAAACATGGTCAAAACAAAAATCCAACTTCACCATTGGATTCCTTAGGTCCAAATTAGGTTGGTACCAAAATTTAGACCCAAGATGAGTTTGTCTTGACTTAGTTTGCAACTTGGTCCTGTCTGATTACATTTCTGCCCTTAACTTTCAAAAGCTTTTCAAACAGATCCCTAACTTTGTCGTCGTTCTCACAAAAAGGTCTCTGCCACCATTAAACCTATTCCTACTTGCTCGGGCGACCTTAATTTGGAAAGAACTCCTTGATTTCTTGACAAATCCCTTTCAAATTTGAAAGGGAAGTTTGTCAAGAAATTTCCTTCCATTCGAACCTGATCCCAAGCCCCTAAACTTACCCAATCTCTCATGCGAATGCATGAGAGATTTGGGTATCAAGAAATTCTCAAACTCCGATGAGCTTTCGAAGCTTACTTCCCAAGCCCAAAATCTCCTCCTGAGGCCTATAAAAGAACCTCCTGATCACACCATCTTCCTCACGCTCGAAATCAGCCCATAATCCCCACTAATTCCTCTTTCTCTCTCTCGGCCGAAAGCTCCTCGACGTCTGGTGAGCCCCTCCATCCATCTTCGTCCTCCGTTTGCAATACCAACAGCAGAGATATCCTCCTCACTTCTTCCCACGTTGAGCCGTACCAGCCGGCACCCTAACCTCGCTCTTCCTCATCGTCTCTCTCTTCGGAGCTATTCTCTTCTCCTATGTCGGAAACACCATAACCGACGCCACCTCTGCCCTACTTCATCCGCTAGCTACCCACATCGACGCCTCATCTTCCACTCTTTGTTTCCAGACATTCTCCACTTTGTTTCGACTGCCGACTCGCCCGACCGCCCTTCGTCTTCCACCTCGTCGGTGTACCTCCGATGAGCTCGCACGGCCACTACGCTCCACCAACTTGGCTGCCGTTCATCCCTACACCTCTGCCGTAGCCCAGAGAGAAAAAGCCCTTTGGTAATCGAGGCTATTAGCCTCTCCTCAGTGCCACCGAACACACCCACTCTCACGCACATAGTCTGCCTCCGCCACACATGCACGGAACTCGTCACGCCACACAACCCCCACCGTTGCATTTGCCATGGTCCGGTGAAGGTCCTGAGCAAGTTTAATTAGGTCATGAGGCCGTTTGCTTGATTTTAGGTTCCAACCTCCTCCGCCATTGACGCAGCATGCCGCAAGCTTGCTTGAAGCTCTAATCAGACCTACAGCTCCAGGACCTTGACTCAACAGAGCGAAATTGGCCCAAGAACATATTCTCATGGTCAATTGGAGCCTTTGACCACTTCTTATGATCGAATTGGGTGAAGGAAGAGCAGCGTGCACGAGTAAAGCAGGGACGTTTAGTCCCATATCGAAAATAGCAGAAGCGGCACTATCGCATATATTGAATTTTTGATAGAGGCTTATCACCTCTAAACACAGGGTGAGGTCCCTCTCACCCACGCACACCTGCGCCTCGTCCGCAACACCTGACCTGCGGACCTGGTGTGCCCGACCCGCCTAAGCCTACACTCCTCGGCTGCGACCACGCCCGCAGCCCTGAATCCAGGTACGCGCATACCCGATTACCCGAGTATCCATTGAGAGGCTCTGGGAGGGCAGAGCCTAAGAGAGAAAGAGAAGGAGAGCTTGCGCGGGTAGGGGGAGAGCTTTGCTGCAGATTGAAACGACTGACACTTAGCCGTTTGAAGGACTTTCCCCCTCTGTGTGAAGTAGCTGAACAAGAAAAGAAGGCTTGAGCAAAAGAAGAAGAAAGAAGAGGTGCCGCACAAGAAGAAGAAGTACAAGGAGAAGAAGAAGAAGAAGAAGAAGAACAGAGAAGAGAAAGAAACTGAGAGACCCTTGAGTCTCTAGCACTGTAGCATAAACTATTTAAGTCGTCTGATATCATTTGATTAACATCTACTTGAGGCTTGATTTAAGTATTATTTGTGAGGAGTAATTGGTGATTTAAATCATCATTTTACTCAATTCTTTTTACATATTGATCCTGACATTATTTTTATTGCAATCTTTATTCTTGATTTAAATTGTGATCTTGAGCTTTGAATTCCATATTGCTCCATGTGTTCTACCTTGAACTTTTTCGAGTAATAAAATTTATTTATTTTTAAAGCGATTTCGGCTATACTATAACGTAGTTTTTTTTTTAACCTCAATTTTGCCTCGACAACAGTGTGGTGTAGAACTTCTCTGCTGGGAAGGATCTAAGTCAGCCGACTACTCTGGCTGATCATCCAACCCAACGTCCTCCTCATCAAATGAAGCACGATCCTCCTCCTCCTCATCTGCGGGTGCATCCTCTTCCTCGTACTCAGGATCCTCTACCTCGAAATCCATTGGAGGATGCATCGAACTCTTCCCCTTCCCCCTATCGCCCCTCCCTTGACTTTGGAGATACCGAGCCACATCTCCAGGCCTCAGAAATTATCGGCGAGGTGCCTAGGGCTCCTCTCGGGAGGGCTGAGCCAAGTGCTGCCAGCGGGGAGCCTAAGGCTAAAGCTATTGGTGGGGGACCTCAAGCTGCTAGGAGGTGGTATCATCCCTGCCACTCCTATTAGCCTTCTTCTTGAATAGAACCTGTGTAAAAACAAGACAAATAATCAGATATTTTTAAAAAAATTCGGTAATATTTCCCCTATACATTGTGATTTTTCAAAAATCTTGTATAAAACAAATATAGAAATAAATGAAAATAAAAGAAGCATAGAAAAAATACATCTTCCCCCCACATTTCCTCTTCGTTTTCCTTCCCATTCCCTTCCCACATTTCCCTTCCTTTTCTTTTTCCTTCTCTTTTCCCCCCTCCATTTCCCTTTCTCCTTCTCCTCCCTCTTCTCCACATTCCCCTTCCCTTCATTTCCCTTCCTTCCCAAGCATTCCCCCTCCATTTCCCTTTCCGTTTCGCTTCATCTTCTTCACATTACTATTCCACGCTCCATTCCCTTCCTCCCCAATGACTAATCCCCTTTCCCTTCCTCTTCTTTTTTCTTCCCATTCCCTTCCCCTTTCCCTTCCTCTTCATTTTCCTTCTCTTTTCCCCCTCTATTTCCCTTTCCCCTTCCCCTCCCTCTTCTCCATTACCTTCCTCCCCAATGACTAATCCCCTTTCCCATCCTTTTCTTTTTCCTTCTCATTCACCCCTCCATTTCCCTCCCACTTTCCCTTTCTCTTCACATATCCTTCCTTCCTCCATTTCCCTTTCCCCTTTCTCTTCTCCACATTCAACACAAAACATTCAATACATATATCAAATGTAAGTGGGCACACCCCACATAATCACAAAGGAAAAAAGTAAATACATCATCCATAAATAAAATAAACCTAAGTGGGCACACCCAACACATAAAATAAACCTAAGTAGACATACCTCACATTTAACATTAAAAGAGCATTTTAAAAAAGAAAGTAGTAGAAGAACCTCACCATAGTGATGAAATGGTTTAGAAACGGTGCAGAAACAGTGTAAGAATGTGAAGAACTTATATGAGAAGTTAATAAAATAAATTTCAGTTTCGAAAAATAAATGAACATAAGCTTTGAAAAAACATGAAACAATTTAAAGGAAATTTAAACAAAACAAATAACTAAAAATTTGTTAAATTATTTTTATTTATGGGATACAGATTAATACTTTTAAAAAATTACCTTATATATCAATGTCAGCTGCATTAGGGGCAACTTCTTCACTTTGTAGGTTTTGCTGATATACTTCAAGTTCAACATTTAGGTCGAGATCTTTTCCCGCATCTTATTATTCACGTGGTAGAGCTCTAATGGGTATTATCCACCTATTTCTGCTATTATCAGGCACGTAGAATACTTGTTCTACCTGACAAGCTAGTGTGAATGGTTCTGATGATTGAAGAATGCGACGGTTCTTACTTAAGCTCAAGAAACTATGTTTCTTATTAACTTTGTATTCAACGCCTTCTTTGAAAATATCAAACCAATCACACTTGAATAGAACCACCTTACAATCAAATCTGAAACTCATTTCCACAATCTCTTCAATTTGACCGTAATATTCATCACAACCAGTGCTTAAGTCACAACTGACGACGACTCCCACCTGTTACGTGGCCTTCGCATCATCAATGGACCATACTCTAAATATGAAACCGTTAATTATGTAATTCGAATGGTAACGTCCGTATGTCAAAGGTGTATCGCAATTACATCAAAATCCTATACCCATCATAGATCCCCCTATTCTTTCAGTTTATTTACACAATACTTGAATCAATCAAGGAACTTCAAGTTGCATGTAAATGACACAAAGGATTCTTTGAATTCATTGTAAAATTTATCCACTTATGGAATTTGCTTCAGAATGTATAAGTGTGCCAATCGTCGTTCCATTTCTGAGATAGGCTTGAACTTCGTCCGGAGGATCGACCATCCTCCGATGTCAAATATAGATAGGCAATCTTCAGCATTACCATTAAATCCTCCATCATAATTCTATTCAAGATGATTAAATTAATTGTATGTCTCATTTATGTACATGGCACAAAAGTTAATATATTCCTCTACAAGATATCTTTCCATGATTGACCCTTCTAGCTTTGCTTTATTCAAGATATAATCTTTTAGCTTCTTCAAATATCGTTCAATTGGATACATCGATTTGTACTACACGGGTCCAGCAATTTTCGCTTCATTCGTAAGATGAAGCATGACATGAACCCTCACGTCAAAGAATGCAGGTGGGAAAATCTGCTCCATTTTACAAAATGTGATCAGAATTTGCTTATCCCAGTACTGTAGTAATTCAGGATCTAATGTTTATCCTAGTACTGCAGTAATTCAGGATCTAATGTCTTCAAACAGATGACTTTAAAATATCTATTAATCTCCGTAAAAAAATCGACTACCTAATCAGGCATCGCTCAACGTATTGCTAGTAGGAATAAGATTTGCATGTACACATGAGAATCATGACTTTTTGACCCAGTAATTTTCTTCTGCGCTTCATTTAGGCAACGTGAAAGCTGCGATGAATATCTATCTGGAACCTGAATGTCTTTAATGAATGAGAAAATCCTTTGCCTCTACTCTCCACTAAGACTGTATATAGCTTCTGGAAAATGAGACTCTTTCAACATGCAACTCAGGGCAAATATTCAAAATTTTCATATCATTCATTATTTTAACTGTATCCTTTGGGCTATCTGTTGGGTTTAATACGTCAAGAATGTTGTCCATTACATTCTTCTGAATGTGTATAACATCTAAATTGTGTCACACAGTCAAATCCTTCCAATATGGAAGCTCCATAAAAAATATGTTTTTCTTCGTTAACCCTAAATGTCGCAAGGAAGTTAAGTCATTCTTGAAAAGATGACCCAAATGTATTTCACTGAGCTATTTCAATGTCTCCATGATTTTCATCCCCGACAACCTAACAAAACTTGTACTAAGTTTATTTTTTGGATTCTTCAACGAATACTGACATGCTTTACCATCAAATCTATCCTTGAATTATGACGTTTGCCATCTGTGTTCAATGGGCAAAAACCTGCGGTGCCCTAAGTAACAGAACTTCTTGCTGTCAAGCAATCTCAGGTGATGGGTATCACCCATACAGATTGGACATGCAAACTTCCCCTTCGTACTCCATCCTGACAAATTAGCATATGTCAGAAAGTCATTGATTGTCCACAGTAATGCTACATGCAATTGGAAGAATTGTTTCTTCTATGCGTCATATGTTTGAATACCACTGTACCACGAGACTTTCAGTTCATCAATCAATGGTTGGAGATAAACATCTATCGCATTTCCTGATTGCTTAGGTCCTGGGATGAGGAGGGTCAACATCATGAATGCGGATCGCATGCATAGCCATGGAGGTAAGTTGTAAGTTAACATGACCACCGGTCTTATGGAATCCATCTCTTGCAAGCCCCAGTCTCACATTCCATGACTCCTCTGTGAATAATGCGTGATTCTCATTAAATTTATTCCACTCATCAAAATCTATTGGATGGCAGATGCGTCCATCTTTGGATTTATTCTCCTGATGCCACGCCATCAATTTTACTGTTTTACTGGAAAAGAATAGACATTATAGCCTAGGGATCAATGGAAAATAACAGAGAACCTTTTGCGGTTGTTTCTTCCCTCCTGTGTTTGTTGACTTACCCACCTTATACCTCTCCTTACCACATTCAGGACAGTTAGTCAACCCTACGTACTCATTTCTGTACAGGATACAGTCATTACAATAGGCACCAATCTTCTTGCATTTCAGTTCGAGCCCACGTATCTGCTTCTTCGGATCATACCATGACTAAGGGTACCTAGCAGGATTATTCAGCAGTTCCCCAATGAATTCAAGGACTTCTGACATTTATTTCACTATGGCTCTATTCATTACTTTCATCTGAAACAAATTTAGAAGGAACGACAACTTCGACATTGAAGTTATTCCAGGAGTAATGGGATCCTCTACTGCCTTGATTACATCGTAAAACTCATTACAATCTCATAATGTCTCATCATCATCTGCATACCTAGGGTCTACTGCTCTCATATCATGTAACATTTCATCCAATTCATCTCCTTGATTATTATCACTTTCTTCAAAAGCATCAATTATCTCATTTCTGACATCTCCTGTGATTTGCTCACCATGAGCTGTCCAATTTATGTAATGTTGCCACAAATCGTTACATATCACATGCTCGAAAACTATATCTTGTCATGGAAAAACCCATTCAAACAATGTCTACATGGGCATAAAATTTGCTGAAAGAATTCTCCTCATCTAAATGTCTTCCTATCATTATTAAATGCCCACTCTAGAAATGAAATCACTCTATTCTTGTATTCATGATAATTCAAATTCCTCAGACTAATCCATAACTTATCCATGATAATTAACCTAAATGTCAATGACAACCACTCATATGTTAGATTCGAATAAGGAAAAATGTGCATGTTAAGAAGATTTTCATTTAATAGCCCATCCTTGAATCATAACGTTATTTCTTACATGCAACAGTGTTTAGAGAAATTTCAGCAGTATTTCCCTGCATTTCTCCAGTATACCCTCCAAGACTAACCTTAACTATATTCCCAATAGCCCCCACTAAAGGGCGCTTCAGGAACAGAGCTAAAATTAGTTGGTATACCAGAGAAGGGTAAGAAAATGTGACCAAAATTTCTGCAAACACTAGTTACATGCAAGAAGTAACCCTAGCTTGTGATCAAATCTTCAAGGACCCCCCTTAGTTCAGAACTTTTCTGAATTAAGGACGACGACTCTTATGGCATGCTATAAAGACAAAATATCATGCATATAAGTGAAATACACACACACTCCGCATTGTCCATATAACATGATCATAAGTCTCGTTGGGCATGTATTTTGACACAGTTATATCTCTCTCACAACCTACAGCTTAGGGTTAGAATTCTTATTATTTGTCATCAAGTGCATCTAAATTTGTGCAAGTGTGTGTATATATAAAGTAATAATAAAAATTCATAATGAAACATAAATATAAAATATTATTCATTCATAAATTACTTTTCTACAGTAATTGCCTCCACCTCGACCCTCTCCTCACCCTCTCAACCCCTAATCTTCTTCATATTCCTCTTACTCCCTCTTCATTCTCATCTTTCCCTCCTTTCTAAAACCCCAAACATTAAGTTTGTTAACCTAATCGTTAAACTCATAACCCTAACACTCAAATCCTCCTCTAGACCCTCCCCTTGCCTACTCCCTCCTTCTTCAAATCTCTCTTCTAGTTCCTCCTCCTCAAGACCCTCCTCCTCCTACCTCCTCCTTCCTCCTTGCACCTCCCCCTACCTCCTATAGTGTTGTCTACCTCTTCCCACCTCCCATTTCCAGTACCCCCCTCCTCTATCTTCCCTCCCTTCCTCCAGCACCACCCACAACCCCTACTCATCATCCTCATCCTCACATTCATATTCATTGACACATTCAAAACATATAATTATCTCTAAATTTTCTTTGACACACATTCACTAACACAATATAATGTAATCAAATTAAATATACATGTGGACACATTTGCTCAAGAATACTAATTAAAACATGCAATCAAAACATACTTTTTTTTTTATGAAAAAATGGGGGATTGTGGTGGTAGGGAGGAGGTAGGAGGACTAAGAGGTGGTGCGTGTGGGAGGGAAGGGAGGAGACTGAGGTGGTGGTGGTGGCGACGACTGGGAGGGAGGACGACATGGTGGTGGTGGCGGGCGAAGGGGCAACCGGTGGTGGTGGCGGCAGGTGATTGTGGTGGTGGTGGTCATCGTCTCATTTCAAGAGGGAGGGAGGATGAGTCGGAGGTGGTGGTCCTCATTGTTGAGGATGAGATGAGGAGAGGGGAGGAGGACGGCGAAGAGGTCAGCCTTATGACCTTTGTCCTCCATGTTGGCGAGGGGACGCGAGCAGAGATGGACGGTGAGAGGAGGTGCTACCTGAGAAGGAGGTGAATGTCGATGGGGGCCACATGTCGAAGCCGGGCCACACGTCAAGAGGAGGTTAGCACGGTGAGGGAGGTCGGGCTTCATTGTAGAGGAGCAGAGGGGGAAGGCTTGAAGGAGAGGGAGATTTTAGAGGAAGGGGGAGGGAGTTGCGGACGTGCAGGGATTTAGGTCGACCTTTCTTGATCGTTTCTGAGAAAATGGTCGACAATTGAGTTTGAAAATTAACTTTTTAAGTTGGCGGTTTCCGAAAAGACTATCGTCGACTGTTTTATCATAAATGATCAACATATCTAGTATTCTCGACCATTAAAAATGGTCGAGAATGACCACAACCACACCAACTCCAGAGTAGGTGGGAAAGTTAATGATTGGCTTTTTGGTAACTATTCTACCTTATAATAGTCGAGAATATTATTATTAGCAACCATTGTATAATAGTAGAAAATTTACCGTCGAGAACAACACCTTTTCTACTAGTGCTAGTTGGATAATTTAAGCCAGGTGTGGCCCAACTAATTTAAGGTCAAGGACTTAATGTCCTGATACTAGATTAGAGCACTTTGTTCTTTTCTGTAACCAGCTTAATAATTTTCACTAACTCATAAGTTTTGCATTAAGCACAATTTATTCTTCCCTCTCCAATTTTGGCTTATAATAAATTGTCTTCTCCTCCCTTTTCCTCCATTTATTTTTTTATTTTGGAGATCCTTTCACCAAGAATTTTTCAAAATTTTGCTCACTTTTGTGACACCCCTCTATGATTAATTCTTGCAATGTGCTCATTATAAGGTAGGATGGGTTAGGAAATTTAAGTCCAAATCACTTCTTTAGAACAAGGGTGGGTGGAGTCGGCAAAAAATGGTTAGGTGCAAATGATTTGAGGCTCCAAATCATGAGAATTGGAGGTAGTTAGGGATGTTCTAGGTGGAGAAGTGATCAAAGTCGAGTCATTTTGCAAGTAGGTTCAAAGAGGATCAAAAGGGTTTTCTTTCTTGAATGATGGGTTACCTCCCATTAAGTGCTAAATTTAATACCTACAGCTAGGCGGAAGATGGTCAAGTGGAAGGAGTGATCAAATTGCAGGAGTTTTTTAAAACAAGCATGTTGATGATTAACCTAGTCGGGCCAACTAGGTGCTTGTTCAAATCGGCTAGCTGATTATGCAAACCAAACCTGATAAGTCTGGTGGGTTGAGAAATGTGGGTCAAAAGGTGTGGAGCCTACTAAGTGAAGTTTGGCTCAATAAGATGTGGAAATGAGAAGTGATGGTTTGGCTGCATATGTTTAGCCAGTTCAAAGTAGGGATCCTCAAATGATAATGGATCAATGAAAAATATAGGAACCCTACTTATGGAATTAGAAGTAATCAACAATTGATTATCTATTTGATCAATGTCCCACTCATTATTCAACTGAGGTGGAAACTTAGCTCCAACCAACTTGGAATGAGATGATTCAAGATAAAAATGGATTCTAGTGGAGTCATGTGGCAAAGACTGGTTGCTGCGAGTCTTAAGCAACAATTCCTAGATGGTGGTCTCCTAATTAAGTGTGCAACTACTTTGAGCTCCAAATCAATGACCTCAGAGTTAGAATCAAAGAATGAGTCATGGACATCGAGGTCATAGATTGGGATATAATCCTCTGAAAAGAAGGATTCTCCTAAATTAGAATAAGGTTCAAAATCAGCATCAGCATAAGAGAATCCGAGAACAGAACACAGGTGAAAAGATTTTTCTGAACCTAAATTAGAACTATGATCACCACCACAAAAAGAATCTAAATCCCCAAAGTTATCAACTTGGGATTGGTCTAACCTAGATTCTGGTTTGAAGCTAATAAGGATATCCTTATTAGGCATAGGATTGGGTTTAGGATATCTAGGATGGATGCAATTTAATCCTATCTCATCAGATTCCTCTGATTCTATATCATAAATTGGTTTCAATTCAAATAAATTGATGTGCTCTTATGAGAAATCTAGAATGATTTTATCATAAAAAATAAGCTCATAAAAATCATGATAATTTGAATATGAGATGACATCCTCATCAAATTGAGACTTACAATCATCCCAAATAGGTTCTGGTCTAGATTCTAGGTCAAGTATAGGAATTGGGTCACTAGAATCTAAATTCAGGTTAGTTGAGATGTTATAATTATGCTCGAGTGAGACCTTACCAAGATAAGGTGCGGGAGTTATATCCTCTAGGAAGTCAGAATCAAACTCATCACAGGTGTTTTGAAATTCTGTTTGAGTTGAACCAACTTCAAGAATTTTAATTGTTGGTTCGGTGTCAAGGTCAATACATCCATGATGGAATCCTTCAAACCCAAAAGTTGATGTTCTATATCAAGTAATTCCCTATGCATGAAATCATCATTTGGTTCAAATTGGGTTGGGGACTCAACACAGAACTCTCCATTCTCAAACCCAAGTTTGGGAAAATCTGGTTTATCCTCAAAATTACCCCAAGATTCATAATCAAAGTTCAGGTGGGGTCTAGGTATCTTTCATTAATTAGCTTTTCTAATTAATCTAATAGATCCCCACGTTGCTTGAAAAAATCTTGGTAATGTTCCCACAGTTTAGGATTTGAAAAATATTGTAAACCCTCATTTCTTTGAAATTTTCTCATAGTAATCATTTGATCTAAGAGGGTTTCCTGAGTCAAACCACATGATATTTGGGTTACAATTATTCGGATGTGGTTTATAATGGGGTTCATAATCTGCGGTTCACTACCCTAATCTCTGCTAGATGAGTTTGAAGTTCTGAAAAATTCTTCTCTATGTCTAATAGCATCCTCAATCATTCGATCTTTCATGCTTTTACAGGGTTCAGGGCTAGTAGACATTTTCCTAATGTTCAGGTTGACTTCTAAGTAAGGTTTTAAAATCAAATCAGGTGGTGGATCAAAAGATGAAGAATCGAGTTCAGGTTCGGAATGGATAGAAGAGAAGTTGATTAGATCAAAAATCTCACAAATCAATCGGGGCTTGACCTCGAGAATTGAAATCTAATGGAGGGCTTAAGGTAAGTCTTAAGGACCTCCTCCTATGCGTGTACTAGAGAACATATGAGAGGGACTGGACATGAATTGGACTCAAACAAGGCACCCAAAATAATTGGATAACTATGGCTGATTCGAGGCAGATGGACCTCTTAATAAAAAACTCACTCACCCCAAGAATTACTTGGGCAGCTAAGAAAGGAGTCCCGTAAAGATCCCTATAGGGTAGAGTGTCCCTACGGGTTACAGGGTTTCCCCCACCCAACTTTCCTTGTCATTATGGTTCCAAGTAGATTGGAAACGTGTGAGTTAAGCCCTAAAGCCTACCAATTTTATGCTTAGATGTGTGTGTGCCTTGGTTATCACTTGATTTAGAAATAAATTACAAGTGTGACCTAATTTTAGGTTGATTAGGTTGCAATGCAACCTAACTTCACCTAAACTATCCTATGGATTCAAGGATGAAAATTCAGGTTAACTCACCTAAACCATCTTATTTAGTCCAACAAATAATTATCACGTCACAAGTTTTAAGGTTCAAGTGATCTTAAAGCCTAATTTTAGGGTTTGAGTTTTTAAATCAATTCAATCAAAGGCTTGGGTTACATACAATGTGGGATGATATTTTCTTTTAAAGTGTGCGAATGTGTACTAAGATTTCAAAACCTTAATGTTCAAAACCTAATTTGGCTCTAAATGGAATCCAATTTGATTTAATTAAATGCACACCTTGGACTCAAGTAAGAAGATGTTAGTCCAAGGTGTGGTAAAATTAAGCACAAGTCCCTACTAGGCATAGGAATTAAGAGTTGTGTGTTCTAATCTAATCCGCTTCTTCAAAAATGGAAGCACAGAGGATAATTAAAAATTTCTTGCCACAAATGATACTATCTTAGAAAATAAGGTAAGGTTGCAATCCTAGTTTTTTTTTCAGTTTATATATACAAGGAAGAGAGAGAATAGGAAGAAGAAATAAAACTTACCTGTCTCTAGCGTGGTTACACTCTTGATGAAGTGGTTGGCCTGAATGACATGGCTTCATAATAATCAACAAATCCAGTCCAGAAGAAAATGCATAATCAGATCAGAGACAAGAGAGTTAGAAAAGAAAATAAATACAAACTATATACAAAATAAAATGAAACATATATACAATGATAGTGGTAAGTGCGTATTGGTCCTTGACAACCGTACCAAAAAGTGATGTGTGCGAAATAAGATTTGATAAAAACAACATCATAGTGCAGTTGAATCACACAAATCAACTTTTAAATTTTAATTTATTGACATGAGTTTCGAGGTTGTCTATGGGAGAAATTAAATGCACGTAAACCATTATTTACATATTCAAGTTCAAGAACTAGATGCTAATAATTAAATCTTCTAAGTACAAATCTAGTTCAAAAATATTGAGATTAAACATACGAAGCTGACTAAAGGAATTTAAACACACAATTTACCATGGCAATTAAGGACATTCTATTTTTAATTAAATAATTCCTAATTAAAGATAATTGAAAAATGTTGTGATTAGGCATTAAATAACACAAATCAATATGTTTGGATATGATGTTTCAATAAAAAACACTTAAGAAAACAATTCCTCAACTAATTAAACCCAAATGATAAATAGGTCCCTCAAAATATTTATTTTTATTGCAAATGGGTCCCTAAAAATTTCAAACAAGTCCTTGGATCTTGCAAACCAGACCCTGGATTCTTCTCTTCTCACATAGGCCCCTGCTAGCAGTGGGAGGGCTCTTCTTTAATGCCGATGAATCACCGGCCACCACGCTAGAGGGAGGCCTGGCCATGGGATGGCAATGAAAAGGGGCCAAGGAGGATCAACGAGACATTGCCAACTTAATGGCGTCGTTTGATCGACGCTTGGAGGTGGTGCTACAGCGGTCGATGATGGAGGTGGAGATGGGCTGGCGAGGTGCTGCACAAGAGGAATATGGCCTCGCAGCCCTTGTTAAATACATAAAGATTTTCACCAGACGTCGGTGAAGGTGGTGGGGGTGGTGATTTGACATGAAGTGAATGGAGAAGCTTCGTCGGAGTTAGAGAGGGGTTTAGAGGCATCGAAACCCTCAATTGCTTGAGGGCTTTTGACTGCTAGAGCTTGGTGATGCTTATGGGGTGGTTGGCAAGCGAAGATGATGAACGAAGCTTGTGGGTGCACATGGCCGAACGGTGGCCGAATGTAAAGAAGGTGACGCGGGTGTGGGTGGTGGAGGCATTGATTCCTATCTCTAAGGTGTCTAAACTACTCTACGAGAAGAAAGGGAGAGGGAGTGCTACTTAGAAGTGACAATGGAGATGAGGTTGCATCCAACGTTGGTTGGTCTAATGCAAAGAAGGAGAAGTCCAGCGAGTCGATCGGAGCGAAGAAGAGGCTAAAAGATCAGGCTTATGTGATGGGAAGCTCGGTGACGAGATGGGGAAGGGTGCCCCAGCCTCAGTTGGTGGCAAGGAGCAAGCAACGAGGTGGTTCGAAGAAGCTCCAAGGGGCTCATTAATGACGAGTGGGAAGAAGGTGAAGAAACGAGGAATCTCGCCAAAAACTTGCACGAAAGAATCCGTAGAGGCAAGGCCGTGCTAAATAGAAGAATTGTACCTGGAAATGAGGCAAGAAATTGCCTCAAATTGGAGGATTTGAAGTGTGATTTTGCATGGATTTTGATTGAGATTTGTGGATGCCAAAGGTGGCATCTAGGGTTGGAACAATTGCCAAGATGCTCAACGATGATCAAGGAGTGATTCTGCCAACTTACGCGGGATTTCGCCAAGAGAATTGATGGGTTTTAATCCATGAAGCTTGCATGAAGGAGCAGCTTGCATGACCTACTATAGGTTGTGGAGGAAGAAGGTGCTAACGTAATCATGATGTCAATGAGGGACCTAAAAGAAATAATTTTGGACTTAAATGCAAGAAATTGAAAAGTTAAGGCCCAGATTGCAAAATAGGTGAAGATGAAGTCCAATTAGTCTCAACTTTTTAAAATAGTCTAATATAGACCCAAGGAATTTAATGGTAACTTCAATTTTGAGTTTTGATGAAGTTTGATTGATTAATTTACATTTTAACCCAAATGTAATAAATATTCATCTAGGTCTCTATTTTAGGTCAAAATAGATTTATTTTATCAAATTAATTATTTTAAACCATATAGAATATTTTGAAATGATTTTTAGAAGATTTATATTACATTTATTTTCATTAGAATCCATTGAATTAAAATGAGGCTGAAATTAGGGTTTTATTGATTGTAAATTGACTTTTATTTCAAAGAAACCCCAAATCAGTCAATGTAAGCTTACTTATTGGCACTTTTAGCTTAGTTGACCTTCAATTGTGTGTAAGTTTACCTTTTAGTTAGTCTACATTTATATTTTCCTGTTAAAATAACAGAATTAACTCATTTTGCAACAATTCTTCATTCGGCCTAAATTGAATTATACCCTTTTATATATTAATTAGGTGAATTTATACTAAGAAATTTACTAATTTAAGCTAAATATGAAGGATGATGGTGTTACCATCATCTCCCACTAAGATCTAGTCCCAAATTTCTTACCGCTCTGGATTAGCCATCTAACCACTTACAACATAATCCATCAACTCTGGTCATAACCTTTTCACAACCATGATGGTTCCTAAGTGTCCCTGTAGTAGTTGTGATATCCAACAAGCTACCTCAATCATCCGTCTCCACCACTAATGCTTGGAGTATGGCCAGCCTCAAGCTTATAGGAATGATTGCTGAAAGTATTTTTCCCAATTTGTAATTTTGTATGAAACCTTTGAGAATCATCTGCAGAAGCTTATGACAAGGATTTTAGGACCATCAAGAAAAGTTTTTTTGTTGCAAGAAAATATTTTTAATATTTTTGTAGATTTTTGCACAAAACTTGTACATATGAACTTGCAAATACAATCATTTGCCTACGAATCACGTTCATTCACCACACATTAAAAGACTATAATATTTAAAAGTTGAATATAATCTATCTCATATTTTTCTAATTTGACTCCGTGGAACTATACAACCTTTCGTCGTTAAATAAAAACTAATTTTTACCTTTGCATTTATGTGAAAGTGTGGATGTATAAAAGTTAATTGTAGAAAAATTTAATAAAATTTTTAATTAATATATCTTAATTTTTAATTGATAGGAAAATAATACATCATATGTTAAAAAATTAATTATTCAGTATATATTAATTTTTGATAAATATAAATAAAAAATATCGATCGGAAATCAAAATATACTGTACATTGCAAAATATATTATTCAGTGTATTTTGATTTTTAATCGATGTCTTAGATTATATTTAAAATGCTTGATTTTGTATATATATTATTTCATACTCTTTTGAAAATATATTCAATATTAATTTCTAATGGAAGAACACAAGATAAGAAGTTCGTTGGTGGAGGCAAAATTCGAAATAAGAAAAATGAAACAAAAGACAAAAAAATAAGAAAAAACAAAATGAGAGAGGAAGCGGGGGACACTGTAGCAGATAAAAGGAAGGAAGAAAAAAAAAAAAGGCAAACGGATCATTCCGTCGAAAGCACTGTAGTAGGAAAAAATAAAGAAAAACAAATTACTACAATGCAATCATGAGCAGCAACATCCATGCTATGAGGAGTCAATGGTCAGTCTTTAGTATGAGTGGCAATACTCAGCAGATGTAGTAATTAATGCCATGAGGGTCTCACTGGTTTTTACCGAGTAGAAGATAATTGAGAAACCCTCAGGTGTAGATGTGATAAAGATATATATCCGAGATGGTAAACTACAGTTTCCAAATCTGACATAAAACTTGTGAATCCAGCCGATGAATTCGATGTCGGGCAGCACGTTAATTTTCCAATATTTCATCAACCAATCTCGAATATTCAAGAATTTATCATATAATGACTTCTGATGAAGACCATAAGAAGGTCAAGAACTCCATATATCGAGAATTCCTCAGTTGTTCAAATCGCTCGGCTACTTCTGAGCTCTACGAGTATGGTGTCTCGTTGAGTCTACAATATCGCTCATTTGTCTTGTTAGAAAGTGATGGACGTTGAAGTATTGGTTTATGACTTTTCATAAGAATAATCTTATAGATGAAGTCCTAAATAAGTTCAACGATTTCTTGGCTCAAAAAGTCTAAATTGAATGGCTTAAGAATGGCGAAGTAGCAATAAAATTTTCTTCACTTCTATTAAAAAAAATTTGCTAAGAGGATTCGCAATTCCCTTTTCAACATTGTTGGAGGAGGTTCTTGGCATTCTGCTACATCCATAGCTTCTAACTATTATCAGAACCTTCTATCTTCTAAAAGTCATGGTGACATCCAGGATTTCCTTTCCACCCATCATATCCTATGAAGAGAATGATTCTCTTATCCTTCCTCCTACGGAATTTGAAGTTTCTCAGATCCTTTTCTAGATGTCTCCTAATAAAACCCCCGGTACTAATGAATTTAACATGAAATTCTTTACCATCTTCTAGGAGTTGCTTAAAGATGAGCTTGTTGGAGTTGTTACTCATTTCTTTAACTTCCATACAACCCCAAGATCCTTCAATACCACATTTCTTTTCTTCATTACTGAGAAGAACGCTGTTGTCAAGCTTGCTAATTATAGACCTAAAAGCCTTTGTAATGTTCTTTTCAAAATCACCTCGGGCATCCTTGCTAATAGATTAGGGGAGATTCTTCCTAAGATTATATCTCCTGAGCAGGCTGGTTTTATCAGAGGTAGGTCCATATTTGACCACATCGCCACCACCTTCGAGCTAACTCAACGCATTGATAGGAAGGTCTTTGGTTCTAACATCATCTTTCAAGTCGATCTTCAAAAAGCTCATGACCGTGTAGAATGGGATGTCCTCTACAAGGTCCTCTTTTCCTTTGGCTTCTCTAACCACGTCATCAAATTAGTTAGATCTCTAATCGAGCACAAGGGATCCTCTGTTTTGATTGATGGGAGCTCTTCTCCTTTTTTCAAGGTCTCCACCAGGGAGATCCCCTCTTCCTATTTCTTTTCGATATGTTTATGGAACCATTCATTAGGAGCAAAAAAGAGCTGGCCTTTATGGGTAAAGTTCAACCTTTTTCGATTAGAAGGGGTGTGGAATCCCCCCTTGCCTTGCTTTACGCTGACTGATAAGTCCACTTTTGTGGACTATTATTTGACCTAAGTACTCTTTAATTAGTTGCTCGTAATTATTAATTGATTAGGAGTTAAATGAGAATTCACCTTTGTTTGCAGATAATCTCATGCACCAATTTTATATTTAATAACATATGACATGATATGATAATCATTTGGTGGATGCAGGCTAGGTGCAAGACACCTAAAGGCTTAAGATGTCCAAAGTCGCATTTTAAGTTGTCTGGAGCCTAGTCTGGACATCTGGAACCTCCAACGTGGACTCACTGCTAACCATACATTTTAAGACATCTGGAGTGTTGATCAGACGTCTAATGGGAACCGCCAGCGCTTATCCTTCTATTCCAACCACTCGCAATCTTTGCCGAGTGGTTGGAGAAGTTGGCAGCTGAAGAGAAACAGATGAAGAGTTTTTAAAAAGAGGCCGCTCCACGGGGATCTTTTTCCATCTCTGCCACCGTGATCTCTACCTGCACTGTGGACTCAACATGCACCGTGGCCTCTACGCACCTACCACCATCCTTCTTCCTCTCGTCAGTTGCACAGTGATAGTGTGCGGCCACCACTGTAGCCACCCATCACCTTCAACCCTTCACCACCTTCTCCCTTCCCACGCCAACAGTCACGCACCCCCTCACACCACCAACCTCGTGCACTCACAACCCGTGTGTGCCTGCACGCGCCTATGGCCTCCTTCTTCATCTTCTTCGTCAACCAACAGAGAAGAACCCAAAGCCATCACCGGTCATCCTCCTCGCAGCCGACTCCACGGACCTCCAATCTCCACTCCATCGACGCTGTTGAACTTGCCTCACCCTTACGAGGCCACCCACATTCACGATTGCCTCCGTCGACCACCCGCATAACCGCCGGCCGAACCCACCTCACCGGCCAACCTCTTCTTTGACCGGCGACTTTCAACCACCATCCTTCATGCTACCACCGCCCACGTGTCGGCCTCTCCACTAGTGACCTTCTCGTGCAACCTCGCCTCTGGCCGGTCCTCCATCTCTTTGTGCAAGAAAAGGGGAGAACATCCCCTGTTTCTCTACAATAAAGGGTGTATTACTATTTACATTGCTATGCCATTGTTGGGATTCTTATTTTGAATATTATATTGGATTTATTGGATGAATTTACAGCCAAGTCCCTTTAGTTTGCTCTACTTAGTTGGCGATCAAATTACATGACTATCTTCCCCATCTATTAGCCCCACATTTAATAGAGATATTATAATTTACATTTGATGCCATTGAATATTTGGGTTGATTGATTTTATAGTGAGTATTCTAGTGAAGGAGAATTTGCATGATTGGTCCATCTCTTTTTAGCAATTAGAGATTGGTTACTTGATTCATCTATTAGTGTTCTCTCTTTTGCATTATGATGAATGAATGAAATTTTTTTTAAGTAAACAAGATGGAAACTTATTGTTAGTTTATTTGGCTCGATCCTCCCTATGGATACAACATTTTTATTGTAGTTTAAATTAATATCTGTTTGAATCTTTGATTGAGAGATTTTCCACCACGCGACTACAATGACATATCAGTTTATTGCTATCTTCATAAATAAGCAAATTTCTCTCTATCACTGATGACATTATACTGTTCATCAATGGGGACATGAACTCTGTCTGTAATCTTTCCTCTTTCATTCATTCCTCTGGGGTGGCCTTTGGACAAAAAGTTAGCCTCACTAAAAGCTTTTTCTACTATGGCCGTCACTTTCTGACAGGCAATCTCACTCAACTTCTTGCAACCACCAGAAACCAATTTGGCTCCTTCCCTTTTAATTATCTGAGTTGTCCTATATTCAAGGGGTGTTCCAAGATATCATACTTATCTTCCATTAATGATAAAATCCATTCCAAAATTGGCTGGCTTGAAAGCCAATCTTCTCTCCATGGCTACAAGGTTGTTGCTTATTAAACATGTCTTGACCTCTATCCCTATACATATCTTGTTGGTCATTGAGATCCCCAAAATGGTCATCCGAAAACTCAAATCTATATTTGTTGATTTCTGTTGGGGCTCACCTGACTCTACCAACCACCATCATTAGATTTCCTGGGAAGAAATCTCTAAACCCAAAATCCTGGGGGGTCTTGGAGTTCATAACCTTAGCCTTTTCATCAAAGCCCTTAGAATGAAAAGAGTCTGGCATATCCTGTTCGGGGACTCTATCTATGCCAGATTGACCTGATCTCTTTTTGGGAATAAACCTCTCGCCTCTAGAACCCTACCTCCGAGACTCCACCTTCTATATGAGGCCTACATAGAAATGAAACCCCACATTAGATGGGATATCAATGAGGGGAAAATCGACTTCTGGTCTGATATTTGGATTGGCAACTCTCCCCTAAAAGATCTACTTCTTAAAGGCTCTGAACCTTAGCATATTACTATCAGGAATGCCCTTGCTTTTACTCTAAACATCTATCCCTTCAATGTCATCCCTAGCCCTATTCGAACAACCATTCTAGATTCTTCCTTGGATGATGACAAAGATGTTCTTCTCTGAACTCCCCATTTGTCTTGGGCTTTTTCCGTCTCCTCCACCTGATTAACACTTAGAGATTTGGAGTGTCCGACTCAAAAATAGAAATGATTGGACCTCCTTCACGGGTGGAAGGTTCGATCGTGAGATTTAAGCAATCACACAATAGGCACAAAGTTTGGTTACCCAGTTCTACCACAAGGGGTGTACTTCTAGGGGAAGGGTGGTACTCCCAACTATGCACTATGAATTGTGAGATTACAAGGTTTACAAGTTCTCGATTTCTCTCTCGAGTTGCTTGGGGAGAGGCCTCGAGGGCCTTCCTCAGCTATTTATAGTGCTGGGGTCAAGCCTTCAGCAAGATCTTTTGAGCAGATATGCCTCCTAATAGGGTAGGTGTCTCTTCAGATTATTATTTGCGGTAGCCATTGTCAGCATTTATTGGGGGCGTAACCTTGCTGTACTTTTGCTGTCCCTTCTAATGGATAGGATCCTTTGGGGGGTTGGGCTCTCGGATCTGTCTTCGCAGAAGATTTTCCTTGGATGTAGGTGGGTTGGATCCCCAAGCTCAGCTGTATCCAACTCTTTCTGGGTCGGATCCTTCTTTTCGAGCCTATCATGGGGTTTTGGATTTGAGGGCATTTTCTACCCCTCATCATATGCCCCTTACTCTCGAGCTAGTGAATACTTGCTGAGAGAGTAACATTTGAAGTAGGAACTCCACAATAGGTAATACCTGCAAATGTTGCCTCGACTATGTATTTAAGCAGGGGAGCATTTGTTATGTAGCGGGGTTTTTAAGGGTAAAGGCTTGTAGTTGTATTGACCTAAAGAGGTAATACGGGCCAGATGGGCTTGCTATGTCATCGTCCTTAGGAGGCGGCCATGAGGCTCGTCCTCTTATTGTCTCATAGGCCTTAAGCGACGGTTGTGAGGCTTGTCAACTTGCTATATCACCAGCCTTAGGAGGAAATTTTGAGGCACGTTCGCTTGCTATATCACCGGCCTTAGGAGGTGATTTTAAGGTGTGTCTGCCTGCTTTTCTTCCGCGAGTAATGGCCAGTTACTTAGGGATCTATACTATGTCTTATTATTTAAGAAGACTGGCATTAATTACCATTATGATGAGGCGGAGGCCTCAAGCGTTGTGCTTGTCATTGATGGGACCACCCTTTCTGTGATAGTGGACATGCACACAAGGGTATAATGTCTATAATGATGGCCAAGGTTTTCTTCATGCTTGGCGGTATGTTTTGAATCCATGCTGGATACGGTGGGATTTGATTTTTTTTGAAACTTGCACCTCTCAAGGGGGGAACCGCCCTCCGTAGGGGTTATATATAGGGTGGTGGGTCATGGTTAATGGCCCACCTACCTCGGAGAGCACTTACGCAGGGAGCTTTTACTCTTGGTCGAGTGCTGTGAGGAGACGTCCTTCGTCGGAGCGTCACTGTGTCGAGGTCGTTTTAGAGCAAGAGTTGTCATGTCTGGTTTTACAAGCAAGGGTAAGTTCGTTGCTTCTTCCTGTGGAGTCTCTAACAAGATAGGGCTTTATATTGTTTCTCGCTGGACTTTTGTAATCGGTTTGTGATTGTGTCATTCTTTGGGGAATACAAACTCGGTGGAGTATCATTTCAGGCTTGTGGGTCTGACACCAATCCGTGTTCAGAAGGGACGAAAGACATGTTTATTATATGTAAATACGTCATAGAGCACGGTCTACGGGTACCTTTGAATCCTTTTGTATCCTCCTTCCTTTCCTTTTATCGCCTTGCCCCTTTGCAGCTCAGCCTTAATTGTTGGCTGGTGTTGAATGCCTTTACCGCCCTCTGCCTACATTTAGGGATAACCCTCTGTTTTGTTTTGTTCCACCTACTTTTTGGGCTAATGCTCTTGAAGGCGAAGAAGGGCAAGCCTCCGTTAGGCACTTACACACTGTATAGCCACCAAATCGGATACCAGGTAGTGGATCTCCTTGATAATTTGAAGGGGTAAGACCACCATTTCCTTTTCCTTTCCAACCTTGAAGACCTAGTGGTCCCTTCCACTTGGCAAGGTCCGCCTGAGAGGGACCAACTGCCTCGATCTGAGGAGCTTGACTCGTTAGTGCAAGTAGACACGGAACAATTGGTTAAGTTTGGTCTGATTGCTCGGTTGGAGCTCAGGTAGAAGGACGTCCAGGAGGTGTTGTCATGGGTGGCAAACTCATTACCTATGCCATGTAAGTGGGGGGAGGTAAAAATTGGCCTTTGCGTCATACCTTGTTTCTGCTAATTTTCCTATTAATATGGTATTTTTTGTTGTAGCTTTTGAGCTATTCACTCAGCCGATTGCGCTCAAGCATAGAGGTGGCAGCTCGGCTTGCCATGGGTTGCGACAGGGCGAAGAGGGGCCCGTGGAGCAGGGGGAGGGGAGTTAGCCCACTTATTGGAGGGGGCTGAAGCAAAAAGAGGAGACCCTTGAGGATGTCGCGGAGGAGCTAGAGGTCCCCTTGAGGCTGGCGAAGTAGGGTCCCCACGTGGAGCCTCCACGGGAGGAGTCGATGACGTCCTCTTTGCGGAGCCCTAATGGGGTCGAAGGGGAGGGTGCGCCTTCCGCTTCCCTGGCATGATCTGGCTCTCCTGAAGTGATCACCCTCCGTGACTCTCCTTCGGAGGTGCCTCTGGAAGTAGCTCATTCAGAGGGTACTTCTACCTTCCTGGTTTCGTCGGCTTCACCAGGGGCCTTTGCCTTGCTGGCATAAGAGGCGACTGGCATAGGCAATGTCCTTGGCTAGCCATACTACCAACGTAGCTCTACAAGCACTCGAGTTCTGGTGGATCCCACTGGCCAGGGGGGCTCTAATGACTCTACAATTATCAGTGCTAATATTATCAATTAGAGTCAGTTTTGAGGGTATTTGTGCAACAATGACATATTATAATGGGATTGGGAGCATTGTATGCATATTGTGTGATCTTTACATTTAAATTGCTTAGAATAAATGATTAATGACCTTGTGTATAATCCCATATTGAAACAGGTCTCAGATGAACAATTGGATCGTATGGTGGATCTGGATCAACGAACGGAGTCCAACGATGGACTCAAAATCACCTCGATCCGACCTCCATAGCTCCCACATCTAGCTCTAGAAGTTCTGATCGTTGATCTAATGATCAACGACCTAAATCTGACCACGTGTCGTGCATCCAAGTGCCCGTTGCACTGCTCTCTCTCTCTGACTCTCCTTCATCAAGCGATCTTAGCCATCAATCTTTGATTAGATGGTTGAGGAGTCGTGGGTGCCCGCACAAAAGAAGACATAGATGCGATCAGGACCATTGATCAACGATAGAATGGCAGGCGAGTGAGGCAGCTGCTGCGTACGCGAACACAGCTACGAGCATCAACGGTGGGTGCGGGTCCTTTAGCAACTCTCACGGCGGGGCTTTAGAGACAAATTAAATGTTGCTATTGACTATGGATGACGAAAATCTCTTCTCTACTATAAAAAGGGACCTACCTCTTCCATTTGCATCCATCTTCTACCCAAGAGTTTCCACCACTTCATAGAGCTCCCAAGCAAGGTTGTGAAGATGTCAAGCCGCTGTCGGAAGTCCCTCCACCACCGTGGCTGCATCGATGCCATCTATTGCCTCGCATTTAGTTTTAATTGTTGATAGTTGTAATTCATCTATTTTATTTAATCATTCATCTATATTGTGTTGATCATAACATTTGATAGTCAATAGATCTTTGATATATTATTCTCATATGTTTATCATGGATTTCTAACCTTATCACTCTCTCTCTCTTCCTCTCTGGTTTGCGAGCAAACAAATCAACATATATTTGTGACATATAAGCGAATATCTGATTCGATTCCACGCTTCCCTGTGTTCGACACTCGGGCTCACGTCCGATATTTTTATTTAAAATTGATGTTGTAAAACGCGCTACGACAAGCGACTTTACACAAACGCGTTTCTCAACGTCAGGCTTAGGGATAATTAGGCATACCATTAGGTTCGTTGCTAGATCCATACTAGAAGGCGCCCTAGGCGGGTTCAAACCCAGGTGTGTGGTGCCTGTACAACCGGAGGTGCCAAGTAGTGCCCCCGACCTGGAAAGACAGGTGCTAAGGCACCTGAATGATGAGTTGTCCTGGGCCATGTTTGGGCCTCAGGGCATGAACTTTAACCACATGTTCTTCTACTGCATGCACATGGTAAGCTCGTGAGGCTTATGTTCTGCCTATTAATTTTTTCTCGGCTAGAGCTACTCGTATTCTGATGCGCTCATGGTTTACAGGAGGAGATGATTGGGTCGTGTTACATTCTGCATGGCGATGCTCCCCCAGACCCTCCTACCTCAGCTAGTCAAGGCAACGCAGTGGACCTGGCTACACAATGGGTCATGACAACCAAAGTGGAGCACCAGCAATTGCTTTGGCAGGTGGCGGAGGCTGCTACCACGTAAGAGAAGGTGGAGAAGGTAGCTGAGGAGGCTGAGTGGAGGCTCCACTCCCAAGAAAAGGAGGCCGACTATGTGGGCCGGCTGGAGGGGGAGTTGAAGAAGACCCGCTCCATTCTGCGGTGGGCCTCCATCGTTGGTGAGGGGATGAAGGAAAGGCTCATGAGGGCACATACTGTCCCGCTGGGGGCCCTAGGGGACCTATCTGAGCGCCTCTCGACCACCTGAACCAGCATCCTTTTCTTAAAGGAGGAGGTGCAAGTGCTTAAGGTTGAGCACTCTTCCTCGTTAGAGGGGTATGAGAGGGCTCTTGAGGAGGAGCGCATTCGCCTTAGTGCATCGATCAATAGACTTGCTTCCATGCGAGCAAGTCTAGGGAAGGTGGAGACGAATGCGAAAGAGCTGAGGGCTAACCTTGGCGAGGCCCTGAAGTTCACATCGGAGCGGGCCCGACAGGTAGCTGAATTGGAGGGGGCAGAGGAATCGGTAGAGGAGGTAGAGTGGCCTAAACTGAACTCTGAGGTGGTGATGGACTTCTATGCCATGCACCCGTCGATGGGACCAATCCGGGAGGAGATTTCGTGGGAGATTGAGAAGCAAATGCTGACTACCATCCATGCCCTTATTATGGGGAAACATGCCTCCGCGGAAGAGTTGTGTGGCTAGTCCATAGGTCAATTGGTGTTCGAATATGAACGCCTCAAGGGGGCTGGTCTTATTGCTGACGACAAGCTCGTGGAACTGCTTGCGGATCGGTCGCCTGGTGATGTGGTAGCCCAGGCGGCTACCGAGGACGTAGCTCAGGTGGTTTCCGAAGAAGCAACCTAGCCGGACGTCGTTGATTCAGCTTTAGGAGTCATCAGTCCGTTCCGCCTTTCCCCTATGGGCAGTGGGGACATGTTTGAACCGGGGGAGTAGAGTCCCCAAGCCTCCTGGCAATGTTGAGAGATGTAACAGGCGAAGGTTTTGGAATGGAAAAATCTCTTTTTTCATTGCTCATGGGCATTCATACATGGTACATTCGTAAGTTGCTTGCATTCTAGGTGTGGGTGATGTCTCCACTATCTAGCACTTGTAATTTATAGAAGTCCCCTGGACTGTCTTTAGGAATCTTGTAAGGTCCTTCCCATGATGCGTGTAGCTTTCCACCCGACTGGCTCAGAATGGAGACTTCGTACTTACGTAGGACCAGGTCTCCTTGAGAGAATGTCCATTTATTGATGCACTTATTGTAAGAGGTGGATGCAGCCTCTTTATGCGACATTTAAAACCCCTTTTTAGTACGAACCAGTCATTGTACGATCACATTTTTGCCGCCGTTGCCGGGGGTGAAAACCCGTTAATAGCACTTTATTGTGATTGTTTGACAAATGTCGCAGAAAGTCGATTATTATTTTTGGCACTGTTGTCGGGGATGAAAACCTATCAACAACGCTTTATTGTGATTGTTTGACAAATGTCGCAGAAAGTCGATTATTAGTCGTCGAGATAAATCTATATAGCCATGGCTGAAGAGCCTGACTGTAATCCTGAAGTCGTCGACTGATCAGCAGGGATGGTCTCCTATTGGATTGCCTGGACTTGGTTTCTTTTCTTCCCTTATTTTTGTGATTTGGGGGCTTCAGCTCCATGGACTACTCCAACTCGATTTGAAGGAGCTCGTGCCCGGTCGACTAATCCCCGAGCACTATTCCAACTCCATGTGGAGATTGAAAAAGCATGAATTAGAAGTATGAGGAGGGGATCGGCCAGAAGACATGGGTGATGGGGCAGCCGAGGATGCCATCGAATGTTGTCGTCAACCCAGCCACTACAAATGTGGCCATGCGGTTGAGGTGCCTGTCCCCATCGCAGATGGATAAAAGGAGCCTAATTTCCCCTTTTGGCATTACCTTATGATTGCCAAACTCGACCACTAAGTGAACCGAAGGAGATAGGTGCTTTCCATGAAACCCAGCTAGCGTAGGGTTTTGAGGAAGAGGATGTCCACGGCACTTCCCTCGTGAACGAGGAGCAGGGGTTGCTATTGCCCTGCCGATAAGAGGGTTACCAGTAGTGGGTTAGTATTCTCCACCAAGTCTGGAAGGGAGGCGAACAGTCGTGAGGTCGCCTGCCTGACGGGACCTCTTTCGCCCCACTGGAGGGTGGGGAAAGCACTAAGGGTCGGCCACCTGGGAGGGCTGAATTGCCGACTTGGAGCGGTGTTGACGCTGAAAATAACTTCAACCTTCGCACCGCAAGAGGTGGGTGGTGAATGCGCTGGGGTGCTCCCGATATAGCCGCTAGGACCCGATGGTGATACTCAGTTGGTGGGAGCAGGGGGGATAGCACCAGCTCGAGGTGGCGGGCCATGGCATAATTGGGCTCTGGGCCCCCAACGAATACCATGTTGATCCCACGAAGGTGCTGGAGCCTCTCCTTGTGGTAATCCCCTAGGCTCTTCATGGGCCTCTTGCCTTTATCCTGGCCTTTGTTCCACCTAACGAAGTGGGCCAAGTTCCTGGGCTAGATTTGGGACTCTATTTGGTCACGCAGATCGTGGCAGTCTTCGGTGGCATGGCTTCGGGCCTTGTGATACTTACAGTAAGGCCTGGTGTTCGCCTTCTTCTTCATTAGCTTAGGAGGAGGTAGCAGGTCTTTGTCCGCAGACCATACCTTCACCAACACATCCACTTGGTTTATGGCTAGGGGAGTGTACTCTTTGAAATAATCCTGCCTGGTTTGTCGGGGTCCATTGTTTTATCCCTTACTCGGCCGATCGTTCCTCCTCTTCGGGAAGCCGACCTTACACTTGTTGAAGCGGCGACCTCCGCGAGGGAGATGGGAGCGAACTCACCCAGGGCTCGTTTCTCTCAGACTGGACTAGCCTCGTCCTCGGATCCCTTCACCAGTCAGTTGTGGGAGCGGAAGGAATCGTCCTGCTCTGCGAACATGGTGGCTTGGTCTCAGAGCTCCACCATATCCCTAGGCAGGAAATCATCTATGTCGTACCAAAACCTCTGAGTCAGGAGTCCAAACTTGAAGTATTGGATGGCGATAGCATCGTCGGGCCACTTGCACTCAAAGTACTGGGCCTTGAACCGATCTAGGTACAATTGGAAAGACTCACTCTTCCGTTGTCAGACTGCTAATAGCCTTTAGAGGTTGTCTCTAACCCTCTGCTGCTCGGCGAAATATTGGAAGAACTTGCCCGCTATTTCCTGGAAGTAGGCGATCTGTCCGGTAGACAGTTCATTGAACCACTCATGGGCCATGCTGATGTTGCGTTGAAATTCATCGTAAAAAGATTGTGTTGTAGTATAGCGACGAAAATCAATGCGAAGTTTAAATTTATAATCTCGAAAAATGTGACTCTGGGGTCATTCACAGGGAACAAGTTTGGCAAATCGGTTCACTAATCACAGTAATTAAGAATAATGATGAAATCAATAATAAAAAATGATATTCAATGTAGAGAAAAACTGTATCTCAAATGTCAGGGAGAAAATATAAAAAGAAAGGGGTAAAAATGGTGGTTAAAACCACCAAATTAACCCTAGATTCTAAGTACAATTCTCAGTAGTATCAAAATTAAATAACCCAATAGTATCAGAACAGAACCACTAATCCATGCGAGTAAATATCTCCACAGTGCAACCAATCAAACATTAACCAAGCACATCAGATGCCTTTGTTGGTGCTAGAGCACCACGATCATTTGTTTTGATGATAACAAAACACGTGTCATTTAACATTTGCACTTTGAGTCCTAGATTTCAGGTCAATCGCAAATGTAGACGTGTTTAGATGGAATTTGAGCTCGCATCCAGGACGGATTGGAGGAGCTTGATGGAGAGCAGAAGAGATTCGCGAGGAGCGATATATTGAAGAAGGAAGGAGATGAAGAATAGGATAGATTTCCTTCTCTTGTACTCATTGTATTTTTCGTTTCTTTTGTTACTCTTTATTTTTGTTACTTAGATTTCTGTTAAAGAGCCTCAAAGTACCCTAACAGTAGTCCTAGGAATACCTGCACAACCCTAGGATACTTAGGTTTTCTATAGAGAACTTAGAAAACCAATATAGGGTTTAGACAGCACTTCCAGACGTCTAATTCTCAAATCAGACGTCTGATAAAGTGTTTTAAGACGTCTAATTGTTGATTCAGACGTCTGATAACTATTAGGTTGGACTTACTGTTCTGTCTGATGAAATCAGACGTCCAGACCTTAGACCAGATGTCCTAGGAGACATCTGATGACTTTGCCAGACGTCCAATTAGTGGACCGTTGGCTGGCTTAACAAACACTCAAGAATATGACCGTTAGAGCCTTATCAGACGTCCTTAGGCCTTTCCAGACGTCTGATAAATGACCGTTTTGCCTCGGCTGACCCAAAATCTCTTCTCAGAGATTTTCTAGCCGTTGTAACGTTTGGAAAATCCATTCCCACGAAAAAGTAGGTTTCCAGACGTCCAGACATAATGCCAGACGTCCTATATGTCGTTTGATGGACTTGCGCAAGAATCCTGTTTAGATCTGATTCAAGTCAGGAAGAGACTCGCCCAAAATCAGGCGTCTGACCTTGGAATCAGACATCTTAAAGTGGTCTTCCAGACGTCTGATGCCAGAATTAGACGTCTGAATACCCTGTCAAGTGTAATCATTGTCCTGATTTCGGCCTGATTCTCTTGGGCTTTGTACCCAACGGCTATGGAAGCTTTTCTAAGCCTTCCAAAGCCTTCCTAAGGCCTCTATAAATAGAGGGGAGCCTTTAACACACCTAGAGACACCAAGATACACAAGAAACAATTTGTATTACACTTTCCACTCTCTTGTGTCCTAGCTAGCTCTTGCTCTCCAAGCTCAAGTTCCATTCTCTTGAGAGCATCAAGCTGTTGCACACCTGCTCTCCCGCCGTAGTTCACGAGAGCGAAGTTGCGCCGTCGCGTGGCTCACGCACCGCGTCATCAACTCGACGCACTCCTTGCAAAGGGGAGTTTCCTAATTCCTATAGAAGCTAGGTTTAAAATTACTTTGTTGGCTCTATAGGATTACTTGTTTATTTTATCTTTGTTATTTGGTTGGGTATTCGCTTTGCGAATTCCCGTCTCCTTCGCCAGACAAAATCCTTTTCGTGGAGAGAAGGGGTTGAGGTACACTACCCTCGTCTAAGTAGCGTGGTTGTATTGAGGTTGAATCACCCTCGTTTAAAGTGATTCGGTTTAGTGGATTTTGATCAACTTGGTTGATCGGAAAATCCTAACTCGAGAGGGTTAGGTGGTGGTTTTCACCCGGTTTGGGTTTCCACCTAAAAATTCTTGTGTACTTTGTGCGATTGTCTTTTTGTGAGATTGTTTATTATTTATTTCCGCAATTATTACGTCACCCCCTCCTAGTAGGGAATTTCAACCTTATTTTCAAGGCATAAAGCCTTAGCTCAAGAGACAAGGCTTAGCAGCGGCTAAGTGTTCAGCGAGGGGAGAACGAATCCTAATGCAGCATAATGCAAAACCCCCCTCCCTCCTCCTCAGTTCTCTATCTCTTTCTCAAAACAGACCCGGGTGAACAGTACTGGGCAAACAGATCCAAGCTCAAACTCACGAGGCATGAGCGTGAACAAGGGCGTGTGCGTATGCACGTGTGAGAGAAGAGGACCTCGCCCTCGTGCATTCGGAGGCAATGAGGCTATGTGTGTTTCTCAATAAATATTAGGATTTTTTTTTAAATCTGTCGATGTGGGACTAATGTCCCAGCTCCTCCCATGCGCAGCAGCTAGGGGTCTTCATGGATTGTATCTGCTGTTGAGAGTCCTTCAATCAAAGCTGCAGGTCGGTTCGGGGGTTGAAGCCACAGTTGTTGGGGGTGACTTAGGAGTCAATGGTCAGTGGTGAATGGTGGATAGAGGCGGCAGGAAGCAGAGATCTCTCGTAGACCTAAAATGCAAAGTATGGGCTAAATGCCCCAATCAATATGTTTAGGAGGTTTGCCATGTCCTAAGGAACATGGTGGTGGTGGTATTGAGGCATATGGTAGTCGGTGGAGGGTCGTCGGTGACAAAGAAGGTGAGCGAAGGTGGGTTTGGTCAAGGAGGTGATGCACAGATCAAATCTCCAAATTAGGTTGGGCCTTTTGATCTGTGGAGGGTGAGGGTGGTTGTTGTGGTGTTGGTGTGTTGTTTTGTGAAATGTGGAGGTGGTGCGGGCTCATCGAAGCCTCTGTCGGAGGCAGAGAAGATGAGGGGTGAGAGGGTACGATGCTCGAAAGTGGAGTTTAAGTGGTTAGAAATGAAGTAGAGTAGTAGAGGAAGAGTTTAGAGGACTTAGGAGAGAGAGTGAAGGATGGTGGCGTCCGATGTTGGTCGACCGGTCATGGAGAAGATGAAATCAATGGCGAGGTGTCTGCGAGGAAATAACGGTCGGAGACGACCGGATTTTGATCGATCCTGGTCAAGAAGAAGAGAGGAGGATGGCTCAACATAGCTAAATTGTCCAAATTAAGCTATAAAGTAGGTTAAACACTACTGAATTAACACATGAAATGGGTTAAGTGTGTGAAATAGGGAAAAAGACCTAAAACATCAATTTTGTGTTAAAAATGCAAAATTTAGTCATTAAATGGGATATTCTATTCATTATTGTAAAATGATAATCCATTTGCAAATTGAACAAATATTTGAGTCCAAAAGTTCAAATCAAAAGTACAATTAACTTTCTTAATATTCAATTAGACTTAAATAAAAACTTGGTTACATTTGGACATCATTAGGACCTTGCATTTATTAGATTACATATAGGTCCTTAGGTCACATACATTTTATTCATTTAGAAACCTTCCAGGGACTTGTTTGAAAGCTGCAGGGCCTCTTGACAAATACTAGGGACTGTTCCGAATTGCTTCTTCACCACTTATGGGCCTCACTGTAAACTTTCTACCCCTTCACCCTCAGAGGGCTTCTCTGCAAATCCACCATTACACCTGCTGCGTGAGTCCACTGTAGCGGCGCCTCATAAACTCGCCCAATCGCAGCCATCTCTTCCTTGATCTGACGATCTTGTGGCTCAAATCCAATCAAAGCTTCTCATGCTTCGGCGCGTGTGATCACCACCTTGCCCAGATCCCATCCAACGGCTATGATTTGATTTGAAATCTTGTGCGCCCTCTCTAGGCTACCCCAGCTGCCCATGCCTTAAGTGTGTAATCGCATCACTGTGGTTCTCTGAATCAGTACCTCAGCTACTTAAGTCCCTCCCCAGCTCCCTGTGCGCACCACCCAGCTCCCTGCCCCTGAGTGGTTCCCTTCGTCAACTCCCTTAGCTTCCCTACCTCCTTCCTCGATGGTCGGAGACAGAGACCATCTTCCTCCCTCCATCAATTGCCTCCTGCTGACCGGCCATTGGCTCTTGGACATCTTCTTCAGCTGAAGGGTCTCCTCCCCTTTCATCGTCATCAATCGTCGGCTGGTGACCTTGGACAACTTCTTCCCTTAGATAGATTTCCCGCTTTATTAGATAGAATTCTTGCTTTCTATATTAATTGTAGTGTTAGTTAGAATAATGTAGGAGTAGATTAAATGTTAGAATTCACTAAAGATGGATTAGTGTAGTTTAGGTGTAGATTAGCCTAAATTTGATCTACCCTCTTTGATCAATTCAGATCAGAGAGGTATTTTTCCACCTCCATTTCGATGCATACAGCTTTCTCTACGCTTCACGATTCGCTTCTAATTTTTCCTCGAATTTTATTCATTGATCACCCATCCATTAAGGTCAAATTTAAATATGAAGCCTTGGCTTCTAGATCTGAATTTGTACCTAAAACCCATTTGGGGGGTCTCCTACTCACTCCATAAATTCGTAAAGACTCCCCGATCTGGTTTTATTGTCTCAAATTGCTCAATTATTTTCAAAATTGCTTTTAATGCCCAATCTTATGATTTGGTGATTATTTGGTTTTATCGGATTCAATCGAGCTTCTTGAGGTTTTTAATTGCTTAATTAAGTGTCATGCAATGAATCCAAAGTTTTGGATTTGATTTTTAATGTGTGGATTGAAGGTTCCCTACTTGGAGGGGTGAGATCAGCGTGACAAAAAAATGCGGAATTGAAAATATAAATAATCTCACAAAAATAAGCAATCACAAAATGTACACAGGTATTTTTAGGTGGAAACCAAACCGGGTGAAAACCACCACCTAACCCTCTCGAGTTAGGATTTTCCGATCAACCTAGTTGATCAAATCCACTAACCGAATCACTTTGAAACGAGGGTGATTCAACCTCAGTACAACCACGCTACAAGTACGAGGGTAGCGTTCCTCAACCCCTTCTCTCCACGAGAAGGATTTTGTCCCACGAAGGAGACGGGAATTCGCAAAGCGAATACCCTACCAAAAGACAAAGATAAAATAAACAATAGTCCTATAGAGCCAACAAAATAATTAAACCTAGCTTCTATAGGAAATAGGAAACTCCCCTTTGCAAGGAGTGCGTCGACGATGACGTGGTGCGTGTGCCACGCGATGGCGCTACGTTGCTCTCGTTAACAACGCCGGGAGAGCGGGTGCGCAACGGTTGAATGCTCTCAAGAAAGTGGAGCTTGAGCTTGGAGAGCAAGAGAGTCTTTTCTTTGGACACAAAAGGTTTGAAAGTGTATTGCAAGGTGTGTGTCTTTGTGTGTATATGTGTTTTTCTAAGTGTGTGTTTTGTGTGTAAAGGCTCCCCTCTATTTATAGAGGCCTTAGGAAGGCTTTGGAAGGCTTGGAAAAGCTTCCATAGCCGTTGGGTGCAAAGCCCAAGAGAATCAGGCTGAAATCAGGACAATGATTGCATTTGACAGGGTTATCAGACGTCTAACTCTGGCATCAGACGTCTGGAAGGCCACTTTAAGACGTCTGATCTCAAGGTCAGACGTCTGATTCTATGCGGGTTTCTCCCTGACTTGAATCAGATCTAAACAGGGTTTTTGTGCAAGTCCATCAGACGACATACAGGACGTCTGGCATTATGTCTGGACGTCTGGAAACCTACTTTTACCGTGGGAATTGATTTCCAAACGTTGCAACGGCTAGAAAATCTCTGAGAAGAGATTTTGGGTCAGCCGAGGCAAAACGGTCATTTATCAGACGTCTGGACAGTCCTATGGACGTCTGATAAGGCTCTAACGGTCATATTCTTGAGTGTCTTCTAAGCCAGGCAACGGTCCACTAATTGGACGTCTGGCAAAGTCATCAGACGTCTCCTAAGATGTCTGGTCTAAGGTCTGGACGTCTGATTTCATCAGACATAACTAACTATGTCCAGCCTAACAGTTATCAGACGTCTGAAACAACAGTCAGACGTCTTAAAATACTTTATCAGACGTCTGATTTTGGGATTAGACGTCTGGAAATGCTGTTTGAGCCCTATATTGGTTTTCTAAGTATTCTACAGAAAACCTAAGTATCCTAAGGTTGTGCAGGTGTTCCTAGGACTACTTTTAGGGTACTTTGAGGCTCTTTAACATAATGTTATAAGGAATCAAAAAGAGCAAGAAAATAAATACAAGAGATACATGAAAGGATAAAAAAGAATCTATCCTATTCTTCTTGTCTTCTATCTTCAATCTGTCGCTCCACGCGAACCTCCTCTGTTTTCCGTCAAGCTCCTCCAATCCGTCCTGGATGCGAGCTCGAACTCCGTCTAAACACGTCCTCATTTGCAATTGACCTGAAATCTAGGACTCAAATTGCAAATGTTAAATAACACGTGTTTTGTTATCATCAAAACAAATGATCGTGGTGCTCTAGCACCAACATGGATGAGCATGCACTTAATTTAAGTGTTATTTGGAGAGTTTGCCCAAGTATAATCAGTAATATTGATTTGAGGTCAAACGAGGACCCAATTGATTCTGAGTTAATCATTAGATAATCTTGAACACCAATCAATGGTGTTTAAGTAGATTAGATGATTATTCAGATATCAAATCACATTAAAAGCCCAAATCAAGGCAACATGGGTTTTTGATATATACAAAATTCAATTTGGAAATTATGTTCATTAGTGGATTTTCATAATTTCAATTATGATTTTAAAAGGATTTTGGGTAGATTTGATCTGCCAGATGTGTTTTTGTGGATTTCATGTGCCTTAGATCAAACTTTCTTAGGTCTAATCTGGGCTAATTTTAGTAATCTGATGCAGCAGTTGTTGCTGCTGAGATAGCAGTAGAAGTTAAGACGTTTGGTAACTTGTTCTTGCACCTAATTTCAATTGAGAGTAGCAGCTGCAGATCAACTGCCAAGCTGATGGCAGCAATTCAGATTTTAGCAGCTGCTGTTGCTGTGTTTATTGCAACTGCTACAACCACTGTATGTTCTGAACAGTGTAAATTTTGGCTGTGTTTTAGAGTGTTTGAGAGGCTGACTTGTGTTTAGTGTTAGAATTATTTGTATCAAGCATTCATGTACTGATATGACTTAGAAATTTGATTTGGGTGCTTTGATTTCAAGTTTTAAATTCCTTTGTTAGCCTTTTGAATTGTGTAAATCTGTCCAAAACTGAATTATTAATGAAATAGATTCAAAAATTAAGTTTAACTGCCCATACATGTTTCATGTAGTGTGCTGATTATAGTGAAGTGTTTAAACTGAATTCCCAACCACTCCAACTGGTTTAGTGCCTTGGTTTCTTTTGCAAATCCTTTGAAGGCCTAAAATGTGCCAATTTTGTAAATAAATAAAAATCAGAAAAAATTGTAAAAAAATAAAATAAACCTTTTTTTGGTCAATATTAAGTATATTTTTAGGTGTGTGTCAAGTTTCAAGGTATTCTGAACTCCTGACTTGGTAGAATATACCAACTGATGGTTCAGTATACCTTGGAACTTAATAAAAGAACTCAACTTCAAAAATAACTCTCTATCTCTCATCTCTTTCTTTCTCTCTCTTCCCCTATCTCTAATATATATATAAAACCCATAAAATCATAAAATACCCAGAAATGCCTAAAAACATTATGTATTCTATGTATATACTTGTATATATTAATTAAATCTAAGCTATATGTAAATATTGTATAATATGTATATATTGTATATAAATAACTTATATCTATATTCTATGTAGTAAATTAAGTATTTACAGTAATTTAATGTATTTATAATCTTATTATATTATTTTATATTAATTTATATAACCTAAATGTAAAATAACTATGTAATTATACAAACCTATTTAAATGTACATATTTGTAGATCATACTGTAGATATGTATTTATATATGTATTATGTACCATATTATGCCTGTAAATTAATTTAATTATATTTATATAGTAAATAATTAGGTTATTAAGTTGAATAGGTAATTTATTAGGTTAAAATAAAATAAATTAGTAAATTAAGTTAATACTGAGATAATTTATAGTGTATACTTGTAATAGATTATATTAAGTATTTTCAACTTATTTAAACCATATTTCTACTATATTATAGTATTTATAGTTTATTTAAAAGTATAACTAGCTAAAAACATGTATTTAAATCTATATCAATTAAAATAAAGCCTCTAAAATATAATAAAAATCTGTAATAAATAATTTATTATGTATATTAATACTGTACTAAGTCAATTTGACAATTAATTAACTAATTTATATTTTAATTAATGAATTAAACTCTAATTTAACTTGTATAAACATTCAACTTGACCTAATTTAATTATATAATAAACTAACTTATTTTTATAGAGTAATTACATAATTATGTAGCGCTATATAAGAGCTTTAAAATCCCATAATTTAATTTTAATTTAGATTAAATTATGGTCTTAAAATTGAGGGTCAAATATTGCAAATCAGACACGTAATTGTGCGGCTACAGCGCTCAATTGGGCACTAGAATAGTCCCATATCGAAAGCGTTGGAGTGGGAGAAGCACCTTATCAATATTTTCTCATCTAGCCTCATTGGTCGTCAGGTGTTGGGCGCCCTTATACACACATTACTCCTCTCTCTCTCTCGAACATGACTTACCATGAGATTATGGGTGCGGTGAATGGGTCGGGGGCCGTGCACTATGCGTGGGCCTGTGTGGGCCCATTAATGGGCATTAAACTAAATTGAAATACACCTAATTAAAAACCAGGGTGGCCATAGTAGAGGTCTGGTCCCACTCAGAAATGGGTGCTGTGTATCCCTCGAAAAAGTCGCCCGCCCACTAAACCAATTTTTGGATTGGTTGAGAACCGAACCGAGCCAACCTAAACCGGTTGAGAAGTGAAGAGAGGAGAACGACTGAAATTTGGCTAAGTGTTAGAGAACCTTCCCCCTCTGTATAGTGTGCATATGTGTCTGTTGTATGTGTTGTGTGCATGAGTAGTGTGTGTGTACATATGTGTATGTGTGTTTGTGAGTATATATATATATATACATGTATGTATGTATAGAAATAATATAATATAATGTAAGGAAATAATGTATATTAGTATAGTATATATAAGCGTAAATAGAGTAGGCTGTTTGAGCTCTTATATGTATATATATAACACTAATGGCTTTAGTGACAGATTCATCTGCCGCTATATATGTATATATATGTTAGTAAAGATAAGTATTTTACCTTATGTTATATATATAATTTTACTAAGATTTAGTGACACTTATATATGTTACTGTATATATTATATTTGTTACTATAGATATTAGTATGTTATAATGATTTAGTATAGTAAATGTTATTAACTATTTTTGTATCTATACATTAACCAAAATCTTTTATTATTTGATTCATTCATTCATTTTTGTAAATAAAATCAACATTTTTGGAATTAAAGAATGCTTTTGGACTTAGAGAGTGATGTATATCAATAACTACCTCCCAGTGAATGACCTGAAATAAATCAATAAAAATTAAGTATATAAAAAAAATTGACGCGACATCGGTTTGTATTTGTGACATATAGTATAACAATGACATTTTAAAATCCCTTTTTAGTGCGAATCGGTCGTCGTGCATCAATCGGTCAATTTAACCATTGGTCAGCTGGATGAAGGAGTTGGAGAAGCTCACTGGGGCTGTGGAAATGATGGTCGTTTCTTGGTTCAGGAGGGTTGTTCTTGGTCATTTCTTGGCTCAGGAGGGAGCAAGGAACTTTGGGGCTTTATATAGAGCTCAAAACTAAGCTCTAAATCAAGGAAGGAGCCAAATTTAGCCGTGGTTTTAGGGGAAAGAGTTCCCCAAAATTCTCAAGCCCATCTGATCTCTAGGATAGGATTTAGGATTCTTAAGTTGGTTCAATCGATCAGGCAATTTCTTAAGATCGATCCCTCCAAATTTGGAGGGATTTGGATCTAATTTGAGGGGGAAATCCTCTCTCGAATCTCGGCTGAGATGTGTTCCCACCAACAATGGCAACAGGGGCCAAATTGTAAGAATGATGATAAAGTAGGTACTGATTTGCAATAAAATTGAAACCTACGAGTTTAAGTAAGAAAAATAGGATTTTCAAGGGTTAACATGCAAACTAGGTCAATATAGACTCTAATTGGGCCCAAATTTTGGTATTAACCTAATTTAGACCCAAGGAATCTAATGGTGAACTTGGATTTGAGTTTTGAACACGTTTGACTAGGTAAATTGTAGAGAAACCCAAATCAGGGTAAATTCCTGTTTGAAGCTCTATTCTAAATCAAAATGGATTCAGATAGTCAAACCAAAGGTACCAAACCTCTTAGAAAGTTTTTTTTGTGAATTTTGGGAGGTTTGTTTTAATTTTATCCTGACCAAAATCTCTTCAATTTAAATGGGGTTGATAATTAGGATTTTTGGTATTATTTTCATTTTCAAAATATGTAAAACCCTATTTTAGTTAGTATGGACTCACTTTTTAAACTTTTGTGCTTAGTGGACCTTTAATTAACCCCTAAGTGACCTTGTGGTTAATCTGCATTTGTGATGTGTTATTAAAATTGTAGAATTAACCATGTTTCCCTATTTTCTTCTCAAATCAGAATATTGCAGAGTTGCGACCCTCAAATGATTAAGTAGGAGCTTTTACTATTGAACCTAACTAATTGCGGCTAGTTAAGGCTTATGATGGTGTTATCATCGGTCAGACAGATGGGATGAAAATACTCTGTAGAGTACTCCATCGGGGCAGTTGTGTACCAACATCATCTGGCGGTAACTCCCAATAAAGTTGTTAGGGTTTGCGATCCCGTCAAATGGGGCCATGATGGCCTACTTCAATCTCTTAGGCAGGGGGCAATCATCACTTCCTCCGTGAGGGGTTAGGTGGTGACGTAGGCCCGAGGGCATGTGCCTCGCATGGCCTTAGTAACCTGGTGGACGATCTTAGGGATTGATCCCCTGCTGTCGATTGTGAGGGGTTAAGCTCCCGAGATTTCCTCTGAGGAGGGAGGGCGAGGAGCCTTCAGTGGGTCAGGAGGGGCTTCCCCTTTCTAGCTCCTAAGCTCTTGCTTTAGCTTCTCGAGCTGTTTGCGCAGACGGGCGTTCTTGTCCTTCACCGTGCGACGCCACCTCAGTTGCTCGTCGTCGTGGCTTGGCTGTCAAGGCTCCTCCAGTAGGGGTTGGCCAAACTCCCAGATCTGCCTGATCTTTAGGAGTTTCTTTGTGATTGAGATTTCCTCAACTCTTAGAGCCACCATCTTGGCCTGAAACTATTCCTCCCTCGCTTGTAGCTCCGGGAGGAGGTCACGCTTGTGGTCCTCCTGTGGTTGGTTGGGAATTCCCTGCTTTTCCTTGTTCGGTTCGGTCGGCGGGGATCGTCTCATGGACACCAACATGCTTGACTCAACCTGATCCGACGCTTTCTTGGGGTTACCGCGGAAGGAGTTGCGAGTTGTGGGAGTCATTGGGAAAACCTCAAGAGCTAGGAAACGTTATCAATTGGTAATCGCTTCCCATAGACGACACCAATTGATTGGCACCCCGAGATTCAGATTATCCGACTCAAGAATAGGAACAACCAAAGCTCCTTCATGGATGGAAGGTCCAATCGTGGGATTTAAGAAATCACACAATAGTCACAGGGTTTGATTACCCAGTTCCGCCGCAAGGGGTGTATATCTGGGGGGAGGGTGGTACTCCTAACTATGCACTATGAATTACGAGATTATAAGGTTTATAAGTTCTCAACTTCCTTAGCTATTTATAGCACTCGAATTGGGCCTTCAGTGAGATCTTCTGAGCAAATATGTTGCCTGACAGGATGGGCTCCTCATCAGATCATTAATTGTGACAGCCATTAGCAACATTTATTGAGGGCACGACCCTATTGTATTTTCGCCGTCCCTTCTAACGGATAGGATCTTTTGGGTCTGGCAGTACCCTCTTCTATGTGTAGGCAGGTTGAACTCCCAAATCCATCTTTGTAGAAGATTTTCCTTGGATGTAGGCAAGTTGGATCCCTAAGCCCGGCTATATCCAACTCTTTCTTGGTCGGATCCTTCTTTTCGGGCTTATCACAGGGTTTTAGATTTGAGGGTATTTTTTGCCCCTCATCACCGCCTAGCACTCGAATTTTAGAAACTGCACGGAGGATATCACCGCAAAGCAGATATGGAACCTTAACCTTCCTCTTAGGATAGTGATTTGTGCTTGGTTGATTTTACACCAGAGGCTCCCTACCAATGACAATATTATCAAGCTTGGGATGCCTCTGCCTTCCAAATGTTATTGTTGCCCTTTGAATCCTACTCAAGAGGCCTCTTCCCATCATTTTGGCCATAGTCAGCTTGTACAATCGATTTCCAATTGGGTATTTTCCAACAACTACTCTATTTATATAAATCCTACTTATTTCGAGACCTCCCTCAAAACTCCTTGCTCCAAGAAGGGGAAGAAAATCAAGGGCTTAATCTGCTTTGTCTGGTTTAATGTTTGGTGGATTTGTAATAAGATAAAAAATGAAGCATTTCAAATGTCGAATATATTGCACTTCCTTTTTAGGAATTGGTAGTCTCTTCAAATGAGCATCTAGCTTAAGGCCAACAAACCTAAAAACATCATGCTCTCTTGGGTTCGGCCTTCCTATGGCTTTAAGATAAACCTAGCCTCCACCAACAGCATCTCTCATTCCCATTTTGGCTATTTATAAGGGATAAAGAAGGAAATTTTGTTCGGGCTACATCCGCTAGATGCCTGAAGCTTACCCTAGAGTTAGGTCTCATTAAGGCTCTCAGACACACTCTCTCATCAACTTCGATTTTTCCCCTGGAAGTCAAGATGGACTCTTCACTTCTATATTATTGGTGGGCTGCAAATTGGATGTGGTTGGCAAGCTTGTAACTATTTTGGCAATCTGTGCCAATGTTCTTCACGCATCCTATCACTGACGTATGTGCATCCGATGGTGAATGTGATGGCCTGCCACACTGGAGACCTTGGAACCGACGACTGGAGGATCTTTTCCACTTTTTTAGACCTTCCACAAAGATTATTGGGAACCTTCAAACTCGATAAAAGTCAATTTAGCAGACTAAGGGCCTTATTTAGGAGTTATCATTTTATGCATGCTTATGTCATATCATTGTACTAAGCATAAGTTGTGGCTCACCTTTTGCTTGTATTGGTAGGTATTGGTCTAGCCCTCATGTTTCTTGAAAGTCTCTGAAAAGTGGATGATGAATAAAGTTGACTCTAGCATTTTGTAAAACAAAAAAAATCAAAATAAAGAAAAAGTCAGATGTCATGGTATTCTATCAAATTAATTATCCACATTCAGCCAAAAAAATAAGAAAAACCGGTTAATGAGGTAGTTTCGCCTTCATTAGATCCCACTATCTTAAAACGTCGAGCAACTTAAGTACGGCACTCCAATTAGCTTCCAGTCCCAAAAGGAACCCTCCTTCTCATTCACATGCCTTTCCTATCAGAAGGGTAGATAGGATGGCTATGAGATTTAATCCCATGAGGAGGCTTAAGATAGGGGGTGGGCGTCCTTCTTAATTAGCATCTCTAACGATCGATGTGCCACTGCAGTTTTGTGAATTATTTTGCAAAAAATATATAATAATGAGAACGGACGGTTCTTTCCGTGCAGAAGAATTAATTATCTGTGTTTAAAAATGGTTGCATATAAATTCTTCCACACACTACAATAGGGCGATTAAGTAGCGGGCATTTGTAGCGCTCGAGTAAAATAAATGACAATTCCGACGCAATTAACATAGCAGAAGGAGAACAACGGTTGAAACCGCCACATATCCAATCCGTTAAAGCGCGCTTCGATGAGCAATATCGTTACTTGGAGGGTCCACAAATAAATTTTCCCAAGAAAAGCAAAGGGAAACAAACAAACGAACAACAAAATCGACTTCCTTTACACGCCTTTGCCCCCTCATCATAGTCCTAAAAGGACTGCTTAATTAGCATCCCTCCCCTCCTCTCCCTCCTGGATCTCCACCGTCCAATCAATTCCCCTCCGCCGAACCTCTTCAGCCCATCCGTCCGTCTAAATTGGATCCATTGTCTACCCCCTCGTTCTTCCTTTCAAGCAAAGGAAACCTCAGACAGACATAACTAATCTTAAACATGTGCCTTTCTCCAATATCCTCGATTTACTATTATAGTATGGAGCATATGTGCGCAATATATTGCGAGAAGAGTTGGCTTGGTTGCGAAGTTACTACACATGCACGAGTAAGCCACTCAGAATCCAAACAATCCCCCACTAATCAACACCCACACACCATCAAAATTGTTTGGACCATAGGTAAAGCAAACCCCACATCCAAATCCATCTAATCTCACAACCCAAGTAAAGAAAGGAACTACATGTCTATATATCGCAACATATATATCCGCATATGACAAGATCTGTAGGAGCTTTTCCTATAAATACCCTTCTCTCCCATCTCTCTCGTTTACTCTCCCTCTCCCTCCCTCCACACACACCCCCGCCGCAGCCACACCGCGCCGCGTACCACACACGCCCCCCACCCCCCCCTTGATATATACACATCTCTTTCCGATGGGCATCATCAAACCACCATCATCATCAACAGCTATTCTGCTGCTCCTTATAAGCTTAGTATGTGCACGTTGCAGTTGGTTCCTCCGGGGGGCCTCAGCTCTGGGAATCAACTATGGTCAGGTGGCCAACAACCTCCCGTCGCCGGATCACGTCCTCACCCTCATCAGTTCCCTCAAGATCACCAAGACCCGTATCTACGACACCAACCCGGAGGTCCTCTCGGCCTTTGCCAACTCCGGCATCGAGATCATCGTCACTGTCCCCAACGAGGCCGTTGCACTCCTCGCCGACCGCCGCCAGGCCTTGCAATGGGTCACCACCCGCATACGACCCTACTTCCCCTCCACCCGCATCACCGGAATCGCCGTCGGCAACGAGGTCTACACCGCGGATGATGACCGGGCCCTCATGCTCAATCTGGTACTCACACAAAACGAAATTATAAAATCAAAAAATAAGCAAACGTATACTGGCACCATATTTAATGATTTCAACGATGTATTTTAATTTTTCGTCGATGAAAATTACCCTCCATAAATGAAAGTAAAAAATCGCTTCCCAATGACTATTAATTTGTGATCACCGGTTAAAATTAATATACGTATTATATATCCTTATACTGCAGGTACCGGCGATGGTGAGCCTGCAGGCAGCCCTGGTGCAGGTGGGGCTGCACCGGTACATCCACGTGTCGTCCGCCAACTCCCTCGCTGTTCTGGAGACGTCGTACCCGCCGTCGGCGGGGTCCTTCAACCCGGAGCTCGCCCCGCTCATAGGACCGTTCCTAAGGTTCCTCGCGGCCACGGGGTCGCCGTTTTGGATCAATGCCTACCCGTATCTCGCTTACAAGGACGACCCCAGCAAGGTGCCGTTGGAGTACGTGGTGTTCAACCCCAACGCTGGCATGGAAGACCCTTATACCAGGTTGCACTATGACAACATGCTGTACGCTCAAGTGGACGCCGTGGCGTTTGCGATGGCAAGGATGGGGTATGGGGGATTGGAGGTGAGGGTTTCGGAGACCGGGTGGCCGTCCAAGGGCGACGACGACGAGGTGGGGGCCACGATCGAGAACGCCAGGGCTTACAACAGGAACCTGCTGGCGAGGCAGATGGCAGGAGAGGGCACGCCGTTGAGGCCGAACCAGAGGCTGGAGGTGTACGTGTTCGCCCTGTTCAACGAGAACATGAAGCCCGGGCCGACGTCGGAGAGGAACTACGGGTTGTACCTACCGGACGGCACGATGGCGTATAATGTCGGGCTCGTCTCGTCGTCGGCGTCGGCGGCGACGGTGTCCACTTTGACCTCCAATGCCACCCGGGTAATTATTTTATTGCACGTCTTAATTTGAACCCTTGCAGAGACGAATTAATAACGTCAGTGGAAACGTCGGTAGATACTTGTTAGACTAGAATCGAAAATGGATCGATTAAATTAGAAATGGTGTGCAAATTCGATTTACGTAAACATATATATCGTACTATCAGATAATTTTTTTAAAAACAATGTTAACGACAAATGTACATCGAAAAGGATCGCCAGACGTAATTTCGCTCTGTGCTTCGGAGGCCATATTTCCTCGCATCTTTTGGAACTTTTTTTTTTTTTTTTTGCAGTGATCATGCATTCCGCAAATGACGTTGATTTTGTGCAGTAATACTAAATTTTTCATCTTAATTTCCATGTTCCGAAGTTTCATATGAAATTAACGGTCACATTCTTTACGGTAATATATAATGGAGAGGATTAACCAATTGGCTTGTAACAGGTTTTATTTTAGCCTTTTGGGCGCTACGTACGGTTAACATACATGCCCCATTTTGAACGAGCAAAATTGTCAATTTAGGGCCAACCTGATTCAGAACCGGAATCCCATAATGGCCAACTGTTACAACATATAATGGCATTTTTTTAGTGTTTTTGATTTTTTCAATTTTTGCAATTCTACTTGAATCAATTGAAGTGGGATTAGTGGGATTTCATTAATTTTAGGATTTATTCTTCAACTTTTTTTGAGTAAATTATTCTTCAAAGGTCTAAATTAACTGCGAGCGATCTACTTTATGCACTAATTACTAGTGTGTAAGCTACTTTTCCAGAAAAGAGTAGCCCCCTATTTACATGCCACGTAAAAATATTGTTTCTAAATATTTATCCCATTCTCCAATTACGTTTCATAAGAATTGAATTATGTCGATGATCATTATGCTTTAGAGCTCCCCCACCAATTCCGCTTTCCCATGTTAACTTCAAGATCTAATGATTGTGTAGGTAGAAAGTAATTACAAAGATTAAGGTTGTCTGTGAAAACCCTAGCAAGCGAAACTAACACTTTCTATCTCCATTTTTTGTTTTTTTTTTTTTTTGTTTGATGTGAAACAGACGGATGAAAAAGGATATGGGCGCATGTGGTGTTGGCTCTTCGTTTGCTTGTTAACTTTGCAAGGTTTATTGAGAAGAGAAGATGTAATTTTGTTGTGAAATATAATCATCAAATATTCTTTTCTCCCTATTTCACCTGTTCTTCACGTCTCAAGGGAACCATGGATGATCATCTCACTATTTCTGGTTACACGCTCCCTATCCGTGTGGAGACACCAATTATATCCCAACTCGATTGATTTCCTCAATGCATCGTTAAGGTATGATACCATGTTCGACATCCTCAACCTCAAAAGCTAAAGGATACAAGTTGATCATCAATGACATGCATGGATTCTCAATTCTAAAAACAGAAGCCAATTTGATGTTTAAAGTTAATTATTACTAGATTGTAGGGAAGAAAAGAAATATATATTGCTCTATATAAAAGGCATTTCTTAACCTTTACTTTTTTTGGTGATCAAATGCAATGCGTCAGGTTGTGCATTGTCGATTTATCTTGTTATTTATAACTAAATTGCAAAGTGAAGCATCCACATTTGCTCCTTGAATTTTACTTTCAATGTGTTATTATTTTATCTATTGTTGGGTGTCCAAATTAAGCTGAAATTAGGACTAAGGAGGAAGACTTTTTGATCCATTGTCATTTGTCTAAATGTAAACAAACACACATATATGCACACATTTCGTCATGCAATTATATTAGGCATGCCATATCAGCTTCAAATGCTTCATAGAATGATTTTTATATGAGGTTAGTAGTGAGCTATAGTATAGATTTAAGTCATCCTTTCTCATCTCACACAACATAGGATGACATATGATCATAGGCCAACCTAGCAATCATCTTTTAAATGTAGAAGAGTTATCTCGATGAGTTAACTTACAACTATTTGGTATTCGTACAAATAATATGATAGGTTATCATGTGTTGTGTGAGATGGGAAAGGATGATTTAACCTACAAGATAAGCCTATCCCATCCCTTCCTAAGATGGCATATCTCAAATTAGGTTCCTCTAACCTTAGTTGAGCAATCCTGCAAACCAAACAAAAATAATCTATTCTTTTATGTATTATCTTAGGAACCAAATTAGGCCTTAGTGTGTGCACTATATAGCATCAATGCTACAACACTTAATACGCATCACATTAATGTTGTGTGAGTGATGTGTAGCTTACATAGCACCAATGCTATTAATAAAAGTGCTATAAGACTAAAAGTTTGTTGTCTTCATTTTCTTTCTCTATTACCACCTGCAAGCAAGTTTGCATTACTGACCTTCCACCACAACTGATCGTTCACACCCCTTCACTCCCCTCCCCCTACCTAAATCAGCTCTGTTGCATCTTCATCATCCCTCCTATTGCAGTAACTTTCTCTCCTCATTTAGAGTTTATTTGTCACCAGTGAAGAGTGTGCATTTACAAGAATAATGTGAAATGAGGGATCTCTAGCCATTATCTTTCTATTGTACAATAAAAGATAGATAAAAGAATTCTAGAATTCAAAAGTACACTTAAAGAAACACCCTTCTAGATAATTTTTTCATATTTCACCTTTTCAAAATTATAAAAAATAATTTTATTATTTCTAATTGAAAACAAGCATATATACAAAGAAAACAATTGTTAATTATAGTATTGATTTTGAAGTATATTTTATCGTAACTCTATTAATCACATTACAAAATTCAATTGATGCTACAGGAAAAAAAAGATATTTCTAGACATTTATTTTTTAAACATCCAAATAACTATAATATTAGTTAAATGTTTAATCAAAATTAACATCAAGTTAGATATATTATAGCATATATATCCTTTCAAGATGTACTTAATGTTACTTTTGAATAAATATCTACATAAAATTAAGTTATTTGAACGTCTAAGAAACTAAATGTCAAGAAAAGTCTTTTTTTTTTTTTCTATAGTGTAAAATGAAATTCTTCTACCCAAAGAGTGTTATGGGTGCAACTTTACCGAAAGAATCTCTTTTTTTTTTTCATTAAAGTTGTAATTACACATTATTCTCGCATCATCGTGCCAAAGAACTAAATAAAACCAATTTTTATTTTATAAATATTCATAAAAGTTCAAAAATTCCCTAATATATATGCATATCACCTTTTGAATTTCTTTACGGATGGCAGGAAAAGGGCATGTTTTTGAGACGACGGAAAGGAACTTGCACTGCTTTTTGGCGTGGAAAGGCATCTGATCACTTTGTATAAATTAGATTTTCTTTTAAGTCAACTTTTTCTCTCTTGTTCGTTTTTAAGATACAGATATTGTTCCTGGGAAATGTAGGAAGGGGTGCGGAAGAGGGAGATATAGTTTTGTATATAATAACGGTCACAAATGCATAAAGCAAAGGAGATAGAGGAGGTTTGCTTTTGCGGGGTTATGAGCTTTATTCCCTCCGCACAGCCGTCTGCACATGCGTGGGTCCTGGGGTCTCTAAAGAGACTACACCGATAATTTAAATAAAAAGGGGGAAAACAAGATCATATTTCCTCTCCTAGAATCCACAATTTCAAGCTTTTATATATATATATATATATATGAGAAAAGGAAGTGTACAGGAGATCTATACATATACATTACGTATATGTGCAGTAATATTTTCAACTATGAGTAATATTTTGAATTGAAAATCTAAACATTAAGATCATTCTATATGAATATGATATGTACCAAGTTTAAAGTTAATTTGACATTCCTAGTACCTTCATTCATTATAGTCAAATTTCGTAATACTTAAGCTATAAAAAATGAGCTATCTTTGATGTAAGCGCTAGGATTGTCAGATTGGTTTCAAATTCGATGCATAACATATTCATATGGAATGATCTAAATCTCTAAATTTTTAATCTCAAACATTACTCTTAGTATGAGAAATTATCGCACATGTACGTAACTTACGTATAGGTCATCTGCACGTGTGTGTATCTGTATAGGAAAGGTATCCAGAGAGCATTGTGCTTATAAATAGTCATTTGAGCACTAAATAGTGGTCATTAGATTGATGCAACCATTCGCATGGCGTGTTAATGGTTTTGATAATTTGAACGAAACTATCATATCAAACATGGTAAATAGTTGCCTATCATTAATAAAATATAAAAGGATATTACAGATATGGTGCATAACCTTAACGAAGAAATTTTCAACATATTACAGTACGACACTCATTATCATACGTTACTAATATGTATTACAACCTCGCATTCCACTTATATTGAACCACTAAACAACCAACATATTTGCATTACAATTCTCATATATATATTATGACATTTGATGTTTATTGTCTTATCCCAAACTGTATTACAACTTTGAAGCCTGCTTATGTAGAACCACTAAACAACATACATATATGCGTTATAACTGTCGTGTAGTTTGTATTATAATTTTCAGATGCATGTTACGTTATTTCATGTTTGATGTATTACAATAATTTATATTACAACCTCCAAGACCGCTTACGTTAAACCACCAAACAACATACATATCTGTATTACAACTGTCGTATAATCTGTATTACAAATATTAGACTTTTATAGTTACAACGCTCACATTTTATCATTACAAAATATATAAAAAATTTTACAAGTCAGGTATACATTTGTTACAAAATATGATACTTTCGTTACAAAAGTTCTATTTTGTTACAACTATTTTCCATGTTTTAAATGCAAAATATACTAACTACAAAATATTATGGCACAATCAGTGCAATGCTTGTATTACGTATTAAAAAATCATGCAAGGAGTTATTTGCAGAACTATATTTAGAATGTCATTTTGATTAAATGCCAACGAATCCCTTATTTATAGTTAGCCATTAATTAATTAATTAATCAAATCTTTACCATTTTGGTAACTATCATTATCGACGACAGAATGCAAAACCACCTATCTCATCATTGCCAATTTTTTTATTGATCGGAAGATCTTCATCGAATGACTATTATGTGGTGCTCATTTGGATGTTTTTAAGCATAGTGCTAAGAAGATGGGGCCCTATATATATATATATATATATATACAAGTAAATTTTGGAGAGATTGACCAAGCCTACATGCTAACTCAATGATAAATCGAGGCCTTCCATGCAATGTAAGAAGAAAGATATTTTTTAATGTTTGTCTCCTAAATGTTCAAATAACTTTTGTACTACCTTGATGTTTAAATAAAATAAATGTCAAATTAGGCCAATTATGACATATGCTTTCGAGGCGTTAAAGCGTTTGGTCTAAATGTCTTGAAAGGATATGTCACAATAAATCTAAGTTAACGTTTGGGCCAAGTGTCAAGATATATGTTGAGACCAAACGTCTCAAAAAGATATGTCATGACAAATCTAATTTGCTGTTTATTTAATTAAACATCTAGATATTTCGTAGTTATTTGAACATTTAGGAAAATAAACATCAATAAAAATCCTTTTAATTTATTGCAGTAATGGTAGTGAAACTTTGTTGAAAGGAGGTAGCTCGTTAGTTTGTACATTTCTAGCGCCACTACTAATGGTTTGATGAACCACTCGTAATTGAAAGTCACTCTCATCATTTCCTTAAGTCATTCTAGAAACTCCATATACTTTCAAACCTAGGATTTAGACTAATTGTTGATGTTAATTTTCCTGTGACGAATCATCATCGTTATCCAATGAGCTACTTATGATTTGATCATTTTTTTTGAATAGAGTATTTTGTTTGGTGTATAAATGTTAGGGCACCTTTGAATAGTTAGAGATGCTTATTGTAGCCATATCAAATTCAAGGAGTTGGAAATCTAGAGGTATAAAGGATGTAGCTTGATCTAATAGTAATTATAGTATATTAAGAAATCATCATGTCATGTGATCATGAAATTTCACTATGAGAAGAAATGGTAGTTTGACTTTTCACTACAACAAAAAAGGGTTTTAGGGTTTAGAATAGTTAGAACCAAAATGGCAAAAAGGTTTTGGCCACGGTTCATTCAAACTCGTGACCAAAAGTCTTTACTTTTGGTCGCCATTTGAAAACCGTGACGACAGACGTTTGGTCATGATTTCACTTATAACCGTGACCAAAGCATGCACCGTTGGCTGAGTCCAGAAGCCTGTGGTCATGGTTACAAACCGTAACCAAAGCTCTTTCTTTTGTCACTGTTTATAACCATGACCAAAGATGTGTAGTCATAGACAAAAAGACTTGATCCAAACACGTTTGGTGACGGTTCAAAACCGCGACCAAAGGTCTCGTAAAAAGATAATTAAAAATTATTTGATATGCTACTTTTGTTGTCCTCCTCCTATCTGTCTTTTGTCCTATTGAATTCACAGACAACATATAGGGAGAACTCCTTAGGTCACAATGAAAGATATTTCTCTACATGAACAAAGTTTTCGACCATCATCTTGTTTCCCATATGTTCATGGAGATGAGCATATGAAAGTGTAGGCAAAATATGAAAGATTTTCGAGACCATTTTGCACATTTTCCATTAGATAATGGCAGAACCCAAATTGTGATCTAAAATTGAACATGCACTCTAATGGGAGATATTATGCTTGCACATGCCATTACACAACTCCATGGCTCAAGAATAACAAAATACAACTCCCTCATGCAAGCAAGGAAAATAACACTTGCTTGTAAATGAACAAAAACTGATCTGGTCAACCAACAAACACATTTATTTGGATCAATTACATCGCCAATGTTAGAAGAATGACATTCTTTGTACTTTTTAATTGTAACCCACACAACTTGGCACCATGATTTCTACTAATTACAAGTTCAAACTATATAATCACACTTGAAAACTCTCTCAAACAATCAACGGCAATAAAGAATTGGGCATACGGACAACAATGCAAGGAATCAGATGTGAGAGACATCATTTGCAACTATTGCCACACCCAACATCATGAACTCTACAAGACTAGTCCTAGAAACTTCCATGGGACCCTCAGTTCAGAGAGCCTGCTGGTTCACTTTATGTAGATTGTATTGCATCACATAGCAGATGTTTTCTATGGTTCAAAGATGATCATATTGTCTAATTTACATGGATCATTTCTATTGCAGCAACTGTTTGTGCATTTTACCTAATTAGTCAAATAATAGATCTAATTAACCTGTAAATAAACTCATAAATGATGATTTCCACTATCAGTGATCAATGAGTCAACGATTGAGGAGAACCTATATGGGATTTCAGCTATGGGATTATCCTTTTAATGACTGAACCTTTGTTATGTGTTCAAAGTGGCCATATGTTGGCTTTGTTTGCCCTTAGTGAGTCATTACAGATTTTTGTATTTTTTGATCTTCCATCTAAATAAAGTAATATATTAATGCACAATCTGATGGGTCCCTTATGTGATTGAGGTGAAAGCCATGGCTGGATTGAATGCGTTTGATGAAGTAATCCAAGATTTAAATAGTTTAGAGAATATGTTGAGATATTTATATCCAGTGATGAAAAGGATAGAGATTTACATGCATCTGCTGAGGCTGTTGGCATGGGAGCAGCAGCAGTTGGGGTCTCGTTTCCAGTTTTAAAAGCTGGTGATAAGTTGTGGACATGTATTCCCTCTTATGTTATCATAATGGATCTTCCATATTCTGTGACCCTCTCAACATGCTTCTTGGCAGCATGTCCTGCATGAATGTACCTGTAACTTCTCTAAAGATCAAGAAGCAAGTATGAAGGTTAGTAGAAGTTAAATCGTTTAAGTTGCAATAACAATCACATATTTGCCATTTGATGTCATATTTTTTCCATCTCAGAAGTTGCGTAGAGTTGGAAAAGGATAGGTCATGACATTCCAGAAAATGCAACACACTTTTACGTGCTATTCCAATGAAAAGGGCCAAAAGATTGCATATTTGAGAAATAAGAAATAACTTATTTCATGTTTGATGCATGATTTGGTGCTTACTTGGGGAAGAAACGATTGTTGTTAATATCATTGAAAAGTTAATCTTGATATTGACTAATTATTTTACTTTGTCAAGAGATGGCAACCTTCTCTGTAGATTATTGCCCAACTAATTCTCTAGGATAAAGATTTAAGGTGAATGGAGTTGAAGTTTTCATGAAAATTAAATCAAGGATATCTCTAGCCCTTGTCATGGGGAGAATGCTTAACCTCCATTCCAAGGGAGATCCCTATTTGAGTAAATATGCTTAGTGGATTGATAATTGATTTTGTTCACCTTTGGGCTATAAAATGGAAAGTCCATGTGCATACAAAACAATCTTCCAATGTTTGACAAATTGTTGAATTGGAAGATTGAGCTCACTTTTTCAGTACATACTTGCAAGTGGTTGATGAAATTAGATGCAATCACACCCCTTTGCATTTTGGATCGTGGGCTAGGTGAGTTCCAAAATGTTCTTGTCCAGATTGGGTCAAGCTTGCCCATAGATTGTAATCTGTAGTTAAGGTAGCATTTATTTTGCTGATTTGGGACATTTGTTCGTCATTTGGGAGAGTTGATCCTTGGATGGGGTAATACCTAGTTTAAGCCCATCAATTTGGTATTATGTGATTTTTTTTTTTGGGGGTGGGATGGTTTCATCCCGTGCCTAATCTCATGGGGTTGGGAAACCAGTAAGTTACAATGCCTATTTGATATTGTAAGTTACAAATGATCACTGTTCAAAATTTGTTACATAATTTTTTTGATCTTACAGATTACAAATGCTTCTTCATTTGTCTAGTAAGAAGAATGAAATCAAAATAGAGGATGTCATCTCGAAATAAATAATAAAGGAAGTAAGTTACCTTTCCCAGACAGAGAGGAAAAGAACGAGCATGTTTTGAAGGCTATGAAAGTCCAACAAGAAGAGATAGAATATTGCAATTCGCCAAACCAGAATCGTTGTCAACAATGCTTAAAAATGGTGAAATAATTACCTCATCCTTTTGGTGTAATTACATGGACAATGTCACCAACCATCATGCTATTTTTCCCTTTCTTCTTATATAAGCCCTACAATGGGGAGAAAGATGTCAAATATAATGACAAAGTACGGAATTTAAATAGATATTTTTTTTAGTCATCACTGATCATTGGCAGCAAGAGAAAAAGATAACTTGTTACCTTGAAGTCGTTAGGCTCTTGAATTTCTGTTTGTAAGATGCATGTTACATCTGACTACAACCATAAATAGCAAGCATGGACTGAATTAATTATGTTTCTTTTTTTTGTAATGAGGTTCATTGGAAAAAATTACTGCATAAGTTAACCCCATGGTTCCTTTGCATAATTCACACAATGATTTACTCTGTTAGCTCCCACCAATACTATCTAAGCAAAGATCAGAATTTTATGTATGAAGAAAATCTACAAGCTAATCTCACATAGCTAATGTGTCATTAATACGCCATACAAACGGACTTTTCAAGAAGCCCTTGAAAACTAAGAGCATGGAAATGTCAAAGATCGTTGGTATTGATAATCATCAAGATACTCTTATGGCTATTAGGGCCGATTCTAAGAAGGACGCTAGAGAATCCTCGATTATAAAAACTTACAAGCAACATATAAACATTGGAAACAAATGTAGATAATAGTATTGATAGTATAAGAAACAAAAGGATATTATCCAAAGATAAGATTTGTTCGAATCTCATTCTGTTGTTAGCAATGAAAGATTCGGATGGTGTTTTGCAGCACCATCAAGAGCACAAAGTCTAAGAATGTCTAAAAAGAGGGCCTGGGAGGAAGGTTGCTTCTCTAATGTCGTACATCATGTGATGGCAGATTAATTTTAAAGATGCTACACAGTTTTAGTTCCAAACACCCATCATGCAAAAGGCAAACCAATATCCACTCCACCACCACCATCCTGAAAAAAATAAAAAAGCATAACCAGCAACCTGCAGAGACTCTTCATTTCATCCTTCCAGCTGCATTCGATCAGTCTTTCTCTCAATAGTTCCTTCAACTTCTCTTTCTCTCCACTTTCAATCAACTGCATAAACAAAGAATCACATGATGTCAACAAACCAGAATAATCAACATGGTATTGCAGGAAATGTAATGGCAAAAATAAGCACGCTGCCCATCAAAGCGTGAATACCCATAGAACAACAATCGAACACCATATGACACAGCTGATATGTAACACCCAAAACCCAAGTCCCAAAACAGCAACTTCCCTAACTAATCTGAAGAAGAAGGAACTTCTAATGCTAAATATTAACATAATCCAATTTTCCACCAAGAGGTATGAGCATACCGATAAACTCATGAGCATTAATCACCAGATTTTCACCCATTCAAATCAATACTCTCAACCAATCAAATTGATTCACCAGATTTTCCCCTATATTCAACAAGTAAACTTACAATCAGATAATGACAAAAAAAAAGGATCGTTTATTTTTTGATATTTTAAGCAGCAAGAGAAATTCACCTAAAAATGGATACTTTGAGGAATAAATGTTACCCAATTTTGAAATGAGTGGAAACAACATTGGAAATAAAAGTTACCCTGCCAACTTCCAACAATATTTTTTTCCTATTCTATATAAAAAGACAATTACAAATAAATGGACTAAAGAATCAGAAAACAAAAAAAATGAAAGAAAAAAAGGAAGTATCCTCACAGATGGCTGACAACTCTTTGGCAATAATAGAGAACTCCCCATGACAGCAATGATTCGATTAGTTGTTTCCACATTCATCTAGAAATCTTCATCAAAATAGGAAAAGACAGAAGGCCCTCTCTGCTCCAGTCTATATATAGAAAAGATCCCCAAACACCACATGATCACCATGGACAAAACGAAAAGAATTCCAAACCCAAAACTGATATAATGACTCAAAATTTTGAGAGCACCTTAGCAGGAAGCATGGTATAAATACACAGACCAAGAGCATGCACTTGAATCCCATCTAAATACAAGGAATAACCCCAAATGCCTGATTCCACCTATCACCATCTTCCTGTCCTATGATCTCAACTCAAGTAAGAAAAAATCGTTTCTTTGAAAACAAAATCATCACGAATTTCCCCGTGATCAATTCCGAGAACCTTTAATGCAAGCACCTCTCAATCCTTAAGCATGCAAAAGATCACCACCACATACATGCATAGGGGGAAAACACAGACCATCATGCAGCTCCCCACCCCATCAATCAATCGTCATCCAAATGATAATCTTATGTAGGGAAGCTCACATGAAATCCCACCAAACTCACGGCCCCCATCAGAGATCAGAGATGTAAATCATACTCATGCAATTCACACCCGAATCTCATGAAATCAAAAGCACACATCACAGCAACAAAGGCATCCCTGAGGTCATCAGCTTGAGGACCTCATCCTTAAGGTTATCCTTGAGGACCCCTGCCTCCCCCTCCTCACCCTCTACAGCCAATGCATCCACTCCATCCTCCGCCCCCTTCCCCCACTCTTCAACCGCGTCCAACCTCATCCCAGGCCCGGCACCACCCTCGCTGCTGCTGTTGCAGCCTCCACCTCCCTCTTTGCCTACACCCCCCATGTTGCCACCATCAAGTCTCGCCACGCGGAGATCCTTGGCAAGATCGTTGAGATTTCCAACAATGCGACAATGGAGGAAGAAAGGAACTCGAGAGCAATAGCGACAAGTTTGTTCTGCTGACGATAGCGTTGAGGAGGGGGTCAAGTAGGTGGGAGGAGTAGGAGAGGAAAGGGGGATCTTGTCGAGGGTTTCAGGGTAAGGGGATCGTCAGGAAGGGCAAGAGGTGGGGATGATCAGCGTCGATCTCCTTCTTTGGCACTAGGGAGGTGAGGAAGGAGCTCTTGTTGAGCCTTGAGGCATTGTTGGTGGCTGCGGAGGGAGGCGCAGACTCATCGCCCTGACGCTCCTCTCGGTAAAGTGGAGGAAAAGGTGGGAGGGAGAGAGCATGACGGCAGCGGGGTCGAGGGGGAGGAATTGGGTTGCTGCTGTCGCCGCACGCCGTTGAGGAATGGTATGGTCGAGGAGCGGGGCCACCTATGTTAGGAGAGGGAAAGGGGAGGTGGCACCGTCGAGGAATGGGGGAGTTGCGAAAGGGGGAAGGTGATGGGGGGGAGTAGAATTTAAGAAAAATTTTGGGAGGGAGGGTAATTTTTTTTTAATATAAAAATCCTTTGGTCAAGGTTCCACTTATAGCCGTGACCAAAGCTTTGGTCACCGTTTTGAGTAACTCTAAAACTCTAATTTCAAAAAAATTAGAGTTTACAAACCCTAAAACCCTAATTTCATTCTCACATCATGCTATAGATAGCATGAACATAAGAGCTCAAATCAAACCTTTAATTCTTTATAAAATCATATCCAAATCTTCGTTTAAACCTTCCAAACATCAATCACCCATCGATTTTCAGATTAAACTCATTTTGGATTGAGACATAATATCGCCCAAGTTGGGCTTTTAATTTGAATCTCCCCAGGTGATTTGATCACCTAAAGCTCTTAAACACTAACAATCAATGTTCAGGAACTCAAGACAATTCTAAGAAAATCAAATGGGTCATGGCTAAGTCTCATCTCAATACATCTAAGATTCCTTGGCCAAAGTTAACCAAAACAAAGAACAAATTAGGCATATGCTCATCTGAGACTAGAAATCCAATTAAAACACCTCAGATTCATCATAATACATCCAATTAAGTGAATAAAAACTCAATTCACTCAATCAAATCTGTTTCAAACCAAATTGAATCCCAAACTCTAGATTGGGCATAAACTCTCAATTCACTCTTGATTGTGGGGTGTACCCAATTTCTTCTAAATGTTTATTTTGATTCTATTATGTATGTTTGATTGATTTAGCAAATTGAATTTGATTCTATTATGTATCCACTTTATGCTTGTTTGATGTTATTATTTTAATGAAGTTAAAGATACACACACTTGCATAAATCTAACTGCACTTAAGGCCAAATAATAGGTATTCTAACCCCTAGGTTACAGGTTTTGGGAGGAGATAATCGTGTCAAAATATTTGCCGGTCGACACTTATGGTTATGTTATACGGATAATGTAGAGTGTTTGTGTACCTCACATTCACGAAGCTTTGTCTTTATAGCATGCCATAAGAGTCATCATCCTTTATTCAAAGAAGTGCTGAACAAAGGGGGGTCATTGAAGATTTGATCACAAATTAGGGTTACTTGTTACATGGAACTGATATATGGAGGAATTTTGATAGTATCTTTTCTCTCTTCTCCAGTATATCAACTGATCTTATCTACATTCCTAATGCACCCTTAAATGGGAGTTATTGGGAATGTAGTTAAGGTTAGTCTTGGGAGGTATATTGGAGAAATGCGAGGAGATGCTATCAAAATTTCTCCAGACACCGGTTACATATAACAAGTAACATTGTGATCAAATCTTCAAGAATGGGCTATTAAGTGAAAACCTTAATTAAAATACACTATTATAAAATCAGATTATAATTATTGGGTGGTTTTATTTCATTTTTGTAGATTATAATGAATAACTCTTGGATTAGTTTAAGGAACTCAAACTACTCTCGATATAGGAATGGAGTGAGAGAGTTCCTTTATTGGGCATTTCATGGCGGTAGGAAGTCATTCAGACGAGAAGGCAAGTTTGACAGGATTTTTTGCTCATGTAGGAGGTGCTTGAATGGATATTCATATGATAGGAACATTCTATACAAGCACACGATTTGCAACGGTTGGTGGTAGCATTATACTAAGTGGATTGCTCATGGAAATGATCTTACAAAGGAAGTTAGACGATTTCTGATAGATTTCGATAAGACAATTGTTGATATTGAAGTTGATGGCATCGATGAAATGCTTGATGAAATGAGAGTGAGAGTTGAAGATCTGGCTAATGGGGAAACTTCTAATTAGTTTTATGATGCTATTAAGGCAGTGGATGAACCTATTGCCCCTGGTATCACGTCTATTTCTAAGTTGTCATTTTTTTTGAAGTTATTTTGGATGAAGGTTATGAATAGAGCAACCTATAAATTGATGTCTAAGGTCATGAATTCATTTGAGAGCTTTTAAATGATCCGAAAGGTTATCCAAAGACATGGTATGAAGCAAAGAAACAAATTTATGGACTTGGTTTAAATTGCGAGAAAATTGACGCTTGTCCAAATGATTGTGTGCTATATAGAAATGAATATGTAAAGTTGAATAGTTGTCCACAGTGTGGTGTTGAGAGATTAAAGTGGGAAATTCACTAAATACAAAGGCCAAAAAACAACTGGAGAAGGTATTACGTTACTTTCCATTGATTCCTAGGTTCAACGCCTTTTTATTTGAAGTAGAACTGCAAATTTAATGACATGGCATAAGGATAACTTGTCACGATATGGTCGCATTCGTCATCCCGTAGATTTAGAAGAGCAGAAAATCTTTGATAGCACTCATTTAGCATTTGTAGAGGATGCAAGAAATGTCAAATTAGATCTTGCAAGCAATATGTTTAATCATTTCAAGAACATGTACCCATCCTATTCAATTTGGTCAGTTATGATGGTAACTTACAACTTACCTACATGACTTTGTATGCGATTGTCGTTTATGATGTTGACCCTCCTCATCCCAAGTCCAAAGCAGCTAGGAAATGCAATCAATGTTTATCTTCAACCATTGATAGATGAACTGAAACTGTTGTGGTGTAACGGCATTCATACATATGATGCACACAGAAAATAATTCTTTAATATGCATGCTACATTATTGTGGACCATTAATAACTTCCCCACATATGCAAATTTCTCGGGATAGAGTACAAAGGGAAAGTCTGCTTGTTCAGTATGTATGGATGACACTCATTATCATCGACTACCTGAAAGCAACAAGTTCTATTATTTGGGACACCGTAGATTCCTGCCTATTGAGCATAGATGACGAATAACAGTGTTTAAGGACAAGTTCAATGGTAAAACTTGTTAGTATTCTTCCATGAATTCGAGGAATAAGTTAAGTACAAATTCAATAAGGTTGTCAGGTTTTCAAATAATGGAGAAATTACAACAACTTGGCAACATACGATTAGATCATCTGTTTAACAAAGATTAAATAGCTTTCAAACATAGGATTTTAAAAAGAAAAATATTTTTTTCATGGAACTCCCATATTAGAAAAATCTAACTATCTGACATAATCTTGATGTGATGCATATTGAGAAAAATATTATGGACAATATTTTGGATGTATTCAACTTAACTAATAGTCCAAAGGATACAGTGAAAATGAGAAAAGACAACTTTAGGCATTCATCTAGAGTTACATGTTATTGAAGAAAAAGATGGCAATCATGACTTTTCGAAAGCCATTTACAACCTAAACAATGATCAATGAGAGAAAATTTTTACCTTCTTAAAAGAAGTACGGGTACTAGATAGCTATTCTTCACAACTTTCTCAATGTGTAATGAGGCTCAAAAGAAAATTAGTGGGTTAAAGAGTATCGACAGTCACATTTACATGCAAGTTTTGTTCCCACGAGTCATTCGTGGAGCGCTACCTGATCCAATTGTGGATTCATTTATAGAGATGAGTCGATATTTCAAAGTTATTTGTTCAAAAACTGTAGATTCTGATTTATTAGAGTACTGGGATAAGCAAATAGTCGTCACATTATATAAAATGGAGTAGATAGTTCCTCCGGCCTTCTTTGATGTCATGATTTATTTAACTCTGCATCTTGCAAGTGAAGTAAAAGTTGCTAGTCCTATGTAATACAGTTAATGGTTTCTAAAGAAACTTAAAGATTATGTGTTAAATAAGGCTAAGCTTAAAGGATCTATTGTTGAAGGATATCTTATAAAAGAATCCGTTAACTTCTATGCCATGTATAAGGATGAGACAGACAATCGATTTAATCGATTACAGAGAAATGATGATGGAGGGTACAATGAGAACGATGAAGAATGTCTTTCCATATTTGACATTCCAGGAAGGTTACTGGCTCAAATCAATCTCTAAAATCGATCCCCCACACAAAATACAAATCAATCTCTAAAATCGATCAACGTCTAGCTCACTTATACATTTTTAAGCAGATTCCAAAAGTTTGTGCATTTTATAATGAATTTAAGGAGTATTCATATCCAGAAACATGTGAGGTCAACTTTCTCGAGTGGTTTAAACAATGTGTTATTCAAATGAAAGAAGTGAATAACTCACGATGGTTGGAAGACTTTGACATAATAACCAATCAACTATTGTGTTATGGACATTACCATTCAGGTTACATTATAACAGATTCAAATTTAAGACAAAATCCATATATGATACAAAGGCCACGTAGCATGTTGGTGTTGTTGTCAGTTGTGATTTGAACACTAGTTGTGATGGCTACTATAGACATATCGAAGAAATCGTTGAGATAAGCTTCAAATACGATTGTAGAGTTATCTTTTCAAGTGCAATTGGTTTGACGTGTTTAAAGAAGACATTGGTTTCAAACTTGACAAGAAGCATGATTTTTTTAATTTGAATAAGAATCGTCAAATTCTTCATTTTTCAGAGCTATTTATATTAGCATGTCAAGTATCTAAAGTCTTCACATCCCTAACAACAGTAGAAATGCATGGATTATACCCATATGGACAATTCCATGTGAATATTTTAACACTCAAAAAGATGTTGAACATGAAATAGAAGCAAATGCTTATCAAGAACAGTTACAAGAAGTTGGTGCAGGTGCAATGGATATTGATATGTAAGGTATAATTATCTTTTATACGATTTCTCTTGTCTACCTTCCTTTATTACTTCAGCTTGCAATGGATTGTCTCATATGTCTTCTTTCCATCTACCTTGCTTTATTACTTCAACTGCATAATACCACATTTAGAAATAATGAAATGCTTTAGAGGAGCTGAAATCACCAACAACAATTAGCATTGTAGGCTATTCTACAACATGTTGTATGCTTTATCGGAATGCTCTCTTCACACGGATGCTAACTCAGGGTCAGACAACACTCTCCATATAAAGCCTTTTTCACGCATATCAAGCACATGTGTTGCAGGATTTTCCTCATCACTGTGCCAACTGGATAAGTAGCCAATAAGGCCAAATAGCTAGCCAAGAGATCTATGCAAATTAGACTAAGTTGGCGTAAGGCCATTCTTATTAGAATGGTCATTTAATGTGCATACGTTGTCCCTGAAAGAAGGTGGCTAGAAATTCTAAAAAATATGATTAAGCATCCATTTGATTCAGGATTTGTAAAATATGATTAAGCATCCATTCTACTAAAAAACTCAAGAAAGGTTATAATTCCAAAAAACAAAAAGAAGCAACTTTGATAATTATATTAACAAGTCTAGTGAGGAGCTCCATAATGGAGAGTTCGACAAGAACGATAGGCTTGGTGAAAGGCTCTAAGCAATCAGGTGAAACAACCAAAGCTTTTGCTAGTCGATTCAAAGAGTTATGGTTGAACAAAACCAATGTAAGAAGCACCTTGTGATGATGGATGAAGTATAGTGACAATTTTGTCCATGTAGGCTAAAATGGGCAGTAAATGAGAAAATGCATGGCAATAACGCACGATATACGCCATGGACGAGTTAGCGTAAGGCTACTCTTGTTAGAATGGTCATTTAATGCGTATACGTTGTCCTTGAAAGAAGGTGGCTAGAAATTCTAAAAAATATGATTAAGCATCCCTGTGACTCAGGATTTGTAATTCTCAAGAAACTCTAAAAAAGATGTATGGTTCTTTAGTTATATCACACATCCACAAGATCAAACTTGAAGGTTTCTTAATTTCTTGTTTTAAATTTTGATTTGGTGTGCGGTGCCTAACATTTCGTAATAAGTAGCGGTGATTGAATTGCAAGTATTTTTTCATCTTACGTCTTTGACGTAGTAACTGTTTATGTTTATGTTTATTTTCTACCATGTAGAATGTGTGATTTCTTTATAGAAGATTTTGGAGAATATTCATAATATAGGGAAAACTCTACAGAATTTTTTTTAGATTTTTTATATTTTTATTTATTTATTTCTTAATATTTATATAAATACTATTTTTTTTAATGTATATGCAGATGAAATTCAAGAAATTTGCCAATAAGGGTAAGGATGACCAGGGCACCTCAGCAGGTAGGGATGAGACGCAGCCTCCTTCCACCTAGCCACCCCACACCCAACCCCCTGTACCCAGCCACCTCTCACCTAGACTACCCCATCCGTCCCTGAGTACATCTCTCTACGTACTCCCCATGCACACCCAGTTGTCATGGTACCTAATCTCGCATTTACGAGGCATCGTGAATATGTCTGGCCTAGTGATCTTATCCGACAGTACCAGAACAAGGGCAAGAGGGTGGTTACTAATGTAATGTAAGAACAAGAGCTAGAGCCAGAGGTTGTCACCCACTATCCTGATGACGACGAGGATGAGGGAGACAGCGACGACGAGGATGGGGACGAAGAGGAGGGTGAGGACGATGCTGAGGTACAAAGGTCACCTCAGTAGGACCCTCAGGCTGAGGCAGGAACCAATTCTATTGGTAAGAATTGTCGGTAATATCTTATTAAAATTTACTTGCAATGTTTTAATTTTTAATTATATTTTTCTTATCAGGTAATAAAAAAAAGGAAAGGTTTGACAAGAAATGCACATCTAGATGCACTTCTAGAAAGGATGAGAATCAAAGTGCATATCAACGAAGTTGGAGAAGATCTAGACTATCCTCTTTTCCCCAGCAGATTGTCTAGGATGGTAAAGGAGCTCGTCCCCTTTTGTTGTTTTAACTGGAGGAGGGTCTCTAAGGAGATAAAGAGGCAGCTTATTCGTAATATGAAGGTAAATAATTATATATTAATATATATAAGTTTACTTTAATAATATTTAATTTGTTTAAACAATTTTTTAATATTACAGGTGATTTTTTATTGGGGTGACGACTTGCATGTCACCAAGTACATCCTCAATCATGCCGCGAGACAACATTGTGATTGGAGGATGACAACGAAGAGAAAGGTGAAAATTGTAATATTTTTCATTTTTTATTATTTACTTAATTAATTTCTTTTGATAATTTATTTGTATAATTTAGTTCTATAATACAATGTCGTCTAATGAGGAGGCATTGAGAAGCGTGCCTCTTACAATAACAGCAAATATGTGGAAAGAATGTTATGAGCATTAGAATAAACCTAAAACGGAGGTAATTATAAATACTTTTAAAGGCATTTTGTTACGAACGCGTGCCCCAGACGTCTTTAAGACGTCTGGGAGGTGGCCCAGACGTCTGAATAGACGTCTGGGATCACATCTAGACGTCTGATCAGACGTCTGGGATCGTTTACAGACATCTGGAAAATAGTTATTTTTCGCACGAGAGATTCGTCTGCGTGCCTGTGCGCGCAGACCCGCGATTCCTCTCTCTCTCTCTCTTTTTCCCTCTCTCTCTGCGGCTGCAGACCTGCCGTGCACTCTGTCCCTCCTCCTCGCGTGGCCTTAAAAGGCCATGCCTCCCCTCCTGTCATCTCCACCTTCCCCTTCCTCTTTTCCTTCCTGTGCGCGAGAGCGAGCGAGCGCGAGGGCGGTAGCGGCGGCCGCAGTGAGCGTGGAGGAGGTGCGACGTGCGAGGGCGGAGCTCTGCCGTGAGGGCGAGCTCGCCGGAGCGGCTTGGCCGGTCGACGGAGGGCACAGGGGGCGTGGAACGACGTGGAGAGGGACCTGATGCGGTCTGAGCAGCAGAGACGCGAGGTGCGACGCGGGCGGCGTCGCGAGCAGAGGCCGAGTGGCGCCCTGATTCTGGAAAAAATTTCCAGAATCAGACGTCTGGGTTGATATCCAGACGGCGAGGGAGACGTCTGGAAGCTCATACAGACGTCTGAAGGGTGAGTATTCCGCTTTCTTCTTCCTTCCTGTCTACTGACCCTACTGAGGGAGGGAGTTGGCTGTGCGCAGGCTCGCTGATTCGCCATCCTTTGAGAATCAGACGTCTGGAAGTTTTACCAGATGGCTGGAGCGACCTCCAGACGTCCGGGGTGACCATAGGACGTCTGGGAGCTAGGCCAGACGTCCCCGCAGACTTCTGGACGTCTGGGAAACTATGCTGAGCAGGTAATTCTCTGATCCACTTTTTAAGACGTCTGGAAGATGTTCCAGACGTCTGATTTTACACAGTGTCGTCGTTTTCGACCCGTTTAGGGCCCGTTCGGGTTCCGTTTTCCGCGATTCGAGTTGCGTTCTTTTCAGAATTAATTCCTCTACCCGTCTACAGTAGCTATACACTGTTTTGAGACTCTCCTTGTGTTTGATCCTTGTGATAGGACCTCGTTCAGTTGCAGTCTTAGGAGTCGCGGAGGCACGCAAGATTCCCGATCACGCCCCCATTACTCCCGTTGTACCTGGTAGAGTGGCTTTAAGTTATTAATAAAATCTATTAAATTATGAAACCATAAATAGAACCTAGGACATTGCATGAATCCTAGGAATGAGAAATAGATGGAATGATAGCTCCTAGGTGTTGCATGAATCCTAGGACTGGAAAACTAGATTGTATGATAGATCCTAGGATATGGCATGAATCCTAGGATGGGAAAACTAGTGGAATGTATAATACTGCAGTCTTGGAAAATGGAAAGAGATATAAAGCTGCCTGTAATTTGAATTAACAGCTGCCTGTTGTGAATAGATAACGTGGTTGAGAACATAGATTGTAAGAATGTGAAACTGGAAAGTGAAACCTGGATGTTTGAGTAAAAAGGATGGAACCCTACGAGGAGGTAGGAGTAGAACTCCTGGAAAGTGAATGGAATAGTTTTGGGGAAGTGAGCTGGCCCTTGAGTACGGAGTACCAAGGAGAGCGACTGTCCCCCCTGTTTAGTGCAGAGCGGAGCCAGCTGCCCCAGGGACCCGGGGTTAGGACTGGCCATTCTGTACCGACTTGCTGGCCCTCGCGTACGTAGTACCGAGGAGAGCTACTAGTGTAGGGAGGTACTAGCTACCCCACGGGCCCCGGGGTTCTGCTAGCCTCCCACATCGACTTGTTAGGCCCGCTGGGGCAAACCAGGGTAGTCAGGCGAGGGTGCGCGGATTGTGGAGGGGCAAGGCCCCGGTTTGGTTACTGTGGAGGGGTTGGACCCCTGTTACTGAGAGGGCTCTGCCCTGGACTGGTTCCGTGCTGTGCTTTGGGCGCACCCGTTAACGGAAACGACTGACCACGTGCCAGTACGGGTTAGCTACCTGTGCGTTTATCGCGCGTGCCGTAGTCACCGTTACGTCTGTCAGTGACCTTGGGGTGGTTGACTGAGGGTAGGATCACCACGGGGGACTCTCCCGGCCAGGAGAGCACCACGTGCTACTTCTACTTTTTGGAAAAGACTGCAATCAAGATCATTCCCACGAGGAACATTCGAGATCAAGAAAAGATCTGGGGAATAAATGAAATAGTGAGACAATTGAAAAATGTGAATAAAGAAAGTAATAGAACATAACAGCTACTGTACACTTTACTGTTGTCTTTAGTTTTAGTTGCCACTCTACTCAGCATTTTGCTGACGTGTTACACCCGTTACCTTTTTCAGGACCAGGTGTTGAGCAGCCAGGGTCAGCAGCTGCAGAGGACGCTGGGCCGAGTAGGGTCCAGTAGAGTTACTACTGTCTTTTGTACCTCTTTGTTTCCGTTATAGTGAGTAGTTCTTGTTTCCGCTGTACTTTTCTTTACCTGCAGTTCATGTTATATGATAAATGTTGTTCTACTGTTGTGGTGGTATATACTATAGTAGTTTCTTTCCTTACTGCTGTACTTTCTTACTGTTAGTTATATTCATGATGAATGTGGTTTATTTTACTACTCTTTTGGTTACTTCATCGTTGGACGACTAGGTCTTGGGATTAGTCGAGTCGGTCCGGTTCTCGTGTCTTGTAGGGACTCGGGAACCGGGTCGTTACAAGATGGTATCAGAGCAAGGTCGTCCCGAGAAGTGAATCAACTGACTGGAAAATAACCAATTCACATGTTTATAGCTAGAGTAGCCACCACAACATATCTCTTGACATGAGCTCTTAGAAGTTTTGTTAGGTACCATCTGTTTTGACGTTTCCGTTTTGTTTCGCGTCTCCTTGCAAGAGATGCCCCGTCGCAGGACTGGCGAGACTGGCCGCGGGCGCGGCCGAGGGCGAGGTCGGCGAGGTGGACGTGCTGTTGTTGACGTCTCGGTGGACCAGCCACCACTCCCGGGCATCCAGGCCCAGGACCTCGCCAGACTGATACGAGATATTGTACGAGAGGAGCTCCACCCACCGCCCTGAGCGCCTCCTCCTGGGGCTGCAGAGGGGGAGTCCTCTGTGGGACCACGCGACGGACACGGCGTTGGACACGAGGGAGGGGATGGGCCGTTGCCGCCCCCACCTTCCTCTGACACTTCTGTACACGAGGCACCTTCGCCTGGAGGTGCACCAGCACCTCCCCTACAGCGCCACTTCGAGCTTTTCGGACAGTTCCGGAAGCTGAAGCCCCCTCCTTCAAGGGGGATGAGGACCCGACCGAGGCAGAGGACTGGCTTGAGCAGCTGGAGAAGATCTTCGACACCCTTCGCCCCCCGGTGGAGTGCCGCGTGGCCTTTGCCACGTACCAGCTGGAGAGTGCGGCACACCGGTGGTGGAGGGCGGTCCGGGGACAGGAGAGGGACGAGTCGACGTGGGACCAGTTCATCACCCTCTTATGCGAGCAGTACTTTCCCCACACGTGGCAGGACCAGAGGAGGCGGGAGTTCCACACTCTCCGCCAAGGGATGATGACTGTGAGCGCGTACCGCACGCGTTTCTTGGAGCTGTCCCGCTTTGCAGCGACAGCGGTAGCCACTGAGGAGGAGCGCCTCTGGAGGTTCACCGAGGGGCTCCGGCCTGCGATCCGGGGGTATGTCAAACCCCTGAAGCTGCCTACGTTTTCGAGGGTGGTAGAGGCAGCTATGACTTACGAGGAGACCAACCCGTCCGTGCGAGACATCGACGGCGGGCGGAAGAGGCCCTTTCAGCCAGACTTCTCACAGGGCCAGCAAGAACAGAGACATGTGGCGTCCGCAGGAGAGCCGTCACGTTGTGCAGGGCCATCAGTGGCCTTTGGGGGCCCTCGACAGGGGCCAGTCGCCAGCACCGGACCCCTGCCTAGTCGACAACAGGGACCCACTGAGGGCGGGAGTCGGGTTCCCCTCTGCTACCAGTGTGGCCAGCCGGGCCACGTCAGGAGGGACTGCCCATCTAGGGCAGGAGGTCAGCAGATACTCCCCGCGCAGAGCACTGGAGGGCGCGCAGGAGGCTGCGGTTCCCAGGCGCGAGGAGGAGGACAGCAGTCGCGAGGAGGGTACTGGCCAGCACCTACCCGTCCGACGTAGAGTGTGGCTGCTTCGTCCGCACCTAGAGCTGAGGGGCGTATCAACGCCCTAACACACAGGGATGCCAGAGCTTCGGGATCGGTGGTAGCAGGTATGGTTTCAGTTTTTGGCAGACTCGTTTACACGCTTTTCGATTCCGGCGCTACGCACTCGTTTGTCGCAGCCAGTTTCGCAGTTAGTTTGGACCAGGATTATACACTGTTAGAGAATCCGTTTGTAATCAGAGGTTCGAGTGGTCAGCTGTTTGTAGCTGAGGTGGTGTACACGGATTGCGAGGTCAGCGTCGGAGGACATAGCCTGCCAGCTGACCTGATTATGATTCAGATGGAGGACTTTAGAGTGATTCTGGGGATGGATTGGCTGTCCACTTACCACGCCTTGGTGGACTGTTTTGAGAGGAAGATTGTCTTCTCCATTCCGGAGTTGCCTTCTTTCGAGTTTCACGGACAGCCAGTGGACGGAGGTTTCAGGTGCATTTCAGCACTTCGGGTGGCGAGACTTTTGAGCCAGGGGTGTGAGGGCTTCCTAGCTTGTGTGGTGGCAGAGCCCAGCCCTGTGGCAGACTTCCAGAGCATCCCGGTGGTCAGAGAGTACCTTGACGTGTTTCCAGACGAGTTACCAGGACTACCGCCCGAGCGTGAGATCGAGTTTGAGATCTCACTAGTACTAGGGACCAGCCCCATCTCCACCGCGCCATACAAGATGGCACCGCTTGAGCTGCGAGAGCTCAAGTCTCAGCTGCAGGACCTTCTGGAGAAAGGTTTCGTGAGGCCCAGTGCGTCTCCTTGGGGAGCCCCGGTACTGTTTGTGAAGAAGAAGGATGGGACCCTACGTCTTTGTGTGGACTACCGACAGCTGAACAGGGTCACCATCAAGAACAGATATCCGCTGCCGAGGATTGACGATTTGTTTGACCAGTTGCGGGGTGCCACGGTGTTTTCCAAGATAGACTTGAGGTCTGGATACCACCAGTTGAGGATCAGGGAGACCGACGTCTCCAAGACAGCTTTCCGCACCCGGTACGAACACTATGAGTTTTTGGTCATGCCGTTTAGGCTGACCAATGCCCCCGCTGCTTTCATGGACCTGATGAACCGGGTGTTTAGACCGTACTTGGACCAGTTCGTGGTGGTTTTCATAGATGATGTACTCATCTATTCTAGAGATCGGACACAACACGGATGACACTTGCGGATGGTTTTGGACACTCTGAGGCGACGCAGGCTGTATGCCAAATACAGCAAGTGCGAGTTCTGGTTGAGGGAGGTGACCTTCTTGGGTCATGTGATCTTTGGAGACGGCCTGGCGGTGGACCCAGCCAAGGTCGAGGCAGTGCTCAGGTGGGAGAGACCGCGTTCAGTCACTAAGATTCGCAGTTTCCTGGGACTGGCAGGTTACTATAGACGGTTCATCAGAGGATTTTCACAGATTGCACGTCCTATGACACAGTTGACCCGGAAGGACATGCCTTTCGCTTGGACAGACGCCTGTGAGGCGTGTTTTCTGGAGCTGAAGGAGAGGTTGACCTCGGCTCCCGTGCTCACCATCCCTGACAGTAGTGGCGGGTTCGTTGTGTACACGGACGCTTCCTTGCAGGGGTTAGGAGGTGTGCTCATGCAGAGGGGCCACGTGGTCGCTTACGCTTCGCGGCAACTGAAGCCCCATGAGCATACCTACCCTACCCATGACCTAGAGTTGGCAGCTGTTGTCTTCGCGCTGAAGACATGGAGGCACTACTTGTACGGTGAGACCTTCGAGATTTTTACAGATCACAAGAGCCTCAGATACCTTTTTGATCAGAAGGAGCTCAACATGAGACAGAGACGTTGGTTGGAGCTCTTGAAGGACTACGACTGCAGCATCTCCTACCACCCGGGAAAGGCCAATGTGGTGGCTGACGCCTTGAGCCATAAGGCGCCCGCACGCTTGGCCAGTCTACAGTTACAGAGTTGGAGCCTCTTGGAGGAGGTGGGCAGTTGGTGACCTCTAGAGTTACGAGGGTACTGTGGGGCAGTGACGGTGACACGGCAGGCTAGGCCAGAGTTGATGGACCGCATCATCACAGGATAGATGGCCGATCTGTACTTGCGGTCTTTGCGCGACAGAGTACTATCAGGAGATCCAGGTGACTTCTCTTTCACAGACCAGGTGCTACGTTTGAGGGGACGGTTGTGCGTTCCCAGAGACGAGGAGCTGTTGAGAGAGCTCCTGACTGAGGCACACGGTTCCAGATTCACCATACATCCCGGGAACACGAAAATGTACCATGACTTGAGACGCGAGTTTTGGTGGAGAGGGATGAAGCGGGATGTGGGTGAGTTCATGCAACAGTGCTTAGTGTGCCAGCAGGTGAAAGCCGAGCATCAGAGGCCTACAGGGCCGCTTCCAGTGCTAGAGTGGAAGTGGGAGAGCATCACCATGGACTTGGTGGTGGGCTTACCTATTACCCAGCGGGGACACGACACAGTCTGGGTAATAGTGGATAGACTGACGAAGACGGCGCGTTTCTTGCCGATCCGAGTCACTTTGGGACCAGCACAGTTGGCAGAGAGGTATATCCGTGATGTGGTACGACTACACGGAGTTCCGCGGGAGATCGTATCCGACATGGATACCCGCTTTACGTCCCAGTTTTGGGCTGAGTTTCAGCAGGCCTTGGGGACGAGGTTGAGGTTTAGCACGGCTTACCACCCCCAGACGGACGGACAGTCTGAGCGCACGATACAGACACTTGAGGACCTTTTGCGTGCCTGTGTACTGGACTGGAGGGGCTCTTGGGAGGAGCACCTGCTCCTGGCAGAGTTTGCATACAACAACAGTTATCACTTGAGCATCGGCATGGCTCCCTACGAGGCTCTATACGGACGGAAGTGTACGGCACCCTTGAGTTGGGTTGAGGTGGGGACCAAGTGGGAGGTTGGCCCCAGGTTGATCCGGCAGAGTCAGGAGGTAGTTGAGCAGATCCACAGACGACTCCGCACTGTCAGGAGCAGACAGAAGAGCTACGTGGATCGGAGACGCAGAGAGGTGCAGTTTGAGGTTGGGGATCACGTCTTCCTTCGTGTTTCGCCCATGAAGGGCTTACAGCGGTTTGGGGTGAGAGGGAAGCTCGCGCCAAGGTTCGTGGGGCCCTTTGAGGTCCTGGAGCGGGTTGGACCCGTTGCTTACAGACTTGCCCTTCCCCCGCAGCTTTCTGGTGTGCACGACGTATTCCACGTGTCCAACCTCAGGAAGTACGTAGCCGATTCCAGTCACATACTGAGTCATGAGAGCGTCGAGGTGAGCGACGACCTGACCTACCCCGAGCGGCCAGTGCAGATTCTAGACCGAGCCATCCGCAGTTTGAGACGAAAGCAAGTACCCCTAGTAAAGGTTTTGTGGAGGAGCCAGCGGTACGAGGAGGCTACCTGGGAGCCTGAGGCGGCAATGCGGGAGCGGTACCCGGAGCTTTTCGCGGGTACGTCTTTTCGGACCTGCTTCGGTCCTCTTTGAGTTTGTTATGGTTATTTGGACATCTTTTCCCCGCACCCTAGTTGGCGCAAGTTTCGGGGACGAAACTTTCTTTGAGTTTGTTATATTGTTACGAACGCGTGCCCCAGACATCTTTAAGACATCTGGGAGGTGGCCCAGACGTCTGAACAGACGTCTGGGATCACATCCAGACGTCTGATCAGACGTCTGGGATCGTTTACAAACGTCTGGAAAACAGTTATTTTTCGCACGAGAGATTCGTCTGCGCGCCTGTGTGCGCAGACCCGCGATTCCTCTCTCTCTCTCTTTTTCCCTCTCTCTCTGCGGCTGCAGACCTGCCGCGCACTCTCTCCCTCCTCCTCGCGCGGCCTTAAAAGGCCACGCCTCCCCTCCTGTCGTCTCCACCGTCCCCTTCCTCTTCTCCTTCCTGTGCGCGAGAGCGAGCGAGCGCGAGGGCGGCAGCGGCGGCCGCAGTGAGCGCGGAGGAGGTGCGGCGTGCGAGGGCGGAGCTCTGCCGTGAGGGTGAGCTCGCCGGAGTGGCTTGGCCGACCGGCGGAAGGCGCAGGGGGCGCGGAACAATGCGGAGAGGGACCTGATGCGGTCTGAGTAGCAGAGGCGCGAGGTGCGACGCGGGCGGCGTCGCGAGCGGAGGCCGAGTAGGGCCCTGATTCTGGAAAAAATTTCCAGAATCAGACGTCTGGGTTGATATCCAGACGGCGAGGGAGACGTCTGGAAGCTCATACAGACGTCTGAAGGGTGAGTATTCCGCTTTCTTCTTCCTTCCTATCGACTGACCCTACTGAGGGAGGGAGTTGGCTGTGCGCAGGCTCGCTGATTCGCCATCCTTTGAGAATCAGACGTCTAGAAGTTTTACCAGACGGCTGGAGCGACCTCCAGACGTTCGGGGTGACCATAGGACGTCTGGGAGCTAGGCCAGACGTCCCCGCAGACTTCTGGACGTCCGGGAAACCACGCTGAGCAGGTAATTCTCTGATCCACTTTTTAAGACGTCTGGAAGATGTTCCAGACGTCTGATTTTACACAGTGTCGTCGTTTTCAACCCGTTTAGGGCCCGTTCGGGTTCCGTTTTCCGCGATTCGAGTTGCGTTCTTTTCAGAATTAATTCCTCTACCCATCTACAGTAGCTATACACTGTTTTGAGACTCTCCTTGTGTTTGATCCTTGTGATAGGACCTCATTCAGTTGCAGTCTTGGGAGTCGCGGAGGCACGCGGGATTCCCGATCACGCCCCCATTACTCCCGTTGTACCTGGTAGAGTGGCTTTAAGTTATTAATAAAATCTGTTAAATTATGAAACCATAAATAGAACCTAGGACATTGCATGAATCCTAGGAATGAGAAATAAATGGAATGATAGCTCCTAGGTGTTACATGAATCCTAGGACTGGAAAACTAGATTGTATGATAGATCCTAGGATATGGCATGAATCCTAGGATGGGAAAACTAGTGGAATGTATAATACTGCAGTCTTGGAAAATGGAAAGAGATATAAAGCTTCCTGTAATTTGAATTAACAGCTGCCTGTTGTGAATAGATAACGTGGTTGAGAACATAGATTGTAAGAATGTAAAACTGGAAAGTGAAACCTGGATGTTTGAGTAAAAAGGATGGAACCCTACGAGGAGGTAGGAGTAGAACTCCTGGAAAGTGAATGGAATAGTTTTGGGGAAGTGAGCTGGCCCTTGAGTACGGAGTACCAAGGAGAGCGACTGTCCCCCCTGTTTAGTGCAGAGCGGAGCCAGCCGCCCCAGGGACTCGGGGTTAGGACTGGCCATTCTGTACCGACTTGTTGGCCCTCGTGTACGTAGTACCGAGGAGAGCTACTAGTGTAGGGAGGTACTAGCTACCCCACGGGCCCCAAGGTTCTGCTAGCCTCCCACACCGACTTGTTAGGCCCGCTGGGGCAAACCAGGGTAGTCAGGCGAGGGTGCGCGGATTGTGGAGGGGCAAGGCCCCGGTTTGGTTACTGTGGAGGGGTTGGACCCCTGTTACTGAGAGGGCTCTGCCCTGGACTGGTTCCGTGCTGTGCTTTGGGCGCACCCGTTAACGGAAACGACTGACCGCGTGCCAGTACGGGTTAGCTACCTGTGCGTTTATCGCGCGTGCCATAGTCACCGTTACGTCTGTCAGTGACCTTGGGGTGGTTGACTGAGGGTAGGATCACCACGGGGGACTCTCCCGGCCAGGAGAGCACCACGTGCTACTTCTACTTTTTGGAAAAGACTGCAATCAAGATCGTTCCCACGAGGAACATTCGAGATCAAGAAAAGATCTGGGGAATAAATGAAATAGTGAGACAATTGAAAAATGTGAATAAAGAAAGTAATAGAACATAACAGCTACTGTACACTTTACTGTTGTCTTTAGTTTTAGTTGCCACTCTACTCAGCGTTTTGCTGACGTGTTACACCCGTTACCTTTTTCAGGACCAGGTGTTGAGCAGCCAGGGTCAGCGGCTGCAGAGGATGCTGGGCCGAGTAGGGTCCAGTAGAGTTACTACTGTCTTTTGTACCTCTTTGTTTCCGTTATAGTGAGTAGTTCTTGTTTCCGCTGTACTTTTCTTTATCTGCAGTTCATGTTATATGATAAATGTTGTTCTACTGTTGTGGTGGTATATACTGTAGTAGTTTCTTTCCTTACTGCTATACTTTCTTACTGTTAGTTATATTCATGCTGAATGTGGTTTATTTTACTGCTCTTTTGGTTACTTCCTCGTTGGACGATTAGGTCTTGGGATTAGTCGAGTCGGTCCGGTTCTCGTGTCTCGTAGGGACTCGGGAACCGGGTCGTTACACATTTGAATATAAATGATTTAATTGTTTCCCATTATAAGATGTTATACGTATTGGATCAAGCGAAGAGGAACAAGGCCAATAGGGCCAAAGCTCCACCACAGACCCCTTGTTTGGGTCGAACTAGTATAGATAGAGTTAAGGCAAAATATGTAAGTAATTTCTTATAATTATGTCACTTCTATGTTTTTAATTGAAGTTTTAATTATAACTATTACATACAATTTGAAATATATTTATAGGCACATTTACATGATGGTGCCACGCTCGATCGGATTGGTGTGTATGAAGTTACTCATAGCAAGGCCACCACCGACGACAAGCGAACATGGATATATGAGACATACCAGACAAAGCATGTAAGTAACATTTATTTATTAACTACTTTAAATTTTGTATTTACTTTAATATGACATTAAATTATTGTAATTTGTAAGGAGAAATGATGAACTTAATCAATCCCCCTCTAGACATCGCTTCTGGCACTCAGCAGCACCATCCTATGACACTTGAGAAGGCTTTTAGGAGCATCATGCCTTTGGAGCATGGAGGCTTTGTTCGTAGTAGGGGGAGGCATCAGATGATCTTCAGCTGGTATGGGCAGAAGGGGTCAGTGTCAGCAGTCGTCGTCTAGTAGATGTAGACACAGCTCCATGATGTCACCATACAGCTTCATGATGTCACCTCACAGGTCCAACAGCAAACTCAAGCTTAGCAAGATGCCAAGAAATTCATGAAGGAGCAGAGGAAGGAGATGGAGCAGCAGAGAGCGGAGATGAGAGAGATGATGGCATTATTACGGGGCAGCAGTCGGGATCACACTTCCCATCACTACCCGCCTTGCAGAGACGACGATGACTTCGGTGGTGGTGGAGCAGGGTAGGGGGTAGGAGCTGAGGCATAGGTTTAAATTACTTATCTTTTTGTTTGTTAGGTTTTGTATTTTGCTTAGTTATATGTATATTTTGACTTTATGGCATACTCTTTTCGTTAGGTTTATATATATATTTGTTGTATGTTGAATGTTTTATGTTTTATGTTGTATGTTGTGTATATTGTATGTTTTGTATGTTGTATATATATGTTTGTGCTATAAGATTCTATAATACCTACATTATATATATTGAAAAAAAAATACACATATATACACGACGATTTAACAACCGTCATTTATGGTTTGCATGTACATCTCACTTCCAAAATAATGTCATACACGATGGTTAGCAAAATTGTCGTGTACTGGTAACGAAAGGCGGTTTGTATCATAACCGTCGTTTATAACAATACATGATGGTTAGAGAAACTGTTGTGTATTCTTCACGTGGCATATAAACCAACAAATGAAGACCCATCGTTAATTATTAGAAAATGACGGTTTTTAACCGTCTTGTATACACTAATGCGACACACACTTTCACGATGACAAAATACAACAGTTTTCCCTGGTTAGGCGACGATTTTGAACCGTCGCAAAAAACATTCATTCCTGTAGTGCGAAAAATCCAGAATTTATTGAAAGTCGTATCTTGCCTCCTTGAGTTTGACTGAGACTCAAGTTTTAGAAACATAAAAATCCTATACAAGTTCCGTTAATTTTGTTGCTCGAGCGATCGCGAACCTATACTAAGACATTTATTCTAATGATTTTTAAAATCATGACATTCGCTATACTGAATAATTCTTCAAGAGAGATTTGAATTGAGCATTCGTGAAATGACTCCCACCGTCACTAATGATGGCCTTGGATATCCTGAATCTAGAGAAGATGTTTTTCCTTACAAATTAATTACCACCTTGTGATCATTCTTCCTAATCAGGGTAGCCTCAATCCATTTCGAGACATAATCGATGGAAACCAAGATCTACTTGAAGCCATTGGACTGTGGAAAGGATCCCATGAAATCAATCTCTCAAATATCGAATATTTCTACCACCAAGATTGGTTGCAGCGGCATCATGTCCCTCTTGATCATAGTCCCAAGGGTTTGGCATTTGGTGCAATATTTGGCAAATTCTTGTGCATACTTAAATAGGGTCAGCCAATAGAATCCTGACTGCAAGACCTTTGTAGCTGTCTTTTTCACCAAAAAATGGCCACCGCAAGGTTGTGATAAGTTCCAAATTTTGGCAATACACAAATCCAGAAGCTGCAGGATGTGCAAAAAGATGGAGCTGCAGTTGCAAGTATCTATGTTTATGGTGCTTTTTTTTTCCTTTGATAGGCCCATCAATTTATTGCTATTAATTTTAGAGTTACAGTTTGTGTTAAGGTTTTCTAAATTAGTTTCTACTAAAGTTGCATGGTTTTGTGCTACACTTGACTTTGTATTGGTTGATATATGACTTTAGGATGTCTCTGCCATGGTCCTTTACAAGATAAACAAAGTCTACAATTTGAGAATCTGCTAATTTTGTAGCTTCCTTTAGCCTTTTCCGTAACTTTGGAATCACCCACCTGTACACAAAAGGAAGGGATAAAAGAATCCTCATGACAAAAGCTGCACGTTGGTTTATGAATTCCATCCATCCCCAAGCAAGGAGCTTGAACAATGAAGGCATTGGTAGTTGAGAAATTCTGTAGTGCACTAAAGCTTACCACGGGGTTATTATAAAGAATATAATAGTGATCCCACCAATGTGCCAAATATACCATTTTTGTTTATATATCATAAATTTTGTTGGTGAATGAAAAGTACAATTATCTATATTTCCTAACGCATGTAGATCCGATAGATGTTGCTCGTAATATCAGCGACCTGAATCCAGAAACCACATTAGGTACTTTTCTTTGCTGGGCATTTACAAGGCATTCTGTCATTGGTCCAATGTCATGATGCATCTATTCAAGTGACTAATTTTTCTTGCAGTTGCAGTGGTCTCCAAGACGTTTACCATAGCATACACAAATTGAAGCACATTCTTCAAATTAAGCACCTTGTTTATATTCTATTTTCTTTTAGGGATGGTTTTTTTATCAGGAAGATGATGGCACTTTTAATATAATTTTCATATTTTAATATGAAGAGATGAAATTTGATAATGAGTTTGACGGAGTAAGATTGGTGTGTTGTTGCTTTGATTCATTAGATACTATTGGGAGCTCTGAATTTCTTGAGCTATATGAAGATTGAGGGAGTCGCTGTAATTTTCAAATTTAAATTCTGAGTTTAAAGGGATAATGATATAGTTTAAAGAATGAATAAGAACTAGAATTATTATTGATTTGAACATGAATTCAAGGTAATTTTTAATTTTTAATAGAACATTAGATAGTTATAGGGCTTTTTATATATTGAACTTTGTACTATAGATGTTACTAATCTCAAAATAGAGTTATATGTCATATGTAAGAACCAAGAAATATGTAGAGATAAGCTGTTGTCCTTGAATTTTCAAAAGGAGCTGATTGAAGATTTATAGGGTGGAGATCAGCATTTGGAGCGTGTACTTTTTGTAAGAAGCGGTAATTGTAAATAAGAGATATTTTCATTCCAGAGTCTTCAAAGAAAGAAAGAAAGAAAGAAGGGAGCAAGTAAAGATGGCTTATGTCATAGAAGTAGTGGATGGCTATTGAAGTTGGGGGAGGTGCATATCCATTTACGATATGCACAAGATAGATAACTCGTTTTTTTTCTTCATAATTCAGTTGCGTTTAAAATAATAGTAGCTATTGTTTATTTATTTTATTTCTCATTCTGTGCCCAAAAGTTTCTATTGGATGGAGTGGAGTACCTTTGAGCTTTTCGAGATGATATCCAGTAATAGAGTGGAGCTAATTTACCTCACAGTGAAAAGTTGAAGGGCACGTATTCATTAAGTTCTACCTTCAAATTGTAGATTTCTTGAGAGTTTGGAAGACTTAAGGGGAACATATCCATGATAGGTAAGTTCTTTACTTTTTATCTTGTGGTTTTTGATAATTCATCCTAGATCAGAAAGCCATTGTTCTTTTATTGTTGGAAAAGCAATGTAGTTACAATGTTTCTCAATTTTATGTCTAGATTTTTTTCAAAAATGCTGCTCTAAAGGGGATTTCGATATGCAAGGGGATCTCTTATTAATGAAGATTGAATTTGGTAAACATTGGCGACTGTATCCTTGATTATTAGTCATTTTAACATAGCATTCATCGAAACAGGAACATTGAATTAGATCTAATTGTTGAGGTTCAGAACTCCTGTTGAAGCTTGAATTTAGCCTATCCTGAGTTTGTTAAGGACTCAATTGCAGCTATTAATGAGTTGATTGCCAACAGGACTCCATTATCATGGACCAAATTAAATGATTAACAAGTATTCAATACTCTTTCTTCTAGGGGAAATAATTAGAAAACCTTTAAGATTGGATATGACTACCACTTCACAAAACATGCCTTGGCAACCAAGTTGTCTTTTCTCTCATCCAGATTTTGATAGTATTTCTAAATCCCACTTTTCACATTTGAACTTGTGTTATAACACTCTAAATACAACTATGAAGCTCCACTAATGCATTCAAAACAATTGCATTTCTTTAGTAATTAGCATGTGCATGACTATTCTGATTTCCATGCATCAAAATAAATGGGAAAAATGAGTTATAGCTTGACATAGGAAGATTACAAGTCCAAAGTAGAGACCAAGACAGTCATCCAACTCCAATCAGGTGTTGGCTACCCTTACATAACTTTGAAGTCCTTGAAGGCCAAAAAAGTAGAGGTGCTACCTAGAGATATAGTTGAAACAGAAGGCCAAATCTGATCCAAAGCCACTAATACAATTCGACGCCATCTAGACCTTTTGATCCTCAATTTAATCTACTTATCTTCATTCTCAAGAATCATATCCCTTTATGATGTTACCTGAACTTCAGGAGCTAACCAATTCTTCACAATTTGTTCAAAATCTAGCTTTCGATAGTTTTAGAAATTAGATTGCAAAAACATTTGAGTAAAAAAAGTTATGCATGCATAGGGTGTGCTTGTCTATGTATGTTCCAACTATTGTCATCTTTAGTAAAAGTCAGTTGGAAACTTGGCACTAAGGAGAAGAGTTTATGAAATAATTTACTGAAAGCTATACATTTTCCAAAGTGAAATTGATGACATAGGGTCTCTTTCGTTAAAAGACAACCACAATCCTTTGTAGACAGAGAAATATAAGAAAAACATTCGCAAAATCATTCTACTTTGGTAAAGTGACTAGCAATGTGACTACTTTCCTAAATTTCTTTAAAATGATTCCTTAAAAATGAGATCCACACATCCAACTTCTATTCTCATCTATGAATATACTAGGTTTCAAGGCAAGTAACATTGTAATAGATTGCCTACAGTAACCTACGCACCTTTGTAATTATGTTTTTTCTAATAAATGAGCAACAAGAGTCTTCTAACCATTATGAGAGCTCTCCCCTTCCAAACAACACAACTCAAAAGAACTAAGGTTCCTATGACCAAAATACTAGATATGACCAATAATAGCAGATATGAACCCAAAAAATGTTGGATCCTTGAAGAAACTAAACACTTCAATAGCAGATATGAATCATTCATAAAGCAATTCTGTTAAGACCCATGTTATTAAGCCTTTTTAAGACATCCGTACTTTAGGTCAGATGTCTGGTAAGACGTCTGGACTGAGGGTCAGACGTCTTGCAAGAAGTCTGGACTCATTCCCAGATGTCTGAAAATCAAAATTTTCGTGTACGAGCATGCGTCTGCGTGCGTGCTGCGCGTAGACAGTACACATCCCTCGTTTCTCCTTCTTCTCTCTCCTTCCGCCCAACAAAAACCCTAACCCCACACCTTATATAAACCCCCCTCCTCTCCCTCACACCACTCCCACTTCCAGCCACTCCTTCCTCTACCCTCCAGAGAGTGCAGCTGAGCGAGAGCGGCGGAGAGGAGGACGTCGTGAGAGGAGTGAGAAGGAGAGGAGAGAAGGCTTGCGAGCTCGCGTGGGGGCTCGTCGATGAGCTCACGGCCGGTCGGTGCGTGTGCAAGGCAGAGGAGCGTGTCGGGGAGGTCCTCCCCGACACTGTTGTAGCTAGAGCAGCAGGCGAGAGGGCACGACGCGGCCACGCGCGGCGCGAGAAGGCAAAGGCAAGTTCTGGTTCTGGGTTTTTCCCAGAATCAGATGTCTGGATCGACGTCCAGACGACGTAGATGACGTCTGGAGGAGGTTCCAAATGACTGAGAGGTAAGCTTCACGACGTACATCTTCTTTGCGGATACGGCTATGCAGGCCATTTCGCTGAGGAGACGTTTCGTGCCTTATTGAGAAGATTTTTGTTGACGTGTGCAGGATTCGCTTCAGGAAGGCGTGGGACATGCCCTCCCACGCAGTTCGGACGTCTGGGCAAGGCATCAGACGACGGGAAGTGTTTCCAGATGTCCAGAGAGGTTGTCGGACATCTGGAACTGGGTCCAGACGGTCCAACGGAGTTCCTGAACGTCTGAGGAGTGGAGCAAGACTTGAGGTATGACTCTGGACTCTTTTAAGACATCTGGAAGGTATTCCAGACGTCTTATTTGAGTCAGAATTACTATTTTTGACCCGTTTAGGGTTCGTTTGAGGTCTAATTTCCGCAATTGAGATACCGATGTTTCCTGTATGTCTTCCTCTACTTGTTGGAATACTTTCTATACTGTTCTGAGTATTCTCTTGTGTAACGACCCGATTCCCGAGTCCCTACGAGACACAAGAACCGGACCGACTCGACTAATCCCAAGACTTAGTCGTCCAACGAGGAAGTAACCAAAAGAGCAGTAAAATAAACCACATTCAACATGAAATATAACTAGCAATAAAAAAATACAACAGTAAGGAAAGAAACCACTACAGTATATACCACCACAACAGTAGAACAACATTTATAACATAATATGAACTGCAGGTAAAGAAAAGTACAGCGGTAACAAGAACTACTCACTATAGTGGAACAAAAAGAGGTACAAGAGAACAGTGGTAACTCTACTGGACCCTACTCGGCCCAGCGTCCTTTGCAGCCGCCGACCCTGGTTGCTCAACACCTGGTCCTGAAAGGTAATGAGTGTAACACGTCAGCAAAACGCTGAGTAGAGTGGCAACTAAAACAAAAGAAACAGTAGAGTGTACAGTAGCTGTTATGTTCTGTTACTTTCTTTATTTACGTCTTTCTATTGTCTCACAATTTATCTATTTCTCAGATCCTTCACTTGATCTCGAATGTTCCTCGTGGGAACGATCTTGATTGCAGTCTTTTCCGAACAGTAGAAGTAGCACGTGGTGCTCTCCTGGCCGAGAGAGTCCCCCGTGGTGATCCTACTCTCAGTCAACCACCCCAGGGTCACGGACAGACGTAATGGTGACTACGGCAAGCGCGATAAACGCACAGGTAGCTAACCCGCACTGACACGCGGTCAGTCGTTTCCGTTAATGGGTGCGCCCAAAGCACAACACGGAACCAGTACAGGGCAGAGCCCTCTCAGTAACAGGGGTCCAACCCCTCCAAAGTAACCAAACAGGGGCCTTGCCCCTCCACAGTCCGCGCACCCTCGCCTGACTACCCTGGTTTGCCCAGTGGGCCTAACAAGTCGGTGTAGGAGGCTAGCAGAACCCTGGGGCCCGTGGGGTAGCTAGTACCTCCCTACACTAGTAGCTCTCCTCGGTACTACGTACACGAGAGCCAGCAAGTCGGTACAAAGTGGCCTGTCCTAACCCCGGGTCCCTGGGGCAGCTGGCTCCACTCTGCACTAAACAGGTACAGGTACTTCCCTTGGTACTATGTACCCAAGAGACAGCACACTACCACGTCTTTCTTTCTCAGTTCCATTCCTTTCTCTTTCCAGGAGTTCCACTCCTAATTCCCCGTAGGGTTCCAGTTCTTTTAACTCAGCACATTCAAGTTTCACCTTTCCAGTTTCACGTTTATGCATCCTATATTCTCAGACATGCTCATTTATTCATAACAGGCAGCTGTTAAACCAATTTACAGGTAGCTATTATTTCCTTTCCACATTTTCCAAGACTGTAGTATTCATATATTCCACTAGTTCTTCCCATCTTAGGATTCATGCCATACCCTAGGATCTATCATACAATCTAGTTTTCCAGCCCAAGGATTCATGCAACACCCTAGGATCTACCATTCATTCTAGTTTCTCATTCCTAGGATTCATGCAATGTTCTAGGTTCTATTTATGGTTCCATAATTTAACAGATTATACAAATAAACTTAAAAGCTACTCTACCGGTTACAACAGGTGTACTGGGGGCGTGGTCGGGAATCCCACGTACCTCTGCAACCCCCGAGACTGCAACGGAACAGGGTCCTATCATAAGGATCAAACACAAGGAGTTTCTCAAAATAGTATATAACTACTGTAGATGGGTAGAGGATTAAATTCTGAGAAGCACGCAACTCGAAATGCAGAAAATGGACTCTGAACGGGCCCTAAACGGGTCGAAAACAACGAAACAGTGCAAAATCAGACGTCTGGAACCTCTTCCAGACGTCTTAAAAAGAGGTTCCAGACGTCTTAAAAAGTGGATCAGAGGTTACCTTTACTCTGCATGGTCTCTCAGACGTCCAGAAGCCTGCGGGGGCGTCTGGCCTAGTTCCCAGACATCCGATGGTCACCCCGGACGTCTGGAAGTCACTCTCGTCATTTGGCACTGCAGCCAGACGTCTGATTCACGTTGGATGCGAATCTCAGAACCTGCGCATACCCATTTCTCTCTCTCAGTATGGACGGTCGTAGGAAAGGAAGAAGGTATGAAAATAACTTACTTACCAGACGTCTGGACAGTCCTCCAGACGTCTTCCCCGTCGTCTGGTTGAAAGCCCAGACATCTGATTCTGGAAAAATTTCCAGAACCAGGGCGCGACTTGCCCTCTGCTCGCGACGCTCGACCACGCCGCGACTCGTCCGCCTGCTGCTCGAGCTGCAGCAGGCCTCCCGCGTCACCCCGCGTCTGCTGCTCCCCCCGCCGGCCGGCCCTAGCAGCCCCGGCAAGCTCGCCCTCACGGTCGAGCGCCTCCTCTTCTCGCGCAGCACCTCCTCCCGCACTCGCCGCGGCTACCACCGCCGCCGCTCGCTCGCGCTCGCACTCGCTGGAAGAAGAGGAAGGAGAAGCGGAGGTGGTGAGAGTGAGGGAGAGGGCGAGGCTTTTTAAAGCCTCGCGGGGAGGAGAGAGAGAGAGCGGAACAGGGGGGCAGCGCTTGCGGAGGAGAGGGAAAAAGGACACCCGCAGGTCTGCGCGCGCAGGCGCGCAGACGCGACCGCGTGTGCCGCCGTAACCGAATCCCAGATGTCTGGGAGGGGTTCCAGACATCTAGTCCGACGTCTGGGCTACCTCCCAGACGTCTTAAAAAACGTCTGAAGCCGCGCGTTCGTAACATCTTGTGATTGATCCTTGTGATAGGACCTTGTTCCGTTGCGGGTTCGGGGCTTGCTGAGGCACGCGAGCCTGCCGTTTAAGCCCCCATTACTCCTGGGTTTACTGGTAGAGTAGCTTCCCCTTAAATTAATTACAATTTAAATGCATGTGTGTAATGAATTATTGGAACCTAGGATATGGCATGAATCCTAGGACTAGAAATACTGGAATGTCTGTATTTGATGAATGGATTGTAGTCCTGAATAAGTAGATATAATGAGAACAATTGCCTGTAAATGAATAACAGTTGCCTGCGAAATATGTAATATTTGTGTTAGTTAACTGCTGAATGTATCTTTCCTGTCGTATCGTGAAATGACATAATATGAGTTGCATGTATATAACTTGGAAATGGAAAGGTGAATGTTGGAAACACGAACTACCTGTGAATAACCTGGATATAGAAATATGAATGATAGAATCACCAGTTGCATGTGTATAACCTGAGAATGGAAATAGAAATGATGAAACCTGGTATGGAATGGCCTGAGGAATACAAGCATGAACCCTACGGGGAATTAGGAGATGAGCTCCTGGAAAATAAATGGAATGAATCTGGGAATGTGTTGGAAAGAGTGCTGGCCCTTGAGTACGTTGTACCAAGGGGAGCACATGTTACCTCTTAGTGTAGAGGGGTGCTTGCCGCCTTTCAAGTTGAGACCCGGGGTGGGTTTGGCCACTTTGCACCGACTCGGTGGCCCTCGTGTACACTGTATCGGGGAGAGCTACTAGTGTAGGGAGAGGGTTAGCCACCCCACGGGGCCCGGGGTTCAGCTAGCCGCCCTACACCGACTTGTTAGGACCACTGGGCAAACCAGGGTGGTCAGGCGAGGGTGCGCGGATTGTGGAGGAGCAAGACCCTTGTTTGGTTCTCACAGGCTAGACCCTTGTTACTGAGAGGGCTATGCCCTATATTGGTTCCGTGCTGTGCTTTAGGCGCACCCGCTAACGGAAATGACTGACCGCGTGCCAGTGCGGGGTAGCTACTCGTGCGTTTATCGCGCGTGCCGTAGTCACCGTTACGTCTGTTCGTGACCTTGGGGTGGTTGCCTAAAAAAATTAAAAGACCAATACAAGCTGTGATGCAAAAACCCTAAAATATCATGTAGTTCTCATGGAAAGAAGCACAATTGATCTTAGGGTATATGATCAATTGATTAGGATGTAGTGTTGATTGATTTGCCTCAAGATAACTACTACTAGGAATATGATCAATTGCACAGATAGGAAATAGAGTTGGGGCATTCATGGAACGGAACATTGGATTGAGGGGGAGGTGGGAGGATCATAAGTGTGAGATTGATCAACTGCATTAGGGCAACATTCAAGGGATTTCCCCCGATATCTTGTGAGGAAAGATCATGGGATAAATTAGATGTGTGTGGAGCACATGATGAAGACCACGCACGAGACATTTCATACTCCTACCTGTGTATTCTCTAATCATTTAGTCCAAATCCTCACTTAACAAAAAGATAACTCTTATTTTCTCTACCTCTTTAAGTTGTCAAAAGAAACAAATGAATGCTAATAATAGAACTAATAAAGCTAACCGTTAAAAGTTTTAGTTCAAGTTATCTATAATTTAGATATAATGCTAATCCTATAATGACAAAAAAATTTAGAAATAATGCTACTTACACAAGCCAAACCCATCACATTGAATGCTCAATAAATAAATAAAACCCTTCACATTAATGTTCTGAGTTGCGACGAGGATCCCTCATTTTACAGAGGTGGTTCTAATGGTGTTCTAGTGCCCACATTGTAATGAAAGGAACAATGACATCCAGTTTGCAGGATCAATTGAACCCAAAGGCTACCACTACACCTTACAAGTTCCATAAGGGGACCTCAAGGTACTTGACCAACAAGTGGTGAAGATACCAAAAGCTGGGCATCGAAATACCTCCAAAATGTCAATGTGGCACTTTATCCACTGTAGAAGGCATACTACTGCAAGTTGTGGATGAGTTGCAATCCCTTCAAGAAGAAAGGAAGAAGGCGGATTCACAAATTGCAGATCCCATTGATCAATTTCTACAAAAAATGCAATCAATTATTGGAGGAAATTGTTCCTTCACTTTTATTCTAGATGATCCGACAAGAAACAACCTCATTGAGGAGAATCCATTAGCTCTCCATCTCATGATCCTCTTTTTTAAGTTAAGTTTTATGGAAGGACACATGAATAACAAATATTTAGCCAATCCACCAGATTGCTGGTTTTTGAACAAATAGAGGCATAAATTTCTGATGTTAACAAAAAAAATGGTTCTTATAGACATCAATGCCCACTCAAAATTTTAGAATTCTAGTGCTGTTATGACTCGGTTCCCGAATCCTTACAGGACCTGAGACCGGCTCGACTCGACTAATCCCAAGACCCAGTCGTCCAACAAGAAATAATCGAAAAGCAGGAAAATAAACTACATTCACTATGTAAGGTAACTAACAGTAAAAGCGTACAAGCAGTAAAGGAAGTAAAAACTGCTAAACAGTACATACCATCTTGTTACGACCCGGTTCTCGAATCCCTACAAGTCCCGAGACCGGCTCGACTCGACTAATCCCAAGATCCAGTAGTCCAATAAGAAATAACTGAAAAGCAGGAAAATAAACTACATTCACTATGCAAGGTAACTAACAGTAAAAGCGTACAAGCAGTAAAGGAAGTAAAAACTGCTAAACAGTGCATACCATCTTGTTACGACTCGGTTCTCGAAACCCTACAGGACCCGAGACCGACTCGACTCGACTAATCCCAAGATCCAGTAGTCCAACAAGAAATAACTGAAAAGCAGGAAAATAAACTACATTCACTATGCAAGGTAACTAATAGTAAAAGCGTACAAGCAGTAAAGGAAGTAAAAACTGCTAAACAGTACATACCACCACCACAACAGGAAAGTAGAACAAAAGTACAGTAACAGGAACAGTAAACAAAGTCTAAAACTCACTAACAGAAAGGAAGTATTACAACAGTAAGAAACTATTGCTGGGCTCGATTGGGCCCAGCACCCTCTGCAGCCGGTGACTCGGGCTGCTCAACTCCTAGACCTGTAAAGGGTTATGAGTAAACGAGTTAGCGAACGCTGAGTAGAGTGGTAACCAAACTATCTAAAGTAGTAAAAGCTAATAGGTAAATTTATCTTTTCCAATTATTTTATTTTACAAGTAATTCCTTTTCACCCATTATTTTACTTTCAGATTTCTTTCTTGATCTCGCATGTTCCTCGTGGGAATGATCTTGATTGCGGTCTTTTCTGAAGAGTAGAAGGCACATGTGGTGCTCTCCTGGCCGGAAGAGTCCCTCGTGGTAATCCTACACCTAGTCAACCACCTCGAGGTCACAAACAGACGTAGAGGTGACTATGGCACGTGCAATAAGCGCACGGGTAGTTACCCCGCACTGGCACGTGGTCAGTCATTTCCGCTAACGGGTACGGCTAAAGGATAGCATGGAACAGTATAGGGCCTAGCCCTCTCAGCAATAGGGGTCTAGTCCCTCAGAACCAAATAGGGGTCTCGCCCCTCTACAGTCCGCGCACCCTCATCTGACTACCCCGGTTTTCCTAGTGGGCTTAACAAGTCGGTGTAGGGTGACTAGCTGAACCCCGGGCCCAGTGGGGTGGCTAGCTCCCTCCCTACACTAGTAGCTCTCCCCGGTATAGTCTACGCGAGGGCTAATAGAAGTCGGTGTAGAGTGGCCAATCCTAACCCTAGGTCCCAACCCAAGGGCGGCTAGCTCTGCTCTACACTAAACAGGGGACAGTCGCTCTCCTTGGTACCACGTACTCAAGGGCCAGCACACTTCCCACTCACATTTTCAGATCATTCCATTCATCCATAGGCGCTCTACTCCTAACTCCTCGTAGGGTTCATGCTCATATTCACCATATTATTCCATACTAGGTTTCATCATTCATAATTTCCATTCTCGTATTATACACATGCAGCTCGTATTTCCACAATTTAACATATGCAGCAAGTGATATCACAGGTAACTATTTAGTTATCTCAAGCATTTCATATTCTAAAAGGCAGCTCGTATTTATTAACAGGTAGTTGTTTACAATTCAACTTATTCATTTATGACTACAATTTGAAACACGCATACAAATAGTGCAACTATTTCTCGTCCTAGGATTCATGCCACATCCTAGGGTTCTAGTTATCTAAATTTCATAGATGCATTCATATTTATAAGTATAACAGGGGGAAACCACTCTACTAGACAATCTGGGAGTACTGGGGGCTCGAATGGTAGACTCGCGTGCCTCTGCAAGTCCCAGACATGCAACAGGTCAAAGTCATATATCAAGGAACGTATCACAATAGAAAGTTCAGAACAGTATATAAGTATTTCTAACATTTAGAGGAACTCACAAGGAAACCACAGATATCTCGTTTGCGTAAAACGGACCCTGATCGGACCCTAAACGGGTCAAAAACAAGTCTGCAGACCCAAATTAGACTTCTGGAACCAAATCCATACGTCTTAAAAGTCACTAGAGTCTCACCTCAAGTCCCTATGTCGACCTCAGACGTCCAGGACTCCTATTTGACCGTCTGGACTCAGCTCCAAACGTCCGACCTATCTTTCAGTCGTCTGGGAATGCCTCCGGTCGTCTGGTAAGCTATCCAGACGTCCGAAATACATGGGAGAGCGTGCCGCGAGCCTTCCTAAAGCTGCTCTTGTGCAGGACAGAGCATCACGACCCTATTTAGCCAAGCAAATCATATTGCAGTGCAGCCTGCGTGGCCGTAACCACGAGGAAGACGTACCTGCGCGAAAACCCACTTTCAGATGTTCGGTGTCATCACCAGATGTCTAGCCCGTCGTCTAGAAGGCACTCCAGACGTCTAATACTGGAAAAATCCTTGTATCAGAATGCACCTCTACTCCTCTCACCATGCTCCGCCACGACTCCTCCCTCTCGGCTGCAGCTCTAGTCGCTGCAGGAAGTCGGGGATGGCTCCCCGACGCTCTCCTCCTCCCGCATGTGCCGCGGCGGCCGTGTGTACTCTGGCGAGCCTCTTCGAGCTCACGAGCTCAACCTCCTCTTTCTCTTCTTGCCGCTGCTCCTCCTCACTCTTGCTCTCTCTCTCTCGCTCGTCTCTCTCACGGCAGTGGAGAGGAAGGAAGGTGGTGGGGCTGGAGTGGAGAGGAGAGGAAGGGGGAGAGGGCTCTTATATAGGCAGTGAGTTAGGGTTCGGTGAGGGGGAGAAAGAGAAGAGAGAGAAGAAAAGGAGTTTGTGCACAGCCAGCGCACAGAACCAACTTCGCGTATAGATTTTTCAATTTCCAGATGTCTGGGAAGGGGTTTAGACGTCTGACTAGACGTCAAACTGATAGTCCAGACGTCTTAGAAGGCTCAAACAGAACAGGTCTTTACAGGTGCTTTTTCACTTGTTGATTCCATCTCCTTGATTGGTACCAAATGCAAAATGCACATCATTCTCATCTTTGAGAAGATAGAAAAGCTCCTAATGGATGTACCCACCCTTTGTCCTCTAGTGTAGTTGAGAGTTGAGATCAGATTATTGTTGTATGTGAGAGCTTGAGCCATCAGCCTACTGTTGCCGCACCATCATGATGAGAGGTTGCTGCTGTCGTGATAGGTCACCACTCCTTACTTTATTTCTTGGGACAATGGGTATCAGGGGAACTGGGAAGGGTCCCTATTTTTTTTTCCTCTTGCAATTCTTTTTCTTTTTAATTCCCCCTACCAAACCTACCCTATTCAAGATCTCTAAGCTATCCTTCCAATAGGATCAAACATATCAACACCTACACACTTCAGATCACGATAAATATAACTAGTAAATGTAAGATGAAATAGCCTCTTTCCTCCCCTCAGATAGATCACTCTCGTTAGCCTCATCATCCTCCTCAAGCATGAGGAGAATGGGAGATAGCACCCTCGGCCAATTCATTTGCATGAATTGGAGAGAGGCCTCCAATTCGTAGATGTGGCAAGAACTCTCATTCCATTGAGATTCGAGTACCTTTGTAAATGGAATTAGAGAGAGTAGGAAGAGGAGGGAAACTGTGTAGTGAGGATCAAATGATGAGGGCCCAAGGAGGAGAGAGGGGCATCGGGCAGTTTGTGGGGTTGGGAAGAAGCGACCACTTGCATGTGGTATTTTTTTGGGGGTGGAGCCCTAAAGGTCATAGAGATGCACGGGAAATTATTTGACGGAGGGGGGGCATGGGATTTTTTTTTTTGAGGGGATGCGAAGGGATCATCTTAAATTTATATTATTTGAGATGGTTCCCCTTATTCATTTCCAATAAGCGTCTCAAAAAGTTACTTGTGTTGTAGTGTTAAAAATTAATTATTAACAATCAAAATAACGTATAGCAACATTAATAATTCTCCCTGCATGCATCTCAACACTAATTGGAATCAAAAGTTTTTTTCTGTTTAAAGGGGTAAGTTTGAATTTAGCTTTTCCCTTTTGATGTTACTAAAACAAAATGTTGAAGATGAAATTGTGAACTCCTTTCTGCTACACCAATTTGTATTTCGATGAAAATATTATAGTAGCATTAGTAAAAATTATCTCTTAATCAAAGGCTATTGTGGCAAATACATTTACCACTAATGCTAATTGTTATTTGATACAAATTTTATAGTGCCATAAGCAACAATTACCACTAAATCAAAGGTAATAGTAGTAAATATATTTGTCACTAACATTAATTGTCATTTGACAAATTGTTATAGTAGCAGATACAAAATAATTACTGCTAAGTCAAAGGAATTAGTGGCAAATCAATTATGTGCCACTATCTAATTCGCCGCTAAAGGCTTTTTTTTTTGTAGTGACGATCAAAGAGCTCTCCGTGTAAAAGTACAAGCAAGTACGCAAATGAGGTGGGTGGAGAAGGGATGAGGAGGAAGCTTAATTTTCCTACCAGTCATACGCATCATCTGCATCCTCAAAGGGATTAGGTGATGTAGAAGTAGGAGCAGGGTGGGTGACGAAGCCCAACGTGACATCAATAGTAGTCATAATAGTAGTAGTAGAGGAGGGCTCTCTCCTTAAAAGCTTCCTCAAACAGTCCATCTCCTTTGTGGCGAAGGGCATGGCTAATTGTGCTAGAATCGTCTCAGGTAACGAAGTCTTTATTCCGAACAATTAGTTAGCCTAGGAAGGCCTACCAACTTCTAGTATTTTTTGGATGGGTGATTTGTCCATTTGTAGTAGATCCATAAGGAGAAGATGCAGTCACGCCCACGACTGCCACCCCGACCACCAAATCGACTACCCTTGTCACTAGAGGCTATGAAGGTAGAGGTGTCAGGTGCAATGTCCTAAAATCCAAGTCTCGAGTCATTTCAAGGTGGTTCGGGTCACTTCGAACCCATAGACACGATCGTGGTTTGGTGAAAGTACATGCACCTTTTAAAAAATGCCAAAAACACGTATCATGAGTCAACCCTAGTCAAACCTCATCAAAAGGGTACCATGTATGTATGATGAGGTGTGGCTCATCATAGCTAAAATGCACAAGTTAAGCTAGAAACTAGGTTAAACACTACACAATTAATACAAGAAATGGGTTAGGTGTGGAAATTAGCAGAAATGACCTAAAATAATAAATTGATGTTAAAAATGCACAATTAAGTCACAAAATGAGATATTCTACTTTTAAATGAAATTTGATAATCCAATTACAAATTGAACACATATTTGGGTTCAAAAGTTCAAATTAAAAGTGAAATCATGTTCCTAAATGTTCAATTGAGCTTCAATAAAAACTTTATTGCATTTGGACATCATTAGGACCTTGCATTCATGACATTACAAATAGGTCGTTCATCCTTTGCATTTTCATAAGCTAAAAAACTTCCAAGGACTTGTTGGCAAGCCACCAGGGACCTATTTACAAGACCTAAGGACCGCGCTGCCATCCTTCTTCCCACTTATAGGCCTCTATGTAATTTTTCCACCACTTCATCCCATTTAGGCTTCCTTGCAAAAGCACCAATACGCCTGATACTGTTCACTGCAACAGCCATGAAGAACACATGAAGCAGTGACCGTCCATCTTGTTCGCCATTGATCCTACGATGATCGATGATCCAAACTTTGCACGCTCTCGCATGTGGCATCACCTTGCCTCCCAGATCCCATCCAACAGTGCATATTTTGATTGAACCTTCCTACCCTCCTCTCGAGTCCATCCCACCGTTTACCTTAACCATGCTTAATCTCACACGTCGGTGACCACAATCACTCCTTTGGCTACCTAAGTGACTCCCTGAGCTCACGCACAAGGGATTGGCTCCCTCCTATGTTCTCGAGCTAGTCACTCTTGTCCACTCCGGTCTCTCCTCCTCATCAAACCCCTGCTCCATTGCTGTGGTAGTGGAGCTCACCTTCTCTAACTCCTCATCGCTAAGGGCATCATAGCACCTGAAGGCGACCTAGAGCTTCCCTAACAAGCTTTCCCCTCCATCGGAGTCCCCTTCCTTAGTTCTTCCTCTCCATCCACCTAGTGGAGACCCATAGGTCTCATTCGTCCATGTAGTTAGGTTTTGATGCTTTCTAGATTAATTATAGATAATGTTAGTGTAGTGTAGATTAGTAGATGTAGTTTAGATGTCAAATTTTATGATGAATTAGTTTAGATTAGAATAGTTTAGCTTAGGAACTATCTTGCCCTCTCTGATCAATCCAGATTAGAGAGCTGTTTTCACCTCATTTCGCACTATTCATACAGCTCCCCTCACTCCAGGATCACAATTCACGTTGATTCCTTTCCCTCGATGTTTTAATCGTAAATCACCTCATTCACTGGAGTCATTCTAGATCTGAAGCTTCTTAGCTCCCAGATCTAGAATGTGCTCAAATTTCACATGGGATGACCTCCCATTCATCTCATTTGTTCACAAAGGTCCTCCACTCGTGCTGAATTTGAACTGATTTGGTCATTTAATTCCAATTTGATTTGAGAGCTTGATTGAAGGTTTATTTGAGCTATGCGATTTCAGTCAATTTTAATTGACCAAATCTAGTTTATATTGGTGTGTTTGGATTTGATATGATAGGACTGGGTTACTTTTATTGGAATTTTATTGATTAATTCACTCAAATCTGATTTGAAGCTCAGTTCCTGATATTGTGCTTTAATAGATAACAGTGGCGGATGAGATTCAGGTTTTACTATTTTGAAGCCATTGCAATGATCTAAGTCCTTTTATAATGATTGCCTAGGATACCTGAGCACTAAATAATAGTGTGCAGGTTTCCTAAGATGATCATATCACATGGTGATCATATATCAAAAGCCCAAAATAAGGGGCTACATGGATTCCTACCTCAATTGATTTCACTCTTATTTTTAAAAGATTCACATGACATTTTCAAGGTTTTAATGGAGATTTGAATATGTTTTAAGATGATTTCTACATCTAGTGTGATTTTCCTCTTTTCATTGTCTATAATGTAAAGAGGGATTCGTATTAAGTTCTTTTGAGAATTTTAAAAGCTAAAATTTGGCTTTTTGAATTCAGATCTTCATAATTGATTGTGGAAAAAAATTTCTTGCTTTGGATTAGATCTTCTTAGATTTGATCTGAAGCTATTTCAGTAACAACAACAGCAGCTAACAATGGTTAAATTTGAGCTACAACCTGTGAACTGAATCTTGAATTCAGTCATTAAATTTGGCTAACCTGTCACTGAGCAGCAAGGACCAGTAACATTAGCTGTTGGTTTGGATCTTCAGATCAGACCTACTTGGTCTAACTAGAGCATTACAGCAACATTAGCAGCTGAAATAGCTGCTGGAATTGTGATAGTAGCAATACTTTAGGTCTGGAAGAGAAAGAATTGGGCTGAATGTGAATGGATTTGGAGTTGGTTTTGAAGGATTGGAAGAGATAACCCTGTATGTAATGTTAGAACATAATTTTGGAAGCATTCATGTATGAGGATGGATTCTAATTTGATGTATATGCTTGTAATTTTGATATTAAATCATTGTCAACCATTCTTGGATGACCTAACTATCCAAATGTAAATTTGCATGCAAATCAAGATGAAAATCAGGTTTAAATGTTTACACATCTTTCTTAATATGTACTGAATGTTCAACCCATTCAAACCCCTTTTAGGGCCTTAGGTTCACTTTCAAAACATTACTTAAGGTCTCTTGTGTGTTAACTTGTAAATAAATAAAAAGCATAAAAATCATTAAAAAATAAAATAAATCTGTCTTGAGTAAGATTAGGTATTTCTCTAGGTGTTTGCCAAGTTTCAAAGTATCTTGAACCTCCAACTTGGTAGAACATACCAGCTGACGGTTCAGTATACTTTGGAACTTAATAAAGAAAACTAAGTTGAAAAAACCAAAAAGAAACTTCTCTCATCTCACCCTTCCTCTCTCATCTCCTATCTCTACTATATATATAAAAGACCATAAAAATCAAAAATACCCAAAAATACATAAAAATACCTTGTACAATATGTTTATACTTGTAAATATAATTTAAAACTAAGCTATATGTATATATTGTAAAATATGTAAATAATATACATAAATAACTTATAAATGTATTCTATATTAAATTAAGTATTTAGGATGATTTATTGCATATATAACTTTATTGTATAACTATATATTAATTTATATTAACTTAAATGTATATAATACTAAGTAATTCTAAATACCTATATACCTATAACCACCTGTAGCATCGTACATACATACTTAAGTCATTAATATATACTGTACCATACCTTAAATTAATTTAATTATGTAATTACAGTAGGTAATTAAGTTATTAAGTTAATTAAATAGATTATTAACTTAAAATAAATTAATAAATTAAGTTATTAATGAAGTAATTTGTACTGTACCTGTATATATAGTAATTTTAAGTATATTTAACCCATTTATATTGTATTTGTATTATACTATAGTATTTGTAACTTAAATATGTGCATAACTATCTAAAATGTATAATTAAATATATATAAATTCAAATAAAGGTTATAAAATAAATTAAAAATGTATAATAAATAGCTTATTATATAAATTAACTCTGTGTAAAGTCAATTTCATGACTAATTTATTAATTTGTATATTAATTAAGAACTTAAACATGAATTTAATGTGTATAAAGCCTTAACTTTAACTAATTTGTATATATATTTAAATAAATTATTTCCCTAAATTAATTGTACAATTATGTAGACCTATATTAGGGCTTTATAAACATATAATTTATTTATAATTTAGAATTATTTATGGCCCTCTCGAGGGCCAAAATCATGGAATTCGACATGTTGCGAACATAGCAAGCACCACTTAGGCATTGTTCTTTTGTGCCACATCGTGCGGCATGGAGCTGTTGATGCCATATAAAGTGCTTTTGCGCTAACGACCGCTCAGTTGTCCACGCAGGGTGCACCAATACCCACTATTACCCTTGTCCTCTGATTTGATACCGAGGATATGAGCATGATATTTGAACAATAATGGGCAAGGGGCTATGCACTGTAGAGGCTTGTGTTGGGCCTGATATTGGGCCTAAATGAAATTGAATGGAAATGTACCTAATTGAACTAGGACTGGTCCCTAGTAGTGGTCTAGTCCTACTCTTATAGGGTGTTGTGTATCCCACGAATCGAATTGGCCCGCCCATAAAAAGACCTAATTTTGCTCTAGTGAGCAGTGAACCAGAGCTACTGTGAGTGAGAGATCCACGAAAAAGCTAAGTGTTGAACCTAAAGAGAAGAAGACGAGTTCGAAGAATCGACTAAGTGTGGGAACTATCTTAAGAGTGACTTGGTGTGTGAGTATATAAGTATATGCATACATATATGTATAGTATATTATAATAGATATGCATATATATAATAATTAAAATATATGTAAATAACGTATATAGATGTATAGTATAAATGTATATGTATATATGTAGAATATAAGTAGAGTAGATACTGTTTGAGCCTCATACGTATATAAATAACCTTATGGCTTTAGTGACAGTTATATCTATCATTGTAGATGTGTATATATGCTAGTAAACGTATTGTTTTACCTTATGTTATGTACATATTTTACTAAGGTCTATACTGACATATACATATGTTACTGTATATATAGTATATGTTACTAAAGATATTAGTATGTTATTATAACTTAATAAGTACATATTAGTAATTATTTTTGTACCTATACTTAGGTATTATTTAGAGTAGCTGTATATAATTAACATAGTGTAGTATTAGTTAGTTTTTAATGCCGGTTAATTGTAAATATGTTAAGGCATTGTAGGTAAAAATAATTGATTCTTTTGTATATAATTAACCAATTCATTCATTGTTTGATTCATTGATTCATGTTGTAAATAAAATTAATATTTTTGGAATAAAAGAACATTTTTGAACATAGAAAGTGATGTATATCAATAACTACCTCCTAACGAATGACCTGGAAACTAACCAATAAAAATTGTAATTAAATAAAATGACGCGACATCTATTTGTATTATGACAAATATACTACAATAACGACATTTAAAACACTGTTTTTATTGCAACGCGATCATTGCCTCATCATTAATGTACCGTTGGATTCCTCTCGTAGCAAGCTTTCCAATGATGCTTGTTTCGCACGAATCTGAGGTGTATGGCTCAAGTTATAACCAAAACAAGTAAAAAAGGACCTAAATGTAAGATGAACCAAACCTAAGGGTAATTTTGGTAATTTACCCACCATTCCTAAACCTAAATTGACCTCATGGTATATAAAAGACCCACCTAGGGTTTAGAGCTGTCATTTGTATTCTAAGACCTCTAAAACCCAAGAGAATTAGAGAGTGAAGAATTAGGATTTCAATTAGAAATCCTAATTCAATATCCTAGGGACCCGAGGATGATTTCGAATTCTGCGGGCTTCCCACTGTGATGATAACATCATTATCAGTCATATCTAGCTTTATTTAGTCATATTTCATCATTAAATGCTCTTACATAACAGCCAGAGGACCATAATTCATTGCATAATCATTCTGAGAGAAATACAAGAAAACAGGTGTAAAACTGCAATTTTAACAGCATATCTCAATTGCAGAACAATCACGGGATTTCTCAGAAGTTAATTAAAGTTCAAATGGTCTTAAATGTCTAACAAGAGGGTCCACGCAGACACAATGAGTTTTTGCGTGTTTCGAGAATTAAATGGCATTTGAAATCTTAAAAACAGACCTACTTGGTACACTGAGGTTCTAGTAAGGATAAAATTCACATAAATCATCTAAAAATCATAGAAAAATATTCTCTAAGATTTGGTATTTTAATTTAACCATTAGAACCCGTCTTGTTCTAAAACAAGTCTTAGACAAACAGTTGCCTTAATTTGGGTTTCTGCATAAATTACCTAATCAAACTTAGTCAAAACCTAAATCTAACTTCATCATTAGATTCCTTGGGTCCAAATTAGGTTTGTACCAAAATTGAGCCCAATTAGAGATTGTCTTAACCTAGTTTGCAATTTGGTCCAGTCTGAGTCTTTTCTCTCACACACATGCCCCTAACTTTTGAATTCCTTACAAATAGGCTCCTATCTTTGCCGTCACTCTTTGCAAATAGGTCCCTCCACCATTATCATGGAGGAATCCTTCTCCGGTGACCTTTGATTAAAGAGAACTCCTTCTCTGATCAATTAATCCCTTCCAAAATTGAAAGGGAGATTCCTTGAGAAGTTCTCTCTCCAACGGATCAAGTTTCAATCTCCATAACCTTCCCAATCTCTCATGCGAATGCATGAGAGATTCAGGTATCTTTTAGGTTTCCAACTTTGACAAGCTTTCCAAGCTCACAAAGCTTGATTCCCAAGCTAAACCAACTCCCTGGGGCTTATATAAGGATCCCCTTGGCCTGTTCGTCCTCCCTACGCTCGAATTTGGCCGGAAAACCATCAATTCCTCCCTCCTCTCCAGCCGAATAGCTCCTCGACGTCCGGCAATCTTCTCTAATTTCCCTCGTCGTTTATCCGCAACATCAGCGATGGATTCATCTTCCTCATCTTCTTCCATGCCATGCCATACCTGCCGATGCCTTCCCCTCCGTCATCCTTGCCATCCTACCTTGACCGAAGCACCTTCTTCCACGGCATCGGCCTGCCAATGCTAGTGCCAATCCTACCCCTTTGTCTATTAGATTAGGGTTAATTTAGTTAGTTTAGCATCTTAGGTTAGTTTTAGACCCCAAAAACCCAAAAAAACCCCTCAACACCATGAATTACCCTCATCTTCTTCGTCTCCGACCGAACCTCCAGCGAGGCATCCTCGCTGCTACACCCCTCCATCCGCCTCGCCACCACGCCCTACACCTCTGCCCCAACTTCACAAACAAAAGCCCTCTCTTTATTTCACCATTCACGATCTCTTGACCTCCTCCAAACAATCCCACATCCTCCTACCATCTCCGCCTCTGTTCGGTCACCACACTCTCTCACACCATGAAACCACCACCGCCACCTTCGTTGTGCTCCGGTGAACCTTTTGAACTGATTTAACATGGTCAAAAGACCATCTTCTTGATTCCAGGTATAGGACTTGTCGCGCCATTGTTGGAGCTTTTTCGTGAAGCTCCAAACCCTGTTCTTGAGGTCCTTGCTCCGGGTGCACCCTCCAAGTAGAGAGGACTAACCCCAGGAAGTCATCCTGGTCCTCAATTGGAAGTTCTAGTTGCGAGAGCACACCCAATTGGTGCTTCAGCCATCCGTAGTCGCATGCGACAAGGAGGGCTGGTTTAGTCCCACATCGGTGGGAGAAAGACTAATAGTAGCGTGCATAAAAGGAATTTCTTATCTGAGCTTATCGCCTCAAGTAACACTAGGGTGAGGTCCCCACACACCTGACTCGCCTCGCCCGTGACAACTCCATGCGATCCTAGCTCCAAACCCGATTACCCACTTGAGCTATACTCACACCTCAGTTGCAACCCACACCTACAGCCCTGGTCCTAGGTACGTGTTCACCCCATTACCCGATTGAGCTTGGTTTGGAAGAGATAAGGAGGGAGAGATAGAAAGAAAAAGAGAGCGGGGAAGGGGGGTTTTGCTCTGAAGGAAGGAAGCTCGACACTTAGCTGCGAGAGCTTGAGAGAAGCTAAGAGAAGATCAGAAAGAGAAGAAGAGCAAAGTAGAGAAAGAAGAGTGCCCTTTTGGCACTGTAGCTTCTGAGCACTTAAGCCATCTGGTTGAGAGCTCTGTCGTTTGATTTGCTTGACAAGGAGTGCACTGTGCACTAAGGCTTGCGTGGATTTAAAGTGGTTGATACTGTTCATTTATTTAGATCATTAAGTAATTATTATGTGTATCTAAGCTAATAATTGGTGATTCAAATCACCATTATTTTGCCTTAGATGTCTTTTTTCCTCATTAGATCTTTCATATACTCATGTTATACATTGCATATTAGTTTTTGAGTAATTAATTATGCTCATTTATATTAGATTAGTGCGTGAATTCCATATTTTCTCCCTGTATTCGACCTTAGACTTCAATTCGAGTAATAAATTATATTTATTGACGAGCGACTTTGGTCTATACTACAACGTGTCAATCTTAAATACTGATCCTACGTGCATCAACACACTGCAAATTTTGCAGAGGCAGCGGTAGTGTACGCCCGTTGTTTGATCTAGAGGCGCATGCCAGATAGTTGAAATGTGTCGCATGGTGGGGATGCATTGGGCATGCATTCGCGTGAAGAAGAGAAGTGCGCATGAGTAGCTGTAGTCCCAATCAGTAACATGTGGCCTAATCGAGCTACAACGGGTGCGTGTGGGGTGATCCGTGGGTGCACCGTGCGACGAACCAGTGCCTACCACGTGTCCTCATGCAGGCACGCGTGGACCGATTGATCGATCTGACTGAACCAACTGTTTGAGACCCCCTCATGTTGTTTTGAGTGGTTCGAGGCCTTCCCAACCTCAGATTTCAACAAATAAAGTACCGTTGGAATTGTATTGACACATACTACACGTTGGTGTTGTTTATCTTTGTTTTGAATGTGAGTGCGAGTGAAGCCTAAAGGATCACATGTACACTAGAGAAGGGTGAATAGTATGGTATCTTTTAAAAATTGAAACTTTAAAACATTCACCACATATCAAAAATATAATCACAAACCAAAGAAATAACACCTGATTTTAGAGTGGAAACCTTTCCTGGTAAAAACCACTACCTAAGCCCCCTAGCTTAGGATATTCTGACTAGGCAATGCTAGTCAATCCACTAACACTTACCACTTCAACGAGGGTGGCACAACTTATTACAAAATGTCTTCTCTTACACCTGACAAAGAGAAGAACAATGAAACTTCCAATCCAACTTGGATTCCTAGATCAAGAACAATAGAAGAAAATAATATAACAATATTCCTATGGAAGCTCAGAAATATTAAAGAACGAATCGAGCTTTCGTGTATCGCAAGGGAGCACGCTTTAAATCCCAATAGTTGTAGGTGTAAAGGTGCGAAAGCATGAGAGAGAGAAGATATTTTTTTCTTAGAAAGCTCTTGAGGTGTGTTTTTGAGAGGGGGTCATCAGTCCTATTTATAGGCATTTTTTGACATTTCTAGAAATACGAGTTTGATCGATCAAAATAAAGTTTGGTCGATCAAAATTATATTTGGTTGATTAAATAAATTTTTTTGATCGATTCAATGTTGATCGATTAAAAGGGTAATTTGATTGCCTCTAAGATTTCAAAAGAAATTCAATTGTTGGAGTAAATTTGATCAATTAAATAAAATAGGTCGATCTATCAAGAGTAAATATGACCCTTAGAGGTATTTAATCGATTAAAACTATTAAATGGTCGATCGAGGTTTAGTTGATCAGAAGGATATGTTGGTTGATCAAGAGTAGGGAAAACTATCTTTGCAAAAACGAAAAGCTTACGTTTATTTTTCTTTTTGAGGTTTCGTACATACTTCTAGACTCAATAAAATTTAAAAACGTGTTCAAGTCCTTTTCTTCCTTGATGTAGGATGCAACCATGCTATAAGTTTGACTTAACCTATAATGGTTAGTCCACAATAAAAGCATAATTTTGTTATATCAAAACAAGGGTATTGATCGAGAGATAATTTCACTTAATTATGAAGATGATTGAAATAAAATAATTTGTTGTTGTATTCTATGTGGTGAAAAATATCTCAATCAAAGGTTAGTTAATTAAATCTAACCACGGTGGTTTAGAATGTTGTATCTATAGGGAGGTACGTGTTTGATAAAACTCACAAGAATCTAAAATAAAATGTTCACTAATTAATCCCTCAAGAAATAAAGACAAAATCATTTTTAGATTAGGTCATTAATGTCTAAATATGCTGGAATGGTATTTATGAAGAATAAGAGAGATGTGCTCATAAATGTGCCACGATAGAATATCCAATAAATAAAAAAAATCAACTCCCACAATGGCATTCACATGTAATAACTAATAGAGGCAAAAACAGGGGATTCTTTCCCCTTACTCGCACATGCGGAGGAGGGGATGGCCAGAGGCATGAAGCTCGCCAAAAGTCAAGTTGGCCAAGCCGCTTTCGATGATGGTGGAGGTGCGGCGAATGGTGGATGAAGGTGGTGGCGCTGGCCAAGAGGTGGTCGGTGGTGGCGGTGGGCTGCTATTGCTGTGGAGCGGCTCCATGCGTGGGCGGGGGCAGGCAAGGGGCTCGCTTGTGTTGGGTGGCCTTGCGTGGCAAGAGGCGACATCGGTGGGTGTGAGGATGGCGGCTAGGAGTGGTTCCTGTAGCCGACTGTGGTGATGGGGATGTTGGGTTCTTCGTAGAAAAGATGAACAATGGAGAAGGAAAGAATAAAAAAGAAGGAAAAAGGGAAGAGGAAGGAGTGCTACGGTTGATGTAGGTGAACACGAGTGTGGAGGTGGTGGTGAAGGTGGTGCTGCGGTGGATGTAGGTGATAAGAGAGGATGTAGTGCGAAGCTCTGCGATGGAAGTGCAGGCTGTCACCTTGTACGACCACAGTGGCGAAGCTCTGCCGCAGTCGAGACCGGTGGTGATGGAGCGCAGCAAGCCTAAACTTAAGCTCTGCATAGTTTTGGGTTGGGGTGGAGGCCTTTGGAGCACTGCAGCCTTGCTTCTCCTTTAATAACAGTAGGGATGATTTGAATTGAGTTGCGAGGAGCATCGGAGTCCATTAACGCCAAATCCACTATTCACGCTCCTTGTTCGTCGCTCTGAAATGGGTTTTAAAATCGTCACGTTGCAGTATAGGTCAAATCAGTGCGAAAAACAAATACAATTTATTACTTGAAGGAAATCCAAGGTCGAACACAGGGAGCAAATAGGAATTCACACGCTAATCTCAATAGATAATACAAATGCGCTAATTAATTACTCAAAAACTAATATGCAATGTATAACATGAGTATATGAAGAGATAAAAAGAATTATAGACAGAATATTGGTGATTTGTATCACCAATTATTAGTCTAACACATATATAGTATTTACTGAATATAATCAAATGAAGGAAAAAATAATCAAACGTTTGATTTTACAATCAGACAACTTAAAGTGCGGTGCTACAGTGCTCCTTTCTTTTTCTTTAGCTGTTCTTCTTCTTCTTCCTTCCTTCGATTTCTTCCCTTTCTCTTCTTTAGCTTTTCTTCTTCTTCTCTTCTTTCCTTCTCTACTTTCTCTTCCTTTTCCTCTTCAGGTCTTCTTCTGCCCGTCTTCCTCCTTGTGCCTCTTCTTCTCTTCTTCAAGTATAGGGGAAAGGGCTCGAATGTTGGTTAAGTGTTAGTTAATGTACAGAAGAACAAAACCCACCTTTCTTGTGCTCTCTCTCTTTCTCTCCACTTAGGTTCCACCCTCCCAAGGCCATGCACATCGCGTATTCCGGTAATCGGAGAATCCACATACCCGGGTCCAGGGTCACTAGCCTGGTGTAGTGACCAAGGAGTGAGGCTTAGGTGGGTAGTTGGGTGCACTAGGTCCGTGGGGGAAGTGTCGTGGACGAGGCACGTGTGAGGGTGTGGGGGACCTCATCCCCCAAGTGATTTGAGGCGATAAGCCTTTGTCACTTTGTCAATTTATGCAGGCACAGGCTCTTTTTAGCTTCCGTGGTGGGACTAAAGTCCCACCCTTCCTTTGCGTGCACTGCTGCAGCTGTTGCTTCATTTAATTGGGTAACTGCAAAGGTTGGCACCCCCAATTGGAGACTTGGGCGCGTGCGTTGAGCCAAATCGCACGACCTGGAGATGCAACCTGGGGCGTGTGTGACCGTGAACTTGAAGAACACAGTGGTGACGGGCGGAGGGCAGCGGAGACATAACGAACACCTGAAAGGAGAAGCATGACCTTTCGGACCAATTAAACTTACTCAAGAGGTTCGCCGGACGTTGGCGAATGTATTGGTGGTGGTGGCATAGTGTAAGGAGGTGTGTGCGTGTGGCGAAGTCAGCGAAGGTGTTGCAAGGGTAGGTTGGTCAGTGGAGAGTTAGGGTGAGTGAGAGAGCGAAATAGTAGAGGGCTTTCAATGGTGGAGTCATGACAAACCTTGTGGACTAGTTGGCGAGGGGGATGGATGTGTGTAGTGGATGGGAGCCCTCATCGGAGTGGGTGCCGGAGATGGAGGAGATGAGGGTGAACGGTGGTAGCGGAGGTCGAATTGAATGATAGAAGAAAGGAAGAGGAAGTAGAGGGGAAGAGGGAGTTAAAGGCCCTAGTCAAAGGATGAAATGGGGAGATATTTTCGTGCTAGTGTGATGGCCAGACGTGGGGAAGATGAACCTCCGAAGGGAGAGACGGAAACAAAGAAGGGGTCTGGACGCCTTTGCTTTGGCAGGCGAGAGGCGGAGGAAGGAGTAGAGGATAGCTATGCCTCCAATTTGATGGTTGGGGTCGCGGATGAAGGAGACGAAGAGGACAGCCAGAGCTTAGGTCGGAGCTGGCCGTGTGAGAGGAAGAAGAGGGTTTTGTGGCCTTAAACCTAGCTGGGGAAGTTTGACCTGATATGGGCTTGCTTTTATAGGGCTTAGGAGGGGATTTTGAGCTTGGAAGCCAAGCTTCCAAGCTAGGAAATGTCACTGGAGTAGGAATTTTTAAGATACCCAAATCTCTCATGCATTCGCATGAGAGATTGGGAAGATTTTTAGACTCATGATCGGATTCATTGGAGAGAGAACTCCTCAAGGAATCTCCCTTCCAATTTTGGAAGGTATTGAGTGAGAAATTAGGGAGATCTTTCCATTTGAAGGTAGCCAGAGTTGTAGGAATAGGATTTTGGTGCGGTGGGGACCTATTTGTGAAGAATATGACAAAGCTGGGGGGTTATTTGTAAGAATTTCAAAAGTTAGGGCATGTATGTGAAATAAAAGAGTCAGATAGGACTAAATTGCAAACTAGGTCAAGATGATCTTAGATTGGATCTTAATTTTGGTACAAACCTAATTTGAACCCAATGAATTCAATGGTGAAGTTAGATTTAGGTTTTGACTTTGTTTGATTGGGTAATTTATGAAAAAACCTAAATTAGGGCAAATATCAGTCTGAGACTCTATTTTGGGTCAAGATGGGTTCTGATAATCAAATTGAAGGTACCAAACCGTAGATAATATTTTTATATGAATTTTAGAGGGTTTAGGTGAATTTTATCCAGACCAGAACCTCAATTAAGCGGGTCTATTTTTAGGATTTCAGAAGTCATTTAATTCTCAAAACATGTGAAAATCCTTTTCTGTCTATTCTAACCCACTTGTTGGATATTTAAGACCATTTGACCCTTAATTACCTTGTGGGAAAACTCGTGATTATACTGCATTCATGATATGATGATAAAATTACAGTTTTAACCCTATTTTCTTTTCTTTCTCTCAGAATGATTATGCAATGAATTATAGTCCTCTGGTGGTTATGTAGGAGCATTTATTCCTTGATAATAACTAAATTGACCTAGTTATGGCTCATGATGGTGTTCCCATCACCCCTTGCCTTGTTGGGATGAGCGAATCCCATCCATTTTGCTCCTTAATTTTAGGGAGAGAAGATCATGGCTGCTGTAGCTGTTGTGATCACGGCAATGGTGTCGACCATGGCTTTCCTAAAGAAGGGAATAATTAAATAAATAAAAGATTGGCTTATTTATATACAAAGCCTTATAGAATGTCTAAATTCCATGTAATGACTATAATGTGTAATATGCCCACTAAATTAAAATGCAAACTAAAGTAAAGACTAAACTAGTGCATGCTAAGATCTAATAAAAATGCGATGCATGAAACAAATCTATAATTAATGTATTCACATCCTAATGCATGCTAAATAAATGTTAAAATTAATTTAATGTCTAGACATTAAAATACAGAAATAGCCCACAATTATAGGCTCATCAGGTATTAACAATCTCCCCTTTTTTTATGATAACAAAATTATAATTAATTATGCATGACGCATGATTAGATGTTTAAATATTTCTCCCCCTTTGTTATTAACAAAGAGATCAAAATAATTCAATAAATAAGTAGATAATGCTCCCCCTTATTAAAATATCATGCAATTCTTGACATGCTGCTATGCAATAGAATCATTAACAAATTTCAATAAGCAAGATAGGCAACATGATAAAAAGATACTACAACGCTCATGTAAAAGTACTACCAAGTAAGATAAATATGAAGTTCATACATAAAAGATAGAAATAAAATATAATGTACTACAAGCCAACATAACAGATAAAATCTAAATGTAACTAAGGATAGTCTCAATATCAGATGGAAACTCCATGTCGATATCAAAGTCATGTAGAAAGAATGGAGGCGTGTTAGTGTTGGGTCCTGCAGTAGAAGAGAAACATCATCTGCATCTCGAAATAGGTGAGATATGAAGGTCTGTAGAACCACGGGATGATTGTTGGACTAGAGAACCAATAGGCTAAGTCTGTCTGGAGAAGGATGGTGTTGAAGTACTTGGTGGAGGAGCTGCTGCAGATGAACGTCGGCCTCGGGGGGTCTGTGGTCACAGATAGTAAGTGTGTGGATCTACTCTCCAAGCTGATCCAGAAACTGAACCTACCTACACAGGTTTGAAGAAACCAGAGTGCCATGCTCCATCATCATCTATCCTATCTCTCTGTAGCGGTGCATCATCAGAGAGATGCCATCTATCACATTCTGGACTCCTAAGCTATTGTGTCTAGTGAACTGTTTGTCAAGGTAAGGCCACTCCATGTCGTAGAACAAAGGAGAGGGTCTGACTGGAGGTGGGCAGTAGGCATCAAAGTGCTGGTAGGGTAGGTAAGGAGGTGGACCAAAGGAAGGACCAAATGAAGGACCAAATGAAGGACCAACCTGAGAAGGAGGAGGCTGAGAAGAGGAAGCTGCTGCCTGAGGTGAATCCTAATGGGCCTGACTCTCCTGTTCCATTTTGGAGTAGGTGAGCTCTCCAAAGATGGAAACATGAGAGAAGAATTGCTTATGATCAATGTCCATGGGGACATTAAAATGTAGAAAGATATGGGAGAGAAGAGTACCAAAAGGGAATACGCTCATGGGTTTCCTCTACATGAAGGTGAGGATGATGTGGTTCCAATTAAATGCCCTATTAGTCATGAAGGCATATAGAGCCACGAGCATGGGACTTGGATAGTTCTTGAAAGAAGTAGATTTGGACAATGATGCGGATTTTACGTAGTTTGTTAAAAGTGGGTTTTTGTCGTTGAGATGCGTAAAACTGATCAACTCTTAAATTTATAACTTAGATAGGGTGAATATCTAGGGTCGTCTAAGGAGGCCAATTTATTAACCACAAAGATGGTTCTCTCTCTCACCTCTTAAATCAACACATGTATTTTTATTTTTTTCATTTTGTTGTTTTTATGATTTTTAAAACAATCGGGTACGCTAAAGAGTAAACCTACCACTAAACTTAAGTGACATGAATGAGTCTTCTCTTCTAAGCTCACCCTAGGCAAGTGCGCCTAGGGTAATTAGAAGAAGATGTGGTGCACCAATTAACTAATAGCATGAAAAACACACTAAGCTAGAAAATAGAAATTTGAAGGCAATTAAAATTTGTATTACTAGTAAGTCGATTACAGGTAGAGGAATGCTTCTACAGGAAAAATAGTAAACTACTAGCTAATACAAAGATAAAATAAAGATGAAGAAGGGGAAATCCTCTGGTTGAAGAACTAGTTGGCCCTTGCTCCAAGTGCAGTTGCCCCACACTTGAAAAGGGTTCTCCTTTCCTTCTTGAAGTAGTCCTCCTCCAAGTAGCCCTTCAAGGTGGGCGTCAACCACCTTCTCCTCTTGCCTCATTGTCCCCTCTAGGTGTGAAGACCTCCTCCTTTGGCGTGGCTAAGTGATCGCATGAGTTTCGCGTGTTTGAAATCGAGGTTACGAGTAACCCATCATCGTAGTTGTAAAACTCATAATCAAATATAACTTATACTGAAACTCCAAGGGAGTCCCAGGTCGAACACAGGAAGGCGATGTTTACTTTGTATGAAAACCGCGCTTCATTTTGTTTCTTTTTTAATGTTTTAGGGTTTTATTTTTTTTTGTTTTTGAAATAAAATGACAAGCAATCACAAGGGAGAGATGGAATCAAATATGATATATTGCATGAATGTCAATTACAATAAACTATGAAAGCATAAAAGAGAAAAGGGGTGAGAAGAAATCTCCCGAAGCGACTGTTCGGTGAGACGATGGCACCTGGCGGAAGCTCAGACGAAGGAGTTGGGAAACAGGACGATGGAGGTGAGAAGCGAGAGGATGTCGAGTAGAGGAAAGCTTCAGCATGGCTCTGGAATGGAGGTGAGAGGGTGGAGATGATCTGCTACCGGAATGGAGGTGGGAGGATGGCTCCAAGGCAACCTATGAATGGGGATGGGAAGATGGAGGAGTATTTGGTCAGGCAGAGTTTCGTTACACTAATAGGCACCTTGGGAGCTTGAGAGTAAGGTCTAACAGAGCGTTGGTAGGCTTGCTAGAGCTTGGGAGTAGGTGGGAGTAGAGTAGGTAGAGATGGCTTGGAAGGGAGGGGGTGTAGGTCTTTATATAGTGGATGAGAAGAGGCTATAATAGGCATGAGACCAATAGCGACCTCCAAGATGTCGCTGTAAGTGTCACTGTAGCCAGCTCACGCCCACTCACACATGCAGCTGGCCTTACGCATATGAGCAATTAGTGATGGCTGTAAGTGTCACTAAATGTCCTCCAGGTTGTCGCTGAAGGCTGGCGCAAACCAAGCACACGCCTGCGCGCGTGTGGGCTCACGCGTTCTCGAGATGCGTCGACGTCTGCGTGAGCCCATCAGGTTATCCACTGCACCACGTGGAAGCACATAGACCATCGATCGCCGATCGTGCGGTTGAATTTTGTCCTTGCGCTGTTGATTGCGTGCGCTTGCGAGGATTCGACCAGGCACCTACAGCTAGATAGCGCCTGTCGTGACCGCTGTGCCATCGTGTTGGATTGTCGAGCAGAGGGAGCGGTGCAGTCACACATTTCAACCGTTGGATGAAGATCCCACGGCAGAGATGAGGCCATCCTTGAGCTGGGTGAGGAGTTCAGCAGTGGAGCGCACATCTCAGCCGTTGGATTGAAATCCAATGGTTGGGATCTCATCTTGCGGTGGGCTTGGGATGCCTTGGCTCTGGTAGGGTGGCCTGGATGGCACCACATGGCGCCATTTGGGCTGTTCCTCTTCTTCCTCTTACGGAGGGTGCTACAGAGCTCTGATCGGTGTGATTCTCACATTGATGGACTACGATCGTCGCTCTGAATCCATTCGTACGTCGGATTCTTCATTCGAAGCCTGTAAAGATGTTGCACTTCCTCCTGGTCATGTAAAATGATGAAATTAATGTACATAATAAACAACTATCCTAAATGCAATGCAATGGATGTTTGTGCAATATTTATATCATGATATGCAATGCTAGGCCTAGGAACTATCGTAAATAAGCATTTTACGATGAATTTATACGTGTTTATCATACCCCCATGCTTACTTTTTGCTAGTTCCTAGCAAAATTAACCTAAATGCTATGTATAAAGTAGAGTTAGGATTAGATTATTTAAGCAAAATTCATTGATTGTTTCAAAAAACTTCAACCCCAAGACCTAATTACAAAAAATCAACAGTACCCGGGTGTCTGCTCAAATGCAGACCATCCAAACCCTTGCTTTATTGGAAAGAGAAGATACACAATTTTTTTTTATCATTTTTCTTCTTTTCTAATTTTTTGTTTTATACTTTTGGAGTTTGAGAGCTTTGGGATAACTTTTTACACTTACCCGACTCGCCAAGACTCGAAAAGGACTCTAAGTACTAAGCATCTAGTGAAAAGAGTGAAAGACTCACTAGGCAGCCGTTAAAATAGACTTCGGGTTTCTACGACCTTAGGTGACCTTACCTAGAGGTTTATCTTTTTGAACGGTAGCTTTCTCCCTACTTCTTTTATTTATGGGGTCAACACAAGGGCTAACCCAGTGAATATCTCCCCAATTTATTCTACTTCCCCGCTTCTTCCTTAAGTGTTTTGGGAATTATTGTGCATTTTTGCGAGCTAGGCTTTGGACAACTGGCCAATGGGCTTGTACCCACGACAACTTGCAGCCATACTCGTGCGATGAAGTGTGGTTTTATTTGTTTATTTTATTTATTTTATTTCTTGTTTTTCTCCTTTTTCTTTTTTTTTTAAGTAAGTGGCTTCCCTGATCTAAGATATACCTAAAGGCAGTACAACGAAAATGGTCTTGTGGCTGGGCTCTGGACAACCAGCCGATGAGCTGTTACCACTGACAGCTTGCCAGCCATACCACCCAAGATAGTTCATTAGCTACCAAATTTTCGAAGAAATCACCTAAAAGTGAGTCAGTGCAAAAAAAGTGTGTAGATGCTTAGGCTTAAAGTCCCCCCAAATAAGAGGGCGGGTTGATAAGTCGTATACTTATCATCCCAATTTATTTACCAAATTAAAATGAATTTAGATTGGTGAGGACTCGAGACTAAGTTCACATTAGAGTGGACACCCAGACTAAGTAAGCCCGAAGACCTGAAGAGTCTAAGTATTCAGGTCCCAAAGTATTAATTCTTAAAATTTGCAACTTCTAATGCCTAAGTTCTCGTCTCCTAATTCTTTTTTTTTTTTTAAGATGAAAAATAGGAAATTATTGTTACGGCTAACAAACAGATTCATAAGAAATATCCACCCCTCCATTCTTAGCTAATGCAATGCCCTCATTGTTAAAAATGAAAGCATGCAGGAGAGTAGAAGTGGAAGAATAACACATGGTTTCCGTGAGATTTAGGTCAGCTCAGAACAGTCTTTACACGGGCTGAGTTTAGTGCCTATAGCTAGGCGATGATTGGCCTGCAGTAGTTAAGGCAAGGTAAGAGCAACCTTGTCAGAGACGGGTTCAGGGAGCATATGGTCAACAAAGGGTTTGAGATGTTGTCCGTTGACCTTAAAGATATTACCTATCTTTGGGTCAGAGATTTCGACGGCCCCGTTAGGGAAAATCCGCTCAATAATGAACGGGTCATCCCACTTAGATCTGAGTTTGTCGGGGAAAAGCTTCAATCAAGAATCGAAAAGCCAGACCTTCTGGTTCGGCTCAAAGCTCTTATGTGAAATCATCTGGTCATGGAGAGCTTTGGTCCTTGCCTTATAGATTCTGGCATTTTCATAAGCATCATTTCGAAGCTCCTCCAACTCAGATAGTTGGAGTTTCCTAGTTTTCTAGGCCAATTCAAGGTCAAAATTACATTTCCTGATGGCCCAAAATGCCCAGTGTTCAAGTTCTACGGATAAGTGACACGTCTTACCAAACACCGGACGGAACAGAGACATACAGATAGGTGTTTTGTACACCGTATGGTAGGCCCAAAGAGCGTCATCTAGCTTTTAGGTCCAATCCTTCCTTTCAAGCCTAACGGTTTTATACAAAATGTTTTTGATCTCCTGATTGGAGACCTCGGCCTGTCTGTTCGTCTGAGGGTGGTGGTAGTCATTATTATTGCTATAATGAATTGATGTTGTTGTAGTAAATGTGGGAAATACAAGCCATCATTATGACCATTTTTATTTAATTAACTAATTTTTACTGGTTTATTCCAGGTCGTTCACTAGGAGGCAGTTATTGATTTACATCACTCTCTAGGTCCAAAATTATTCTTTAATTTAAAAAATGATCAATTTTATATTCAATCAATAATGAATGAATGAATCTATGAAAAATAAATTAAAGTTTCCATGATGTACAAAAATTCAATAAAAGTGCTTGCAAAAATCTACTTTCAAACAAGCATAAAATGAATCATAGGTATGTTTTATACTAATCTATTTATAAGTTATATTACTAATACTTACATAAACATACATTACTAACTCATATTACATATCATACTAACTTAACTTACTATATGACATATACAGTAACACATATAATAGCTATAGCGACAAATATAAGCGTCGCTGTACCCCAGAAAAAACTATACAAACTAAAAGAGGGAAACCAGGGTCTATAACGACAGTTATTTTGCTTACAGTGACACTTTATTTTATTAGTAAAGGTATGAAGTTGTATATATAAATGTAAATAACTGTACTACGTATATACATATATATTTATTAATTATCTTGTACATATTTATTTATACAGGTTTCTAATCTGTATATAGTTTATACTTACAAGTATCTCTACTCTCTCTCTCTCTCCTGACTTCTACTTTGCCTTTCTTCTTCTTCTTAATTTTATTCATCTTAAGTTCTCAGCGGCACTTAAGCATTAAATACTTAGGTGATTAGTCAATGTCATTACAGCTCTTAATTAATCAAAAAATTATTTAATTTGCAGGTATGCTTTTCGAGGGATACACATCACCCAGAGGGTGGGACCAGACCTCTACTAAGCGCGCCCTAATTTCTCATTAGGCCACTTAATTACGTGTTTATATGCTCAGATCAGTGGGCTTAACAGCTCACACACACTCGGGCCCTCGGCCTCGGCACATCTCATGCTCAGTATACTCAATATGCTCAAAGGTAAGATAGGAATTCGGTTGTTTGGGTGCCAAGCGCCCATGACGACTGAATGGTCTATCTGACAAATTCCATATAAAGAGCAGCGCGCACTCGCCCGTCCACGATGTGGGACTATTTGGGCGCAAGCGCAGCGCTGAAATCTTAGGCGGCAGTGCAGCAATAGTGATTTTTATTAGTTATTAAAAATAAATTATGTGGAAATAAAATACTTATATAGTACTATACAATCATACAATTGCTTTGGAGTTTCAATTGTATTTAATGTATAAATAAATTAGCTAAAGAATACAGTTTATACATACTTATTTTTAGGTTTTGTTTCTTAATTACGTATAAATTAGTTATTATATGGTCTAATTGGCCTATTACAGTAGTAATATACATATTAAAGTATTTTATAAACATTTTTATTATATTTTATAGATTTAATTTATGTTTTATTTACATTTAAATAGCCAATTTTGGGACTGTTTTATTTGAAAATTAAATTTAAATAGTGTATATATTATAAATATACTTAAATTAGGCTAAATTATTTAAAATATAGTAGTATACATATACAGTGTAAATTACTTAATTTTAACTTAATTTACTAATTTATTTTAATTTAATCTAATAACTTAACTATTAAATTAATAAATTAATTATTTATTCTATATAGATGATTAAATTAAGTTAGTATGTTTATTATATACGTATAGATATATGTATATAGTCTTATAACTTAATAAGGTTCTTTATAATACTTATTACCTATATGGCTTTATTTTACATATACATTAATTTAACTAATATATCTACAATATAATCTAACTTAAATATCTACTTTACATAATACAATACATACATAAGTTATTTAATTTATAGATATGTATGCTTTACATTATAGATAATTAAGCTTACTATATAGCTTAAATAAATACTTATATACATATTATACAAGGGATTTTTACTATTTTTATAGTTTTTTCAGTTTTTCTGGTTTTTATTTATATTATGGAGGTAGGAAATGTGAATGGAAGAAATGGATGAGAACGAGGACATATTTTTGGTGTTTTGAGAGGTACATTCTTTTATTAAAGCCCATGGTATATAGAAACGTCGACTGAAAAATTATGCCAAGTCGGGGGTTCTGCATACCATGAAACTTGGTATGCAGTTAGAAAACTATCTGATCTTCAATCAGACATTTTTGTTTTAATTTTTTAGAATTTTTTAATGATTTTTATTTAAATCCCAAGTTCACTCATCCTAAGCCTTTAAAGAGGTGTTCTAACAAGTCCTAATGGCTTAGGATGAGACCTAACTATCTAAAAGGTAGGAAACTATCTTGAACATGCTCAGTCTAAGTTATGAAACATATAAAGGCAATTAAGCATGCAAATTCAAGACCAATGTCCAGTAAATTCAGATGGTGGACAGTAAAAATTCTTTGTTTAGCTGACAAAAGATTAAAAAGAGTTAATTATAAGCCTTCAACAGATATTACAAGCCAATTAGAGTAAAGGAAAGCTTATATACAATTTATACAACACAACAGTCAGCTTCTAATATAACTAGATCTAAACTACTGTCCACATGGGAAAAGGAACTTGGGATCCTGCTAGAACAGCAAGAAGAGGTTGGTTATTGCAGCAAATCAGAAGTCATTGAAGCTACTAAACAGGACCCAGTCATCCTAACAAATCTCTCTTCAGATGTCTCAATTGCTGCTGCAGTTGACTCATCTAAAGAGGAATTTATTTGCAGCAGGATAAAAGGGGTTAATTCCAACATATACTTCCTAATCTAACCCTTAATACCCCAGATCAGATTATAGACAATCTGGTGAGGGATCAAAAAGGGTTAATCCAAGGAGTACATGTGGGAATTGAAGAGAGGAATGTAGTTGCATTTTGCAGCAGTTACTATAGGTCTGGGATTGAAACACACAAGACAAACATTAAGAATTCATTCAAGAAAATCTGACAAGGGTCTCAATTTAGAGAAAAATCATTTGGAATTACAAATCAAATCCAAATTCCCTTGTCATTAACTTCTGATCAAACTAAAATAAAGTGAATAACTGATTTGATTCTTTCTAATGCTATATACAGCATGTAGGAAGAATCATCTCAGTCCAATGAAACAAACACTTCAATCCCAGAGTTTTGGAACCTTAAGGAATATGGAAAATTCCTTAGGTTAGGAAATTTGATTTGATCCTCAAATCAACTAAAGGATGCAAGGTAGAGTCTCAAATCAACTAAGTGATTTTTCATTGACTCATCCATGCATTCAAAACAGTGCAAAACTCATAAAACATTCAGTTCAGATCATGGCTCTTCTGAGGTGAATTTTGACTTCAAAATCACCTCAGAATCCTTACCAAGTAATGAATCAACATAAAAAAACTCAGTCTGCTAGATCAAACATTAAAAACTCAAGTGATTCAAATTCATTGCAATCCAATTCTCGATATCAATCCAGCAAACCGACTTTCTTTAAAGCTCAGATAAGGGGCTTTTGTGAGCAAAATGGAGTGAGTAGGAAGCCCTTAACATGATCTTTGATGCCAATTTTAGATCTGATATCAGAAGATAATCAAATCTAAAATTAGGTCTGATGAGTGAAAAAGAGAGAAATCAATCGAGGAAATCAGAAGTGGAATGGAAACGTGAAGAGGGAGAAAACTTATGATGAATGGCTGTGTGAACCATCCCCTCTGATCTGAAATGATCAGAGGAGGTAAGGGGAGTGAATCTACACTAATTCTACTACTATAGCTAATCTAACAGAACAATTGAATTAAACACTATAAATTATTCTAATTCTACTGCTAATCTACTTAACTACAGCTACAACTAAATTGCAGAATATTAAATCTACTCTAACAGGATGAATGGGACCTATGGGTCCTTAGCCGGTGGCTAAGGAGGAAGAAGGGAGGGAGATGACTCCAGCGGAGGGAAAAGCCTTCTAGTGAGGCTTCAGAGTCATCCTCAGGTGCTATGAGGTCCTTAGCGACGAGGAGGTCAAATAGAAGTCGGGGATTTCACAACCAGTGGCTGTGAAGTCAGGTGAAACGTTGGCTTCGAGAGATAACCGGGTTTTATTGTTATAGCGTTGTAGTATAGCCAGTTATTGCCATCATTTCAAATATATAAATTTTTTTACTCGGAAAATAAAAGAGTTCCCGAGGTCGAACTCAGGGAGCAAGTTGTATTCTAGGGGTACAAGTTTCTTTTACAAAAATAAAGAAAGAGAGAGAGAAAGAATTTGTTGGCTTTTCTTCTTCTCTTCTTCCTTCTCAGATCTTCTGCTCTCTTCTTTTTGTTCTTCTGCAGAGCGGTCCTGTTCTTCTTCTTCTTCTTTCTTTCCTTTCTTTTCCTTTCTTCAGACCTTCTTCTTCTCGTGTTCTTCTTCTTCTTTTAGTTCTTGTCTTGGCCTCTCTGCGTTCTCCTCTGCCTCGCCTTCCTTCTCCTTCTTTGCCTTCAGGACGTCGTCTGATTTTCCAATCAGACGACTTAAACCGCCGCTGCTACAGTGCCGCTCGGTGATCCTCCTTCCTTCAGCCTTCGTCTTCTTCCACGGTTCTTCTTCACCTGTGCCTGCACACTTACACAGCTTGATCAGAGAAGGGGCAAAACCTATCTCTACCCTCCCCCCGCGTCTCTCTCTCACAGAAGCCACTCTTGGGAAAGCTCTCCAAGAGCTGCCGGGTTGCCGGGTACGGGTCGCTCCCGGGTCCAGGCCCACCGGCGTGCGTGGTGGGCGAGGAGTGCAGGTCAGTCTAAGTCGGGTCGGGCCAGGTCCGCGGGGCGTGAGCGCAGACGCGACCGGGTAACCGGGCGGGTGAAGGGGACCTCACCCCGTGTGCTGAGGCAATAAGCCTCCAGCACTTTTTCACTTTATACCGCTGCGCCTCTTCAGAGTTTTCCGAGGTGGGACTAAATGTCCCACCCCGAGTTGGCACCTGCGCGGAGGAAACAGCTGGTAATTGCGGCGTTACGCGAGGCCTTCGCGCGAGGGCTTTGCTTCAGCTGCAGCCTGACGCTTTGTCGAAATGCCTCACACGGCCTGGGAGTCGAATCTGGGCGTGGCGCGCCTGCAGCTGCAGGCGGAAGCAGCTCCTTCTGCATGGCAATGGCGGCGGAGGACGGGTGACCTGTTCACAGCAAAACGGCCTCTCGGCCTAATCAGAAGGTGCCAGGAGCTTCGCCAGAGTGCGGCGAAGCTCGTGTGGGTGGTGGCGAGGCGTGGGGCGGCGTGCAAGGGCTGCCCTAGGTCAGACTGTGGGTCGGAAGATGGGTTTGTTCGGTGGGGTTGCAGAGGGTGATGTGGGGGAAGTGGAAGGGCGGGGGTTGATCAGGGTGAGGAGGCGGAGGTTCTGCGGTGGTCGGCGAGCCGTGTGGGTTGCTGGAGTGATGGGAGCGGCTCGCCGGAGGATGGCCGGAGGCGGAGAAGGTGAGGGTGAGGGGTCGGAATCGAGGGCGACAATAGATGTTTAAAGTGAGGAAAAGGAAGAGGGGAGGAAGAGGAGGAGTTCTACCTACTTAGCAGGAGGAGGAGGGGCCGGAGCGGGCGACAGTCGTATCGACTGTCGCCGGAGAAGAAGATGCCCGGGGGAAGGGGCGGCGGCGAGCAGAGGGCCGGAGAGGCGCCAGCTGGGTGTGGCGTGGCGCGGGAAGAGCAGGGGAAGAAGTCTCTGCTGCTGGTATTGCGGAAGAGCGAAGAGGAGGAGGAGGAAGAACCGCCGGAGCTGGTGGGCATCTGCCGGAGTGAGAAGAGAGGAAAGTTGGGGGTTTTCTCCGTCAGATCCGAGCTGGGAAGAACGGTGGAGCGACGGGGGTATTTATAGGGACCGAAACAGGGAGGAAGGCGGAGGGAGACGACGTGTCTCCCTCGCCGGAGGACGCCGGAGATGGAAGCCCATACCGTTCGTGCGTTCGCACAGCCGGTATGGTGGGTTACAGCGACCAGGGGGGTGTCCCTGCGACGGCTGACGACGCAGGGCACCCCCGGTTTACTTGCCAGGCTCTCCCCCTCACCCTGCGCGGCGCCATGCTCCGTGCAAGGTCGCCGGAGCATGGTGCTGGCAGGTTTTGCAGGGGGGACCTGAACGCAAAGAACGAAGGAGAGTTAGGGGCTAAAATGCGAGGGTTCAAAAGTTGAGGGCCAAAAAGTAAATATATGAGGACCAAAGTGTAAAGTTGGTCAAGAAGGTTTCTTCTTAGGCTCAAGTTTTTATACATGACTAATTAGGACCTAAGGAATCTGATGGTGAATTTTATTTCTAGATTAAACCTTGTTTGACTGGTCAATTTATGCAAAAACCCAAATTAAGTTATTAATTGGGTATGGTTCTCAATGTAGGTCAAGATGGGTTCCTAAGGTCAAATTGAAGGTTCTAAACCCTAGAGATTATTTTTCTATGAATTTTAGAGGGTTTATTTCATTTTTGCTTTGCCTTGAACCTCGTGAATTGAAGTGGGTTTGTTTTAGGGTTACAGATTATCATTTAGTTCCTTGGAATTGCTGTAGCCCTTGCTAGATCATCTCATCCCACTTTTATTCTTATTAAGTTGCTTTGACCTATGTTTGGATCCTGAATTACCCTGTATGCAGATTATACTGGTAAAATTGCATTTTTACCCCTTATGACTTGTTTTCTCCTTAAACTCAGAATTCTCTGAGTTAAGCCTTTCCTTGAGTTATGTAGGAGCTTTTATCCTTTGTATTGGGTCAAAATGAGCTAGTTATGGCTCATGATGAGGTTCTCATCATACCCCCATGCCTAGCTTTTGCTAGTCCCTTAGCAAAAACTTAAGGTTTCAACCCTTGTTCTAGACCATGAAGTTTTTAATAGCTTTAGATAAGTGCTTTTTTATTTGAGCATAGATTAGGTTAGAATGCTGACCATAGGCCTAAAAGGTACTCTAGTACCAATCAAGATCCAAATCTATCTAGCCTTAGCCTCAGTCTTTAGCAAAGGTTTTTAAGGCCCACAAGAACTAACCTAAGGTTTATTGGACTTTGTGGTTAAAGCACCCGTGCTTGAAATGATTTTAGCCCTGGCTCAGTTCACCGTGCGTTTTGTAAGAGAGAGATAGAAATTTATTCTGTTTGAAGAGTTTTCTCTCTCTTTTTCTTTTTAGTTCTAGCCTAGGATTGGCTTTTCAACACGGTCTGTATCAGATTCCTTGCTCCCATCATCAATCCTTAAGGGTTCCTGGCAATCGATGCTTCGAGATAGCACCGCCCATGGCAACCCCCGGAACCCTGGCTATTGAGATTTCGAGATAATCCCATCCATGGTGTTCCGTGGCCGAATCCAGACCCTGGCAATTGACACTTCGAGATAATGCCATCCATGGAATCTGAATCAGCAGAGTGCTTACATGCCCCCCAGTAGGATATGTAAATATCCTAAGAGACATGCACCGAGGAGATGATATTTTGTTACGCATCTTCGAGGGGATTTCCTGCCTCTCCGCGCTGGGAACTTGTCCAAATCAACTTGTGTTGATCGGCCGCTCCTATTCTAGGTGTTCTTTTTAGAATTTTGCGACGCTTCTGCGTGATTTTGATTTTTACGCTTACTGAACCAGGCTGTGTGTGAGGTTAGGGTGCTTAGGTTACTGAGTCCCGTAAACCAAAAATTAGTTAACGAGGCCAAATACTCCCTAAGCCTTAGACCTAATACTTCAGCTTTTCATTTTCCTCAACCTCTTGAGGAGTGTCCAGATCTTAATGGGTACTAAGAGTCTATTCAAGAATGCCTAAGGTTTGCGTTCTTACTAATCTCATTATGCACTTTTCAGTTATTTTCTTGAATGAGGTCTAGAACTTAGGTTAATTCCTTAGTTCCTTACTAATGACTATCACCTTTTCTTATAATTTTGTGCTCCTTTTTCATTTTGTTTCTCTTCTCCTTCTCCTTCACAAAATTTCCTTCTCCTCTTTTCCTCTTATTCTTTTTCAAAATTTTTTTTTTTAATTTTTATGGTGTTTTTGGCATATGTGAATTTTTTGTTTGAAACCTTTTCTTACAAGTTTTTGCACTTTCATACCCCCCCATGCCTAAGATTTGCAATGTCCTCATTGTAACATAGGGGTTTTTATTCAACTAAGTTCATACATTAGGATAGCTGTTTTGATGAGTGAATGGGTCGGGGTGACTGTTGCGGACGATTTCTAATCTCAGATGCAAGCACCTGAGGTGGAGTCGGCTGTCCTAAAGTGTGAACTTCAAGTGCAAAAAGCTGTCAGAACAAGTTTCAGGTTTTCAAAGAGAATGACGGGCTGCCTCCCGTTGAGCGCTAAATTTGATGCCTTCAGCCAAGCGGGAAATGCGATGGAGAGGGGATGGTCAAATCAGCGGAGTTTTGTAAGACAAGCACCTTGATTAAGAGCCTGGTTGGTCCAACCAGGTGCTTGTTCAGATCAACAGGCTGATGATGCAGCCCAAACCCAATCAATCTGGTGGGTTGATAGATGTGGATAAAAAGGTGTGGAACCCACCATATACTATGAAACTCAGATAAATGTGGAAGTGTAAACGCAGGGTTTGGCTGAGTCGAATCAGCCTGGTCAAAGTAGGGACTCGTAGAATAATCAGTGGTTGATGCAGGAACCCTACAGGGGTGATCAGAGAATGATAGAGCATGGTATGTAGTCTGATCAATGTTCGAAACCCGATGTGGAAATGCAATCGGCTCGGTGAGAGGTGAATCTGAATAGAAATTGAGTCCGGTTGCGGGTCGGGGTTTGGGAGAGGTTTTGATCCGTTCTGTGTGTGCGGACGAGGTGGCCATTGTGTACGAGGGCTCTTCTAGAAACAGATGATAGGTGGTTTTCTGTAGAGAGTCCTCTGGGTAACTATCAAATGCCGGAAGAGTGTCTGTAGGATGAAAGGAATCAGATTCGAGAAAAAATTTGGATTCTTGGTTGTACTCACTCTTGGCATTTTCTGTTTTTGGTTCCTGAGGATTGAAAAGGAATGATTCTGTGTTATCAGTGATCTCGGGAATCAGGACCTCAGAGTCGGAGTCAGAGTCATGTGAACTGAGGTCGTAGATAGGTCTGGCGTGTTCAGGAAGGGGAATCTCTCCGCAATTATAGTCAGATCTGAAATTGTCGGAGAGTTGGCGAAAATGAGATTTATGATCATGAATTCCACCACAGCAAAAATCATCAGATGTGGAATCAGCATCCTGATTGGGGTCTAGCCTATATGTCAATTCTGGGCTCGAAAAGGTATTCTGTCTAGGCTCAAGCTCCAAGCTGGTAGGATAGACCCAATCCAACTCGTCCAACTCCTCAGTCTCTGTATCATAAATTGGCATGTTTTCTGGAAAATCGATCAGATTTTCTGAAGATGTTGGAGAGGGATATTCATCAAATAGAGGCCCGGAATCATATTCTGCAAAAATTTGATCTTTCTAAAAAGGGGCCTCATAATCTTCCCAATAAGTTTCAGATCTAGGTTCTAGGCTTAGGATGTGGGTAGAATTATTAGAACCTAAGTCCGAATAACCTTCGAGGGCCACCTTATCAAAATAAGGGGCGGAATTTATACCCTCAAAAGGTTCAGTTCTGATCTCATTATTGCAGGAGTTTTGAAATTCTAGGCTTGGCAATTCATGGTCTAAGTTTGGCTCATCATTGTGTTCTCCTGCAATATCCCAACCTAATTCAACATTGTCTTCTATTTGGGTTGGGATTTCACAACCTCTTTGTGCCCCAGTCCCGAGATCTGGGAAACTGGATTGTTCCTTAATATTGTTCCAAGATGGTTCATCCTCTATTTCTGGTATATATGGGTATTTCTGGTTGATAATTTGTTCTACTGATTTCATCATTTCTACCCGTTTTATAAGGGCATCTTGGTGTTGTTCCCAAAGTACAGGATTTGTCAAACATTGAAGGTATTCAGATTGGTGTAATTTTTCTATCTCAATGTATCCTGTCATGAGCATATCTCGGGTTGATCCTTTTGAAATTTCAGTCAATAGAATTTGGGCACAGTTTATGATGAAAGCTGTGGTTGTTGGGACATCAACCTGAATGTTTTCTACTGGTGTTGAGGGTTTGATTTCATAGATTTCAAGGGCATCCTCAATCATCTTATCTTTCATGGATCTCAGATATTCAGGTTTTTTGAATGGTAGTCTTGCTAGGTAATTAGGTTGCATAATTGGATCAGGTGGTGGAATCAAGATATAGAATCAAAGTTTGAATCAAGATGGAAGAAGGGGATTTTGTTCAGAATCAGAGGAAAGAGGGGCTATGTGAATGATTTCTGCAAAAACAAAGGAGCCGAGGCTTAGCCTCGGGGAGAGTGAATTTCTATAGGAGGTTTCAAGGATCTCCTGAAAAATACTGAAGGACTGGATGAGATAAGCAGGTGCTTGATGAGAACCTCATCATGAGCCATAACTAGCTCATTTTGACCCAATACAAAGGATAAAAGCTCCTACATATCTCAAGGAAAGGCTTAACTCAGAGAATTCTGAGTTTGAGAAGAAAACCAGTCATAAGGGGTAAAAGTGCAATTTTATCAGTATAATCTGCATACAGGGTAATTCAGGGCCCAAACACAGGTCAAAACAGCTTAATAAGAATAAAAGTGGGATGAGATGATCTAGCAGGGGCTACAGCACTTCCAAGGAACCAAATGATAATCTGTAACCCTAAAACAACCCACTTCAATTCACAAGGTTCGAGGCAAAGTAAAAATAGAATAAACCCTCTAAAATTCATAGAAAAATAATCTCTAGGGTTTAGAACCTTCAATTTGGCCTTTAGAACCCATTTTGACCTACATTGAGAACCATGCCCAATTAATAACTTAATTTGGGTCTTTACGCAAATTGACCGGTCAAACAAGGTTTAATATGAAAATGAAATTTACCATCAGATTCCTTAGGTTCTAATTAGTCATGTATAAAAACTTGAGCCTAAGAAGAAACCTCCTTGACCGACTTTACACTTTGGTCCTCATATATTTACTCTTTGGCCCTCAACTTTTGAACCCTCGCATTTTGGCCCCTAACTCTCCTTCGTTCTTTGCAAACAGGTCCCTCCTGCAAAACCCTGCCAGCACCATGCTCCGGCGACCTTGCGCGGAGCATGGCGCCGCGCAGGGTAAGATGGAGGACCTGGCAAGTGTACCGGGGGTGCCCTGCGTCGTCAGCCGTCGCAGGAGCACCCCCATGGTCATTGTAGCCCCCCATACCGGCCGTGCGAACGCACGGACGGTATGGGTTCGTATTCCGACCATTCTCCGGCGAGGGAGACACGTCGTCTCCCTCCGCCTTCCTCCCTGCTTCAACCCTATAAATACCCCCCGCCGCTCCACCGACGAAGGCAGCCTGGATCTGACGGAGAAAACCCCCAATTTTCCTCTCTTCTCACTCCGGCAGACGCCCACCAGCTCCGGCGGTTCTTCCTCCTCCTCCTCTTCGCTCTGCCGCAATACCAGCAGCAGAGATTTCTTCCCCTGCTCTTTCCGCGTCGCGCAATACCGGCGCGCGCTGCCTCTGCCCCGTCGTCACCGCCGTCCTCCCCCCACTGGGCATCGTCTTCTCCGGCGACAGTCGATACGACTGTCGCCCTGTTCCTCCCCCCTTCGTCCCTGCAGTTAAGTTAGACTTACTCCCCTTCTCCTCCTCTTTCTTTCCCCGCTTTCGATTTAGTCAATTAAGCCCTCTACCGACCCTGTTCACCCTCATCCTCTCCGCCTCCGACCACCCTCCGGCGAGCCGCTCCCATCACCTCAGCGACCCACACGGCTCGCCGACCACCGCAGAACCTCCGCCTCCTCACCCTGATCCTCTTCCGCCCCTCCACTTCCCACCAAACACCCTCTGCAGACCCACCGAACACACCCACTCCCTCGCTCACAGTTTGACCTAGGACGACCTGACAGCTCCATCTCGCCCCCTGCAGACCCCCTGACCACCTTCGCCGTGCCACGGCGAAGGTCCCCCGCCTGTCTGATTTGGCCGAGAGGCCGTTCTATTGATTTCAGGTTCCAGGCCTTGACCGCCATTGGCGAGGAAGCTCGAAGCTTGCTTGAGGTTGCTCTAAGCCTAGGTATCCCAGGTTGAAGAGCCACGGCCAGCGCGGAAGAGTCTTGCGCACACACCCCGGCCCTCAATTGGAGCTGCGCGCCTCAACAGCTGATACAATTGGAAGCGCCATCCCTGCTGCAGGCGTGAGAGAATTGGGGTGGGACATTTAGTCCCACCTCGGAACCTCTCGAAGGCGCGCGGACGCATAAAGGCAAAAACTGCCTTATGCTGTTTGCCTCAGTTACCACGGGGTGAGGTCCCTCTCACCCGACCCGACCCGACTCGGCCTCGTCCGTGACCACGCTCCGCGGACCTGGCCCGACCCGATTAGACTGACCTGCACTCCTCGCCCACCACGCACGCCGGTGGGCCTGGACCCGGGCCTGACCCGAACCCGATTACCCGGTAGCGCTCTGGGAGAGCTTCCGAAGAGTGATTTCAGAGAGAGAGATACGCGGGGGAGGGGGGTAGAGTAGGTTTTTGCCCTCTGATGAACTCTTGAGCGTGCAGGCACAGGTGAAGGACTGCGGAAGAAGAAGCAGCTGCACTGTAGCAACTGCTCAGTTAAGTCGTCGAAGCACCGGGCCAGACGACGGACAGTCAGCAGCCAGAGCAACACAGAAGGCAGGCTGAAGAAGAAGGAAGGGAGACTTAGTAGCCGAAGGCAGAAGCACCACGATTGCAGAAGAAGAAATGAAGAGAAGCAAGAAGCAAGAAAAGAAGAAGACGATCTGAAGAAAAAGAAAGAAAGGAAACAAGGAAGAACAGAAGAAGAAGAGCACGAGGGGAAGATCTGAAGAAAGCAGAAGAAGAAGAAGAAGAAAAAGAAGAACAGGAAGAACCAAAGACAAAGAAGAAGAAGAAGAAGAAGAACAGGAAGAACCAAAGACAAAGAGGAAGAAAGAAGAAAAGAAGAAGAAGCCAAATTTTCATCTCTCTCTCTCTCTTTATTTTTGTAATAGAACTTGTATATCTCTAGAATACGACTTGCTCCCTGAGTTCGACCTCGGGAACTCTTTTATTTTTCCGAGTAAAAAATTTTTATATGAAACGTTGGTAACAACCGGCTTTACTACAACGATATAACACAATTCTTTCTTTTTCTTCAGATCGTCTTCTTCTTTTCTTGCTTCTTGCTTCTCTTCATTTCTTCTTCTGCAATCGTGGTGCTTCTGCCTTCGGCTACTAAGTCTCCCTTCCTTCTTCTTCAGCCTGCCTTCTGTGTTGCTCTGGTTGCTGACTGTCCGTCGTCTGGCCCGGTGCTTCGACGACTTAACTGAGCAGTTGCTACAGTGCAGCTGCTTCTTCTTCCGCAGTCCTTCACCTGTGCCTGCACGCTCAAGAGTTCATCAGAGGGCAAAAACCTACTCTACCCCCCTCCCCCGCGTATCTCTCTCTCTGAAATCACTCTTCGGAAGCTCTCCCAGAGCGCTACCGGGTAATCGGGTTCGGGTCAGGCCCGGGTCCAGGCCCACCGGCGTGCGTGGTGGGCGAGGAGTGCAGGTCAGTCTAATCGGGTCGGGCCAGGTCCGCGGAGCGTGGTCACGGACGAGGCCGAGTCGGGTCGGGTCGGGTGAGAGGGACCTCACCCCGTGGTAACTGAGGCAAACAGCATAAGGCAGTTTTTGCCTTTATGCGTCCGCGCGCCTTCGAGAGGTTCCGAGGTGGGACTAAATGTCCCACCCCAATTCTCTCACGCCTGCAGCAGGGATGGCGCTTCCAATTGTATCAGCTGTTGAGGCGCGCAGCTCCAATTGAGGGCCGGGGTGTGTGCGCAAGACTCTTCCGCGCTGGCCGTGGCTCTTCAACCTGGGATACCTAGGCTTAGAGCAACCTCAAGCAAGCTTCGAGCTTCCTCGCCAATGGCGGTCAAGGCCTGGAACCTGAAATCAATAGAACGGCCTCTCGGCCAAATCAGACAGGCGGGGGACCTTCGCCGTGGCACGGCGAAGGTGGTCAGGGGGTCTGCAGGGGGCGAGATGGAGCTGTCAGGTCGTCCTAGGTCAAACTGTGAGCGAGGGAGTGGGTGTGTTCGGTGGGTCTGCAGAGGGTGTTTGGTGGGAAGTGGAGGGGCGGAAGAGGATCAGGGTGAGGAGGCGGAGGTTCTGCGGTGGTCGGCGAGCCGTGTGGGTCGCTGAGGTGATGGGAGCGGCTCGCCGGAGGGTGGTCGGAGGCGGAGAGGATGAGGGTGAACAGGGTCGGTAGAGGGCTTAATTGACTAAATCGAAAGCGGGGAAAGAAAGAGGAGGAGAAGGGGAGTAAGTCTAACTTAACTGCAGGGACGAAGGGGGGAGGAACAGGGCGACAGTCGTATCGACTGTCGCCGGAGAAGACGATGCCCAGTGGGGGGAGGACGGCGGTGACGACGGGGCAGAGGCAGCGCGCGCCGGTATTGCGCGACGCGGAAAGAGCAGGGGAAGAAATCTCTGCTGCTGGTATTGCGGCAGAGCGAAGAGGAGGAGGAGGAAGAACCGCCGGAGCTGGTGGGCGTCTGCCGGAGTGAGAAGAGAGGAAAATTGGGGGTTTTCTCCGTCAGATCCAGGCTGCCTTCGTCGGTGGAGCGGCGGGGGGTATTTATAGGGTTGAAGCAGGGAGGAAGGCGGAGGGAGACGACGTGTCTCCCTCGCCGGAGAATGGTCGGAATACGAACCCATACCGTCCGTGCGTTCGCACGGCCGGTATGGGGGGCTACAATGACCATGGGGCTGCTCCTGCGACGGCTGACGACGCAGGGCACCCCCGGTACACTTGCCAGGTCCTCCATCTTACCCTGCGCGGCGCCATGCTCCGCGCAAGGTCGCCGGAGCATGGTGCTGGCAGGGTTTTGCAGGAGGGACCTGTTTGCAAAGAACGAAGGAGAGTTAGGGGCCAAAATGCGAGGGTTCAAAAGTTGAGGGCCAAAGAGTAAATATATGAGGACCAAAGTGTAAAGTCGGTCAAGGAGGTTTCTTCTTAGGCTCAAGTTTTTATACATGACTAATTAGAACCTAAGGAATCTGATGGTAAATTTCATTTTCATATTAATGATAAGCGTGGTAACTTCCGGGTTTGTGTTATATCGTTGTAGTAAAGCCGGTTGTTACCAACGTTTCATATAAAAATTTTTTACTCGGAAAAATAAAAGAGTTCCCGAGGTCGAACTCAGGGAGCAAGTTGTATTCTAGAGATATACAAGTTCTATTACAAAAATAAAGAGAGAGAGAGAGATGAAAATTTGGCTTCTTCTTCTTTTCTTCTTTCTTCCTCTTTGTCTTTGGTTCTTCCTGTTCTTCTTCTTCTTCTTCTTCTTTGTCTTTGGTTCTTCCTGTTCTTCTTTTTCTTCTTCTTCTTCTTCTGCTTTCTTCAGATCTTCCCCTCGTGCTCTTCTTCTTCTGTTCTTCCTTGTTTCCTTTCTTTCTTTTTCTTCAGATCGTCTTCTTCTTTTCTTGCTTCTTGCTTCTCTTCATTTCTTCTTCTGCAATCGTGGTGCTTCTGCCTTCGGCTACTAAGTCTCCCTTCCTTCTTCTTCAGGCTGCCTTCTGTGTTGCTCTGGCTGCTGACTGTCCGTCGTCTGGCCCGGTGCTTCGACGACTTAACTGAGCAGTTGCTACAGTGCAGCTGCTTCTTCTTCCGCAGTCCTTCACCTGTGCCTGCACGCTCAAGAGTTCATCAGAGGGCAAAAACCTACTCTACCCCCCTCCCCCGCGTATCTCTCTCTCTGAAATCACTCTTCGGAAGCTCTCCCAGAGCGCTACCGGGTAATCGGGTTCGGGTCAGGCCCGGGTCCAGGCCCACCGGCGTGCGTGGTGGGCGAGGAGTGCAGGTCAGTCTAATCGGGTCGGGCCAGGTCCGCGGAGCGTGGTCACGGACGAGGCCGAGTCGGGTCGGGTCGGGTGAGAGGGACCTCACCCCGTGGTAACTGAGGCAAACAGCATAAGGCAGTTTTTGCCTTTATGCGTCCGCGCGCCTTCGAGAGGTTCCGAGGTGGGACTAAATGTCCCACCCCAATTCTCTCACGCCTGCAGCAGGGATGGCGCTTCCAATTGTATCAGCTGTTGAGGCGCGCAGCTCCAATTGAGGGCCGGGGTGTGTGCGCAAGACTCTTCCGCGCTGGCCGTGGCTCTTCAACCTGGGATACCTAGGCTTAGAGCAACCTCAAGCAAGCTTCGAGCTTCCTCGCCAATGGCGGTCAAGGCCTGGAACCTGAAATCAATAGAACGGCCTCTCGGCCAAATCAGACAGGCGGGGGACCTTCGCCGTGGCACGGCGAAGGTGGTCAGGGGGTCTGCAGGGGGCGAGATGGAGCTGTCAGGTCGTCCTAGGTCAAACTGTGAGCGAGGGAGTGGGTGTGTTCGGTGGGTCTGCAGAGGGTGTTTGGTGGGAAGTGGAGGGGCGGAAGAGGATCAGGGTGAGGAGGCGGAGGTTCTGCGGTGGTCGGCGAGCCGTGTGGGTCGCTGAGGTGATGGGAGCGGCTCGCCGGAGGGTGGTCGGAGGCGGAGAGGATGAGGGTGAACAGGGTCGGTAGAGGGCTTAATTGACTAAATCGAAAGCGGGGAAAGAAAGAGGAGGAGAAGGGGAGTAAGTCTAACTTAACTGCAGGGACGAAGGGGGGAGGAACAGGGCGACAGTCGTATCGACTGTCGCCGGAGAAGACGATGCCCAGTGGGGGGAGGACGGCGGTGACGACGGGGCAGAGGCAGCGCGCGCCGGTATTGCGCGACGCGGAAAGAGCAGGGGAAGAAATCTCTGCTGCTGGTATTGCGGCAGAGCGAAGAGGAGGAGGAGGAAGAACCGCCGGAGCTGGTGGGCGTCTGCCGGAGTGAGAAGAGAGGAAAATTGGGGGTTTTCTCCGTCAGATCCAGGCTGCCTTCGTCGGTGGAGCGGCGGGGGGTATTTATAGGGTTGAAGCAGGGAGGAAGGCGGAGGGAGACGACGTGTCTCCCTCGCCGGAGAATGGTCGGAATACGAACCCATACCGTCCGTGCGTTCGCACGGCCGGTATGGGGGGCTACAATGACCATGGGGGTGCTCCTGCGACGGCTGACGACGCAGGGCACCCCCGGTACACTTGCCAGGTCCTCCATCTTACCCTGCGCGGCGCCATGCTCCGCGCAAGGTCGCCGGAGCATGGTGCTGGCAGGGTTTTGCAGGAGGGACCTGTTTGCAAAGAACGAAGGAGAGTTAGGGGCCAAAATGCGAGGGTTCAAAAGTTGAGGGCCAAAGAGTAAATATATGAGGACCAAAGTGTAAAGTCGGTCAAGGAGGTTTCTTCTTAGGCTCAAGTTTTTATACATGACTAATTAGAACCTAAGGAATCTGATGGTAAATTTCATTTTCATATTAAACCTTGTTTGACCGGTCAATTTGCGTAAAGACCCAAATTAAGTTATTAATTGGGCATGGTTCTCAATGTAGGTCAAAATGGGTTCTAAAGGCCAAATTGAAGGTTCTAAACCCTAGAGATTATTTTTCTATGAATTTTAGAGGGTTTATTCTATTTTTACTTTGCCTCGAACCTTGTGAATTGAAGTGGGTTGTTTTAGGGTTACAGATTATCATTTGGTTCCTTGGAAGTGCTGTAGCCCCTGCTAGATCATCTCATCCCACTTTTATTCTTATTAAGCTGTTTTGACCTGTGTTTGGGCCCTGAATTACCCTGTATGCAGATTATACTGATAAAATTGCACTTTTACCCCTTATGACTGGTTTTCTTCTCAAACTCAGAATTCTCTGAGTTAAGCCTTTCCTTGAGATATGTAGGAGCTTTTATCCTTTGTATTGGGTCAAAATGAGCTAGTTATGGCTCATGATGAGGTTCTCATCAGTGCTGGACCCACTCAAGACACCCAAAAAAAATGTTGGGTGACTATAGAGGTTCGGGGCAGATGGACCCCTTGATCAGAAAGATCGTCCACCTGAGAATTACCTGGGCAGCCAGAGAGGGAGAGTCCCGCAAAGACCCCTACACGGTAGAGCGTCCCCACGGGTTACAGGGTTTCCCCCACCTGACCTCACTTGTCACTGCGGTTCCAGGTAGACCAGAATGGGGATCTTGACCTCTTAAGTCTACCAATTTTAAGATCAGGGTGCTTAAGGTTTCACTTGAACTTTAGTCTTTTAAGTGCAAAGAGTGACCTAATTTAAGGTTGGTTGACCCAAGGGGTCAACTTTACCTCTTGTTTTCTTTGAGAGCTTTTAGGTCTTGTCTTTTAGGGTTCAAGTGTTTAGAGAGCCAATTGTTTTAGGTTTTCTTTTGAATAGGTATTTTCAATCAATGGTTTAGGCACACTTCTTTTGGATTTTCTCCATTCTTGATTTAAGTAGTGTGTCTCTAAAACCCTAATGTTGAATCTTATGTTGGCTCTACTTGGTCCAGTTAGTTCTTTGTTGGGTAATTAGGGCTCAAGCAAGAATGTGTTAGCCCTTAAATACCCTTAATAGTGTGCAGGACTAATGAGTTGAAAACATGCAACTCTTTATGGTTACTAAGTATGGAAGACAGGTTAGCCCTATATTGCTTGTTCTTTTCTTTTCTTCCTCTTTAGAGTTTAGGGGTTAATAGCGAGAAGAAAAATTTACCTGTCCTCGGAGTGGTTGTCGTGCGGTTGCTTGTCTTCTTGATTTCCTGTAGCTGCACAAAAGAGGGGAGATTATCAGAAATTAAAAAGAAACAGGAATGTTTACCTCTAGAATAGCCGTTGCTCCCCGGCAACGGCACCAAATGAAACGTTGGCTTCGAGAGATAACCGGGTTTTATTGTTATAGCGTTGTAGTATAGCCAGTTATTGCCATCATTTCAAATATATAAATTTTTTTACTCGGAAAATAAAAGAGTTCCCGAGGTCGAACTCAGGGAGCAAGTTGTATTCTAGGGGTACAAGTTTCTTTTACAAAAATAAAGAAAGAGAGAGAGAAAGAATTTGTTGGCTTTTCTTCTTCTCTTCTTCCTTCTCAGATCTTCTGCTCTCTTCTTTTTGTTCTTCTGCAGAGCGGTCCTGTTCTTCTTCTTCTTCTTTCTTTCCTTTCTTTTCCTTTCTTCAGACCTTCTTCTTCTCATGTTCTTCTTCTTCTTTCAGTTCTTGTCTTGGCCTCTCTGCGTTCTCCTCTGCCTCGCCTTCCTTCTCCTTCTTTGCCTTCAGGACGTCGTCTGATTTTCCAATCAGACGACTTAAACCGCCGCTGCTACAGTGCCGCTCGGTGATCCTCCTTCCTTCAGCCTTCGTCTTCTTCCACGGTTCTTCTTCACCTGTGCCTGCACACTTACACAGCTTGATCAGAGAAGGGGCAAAACCTATCTCTACCCTCCCCCCGCGTCTCTCTCTCACAGAAGCCACTCTTGGGAAAGCTCTCCCAGAGCTGCCGAGTTGCCGGGTACGGGTCGCGCCCGGGTCCAGGCCCACCGGCGTGCGTGGTGGGCGAGGAGTGCAGGTCAGTCTAAGTCGGGTCGGGCCAGGTCCGCGGGGCGTGAGCGCGGACGAGACCGGGTAACCGGGCAGGTGAAGGGGACCTCACCCCGTGTGCTGAGGCAATAAGCCTCCAGCACTTTTTCACTTTATACCGCTGCGCCTCTTCAGAGTTTTCCGAGGTGGGACTAAATGTCCCACCCCGAGTTGGCGCCTGCGCGGAGGAAACAGCTGGTAATCACGGCATTACGCGAGGCCTTCGCTTCAGCTGCAGCCTGACGCTTTGTCGAAATGCCTCGCATGGCCTGGGAGTCGAATCTGGGCGTGGTGCGCCTGCAGCTGCAGGCGGAAGCAGCTCCTTCTGCACGGCAATGGCGGCGGAGGACGGGTGACCTGTTCACAGCAAAACGGCCTCTCGGCCTAATCAGAAGGTGCAGGGAGCTTCGCCAGAGTGCGGCGAAGCTCGTGTGGGTGGTGGCGAGGCGTGGGGCGGCGTGCAAGGGCTGCCCTAGGTCAGACTGTGGGTCGGAAGATGGGTTTGTTCGGTGGGGTTGCAGAGGGTGATGTGGGGGAAGTGGAAGGGCGGGGGTTGATCAGGGTGAGGAGGCGGAGGTTCTGCGGTGGTCGGCGAGCCGTGTGGGTTGCTGGAGTGATGGGAGCGGCTCGCCGGAGGATGGCCGGAGGCGGAGAAGGTGAGGGTGAGGGGTCGGAATCGAGGGCGACAGTAGATGTTTAAAGTGAGGAAAAGGAAGAGGGGAGGAAGAGGAGGAGTTCTACCTACTTAGCAGGAGGAGGAGGGGCCGGAGCGGGCGACAGTCGTATCGACTGTCGCCGGAGAAGAAGATGCCCGGGGGAAGGGGCGGCGGCGAGCAGAGGGCCGGAGAGGCGCCAGCTGGGTGTGGCGTGGCGCGGGAAGAGCAGGGGAAGAAGTCTCTGCTGCTGGTATTGCGGAAGAGCGAAGAGGAGGAGGAAGAACCGCCGGAGCTGGTGGGCGTTTGCCGGAGTGAGAAGAGAGGAAAGTTGGGGGTTTTCTCCGTCAGATCCGAGTTGGGAAGAACGGTGGAGCGACGGGGGTATTTATAGGGACCGAAACAGGGAGGAAGGCGGAGGGAGACGACGTGTCTCCCTCGCCGGAGGACGCCGGAGATGGAAACCCATACCGTCCGTGCATTCGCACGGCCGGTATGGTGGGTTACAGCGACCAGGGGGTGTCCCTGCGACGGCTGACGACGCAGGGCACCCCCGGTTTACTTGCCAGGCTCTCCCCCTCACCCTGCGCGGCGCCATGCTCCGCGCAAGGTCGCCGGAGCATGGTGCTGGCAGGTTTTGCAGGGGGGACCTGAACGCAAAGAACGAAGGAGAGTTAGGGGCCAAAATGCGAGGGTTCAAAAGTTGAGGGCCAAAAAGTAAATATATGAGGACCAAAGTGTAAAGTTGGTTAAGAAGGTTTCTTCTTAGGCTCAAGTTTTTATACATGACTAATTAGGACCTAAGGAATCTGATGGTGAATTTTATTTCTAGATTAAACCTTGTTTGACTGGTCAATTTATGCAAAAACCCAAATTAAGTTATTAATTGGGTATGGTTCTCAATGTAGGTCAAGATGGGTTCCTAAGGTCAAATTGAAGGTTCTAAACCCTAGAGATTATTTTTCTATGAATTTTAGAGGGTTTATTCCATTTTTGCTTTGCCTTGAACCTCGTGAATTGAAGTGGGTTTGTTTTAGGGTTACAGATTATCATTTAGTTCCTTGGAATTGCTGTAGCCCTTGCTAGATCATCTCATCCCACTTTTATTCTTATTAAGTTGCTTTGACCTATGTTTGGACCCTGAATTACCCTGTATGCAGATTATACTGGTAAAATTGCATTTTTACCCCTTATGACTTGTTTTCTCCTTAAACTCAGAATTCTCTGAGTTAAGCCTTTCCTTGAGTTATGTAGGAGCTTTTATCCTTTGTATTGGGTCAAAATGAGCTAGTTATGGCTCATGATGAGGTTCTCATCATCAGGGATTTGGTGAGGAGGGCAGCTGGAGTGGACGAATGATCGCTAAGAAATGTAGGAGAGAGCAATCCCCTTTGCGCGCGTGACCACTGAGGTGCTTAAGTAGCAAACTCAGTGGCTCAGATCACCGCGCAGGTGAAAATATTCGATGAAGCAATCGGCTGCAAGGATGAGAGGAGAGGGGCACGCGGTTTGTTAACTCAAAAACTGACCGTTGGATGGGATCTGGGGAGAAGGGTGAGCACACATGCCACTTCGCACGAAGCTTCGATTCATATCGAGCCGCAGATCAAGATCACAAGAGAATGGACGACCAAGATCTGGCATGTTCTTTAAGTGCTACAGTGCGTGCGAAGAACTGGAGGTGGCAGTGGTCTGTTGGGAAATTTGCAGGGAGAACCCCTTCACGAAGGGGTAGAAAAATTGTACGTAAGCCCGTAAATGGAGGAAATTGTAACAGGACAGACCCTGAGGGCTTTCAAAGGGGTCCCTGCGGGTTACAAATAGGGCCAAAAAGGATTTCTAAGGAAGAGAATGTGATGCATGAAGGACCTAAGTGTAAACTCTACATTTCAAGGCCTTAATGATGTCCAAATGCCTTCAAATTTTTATATGTGCTCAATTGAACATTTAAGAAATTAATTATACTTTTGATTTGGACTTTTAAACTTGTTTATGTGTTTAATTAATGCTTGGATCACCATTTGACCTAATTTTAAGAATATCTCGTTTCATGACCTAATTATGCAATTTTAACACAGAATCAAGGTTTTAGGTCTTTTTCTTTGATTCCCACACTTAACCTTTTTATCTGGTAATTTGATATTGTTTAACCCAGTGTCTAGCTTAACTTCAGCTTTTTAGCTATGATGAGTAGCCACTCATCATACCCCCATGCTTAGGTTTTGCTAGTCCCTTAGCAAATAATTCATTAAAGTGTAGAGCAATTTAAGTATCAGCAAGGTAAGTGTGAAGAGATATCTTTTCTTCTTTCGATTTTTCTCAAAGTCTTAAGTGTTTGAAGATGATCTTTTCAGCTGAAAGATTTTTCCAATAAACCAACCGTGTTTATGTTTGGACATTGTGAGAACCTTATTACTGAGAAAAACTTACCATAACTCAAGACTTAAATGACATAGACCATCTCTCAACCAGCAAGGACTCTTGATATTTAAACCTTAAGTCGAATTCCAGGACTCAGGTGGTTTTACAAAGACTTAGAATGCTACGAGGTTATGGCTGTGCTTTGTGATAAGTTAGGACTAACCAAGTGAATTATAAAACTCAATCTCGGGGTTTCACCTCTTTTTAAGTCCAGGTTGGTCCTAACTTCAGCTCATGTTTTTGGATGACTCTCAAGAAATGACGAGTACTCAAACCCAACTTCTTATTGTGTTTGTGGCTTAAAGAATTTTTGGTGGAAGAATAAGGTATTTGTATTGAACCCTGAAAACATTTTTGGTGGAACTTTTGTATTTACAGACTTTGGAGAACATACTTGACTTATTTGCAAGAACTTTCTTTTTAGACTTTTCTGATTTTTTTTTTTCTGTTAGTATGTCTCCGACAACTTTATTTGGTAGAGCGCACCTTATTTGGTGGGTGAGTTTTTTGTGGAAAGAGCTTCTCCTAGATACAAGACTAAAGGTTAGGACAAAGAGTCTACTTGCATGCATAGGTAAGGACTCCACCTTCCCTAATGAACACTTGGGTTGAATTTTAGGTTCAAGTGATTTTTCCTGACATTGTGTAGTGTAAGCCAAGGTTACTTAGACTCCTAAGTCAAAGCAAACCAGCGAATCTTGTACTGGTGACTCAGGTACAAGAATATGTCCTAAAGTTAGGAGAGACTGTGGTCTATCTTGTCAAAGCTCAAAGTGTATTAAGCCAAAGCTTGAATCAAGCAACAGTGGCCCAGCAAGTCAGACCAGCAAAGGTTGAATGTCTATAAACACTTATTCTATTTTTGTTTTCAGCTAGAAGGTCATAGTTAAACACTTATTTTTCTTCTTTTACAGCTTTCTCTCTCTCCTTAATTAAAGTCCTCCTTTGACAATAGAGTGCATGTCCCTTATTGCATTTTTGGAGTTTTTGTGTTTTGTCATTTTTTTGTATTTTTGACCTTTGAAATCTTTTTTTTTAGCATTTTTGATAATACTAAACTCTAGGTGTGTCTACAATTGCATTTTGGTTGAATGGTTTCACCATTTACACCCCCCATGATTAAATGTTGCAATGTCCTTATTGAATGAATAGGGTGGATGCAAATGCATGCTCTGCTTTTCACTTTCCTAGACTAGGTGATGGAAGGAAGTTGGAATGAGGAAATAAAATCTCTGTGCGGATGATTTTAAGTCTAATCTAGGATCAGAGTGAACAGTTGGGCTAGGAAGTGAAATGCATGGCATGTGTGTCAATGAAAGTATGTTAAAAATGCAAAGGTAGACACCTAATGCAAATCATGGTAGAAGTAAGAAAGGTGAAAAACAACTATATACACGGATAGGTCTTCCTAAGTTTAATGCCTTCAGCTAGGCATAAACCCAGATGGTAATTCAAAATGTAGGAGCGAAATGGTGGAATTGACAAGTCTGAGATCATGTGGCTCAATGAAAGGTTTTAGTCTTTGTCCATTGACAGTGAAAGGTTCAGATTTGTCAATTTCAGTGATCTCAACGGCTCCATTGTCAAAGATTCTCATGATTTTGAAAGGTCTAGTCCATTTTGGTCTTAGTTTCCCAGGAAAGAGTTTTAGTCTAGAGTCGAAGAGGACTTTTTAACCAGGGTGAAATGATTTCCTATGAATGTGACGGTCATGGAAGGCCTTAAGTTTATCCTTATAAATCCTTGAGCTTTCATAAGATTCATTCCTTAACTCATCTAGCTCAGAAATTTGCAATTTTCTATGATCACCGACCTTCTCTAGGTCCAAGTTACACTTTTTGATGACCCAATAGACTTTGTGCTCAAGTTCTACGAGAAGATGATAGTGTTTGCCGTACACAAGTCTAAAAGGAGACATGCTTAATGGGGATTTGTGAGCTATCCTATATGCCCACAACGCATCAGAAAGGCAGGAAGACCAATCCTTTCTATCTGAGCGGATGGTAGTTTGTAAAATCTTCTTGATCTCCCGATTGGACAATTCAGCAAGTCCATTGGGTTGAGGGTGATATGGTGTAGCAATCCTATGTGACACCCCATAATTTTGAAGTAGGGACTGAAAATATGTGTTTCTAAAATGAGACCCTCCATCACTAATGATGGCTTTTGGTACCCCAAATCTAGAGAAGATGAAATCTTGAACAAATTGTATCACAACTCTATGATCATTAGTCCTCGAGGAGATGGCTTCTATCCATTTAGAAACATACTCAATTGCTAACAAGATATACTCGAAGCCATAAGATTTAGGAAAAGGTCCCATGAAGTCAATGCCCCAAATGTTAAAGAATTCTTACACTATGATCGGATTCAAGGGCATCATGTCTGGGCGGCTAATACTGCCGAGAGATTGACAGCGTGAACATGCCCTGCTATATTCGTGTGCATCTTTAAAGATTGTGGGCCAATAAAAACCACTCTGCAAAATCTTTGCAGCAGTCTTTTTGCCAGAGAAGTGACCACCGCATGCCTGGTCATGGCAGAACGACAAGATGCTTTCTATCTCCTATCAGGTACACACTTCCTAAGGATCTGGTCTTTGCAATGCTTGAAAAGCCATGGTTCTTCCTAGTAATTGATAACACTACACAAGGGGGTGATAATTATGTTGAATATGGCCCATCTTTAGAATAAAAGGCACAACATAAGTAGAATGGGAGCATTGCATGCATCATGTACCAAGATTGCTTATAAACTGTATTAATGGCCATTTGTGTAAGTATTTGTCAAATCAGGCCTTAGATGAGCAATCGAACCGCACGGATGGATTTAGAACGACGAATGGAGTCCAACGGACTCAAGATCGGCCAAATCTGACATCCAGAGCTCCTATAATGGGCCCAAGAAGTTCTGACCGTTGATCTAGAGATCAACGGCCCATATCGTGCCACGTAAGCACCGCCCCACCACGCATTGCGCCTTCATCAAGCCAAGATCAGATCTCGGCCGTCGATCTTCGATCGAACGGCCGAGACTCGCGCGCCTGCCTGCGGTCTCCGCGACAAAGCACGAGCGTGGCGCAACGGTTAGCGTGCACGCTCGCACCCACGCGACGCGGGTTCGAGCCGCACGGAGTGGAAATTGAAGACGGGAGACGGGCGCGGAGAAATTGGGCCACCCGCTGCTCACGAGCGTCCACGTGCGTGCGCACGTCGGGCGATGATGCGCGTGCACACGCGCGCCCGAGGAGCGATCCCAGCGCAGCCAAGGAGGATTCTCAGTCGTCCGATCTTCGATTGGACGGCTCTCGTTCAACAGCCATGGATCGCGTGAGGAGAAGAAACGGGGCGGGCGACTGACTAGCGGCTAGAGGGCTTCACCGACGCTTTTGGGAGTGGTTTTAGCGACGCTCTGGATGTCGCTAAAGCTCCTTCTTCTTTTAGGAAGCCCTTAACCCTATTTATACCCCCTCCAACCGCTCATTCAATTCATTCACTCCCCTTGCAACTACTCTACCCCTCTCTTAGCTAGCTTTAGGCCCTCTTGTAATTGTCGGAGACGACGAGCCGCCGACGGAGCCTCCTCCACCGCCGTGGCTGCCTCGGCGCTCTCCACACACACACTCTCTCTCTCTTTTAAGCTTTCCATTACTTTTGTTTGAAGCATGTATTTAATGTTGTAAGCTATGAACTACAAGTGCATGATTAATGAAGTTATTTTCCGTTCAATTGTCATTTTAATTTCCGTTCAAGTTGCATGATCAAACAAAGAACTTTCTAACCCTAATCTCTCTCTCTATCTCTCTCTCGCTTTTCAAAATCGCATCTTTCGCAAGCAAAACCCCACACTTTCCGTGACAACAAGTGATAAGCAAAAATCCGATTTCCACGCCTCCCTGAGACTGACACTCGAACTCACCTCCATTTACTTATTTTAAAACTGACGTTGCAAGTGCAACTATAACGACACTCCTTAACACACACGCACAACAGCACATCTGTAATAGTTCTTGGCCTCGGATCTAAGTCTGTCTTTTTGATGTCGAACCCAATCAGTGGGGAGGATTCTAGAAGCCAGGTAGTTGATAATGTTAGCATACCAGGGAAGATCAGAATGAATGACCAGCAATTGCTCGTCAGGGAAGTGGTCAGAAATAGGTAAAGAAGGAGAAATTACTTCAGAAGGAAGGCGGGATAAGTGGTCAGCTACCACATTCTACTTTCCAGCCTTATCACGAATCTCTAAATCAAATTCCTGTAAAAGTAGGATCCATCTAATCAGACAAGATTTCACATCCTTCTTGGCGAGAAGATGTCGAACTGTAGTGTGGTCGGTGTAGACTATAATGTGGGAACCTAAAAGATAAGGTCTGAATTTTTCCAGTGCAAATACTATAGCTAGCAATTCCTTTTCCGTGATGGTGTAATTCCTCTGATCTTCATCTAAGGTCTTGCTAGCGTAATAGATGATTGTAGGTTTCCCGTTCAGTTTTTGACCAAGGATAGTCCCTACTTCATAATTAGAGGCATCACACATGATCTCAAAAGGGTGAGACCAATCTGGAGGTTGTAGTATTGGTACCTTGGTGACCAGATCACGAAGTGTCGTATAGGTACGAACACAATCGTCAGAGATCTGGAAGTCTACATCTTTAGAGAGGAGATTAGTGAGAGGTCGGGCTATTTTCGAGAAATCCGCTATAAAGCGACAATAAAAACCAACATGCCCAAGAAAAGATCTAATTCGTTTAACTGACGAAGGTAATGGTAATTCAGAAATCAACTTTACCTTCGCACGGTCAACCTCTATTCCTTTCTCAGAGATAAGGTGACCTAATACTAGTCCTTCTGGTACCATGAAATGAGATTTCTCCTAGGAGAGTACCAGATTCACATTTATGCATCTTTGCAGGACCTTAGTCAGGTGGTCTAAGCATGCATCAAATGTGCTCTCGAAGACTGAGAAGTCATCCATGAAGACTTCTAAGCAATCACCTACCAAGTCGGAAAAGATTGCAAACATACACCACTGAAATGTAGCAGGTGCGTTGCACAATCCAAAAGGCATCCTACGGAATGCAAAGGTTCCGTAGGGGCAGGTGAATGTCATTTTTTCTGATCATCGGGGTGAATTGCCACCTGATTATATCCTGAATAGCCATCCAAAAAGCAGAAAAATCTATTCCCCGCCAGTCTTTCCAATATCTGATCAATGAAGGGCAAAGGGAAATGATCTTTCTTCGTGTCTTGGTTGAGTTTCCGGTAATTAATAGATACTCGCCACGAACTAGCAATGCATCTAGGGATGACTTCTCCAGAATTAGTGGTGATGATGGTAAGTCCGACCTTCTTTGGCACAACCTGGATAGGACTTACCCATCTGCTGTCAGAAATGGGGAAGATAATTCTATTGTCTAACCACTTAATCATTTCATTTTTCACTACCTCTTGCAGTGTAGGGTTCAATCTATGCTGAGGCTATCTAGTAGGTCTAGATCCTTCTTCAGTGAAAATCCTATGTGTGCAATAAGAAGGACTAATGCCAGTCAGGTCAGAAAGGTTCCATCCTATAGCCTGTCTATGTGCTCTCAGAACAGATAAGAGTCGTGATTCTTGATCAGATGATAAAGAAGAGTTAATAATCCCCAAATAGGTCTGATCAGGTCCTAAGAAAACATATTTGAGAGAATCAGGGAGGGGTTTGAGTTCAACAGGTATAGGATCAGAAGGAGCAGGTGTGGAAGTTTCAGGAGATCCTAGAGATACTAGGGGAATAGGAGGTAATACCTCAGTCTCTAAAGTGGGTATCTCAGTGGAAGTCAAGTCAGAGTCCAACGAGTGTTGAGGTTCTAAGTTTAGTGAATCAATTAAGGTATCCTCAACCAATCAATCCAAAGAATCCAAGGAAAAGATTTCCTCAATTAAACTACAAGTCAGTCCTCTTTGGGCCTGAAAAATATCAATCTTTATTTTCTGATCTCCGAACTTCAATTCTATAAGGCCCTATGAAAGAGCGATCTTCGTTTTCGTTGAAAACTTCAACATAAAATGATGTGTCGTATTTAATTGCGTGGTAGAAAATCATTTTTCAAAACATTTTAATTTTCAGAATCTAACCATGAATAGTTAGGTCGTCTCCACAGGGAGGAATTAGCCTATTTAAACTAGTGCGTTGTGCTTCGTTTATTCGGGAATCTCAATGTGTATGCATACTAACTGGTGCATGTGTTTTCAACATGATTTCTTGCTTCAAATAATTAATCAAGAATACAAGGGTGCATATGCAAAATAACCACTATATAATATCATGTAAAATAATGATTTTGATACTGGTAAACACCGTAAATACTAATTTCTCGAATATAGCTTGTTCCCCATAATATATAAGACATGTATTAAATCATTCATGAGATATATGCATATGCAAGCAATTTTGATTAAATAGAAGGATGGCTACACAAATTCACCTCAATAATTTAATTCATTAAATAAATGAATAGTTTTCCTCCGCAATGGCATGATTGGTAATTTTTAATGCGAAGGAAAACAGAGTGTTTTCCTTCTCTCTTCTCTGCGTGCACAGAGGAGGAATCTTCTGCCGGCCTGTGAGCGATGGAGGCATGCCGGAGGACAGGCGTCGTAATGGAGGTGGCCCGATGGCTGGTGGTGGATGGTGGCGGCCGGACGGTGGAGGTGCATCACCGGCATTTGGTTCTGCCGCACGGTGTGAGCACGGCCTGTGGCATGCCTGCGGCTGCGCGCTCGGGCCCGGGTGTGTTGAGGCGTTGCGCAATCTGAGGCGTGGCCTAAGGTGTGAGGTGGGGTGTGTGCTAGGGGTGCGGGTGCGGCTGCTGCAGTGGGTTCTTCTTGCACGCTGTTGCTGGAAGAACAAGGATGACGAAGAAGACAAGAGGCGCGGTCTGCAGAGGGCGTGTCCTTGCGCGCTGTTGCTGGAACGCTGCGCAGCGCGCATTTTGGAGGTGGGTGCAGCGCGCATCTGCTAGCCATGGGAGAGCATTGGAGAGGGGTGCTGAAGGGGCACGGGTGCCTGCAAAGGATGCGCAAAGCAGGTGCAGGAGCGGAGATGGCACTGGAGGGGGTGTGCCTATAGTGGTGATGGTGCTGGAGAGGGGGGCGCCTGCGGGGATGAGGGCTGGATGGGGTGTTGAAGGGGCGCGGCGCTTGCTGCTGCCTGCTGTGCAGTGCTTGCGGGCGCTGGTTGGCCGGTGGGCAGTGTGCGCCTGTAGAGGGCGGCGAGTGCCTGTGCCTGCAGTGGAAGGGCGATGGAAGGTGGTGATGGTCCACAGTGCAAGCGATCTTCCCACGATGCATGCTCCTCTCACAATTGGGTCCCCACCAGGGGGAGAAGAAGATCACCCACTGATCCCCCTCTCCTTTGCTTCGCCTCCTCTTAACTCCTCTCTTTCGCCCTTCCAGGGATTTTCAAAATCCTTTCTAAATATGGCTTCATTTGTTGAGGGAAGGCAGCGGGAGATTAGATATTTGTGCGGGAGGAGTTGCGGCTGGATGGAGGATGAGGAAGGGATTGAGCCAGCTGCTTGCTGGGGAAATTTATTCCCCTCTCTTTGTTCTTTCCCAATATCATTCCTGCAACATAAAAACATGAAATCATTACATATTAATTTATATAATGCGATAAAATAGATGTAAACTTAAATAATGATGCATGCAAACATTCTATAACTTAATGTAGTTATTAACAAACCTAAAAGGTAAGATTGAAGTTAACTTATGCGTAACAATAGTCCATTAAAATGGACTCATCAAATACCCCCATGCCTAAGATTTGCTAGTCCCTAATAGAAATGAAAAATAATAAAAGTAATCAAAAGATTTCTTTTTTTCTTATTTCAAAACTTTAGAGATCCAGACAAATTTGAAGTGATGATAGCATGGGTAACATATCCACGTGACAAAGCCAATTCGCATTGGGAGTTCGTACGTCACCCCTGGTAAATATTGGTGTCGGGATAGGCAACAACTTCCCTCGGGGATAAAGCAGAAGATAATATGTAATTTGACCCCAGCGTTTGGCTTAGGTAGGAGATATCGAGTAGAATGGATTTGTATTTGGTGGCACACACTCATTTGGTGCTACATGTAGTCTAGTACTACAGACTCTAGATTTCTAGACTATTAGTCAAGTCAACTCAAAGAAAGGCTAAACAACTATGCTCTCTTGATGTTCCTAGGTGCTCACTCTTTTCTTTCTTTCTGAGATCACAAATCTCGCCAGATTTAGTAATTGTACTCACTGTTTGGTGGCCTCACATGGCATCCACACTTCAATTAAAGTCCTAATAACTCTACAACTAAGTTAGAGTACTTAGCTAGTATTCAGGCGATCAGAAATACTGAAAGGTAGGTATGGGTCATATTCTGTGGATCATGATAGGTGTTCTATTGCCTCAGAAACAATGTTACATTATAAACTTAGACTTTTTTTTTCTCTCTTTTCTTCTTTTTCTTCCTTTCTTCTTCTTTTTTTTTTTTGTAATATAATTATTTCTTCTTTTTCTTTTTCTTCTCTTTTCTCTCTCTATTTTTTTTTATAAATCAACATAACACGACACAGACTTTTATTTATGAGGCATTATTAGGGATGATGATGGTTAAGAGGAAATTGTGTGGCTTATTTGGTGGAAGTGCCTATTCTCGGCACCGGGAAGGAATGGATAGGACAGGTGTATTTCTGACCTTTGACACTATTACTCTCCTTCAGCCGAGGACGCTCTGAAGGACAGTCGTAACCATCCACCATAGTCATAGGTTTATTAAAACTCAATCTTTGTGTATCTGCCTTATTTGGTGACTCTCAAGAATTCACACAAAGTACGCACACAGGAACAGAGAGCGAAAACTATGCTTAACTCTGAAGTATCATCATCTAATTGTCCTAAACTTAAGAGTCCTTGCACTAGACTTAGTGCACCAGTAATCTCTCTACTTTCTTTTAACAAATATGAGGTGGATCTTAGAAGATAGTATGCCTGACTCCCTATTAACTATCCAAGGGTTCAATAGACTACAAATGCTTATTGGTTTTCTTCAAGGATCCATTACCTAATCTACGTGCATGTGAAATAAATGTACTGGATTCTAAACTTAAGAAATAATTTAGGAAGAAAAACCTCCAATGACAAAGATATTTTGCTATGGACTAACCCATTCAGCTCAAGAAAAGAATTTTTTTTTTATATGCTAACCTAAATGCATGAATACTTCCTAAAATGCAAATGCACCCCCCCATGCCTAAATCTTACAATGTCCCCATTGTAAAATTAAAACAGGAGGAGAAAGGAAAGAAATCACCTGATGACGGTGTTATTCAGGCCACTGGGTTGCCTCCCAACAAGCACTGCATTTTCTGTTAGTAGCCAGACTTAGAAGGAACCTATAAGTCTGGCTCCAGACTGAAAAAGTTAGGCCCTAAAAATATGCATAACAATGCAGGCTTAGAAAATAGGTAGCCACGGATGTTGGCGAGCTGATGATACAACGTAATACCAAATGCTCACTAGAAGATATGAAAGCGAAGAACCTCGTTGGCTACCTTGGGAGGTCTAGGAATAACAAAAGGAATATGAAAAGGGACCTCCCGAAATGGAATAAGTGGAGGATAACAAGGATCCTCTAGAGCAGGGCATGTTGTAAAAGATATAAACATTATTAGTTCAAACCTTTGAATGGCAAGAGTAAAAGTACAAGCATCAATCCACACTCACCATTCTACCCGAGGATGTACTGGCCTGATATGTTCTCCAGAAAGAATGTACATGAGCAGAGATTTGATCCAAGGATCGGTTAGGGAGTATAAGGGTTGTTTGTAGTGTTGGAAGGTAATGGTTAAATCCAATGAGGGCTTAGTCGGTGTCAGGTTCAATTCCAACAATGATTCAGATTGTGTATACTCCCTAACAGTTGTAGACAACTTCAGGCTACCCTGCCTAACATTAATGATTGGAGTCATATTTGAATCAAGGGTAGACTCCAAATTACAACTCTTTGATGACAGGGTCAAAATGTCTGAATCATTATCATTAAGTTCATCCCTGGATTCGTTTGGTTTACTCAAATTTTTGTCGGGGTGTATATGTGATTCATTAGTAAAGATAGGAGTTGGATCAATATCCTTAATTATTCCTAAAGGAGGATCAGTCTTAATATTTTGGAGCAAGCCTATATCATTGAATTCATTATTCTTCTTGGGGTATAAATCCTCAATTGACGTGTTTTGTCCCTGAGGGTCTCCCATAGGCTTCTCATTATTTTGTTTATCCTCCTCTAATATGAACTCCTGTTTTGATGGAGGATGACTCTCAAAAGAATGGAGGAATCTGGATTTCACCATATTATTTATATCCTTTGGAGGTAAATTCTCAAATGATAAATAATTCCCCTGTGATTCACTCCAGATTTTTAGTCCAGGTTCCTTTATTGGGGCATCCTCATCCTCTGAAATAGACTCTTCATATCCCTGAGACCAAAATTGATCTAATTCATCCTCCATTCCCTTAGGGTCCCCTTCATTGGGTGAATTTAAATCCTCAGGATACTGAATGGTAGGTGTTGATTCCCTAAGTGGAGGGTCAGGAGTATGCTCACTAAGGGTAGAATGAGATTCCACCAGATAATCAATAGGGGAAGTGATAGGAATAATAGAACCTTGACCCGGGTTGTTAGGGGTAAGGAGAATACTGTCATTGGGGTCAAGGTCCTCAAGAGGTACCATCTTCCCTTGCTTTTGACTCCAATATAGCTCAGGTGGATAATCACTATAATCATTTTCCTCTAGTGGCCATGTCTCATTGGGAGAGTCTAAGTGATAGCTACATAAAATTGGATCCCTATTGTCAATGGTTTCCTCAGAATTATTTTCATGATCATGGTCGTATAGGTAGGGATTAGAATTATTGGGAAGCATGTAGCTAAGCTATCTTATTTCTTCATTTAACTGTTGACTATTCCTCAACATCTCTCCCATTGATTCCATCATTTCCTTTTACTATTTTTGCATTTTTATCATAAAACAGGAGAGGCTATTATTATCAGATTGGGGAGGATAGTCAATTTCAGGCTCTGGTTGCCTAGGGGTATCGGTCCAACCTCGATATAGAAAATCATGAAGGGTGGGAGGGTTGGGTGTTTGCATGGAATTAGGGATTTCAGGGTTGGAAAATCCTGCTCCTAGGCTCTGCTCAAAAGTGGGAGTTATCGGGCCAGTACTCCTAGTATAATAATAAGAATGATCCCATGAATTGTCAATGTACCCATCAAAGGATGGATACGCTCGGGGAATGGGATCTTGGTTAAAAGATGGGAAGTATTGACTTTGATAATTAAAATGATAGGAATAAGGGTGATCCATTTCTTTAAGAAAAATAGTTCTAACTCACTTAGGATTTAAAAGAATTCAGAAGACAAGTAGAAACTTCCTAGAGAGTTCTACTGTCAAAGTAAACGTAACTTCAATGGGATTTATTTTTAGTAGATTGTAGGTCTTAGAATTAAATGTTCAGTTGGTGGCCAAACAAGTTTTGCAAAAATTACGCTTCCTAGGCCAACCTTCGCTGGTGCTTATAATCTACTCGCAAGGGATGGAAGTCTCGAATCGAGCCCACACACAAGGAACCGAAGTAACTTGGTGGATAGGCTTGTTGATTTCTGACTAACTTCCCTTGTGGTGAAAAAGAGGAGAGGTAGAAATTTATCTAGTGACCTTATGTGTCAGGTGCACAGTGTCTCAGGGTGCAAATATACGATCGTGTTTTGAGTTTTGAAATATCGCAAATAAGATCCTTTTGCACACAATTTTTAGTCACAGATTTTAAAGTCCAACCTCTTAGCCGTCCCAATTTTTAAAGTGACCACTGAATTAATTTGATTCAAGCACTTTAGTGGTCTTAGATTTAGGTTCAATGTAGATGCATGACAGGTAATTGATGCTCAAGAGAAGACGTACCTTACTCTAGCTTTCTTCGTGCAAGAATGTATGCAATGCAGGAAAAATAAACTAGATGTTGCTCATTCAGTCCTAGATGGTCGTCCTATAGATATGTAGCTTCTAGCAGGTAGTTCGATTTTTTTTTTTAATAATAATAAGCAAACATACCTAATCTAACTAACTAACAAACATGCAGTTCAAATAATTCAAATAATCCTATAATCTAAATAAATGGGAACATGCTCCCGAAAATACGCTCCTGCATACAAGAGTGATAAGAAATAAAGAGGCATTCGGAACACGTTCCTAAAAATACCCGACAAGGGTCCAAAAGACAGTAATTAAATTCTAATGTCTATCTAAACTAAATCTAAACTAAGCTCTACTAACTAAATAAAAAAAAAGGCTCTCCGTAAGCCTATGTGCGTGGGATCAAGGCCCACGTGTTCCTGTTGCTGGCCTCTAGGTGGCGTCAAGGTACACCAAAAAGATTGTCTTCGCCATGCACGTCCGTCTCGTTTGTCGTTCGAATCGTGCACACAAAGAGAACCAATGTCAATAATTCAGAAAAGCTTTTAAAATAGCATCAAAATATTATAAAATTCTCGAAAAAATTAATAGGTATGTTTCCTCCCCAGCAACGGCGCCATGTGAAAGAGCGATCTTCATTTTCGTTGAAAACTTTAACATAAAATGATGTGTTGTTGTATTTAATCGCGTGGTAGAAAATCGCTTTTCAAAACATTTTAATTTTTAGAATCTAACCACGAATAGTTAGGTCGTCTTCACAGGGAGGAATTAGCCTATTTAAACTAGTGCGTTGTGCTTCATTTATTCGGGAATCTCAATGTGTATGCATACTAACTGGTGCACGTGTTTTCAACATGATTTCTTGCTTCAAATAATTAATCAAGAATACAAGGGTGCATATGCAAAATGACCACTATATAATATCATGTAAAATAATGATTTTGATACTGGTAAACACTGTAAATACTAATTCCTCGAATATAGCTTGTTCACCATAATATATAAGACATGTATTAAATCATTCATGAGATATATGCATATGCAAGCAATTTTGATTAAATAGAAGGATGGCTACACAAATTCACCTCAATAATTTAATTCATTAAATAAATGAATAGTTTTCCTCTGCAATGGCACGATTGGTAATTTTTAATGCGAAGGAAAACAGAGTGTTTTCCTTCTCTCTTCTCTGCGTGTACGGAGGAGGAATCTTCTGCCAGCCTGTGAGCGATGGAGGCACGCTGGAGGACGGGCATCATAACGGAGGTGGCGCAACGGCTGGTGGTGGACAGCGGCGGCCAGATGGTGGAGGTGCGTCGCCGGCATTTGGTTTTGCCGCACGGTGTAAGCGCGGCCTGTGGCGTGCCTGCGGCTACGCGCTCGCTCGCAGGTGTGTTGAGGCATTGCGCAGTCTGAGGTGTGGCATGAGGTGCGAGGTGGGGTGCGTGATAGGGGCGCGGGTGCGGCTGCTGCAGTGGGTTCTTGCATGCTGCTGTTGGAAGAACAAGGAAGACGAAGAAGACAAGAGGCGCGGCCTGCAGAGGGTGTGTCCTTGTGCGTTGCTGCTGGAACGCTGCGCAGCACGTGCTTTGGAGGCGGGTGCAGCGCGCATCTGCTAGCTGTGGGAGAGCGTTGGAGAGGGGCACTGAAGGGGAGCGGGCGCCTGCAGAGGATGCGTAAAGCAGGTGCAGGAGAGGAGATGGTGCTAGAGGGGGCGCGCCTGTAGCGGTGATGGCATTGGAGAGGGGGCGCTTGCGGGGATGAGGGTTGGATGGGGTGTTGAAGGGGCGCGACGCTTGCTGCTGCCTGCTGTGCAGCGCCTGCGGGTGCTGGTTGGCCGATGGGCGGTGTGCACCTGCAGAGGGCGGTGAGCACCTACGCATGCGGTGGAAGGGTGATGGAAGGTGGTGATGGTCCATAGTGCAAGCAATCTTCCCACAGTGCACGCTCCTCTCACAATTGGGTCCCCGCCAGGGGGAGTAGAAGATCACCCACTGATCCCCCTCTCCTTTGCTCCGTCTCCTCTTAACTCCTCTCTTCTGCCCGTCAAGGGATTTTCAAAATCCTTTCTAAATATGGCTTCATTTGTTGAGGGAGGGCGACGGGAGATTAGATATTTGTGAGGGAGGAGTTGCGGCTGGCCGGAGGATGAGGAAGGGATTGACTCGACTGTTTGTTGGGGAAATTTATTCCCCTTTCCTTGTTCTTTCCCAATATCATTCCTGCAACATAAAAACATGAAATCATTACATATTAAGTTATAGAATGTGATAAAATAGATGTAAACTTAAATAATGATGCATGCAAACATTCTATAACCTAATGTAGTTATTATCAAACCTAAAAGGTAAGATTAAAGTTAACTTAGGCGTAACAATAGTCCATTAAAATGGACTCATCACCCTCGTCACAATTAATGTTTGCCTTGGCCGTAGCCAAGAAAGGTCTTCCTAAAATGATAGGTGTGTTCTGGATATCCTCAGGTACTTCCATGTCAAGGACTATAAAGTCTACAGGAAAGTAAAAATCCTTGACCCGCACTATAACATCTTCCAACACTCCCTGAGGTGTCTTAACTGATCTGTCAACTAATTGCAGGGACACCTCGGTTGGTTCAGATTGCCAACCTCGAAATGTGTTAGTAGAGAGGTTGGGATAAGATTGATGGAAGCACCTAAGTCTAGTAGTGCTCTGTTAAATGTGGTGTTACCTATCATGCAGGATAAGAGAGGGGTGCCTGGATCTTTCATCTTAGTAGGGAGGGTACTGGAGATAATGGAACTGGCTTGTTCCGAGAGGATGATTGGACTACTCCCTTTTTGAATCCTTGCTTTACACTTAGGTGTACATAGGTTTTTCAAAAACTTAGCATAAAGAGGTATGTGGCGAATCGCATCCAACAAGGGGATGTTTATGTGGTCTTGCTCAAAGAGCTTAAGCAAATCTTCCTCAGGTGCCACACAGGTCTTTTTCTTTCCTTTCTCCTTCTTCTTTAAAGCTTCAGGAAAAGGTACAGAAGTGGTGACAAGAGGTTCAGTCCTAGGTAAAGGAGAAGCAGGAAATGGAGGAGTGGAAGTAGAAGCAGGAAAAGGTGGATCTATGGTGCTTTTACCACTTCTAGTGACTATGGCATTTAGTTCAGCCCTAGATGTAGATGGTAAATCGGTGTTAGGTAGTAGAGGTGGTTGAGTTTGTGCATAGGAAGAATTTGGGTCAGTGAAAAATTCAGTGTCATGCAAGGGTTGTGAAATGACATGTCCTTAACCTTGCACTGTCGGTCTAGGTTGAACATACCTCTGGGCAGGTATGTTCCTAGGGTTGTGCTTAAGATGGGAGTGAATGTGGTTGACGGAACTTCGTCAAGTGTGATAGCTGGGCTCTCATCTTAGCTAAGGCCGTGTCCTATCTCTGCTGCATAGCAATATTTTGTTGTTGCATATCAGCTAGAGCTTTCATGATAGACCCCAACTGGTCATCTCGTGTAGGCCCAAGTTGAGAGTATTGGGTGGTCCTGGGTTAGGGTTGCTGGTAGGCACGCAGTGGATATCCATGTGATTGTGGAGGTGGTGCTCGGATCGGGTTGTACTATGGTGGTGCAGAAGGTTGTTGAAAAGGAGGTCTTTATGAATTTCCCGACCATGAGAAATTTGGATGATTACGTCATCCAGGGTTGTATGTCTGTGCAAAAGGGTCATTGTGAAAGGCATGGAGCTCCTCCGAAGCTCTAGAAGGTGCAGGGAAGTCAGTGTAGGGAGGAACAAAGGTTCCTCCAACTGGTGAAGGATATAGAAATGGGAAATTCGGTAATGCAGATTGTGTCACAGAAAGATTATTCACAGTTTCCCTCCCTGTGGGAAACTGAGAAGAAGTGTTTTGTGCTGGTGCTGGGAAACTGAAGGTTTTGAGAGAAATTTTCGTACTTCATCTACTTTCTTTTCGATTAAGCCCACGTTATCCAGTTGACTAGCCACTATCTCTAAGTCTTTGCTACTGGATTGGGCTTCGTGTAACCCCGTATATGAGTGGGAATGTGAGGACTTTCTATTAAACATGCTCATCGAAGCATTATTAATAGAATTTTCAGCCATACCTTCGAAGAGCTCAAAGGTTGAGTCCTCGTCCCGACACAGGAAATTGCCTCCATAAGAGGCATCTACAAAATTCCGTGTGTCATCATGGAGCACATGGTAGAAGATCTGGATCTGTTGCCAGAGTGGGACACCATGGTGGGGACATTTTCTTAGAAGCTCATGGAATCTCTCCCAATCCTTGTGCATTTGTTCTCCTCAATTCTAAGTGAATGTAGTGATAGCACGCCTTAAGACGTTAGTGCGGCCTACAGGAAAGTACTTCTTTAAGAACTCATGTTCTAAAGAAGCCCAGGAATTTATAGGTGTAGTCCGTGCAAGTGTTCTAAACCAAAAGACTACCTTATCATTTAATGAAAAGGAGAACATTTTCATTAAAAGCGTGTGCAGATCATGTCCTTGTGAACCCAGAGTTTGGGCAAGATTCTTTAGCTCCTCTAAATGCTGAAAAGGGTTCTTAGAAGCAAGTCCATGGAAGTGAGGAATGAGTGCTATAATGTTCGGCTTCAGTTCAGCAGCACGACTCCCATCGGGATAACGTACCACAGGCATCGGTTGAGCAACTGCAGGATTATAGTAATCCCGTAGTTGAGGTCTACGAGGTTGGGGTGGTGCCTGAGGGTTTCTAGGTTGAGGTGGTTGTGGTTGGGCGTTAGCTAAAAGATTAACAGCTTGAGCAAGCTGTTGCACCTACTGGGTTAAGGTATTTATTTGTAATTGTGTTTCGAACAGGTGTTGAAGATGAGGCATAGGTCCTCTCTCTAGGGGTGGGTTAGGAAGATTAGGATATGGTGGAGGTTGAAACCTATGGATAGGTGGTGGTGGTGGTGGAGGATGTGCAATCAGGTGTGGAGGAAGTTCTTCAAAATCCTCGAATTGTGATGACTCATGATCATCCACTTGGTGAGTGGAATAGTGAATAGGAGTTTGAGACTTAGGAGGTAAGGGATTGGAAGTGGAAGGCAAAGAAGTAGATGCAATAACTTGGGTATCAGTACCCAAGGGGAGTACAAGTTCTGGGTTCTGGGATCTCCTACCTTCCATTGAGTTGGTTTTTGAAAACACGTTTAATTCAATCCGTCACAACTCAATGGAAAAGCAAAATTTTAGCTTAGTTCACAAAAAGTGGAAAATCCCAATCAAATCTCAATCAACTCAGAAGACCAAGCAAGCAAGCAAGATGAATTGAATTTTTTTTTTACCTAGAGGCTGCTACACAAAATTATATAGTACGCAAGCAATTGTTTCAAATAATTGTACGTGTCCTAAAATAAACCTAGCGATGTGCATACCTCTAAAATCCACTGGGAGTCTGGATAAGACTTGGCATGCAAATCCAGATCCTGTGGTTGCAGAAGGAGATGAGGTAGAAACCTGTGTGTTGTGATCTTAAGTGATCGTGCTATGTGCACGATAGAAATCAACACAGTGCAATAAAATCTCAGTGAAGGTTTCACTCAGATTTAATATCTCCTTTTGATTTAGTTCAAGTGATTATGAAATGATTTCTATGCTGCTTGTCTCACTTTTTAGTCAATTCAATACAACAGATGGTCTTCTTTAATTTTAAGTCAAATGCACTTATGACAGGAGTTTGAGAAAAGTAAGGAATGCGTACTTGACTCCAGCAATCTTCAATATGCAAATTTAACTTTGAATTGAAATCTAGTAGAAAAAGTATGCAACCTAAAATGGATGCCTAAGGGTATGCTGCTGCTAAATAAGGATGAGATCTTTTTGAATTTTTGGATTTTGAATAATGCAACAAACAAAAACAAAGAAAGAAATCGATTCGGAAAACTGCGACGAAAAATTGTATCGATGAGAGATGAGTCTAAGAGATAGAAAAATGAAGTCCAGAAAGTCCACAGTTATTACAATGAATGTGTGAGAACATGCTCTCACAACTTATGACTAACAATTGATCCTAGTTAATATACCTAAATCTAACTAAACTATACTATACTACTCCTACAGCTACTCTGAGGGCACACTTCGCCTGGACGTCAGGTCAGGAGCGCAGTGGTTCCACCAGGAAGATGACCTCCACCTGGAAGGTGATGCCACTCCTCCTCCTCAAGTGCTGTGGAAAAATAACAAATGATTAGTAACAGAATAAAAGAATGTATACACAATAACAAATTAATCAATGGAGGGAAATAATTATGTATAATCAATAGATTTGAATGAAATGAAATCAAGAATTTATATACAAATAAAGAATTAAAAAGTAATTTTGGCGTAAAGAGAGTTGCCTCCCCAGCAACGGCGCCAAAAATAATGATGGTCGTCATTATTATTGATATAATGAATTGATGTTGTTGTAGTAAATGTGGGAAATACAAACCATCATTATGACCATTTTTATTTAATTAACTAATTTTTACTGGTTTATTCCAGGTCGTTCATTGGGAGGCAGTTATTGATTTACATCACTCTCTAGGTCCAAAATTATTCTTTAATTTCAAAAACGATCAATGTTATATTCAATCAATAATGAATGAATGAATCTATGAAAAATAAATTAAAGTTTCCATGATGTACAAAAAGTCAATAAAAGTGCTTGCAAAAATCTACTTTCAAACAAGTATCAAATGAATCATAGGTATGTTCTATACTATCTATTTATAAGTTATATTACTAATACTTACATAAACATACATTACTAACTCATATTACATATCATACTAACTTAACTTACTATACTAACATATACAGTAACACATATAATAGCTATAGCGACAGATATAAGCATCGCTGTACCCAAAAAAAACTATATACAAACTAAAAGAGGGAAACCAGGGTCTATAATGACAGTTATTTTGCCTACAGTGACACTTTTTTTTGTTAGTAAAGATATGAAGTTATATATATAAATGTAAATAACTATACTACGTATATACATATATATATTAATTATCTTGTACATATTTATTTATACAGGTTTCCAATTTGTATATACTTTATACTTATAAGTATCTCTACTCTCTCTCTCTCTCCTGACTTTTACTCTGCCTTTCTTCTTCTTCTCAATTTTATTCATCTTAAGTTCTCAGTGACACTTAAGCGTTAAATACTTATGTGATTAGTCAATGTCATTACAGCTTTTAATTAATAAAAAATTTATTTAATTTACGGGTGTACCTTTTGAGGGATACACAACACCTAGAGGGTGGGACCGGACCTCTACTAAGCGCACCCTAATTTCTCATTAGGCCACTTAATTACGTGTTTATATGCTCAGATCAGTGGGCTTAACATTCTGCACACACCTGGGCCCCTGGCCCTCGCACATCTCATGCTCAGTATACTCAGTATGCTCAAAGGTAAGATAGGCATTCGGTTGTTCGAGCGCCTAGTGTCCGTGACGATTGAATGGCCTATCTGAAAAATTCCATATAAAGAGCAGTGCATGCTCGCCCGTCCACGATGTGGGACTATCTAGGCGCAAGCGCAGTGCTGAAATCTCAGGCGGCAGTGCAGCAATAGCGATTTTGGCCCTCGATTCGAGGGTCATAATTTATTAGTTATTAAAAATAAATTATGTGGAAATAAAATACTTATATAGTACTATACAATCATACAATTGCTTTGGAGTTTCAATTATATTTACTGTATAAATAAATTAGCTAAAATATACAGTTTATACATACTTATTTTTAGGTTTTGTTTCTTAATTATGTATAAATTAGTTATTATATGGTCTAATTGGCCTATTACAGTAGTAATATACATATTAAAGTATTTTATAAACATTTTTATTATATTTTACATATTTAAATTATGCTTTATTTACATTTAAATAGCCAATTTTGGGATTGTTTTATGTGAAAATTAAATTTAAATAGTGTATATATTATAAATATACTTAAATTAGGTTAAATTATTTAAAATACAGTAGTATACATATACAGTATAAATTACTTAATTTTAACTTAATTTACTAATTTATTTTAATTTAATCTAATAACTTAACTATTAACTTAATAAATAAATTATTTATTTCATATTAATGATTAAATTAAGATACCAGGTTTAGTATGTTTATTATATACGTATAGATATATGTATATAGTCTTATAACTTAATAAGGTTCTTTATAATACTTATTACCTATATGGCTTTATTTTACATATACATTAATTTAACTAATAATTAGCTATACACTTAAGATATATATATAGTATAATCTAACTTAAATATCTACTTTACATAAAACAATACATACATAAGTTATTTAATTTATAGATCTGTATGCTTTACATTATAGATGATTAAGCTTACTATATAGCTTAAATAAATACTTATATACATATTATACAAGGGATTTTACTATTTTTATAGTTTTTATTTATATTATGGAGGTAGGAGATGTGAATGGAAGAAATAGATGAGAACGAGAACATATTTTTGGTATTTTGAGAGGTACATTCTTTTATTAAAGCTCATGGTATACAGAACCGTCGACTGGCAAATTATGGTAAGTCGGGGGTTCTGCATACCATGAAACTTGGTATGTAGTTAGAAAACTATTTGATCTTCAATCAGACAGTTTTGTTTTAATTTTTTAGAATTTTTTAATGATATTTATTTAAATCCCAAGTTCACTCATCCCAAGCCTTTAAAGTGGTGTTCTAACTGTTGGTGCTAGAGCACCACGATCATTTGTTTTGATGATAACAAAACACGTGTCATTTAACATTTGCACTTGGAGTCTTAGATTTCAGGTCAAATTGCAAATGGAGACGCGATTAGACGGAGTTCGAGCTCACATCCAGGACGGATTAGAGGAGCTTGATGGAAAACATAGGAGATTCGCGAGGAGCGATAGATTGAAGATGGAAGGACAAGAAGAATAGGATAGAATTCCATTTTATTCCTTTCATGTACATTTGTCGTTATTTTCTTGCTCTTTATTTCCTTAGAAAATTATGTTAAAGAGCCTCAAAGTACCCTAACAGTAGTCCTAGGAACACCGGCATAACCCTAGGATACTTAGGTTTTCTGTAGAGAACTTAGAAAACCAATATAGGGTTCAAACAGCATTTCCAGACGTTTAATTCCAAAATCAGACGTCTGATAAAGTGTTTTAAGACGTCTGACTGTTGATTCAGACGTCTGATAACATTTAGGCTGGACAAGTTAGTTCTGTCTGATGAAATCAGATGTTCAGACCTTAAACCAGACGTCTTAGGAGACGTCTGATGACTTTGCCAGATGTCTAATTAGTGGACCGTTGGCTGGCTTAGCGAACACTCAAGAATGTGACCGTTAGAGCCTTATTAGACGTCTATAGGACTTTCCAGACATCTGATAATTGACCGTTTTGCCTCGGCTGACCCAAAATCTCTTCTCAGAGATTTTCTAGCCGTTGCAACGTTTGGAAATCCATTCCCACAGAAAAAGTAGGTTTCCAGACGTCTAGGCATAGTGCCAGACGTCCTAAATGTCGTCTGATGGACTTGCATAAGAACCCTGTTTAGATCTGATTCAAGTCAGGAAGGAATCCGCCCAAAATCAGATGTCTGACCTTGAAATTAGACGTCTTAAAGTGGTCTTCCAGACGTCTGATGCCAGAATTAGACGTCTGATAAGTCTGTCAGTGCAATGATTGTTCCTGATTTCGGGCTGATTCTCTTGGGCTTTGTACCCAACGGCTATGGAACCTTTCCTAAGCCTTCCAAAGCCTTCCTAAGGCCTCTATAAATAGAGGGGAGCCTTTACACACCAACATAAACCAAGAAACAACAAGACACACCTATCTACACACTTTCACACTCTTGTGTGTCCAAAAAGACTCTCTTGCTCTCCAAGCTCTAATTCTTCATCTTGAGAGCATCAAGCTGTTGTGCGCCCGCTCTCCCGCCGTTGTTCACGAGAGCGACGTTGCGCAGTCGCGTGGCTCACGCATCCGCGTCGTCGACGCACTCCTTTCAAAGGGAAGCATCCTATTTCCTATAGAAGCTTAGGTTAAATATTACTTTGTTGGCTCTATAGGATTACTTGTTTTATCTTTGTTATTTGGTTGGGTATTCGCTTTGCGAATTCCCGTCTCCTTCGCAAGACAAAATCCTTCTCGTGAAGAGAAGGGGTTGAGGTACGCTACCCTTGTCTAAGTAGCGTGGTTGTAATTGAGGTTGAATCACCCTCGTTTTAAAGTGATTCGGTTTAGTGGATTTTGATCAACTTGGTTGATCGGAAAATCCTAACTCGAGAGGGTTAGGTGGTGGTTTTCACCCGGTTTGGGTTTCCACCTAAAATTCTTTGTGCCTTTTTGTGCGATTGTATTTTGTGAGATTGTTTATATTTCAATTCCGCAATTATTACGTCACCCCCTCCTGGTAAGGAAACTACAGTTGGTATCAGAGCAGGTTCTTGTGAGATCGGAGTAACACCCGGCAAAAGATCAAATGGAGGGAAGCACATCAGCGATCCGAATCTCCGAGGGGCAGTCCACGTCCCGTCCTCCATTCTTCGACGGGAGAAACTACCCCTACTGGAAGCTGCGGATGAAGACATAGCCTCAAGCCACCGATTTCATGGTCTGGGCCAGGTGCAAGACCCCCTTCAACATTCTAGAAAAACCTGCCGGAGGATACTCGCAGCAGCAGATTCGTGAACTCTCGCTCAACGCGAAAACAATTAACGCGTTGTATTGCGCGCTCAGCTCGGAGGAGTTCAACAGAATCTCGCAATGCGCCACTGCATACAAGATTTGGCACACACTTGAGGTAACTCACGAAGGTATCTCTAAGGTAAAAACCTTTAAAATTAATTTACTTTCTCAAGAATTTGAATCTTTTTCCATGAAGCCTAACGAATCTTTAAGTGAGATGAACACTAGGTTCACTCTCATTGTAAATAATTTGAAAGCATTAGGGAAGACTTTCATCAAGGGGGAGCTTCAAGGGAAGCTTCTTCGTTCCCTCGGACCGGAGTGGGAACAAAAAGTCACCGCCATCGAGGAGGCGAACGAGGTGGAGGAGCTAAACATGGAAGATCTCCTAGGCAATCTAATGGCCTACGAGACTAAGTTGAAGCAGAAGAAGAAGGATACACCGGAGCCTAAACCGAAAAAGACTCTCGCCTTCAGAGCCGCGTCGGATAGTGAGGTAAGTTCCGACGACGAAGACTTTAGAATTTTACTTAAAAAATTTTCCAAGTTTTGTAGGGAATTAAAGAAAGAGAAAAAGGAGAAGAAGGAAAGCCCGAGATGTTGCTACCATTGCAACGAGAAAGGGCACCTACGACCAGAGTGCCCTCTTCTCAAAAAGGAGAAGAAGAAGGAAAAGGAAAAGAGATCTAAGAAGAAGAAGTTCCAAGCCACTTGGGACGATTCCAGCTCGGAGGAAGAAGAAGAAGAAAAGTCCATAGAAGAAGAAACCGCTTGCTTCGGTTTCATGGCCAGAGGAAGCGACAGCGAAAGCAGAAGCGACTCAGACAACGAGGTAAGTTATGACTTACAAGAAGCTTTTAATGAATTATTTGATGTTAGTAAATCATTAAGAATAGAAAACAAAAGCATTAAAAAGAACCTTAGTTTTCTTAAAAATGAAAATGATAGGTTAGAAAAACAACTTAAGGACATAGAAGCTAGTCCTAGAATTGATAACCTATTATTAGAAAATCAAAATCTCATCAATGAAAATAATAAATTGATTGAGGAAAATGATAGTTTAAAGTTAGAAATCTGTGATTTAAGAACTAAGATGCATACTATAGAAAAAGAAATCGCATGTCTTAGGGAAAACTCTAACAAACTAATCAACAAAGTAGATGATTTATATAGCCCTAAGATTGAGAAAGGATCTCCATCAAGGAGACCCGCTAACAGATCCGGATCCAAGCCCACTTGGATACCGAAAAAGGAATTAGAATCTTGTTTTGTAGGGTTCAGGGATAACTACAACACAAAGGACTGGACCTACAAACTCAAAGCTGGTCAACTCAAGTTGGGAGAACCAAGGAGTAGACCAAGGAGGAGAACAAGAAGACCGACGAGACGGCGAACAAGCGATGGACCCGCCGCACGTCGACCACCAGACTAGAGACCGGCGCCGATGCCCGGGCCTCCAAGCTACGGATGGGAGCCCCATTCGATGTGGCATCCACCACCATTCGGGCCATTTTATTGGCCATGGTAGGTGAGGTAAAAATTCCTCACCCTATCTTTTTATCATTAGCATTTAGATAGGGGGAGTTAAAAGATTTTATGAGCTAATTGTAAATTTTTAAGGGGGAGATATAAGGTAGCTAAATTTCCTTTAGGAAGGGGGAGAAAAATAATAGCTATCTTGTTGTTATAAAAAGAAAAAAGGGGGAGGACATCGCCTTTGTTAAAAGAAATTTATAGAAGAGCATGTTTTAAGGGGGAGTTATAGGAAATCAATTAAATCTTTTTGATAATGTCAAAAAGGGGGAGGATTTTTTGCATTATTTATGATTTTGTCATCATTAAAAAGAGGGAGATTGTTGGTGCTAGAGCACCACGATCATTTTTTTGATGATAACAAAACACGTGTCATTTAACATTTGCACTTGGAGTCTTAGATTTCAGGTCAAATTGCAAATGGAGACGCGATTAGATGGAGTTCGAGCTCGCATCCAGGACGGATAAGAGGAGCTTGATGGAAAACAGAGGAGATTTGCGAGGAGCGATAGATTGAAGATGGAAGGACAAGAAGAATATGATAGAATTCCATTTTATTCCTTTCATGTACATTTGTCGTTATTTTCTTGCTCTTTATTTCCTTAGAAAATTATGCTAAAGAGTCTCAAAGTACCCTAACAGTAGTCCTAGGAACACCGGCACAACCCTAGGATACCTAGGTTTTCTGTAGAGAACTTAGAAAACCAATATAGGATTCAAACTGCATTTCCAGACGTCTAATTCCAAAATCAGACGTTTGATAAAGTGTTTTAAGACGTCTGACTGTTGATTCAGACGTCTGATAACATTTAGGCTGGACAAGTTAGTTCTGTCTGATGAAATCAGACGTCCAGACCTTAAACCAGACGTCTTAGGAGACGTCTGATGACTTTGCCAGACGTCCAATTAGTGGACCGTTGGCTGGCTTAGCGAACACTCAAGAATGTGACCGTTAGAGCCTTATTAGACGTCCATAGAACTTTCCAGACGTCTGATAATTGACCGTTTTGCCTCAGCTGACCCAAAATCTCTTCTCAGAGATTTTCTAGCCGTTGCAACATTTGGAAATCCATTCCCACAGAAAAAGTAGGTTTCCAGACGTCCAGACATAGTGCCAGACGTCCTAAATGTCGTCTGATGGACTTGCACAAGAACCCTGTTTAGATCTGATTCAAGTCAGGAAGGAACCCGCCCAAAATCAGACGTCTGACCTTGAAATCAGATGTCTTAAAGTGGTCTTCCAGACGTCTGATGCCAGAATTAGACGTCTGATAAGTCTGTCAGTGCAATGATTGTTCCTGATTTCGGGCTGATTCTCTTGGGCTTTATACCCAACGGCTATGGAACCTTTCCTAAGCCTTCCAAAGCCTTCCTAAGGCCTCTATAAATAGAGGGGAGCCTTTACACACCAACATAAACCAAGAAACAACAAGACACACCTAGCTACACACTTTCACACTCTTGTGTGTCCAAAAAGACTCTCTTGCTCTCCAAGCTCTAATTCTTCATCTTGAGAGCATCAAGCTGTTGCTCACTCGCTCTCCCGCCGTTGTTCATGACAGCGACGTTGTGCCGTTGCGTGGCTCACGCATCCGCGTTGTCGACGCACTCCTTTCAAAGGGAAGCATTCTATTTCCTATAGAAGCTTAGGTTAAATATTACTTTGTTGGCTCTATAGGATTACTTGTTTTATCTTTGTTATTTGGTTGGGTATTCGCTTTGCGAATTCCCGTCTCCTTCGCGAGACAAAATCCTTCTCGTGAAGAGAAGGGGTTGAGGTACGCTACCCTCGTCTAAGTAGCGTGGTTGTAATTGAGGTTGAATCACCCTCGTTTTAAAGTGATTCGGTTTAGTGGATTTTGATCAACTTGGTTGATCGGAAAATCCTAACTCGAGAGGGTTAGGTGGTGGTTTTCACCCGGTTTGGGTTTCTACCTAAAATTCTTTGTGCCTTTCTGTGCGATTGTATTTTGTGAGATTGTTTATATTTCAATTCCGCAATTATTACGTCACCCCCTCCTGGTAAGGACCCTTGGGTATTTTTGGGAACGTGTTCCCAGTGCCACCTTATTTCTTATTGCTCTTGTATGCGGGAGCGTATTTTCGGGAGCGTGTTCCCATTTATTTAGATTATAGGATTATTTGAACTATTTGAACTGAATTTTGATTAGTTAGTTAGATTAGGTCAGTTTGTTTACTATTAAAAAAAATAATAATAAAAAAAAATAAAAAATAAAATATTCGAACTGCCTGCTAGAAGCTACATATCTATAGGATGACCATCTAGGACTGAATGAGCAGCATCTAGTTTATTTTTACTGCATTGCATTCATTATTGCACGAAGAAAGCTGGAGTAAGGTACGTCTTCTCTTGAGCATCAATTACCTGTCATGCATATGCATTGAACCTAAATCTAAGACCACTAAAGTGCTTGAATCAAATTAATTCAGTGGCCACTTTAAAAATTGAGACTGCTAAGAGGTTGGACCTTAAAATCTGTGACTGAAAATTGTGTGCAAAAGGATCCTATTTGCGAAATTTCAAAAATCAAAACACGATCGTATGTTTACACACTTGAGACACTGTGCACCTCACACATAAGGTCACTAGATAAATTTCTACCCCTCCTCTTTTGCACCACAAGGGAAGTTAGTCGGAAATCAACAAGCCTATCCACCAAGTTACTTCGGTTCCTCGTGTGTGGGCACGATTCGAGACTTCCATCCCTTGCGAGTAGGTTATTGGCACTAGCGAAGGTTGGCCTAGGAAGCGTAATTTTTTGCAAAACTTATTTGGCCACCAATTGAACATTTAATTCTAAGACCTACAATCTACTAAAAACAAGATCCCACTAAATTTGCGTTTGCTTTGACAGTAGAACTCTCTAGGAAGTTTCTGCTTGAATTCTGAATTCTGCTAAATCCTAAGAGAGTTAAAACTGTTTTTCTTAAAGAAATGGATTACCCTTACTCCTATCATTTAGATTATCAGAGTCAATACTTCTCATCTTTTAATCAGGATCCCATGCCCCGAGCGTATCCATTCTTTGATGGGTACATTGATAATTCATGGGATCATTCTTATCCTAGGAGTACTGGCTTGATAACTCCCACTTTGGAGCAGAGCCTAGGAGCGGGATTTCCCAACCCTGAAATCCCTACTTCCATGCAAACACCCAACCCTCCCACCCTTCATGATTTTCCGTATCGAGGTTGGATCGATACCCCTAGGCAACTAGAGCCTGAAATTGACTATCCTCCCCAACCTAATAATAGTAGCCTCTCCTCTTTTATGATAGAAATGAAAAAATAGCAAAAGGAAATGATGGAATCAATGGGAGAGATGTTGAGGAATAGTCAGCAGTTAAATGAAGAAATAAGACAACTTAGCTACACGCTTCCCAATAGTCCTGATCCCTACCTATACGATCATGATCATGAAAATAATTCTGAGGAACCTAATGACAATAGGGATCCAATTTTATGTAGCTATCACTTAGACTCTCCCAATGAGACACGGCCACTAGAGGACAACGATCATAGTGATTATCCACTTGAACTATATTGGAGTCAAAAGCAAGGGAAGATGGTACCTCTTGAGGACCTTGACCCCAATGACAGTATTCTCCTTACCCCTACCAACCCGGGTCAAGGTTATATTGTTCCTATCACTTCCCTTATTGATTATTTGGTGGAATCCCATTCTACCCTTAGTGAGCCTACTCCCGACCCTCCACTTAGGGAATCAATACCTATCATTCAGTATCCTGAGGATTTAAATGCACTCAATGAAGGTGACCCTAACAGAATGGAGGATGAATTAGATTAATTTTGGTCTTAGGGATATGCAGAGTCTAATTCAGAAAATGAGGATGCCCCAATAAAGGAACCTGGACTGAAAATATGGAGTGAATCACAGGGGAATTATTTATCATTTGAGGATTTACCTCCAGAGGATAGAAATAATATGATTAAATCCAGATTCCTCCTTTCTTTTGAGAGTCATCCTCCATCAAAACAGGAGTTGATATTAGAGAAGGACAAACAAAATAATGAGAAGTCTATGGGAGACTCTCGGGGATAAAACATGTCTATTGAGGATTTATACCCCGAGAACTATAACGAATTCAATGATATAGGCTTGCTCCAAAATATTAAGACTGATCCTCCTTTAGAAATAATTGAGGATACTGATCCAACTCCTAATGAATCACATATACACCCTGAAAAATATTTGAGTGAATGATGAGAACCTCATCATGAGCCATAACTAGCTCATTTTGACCTAATACAAAGGATAAAAGCTCCTACATATCTCAAGGAAAGGCTTAACTCAGAGAATTCTGAGTTTGAGAAGAAAACAAGTCATAAGGGGTAAAAATGCAATTTTACCAGTATAATCTGCATACAGGGCAATTCAGGGCCCAAACATAGGTCAAAGCAGCTTAATAAGAATAAAAGTGGGATGAGATGATCTAGCAAGGGCTACAGCACTTCCAAGAAACTAAATGATAATCTGTAACCCTAAAACAACCCACTTCAATTCACGAGGTTCGAGGCAATGTAAAAATAGAATAAACCCTCTAAAATTCATAGAAAAATAATCTCTAGGGTTTAGAACCTTCAATTTGGCCTTCAGAACCCATTTTGACCTACATCGAGAACCATGCCCAATTAATAACTTAATTTGGGTTTTTGCACAAATTGACCGGTCAAACAAGGTTTAATATGAAAATGAAATTCACCATCAGATTCCTTAGGTCCTAATTAGTCATGTATAAAAACTTGAGCCTAAGAAGAAACCTCCTTGACCGACTTTACACTTTGGTCCTCATATATTTACTCTTTGGCCCTCAACTTTTGAACCCTCGCATTTTGGCCCCTAACTCTCCTTCGTTCTTTGCAATCAGGTCCCTCCTGCAAAACCTGCCAGCACCATGCTCCGGCGACCTTGCGCGGAGCATGGCGCCGCGCAGGGTGAGGTGAGGGACCTGGCAAGTAAACCGGGGGTGCCCTGCGTCGTCAGCCGTCGCAGGGACACCCCCCTGGTCGTTGTAACCCACCATACCGGCCGTGCGAACGCACGGACGGTATGGGTTCCTGTTTCCGACCATCCTCCGGCGAGGGAGACACGTCGTCTCCCTCCGCCTTCCTCCCTGTTTGATCCCTATAAATACCCCCCCGTTGCTCCACCGACCAGGGCAGCCTGGATCTGACGGAGAAAATCCCCAACTTTCTTCTCTTCTTCCTCCGGCAGACGCTCACCAGCTCCGGCGGTTTCCTCCCCCTCCACCTCTTCGCTCTGCCGCAATACCAGCAGCAGAGACTTCCTCCCCCGCTCTTCCCGCGCCACGCCGTACCCAGCTGGCGCCTCTCCGGCTCTCTGCTCGCCGCCGCCCCTTTCCCTGAGCATCGTCTTCTCCGGCGACAGTCGATACGACTGTCGCCCTGTTCCTCCCCCTTCGTCCCTGCAAGTAAGCTAGAGCTACTCCCCTTCTTCTCCTCTTTCTTTCCCCACTTTCAATTTATTCAATTAAGCCCTCGACCGACCCTGACGACCTTCACCCCCTTCGCCTCCGACCACCCTCCGGCGAGCCGCTCCCATCACCTCAGCGACCCACACGGCTCGCCGACCACCGCAGGACCTCCGCCTCCTCACCCTGATCAACCTCCGCCCTGCCACTCCCCCCACATCACCCTCTGCAACCCCACCGAACAGACCCATCCTCCGACCCACAGTCCGACCTAGGGCAGCCCTCGCACGCCGCCCCGCGCCTCGCCACCACCCACACGAGCCTCGCCTCACCCTGGCGAAGCTCCTGGCACTCTCTGATTAGGCCGAGAGGCCGTTTTCTTGTGGACAGGCCACCCGACCTCCGCCGCCATTGACGCGCAGGAGGAACTGCTTCCGCCTGCAGCTACAGGCGTGCCACGCTCAGCGCCAAGCCCAGATTCACTCCCAGGCCTTGCGAGGAGTTTTGGCAAAACACCAGGTTCGCAGCTAAGGAAGAAAGCTCCGCGTGACGCCACCATCTCCTGCTGAATTCCCCGCTGCGGGCGCGCAATTGAGGTGGGCCGTTTAGTCCCACCTCGGAAACGCCTGAAGAGCCGCAGCGACATAAGATGCAAAAGTGCTGAAGGCTTACTGCCTCAGCACACGGGGTGAGGTCCCCTTCACCCGCCCGGTTACCCGGTCTCGTCCGCGCTCACGCCCCGCGGACCTGACCCGAACCGACCCGACCCGACTCAAGACTGACCTGCACTCCTCGCCCACCACGCACGCCGGTGGGCCTGGACCCGGGCCTGACCCGAACCCGGATACCCGGTAGCTCTGGGAGAGCTTTCCCAAGAGTGGTTTCAGAGAGAGAGAGAGACGCGGGGGGGGGAGGGTAGAGTAGGTTTTGCCTCTGACGAAAAACTCTGAAGTGTGCAGGCACAGGCGAAGAAGAAGACCCGCGGAAGAAGAAGGAAGCTAACTGTAGCAACAGGTAGTTAAGTCGTCTGATTTGGAAATCAGACGACGGCCTGAAGCAGCTAAGGAAGAAAGCTTCGCGTGACGTCCCTGGCTGAAAAAGAAAAGAAGAAGCTGACACTTAACCGCAGGGAGGAAAAACAAGAAGAAACTCTAAAGAAGAGGCTGAGCAAGGCAGAAGAAGAGGAAAGGCTGCAGAGAAGTGCAGCAGAGCCAAGGAAGAAGAAACCTTCACAGAAGAGACTGCAGAAAAAGAAGAAGAGAGGCCAAGACAGAAACCAAGGAAGAAGAAGAAGGAGATCTGAAGAGGAGCATCACCTCTGCAGAACGAAGAAGAAGAAGAAGGAGATCTGAAGAAAGAAAGAAAGAAGAACATCACGAGGAGAAAACAAAGAGAACAACAAATTCTTTCCCTCTCTCTTTCTTTATTTTGTAAAAGAAACATGTATATCTCTAGAATACAACTTGCTCCCTGAGTTCGACCTCGGGAACTCTTTTATTTTCCGAGTAAAAAATTTATATATTTGAAATGTTGGTAATAACCGGCTTTACTACAACGTTATAACAAAACCAAAACCCGGTCATCAAACCAACCGACTCCATTTTGGCGCCGTTGCCGGGGAGCAACGGCTATTCTAGAGGTAAACATTCCTGTTTTTTTTAATTTCTGATAATCTCCTCTCTTTTGTGCAGCTACAGGAACTCAAGAAGACAAGCAACCACACGACAACCACTCCGAAGACAGGTAAATTTTTCCTCTCACTATTAACCCCTAAACTCTAAAGAGGAAGAAAAGAAAAAGAACAAGCAATATAGGGCTAACCTGTCTTCCATACTTAGTAACCACAAAGAGTTGCATGTTTTCAACTCATCACTCCTGCACACTATTAAGGGTATTTAAGGGCTAACACATTCTTGCTTGAGCCCTAATTGCCCAACAAAGAGTTAAATGGACCAAGTAGAGCCAACATAAGGTCAAACATTAGGATTTCAGTAGAGACACACCCCTTAATCAAGAATTGAGGAAATCCAAAAGAGGTGTGCCCAAGCCATTGATTGAAAATAATTAACAAGAAAAATCCTAAACAATTGGCTCTCTCTTTAAACACTTGGACCCTAAAAGAAAGGACCCAAAAAGCTCTCAAAGAAAACAAGAGGTAAAGTTGACCCCTTTGGGTTAACCAACCTTAAATTAGGTCACTCTTTGCACTTCAAAAGACTAAAGTTCAAGTGAAACCTTAAGCACCCTGATCTTAAAATTGGTAGACTTAAGAGGTCAAGATCCCCATTCTGGTCTACCTGGAACCGCAGTGACAAGAGAGGTCGGGTGGGGGAAACCCTGTAACCCGTGGGGACGCTCTACCGTGTAGGGGTCTTCGCGGGACTCTCCCTCTCTGGCTGCCCAGGTAATTCTCAGGTGGACGATCTTTCTGATCAAGGGGTCCATCTGCCCCGCACCTCTATAGTCACCCAACACATTTTTTGGGTGTCTTGATTGGGTCCAGCACCTTTTAATCTCATCACATCCTTCAGTATATGCTTGGAAGGAGGTCCTTGAATCCTCCTTTAGGAATTCACTTGCCCTGAGGTTAGGCCTCAGTTCCCTTGTTTATGCAGCACCACCACATTAATCTTTCCTCTGATACTCCCTTCTTCCATCTTGGCACTACATGAGTCGACATCGAAGCCTTTAATTCCACATCTTGATTCCACCACCTAATCCAAATATGCAGCCAAACCACCTAAGACTACCATTCAAGAAACCTGAATATCGGAGATCTATGAAAGATAAAATGATCGAGGATGCCATAAAATTCTATGAAAAAGAAGAAAAAACCTCAACACCAATAGGAAACATTCAGGTTGATGTTCCAACAACCACAGCTTTCATCATAAACTGTGCCCAAATTCTATTGACTGAAATTTCAAAAGGATCAACCCGAGATATGCTCATGACAGGATACATTGAGATGGAAAAATTACACCAATCTGAATACCTTCAATGCTTGACAAATCCTGTACTTTGGGAACAACACCAAGATGCCCTTATAAAACGGGTAGAAATGATGAAATCTGTAAGACAAATTATCAACCAGAAATACCCGTATATACCAGAAACAGAGGATGAACCATCTTGGAACAGTATTAAGGAACAATTCAGTTTCCCAGATCTCGGGATTGAGGCACAAAGTGGTTGTAAAATCCCAACCCAGATAGAAGACAATGTTGAATTAGGTTGGGATATTGCAGGAGAACACAATGCTGAGCCAACCTTAGGCCATGAATCACCAAGCTTAAAATTCCAAGACTCCGGCAATAACAAGATTAGAATTGAACCTCTGGAGGGTATAAATTCCACCCCTTGTTTTGATAAGGTGACCCTCGAAGGTTATTCAGACTTAGGTTCTAATAATTCTACCCACATCCTAAGCCTAGAGCCTAGATCTGAAACTTATTGGGAAGATTATGAGACCCTTTATGAGAAAGATCAAATTTTTACAGAATATGATTCCGGGCCTCTATTTAATGAATATCCCTCTCCAACATCCTCAGGAAATCTGATTGATTTTTCGGAAAACATGCCAATTTATGATACAGAAACTGAGGAGTTGGATGAGCAAGGTTTTAATGAGGTCTATCCTACCAGCTTAGAGCTTGAACAGAACATCTTTTTGAGCCCAGAAGTGACATATAGGCTAGAACCCAGTCAGGCTGCTGATTCCGCATCTGATGATTTTTGCTGTGGTGGAATTCATGATCATTTTCGCCAACTCTCCGACAATTTCAGATCTGACTATAATTGCGGAGAGATTCCCCTTCCTGAACACGCCAGGCCTATCCACGACCTCAGTTCACATGACTCTGACTCTGAGGTCCTGATTCCCGAGATCACTGATAACACAGAATCATTCCTTTTCGATCCTCAGGAACCAAAAACAGAAAATGCCAAGAGTGATTGTAACCCAGAATCTAAATTTTTTCTCGAATCCGATTTCTTTCATCCTACAGACACTCTTCCGGCATTTGATAGTTACCCAGAGGACTCTCTACAGGAAACCACCTATCATCCGTCTCTAGAAGAGCCCTCGTACACAATGGCCACCTCATCCGCACACACAGAACGGATCAAAACCTCTTCCCAACCTCAACCTGCAACCGGACTCAATTTCTATTCAGATTCACCTCTCACCAAGCCGATTGCATTTCCACATCGGGTTTCGAACATTGATCAGACTACATACCATGCTCTATCATTCTCTGATCACCCCTGTAGGATTCCTGCATCAACCACTGATTATTCTACGGGTCCCTACTCTGACCAGGCTGATTCAACTCAGCCAAACCCTGCGTTTACACTTCCACATCCATCTGAGCCTCATAGTTTATGGTGGGTTCCACACTTTTTTATCCACATCTATCAACCCACCAGATTGATTGGGTTTGGGCTGCATCATCAACCTGTTGATCTGAACAAGCACCTGGTTGGACCAACCAGGCTCTTAATCAAGGTGCTTGTCTTACAAAACTCTGCTGATTTGACCATCCCCTCTCCATCGCATTTCCCGCTTGGCTGAAGGCATCAAATTTAGCGCTCAACGGGAGGCAGCCCGTCATTCTCTTTGAAAACCTGAAACTTGTTCTGATAGCTTTTTGCACTTGAAGTTCACACTTTAGGACAGCCGACTCCACCTCAGGTGCTTGCATCTGAGATTAGAAATCATCCGCAACAGTCACCCCGACCCATTCACTCATCAAAACAGCTATCCTAATATATGAACTTAGTTGAATAAAAACCCCTAGGTTACAATGAGGACATTGCAAATCTTAGGCATGGGGGGGTATGAAAGTGCAAAAACTTGTAAGAAAAGGTTTCAAACAAAAAATTCACATATGCCAAAAATACCATAAAAATTAAAAAATTTTCGAAAAAGAATAAGAGGAAAAGAGGAGAAGGAAAATTTTGTGAAGGAGAAAAGAAACAAAATGAAAAAGGAGCACAAAATTATGAGAAAAAGTGATAGTCATTAGTAAGGAACTAAGGAATTAACCTAAGTTCTAGACCTCATTCAAGAAAAGTGCACAATAAGATTAGTAAAGAATGCAAACCTTAGGCATTCTTGAATAGACTCTTAGTACCCATTAAGATCTGGACACTCCTCAAGAGGTTGAGGAAAATGAAAAGCTGAAGTATTAGGTCTAAGGCTTAGGGAGTATTCGGCCTCGTTAACTAATTTTTGATTTACGGGACTCAGTAACCTAAGCACCCTAACCTCACACACAGCCTGGTTCAGTAAGCGTAAAAATCAGAATCACGCAGAAGCGTCGCAAAAATCTGAAAAGAACACCTAGAATAGGAGCGGCCGATCAACACAAGTTGATTTGGACGAGTTCCCAGCGCAGAGAGGCGGGAAATCCCCTCGAAGATGCGTAACAAAATATCATCTCCTCGGTGCTTGTCTCTTAGGATATTTACATATCCTACTGGGGGCATGTAAGCACTCTGCTGGTTCAGATTCCATGGATGGCATTATCTCGAAGTGTCAATTGCCAGGGTCTGGATTCGGCCACGGAATACCATGGATGGGATTATCTCGAAATCTCAATAGCCAGGGTTCCGGGGGTTGCCATGGGCGGTGCTATCTCGAAGCATCGATCGCCAGGAACCCTTGAGGATTGATGATGGGAGCAAGGAATCTAATACAGACCGTGTTGAAAAGCCAATCCTAGGCTAGAACTAAAAAGAAAAAGAGAGAGAAAACTCTCCAAACAGAAAAACTTTCTATCTCTCTCTTACAAAACGCACTGCGAACTGAGCCAGGGCTAAAATCATTTCAAGCACGAGTGCTTTAACCACGAAGTCCAATAAACCTTAGGTTAGTTCTTGTGGACCTTAAAAACCTTTGCTAAAAGACTGAGGCTAAGGCTAGACAGATTTGGATCTTGATTGGTACTAAAGTACCTTTTAGGCCTATGGTCAGCATTCTAACCTAATCTATGCTCAAATAAAAAAGGGCACTTATCTAAAACTATTAAAAACTTCATGGTCTAGAACAAGGGTTGAAACCTTAAGTTTTTGCTAAGGGACTAGCAAAAGCTAGGCATGGGGGTATGATGAGAACCTCATCATGAGCCATAACTAGCTCATTTTGACCTAATACAAAGGATAAAAGCTCCTACATATCTCAAGGAAAGGCTTAACTCAGAGAATTCTGAGTTTGAGAAGAAAACAAGTCATAAGGGGTAAAAATGCAATTTTACCAGTATAATCTGCATACAGGGCAATTCAGGGCCCAAACATAGGTCAAAGCAGCTTAATAAGAATAAAAGTGGGATGAGATGATCTAGCAAGGGCTACAGCACTTCCAAGAAACTAAATGATAATCTGTAACCCTAAAACAACCCACTTCAATTCACGAGGTTCGAGGCAATGTAAAAATAGAATAAACCCTCTAAAATTCATAGAAAAATAATCTCTAGGGTTTAGAACCTTCAATTTGGCCTTCAGAACCCATTTTGACCTACATCGAGAACCATGCCCAATTAATAACTTAATTTGGGTTTTTACGCAAATTGACCGGTCAAACAAGGTTTAATATGAAAATGAAATTCACCATCAGATTCCTTAGGTCCTAATTAGTCATGTATAAAAACTTGAGCCTAAGAAGAAACCTCCTTCACCGACTTTACACTTTGGTCCTCATATATTTACTCTTTGGCCCTCAACTTTTGAACCCTCGCATTTTGGCCCCTAACTCTCCTTCGTTCTTTGCAATCAGGTCCCTCCTGCAAAACCTACCAGCACCATGCTCCGGCGACCTTGCGCGGAGCATGGCGCCGCGCAGGGTGAGGTGAGGGACCTGGCAAGTAAACCGGGGGTGCCCTGCGTCGTCAGCCGTCGCAGGGACACCCCCTGGTCGTTGTAACCCACCATACCGGCCGTGCGAACGCACGGACGGTATGGGTTCCTGTTTCCGACCATCCTCCGGCGAGGGAGACACGTCGTCTCCCTCCGCCTTCCTCCCTGTTTGATCCCTATAAATACCCCCCCGTTGCTCCACCGACCAGGGCAGCCTGGATCTGACGGAGAAAATCCCCAACTTTCTTCTCTTCTTCCTCCAGCAGACGCTCACCAGCTCCGGCGGTTTCCTCCCCCTCCACCTCTTCGCTCTGCCGCAATACCAGCAGCAGAGACTTCCTCCCCCGCTCTTCCCGCGCCACGCCGTACCCAGCTGGCGCCTCTCCGGCTCTCTGCTCGCCGCCGCCCCTTTCCCTGAGCATCGTCTTCTCCGGCGACAGTCGATACGACTGTCGCCCTGTTCCTCCCCCTTCGTCCCTGCAAGTAAGCTAGAGCTACTCCCCTTCTTCTCCTCTTTCTTTCCCCACTTTCAATTTATTCAATTAAGCCCTCGACCGACCCTGACCACCTTCACCCCCTTCGCCTCCGACCACCCTCCGGCGAGCCGCTCCCATCACCTCAGCGACCCACACGGCTCGCCGACCACCGCAGGACCTCCGCCTCCTCACCCTGATCAACCTCCGCCCTGCCACTCCCCCCACATCACCCTCTGCAACCCCACCGAACAGACCCATCCTCCGACCCACAGTCCGACCTAGGGCAGCCCTCGCACGCCGCCCCGCGCCTCGCCACCACCCACACGAGCCTCGCCGCACCCTGGCGAAGCTCCTGGCACTCTCTAATTAGGCCGAGAGGCCGTTTTCTTGTGGACAGGCCACCCGACCTCCGCCGCCATTGACGCGCAGGAGGAACTGCTTCCGCCTGCAGCTACAGGCGTGCCACGCTCAGCGCCAAGCCCAGATTCACTCCCAGGCCTTGCGAGGAGTTTTGGCAAAACACCAGGTTCGCAGCTAAGGAAGAAAGCTCCGCGTGACGCCACCATCTCCTGCTGAATTCCCCGCTGCGGGCGCGCAATTGAGGTGGGCCGTTTAGTCCCACCTCGGAAACGCCTGAAGAGCCGCAGCGACATAAGATGCAAAAGTGCTGAAGGCTTACTGCCTCAGCACACGGGGTGAGGTCCCCTTCACCCGCCCGGTTACCCGGTCTCGTCCGCGCTCACGCCCCGCGGACCTGACCCGAACCGACCCGACCCGACTCAAGACTGACCTGCACTCCTCGCCCACCACGCACGCCGGTGGGCCTGGACCCGGGCCTGACCCGAACCCGGATACTCGGTAGCTCTGGGAGAGCTTTCCCAAGAGTGGTTTCAGAGAGAGAGAGAGACGCGGGGGGGGGAGGGTAGAGTAGGTTTTGCCTCTGACGAAAAACTCTGAAGTGTGCAGGCACAGGCGAAGAAGAAGACCCACGGAAGAAGAAGGAAGCTAACTGTAGCAATAGGTAGTTAAGTCGTCTGATTTGGAAATCAGACGACGGCCTGAAGCAGCTAAGGAAGAAAGCTTCGCGTGACGTCCCTGGCTGAAAAAGAAAAGAAGAAGCTGACACTTAACCGCAGGGAGGAAAAACAAGAAGAAACTCTAAAGAAGAGGCTGAGCAAGGCAGAAGAAGAGGAAAGGCTGCAGAGAAGTGCAGCAGAGCCAAGGAAGAAGAAACCTTCACAGAAGAGACTGCAGAAAAAGAAGAAGAGAGGCCAAGACAGAAACCAAGGAAGAAGAAGAAGGAGATCTGAAGAGGAGCATCACCTCTGCAGAACGAAGAAGAAGAAGAAGGAGATCTGAAGAAAGAAAGAAAGAAGAACATCACGAGGAGAAAACAAAGAGAACAACAAATTCTTTCCCTCTCTCTTTCTTTATTTTGTAAAAGAAACATGTATATCTCTAGAATACAACTTGCTCCCTGAGTTCGACCTCGGGAACTCTTTTATTTTCCGAGTAAAAAATTTATATATTTGAAATGTTGGTAATAACCGGCTTTACTACAACGTTATAACAAAACCAAAACCCGGTCATCAAACCAACCGACTCCAGTGAACCAAACGAATCTGGGGATGAGCTGAATGGTAATGATTCTTACATTTTGACCCTTCCATCAAAGAGTATGACTCCAATCATTAATGCTACGCAGGGTAACGTGAAGTTGTCTACAACTGTTAGGGAGTGTACACAATCTGAATCATTGTTGGAATTAGACCTAACACCGAGTAAGCCCTCGTTGGACTTAATCGGTACCTTCCGACACTACAAACAACCCTTATACTTCCTAACCGATCCTTGGCTTAGATCTCTGCTCATGTACATTATTTCTAGAGAACATATCAGGCCAGTACATCCTCGGATAGAATGGCAAGTGTGGATTGATGCTTGTACTTTTACTCTCGCCATTCAAGGGTTTGAACTAATAATGTGTATATCTTTTACAACCCGTCCTGCTATGGAGGATCCTTGTTATCCTTCACTTATTCCGTTGCGGGAGGTCCCTTTTCATATTCCATTTATTATTCCTAAACCTCCCAAGGTAGCCAACGCAGTTATTCGCTTTCATATCTTTTGGCGAGCATTTGGTATTATGTTGCATCATCAGCTCACCAACATCTGTGGCTACCTGTTTTCTAGGCCTACACTGTTACGCATATTTTTAGGGCCTAACTTTGTCTGTTTGGAACCAGACTTATAGGTTCCTTCTAAGTCTGGCTGATGACAGAAAATGCAGCGCTTGTTGGAAGGCAACCCAGCGATTAGAATAACACTGTGTCCGGTGATGTTTCTCCTTTCTCCTCCTATTTTAATTTTACAATGGGGACATTGCAGGATTTAGGCATGGGGGGTGCATTTGCATTTTAGGAAGTATTCATGCATTTAGGTTAGCATAATATATATAAAAAAAATTCCTCTTTTCTTGAGCTAATTGGGTTAGCCCTAGCAAAATACCTTTGTCATTGGAGGTTTTTCTTCCGAAATTATTTCTTAAGTTTAGAATCCAATACATTTATTTCATGTACACATAGACTTGGTAATAGATCCTTGAGGAAAACCAATAAGCATTTGTAGTCCACTGAACCCTTGGACAGTTCATAGAGAGTCAGGCATACTATCTTCTAGTAGATCCACCTCATATTTGTGAGAAGAAAGTGGAGATTACTGGTGCGTTAAGTTTAGTGCAATGACTCTTAAGTTTTGGATAATTAGATGATGATACTTCAGAGTTAGGCGTAGTTTTCACTCTCTATTCATGTGTGCGTCTTTGTGTGAAGTCCTGAGAGTCACCAAATAAGGCAGATACACAGAGATTGAGTCTTAATAAAGCTATAACTATGGTGGATGGTTATGACCGTCCTTCATAGAGTCCTCAGCTGAAGGACGGTAATAATGTCAAATGTCAGAAATACGCCTGTCCTATCCATTCCTTCCCGGTGCTGAGAATAGGCACTTCCACCAAATAAGCCACAGAATATCCTCTTGACCATCATCATCCCGAATAATGCCTCATAAATAAAAGTCTGTGTCGTATTATGTTGATTTATATTATATATAAAAAAAAAGAGAAAAGAAAAGAAGAAAAAGAAGAAACAGAAAAAGAAGAAATATTTATATTACAAAAAAAGGGGTCCAAGTTATAATGTAACATTGTTTCTGAGGCAACAAAACACTTTTTGTGTTCCACCAAATATGACCCATACCTACCTTTTAGTATTTCTGATCGCCCGAATACTGGTTGAGTACTCTAACTTAGTTGTAGAGTTATTAGGATTTTAATTGAAGTGTGGATACCATGTGAGGCCATCAAAAAGTGAGTACAATTTCTAAATCTGGCGAGATTTGTGATCTTAGAAAGAAAAAGAAGAGGGAGTTCCCAGGAACATCAAGAGAGCACAGTTGTATAACCTCTCTTAGAGTTGACTTGTCTAATAGTCTAGAGATCTAGAGTCTTCAGTACTAGACTATATGTAGCACCAGATGAGTGTGTGCCACCAAATACAAATCCATGCTACTCGATATCTCTTACCTAAGCAAAACGTCGGGGTCAAATTACATATTATCTTCTGTTTTATCCCTGAGGGAAGTAGTTGCCTATCCTGACAGAAATATTTGCCAAGGGTGATGTACGAACTCCCAGTGCGAATTGGCTTTTTCACTTGGATCCGTTACTTAGGCTATTATCACGTCACATTTGTATGGATCTCTAAAGCTTTGAAATAAGAAAAGAAGAAATCTTCTGATTACTTCTATTATTTTTGCTAGGGACTAGCAAATCTTAGGCATGGGGGTATTTGATGAATCCATTCTAATGGATTTGTATTACGCCTAAGTAACTTTAATCTTACCTTTTAGGTGTGTTAATAACTACAATTAAGTTGTAGAATATTTGTATGCTTCATGATTTAAGTTTATAACATTCTATAACTTAATATGTAATGATTTTGTTGTTTTTATGTGCAGGAATGATATTTAGAAAGAACAAGGGTTGGGGAGTAAATTTCCCCAACAACCGGCAGCATCTTTTCCCTTTCCTCCGACCAGCCGTAACTCTCCCCTCAATGACCGCCGACCAAAAATAGCAAAGGGATTTGGAAAATCCCTTAACTCACGCACGCGGGGAGAGAGGAGTTAAAGAGGAGGTGGAGAAAGCAGAGGGGTATCGGCATCTTCCCCCTTACGGGGAACTGCTCCACTACGTGCATTGTGCACCCCTCTGCAGACTCGCCTCGCTACACCGCTGCCGCTCTAGCCAGAGCCCCTACCAGGCCGCACTCGCAGGCACTCCAGCACACACTGCCCACAGCGAGCGCAGACCACTCTAGCACCTATAGGCGCCTGCTCCTTCTCCACCACTCATCCTCAAGCCGCGCCCGCAGGCGCTGCACGCCTGCAGGCGTCCGCCCGCCTTCATCACCTTCGCGTGCCCATCTCCACCTAGTTCCAGCGCTCCTACAGGCGTGTCCCCTCCCGCAGGTAGCCGCTCACGCACCCGCACCACCAGTGCTTCCCTCCAATGCTGCAAGTGCTTATGCAACCGCACCGCCCCACCCGCGTCCCTGCCAGACCCGCAGGGGCCGCACCCTCTCTCCCGCATAGCGCCTCCCTCTAGCGCCTCCTTCGACGTTATTCTCCTCCGCTTGTCGGCCGCCACCGGCCATCTCCGTCGACGCCGCAACCTCCATCGGATCGACCTCGTCTTCGCCAACCTCCATTGCATGTGAAAGCCCCGTCAGTGCTCTCTCTCTCTCGCGAGGAGGAGAGAGCAAATGCTCTATTTTCTCTGCAATTAAAAATTACATCTAATGCCATGTCCACCAGAAATTAATTTTTGATTTATTATTATTTTATTGTGGCAAAATTGCACATGCACACTCATACTTTCTGATAATTGCACGTTATTGTTATTAACCTGTTTCAAGATTGGTTTTGGGATTAACGTGTGCACCAATTTTCTCTAGTATATGTCAATTGAAAATTACATAAAATCATCATATTATTATTGAAGATTTCAGTGAGGGAAAATTGCACATATACCCTTATATTTTTAAGTTATTGTGAATCTACTTTCCATCGCATTTTATGTCAGATTTGACTAGGGATTTCGCACTTAACTGAAAGAATACAAAATAATCGAGAGTTTATTGCATAATTGCCTCCCTGTGGACATAACCTGCTCACCTATGAGTGGTTATTTTTATTGTTGATTAGTCGATTTTTTCACAACTTAAATACTACAACGCATTATTTCATTTGCGAAACTCAATCGAAAGCGGAAAATCGACTCGTCATCGGTCATCCTAACAAGTCTCTCTTCAGATGTCTCAACTGCTGCTGCAGTTGACTCATCTAAAGAGGAATTTATTTACAACAGGATAAAAGGGGTTAATTCCAACATATACTTCCTGATCTAACCCTTAATACCCCAGATCAGATTACAGACAATATGGTGAGGGATCAAAAAGGGTTAATCCAAGGAGTACATGTGGGAATTGAAGAGAGGAATGTAGCTGCATTCTGCAGTAGTTACTATAGGTCTGGGATTGAAACACACAAGATAAACATCAAGAATTATTCAACAAAATCTGACAAGGGTCTCAATTTAGAGAAAAACCATTTGGAATTACAAATCAAAACCAAATTCCCTTGTCATTAACTTCTGATCAAACTAAAATAAAGTGAATAACTGATTTGATTCTTTCTAATGCTATAGACAGCATGTAGGAAGAATCATCTCAGTCCAATGAAACAAACACTTCAATCCCAGAGTTTTGGAACCTTAAGGAATATGGAAAATTCCTTAGGGTAGGAAAATCGATTTGATCCTCAAATCAACTAAAGGATGCAAGGTAGAGTCTCAAATCAAGTAAGTGGTTTTTCATTGACTCATCCATCGATTCAAAATAGAGCAAAACTCATAAAACATTCAGTTCAGATCATGGCTCTTCTGAGGTGAATTTTGACTTCAAAATCACCTCAGAATCCTTACCAGGCAATGAATCAACATAAAAAAACTCAGTCTGCTAGATCAAACATTAATAACTCAAGTGATTCAAATTCATTGCAATCCAATTCTCGATATCAATCCAGCAATCTGACTTTCTTTAAAGCTCAGATCAGGGGCTTTTGTGAGCAAAATGGAGTGAGTGGGAAGCCCCTAACATGATCTTTGACGCCAATTTTAGATATGATATCAGAAGATAATCAGATCTAAAATTAGGTCTGACGAGTGGGTGAAAAAGCGAGAAATCAATAGAGGAAATCAGAAGTGGAATGGAAATGTGAAGAGGGAGAAAACTTATGATAAATGGCTATGTGAACCATCCCCTCTGATATGAAATGATCAGAGGAGGTAAGGGGAGTGAATCTACACTAATTCTTCTGCAATAACTAATCTAACAGAATAATTGAATTAAACACTACAAATTATTCTAATTCTACTGCTAATCTACTTAACTAAGCTACAACTAAATTACAGAATATTAAATCTACTCTAACAGGACGAATGGGACCTATGGGTCCTTAGCCGGTGGCTAAGGAGGAAGAAGGGAGGGAGATGACTCCAGCGGAGGGAAAAACCTTCTAGTGAGGCTTCAGAGTCGTCCTCAGGTGCTATGAGGTCCTTAGCGATGAGGAGGTCGAATAGAAGTCGGGGATTTCACAGTCGGTGGCTGTGAAATCAGGGATTTGGTGGGGAGGGCAGCTGGAGTGGACGAATGACCGCTAAGAAATGTAGGAGAGAGTGATCCCCTTTGCTCGCGCGACCACTGAGGTGCTTAAGTAGCAAACTCAGTGGCTCAGATCACTGCACGGGTGAAAATATTCGACGAAGCAATCAGCGGCAAGGATGAGAGGAGAGGGGTGCGTGGTTTGCTTACTCAAAAACTGACCGTCGGATGGGATCTGGGGAGAAGGGTAAGCGCACGTGTCACTTCGCGTGAAGCTTCGATTCAGATCGAGCCGCAGATCAAGATCACGAGAGAACGGACGACCAAGATCTGCCATGTTCTTCACGTGCTACAGTGTGTATGAAGAACTGGAGGTGGCAGCGGTCTGTAGGGAAATTTGCAAGGAGAACCCCTTCACAAAGGGGTAGAAAAATTGTACGTAGGCCCATAAGTGGAGGAAATTGTAACAGGACGGACCCTGAGGGCTTTCAAAGGGGTCCCTACGGGTTACAAATAGGTCCAAAAAGGATTTCTAGGGAAGAGAATGTGATACATGAAGGACCTAAGTGTAAACTCTACGTTTCAAGGCCTTAATGGTGTCCAAATGCCTTCAAATTTTTATATGTGCTCAATTGAGCATTTAAGAAATTAATTGTACTTTTGATTTGGACTTTTAAACTTATTTTTGTGTTCAATTAATGCTAGAATCACCATTTGACCTAATTTTAAGAATATCTTGTTTCATGACCTAATTATGCAATTTTAACACAGAATCAAGGTTTTAGGCCTTTTTCTTTGATTCCCACACTTAACCCTTTTTATCTGTTAATTTGATATTGTTTAACCCAGTGTCTAGCTTAACTTCAGCTTTTTAGCTAGGATGAGTAGCCACTCATCAGGTGGTAAGGTGTGGAAATCCGATGATTCACCCCGTATTTCCCTAGTAAATTCCAAAACTAAGTATGAGTGAAATGTGTGCCACCATCACTGATAATAGCTCGAGGAACCCCGAATTGACTGAAGATATTTTTCTTCACAAAATTGATGACCACCTTGTGGTCATTGGTCCGGGTGGGAATTGCCTCAATCCATTTGGACAAAATCAATAGCGACCATAATATACTGGTGTCCAAATGAAGGAGGGAAGGGTCCCACAAAGTTGATGCCCCAAATGTCAAAAATTTTGATAAAAAGTATTGGGTTCAGGGGCATCATGGTAGAGCGATTTTCACTTTCAACAATTAATATTAAGATACTTAGTCGTTGTAGCACAAAAGGTAGTGGAAAATCTCTCGATCAACACATAAAATATTTCTAACCACGAGGATCAGGTCGTTTCCACAGGATGGTTTAAGCCTAATAAAACTCGTAAATTTATCATTGTATTAGTCCCACATGATGTTAGACATTTGTCAACAAGTATAGGATAACGTGCAAGGTATGAGAGGCTAATAGATGGCAAAGCTAAATGTGCAATTCAATGAGCCAAATTAATTAACGAAGACTAAAGGGGCCTGGTTGCAGTTCACGATAAAATAACTATTAAATGGAAAATCAACCTCTCTTCAATGGAAGCAAGATGTAAATACTAATGCTTTTCAAAATAGAGGATCAAATCTCTCTCTTCCTCGCACGCATGGAGGAGGCGTTGCCAACCGTTTGCTTTGGTGGAGGAGTTCCATAGGAGGAGAGGAGCACGCTAGTAGTGGAGGCGAAGCCTGGGACAGTTGGACGTGGGCGGATGGCTGAACGGAGGAGGAATGGCCGGTGGTGGTAGTGGGTTTGAGTTGCTGTGGTCTATGGGGGTGGCACCCTTGAGCCGCGAGTGGCCGCACGTGGTCTCTGAGATCGATGAGGGTGCACTGGTGGTGCTTGGAGTCAAAGTGGGAGGACGGTGGTGGTTGTTGGTGGTGGGGTAGGTGTCTGCAAGTTTTGGTCTCTTGGCAGAAGCAGGGGAAGAGAAGTAGACAAGAAGAGGAAGACGAAGAGGCTGACTGTGCACTGATGGTGGCTGCCCGCGCGTGCTAGCTGGACGTGCGCGCACAAGGGCGCACGACTTCTGGCCTTGAGGGAGCATGCGCACGGGCTGTTGCTAGGTGGCTGAGTGCGTGCACGGGCTGGAGCGTAGGCGCGTGCGGCCGGTCTTGTGATGGTGGCGTTGGTGATAGGGAGGTGAGGCCGACGTTGATCCACAGTGCAGGCCTAGGTTCACAATGCACGTTTGGAGCATGATACAGGCGAGAGGACCACGGTGGAGAGGGTGGAGGTGATTCCTGCCTAGAGGAGAAGATGGATCATATATCCTTCAGAAATCCAAGCCTTTTCTTTTCAAAACCTTCTGCTATTGCGACTTTCTCTCTTAATCTGTTTCCTTTCCCCGAGGACTCAGCTTTTCCAACAGCAGCGGTGGCGCAATGGGCTTAGGTAGCAGTGCCGATGGACTCGGAGGGAATTGTTGTGAGGAGGAAGGCGATGCTGCAAATTTATTCCTCGCCTGCATAAAATTATGTTATTAACTTATCTTTAACACATAAAAATGTATGTAGGTTAAGCTAAATTATCATTTAAGTCTTGAATAATTAAATATTATGAACATGTAATTAACAATTAGTTAGGCTAATTAGCACTCCACTAAAGTGGACTGATCAAATACCCCCATGCCTAAGTTTTGTTGGTCTCGAGAAAAAGTGAAAATAATGAAAGTAACCAAAAGATTTCTTCTTCTCTTATTCCAAAAGTTTAGAGATCCAGATTAAAGTGAAATGATAGTAGCCTAGGTAACGGATCCAAGTGAAAAGCCAACTTATATTTAAAGTTCGTACTTAACCCTTGGTAAATATTTCTATCGGGATAGGCAACTACTTCCCTCGAGGGTAAAGCAGAAAATAATTTGTAGTTTGACCCTGACTTTTTGGCTTAGGTAGGAGACACTGAGTTGAATGGATTAATATTTGGTGGCTCACACTCATTTGGTGCTACATGTAGTCTAGTACTACAGACTCTAGATTTCTAGATTATTAAACAAGTCAACCCAGAAATAGGCTAAACACTGTGCTCTCTTTGCGATCCCTTGTGCTCACTCACTCTCTCCTTTCTTTTTCTCTTTCTTCCGTCTTTCTTTTCTGAGATCACATATATTACCAGATTTTTGTAAATGTACTCAATATTTGGTGGCCTCACATGGCATTCGCACGTCAATGAAAATCCTAATAACTCTACAACTAAGTTAGAAGTCCTCAGCCAGTATTCAGGCGATCAAAAATACTAAAAAGTAGGTAGGGGTCATATTTGGTGGATCACAATGAGTGTTTTTGTTGTTTCCTCAAAAACATTGACAAAAAATGATATGAAGATTAAAACTCCAAACTTGGACTCTTTTTTTTTTTCATTTTCTCCTTCTTCTTCTTTCTTTTTTTTTTTAAAATTAACATAACAAGATGCAGACTTTTATTCATGAGTCATTATTAGGGATGATGATGGTTAAGAGGATATTGTGTGGCTTATTTGGTGGAAGTGCCTACTTTCGGCACCCGGAAAGGATGGATAGGACAAGCGTATTTCTGATCTTTGACACTATTACCCTCCTTCAATCAAGGACTCTATGAAGGACGGTCATAACCATCCACCATAGTCATAGTTTTATCAAGACTCACTCTCTGTGTATCTGCTTTATTTGGTGACTCTTACGAATTCACGCAATGTACACACACAGGAACAGAGAGAGAAAACTATGCCTAAATTTGAGGTATCCTCATCTAATAGTCCAAAACTTAAGAGTCCTTGCACTAGACTTAGTGCACCAGCAATCTCTCTACATTCTTCTCACAAATATGAGGTGGATCTAATAGAAGATAGTATGCCTGACTCCCTTTTAATTGTCCAAGGGTCTAGTAGACTAAAAATGCTTGTTGATTTTCTACGAAGATCCATTACTTAGTCTACGTGTAAGTGAATGTAACTAGATTCTGAACTTAAGAAATAATTCAAGAAGAAAAACTTCAATGGCACTTCCTTGATAAATTTTCTGCTTGGGACTAACCAATTAAGCTCAAGAAAATAAAAGATTTTTTTTTTGGCTAATACACTATCCAAAATGTATGCAATTATTTATAAATGCTATAAACATCTTCAGGTTATACCCCCCCATGCCTAAGATTGACAATGTCCTCATTAGAAAAATAAAGACATAGAAGAATATCACCTGAGGAGGAGAGTGAGAGGAGCTAAGGCTCCTCAAGCCGAAGTGCATCCAAAATCTGGCCATCTGAAAGAGTAATATAAGGTTTAAGTCATTGGCCATTTACCTTAAAGCTCGCACCAGAGGTAGGGTTCCGAATTTCTACAGCTCCATGCGGGAAGGTATTGATAACAACGTACGACCCATCCTAGTGGGACTTGAGCTTTCCTGGAAATAATTTAAGTCTGAAATTGAAAAGCCAGACCCACTGGTTGGGCTCAAAGGTCTTTCTGATGATGTTCTTATCATGGAAGACCTTTGTACATTGCTTGTAAGCTTGAGAAGTTTCATAGGCTTCATTACAAAGCTCCTTAAGCTCACTTAACTCCAGCATACCTGCCTTTCCCACTTTATCCAGATTCAAGTTAACGTTTTGAATAGCCCAATAGGCTTTGTGTTGGATTTCAACGGGAAGATGGCATGCCTTTCCGTAGACAAGCCGGAAAGGCGACATGCCCAAGGGAGTCTTAAATGCTATTCTGTAGGCCCAAAGAGCATCATTTAGTTTTTTAGATCAATCTTTACTATTGAGCCTGATAGTTTTTTCTAAAATTCGTTTAATCTCCCTATTAGACACTTGAACTTGTCCACTAGTTTGGGGGTGGTAAGGTGTGGCTATCACGTGGTTAACTCCCAAATTTTGGAGTAGTCTTGTGAAGTGTACGTTCTTGAAGTGAGGTCCTCCAACATTTATGATCGTCCTTGGGCACCCATACCAAGAAATGATATTAGCCTTAACAAAACCCAAGACCACGGAATGGTCATTGGTTCGTGTGGGTATGGCTTCTATCCATTTCGATACATAGTCCATAGCCACAAGGATGTACTAATATCCAAAGGATACAGGAAAGGGACCCATGAAGTCGATACCCCAAATATCAAAGATCTCAATAGGGAGGATAGGTTGTTGGGGCATCTCATCCCTTTTTCCGATGGTTCTCGTCTGCTGGCAATGTAGACATGCACCCACATATGTATGGGCAACTCGAAATAAGGTGGGCCACCAAAAGTCAGACTGAATGTTACGACCCGGTTCCTGAATCCCTACAAAACATGAGACCGACTCGACTTAACTAATCCCAAGACCTAGTCGTCCAACAAGAAATAACCAAAAAGCAGGAAAGTAAACCACATTCACTATGCTAAGTAACTAATAGTAAAAGAGTACAAGCCGTAAAGGAAATAAAAGCTGGTAACAGTACATATTACCACCACAACAGTAAAGTAGAACAAGGTACAGAAACAGAAACGGTAACAACAATCTAACTTACTAGCATAAAGGAAGTACAACAACAACAGAAACTACTGTTGGGCTTAACTGGGCCCAGCACCCTCTGCAGCCGATGACTCGGGCTGCTCAACACCTGGACCTTAAAAGGGTTATGAGTAAACGGAGTCAGCGAACGCTGAGTAGAGTGGTAACCTACTAACTAAAGCAGTAAATGCTAACAAGTAAATTTATCTTTTCCAGTTATTTCTTTTACTAATCATTCTTTTTCACCCACTAGTTTACTTTTCAGATCTCTTTCTTGATCTCGTATGTTCCTTGTGGGAACGATCTTGATTGCAGTCTTTTCCGAAGAGTAGAAGGCACATGTGGTGCTCTCCTGGCCGGGAGAGTCTCCCGTGGTAATCCTACACCTAGTCAACCACCCCGGGGTCACTGTTTAGACGTAGCGGTGACTACGGCACATGCGATAAGCGCATGGGAAGCTACCCCGCACTGGCACGCGGTTAGTTGTTTCCGCTAGTGGGTACGCCCAAAGTATTGCATGGAACAGTATAGGGCCTAGCCCTCTCAGCAATAAGGGTCTAGCCTCTCAGAACCAAACAGAGGTCTTGCCCTTCCATAGTCCGCGCACCCTCGTCTTACTACCCCAGTTTTCCTAGAGGGCCAAAGAAAAAGTTGGTGTTAGGTTGGCTAGCTTAACCCCGGGCCTCGTGGGGTGGCTAGCTCCCTCCCTACACTAATAGCTCTCCCCGGTACTGTGTACACGAGGGCCAACAGGAGTCGGTGTAGAGTGACCATTCCTAACCCCAAGTCCCAACCTAAGGGCGGCTAGCTCTGCTCTACACTGGAAAAGGGACAGTCGCTCCCCCTTGGTACTAAGTACTCAAGGGCCAGCACACTTCCCACTCACATTCCAGACCTTTTCATTCATCCATAGGATCTCTACTCCTAATTCCCCATAGGGTTCATGCTCGTATTCACCATGTTGTCCATACCAGGTTTCATTATTCACATTTCCATTCTCATATTATACACATGCAGCTCGTATTTTCATCATTTAACATATACAACAAGTAATATCACAGGTAACTATTTAACTAGCACAAACATTTCATATTTCACAGGCAGCTCGTATTTATTAATATGCAGTTATTTACATTTCTATTCATTCATTTATTACTGCAATCTCAAACATGCATACAAATAATGCAAGTACTTCTTATCCTAGGATTCATGTCACATCCTAGGTTTCTATTTATCCAATTCCACATATGCATTTATGATTTATAATTAAAATAGGGGAAACCACTTTACCAGATAATCCGGAGTACTGGGGGCTCGAACGGTAGCCTTACGTGCCTCTGCAAGCCTCGAACATGCAATAGATCGAAATCCTAGACCAAGGGAAATACCACAACGGAATGTTTAGAATAGTATATAAGGCTTTCTAACATGTAGAGGAACTCACAAGGAAACCACAGATATCTTGTTTACGTAAAACAAACCTCAAACGGACCCTAAACGAGTCAAAAATAGAACTGCAGACCTAAATCAGACGTCTGGCACAAGGTCCAGATGTCTTAAAAGTCACCAAGGTCTCACCTCAGGTTCTTACGTCGACTTCAGACATCCAGAACCCCTACTTGACCGGATGGACCCAGCACTAGATGTCCGACCTCTCCTCCAGTCATTTGGAAGTGCTTCCGTTCATCTGGTAAGCTATCCAGACGTCCGAGACTCGTGGGAGGGAGTGCCTCGCGCCTTCTCGAAGCTATCCCTACACGCAACAGACAATATTGCTTACTTTTAGCCATACAGAATTGCTTTGCAGTGTGGCCTGCATGGCTATAACCTCAAGAGGAACGTTCCTTTGCAAAACTCTACTTTTAGACGTTCGGTGTCGTCACCTGATGTCCAACCCGTCGTCTGGATGGCACGCCAAACGTCTGATTCTGGGAAAATCCTAGAACTAGACCGACCTCCTGCTCCTCTCGCCGCACGCAGCCGTGGCCTCTCCTCCTTGTCTGCAGCTCCGGCTGCAGCAGAGTGTTGGGGATGTCTCCCTTGATGCGCTCCTCCTCCCGCATGCGCCGCTCCGGCCGTGCATCCTTTGGCGAGCTCCTACGAGCTCGCAAGCACAAGCTCTTCCTCCTCTCTTCACGCTGCCTCTCCTCCTCGCTCCTCGCTCTCGTGCCCTCTCTCATGCTCGTCCCTCCCGCTGCAATGGAGAGGAAGAAGGAAGGTGGTGGTGGTGGAGTGGAGAAGAGAGGAAGGGGGAGAGGGGTTATATAGAGGGTGCGACTAGGGTTCTGGTGGAGGAGAGAAGAGAGAGAGAGAAAAGTGGGAGACTGTTTGCGTGCAGCCAGCGCGTAGACGCAACCCTGCATACAAAATTTTTAATTTCCAGACGTCTGGGAAGGGGTCTAGACGTCTGACCAGACGTCTGACTAACAATCCAAACGTCTTAAAAGGCTCAGAATAGAATGGGTCTTTACATCATAACAAACTTAAAGGAAGTTTCATCCCTGAAACTTAAGCTAGCTAGGGTGCGGAAAAGGAAATATACACTCATAACAAACTTAAAGAGGACCGAAGCTGGTTCGAAAAGACGTACCCTCAAAAAGCTCCGGGTACCACTCTCGCATCATCGCCTCAGGCTCCCAGGTAGCCTACTCGTATCGCTGGCTCCTCCACAAGACTTTCACTAGGGGTACCTGCTTCCGTCTCAAACTCCGAACGGCTTTGTCTAGTATCTGCACTAGTCTCTCATGGTAGGTTAGGTCGTTACCCACCTCGACACTCTCGTGGCTCAGAATGTGACTGGGATCGGCAACGTACTTCCTGAGGTTGGATACATGGAACACGTCATGCACACTAGAAAGCTGGGGAGGAAGGGCAAGCCAGTAAGAAAGGGGTCCTACCCGCTCCAAGACCTCAAAGTGCCCCACAAACCTCGGCGTAAGCTTCCCTTTCACCCCAAAATGTTGTAGGCCCTTCATGGGCAAAACGCGAAGAAAGACGTGATCCCCAACCTCGAACTGCACTTCTCTGTGCTTCCGATCGGCATAACTCTTCTGTCCGCTCCTGACAGTGCGAAGTCGTCTGTGAATCTGCTCTATCACCTCTTGACTCTACCGGATCAGCCTGGGTCCAAACTCCCACTTGGTCTCCACCTCAACCCAACTCAAGGGCGCAGTACACCTCTGTCCATACAGAGCCTCATAGGGTGCCATGCCGATACTCGAGTGATAGCTGTTATTATATGCAAATTCTGCCACGGGTAAGTGCTCCTCCTAAGAGCCTCTCCAGTTTAGTACACAGGCGCGTAAAAGGTCCTCGAGTGTCTGTATAGTGCGCTCTGATTGTCCATCCATCTGGGGGTGGTACGTCGTACTGAACCTCAACCATGTCCCTAAGGCCTACTGAAACTCAGCCCAAAACTGGGAAGTAAAATGGGTATCCCGGTCGGATAAAATATCATGTAGAACTTTGTGCAGACGTACCACATCACGAATATACCTCTTTGCCAATTGTGTTGGTCCCAAGGTGACTCGGATCGGCAAGAAACGTGCCGCCTTCGTCAATCTTTCTACTATCACCCAAACTGCGTCGTGTCTTCGCTGGGTAATGGGTAAGCCCACCACCAAGTCCATGGTGATGCTCTCCCACTTCCACTCTGGTGCAGGAAGTGGCTGCAACGGTCTTATAGGCCTCTAATGCTCGGCCTTCACCCGCTGGCACATCAAACACTACTGCACGTACTCACCTACATCCCGCTTCATCCCTCTCCACCAAAAATCATGTCTCAGATCATGATACATCTTCGTGTTCCCAGGATGTATGGTGAACCTGGACCTGTACGCCTCAGTTAGGAGCTCTCTCAACAACTCCTCGTCCTTGGGAATGCATAAATGTCCCCTCATGCGCAACACCTCGTCTGTAAAAGAGAAGTCTCTTGGGTCCCCTGATAGTACTCTATTTCGCAACTGCAGGTATGGATCTGTCATCTGTCCTGTGATAATGCGGTCTATCAGCTCTGGTCTCGTTTGCCGTGTCACCGTCATTGCCCCACAATGCCCCTGTAACTCTAGGGGTCGCCAATTGCCTAACTCCTCCGTAAGTCTCCAACTCTGTGCCTGTAAACTGGCCAAGTGGGCGGGCGCCTTCCGGCTCAAGGCGTTAGCCACCATGTTGGCCTTCCCCGGATGGTTAGAGATGCTGCAGTCATAGTCCTTCAGGAGCTCTAACCAACGTCTCTGTCTCATGTTAAGCTCCTTCTGATCAAACAAGTACCTGAGGCTCTTATGATCCGTGAAAATCTCAAAGGTCTCACCGTAAAAGTAATGCCTCCATGTCTTCAGTGCGAAGACAATAGCTGCCAGCTCTAAGTCATGGGTAGGGTAGCTATGCTCATGGGGCTTCAGTTGCCACGAAGCGTAAGAGACAACGTGACCCCGCTGCATGAGCACAGCCCCTAACCCCTGCAATGAAGCATCTGTGTAGACCAGAGCATGCCTCTTCTATCTAGGATGGTAAGCACAAGAGCTGAAGTTAGCCTCTCCAACTCCTGAAAGCATGCCTCACAAGCATCTGTCCAAGCAAAGGGCACGTCCTTCCGGGTCAACTGAGTCATAGGACGCGCAATCAGCGAAAAACCCTTGATAAACCGCCGGTAGTAACCTGCCAGTCCCAAGAAACTACGTATCTCTGTCATTGTACGTGGCCTCTCCCACCTGAGTACTGCCTCAACCTTGGCTAGATACACAGCCAAGCCATCCCCTAAAATCACATGGCCCAAGAAAGTCACCTGTCTCAACCAAAACTCGCACTTTCTGTATTTGGTATACAGCCTGCGCCGTCTCAAAGTGTCCAAAACCATTCGCAAGTGCTGTCCATGCTATGCCTGATCTCGCGAGTAAACGAGCACGTCATCAATAAATACCACCACAAATTGATCCAGATACGGTCTGAACACCCGGTTCATCAAATCCATGAAGGCAGTGGGGGTGTTGGTCAGCCTAAACGACATGACCAAAAACTCATAGTGTCTGTACAGAGTGCGGAAAGCTGTCTTGGAGACGTCGGTCACTCGGATCCTCAACTGGTGGTAGCCTGATCTCAAATCTATCTTGGAGAAAACTGTGGCACCTCGTAATTGGTGAAATAGATCATCAATCCTTGGTAGCGGATACCTATTCTTGATGGTGACCCTATTCAGTTGTCTGTAGTCAACACAAAGGTGTAGGGTACCATCCTTCTTCTTCACAAATAACACAAGGGCTCCCCACGGGGACGCACTGGGCCTCACAAAGCCCTTCTCCAACAGGTCCTGTAGCTGTGACTTGAGCTCTCATAGCTCAAGTGGTGCCATCCGGTACGGTGCCATAGAAATGGGGCTAGTCCCTAGTACCAGTGAGATCTCAAACTCGATCTCACGCTCAGGGGGTAGTCCTGGTAGCTCCTCTGGAAACACGTCGAGGTACTCTCTGACCACCGGAATGCTCTGTAAGTCTGCTACAGGGCTGAGCTCTACCACTACACAAGCTAGAAAGCCCTCACACCCTTGGCCCAAAAGTCTCACTACCCGAAGTGCAGAAATGCACCTGAAACCTCCGTCCATTGGTTGTCCATGAAACTCAAAGGAAGGCATCTCTAGTATAGAGAAGATGATCTTCCTCCCAAAATAGTCCACCAAGGCGTGGTAAGCGAACAACCAATCCATCCCCAGAATCACGCCAAAATCCTCCATCGGTATCACGATCAAGTTAGCAGGGAGGTTGTGTCCCCCAATACTGACCTCACAGTCTATGTAGACCTCCTCAGTTACAAATAGCTAACCACCCAGACCTCTGATCACAAACGGATCCTCTAACAACACGCAATCCTGTCCCAAACTGACAGCAAAACTCACAGCGGCAAAAGAGTGTGTGGCGCCGGAATCAAAAAGTACGTAAACTAATCTGCCAAAAACTATAACCATTCTTGCCACCACTAAACCTGATGCCCTGGCATCTCTGTGTCTCAGGGCGTTGATACGCCCCTTAGCTCTCGGTACAGAAGAAGCAGCCACATTTTGCATCAGATGGGTAGCCGTTGGCTGGTACCCTCCCCGTGACTGCTGTCCTCCTCCACGCGCCTAGGAACCACGACCACCTGCTCGGCCTCCAACACTCGGTGTAGGGAGCTTCTGCTGCAGTCTAGCCCTAGATGGGCAGTCCCTCCTAATGTGGCCCGGCTGGCCACACTGGTAGCAGAGGGGGACTCGACTCCCTCCCTCGGTAGGTCCCTGCTGACGGCTAGGCGGGGGTTTAGTGCTGATAGCTAGCCCCTGTCGAGGGCCCCCAAAGGCCACTGACGGCCCCACAAAATGAGACGGCTCTCCCGCGGGTGTCGCGTGCCTCCTTTCTCGACGGCCCTATGAGTACTCTGGCTGGTAGGGCCTCTTCCATCCGCTGTCGGTGTCTCGTGCGGTTGGGTTGGTCTCCTCGTACGTCATAATTGCCTCCACCACTCTCGAGAAAGTGGGCAGCTTCAAGGGTTTGACATACCCCCGAATGGTAGGCCGGAGTCCCATAGTGAACCTCCACAGGCGCTCCTCCTCCGTAGCTACAGCTGTTGCAGCAAAATGTGACAGCTCCAAGAAGTGCGTGCGGTACACGCTAACAGTCATCGTCCCTTGGCGGAGAGTGTGGAACTCCCGCCTCCTCTGGTCCTGCCAAGTCTGCGGGAAGTATTGCTCGCAGAAAAGGGTCATGAACTGGTCCCACGTCGGCTCTCCCCTCTCCTAGCCTCTAACTGCCCTCCACCACCTGTGTGCCGCACTCTCCAGCTGGTAGGTAGCAAAGGCCATGTGGCACTCCGCAGGGGGGCGAAGGGTGTCAAACACCTTCTTAATCTGCTCCAACCAGTCCTCTGCTTCAGACGGGTCCTCATCCCCCTTGAAGGAGGGGGGCTTCAGCTTCCGGAACTGTTCGAAAAGCTCATAGTGCAGTTGTAGTGGGGGAACGGGCACACCTCCAGGTAGGGGGGGCTCATGCTAAGAAGTGTCAGAGTGCAGTGGGGGCGGTGGAGGACCACCCCCTCCCCCTCGTCTAGCGCTGCGTCGGTCTCTAGGCCCCACAGAGGACTCCCCCTCCATGTCCCCAGGGAGAGGCGCTCGTGGAGGCGAGTAGAGCTCCTCTCGTACTATGTCTCGAATCAGTTGAGCGAGGTCCTGGGCCTGAATGCCCGGGAAAAGTGGCGAGTCAACTGGCACCTTGGGCCCAGCACGCTTGCCACTCCAACCTCATCCACAGCCGCGCTCGTGGCCTGCCTCAAGAACTCCATGTTGAGGCATCTCCTGCAAGGAGACACGGAAGACAGAATAAAAGAAGTCAACTCTAACGAACTTCAGCAAAAGAACTTAGAACAGATGTCAAGCGGTATGTTGTGGTGGTTACTCTAGTTACATGCACATGAATTGGTTATTCTTAAGCTAGTTGGTTCATTTCTCGGGACGACCTTGCTCTGATACCATCTTGTTACGACCTAGTTCCCGAATCCCTATAGGATATGAGACCGGCTCGACTCAACTAATCCCAAGATCCAGTCGTCCAACAAGAAATAACCAAAAAGCAGGAAAGTAAACCACATTCACTATGCTAAGTAACTAACAGTAAGAGAGTACAAGCAGTAAAGGAAATAAAAGCTGCTAATAGTATATATCACCACCAAAATAGTAAAGTAGAACAAGGTACAGAAACAGAAATGGTAACAACAGTCTAACTTACTAGCAAAAAGGAAGTACAACAACAACAAAAACTACTGCTGGGCTCGACTAGGCCCAGCACCCTCTGCAACCGGTGACTCGGGCTGCTCAACACCTAGACCTTAAAAGGGTTATGAGTAAACGGAGTCAGCGAACGCTGAGTAGAGTGGTAACCAACTAACTAAAGCAGTAAACGCTAACAAGTAAATTTATCTTTTCCAATTATTTGTTTTACTAATCATTCTTTTTCACCCACTAGTTTACCTTTCAGATCTCTTTCTTGATCTCGTATGTTCCTCGTGGGAACGATCTTGATTGCAGTCTTTTTCGAAGAGTAGAAGGCACACGTGGTGCTCTCCTGGCCGGGAGAGTCCCCCGTGGTAACCCTACACCCAGTCAACCACCCTGGGGTCACTGTCTAGACGTAGCGGTGACTACAGCACATAAGATAAGCACACGGGTAGCTACCCCACACTGGCACGCGGTCAGTCATTTCCGCTAGTGGGTACACCCAAAGTACAGCATGGAACAGTATAGGTCCTAGCCCTCTCAGCAACAAGGGTCTAGCCCTTCAGAACCAAACAGGGGTCTCGCCCTTCCATAGTCTACGCACTCTCATCTTACTACCTTGGTTTGCCCAGAGGGCCAAAGAAAAAGTCGGTGTTAGGTTGGCTAGCTTAACCCCGGGCCTCATGGGGTGGCTAGCTCCCTCCCTACACTAATAGCTCTCCCTGGTACTGTGTACACAAGGACCAACAGGAGTCGGTGTAGAGTGGCCATTCCTAACCCTGGGTCCCAACCTAAGGGCAGCTAGCTCTACTCTATACTAGAAAAGGGACAGTCGCTCCCCCTTGGTACCAAGTACTCAAGGGCCAGCACACTTCCCACTCACATTCCAGACCTTTCCATTCATCCACAGGAGCTTTACTCCTAATTCCCCGTAGGATTCATGCTCATATTCACCATGTTGTCCATACCAGGTTTCATCATTCACATTTCCATTCTCATATTATACACATGCAGCTCGTATTTCCATCATTTAAGATATACAAAAAGTAATGTCACAACTAACTATTTAATTAGCACAAACATTTCATATTTCAAAGGTAGCTCATATTTATTAACAGACAGTTATTTACATTTCTATTCATTCATTTATGATTGCAATCTCAAACACACATATAAACAGTGTAAGTACTTCTCGTCCTAGGATTCATGCCACATCTTAGGTTTCTATTTATCAAATTCCACATATGAATTTATGATTTATAATTAAAATAGGGGAAACCACTCTGCCAGACAATCCAGAGTACTGGGGGCTTGAACGGTAGGCTCAAGTGCCTCTGCAGACTCTGAACACGTGACAGATCAAAGTCCTAGACCAAGGGAAATACCATAATGGAATGTCCATAAGAGTATATAAGGCTTTCTAACATGTAGAGGAACTCACAAGGAAACCACAAATATCTTATTTGCGTAAAACGGACCTCAAACGGACCCTAAACGGGTCAAAAATAGAATTGCAGACCTAAATCAGATGTCTGGCACAAGGTCCAGACGTCTTAAAAGTCACCAGGGTCTCACCTCAGGTTCCTGCGTCGACTTCAGACGTCCAGAACCCCTACTTGACCATCTAGACCCAGCTCCAGATGTCCGACCTCTCCTCTAGTCGTCTGGGAGTGCTTCCGGTTGTCTGGTAAGCTGTCCAGACATCCGAGACGCGTGGGAGGGTGTGACTGGTACCTTCTTGAAGTTATCCCTGCACACGACAGACAATATCGCCTACTTTTAGTCATACATATTGGCTTTGCAGTGCGGCCTGCATGGCCGTAACCGCAAGAGGAACGTACCTTTGAGAAACTCTGCTTTCAGATGTCCTGTGTTGTCACCAGACATCCAACTCGTTGTCTGGACGGCACGCCAGACGACTGATTCTGGCAAAATTCCAGAACCAGACCGACCTCCTACTCCTCTCGCCGCATGCAGCCGCGGCCTCTCCTCCTTGTCTATAACTTCAACTGCAGCAGAGTGTCGGGGACGTCTCCCTCGACGTGCTCCTCCTCCCGCATGCACCGCTCCGGCCGTGCGTCCTCTGGCGAGCTCCCACGAGCTTGTGAGCTCAAGCTCTTCCTCCTCTCTTCATTCCACCTCTCCTCCTCTCTCCTCGCTCTCGTGCTCTCTCTCGCGCTCGTCCCTCTCGCTGTATTGGAGAGGAAGAAGGAAGGTGGTGGTGATGGAGTGGAGAAGCGAGGAAGGGGGGAGAGGGGTTATATAGAGGGTGCGACTAGGGTTCTAGTGGAGGAGAGAGGAGAGAGAGAGAAAAGAGGGAGACTGTTTGCACGTTGGCCGCGCAGACGTGACCCTGCATACAAAATTTTTAATTTCCAGACGTCTAACTAACAGTCCAGAGTCTTAAAAGACTCAGAACAGAATGAGTCTTTACATCATAACAAACTTAAAGGAAGTTTCGTCCCCAAAACTTGAGCTTGCTAGGGTGTGGAAAAAGAAATATACACGCATAACAAACTTAAAGAGGATCGAAGCCAGTCCGAAAAGACGTACCCTCAAAAAGCTCTGGGTACCGCTCTCGCATCGTCGCCTTAGGCTCCCAGGTAGCCTCCTCGTACCGCTGGCTCCTCCACAAGACTTTCACCAGGGGTACCTGCTTCCGTCTCAAACTCCGGACGACTCTGTCTAGTATCTGCACTGGTCTCTCGGGGTAGGTCAGGTCGTCACCCACCTCGACACTCTCGTGGCTCAGAACGTGACTGGGATCGGTGACGTACTTCCTGAGGTTGGACACATGGAACATGTCGTGCACACCAGAAAGCTAGGGAGGAAGGGCAAGCCGATAAGCAACGGGTCCTACTCGCTCCAAGACCTCAAAGGGCCCCACAAACCTCGGCACAAGCTTCCCTTTCACCCCAAAACGTTGCAGGCCCTTCATGGGAGAAACGCGAAGAAAGATGTGATCCCCAACCTCGAACTGCACCTCTTTGTGATTCCGATCGACATAACTCTTCTGTCTGCTCCTGACAGTGCGAAGTCATCTGTGAATCTACTCTATCACCTCCTGACTCTGCCGGATCAGCCTGGGGCCAACCTCCCACTTGGTGCCCACGTCAACCCAACTCAAGGGCACAGTACACCTCCGTCCATACAGAGCCTCATAGGGTGCCATGCCGATACTCGAGTGATAGCTGTTATTATATGCAAATTTTGCCAGGGGTAAGTGCTACTACATTCTCAACTCCTTTCTTATCTTTAATTTCCAGGTCAAACTCCTGGAGTAGCAAAATCCAACGAATTAGGCGAGGTTTGTTGTCCTTTTTAGCAAGAGGATGCTTTAAAGCTGAATGATCAGTGAACACCACAACCTTGGATCCCAAAAGATAAGACCAAAACTTTTCCAAAGCAAACGCTACAGCAAGAATCTCTTTTCCAGTGACCATATAGTTTTGCTAAGGATCTGTAAGGGTCTTGCTGGCATGATGCAACACATGAGGTTTGCCATCAACCCTTTGACCTAAGACCACTCCCACTGCAAAATCAGAAGCATCGCACATTAGCTTAAATGGGAGGGTCCAATCTGGTGCTTGGAGAATCGATGCATTAATAAGGGCTTTCTTCAAGAATTGGAAAGCCTCACCACATTTATCATCAAAATCGAAGGAGACATCCTTCGCTAACAGGTCGCAAAGTGGCTTAGAGATTTTACTAAAATCTCTAATGAAGTGCCTATAAAATCCAGCATGGCCAAGAAAAGATCTAACTTGATGAATATTGGTGGCCGATGGAAGCTTAGAGATGGAATCAATTTTTGTGGATCCACCTCTAATCCTCTCTCAGAAACTACATTCCCTAACACAATGCCCAACTGAACCATAAAGTGGCTTTTCTCCCATCTAAGCACCAGCTTTGCCTCTTAACAACAAGTTAAGACTTTACCAAGGTGCAAAAGGCATAGATCAGACGATGAATTGTAAATGGAGAAGTCATCCATGAAAATCTCAGCAAACTCGTCGATCATATCAGAAAATATTGCCATCATACATCGTTGGAAAGTGGCAGGAGCATTACATAACCCGAATGGCATTCAGAGGAACGCAAATGTACCATACAGACTCGTGAAGGTAGTATGCTCCTGATCATCAGGAAAGACGGTTATCTGATTATACCCAGAGTACCCATCAAGGAAACATAAGTACTTGTTCCCTGCCAGTCGTTCCAAAATCTGATCGATAAATGGTAAGGGGAAATGGTCTTTTTGTGTAGTCCTTTTTCAACGGCGGTAATCAATGCAGACCCTCCAACCAGTTGGGGGTCTAGTGGTTACCAACTCTCCTTGGTTGTTCTCTTCCACTATGATTCCTACCTTTTTGGGCACCACATGAATAGGATTGACCTATTTACTATCTGAAATGGGATAGATAATCCTTACATCCAGCCATTTCAGAATCTCCTTTTTAACAACCTCCCGCATATTGGGGTTGAGCCTTCTCTGCTTGTCTCGGAATGGTTTCATGGACTCGTCCATGTATATATGATGCATGCAAAGGGAGGGATCAACACCCTTAATATTAGCAATTGACCAGGCAATTGCTTCCTTGTGCCTTTGTAAACACTCAACCAGAGCTCCCTTCTATGATCTAGATAATGCAGATGAGATAATAACAGGGAGCGTGTCATTAGGGCTAAGGAAAGAATACTTTAAAGTGCTTGAGAGGGGTTTCAACTCCAACTCAGGAGCCTTTTGGATTGAGGGTTTAAGTTGAGATGTCCTCGCCTTAGGTAGTGGGTCTATCTTCATGGTCCAGGGTGGGGACAGAGACTCTATGTGTATCCCCAGCAACTCTTCTAATTCAGGTATTTCCCCTTCAATTTCTTTACAAATCGGAGGATGGTCCTTAGATATGATCTTTTGGAAGGGATCTCTACATAGGAGTGCTGGAGTAGTCTCAATTATTTCATCAACAACCTCAATCTGAGAACAATCTTCAAGTCTGGATTGCTTGTAAGTATCAAAAACACTCAACCAGATCTTCTTATTTCCAAAGCCCATTTTAAGTGCCCCTGATCTACAATTGATAGAGGCATTGGCTATGGCCAGGAAGGGACATTCTAGAATAATGGACAGCTTAGTGGGCTTATTCGATGGGTCAGTATCTAGTACAAGAAAGTCAATAGGGAAGAAGAAGTCCTCCACTCTCACCAGGACATCTTCCAGTAATCCTCGTGGTGTCTTAAGTGATCTGTCTGCTACCTGGAGGATGACTAGACTAGGCTTTAACTCACCTCCTCCCAAAAGATTGTAGACAGAGCTTGGTAAAATATTCAACCCTACACCCAGATCAAGCAGAGCCTCGTCAATGTGTTGGTTGCCTATAACCACTGAAATATACGGGCCCCCTGGGTCTTTCATTTTGGGGGGTGTTCCATGTTGGAGAACCGAGCTAACATGGTCAGGCAAGATGACCTTAGCTTGGACCTGTCTCCTAGATCGATGCTTTTAGGTGCATAGGTCCTTTAGAAACTTGGAATAGGACGGGATCTGTTTGATAGCTTCCAACAGAGGCAAGTTGATCTAGACTTGCCTAAAAGTGTCCATAATCTCCTCCGTCCTATCCTTGGTTCCAGGGGAGCCAACAGAAGATTCCCCAGAAGCAGATAGGTGCTTTGGATAGGGCACCCTCGGCTTCTGGGTTGAGGGGTCATCATGGTGGGAGAGGGGTGACGGATTGATGACATCCTCAGGGTGTGTGGTTTCAAGCGAGGGAGAGCATTGTGGCTCTTCCTCGATGGAGATAGAAGGTAGGTTGGGTGTAGGAGGGGAATCCTGAGACGTGACCGTAGGAGTGTTATCAGGCTTGTCGATTTTTTTTCCACTCAGCATGGTCACAGCTTGGGCGTGCTCCCTGAATATGACCCATTTTCCCTTTGGGTTCTCCTTAGAAGAGCTAGGCAACTTCCTTGGATCACGCTGCCTAACTGCCTTAGTAAGATGACCAATTTGGGATTGCATATCAGTAATCATCTTATTTTGAGATTGGATGACCATATTCTGATGCTTTTGCATCACTTTCATCATGGCTTTAAGTTCATCCATCTCAGAGGGCTTATTCTGAGGAGGGTTTTCATAGGATGGCTGGTATATGGGTTAGGGAGGTAGGGGTCATGTATTCCCTGAGTTAGAAGCATCACCTTGCTTCCATGAGAACTTTGGATGGTTCTGCCACCCCAAATTATAGGTATTAGAATACGGGTTATTACGAGGAGGTGGGTAGAAACCTTGGGTCGCATTCAGGTTGTTTTGAATCAACTCAGGGAATTAATTTGCTTGGCGGCACTCCGCAGTGGTGTGCGTTGTGCTTTGGCAAATGGAGCATTCACTTGAAGCATGAAAGATAGAGGCTGCTTGTGGGTTCATGTCGAGGTTTGTTAAAAGCCTATCAAAGTTTTTGTTCAACAATTGAATCTGATAAGCCAAATCCTGAGTAGCCCCGGCTTCATGGGCCTCTGTCTTCCTTTGCAAAATTGATGGTTTTCTTTCTTGATAGGCAGAGGACATATGTATGGAGTTGTCACTTAATGTTTCAAATAATGCCCAGGCTTCATCCTCAGTTTTGGTCATGAAGGTTCCTGCACAGGCTACATCGATGGTTTGCCTGTGCCTTACAGATAATCCGTTATAGAACCTTTCGACCAGCTGCCATCTTGTCACCTGATGGTGGGGGCATAACCTAAGAAGGTCATTAAAGAGCTCCCAAGTTTTGTGAAATTGCTCTCCTTCCTGTTGAGTAAAACCCATAATCTCTCTTCTATAATGGTTGGTTTTACTCATAGGAAAATACTTTTTCAAGAATTCTCCCTTAAGGGTGGCCCAATCATTTACCCTTGCATCGAGGGTATGATACCAGTGCTTGGCCTTATCCTTTAGGGAGAATGGAAATAGAGTCCTCATTAGGGCTTCATCAGTAAAGCACTGGAGCTTCACCGTGGAACAGACCTCGGTGAATTCCTCAAGATGCCTGTAGGGATCCTCCCAAGCAGTACCATAAAAAGATGGGAGCAAAGATATGGTGCTGCTCTTGATTTCATATGGGTTATCCACTCCAGGTCTTCGGATAGGTAGGGCTTGGTGGGTTGTAGGGAGGAAATAGTCTCTCAAGGTTCTCTGATTTTCACCAACCCTAATCTCTTCTTTAGGTCTTTCTTTAGCCATTTTTCTTCTTTCTTGGTTAGCTTTCCTTATAATTCTCTTAGGTTCAGGGTTGAAGAGAAGACTACTTCTAAGAGAGCGCCTACCAAGCATACACCAAGCAAACACAAGGCAAGAGGTCTTTTGTTGATTTAAAGTTCCTTAAGTCCTCTTCCAACTCTTCAGCTTGGCCAAATATAGTCAAGGCATTTTTTCTCGGTTCCCACGTAAGTGGTATAAGGGAAATGAAGCACTTGAAATTATGGTCAATGACTGTTAAGAAGGTTAAGGTTACTTTTAGTCCTTTTTGGGTGATCAATCAAGTTGTTAAGCAATTACGCACCCTAAATTGACCTTCGAGTGCCCTAAAGACATACACTTTGCTGTAATAATATTCTCAGATGCTCAAGTAAAAAGGTACTCCAAGGATGGAACAAAGGGATGCAAGTAGGGCGAACCCTTCCTTTGAGGCGATGCGTTAGTGGTGCCTGTTAACTACCCTTGAATTCCTTTAAGGGGTGTCCCCCTCCTTAGAGTACCGAATTGCTTGGGCAAACGTTAATACCACTGTTTCAGAGCGAGATAGGAGGGTTTGCACCGATAAAGAGATCGATGCCTATAGCCTTGAGGGTCCAAGTCCTAGTGCAATGCTTATAGTGTGTGTTCAGTGATGAAGTGTGCATTCACTGCGAAAAGTGATTTTGTTTTTCTTTTTGAAAACCACACTCAAGTTATTCAAACACTTCCTGTATATTTTATTTTATTTTTGAGAAGCAATATGACCACTTGATTAATCTTTTCAAATTAGTTTAAGTGGTCTTCTTTAATTATGTTCAGATGCAATGCATGTGCAGATAACTGATGCAGTAAGATAAGAAATTCGTACCTTGCTCCAGCACTCTTCTATGCAAAAATGCACGCAATGCAGTAAGAAACTCTAGATGTTGCTCAAGCAAACCTAGATGGTCGTCCTATGGATATACAGCTTCTAGCAGGCAGTTCGGATTTTTTTTTTAATAATAAATAGATGCACAATCAAAAGAACTAACTAACTATGAATAATCCTAGAATCTAAAGAATCAGGGACACTCCCCCAAAAACTGGCCCCAGAGTACAAGGGTGAGAAAACAAGTAATTAAAACTAAGTCTATCAACCTAAATCTAAACCAAGATCTAATAACTAAATCAGGAAAGGATCCTCCATACGCATTCATGTGCGTGGGATCAAGGCCCACAAGCACCCGTTGCTGCCCCTTAGGTGGAGTCAAGGTCCACCAAGAATATCGCCTCTGCCATGTGTGCCCGTCACGTTCGTTCCCTCCAAACAGATGTACTTCGCACAGGAAAAAGAAATAGATCAATGAATATATAGCCCCAATTAGAAATCACTACGAGCAGGAAATGCGTGCGAGTTTACTAGGCTTGTTGCCTCCCTGGTAGCGACGCCATTTGATAGAGCGATTTTCACTTTCAACAATTAATATTAAGATACTTAGTCGTTGTAGCATAAAAGGTGGTGGAAAATCTCTCAATCAGTACATAAAATATTTCTAACCACGAGGATCAGGTCATTTCCACAGGAAGGTTTAAGCCTAATAAAACTCGTAAATTTATCATTGTATTAGTCCCATATGATGTTAGACATTTGCCAACAAGTATAGGATAACATGCAAGGTATGAGAGGCTAATAGATAGCAAAGCTAAATGTGCAATTCAATGAGCCAAATTAACTAACGAAGACTAAAGGGGCCTGGTTGCAGTTCACAATAAAATAACTATTAAATGGAAAATCAACCTCTCTTCATTGGCAGCAAGATGTAAATACTAATGCTCTTCAAAATAGAGGATCAAATCTCTTTCTTCCTCGCACGCATGGAGGAGGCATCGCTGGCTATTTGCATTGGTGGAGGAGTTCCACAGGAGGAGAGGAGCACGCTGGTAGTGGAGGCGAAGCTTGGGACGGTTGGATGTGGGTGGACGACAAAATGAAGGAGGAATGGTCGGCGGTGGTAGTGGGTGAGAGTTGCTGTGGTCTACGAGAGTGGCGCCCTTGAGCCGCGCGTGGCCACGTGTAGTCTCTGAGATCGACGAGGGTGCTCTGGCGGTGCTTGGAGTCGAAGTGGGAGGTCGGTGGTGGTTGTTGGTAGGGGGAAGGTGGCTGCAAGTTTGGGTCTCTTGGTCGAAGCAGGGGAGGAGAAGTAGACAAGAAGAGGAAGACAAAGAGGCCAATTGTGCGCTGATGGTGGCTGCGTGTGTGCGCTGGCTGGACGTGCGCGCACAAGGGCGCGCATCTTTTGGCCTTGAGGGAGCACGTGCACGAGCTACTACTAGGTGGCTAAGTGATAACACTACATTTTGGGGTAATAATTCTGCCAATTGTGATTTATCTTAAAGATAATATGCATGAATTGCACATCATGAATGGGCATGGGAGCATTGCATGCATCGCATATTAAGATTGCTTATAAACTAGTGTTGATGGCCATTTGCACAAGTTCATGTCAAAACAGGCCCCAGATGAGCAATCGAACGTCACGGATGGATTCAGAACGACGAACGGAGTCAAATGGGTTCAAAATCAACCAAATCCGACATCTGGAGCTCCCGCAATTGGCCCAAGAAGTCCTGACCGTTGATATGATGATCAACGGTCGACAGCATGCCACGTGGCGCAAGCTCAGTGCATCTAGCCCACTGCCCCACTTCCTCCATCATGCGTAGGATCCATCTCAATTGTCCAATCTTTGATCGAATGGCAGTGAACCCTCGCCCACCTCTCCGCATCCACACACTTGAGCCCTCACGCGAAGATTTGACCGTTGGATCTATATCCAATGGTTGGCAGTAGTCGAACCTGATCTCCTCTCCGCGACCATCCGTGGAAGATAACGTAGCGGTTAGTGCTCTTCCCGCACCATGCAGCGACGTGTTCGAATCGTGGCAAGACGAAATGCGGCTGCAGGATCTCGCCCAGGCGAAATTGGGCCGTGGATCAGTGCGTGGACAGTGGTGATCGCGAGATGTGGTGCCCGCAAATGAGCACGCTCAGACGCCCGTGATGACACGCGGGGTGCGCACTGCGCAAGCGCAATCCGTGAGCATGCCCTTCGCACAATCGAAGATCGAACGACCCTCAAGGCGACCACGTGGATTGTGTGCGAGAAGAATGGGTGCGCACGTTGAACCAGCAGGCAGAGGGGCTTCACTGATGTTTCAGGAAGGGTTTTAGTGACGTCTCAGACGTTGCTAAAGCCCCTACCTCATTTAGCAAGCCCTTTTTCCTATATAAACCCCTCCAACTACCCATGGAAGGCATTCAATACCCTTGCAAGTGTTCTACCCCACTCTTATCCACCCTTAGCTCTCTTTTGCAATCACCAGAGCCGACGAGCCATCGACGGAGCCCTCCTCCACCACCGTGGTCGCCTACCGTCTTCTCTCTCTCTCTCTCTCTCTCTCTCGGTATCTTAGCTCTTCTTTACTTGTGCTTAAGCATTTAGCTATTGTTGTATTTGTAAAACTCAAGTGCATGTTAAATGATAATGTTTCTTATCTAGTTATTCACTCTCTTTTGATGTTTAAGTTGTATGTCATGAACAAAAGGACTCTAACTTTACTCACACTCTCTTTCTTTCTCTCCCTTACTTGCTTTTCTTCTGTGTTTTCTTGGAAGCAACACCCATCATTTCCGTGACACTAGGTGACAGAAAAACTCGATTTTCACTCCTCCCTATGTTCGACACTCGGACTCACATCCATTTCTTTATTTAAAATCGATGCAGCGAATGCGAGCTACAACGACCGATTTAAACAAATGCATATGAAGCACGTTAGTTTTTGGCGCCGTTGTCGGGGAGGCAACAGATTTATTGTCACTTCCATTTTGCATCCATGCTCATGTCATCTAACGCATTTTCTCCCTCTACTTGATGGTTGCAAGAACTTAGTGCTTGGACAGCAAAGGAGCGCAACTCGTGACGGTGGGCATGGAGTAAGCGCAACAAGGACCGGTTGTGAGTAGTTCTCTACCCGTGGTTGTTTGCTTGGCTAAAAAAAATCTAAAAAAAAATTTAAAATTAGAAAAAATTGGCGTGGTGAATGATTGGCTGATCCTCATCCATAACTCATCACCCAACGAAAAAAATATACACTCTAACATTCGTAAAGACCTAACCTTTTTGGAGTGTTCCTTTTCTTTTTGAGTCGTGTTTGCAAAGCCATCGTGAATTGACATGGGCCGCACCACTCACCCCTAAGATTGACTCATTTGGTAGAAATTGCATGAACACTAGGATGAACACATTTGGGTTTTAGAGCCTCATCACGTTAAAGGAAATCCACTCTCACCGATTATGTGCAAAACTTGGCGTGCCCACTTGAAACTTGCCTGAAAACATTAAGACACGTCAACCCTAAAAGACACAAAAGTAAGGACAAACATTAAAAGATATCACATCTTAAATCCTTGCTTGAAAACCATGTATTGTTAGGAGCACACACACTTGAATTGGATAACTAAGAGGCACCACCCCAATCAACGCCTCATCACATAACCTAAGCACAAGCACTACCCTAGCCCCATTAAAATAGAGTAGACGTGCCCTAGGCAGGATTGGGTTAAGTCTCAAGATGCGTGATTTTTTTTGGTGGGCACTTGGCCTTCACTCCCTTAGTAGAATCTAGTGACTAGGCTATGGGGAAGTGTCAAACGATCGCAGTTGTGGGGTCTACGGAATCGGTGGCGCAAGCCAAAGGAAGAACCTTCCCCACAATCTCCTTGTAATCAACCTGGTCATATGAGCTTTGGGAAGGGCGGTCCCGTGCCTACAGACTTGATCGTTCCTTTGGAGATTTCTAGATCCCCTAAGGAATACACTGTAAGGACAAGCCTTGTCTGCTTGGTTGTGCACACACGTTTCTCGCATCTGTCTCTTTTCGCATCCCTCCCCCGTTCTTCTCTAGTGTATGCACTGGAGATGATCACTTCATCCTGAGTTGTTTGTTTTGGGACGGGAAACCAGGAGACTTGATCTTGCTAGAGACATGGCCGAACGTAGAGTAGATGAGGTTGAGGACCAACCTCCACCAGATACAATGGCCATCATCCAGGCCCAGATCAATGCAAACCACCGGCTTCAGCAGCAACAGATCCACACTATCATGCAAGCCATACACCGATTGCAGAACCCGTAGGGGCAAGCACCACCACCTTTGCAGGACCCGCAAGGGCAACCACCACTTGATCCACCACAATTCCAGGGCCAGCCTAGGCCCCACCGCGACTTCTACAATCCTTCTGCGATTCGGATTGAACCATACCTTAGGATCCCCGAGGGGGGAGATGATTTTGAGCTAAAACCAAACGTCCTGAGCCTGATTCAGAGCCACTTCCATGGAAGCTCAAATGAGGACCCCTTCCAACAACTAGAGGACCTTGACTGGATCGCCCGGACTGTAAAGCCCAGGAACATTAGCCTAGACATTGTTTTGATCAAGATGTTCCCCTTCTCGTTGAGAGACAAAGCATCTCACTAGCTTAGGACTTTAGGAAGACCGATCTGCACCTTGGAAGAATTGAGGCACGCATTTCTAAAGAAATTCTTCCCCATAGGAAAGATCAATGCGCTCAGAAGAGCCATTACCACCTTTACACTCCAGGGTTGGGAACAATTCCTTGAGGCGTGGGAGAGATTTAATGAACTATTGAGGAAATGCACACACCATGAAGTACCGAGGTGGCAATTGGCCCAGATCTTCTACCATGGTCTGGACAGAAACCTTCGGAACTTCGTCGATGCCTCATGCAGGGGAAACTTCCTGAACAAAGATGAGGAGAGCACGTTTGAGCTCTTCGAGTCTATGAGTGAAAATTCACTCAACAATGCCTCCATGACCCAGTTTAGTCGATCTAGTGAACCCCGTGGTGGGATCTATGAGGTACAAGCAAATTCTGGAACAGTTGACATGGATATCATTGCTAAGAAATTGGATCGAGTGGAATTGGTAGAAAAAAAGATAGATGAACTATTGAACCAAACTATGAACCCGCTACAGACTCTCTCCCTAGCAAAAGGAGCTCACAACTATTAAGCCAGATGCACCTGGAACAACCCCTGACCATGTTCCAGGGAGGGACCTTTGCTCCCTCAACCCTTGATTATTCTCTTCCCTCCACCTCGGCACCTGCTATCTTTGAAGATGTCCAGGCTATCCAAGGGTATTCCAAACCTGACCCCTTCTCCAACACCTACAACGCCAGATGGCATAATCACCCAAACTTTTCTTGGACAAACCAGAAACTGCCTCAATTCCAGAACCAGCCCAGGCCAAACCACCAGCCGAACCTGCCCTCCTATCAGCAAGGTCCACCGGTTGACCCCCCTATAACCCAAATAGGGTGGCCCCTCCCCCACAAAACCAAATGGACACCTTGATAAAAATGATGGCTGAAATGAACTAAAAACATTAGGAGAAAATGGCTTTAGTGAAGGGATAATTGTGCCAGCTGTTGGATTGTAAACAATAGGGATCCCTTCCTACTCAACCTCAACCGAACCTGTGAAACGTGATTAACAGAGGCCCTAATTTGCAAGGGTTCGAAGGCAATCCTGGGCATGCCAACATGGTCCAGCCAGCCCTGCAAACACCCCTTTGGTTTGGCGCTTCTTCTTCTTCTTCTTCTCAAGGATCAACCCATGGTCCCAATGCCTCTGCAAATGCTGTGATCTTGAGAAGTGGCACTAAAACCCAGGATCCCAAATGGTCGACTCCTCCCGAGACTTCACCCCCTGAAATACATGACTCTGAATACAAGTAGGAAAAACCCAAGGACCTGAAAACTGACCCTATTCACATTCAGACACCATGCCTCGAGGCCTTGGAAAAGATAAAGAAGAAGAAAGTTGTTGTGGAAAATGAGGAGCTTTTGGAAATCTTCAAGCAGGTTCAGATTAATATCCCGCTCCTCGAGGCAGTCAAGCACATCCCGACTTATGCTAAGTTCCTAAAGGACGCCTGTACACCGAAGCGTAAGCCATGACCCCAAGCACCTAGGAAGGTTGTGCTCTTAGAGCAGGCCAGTTCTGTGATCTCTAGCAACCTTCCGCTCAAACGAACTGACCTAGGAGCACCCCTGATATCCTGCAATATCGGGGACATGACATTTTATAGTGCACTCTTGGACTTAGGTGCTTCAATCAATCTGATCCTGACAACCCTGTATCACCAATTTGGATTTGGAGAGTTGACGCCTACACCTGTGACCATCCAGCTAGCTGATAGATCTGTGAAGACCCCAAAGGGGGTTGTCGAGGACGTGATTGTTCAGGTCAAGGACTTCTATTTCCCGGTTGACTTCTTGGTGCTAGACATGGAAGTCCCTGAACAGCTACAGAACACACCCATCATCCTAGGCAAACCTTTCTTAGCTACGGCTAAGGTGAACATCGATTGTGACACGGGATGCATGGAAATCTCCTTCAGAGACAGAAAGATGCAGTTGGATATCTTCAGGGAAACCAAGTCTTTCGATTGCAACTGGGTTGAGGAACATGATCCCGTGGAGCCTCTGGTCGAGGAATAACTTACCCTTAGTTCTGTCTCAGACCATCAGACCCAACCCTGTGATGACTATTCTGACTTGTCACCATTTGTGAACGCTGACCTCTGTAGAGCCGATTACCATCAGCCACCACCGTTCAATGAGATTGATGTTGATCAACTCCCTCCTTTCCCCTTTCCGTTGACTGTTGTCCCACCCACACCCGAGTTGAAGCCACTACTCAAGAATCTCAAATACGTCTTCCTTGGACTTGACCAGACCTTCCCAGTGATTATCAATGCCCATCTAACCAAGGATCAGGAACTTAGGTTGACCGCGACCCTATCGGAACATAGGGCTGCCATTGGCTGGACTATTTCAGACTTGAGAGGAATTGGCCCCACCTATTGTACCCACAAGATTTACCTAGAAGATGGGGCTCGACCTTCCCGTCAGATGCAGAGACAATTAAACCCGAATATGCGAGAGGTCATTAAGAAGGAGATTATCAAGTGGCTTGACGCTGACATCATTTACCCAATCTCCAACAGCCCTTGGGTGAGCCCCACTCAAGTGGTTCCCAAGAAAGCCGGGCTCACCGTTGTCACCAATGATCATGGCGAATCCATCCCCACCCACACCACCACAGCATGGCGGGTGTGTATTGATTACAGGAAGCTCAATGAGGCCACCAAGAAAGATCATTTCCTCTTGCCATTCATTGATCAGATTCTCGAGCGATTGGCAGGACAGAAATATTTTTACTTCCTGGATGGATATTCAAGATATAACCAAGTCGCAATTGCTCCTGAAGATCAAGAGAAGACCACATTCACTTGCCCGTATGGCACGTTCGCATTTCGTCATATGCCATTCAGGTTATGTAATGCACCTGCTACCTTTCAGCGTTGCATGCTAGCCATCTTTTCAGAGATGGTGGGTGAATACCTGGAGGTCTTTATGGATGATTTCTCAGTATTTGGGAACTCATTTGACCATTGTCTGAGCAACTTTGAGAAAATCCTGAAGCGATGTATCAAGGTTAACTTGGTGTTAAGTTGGGAAAAGAGCCATTTCATGGTTCAAGAAGGAATTGTCCTCGGTCACATCCTATCGCATAGGGGCATTGAGATAGATCGGGCTAAAGTTGATTTGATTTCCAAACTTCCCCCACCTAGCTTGGTTCAGCAAATCCACTCGTTCCTTGGACATGTTGGCTTCTATAGAAGGTTTATCAAAGAGTTATCCAAGCTCTCCAAACCCTTGACTGACCTTCTGGCCAATGACGCCCTATTCAACATGACATCTAATTGCATCCAGGCGTACCACACTCTTAGGGAATCAGTCTCCACCGCACCTGTGTTATAGCCCCTTGACTGGTCCCAGGATTTTGAGATCATGTGTGATGCATCAGACTTTGCCATTGACGCAGTCCTGGGATAAAGACAAGACAAGAAGCCTATGGTGATCTACTACGCGAGCAAGACATTGGACGAGGCCTAACGGAATTATACGGTCACAGAGAAAGAATTGCTCGTCATAGTTTTTGGACTCGAAAAGTTCCGATCTTACCTTCTGGGATCCCACGTGACCATCTATACAGACCACTCGGCCATCCAGCATTTGTTGGTCCAGAAAGATGCTAAACCCAGGCTCATCAGATGGATCCTGCTCTAGCAGGAATTTGACCTAGAAATTCGCAACAAAGCCAGGTCAAAGAATGTTGTGGTTGATCACCTGTCTAGACTCCACCCGAACCACATTGAGCCCTCCTTGCCCTTATATGACACCTTTCCTGATGAGCAACTTCTGGCTGTGCAAGATAGGAAACTACCTTGGTATGCTGACTTCGTCAACTACCTGGTAGTAGGACAGACCCCACACAGCTAGTCCAGATAGCAACAGGATAAGTTCTTGGCTGAAGCCAACCACTATTTCTAGGATGATCTCATGCTATTTCGCCTCCGTGCCGATCAAGTTATCAGGAGGTGTATCCCGGAGGATGAAGTTCAGAGTGTGTTATCTTTTTGCCATGACCAACCGTGTGGTGGCCACTTTTTGGGGAAGAAGATGGCTACAAAAGTTTGTAGTCTGGATTTTACTGGCCTTCATTATTCAAGGATGCACACAACTTTGCTAAGACTTACTCTTGCTGCCAGACTCTAGGGACCATGACTAGGAAAGACATGATGCCCCTTCAGCCCATTCTGATCGTTGAGATCTTCGACGTTTGGGGTATTGATTTAATGGGCCCCTTTCCACCGTTCAACGGCTTTGAGTACATCTTAGTCTCTGTAGACTATGTCACCAAATAGATTGAAGCCGCCACCACCCGTCGTTGCGATCATAAGGCTGTCATAGACTTTGTTAAGCAAAACATCTTTTCTCAGTTTGGAATACCGAAGGCCATGATCAGTGATGGTGGAAGTCATTTTATCCATACCCAATTTCGTGCCCTACTTATAAAATACAAGGTTACCCACCGCATTGCCACCCCGTATCATCCGCAAACTAATGGGCAAACCGAGGTCTCAAACAGACAAATCAAGAACATTCTACAGAAGACCGTGAGACCTGACAAGAAGGACTGGTCTACACGACTGGATGATGCTCTGTGGGCATACAGGACCGCTTTCAAGACCCCAATAGGCATGTTGCCTTATCGCCTGGTCTTTGGCAAAGCTTTCTACCTTCCTGTCGAGTTAGAACACCAGGCTTACTGGGCCGTTAAGCAATGCAACATGGATTCTCAGTTAGCCGATGCGCAAAGGACGCTCCAACTCTTCGAGCTCGAGGAAATTCGTCGGGACGCCTTTGAGAATAGTCGGCTTTACAAGGAGAAGATGAAAGCCGTCCATGATTGACTCATCCACAAAAAGACCTTCGAGCCCAATTAGCAAGTCTGGCTCTTTGATGCCCGACTCAAACTCTTTCCCAGGAAGCTCAGATCCAAGTGGATGGGACCGTATAGGGTAGTCAAACCCTATTCCAATGGGGCGGTTGAAATCGTAGATTCGAACACTGGGCACACTTTCACAATAAACGGTCAGAGACTGAAGTACTTCCTTACCCAGGTTCCCCCAAAGGAGGTTACCTTCATAGAGGGTTGACACGAGGCATCGCCCAGCCGAAGGCGTTAAACTCAGCACTTCCTGGGAGGTAACCCAGAAGATTTAGAATGATCAAATATACTACTTCACTCAGGTGATTTCTTTCTGAACCCCCTGTTGCATCAATTTAATTGTCAATGAGAACATTGTCCAACTTAAGCATGGGGGGGTGGTAATTTGCATATTCTGAGTTCATTTTAATCAGTCTGAATAAAATAAAAAAAATGATGAATTTAGGAAGAAAAACTTAGGCATTAGGATCTTGTCAATAGTAGGAAATAATACAAAAAGAACCTGAACACTTAGACTTTTCAGGCCTTCAGGCTTAATCAGCCCTGGTGTTCGTTAAAATATGGATTTAGCTTCAAATCCTTGCAACTTTAATTTATTTTAATCCACCAATAAAATAAGGTGATAAGTAACGACTTATCAACTCACCCTCTGACTCGGAGAGACTTTTAGTCTTAGCATCTGCACACATTTTTGCACTGACTCACTCCTCGGAGATTCTGACATAAATTGGGTAGCTAATGAACCTTTTAGGGTGGTATGGCTGGCAAGTTGTCGTAGATAACAACCCATTGGCTAGTTGTCTAGAGCCCAGCCACAGGACCACTTTCCTCTTAATTGCCTCTAGGTAAATTTGAGATCAGGGAAGCCACCTACTAAACAACAAAGAAAAAAAAAAAATATATATATATATAGAAAAGAAGAAAAAAAAGAACAAAATAAGCCACACTTCACCGCACGAGTATGGCTGGCAAGTGGTCGTGGGTAACTGCTCATTGACCGGATTTCCAGAGCCTAGCTCACTAAATGCACAAAAAGATCCAAAACACTTAAGGAAGAAGTGGGGAAGTAGAGCAATCCGGGGAGATATACAATGGAAACACCCTTGTGTTGACCCCAAATAAAATAAAAGTAAGGAGAAATCTACCGATCGGACAGATACACCTTCAGGCAAACACTTCCTTTTTTGGTCACCTAGGGGCGTAGAAACCCAAAGTCTGTCTAAATTACCGTTGAGTGAGTCTATCACGATCTTCACACCAAGATGCTTAGCACTTACAGTCTTTTTTGAGTTATGGGTGGGTTGGGTAGCCGTAAAAAGTTATTAACACACTCTCAACTCTAAAATCCAAAGAAAAAAAAAGAGACAAGATGAAGAAGAGAAAACACACACACACACACACACACACACACACACACATATATATATGCCTTAAAGCAAGGATTCGGGCGATTCACATTTTGGCAGACACTCGGGCGCTGTTTAATCTCTGTAGATTAGGATCTTAGTATATTTCCTCCATTGACAAATAACAAAATGTCTAAGTAATCACTTCCTGAATTCTGACTAAGAAAAATGACTAGGATGAACCTTGTTAGGGACTAGTAAGGAGTAAGCATGGGGGTATGATAACACTACATTTTGGGGTAATAATTCTACCAATCGGGGTTTATCTTAAAGATAACATGCACGAAAAGCAAATCATGAATGGGTATGGGAGCATTGCATGCATCGCATGTTAAGATTGCTTATAAACCAGTATTAATGGCCATTTGCACAAGTTCATGTCAAAACAGGCCTTAGATGTGCAATCGAACTATACGGATGGATTCAGAACGACGAACGGAGTTCAACGGACTCAAAATCGACCAAATCTGACATCTGGAGCTCCCGCAATTGGCCCAAGAAGTCCTGACCATTGATCATCAGATCAACGGTCCATAGCACGCCACGTGGCGTGAGCTCAGTGCATCCAGCCCACCGCCCCACTTCCTCTGTCGTGCGCAGGATCAATCTCAGCCCACTCCCGCCTCTCCGCATCCACACACTCGAGCCCTCACGTGAAGATCCGACCATTGGGTCTATATCCAATGGTCGGCAGCAGCTGAACCCGTCTTCTCTACGTGACCATCCTTGGAAGATAGTGCAGTGATCGACGCTCTTCTCGTACCACGCAGCCGCGCGTTCGAATCACGGCAAGAAGAAATGTGGCAGTAGGTTCGCGCACAAGTGAAATTAGGTTGTGGATCAGCACGCGAATGGTAGTGATCATGAGACGTGGCACCAGCAGATGAGCGCCCTCAGACACCCGCGATGACACGTGGGGCGTGTGCTGTGCAAGCGCGATCCGCGAGCATGCCCTCCACACAATCTTAGTTGTCCGATCTTTAATTGGACGACCCTCAAGGCGACCACACAGATTGCGCACAAGAAGAAGAATGGGCGCGCATGTTGAACCAATGGGCAGAGGGGCTACAGTGACGTTTCAGGAAGGGTTTTAGCGACGTCCCGAACATCGCTAAAGCCCTTATGTCATTTAGAAAGCCCTTTTCCTATATAAACCCCCTCCAACTACCCATGGAAGGCATTCAATACCTTTGCAAGTGTTATACCCTACTCTTAGCCACCCTTAGCTCTCTTTTGCAATCACCAGAGCCGATGAGCCACCGACGGAGCCCTCCTCCACCACCGTGGTCGCCTCGCTGTCTTCTCTCTCTCTCTCTCTGTATCTTAGCTCTACTTTACTTGTGCTTAAGTATTTAGCTATTGTTGTATTTGTAAAACTCAAGTGCATGTTAAATGATAATGTTTCTTATCTAGTTATTCACTCTCTTTTGATGTTTAAGTTGCATGCCGTGAACAAAAGGACTCTAACTTTACTCTCTCTCTCTCTCTTTCTCTCCCTTACTCGCTTTTCTCTTGTGTTTTCTTGCAAGCAAAACTTGCCATTTTTGTGACACTAAGTGATAGAAAACCTGATTTTCATGCCTCCCTGTGTTTGACACTCAAACTCACCTTTGTTTCTTTATTTTAAACCAACACAGCAAACGTGAGCTACAACGACTGATTTAAACAAACGAGTTCGAAGCACGTCATTGAGCACGCATGCAGGTTGGAGCGCAAGTGCGTGCAGTCGGTCTTATGATGGTGGCATTGGTGATAGGGAGGTGAGGCCGACGTTGATCCATAATGCAGTCCTAGGTCCATGGTGCACGTTTAGAGCACGGTGCAGGTGAGAGGACCACGATGGAGAGGGTGGAGGTGATTCCCACCTAGGGAGGAAGATGGATCATATATCCTTCAGAAGCCAAGGCCTTTTCTTTTCAAAACCTCCTGCTGTTGCGACTTTCTCTCTTAATCTATTTCCTTTCCCCGAGGACTCGGCTTTTCGAATAGCAGCAGTGATGCGGTGGGATTAGGTAGCAGTGCCGATGGACTCGGAGGGAATTGTTGTGAGGAGGAAGCCGATGCTGCAAATTTATTCCTCGCCTGCATAAAATTATGTTATTAACTTATCTTTAACACATAAAAATGTATGCAGGTTAAGCTAAATTGTCATTTAAGTCATGAATAATTAAATATTATGAACATGTAATTAACAATTACTTAGTCTAATTAGCACTCCACTAAAGTGGACTGATCACATCATTTCTCTCTTAGCCATGTTCCTGAGTGTCTAGCATATTGTGCATGACTTTGAGAATTCCTAGGTATCCTTAAATAATGATGGCCAATAGAATTCAGATTGCAAGATTTTTGCTGCTGTCTTTTTCATGGAAAAGTGTCCACCACACGCAAATGTGTGGCAGAACTCAAGTATGCTATGGAACTCAATTTCCAGGATGCATCGACGAATAATCTGGTCTGCGCCGATGTGGTACAGCTCGGGATTGTCCCAAAAATAATATTTGGCCTCAGACACAAGTCTATCTCGTTGTTGTTTGGTCCAATCCTGGGGGATTTGACCAACGACCAAATAATTGATGATATCTGCAAATCAAGGGGTTCGGATACCCAAGACTATAAGGATAGTCTCATACGAAAAAGTATCAGAGATTGGCACATCCAGATGAGGAGAATCAATTAGGATTCTCAAGAGGTGATCTGCCACTACATTTTGTGCCCCGACTTTATCCCTGATTTCAAGATCGAATTCTTAAAGCAGCAGAATCTAGCGAATAAGTTGGGGTTTGGCATCCTTTTTGGCCAAGAGATGTTTCAAGGCTCAGTGGTCAATATAGATGATGACACGAGAACCTAACAGATAAGCCCTGAATTTTTCTAAAGTGAAAACTATAGCTAGCAATTCTTTTTCTGTAACGATGTAGTTCCTCTAAGCCTTGTCCAGAGTCTTGCTAGCATAGTAAATCACAGAGGGATTTTTCTCAATCTTCTGACCCAAGATAGCCCTGACGGCATAATTAGATACGTCAGCCATAATCTCAAATGGGGCTGTCCAGACCGGTGGTTGCAACATCGGGGCACAGGTGATTGCCATTTTTAATCAATTAAATGGCTTACAACATGATTCGTCAAACTCGAACGGTGTGTCTTTGGCCAGAAGGTTACTCAAGGGCCGAGCAACCTTCGAGAAGTCCTTAATGGATCTTCTGTACAAACCCACATGCCCAAGGAAAGAGCGGATCTGTTTTACGGATGTGGGTGGAGGAAGTCTAGAGATAGCATCCACCTTAGCTTTATCAACCTCAATACCCCAACTAGAGACCACATGACCCAAGTCAATGCCTTCCTGAGTCATAAAGTGGCTCTTTTCCCAGCTAAGGACCAGCCGTGTTTTCATGCATCTCTGGAGGATCAATTCCAAGTTAGCTAGACAAGACTCAAAAGAATCTCCGAAAGTGGAGAAATCATCCATGAACACCTCAAGACAATCTCCCACCATGTCAGAAAAGATGGCCAGCATGCACCTTTGAAAAGTCACAGGTGCATTGCAAAGCCTAAATGGCATTCTACAGAATGCAAAGGTGCCGTAGGGACATGTGAAGGTTGTCTTTTCATGGTCTTCGGGATGGATAGGGACTTGGTTATATCTCGAATAACTGTCTAGGAAGCAAAAGTATTTTTGCCCAGCTAACCTTTCAAGGATTTGATCGATGAAAGGCAAGGGAAAGTGATCCTTTTTAGTGGCTGTGTTCAGCTTCCTATAGTCAATACAGACTCTCCAAGTAGAAGCTGAACGAGTGGTGAAGGTTTCCCCTTTCTCGTTAGTCGTAATGGTTATTCTCGCCTTCTTGGGTATAATCTAAACGGGGCTAACCCATGGACTATCCGATATTGAGTATATAATAATAGCATCGAGCCACTTGATTATCTCCTTCTTGACCACTTCTCGCATATTCGGGTCTAGTCTCCTTTGCATCTCGTGAGAAGGGCAGGATCCATCTTCCATGAAAATACGATGATTATAATAAGATGGCTCGATCCCCCTAAGGTTGTGGATGGTCAACCAATTGCCTCCTTGTTGTTCTTATGGACCTTAATTAACCTCGATTCTTGCTCCTTAGTCAAATAGCACCAATAATCACAGGGAGCGTGTTTTTAGGTTCTAAGAACTCATATTTCAAATTTTTGGGCAATGGTTTCAATTCAAGTTGAGGTGGGTTTAGAATAGAAGGTAGGGAGGATGCTGGCGAAGATTCATCAGGACGATCCAGTGGAAGAGGTTGGGAATGAACAAAATCAACAGCCTCTTCAGGATGTGGCAGGTCTACCACAGAGGGTTGTGGGTTGGGTTCGCTAAAGCTGGTGGAGTCCTCAAGTGCACTAATTGTCATATAAGTCTCAAGATCCTGATCCTTGAGCTCCTCAATGAATCCACAATCCTCCAGAGTTAGCTTCTTATCCCCAGAGGCGATCTCCATACTACCGCTTTCATAGTTTATGTTGGCCTTGGTGGTAGCTAGGAACGGATGGCCCAGAAAGATGGGGGTGTTCCTCAAATTGTTAGGTATATCCATGTCAAGGATGAGGAAATCTACGGGAAAATAGAAATCCTTGACCTTGACAATTACATCCTCAATAACACCCCTCAGTGTGGTGATCGAACGGTTTGCTAATTGTAGCGTTACTGAGGTTGGCCTGAGTTCACCTAACCCAAACCTCTCATAAAGAGAAGTCGGGATTAGGTTGATGGATGCACCTAGGTCCAATAGTGCCCTTTCAAAAGTGTATTCCCCAATAACGCATGAGATCAAGGGGGCACTTGGATCTTTCTTCTTTTGAGGAAGGTGATGCAGGATAATAGAACTTGCTTGCTCAGAGAGAATCACCTTCCTTGGAGTGTGTTCTCTCGGCTTACGCTTTTGGGTACACAGTTCTTTCAAGAATTTATCATAAGCCAGGATGTGCTTAATAGCGTCGACGAGCAGAATATTAATCTCTACACTCTTGAATAAATTCATGAGCTCCTCGTTGCTATCTATGGTTTTCTTCTTCTTAGTTTTCAACAGGGCCTCAGGGAACGGGATATGGGTAGTATTTTAAATTTTCGATCCCTGGGCCTTATTGTCTTCTTCAATCTCCTCTCTGTCTCAAGCTCCCCAGGGTTTTGACTTCTAGAAGGTAATTCAGGGTTCTTGGTCTGCTTCCTACTTCTCAAGGTGATGGAGTTTGCAGAGGCATATGGGTTCGGGTCTTGAGGTGGGGTAGTGAAGATTGGAGGGCCTTGGTTGGTCATATAACCAGAAGAAGAAGATGAGGGACCCTTCTCAACCACCTGAGCATGTGCGTGTGGGTCCCTTTGATTTTTGTACCATTGGGCTCTATTGCCCTGATTTTGCATATTGCGCGGGTTGGGATGGTAGAGATCTGGGTTGTCGAGTGTTAGCAATTTACCCGGATTGCAAGTTATCCAATGATGTCTTCATTTTCTCATAAGCTAAATCATGGACTCATGCATTTCCACCATCTGCTGGTTTAAATTAGCTTACCCTATAGATTGTTGGGCATTCCAAGATGGCTGAGTAACCGATCTTGGGGGCAACTGGGTGTATACTTGACCCTGACCCATAGGTCTTTGAGATTCATAGTTGCTGGGTCGAGTTTGGGTCTATTGCCCCTGACTTTTCCAGGAGAACTTAGGGTGGTTCCTCCAACTTGAGTTATAAGTGTCGGAATACAGGTTGGACCTAACATTCTCCTACATTGCATACACAACCTCATAGGATGAGGATGAAGAGAAGGATCAGAAAAACTGGGATCAAAGGCCCCAGTTTGGAACCCATAAGGTTCCGAGAAATCATAGCTCACAGGTTGAGCCGATTCAAGTTGGTTCACGAACTCCTGCCTCGTGGGAGTCGTGAGGAATGGAATCCCGAATTCTGGGATTGAGTAAGTGTAGTAGTGTTTCCTGAATTCCCAGACATCCATTCTTCCATTTTCTTAGCAACTAAGTCCATTTTATCCAATTTATTACAAATCAATTCCATGTCAAATGAATGAGAATCTTGGACCTCATTAGCACTTGACCTGGGTTGTTGGGACCAGTTGAATGCATCCATGGAGGCATGATTAATAAAGTTATCACTCATTTCTTCAAACAGGTCGCATGTGCTATCTGCATACCTGTTTAGAAAATTACCTCTGCAAGAAGCGTCCACGTGATTACAGAGCTGTTCAACCAACCCATGATAGAAAATTTTCACGAGTTGTCATTTCGGCACCTCGTGGTGTGGACACTTCCTCAAAAGTTCCTAGAATCGCTCCCAGGCACCATGAAACGGTTCCCCTAGCCACTAGGTGAAAGTGGTAATCGCTTGTCGCAAGGCATTGGTCCTTCCGATAGGAAAGAATTTCTTCAAGAAAGCCGACTTAAGAGCAACCCAAGTTTCAATCGGCCTTCCTATGGTCTGGTACCAATGTGCAACCTTATCCCTGAGAGAGTGGGGGAAAAAGCCTTATGATCATCTGCTCTTCATTCACATTCCTTGCTTTTGTGGTTTGAACTAAAGTGGTCAGATCCTCCAAATGCTAGAATGGGTCCTCCAAGCCAAGCCCATGGAAATGCTTAATCAAACTTAAGACTTGGGGCTTGATTTCTATGTCTCCAGCAGGAATCATGATGCCAGGGTGTTCCCCATAGTTTGAAGGATTGTAAAAATCCTTCAAGGACCGAGCACCCTGACCATTCATACGTTGGAACCATTGCTGCATCTGCTACAATTCTTTCAACTGCCTCTGAATCAACTCCTGTTGGTTTAGAAGAGGGGGAGGTGGTTGTTGATCAGCCATGGGATTTGCTTGGCTAAAGCTCAACCTCTACCTCCGGGAATGGTCTAAAGGTCCTTCCAATCTAGGGTTCAATGACCTCCTTCCAAGCATACACTAGAAGGAAGTTGGAAGGACGAGGAAGAGAAGGGGCCCTGCAACACAAAAATACAAGCCTATCCTTAAGTTGGGTAGCCTAAAGGTCTACAAACTCAGAATCCATCCTAATATTATGGATGATTTACTCTACTTATGTCCAGGAAATCCAACCAATTAGGAGGGACTGGGGAGAAGGTTCTTCCTTTGGCTTGCGTCTCTGGTTCCTAGTGTACCCCCTAGTTGCGGTCGTTTGACGCTACTCCCCTAGCTAGACATCAGATTGACTAGTATAAGCAGGTTAATCATGAACAATCTCAATCTGGATCCCGACGGGCAAATGAATCCTTAGGGCCAATGTCTAATCAATTTTAGTTAGCCTTGGGACAATGGTGCTTCCAGAATGTGATGGGCCCTTAATGGGTTGTGCCCTTAATGATTTGTTGAGAATGTGTGAATGTGCACAACCAAGAAGTTTTCAAGCAAGATTATTAATGATGAAGTGAGTTTTAGGGTTCGAATCTTGCTTAGTAGCTTTTAGGATTCAAATATTAAGTGTTTTCAACAAAGTTTTGTGAGGCAAACCAAGTTTTGAAAGTACGAGTTCAAGTGTTTTTCCTTTATAAATCAAAAGAATATGGAGTGCCTGGTTTGACCTAAATACTGAATCCTATGGGTCAGCTACAAAATGAATTTCTTTTAAATTAGGTGGTGCGACCCAAACAATTCAACCAATCAGCTCAAATGCACCACCGATCAAGGCACACAGAAAGGTGATTAACCTAATATGATTTCTACTCTTTTATGTGTTGAATTCGTGTACCAGGTCCACAGGTTGGAATCCTGATTGAGTAGATGAAAATTAAGTCAAGTTATGTGCCTCCGGTGTGGGTGTATAAAGTGTATAAATTGATTCGTCCCATAGAAAGTATCTTTTTGTTTTTTTAAAAAAAAATGTGGGAGTGAAGTGGATGAAGGCGGCAAACAAGACAAACAATTCTATCCTAGGGTTTATGCAAACACCTAAGTGGATTAAATCTTGGTTATGGGTGTGGCGAAATGAAACTAGTGGAGGGGGAATGTGGGGGACACTTACAAAACACTCTACCCGCACTTTACTCCTATCTACCGCACTTGGATCTCCATGCTAGGGTACCTACAAGACAATAGATCAGAGATAAGCGAGGTTAGTGCTATCTAAATGCAAAGAAGCGTAGACAACAAGAAAGTAAATTCTGTTGCCTCCCCGGCAGCAGTGCCAAAATGATCTCACGAGTTTCGCATGTTTGAAATTAGGGTTACGAGTAACGCATCGTTGTAGTTGCAAAACTCGTAATCAAATATAATTTATACCGAAACTACAAGGGAGTCCCGGGTCGAACACAGGGAGGCGACGTTTACTTTGTATGAAAACTGTGCTTCGTTTTATTTCTTTTTTGGTGTTTTAGGGTTTTGTTACTTTTTTTTTTTTGAAATAAAATGACAAGCAATCACAAGGGAGATATGGAATCAAATATGATATATTGCATGAATGTTAATTACAATAAACTATGAAAGAGTAAAAGAGAAAAGGGGTGAGAAGAAATCTCCTGAAGCGGCTATTTGGTGAGACGACGGTACCTGGCGGAAGCTTGGACGAAGGAGTTGGGAAGTAGGACGATGGAGGTGAGAAGCGGGAGGACGTTGGGTAGAGGAAAGCTTCGGCGTTGCTCTGGAATGGAGGTGAGAGGGCAGATATGATCTGCTACTGGAATGGAGGTGGGAGGATAGCTCCATGGTGACTTATGAATGGGGATGGGGAGATGGAGGAGTATTTGGTGGGGTAGAGTTTCGTTACACTAATAGGCGCCTTAGGAGCTTGAGAGTAAGCTCTAACAGAGCGTTGGTAGGCTTGCTAGAGCTTGGGAGTAGGTGGGAGTAGAGTAGGTAGAGATGGCTTGGAAGGGAGGGGGTGTAGGTCTTTACATAGTGGATGAGAAGAGGCTATAATAGGCATGAGACCAATAGCGACCTCCAGGACGTCGCTGTAGCCAGCTCATGCCCGCTCACTCATGTAGCTGGCCTTGTGCCTACGACCAATTAGTGACAGTTGTAAGCGTCACTAAATGTCTGCCAGGCTATCTCTGAGGCTGGGGCCAACCAAGCACATGCACGCACGTGTGTGGGCTCGCATGTTCTCGAGATGCGTCGTTGCCCGCGTGAGCCCATCAAGTCATCCGCTGCACCACGTGGAAGCACATGGACCATTGATCGCCCATCGTGCGGTTGAATTTGGAGCTCGTGCTCGCGCTGTTGGTTTCGTGCACTCGTAGGGATTCGACTAGGCACCTGCGGCTTGATAGTGCCTGTCGCGATCGCTGTGCCATCGCGTTGGATTGTCAAGTGGAGGGAGTAGTGCAGTTGCACATCTTAATCATTGGATGAAGATCTAACGACCGAGATGAGGCCATCCTTGAGCTGGGTGAGGAGTTCAGCTGTGGAGCGCACATCTCAGCCGTTGGATTGAGATCCAACGGCTGGGATCTCACATTGTGGCGGGCTTGGGATGCCTTGGCTTAGGTGGGGTGGCCTGGATGGCACCACATGGCGCCATTTGGGCCGTTCGTCTTCTTCCTCTTGCGAAGGGTGCTACAGAGCTCTAATCGAGGTGATTCTTGCGTTGACGGACTGTGATCGTCGCTCTGAATCCATTCATATGGTCGGATTCTTCATCTGAAGCCCGTAAAGATGTTGCATTGCCTCCTGGTCATGTAAAATGATGAAATTAATGTACATAATAAATAATTATCCTAAATACAATGCAATATATGTTTGTGCAATATTTATATCATGATATGCAATGCTAGGCCTAGGAACTATCGTAAATAAGAATTTTACAGTGAATTTATGCGTGTTTATCACTAAGGGAGAAGAAGGAGAGGAAGAAGGCACGAAGGGGGTGGGTGTGTGCCCCCTTGATCTTCTTCTCCTCTTCTTCTTCCTTGGCATGAAGATGTAGTGGCTATGGTGGAACCTAACTAATGGAAGAGATGATGTTATGGTGGTGGTTAAGGGGGGCAGATATAGGAATGAAGGAGGGGATTGGTGTGACCTTTAGATGTTGGGTTAGGATTGAGTGGTGGAGGTAGTTAGGTGATCCTATGGGCACCAAGAGTTGGTGCCATCTCAAGGGTTGTGGGAGGTGGTGGTTATGGGTGGAATCCACCCTTTGGTGGATGTTCATGAGTGTAAGGGTGTATGCTTTTGGCGCAAAAGGGGGGTAGGTTCTAGAAGGGTTGGTTTTAGAGGGAAAAGGGATGCTAGAGATGGCTTGGAAGGTGATGTGTAGGGCTAGGATTCCCCCTTGTTTTGGTTCCAAAACAAGGGGTAGTTATGGTGGGTTGGCGCCACTTTTAGTGTTGGTTGAGGGGCCAAAGTGTGTCTATTGTTGGTGCCAAAAATATGTTAGGAGTAGGGAAGCTTAGGTGGACTAGTTGGTGGAGCTTAGTAGGATTGTGAGGTGGAGTTAAGTTGGGTGAGTTAAGGTTAGGTTTTTGGTGCCATGGAGGTGGTCTTAGCTAAGCTAAGCTAGCTTAGCTAGCAGGGAGCTAAGGTTTTGAGGGAGAGGAGCTGGAGGAAGCTGTCTTGAGTTTCATTGGAGTTGGTAGCTGCTGAAAAGAGCTACAGGGAGTTACCTTAGCTGGCTTAGCTTACTAGTTCTTTGCTAGCTGCTAAGCCAAGCTAAGATAAGCTGGATTCTGCTGATATCAGCTAAGGTGAGCTGAGTCTGGTCTTCCCAGAGAATACCTAGCTAGCTTGAATAGCTAGCTTAGGTCAAGTAGCTCAGCTCAACTAAGTTGAGCTAAGTTGAGCCTCCAGGAGCTAGACTTGAGCTGGCCTAAGCTGGTTGAGGTCATCTTCAGCTGTCCAAGTCTAGCTAGTAGCTAGTCCTAGTCAAGTTGAGCTTCCAGTGAACTGTTCTAGGCTGGAAGAGCTGGAATGGAGCTGGGATCAACTAACTTGAGCTAGTTTGAGCTGCCATCCAGCTAATGTGAGCTGAATGAAGCTGAGGTGAACTAGCTAGAGCTACCATTCAGTTGAGATGAGCTAAATGGAGCTAAAGATAAGTTGATCCAGCTAGAATGAGTTGGGATCTAGCTTGGATGAGCTGGATTTAGTTGGGATCCAGTTGAAATGAGCTTCTTCTTCATCTTCTACCTTCCTGAGTGCCAAGGTATGCAGGATCTAACTTTCTATCTATCCCTGACACTCAAGTAAACGCATCAAAAATACAACTAAAATGTAATGCATGCCTATCCTAGGTAAATGCCTAAATGCAACCCAAAAACCCGTTTGTAGAGTTAAAAACCTACGAGGTAGATCTGTTTTAAGGCATAAGAATGATGATAAATTGGCATTTATCAGACATGAAATTCAAAAGAAACATGCAGTTGAGGAATTGCAGGAGAGGACAAAAATAAGAGGACTTGGTGGGCTTGCCCAAGTCAAAAGATTCGGGAGTCATCAAAGTCTCCCTAATAACCTTAGAGGATATGTCATGGTGGAGCTCAAGATAAGTAGGACTAGAAGAGGGACAGCCAAGAACCTCAGAAAGAACATCGACATTGACAAGGCCCTCAATGTTGTAGACATTGGATGTCAACTGAATGTCAAAACTGTCACCAATGTTGCAAAGGTTGGAATAGAAAAGGTGACAAGCCATAGGGTCTAAGCCCTTGATGCGACTACCCCTAGCACTGGCATAGAAAGTCGGATCAAAGAGGTGACCTATCCTGTGGTAGGTAAGTCGATCTCTTAGACCTGAAAAGATGTGCTCGAAGTAGTCTAGATAAATGGGATGACCGGCATGAGGTGAGAGGCGTAAGTAGAGAGAAAAATTGTGACGCGCCTTGTCACTAATGAAAAATCGGTCAAAAGTGTCATCCTTGGGGGTGGAGGTAGAGCCATGAGAATGTTTGGGAGCCATATGAGTAGGTCTGTTATAGTTTTGGTCGATCAAAATAATCAAGTTGGTTGATCAAAACACAGATGGGTCGATTACAAATAATCAATTGAATGATCAGAAGGGTACATTGGTCGATCAAGAAAATATTTTTGGTTGATCAAATAACAGATGGGAAGCAAGTCAAATTTCATGTTTGAAGGATTAGTTGATCAGGTTTTTGGGTTGATCGATCATAGGTTGGTTGATAAAAAATTTAAATGTGGTCTATCAAAATCAGTTTTTCAGAGTTTTGAACATGATACTTTTGGTAGATCAACGTCAAATTTTGATTGATCAAAAATCGACAAAATCAAAAAAGAGAGGATGCGAACAAATCAAACGAGAAGAATGGATGAAGAACGATGAAGAACAACGAAGAACAGTGGCCAGAAAATTTCAAGAAACACAAGAAAACATATCAAAACAAGATAAAATGACATGTTTTTGAAGAAAACGAGTAGAGAAACTGGATATACCAAGGATCGACAAGGATCGGTCTGATCGGTAGCAAGGAGGAGGAGGTCAAACGGTTGATGGTGGTCATCAGATGCTGGAGTTGGTCACCAGAGGTCGTAGGACAGCCGGAGGATGGGCGGCGATGAGGTGGTTCATCAAAGAGGAGGGAACGCCGATGGTTGGTCGACCACAGCTTGATCAGAGCAAGTAGCGATGTTGGTCGGTGGAGGTGGTTGATGGTGGTTGAGATGGGACCATAAGGTGAGCGTGGTGACAAGTCGATTTTTCTCTTTCGAAAATGATGATTAAGATGATTTGTCATTGTATTTCTAAGTGGTGAAAAATCGACTAATCAAAATGTTGAATTAAAATTAAACCACTCATAGAAGAGTGGGTCTTATCCATCGGGAGGCAATGGCCTATTTAAACTCGCATCGGTTAAAAATAGATGTTCACGATTAGTTTCGTCAAGAAATCGTATCAAAATCACTTTTCAATTAAGATAATAAGACATTATCATGCTATTATTGTAATTAAGTAGAACATGAGGGAGATGCTCATAAATATGACATAATAAATTATTCAATAAATCAAAAAAATGTCTTCGGCAATGGCATGTAATCGTACTTACTAATACGTGTGGAAACAGAGGAAAAATCCTCTCTCTTCGCCACGTATTGGAGGAAGCTCGGCAGTCGGAGATGCTCTGGGAGAAGGTCGAGGATGTGGAGAACCCGATGGTAGTGGTTGCACGGCGAAGGACCACCGAAGATTGCCAGTCGAAGAGGAGGAGCTTGCCGACGGTGGGTGACGAGTCATTTTTCGCTTTCGAATAAGATGATTAAGATGATTTGTCGTTGTATTTTAAAGTGAATGAAAATCGACTAATTAAAGTAATAAATTGAAAATAAATCACTTGAGAGAGTGGGTCGTATCCACAGGGAGTAATGGCCTATTAAAACTCGTACAAGTTAAAAATAGATGTTCACGAATTGTTTCCCCTAAAAATTGTGTCGAAAACCATGTTAGATATGAGTTTGAATGAGAGAATGATCTGAAATTGCATTTATACCAAACAAGGGGGAGCTCAATGCAATGTTCACAATAATAAAATAAAAATAAAAGTTTGCAATGGCATTGAATGTAAAAACTAATACCCCATTTACTATAGCAAAATAGGGGAATTTCTTCCCCTTGTCTGTGCGTGAGGAAGAGGCCGCGATTGAAGGCAAGAAGCTCACTGGAGGTTGAGTGAGCCGAGGGCTATTCGGCGGTGGTGGTCTCATGGCCAACGGTGGCCGGAGGCAGCAGCAGCGAGGAGAGGAGCGACGGCGGATGGCGGTGGCTGCAACTCTGTTGCTGCTGCAGGCTGGTGCTTGTGAAGGCGCTCATGTGAGGAGGCGAGGGCAGGGCTCAGTGAGGACGTCCGTAGGTCTTGCAGGCACACGTGGGCACTACTGAGCTCGGCCGCAACTACTGCTGCTGCACGCTGCAAGTCACACACGGGCACTGAAGGACGCAGCTGCTGCTGCAGGCTGGCAGAGGTGTTGGAGGACACGCGCGGGCGAAGCTGCTGGAGTAGCGTGCACTCTGCGCGCGTGGGATGGAGGCGAGGGCCGGTGCACGCTGGAGACATGCACGGGAAGCTGCTTGGGCAGCATAGGAGCAACGAGGGGTGCGCAGGCTGTGCAGCCACGCACGCGAACTGCAGCTGGAGGGAGTGGCTGCTCGATCTCAGTGCATGTAGGTGCGGGTGGAGGTGTGCTGCATGCTACTGGCACTGCACGTGGGTGTGAGGGCGCGCATGGTGAGGATGGGTCTTGCTGGCATTGGAGGTGGTGGGTTATGTTGGGTTTTGTGGAAAGAAACAGAGGATGAAGAAGAAAGAAGATCTGGTGGCTGTTGGGAGATCAGACGTCTGGGAACATTCCCAGACGTCTTAAATGTGCGGGGGTTGGCTGCTGGTGCATGGCTGTGGTGGCGGTGACGGTGACGGTGATAGCGGTGAGGAATGATAACTACGTGGCCTTCAGGCACACACTCACAGTAAGCTGCACAAGCCACTGATGGCATGGCGGTCTATCACCCTGCCTACCCACGGTGGTGTGGACTTGTACTCACGATTTAGGTCGACAGTGGTGGAATGGAGGAGAATTTGATCTCTGCGCGGTGGTGAGTCAGAAATGGTGGCCTACCGGTGATGGTGGAGCGGACTCTTCTTTTATGCTGCAAGAGGAGTGTGGCTGCAAGCAAACGTTGGCTGAAGAAGAGGTGAAGCGACGTAGATTGTGGGAATAGAGATCCAGGATTGTCACTTGTGCATTATAGTCGGCGCAACTCTCCTACATGCATCCATTGGAAATAAAATAAAGAAATTAAATGAGGGTTATTTATTTATAAGCCCTTAAAAGAAATGTGAAATAAAATAATGCATGTAATGCAACCTAAAAGTTTAACTATTCTAATGCATGCTATTCTAAATGAGTTCTAGGTATGAATGCAATGCATGAGATATACAAATAAATGAATAATTAGACTAATCTATTTACATCCTGATGCATGCTAAATAAATGTTAAAAATAACTTAATTTTTAGGCATTGAAATACCTAAATAGCCCACAAATATGGGCACATCAAATGCCCCCATACCTAGTTTTTTTTAGTCCCTAGAAATTCAAGCAACAACCTAACTCTTCTGGTGGATTAGCCAACCCAATCGGTCTTTCTTTAGAAATAGTTTAAGTTCAGACTTTAGACCTAAGGTTCCCAAGTAGTTGCTAAGTTACAAACTAGGTCGGCTAAAGACGAGTTGTAAGCACAGGTTTCCCTGATTTCTAACTCTACCCTAGGGTTTATTGGTCCTAGAGATTAAAGCATCCATGCATGTGCATTAGTCTGAGTTATTAAAGGTTGGTTTGATTGCCAACCAGGAAAGAGAGTAAGAAAGAGATTTTTTTTTTAATATATAATTTTTGTGTTTGATTCCTCTAAGTCTAACCTTGGATAAGCTATGAGCACGGTCTGTGTCGGATTCATTGTCCCCATCACCGAACCTCGAAGGGTGCCTAGCTTTCGATGCTTCGAGATAGCACCGCCCATAGAGACCCCAAGAACTCCTGGAAATCGACAATTCGAGATAGTATCGCCCATGGATTTCTAAAGGGAATTCAGGCCTGTGGTAATCAGCACTTCGAGATAGGGCCGCCCATGGTACCTGAACCACACAATGCGCTTACATACCCCCAGTAGGATGGATATCCTTTTTTTTTTTTGAGAAAGAAAGGAATGCTATCGAATCACCGATAACAAACCAGGAGAGCTATTATTAATAAAAATGAAATAATTACATGATCGAACCCCAATGCTGTATGAGACTCCAGCAAAAATTTACAATATTATCCACATACACTAGGGTCTCCTGAAAAGCACACTCATTTCTAGCCCACCATACAGCCCATAACACTGCCACCATATGTAAACATGGCTTATTCCCATCCACAAGACAATGCCACAAATTCTCCCATGTGGGTAGAGACTCATTACATACTCTCCTCCATACAAAATCAGTGATCATACATGAAGAAAAGATATGAATGCTAGAATGATTATGCATCCCACATAGGTGACAAAACTGGGTGGGGGTACCCATCCTCTTATGCCTCAGATCTCCAGTAATCAAGCCGTCCCTTCTGCAGAGCCACAAAAAAAATTGTATCTTCAATGGTATTTTTAAATTCCATAGCTTCTTCCCCATCTCATCAAATTCCACCATCCTGGAAGACATTATCAATCTATCATAAGAAGCCACAGTAGAAAATTGACCCTCCCATTTGTATGTGTCATATTCATGAGGCATGGGTTTGAAGGCAGCAAGTTCTTACATGAGACGTTCATTCTCTACTCGTGTTCTTGTTTCATGATTATTCCACCCAACATTATTGAAAGACCATTGCTCAGATTCTGCATCCCAATAATCGGACACCACAGCATTTTTATCCGAAGCCGCTACATAAGCAAGGGGGAAGCTGTCTTTAAACACCCCCCCAGGTACCCAATTTTCTAGCCAAAACTTGAAGCTTTTCCCATCACCTAATACAGATTTGAAAAAATTCCAATTGTCCCTCAGGGCGTGCACCACTGAAGACCAAAAGGGGGAAGGTTTACGGGGGTTTAGACGATTATTCTCATCATTGGATATCCTAAGAGACAAGCATCGAGGAGGTGACATGTTATCATCGCATCCTCAAGGTGAGTATATACTCCACCTCTCCTGCGGCAGAAACTCTTCCAATCAACTTGTGTTTTCAAGCTTCTCCTAAGTCAGAACTAAGAGAACCAAAATTTTTCTCCAAGAAAGGAATTAGGGTGATCACTATTTACACACGACCAAGTGTGTGTGAATTGTGGATGCTTAGGTTACGAGGACCCGTAAACCAAAAGGTAGAAAAAGACATCAAGTACTACCCAGCCTTTAACTCAATCCCTAACTTTCCTTCCTCAACCTCTTGAGGAATGGTCCGCAACTTAACTCCTACTTGAGTTTTTTCAAGTCCACAAAGAACCCTAAAGGTCTAAAGCTAGTAACTCAACTTAGCTTCTAAGTCAAACCCTAGAGTCAACTTAGTATAACCTAACGTTTTGGTCTACCTAACAATGCAGGACCTAGCCAGTTAAGCTCAATAATGCAAAATGTTTTTCTTTCTCTCTCTGTTTTTTTTTAAACAATGCAAAATGCAAATGCAATGCAAAATGTTTTAACTAAATGCATGAATGCACTATGTATAAATGCTATGTATAGATGCCTTAGGTCCTATCCCCCTATGCCTAGTTCAAACAATGTCCTCAATGAAAATAAAATGGTCAAGGGAAGATGTTACCTGAGGCGGGAAAGAAACTAGCTAAGGCTCCTTGAGAGTGACCTCGTCAACCAGATGACCATCCAAAGTTATATAAGATTTTAATCGTTGGTCATTGACGGTAAAGGGTGCTGCTGAAGAAGGGCTCTTGATTTCCACAGCCCCATGCGGAAATACTTTGGTGATAATATAAGGCCCATCCCAATGTGATTTCAATTTTCCTGGAGACAACTTAAGTCTGGAATTGAAAAGCCAGACTTGTTGGTTGGGCTCAAAGGTCTTTCTAAGGATATATTTATCATGCAAGACCTTAGTTCTCTCTGTATAAGCTTGGGAGGTATCATAAGCATCATTCCTTAGCTCCTCAAGCTCAGTCAACTCCAGTAAACATGCCTTACCTGCTTGCTCTAAATCCATGTTGACACTTCGGATAGCCTAGAGTACCTTATGTTGAAGTTCAACAAGTAAGTGGCACACTTTCCCGTACACAATCCTGAAGGGAGACATACCCAAAGGGATTTTGTAGGCCTTTTGATAAGCCCATAAAGCGTCATCGAGCTTTTGGGACCAATCCTTCCTATTTGGCCTAACAATCTTTTCTAAAACGTTCTTGAGCTCCCTATTTGATGCTTCAACCTGGCCACTTGTCTGAGGATGATAAGGGGTAGCAATCTTGTGAGTTACTCCCAGACTCCTGAGTAGCCGATTGAAGTGATGGTTTCGGAAATGAGGTCCCCCATCACTTATAATCATCTCGGGGTAGCCAAAGAAAGATATGATATTGGCCTTCACAAATTTCAAAACCACAAAGTGGTCATTTGTGCATATAAGAATGGCCTCTATCCACTTGGAGACGTAATCCACTGCCACCAAGATTTATTCGAATCCATGAGATGAAGGGAAGGGACCCATGAAGTCTATCCCCCAAACATTAAAAATTTCCACAGGTTGGATAGGGTGTTGGGGCATCTCATTCCGTTTCCCAATCATTCCAATCCGTTGACATCTGAGACAGGCCATAACAAAGTAATGGGAATCTTTAAATAAAGAAGGCCACCAAAAATCGGACTGGAGAACCTTAAAAGTTGTTTTCTTAGCACCAAAGTGTCCTCCATAGTGAAGCTCATGGCAAAATCTCAACACACTCTGTTGCTCTTCTTCAAGCACACATAGTCTCCAAACTTGGTCTTGTCCAATATGAAATAATTCTAGCTCTTCCCAATGAAAGAATCTAGCTTGGGAAATGAATCGCTTCCATTTTTGTGCATCCCAAGAGCCAGGGGTTTCTCCAGTGACCAAGTAATTAACTGTATCCGCATACCATGGTGAAGTCGGTGTTACCGCCGTAAGGGTTTCATCGGGAAATGTCTCGCAGATGTCTCCAGATTGAGAGTCATCAAGGGGAAGGCGAGACAGGTGGTCAGCCACTACATTTTCCACTCCTTTCTTTTCGCGAATTTCCAAGTCAAACTCTTGAAGGAGTAGAATCCATCTAATTAAACGTGGATTAGTCATTCTTGGCAATGAGGTGTTTCACTGTCGCATGATTAGTAAAAATGACCACCTTGGATCAAAGAAGATAAGACCTAAACTTCTCCAAAGCAAAAACTACAGCAAGTAATTCCTTTTCAATGACAATATAGTTTTGCTATGGCTAAGTTAAAGTCTTGCTAGCATAGTGCAGCACATGTGGTCTTCCCTCAACCCTCTGTCCAAGAATGGCTCCCACTGCATAATCCGAAGCATCACACATCAACTCAAATGGGAGTGTCCAACCAGGAGCTTGGAGAATAGTGTTAATGAGGTGAGATCGTGTTTTTTTAAAAAGATGTTCGTTGCAGTATAAATAAAATCGCCGCGAAAACAAATATGAATTTATAACGCGAAAACCAAGGTATCTGAGGTCGAACACAGGGAGCAATTGGGTATTTAAAAACTTAAGAGCACAAATCTCAATTTAATAAAAAGCAATAACCAATCCAATCAAAATTGAGAAGTAAAAATAATGTTAATGTAGAGATAAGCTCAAAAATTAGACGTCTGATGAAAAATCAGACGTCTTAAAAGTTTCTGCTACAGTGCACAACTTGTCCTTCTCTTTCTCTCATCTTTCTCTTTCTCTACGGCTATGCTTCTTCTACCTTCATTCTTCTTTCTTCTTTTCTTCTTCATCTTCTTCTTCTTCTATCTCTGCTTGGCCGCTCCTTTTTTTCTTTAACCCTTTCCTTCTTTGGCTTCTTCTTCTTCTTTCTTCTTCTACTCTCTTTGATTTCTTTCTTTCTTCTTTCTTCTTTAGCCACACCTCTGCTACAGTGCTTCTCCTTCCCTCGGCTTCTACCTTCCCTCTTCTTCTTTTTCTTCCTTGCTGCGGCTAAGTCCTTCCTTCTTTAGCCTTTGCCTTCAACTGCACCTTCTTCTTCTTTTGCAGTCTTCTTCCTTCACTTCTTTGCTGTGCCTCTTCCTTCCTTAGCTCCTTCTTCTTTATTGCACAGCACAATGAAGCAAAACCTACCCCTACCCTCTCCCGCGTCTCTCTCTTTCTCTACTTCTCTCTTAGGTAAGCTCGCCTAGAGCCGGGTAACCGGGTCGGGTTTCATGTGCCCGAATCCGGAAGCATCGGCGTGGTGTAGTGTGCGAGGAGTGCTAGGTAATCGGGTCGGGTGCTAGGTCCGCGGGGGCAGGGGTCGGGGACAAGGCACGAGCGTGTAAGGACGAGGGACCTCACCCCGTGTCACTTGAGGCGAAGAAATAGAAATAGGAATTCAATTTAAGTAACAACACTTACCCCTGAGTTTACGAGGTGGGACTAAATGTCCCACCCGCTTCTGCTGGCGCCCGCAGGAGGGAACTCCACTCAATTGGAGCAGCGGGGAGCCTCGCAAAGCCTGCTCTCAGGCTAGTTATGTTCGCACACTCAACGTGCGTCGCCTAGAGCCCTTATCCCTAGAGTGCGTGGCCTGGAGCTCTTAGGAAGCAAGCTTGCTTCAGTGTTAATGGCGGAAGGGAGCTCAGACCTGCGCGACACAAAGACGGCCTTGCGGCCCTGTCAAACAACAGGGAAACCTTCGCCGTGTCACGACGAAGGTGAGGCGGGGGTTGGCATGGCGCAGAACGGCCTAGGCGTGCATGCCTAGGTCGGACTATGACCGTGATTGCGGGTTTGTTCAGTGGAAGTGTAGGGCATGTGTGGCGGTCAGTGGATGGGCGGAAAGTGATCAGTGGGTGATGGCGAAGGTGATGAGGTTGGTGGCAAGGCGTGTGGAGGTGCGGAGCGGTGGATGCGCCTCGCCGGTGGTCGGCCGAAGATGAGGGAGACGAAGGTGGAAAGTGGTAGTTGAGGGGCGGTTTATGAAATTAAATGAGGGAAAATGAAGAGTGGGAGGAGAGGAACTTATCTGTGGGTATTGGGATGAAGGGGAGGCAGAGAAGTCGAGAGGCACGTATGTGCCGTCATCGGGGAAGAAAGCCCTGAGGTGAGGATGACGGCGACGAGGAGGAGGTTAGAGAGGCATGCGCTAGTGCGGCGTAACGCGGAGGAACGAGATGAAGCTAACTCTGCCACTGGTATGGTGGCAGAGCGACGAGAGGAGGGAGGAGAGATCGTTGGAGCTTGCGGGCATTTGACCAGAGATGAGGAAGGAGGAAATTGAGAGGGTATCTGTGGCCAAATCAAGCTTGAAAGATGCGTAAAGGACCGGGGGTCCTTTTATAGTCGCTGGTGAAGTTGGATTTTAGGTTTGACCATGTTTGACTGGATATTTTACACAAAAACCCAAATTAGGTCAAATAATGAGCTAGGACCCCAATCTAGGTCAAAATAGGTTCCAAAGGTCAAATTGAAGATTCTAAACCCTAGGGGATATTTTTTCATGAATTTTAGAGGGTTTAGTTGATTTTTATCTTGACCAGAACCTTGTGAAATTAAGTAGGTTTATTTTAGGATTACAGAATGTCATTTAATTCATAAATTTCACAATAACCCTTTTTCTGACTGAACCATCCCACTTTTCCTCTTATTAAGTCCAATTGACCTATGTTTAACCCCTGAGAAATCCCGTTGATGTACTGTAATGGTAAAATTACAGTTTTACCCTTTAGTTCATGTTTCCTTCCCAGAACAGTAATCCCTTGACTTATGCCTTCCTTTAGGTTATGTAGGAGCTTTTGTTTACTTTCTCAGGTCAAAATGAGCTAGTTAGGGCTTAAGATAAGGTTCTCATCATACCCCCATGCCTAGCTTTTGCTAGTCCCTTAGCAAAATTTTTAGGTTTTAACATCTGTTCTAGACCATGAGTTTTTTCTACCAGTTGTGATAAGTGCTTTTTCTTTTTCTTTTGTGATTAGATCAGAATGCTGACAATAGGCCTAGAGGTACTCAAGTACCAACCAAAATCTGGACCTGACCCGCTTTAGCCTCGATCCTCCGCAAAGGTTTTTTAGGCCCGCAGAAACTATCCTAGGGTTCATTGGACTCCACGGTTAAAGCACTCATGCTTGAGACATTTTTAGCCTTGGTTCAGTTTGCAGTGCATTTTTGTAAGAGAGAGAGACAGAGGATTTATTTGTTTGGAGAGCTTTCTCTCTCTTTTCTTTTTATCTCTAGCTTCGGATTGGCTTCTCAACACGGTCTATATCGAATTCCTTGTCCCCATCATCAATCCTCAAAGGTCCCTAGCAATCCATGCTTCGTGATAGCACTGCCCATGGCAACCCCCAGAACCCTAGCTTTCGAGATTTTGAGATAATCCAACCCATGGTGTTCCGTGGCCGAATCCAGACCCTAGCAATCGACATTTCATGATAATGTTGCCCATAGTATCTGAACCAGCAGAGTGCTTACATGCCTCCGGTAGGATATTTAAATATCCTAAAAGACAAGCACCGAGGAGACGATATGTTGTTACGCATCTTCGAGGGGAATTTCCCACCTCTCTGCACCGGGAACTCATCCAAATCAACTTGTGTTGATTGGCGGCTCCTAATGTAGGCAACTTTTTCAGAACATTAAAATGCTTTTGCGTGATTTTGATAGTTATGCGCACTGAACCAGACTGTGTGTGAATTGGGGTGCTTAGATTACCGAGTCCCACAAACCAAAGGTCAATTAACGAGGTCGAATACTCCCTAAGCCTTAGACCTAACTCTTAAGTTTCTTATTTTCCCCAACCTCTTGAGGAATATCCAGATCTTAGTGGGTACTTGAATTTTTAAGCCTAAGAGTCCAGCCCAAAAGGCCTAAAGTCAGCGTTCCTACTAATCTCTTACTGTGCCTCCTTAGCACTTTTTTTCTCATTTTTCTCTTTTTTCTTGATGTGGTCTAGAACTTCAGTTAATCCCTTAATCTTTTACTAATGACTATTCTTTTTTTTTCTTTTTCATTTTTGTTCTCCTTTTTGGCATTTTTTTCTTTTCCTCATATTTTGTATAGCCCAAAAATTTCTCTCCCCCTCAGTTTTTTTTCAAGATTTTTCAATTTTTTTGTGTTTTTTGTGATATGTGAATTTTTTTGTTGGAACCTTTTCTTGATATGAGTTTTCATGACATTTTGCACTTTCATACCCTCCCATGCCTACGATTTGCAATGTCCCCATTGTAAATTAGGTTGGTTCGAATTCAGCATAGTTCATTCATTAGGATAGGTGTTGGGTGAGCGAACAGGTCGAGGTGACTGTTGCGAACGATTTCTAGACTCGGGTACGGTTACCTGAGGTGGAGTCGGCTATTCTAATGGATGAACCCTAAGTGCAATATGAATTCAGCATAGAAATGTTAAGAAAGGTTTCAGGTTTTTCAAAGAATGACGGGTTGCCTCCCATTAAGCGCTGAGTTTTACGCCATCGGCTGGGAGCAATGGGCTTAGGAAGAATGGAGGATAAAGGATGACTCAGCCAAATCCGTATTGGTCATGTCAATGAACGGTTTGAGTCTCTGACCATTCATGACGAAGGGTTCGGAATCGTGGCTAAGTGGACTAATCTCAACGGCTCCATTTCCAAAGATTCGTTGGACTAGGTAGGGTCCGATCCACTTAGATCGTAGCTTTCCTAGGAATAATTTGAGTCGGGCATCAAAGAGTAGAACCTTTTGACTAAGATGAAAGATCTTTCTAGAAATGTGCTTGTCGTGAAAGGCTTTAACCCCCTCTTTGTAAATTCGCGAGTTCTCATACGCGTTGTGGCATAATTCATCGATCTCGCTCATTTGAAGCCTTCTATGGGTTCCAGCCTTAGAAAGATCTAAGTTGCAATTCCGTACTGCCCAATAGGCTTTATGCTCCAATTCGACGGGGAGGTGACATGCCTTCCCGCACACCAGTCTGAAGGGAGACATACCTAATTGGGTCTTGTGGGCGGTCCAATAAGCCCACAATGCTTCCGGAAGCCAGGATGACCAATCCTTCCTATTAGGTCGAACAGTAACCTAGAGGATTTTCTTGATCTCCCAGTTTGATAGCTCAGCTAGACCATTAGTTTGGGGGTGGTAAGGAGTAGAGATTCGATGCGACACCTCGTATTTGGTCATCAGTGGCCTGAACTGAGCTTTTGTGAAATGGGTCAATCCGTCGGAAATTATTACACGTGGAATCTCGAACCTTGAGAAGATGTTTTGATGAATGAATTTGATAACAACCTTGTGATCAGTGGTTCGGGTAGGAATGGCTTCCATCCACTTGGACACGTAGTCAACGACGAGTAAGATGTATTCGAAGCCATTTGAGATAGGGAAGGGTCCCATAAAATCAATCCTCGAAATGTCAAAAATCTCGCATATCAGGATCAACTGTAAAGGCATCATGTCCTGATGGCTCATGTTGCCCAAGGTCTGGCAACGGGTACATGCCTTACAGTGATCGTATGCATCCTTGAAAATTGTGGGCTAGTAAAAGCCACACTGGAGGACTTTTGATGCGATTTTGTGTCCTGAAAAATGTCCACCGCATGCCTAGTCATGGCAGAAAGAGAGTATGTCTTTGATTTCTGCTTCCGCGACACATCATCGAATTATTTGATCAACACCAATGCGGAATAGATACGGGTCATCCCAAAGGTAATACTTGTCATCGAAACGCAATTTGTCCTTCCTGGCCTTCGGCCAATCGGACGGGATCTGATATGATGCCAAGTAGTTCACTATGTTTGCGAACCATGGAAGCCCTGTATCAATAGTCAGGAGGTGGTCATCAGGAAAGTGTTCTGTGATGGGTCTGGAAGGGTCAATGATCTCAGAAGGAAGGCAGGACAAGTGATCAGCTACCACATTCTGTTTTCTCACTTTGTCGCGAATCTCGAGGTTAAATTCTTGCAACAACAAGATCCATCGGATTAATCAAGGTTTTGCATCCTTCTTTGCAAGGAGATGCCTCACAGCCGTGTGATCTGAGTAGATGATATCACGGGAACCCAGGAGGTATGATCTGAATTTTCCTAGGGAAAATACTACAACAAGCAGCTCTTTCTCAGTAACCGTGTAGTTACGCTGAGCCTCGTCTAGTGTTTCGCTAGCATAGTAAATGACCACGGGTTTTCTGTCAATTTCCTGCCCTAAAATCGCTCCTACAGCGAAGTCGGATGCATCTCACATGATCTCAAAGGGTTGAGACCAATTAGGGGACTGTAGGATCAGGGCTTGGGTAACTCGGTCACGAAGGATCTCAAATGCTTGAGTACATTCCTTGGAGATTTTGAAAGCCACATCCTTGGAGAGAAGAGTCATCAGGGGGTGCGCGATTTTTGAAAAATCAGGGATAAGTTGACGGTAAAAATCGACGTGCCCCAGAAAAGATTGGATGTCCTTGATCGAGCTAGGCATAAGGAGTTTGGAAATCAAGTTAACCTTGGCTCGATCGACTTGGATGCCTTTCTCCGAAATCAGATGTCTCAGGATGATTCCCTCAGCACCATGAAATGGCTCTTTTCAAAGAAAGAACCAAATTCACATCGATGCACCGCTTGAGTATTTGGACCAAGTGCTGGAGCCAATCGTCAAATGATGTCTCAAAGACTGAAAAGTCATCCATGAAGACTTCCAGATAATCACCTACCATATCTGAGAATATGGCAAGCATGCACCGCTGAAAAGTCGCGGGTGCATTGCAGAAATCGAATGGCATCCTTCGAAATGCGTATGTATCGAAGGGGCAGGTGAACGTGGTCTTTTCTTAGTCCTCTGGATGGATTGCCACTTGGTTATAACCAGAGTACCCATCAAGAAAGTAGAAGAACCTATTTCCCGCTAGTTTCTCGAGGATCTGATCAATAAACGATAGTGGGAAATGGTTCTTCTTCATGGAGGAATTGAGTCTTCTGTAATCAATGCAGACTCTCCATGAGTTAGCTAATCGGGTCGGTATGACCTCTCCGATTTCAGTCGTAATGATGGTGAGTCCGGCCTTCTTAGGCACAACCTGGATTGGACTCACCCAGCCATTGTCGGAGATTGGGTAGATGATCTCTACATCTAACCACTTGATGATCTCCTTTTTCACTACCTCCTGTAGGTTAAGGTTATAATGTCTCTGCATCTCTCGCGAAGGTCGTGTGCCCTCTTCTGTGTAGATTCGATGTGTGTAATACGAGGGGCTTATTCTAGTCAAGTCATCGAGAGTCCATCCAATGGCTCTACGATGTTGCTGGAGAATAGTAATCAGACAGGATTCCTGGTCAGGTGTGAGTCGGGAGTTGATAATCACAAGAAACGTTTGATTGGAACCCAAGAAGACGTACTTCAGATGCTTGGGAAGGGGCTTGAGTTCCAAGACGGGATTATCATCAGCAATGGGCGGTTCAGGATCTGTATCAAGGACAAGGGTCGGAGTTATGGGTGTGTCTAGATCAGATTCAGACTCCTCTGTTTGCGGGTTTTGATCTTCTGGTGGTTGATCGGGGATAATCAAATTATCCTCAACATGCGATTCATCAACCACGGCTTTGATATCACATATTTGCTCTATAACCCTGCAATTAATCCCTTATTGGGCCTTAAAGATGTCAATCTTCAGAATTTGATTCCCAAATTTTAATTCTATTTAGCCCTCCTCACATTTTATGTTGGCCCTAGCAGTGGCCAAAAATGGTATCCCTAATATAATTGGTGTATCCCTTGGGTTCTCAGGTGCATCCATATCCAGAACTATGAAATCCACTGGGAAGTAGAAATCCCGTACCCTAACAATTACATCCTCGAGTATTCCTTTAGGTGACTTGATGGATCGATCGGCTAACTGCAATATCACCTCAGTTGGTTTAAGTTCAGACTCTTCAAGGTGGTCAAGGAGGGATGTAGGTATTAGGTTTATGGAGGCACCTAAGTCTGTCAGGGCTCTATCAAATTAGATTTCACCAATTTTACATGAAATCAGGGGAGTTCCTGGGTCTTTAGCCTTGGGTAGGAGTTTACTCAAGATTACAGAGTTGGCTTGCTCTAACAATACGATCGGATTCCCACTTTTGGTTCGCAGCTTACGCTTGGGTGTACACACGTCTTTCAGGAATCGTGCGTAACTCGGTATGTGGTGGATTGCATCCATCAAGGGGATGTTTATCTGGACCTGTTCAAAGAGCTTGACCAGAACCTCCTCAGGAGCCACAGGTTTGGTTATCCTTTTTCCCTTGGTCAAGGCCTCAGGAAATGGAACCCTAGTTGGTTCCTCTAGAATAGGTTCAGGTTCTTGATCTGGGATAGGGGTATCCTAGATAACTATCCTAGGGCTTGGGTTGCTACCAGGCTTAGAGTGGTTTGGATAATGTGAGTCTTGGGTTGCTTTACCACTACGAGTTGTTACGGAGTTTAATCCTGCTTGGTTTTGGTTTGGGTTTGGTAGAATGGGTGGCTACTGCTGAAATCTTGCATAAGATGTCGAAGCTTCCATCCCACCTAGTGATGGAACAGAAGGGGCCTGATAAATCATATGTGCGTGGCCTAAATTTGGGTTCATAATGCGCCTCTGGGTCGGCACGTTATTTGGGTTTGGCAGAGGTTGCAAAGGGTGCCAGGTTGGTGGGAATTTGCCATCTGGGAAAGTTGATTGCGAACCTCTGTGATCTCGTTCTTATGCTGTTTTTGCATTACTGCATTCGTCTTCTGAATGTCAGCCAGTGCTTGAAGGATAAGAGTCATTTGATCCTAGTTTGGCCTAGATTGATAGGTGGGATTGGGTCGAGGCTGAGGCAGCTGATATGGATGAGGAGCTTGTAGACGGGGTTGATAAGGTGGCCTTTGAGTCTGAGAATTTCCCGTCCACTAGAAGTTGGGATGATTTTACCATCCAGGGTTGTAGGTATTAGAGAATGGATCATTCTGGATGGCATTGAGGTCCTCGCAGGTTTGAGGAGCCTCAGGAAAGTCAGAATACGAGGGTTCAGAGTTCCCCCAACTAGAATAAAGTGGATCGGAGGTCCCCCCAGTCCGAGAGTCAGACGGGGGTGGATACAGGTCCATCCCCTGAGAAGATTGGTGATAGATGTTCTGCACCGTTTCCCTTGCAAGAGGTGGTCATGCAAAAGAGTTATGCACAGTGGTGGCTTGCTGCAAATGCCGAGTCAGCTTGTCCACCTTCTTCTCTATGATAGAGACCTTGTCCAACCGACTGGCCATCAGTTCCAAGTCGACGGATGTGGAAAGGTCCTACATCTCATGTGCTCCCCTAAGATTCGTCGATGCATGGACATTCGTCCAATTGAATAAGCCCATGGAGTCATTATTGATGGAGTTCTCGCACATATTTTCGAGAATCTCTCACACCGTGTCCTCATGTTGACCCATGATGTTTCCTCCGTAGGTTGCATTGAAGAATAATCAAATGTCTTCACGAAGTCCCTAGTAAAAAGACTGGACTTGTTCCCATTTAGGAACTCCGTGATGGGGGCACTTTCGCATGAGATTTAAGAATCGATCCCATGCCTCATGAAGAGGTTCTCCCGTTTGTTGGGTGAAATGAGTGATCTAGTGATGCAAGGCATTTCTCCAACCAAGGGGAAAGAACTTCTTCAAAAATTCAGACTGAAGTTCATCCCATGTGTTGATCGGACGAGTCTGAGTTTGATACTAATGAGCAGCCTTGTCCATGAAGGAGAAAGAAAACATCTTCATGAGCAGAATATCCTGGTTTTGTGCATTTGACCCGAAGGTCTGGGCCAGATGCTTGAGCTGTTTAATGTGCTGGAATGGATCCTCGAAGTTAAGCCCATGGAATTTTGGTATGGCATGAATCATATTAGGTTTGAGTTCAAAGTCAGGACCTCCAGCCGGGATTCGGACTCGAGGCTCGATTGCCACTGCAGCGGGATTATAGTGATCTCGCATCATAGGACGCTACGGTGGGTTTATAAAGTTTTGGAAGTGATCATTTTGGCACTGAAGCTGGTGCTCAAGGTTGTTCTCTTCTTCAATGGGTTGTGCCATGATGGAAGGAGAACTTGGTTCTGAATTAGACGAAAGATATATGTGGTGGGGTTGCTGCACAAACAGGGGCGTCAAAGCTTGGCCTCGGCAAGAGTGAATTTCTAAAGAAGGTCGTAAGGATGGTCTTAAGGACCTCCTACCAAACATGCACTGAAGGATTTAATGAGATCAGAAGGCCCTGGACCCAATCGAGACACCCAAAAATTATTGGATAACTATAGAAGTTCGGGGTAGATGATACCCCTTAGTCAGAAAGGTCATCCACTTGAGAAGTACCTGGGCAGCCAGAAAGGGAGAGTCCCGCAAAGACCCCTACACGGTAGATCATCCCCACAAGTTATAGGGTTTCCCCCACCCGACCTCTTTTGTCACTGAGATTCCAGGTAGACCAAAATGGGGACCTTGACCTCTTAAGTCTACCTTTTTTTAATTAAGATCAAGGTGCTTAGGGTTCCACTTGAACTTTAGGTCTTTTGAGTGCAAAAAGTGACCTAATTTTAAGGTTGGTTGACCGAAAGGATCAACTTCACCTCTTTGTTCCTTTGAGAGCTTTTAGGTCCTTTCTTTTAGTGTTCAAATGGATTAAGAGCCTGATTTGCTTAGGGTTTTTCTTGGATAGATCTTTTCAAACAAGACTTAGGCACACCTCTTTTTGAAATTTTTACTTCTTTGCTTAAGAAAAGATGTGTCTTTAAAAACCCTAACTTTGCAATCGTTAGGTTGGCTCTAGTTGGTCCAATTTAGTTGCCTCAAAAATTGGTATCTAGGGCTCAATCAAGGAGGTTTTAGCCCTAGTTACCTTAATTGGATGTGCAATTCAAAATCTGTTGAAATGAAAATCAGGCAACTTTGGTGAATTACTAAATATGGAAGCAGGTAGCCCTAGATTGATTTTTCTTCATTTTTTCCTTTTCAGACTTTTCAGGGGATTAAGAGAGAGGGCTAATGAAAGTTTACCTATTCCTTAGTGTGGTTGTTGTACGGTTTCTTTTCTTTCCTTGGCTTTCCCTGAGACAAACACAGCAAAAGAGAGAGATTAAGTCAGTATTGAATCAGAAGTTGTGATCAAAGTTTCTAAAATGGCCGTTGCTCCCCGGCAACGGCGCCAAAATCTTAACGAGGCGATATCATGTTTTTTTAAAAAGATGTTCGTCGCAATATAAATGAAATCGCCACGAAGACAAATAAGAATTTATAACTCGAAAACCAAGGTATCCGAGGTCGAACATAAGGAGTAATTGGGTATTTAAAAACTTAAGAGCACAATTCTCAATTTAATAAAAAGCATTAACCAATCCAATCAAAATTGGGAAGTAAAGATAATGTCAATGTAGAGATAAGCTCAAAAATTGGACATCTGATGAAAAATCAGACGTCTTAAAAGTTTCTGCTACAATGCATGACTTGTCCTTCTCTTTCTAATTTTTGCCTTCCCTTTCTCTCTTCTTTCTCTTTCTCTGCGGCTATGCTTCTTCTGCCTTCAGTCTTCTTTCTTCTTTTCTTCTTTGTCTTCTTCTTCTGTCTCTACTTGGCTGCTCCTTTTATTATTTAGCCCTTGCCTTCTTTGGCTTCTTCTTCTTCTTTCTTCTTCTACTCTCTTTGATTTCTTTCTTTCTTCTTTCTTCTTTCTTCTTCAGCCACACCTCTGCTACAGTGCTTCTCCTTCCCTTGGCTTCTGCCTTCCCTATTCTTCTTTTTCTTCCTTGCTGAGGCTAAGTCCTTCCTTCTTCAGCCTTTGCCTTCAACTGCACCTTCTTCTTCCTTTGCAGTCTTCTTCCTTCACTTCTTTGCTGCGCCTCTTCCTTCCTTAGCTCCTTCTTCTTTCCTACACAGCACAACGAAGCAAAACCTACCCCTACCCTCTCCTGTGTCTCTCTCTTTCTCTACTTCTCTCTTAGGTACGCTCGCCTAGAGCTGGGTAACCGAGTCGGGTTTCACATGCCCGAATCCGGAAGCATCGGCTTGGTGTAGTGTGCGAGGAGTGCTAGGTAATCGGGTCGGGTGCTAGGTCTGCGGGGGCAGGGGTCGGGGACGAGGCACGAGCGTGTAAGGGCGAGGGACCTCACCCCGTGTCACTTGAGGCAAAGAGATAGAAACAGGAATTCAATTTAAGTAACACCACTTACCCCTGAGTTTACGAGGTGGGACTAAATGTCCCACCCGCTTCTACTGGCGCCTGCAGGAGGGAACTCCACTCAATTGGAGCAGCGGGGAGCCTCGTAAAGTCTGCTCTCAGGCTAGTTATGTTCGCACACTCAACGCACGTCGCCTAGAGCCCTTATCCCTAGAGTGCGTGGCCTGGAGCTCTTAGCAAGCAAGCTTGCTTCAGTGTTAATGGCGGAAAGGAGCTCAGACCTGCGAAACACAAAGATGGCCTTGCGGCCCTGTCAAACAACAAGGAAAGCTTCGCTATGTCACGGCGAAGGTGAGGCTGGGGTTGGCGTGGCGCAGAACGGCCTAGGTGTGCATGCTTAGGTCGGACTGTGACCGTGCTTGTGGGTTTGTTCGGTGGAAGCATAGGGCGTGTATGGCGGTCAGTGGATGGGCGGAAATTGATCAATGGGTGATGGCAAAGGTGATGAGGTTGGTGGCGAGGTGTGTGAAGGTGCGGAGCGGTGGATGCACCTCGCCGATGGTCGACCGAAGATGAGGGAGACGAAGGTGGACAGTGGCAGTTGAGGGGCAGTTATGAAATTAAATGAGGGAAAATGAAGAGTGGGAGGAGAGGAACTTATCTGCTGGTATTAGGACGAAGGGGAGGCAGAGGAGACAAGCGGCGCGTATGTGCCGTCGTTAGGGAAGAAAGCCCTGTGGTGAGGATGACGGCGATGAGGAGGAGGTCGGAGAGGCGTGCGCTGGTGCGGCGCAACACGGAGGAACGAGATGAAGCTAACTCTGCCCCTGGTATGATGGCAAAGCAACAAGAGGAGGGAGGAGAGATCGCCGGAGCTTGCGAGTGTTTGATCGGAGATGAGGAAGGAGGAAATTGAGAGGGTATCTATGGCCAAATCAAGCTTGAAAGATGCGTAAAGGACCGGGGGTCCTTTTATAACCGCTGGCCGAGCCCTTTTTGCTTGGAAGGCAAGCCTTCCAGTGCAAAGGCCTCACTGGAGAAGGAAGGTGCGTAAGACACCCAAATCTCTTGAGCGTTCGCACAAGAGATTGGGTGTAAATCTGATCTGGAGATCTCGTTCAGACGATGGAGAAATCCTTAGAGAATCTCCCTTCCAAATCTAGGAGGAGATCTCTGAGGATTTAAGGAGATATCCTCCTCAAATCCTCATCGAAGTAGGATTCCTCCACTTTAATGGTGGAGGGACCTAATTGTAAGAGTGGCGAGGAAGTTAGGGGGGTCTACGCAAGAGTTTTCAAAAGTTAGGGGCCAGAACATAGTTGGGTGAACTATTTTGCAAATTAGGTCAAGATGACCTCCCCTTAGGTCCAAATTTTGGTAAAAACCTAATTTGGACCTAAGGAATCCAATGGTGAAGTTGAATTTTAGGTTTGACCACGTTTAACTATATATTTTACATAAAAACCCAAATTAGGTCAAATAATGAGCTAGGATCCCAATCTAGGTCAAAATAGGTTCCAAAGGCCAAATTGAAGGTTATAAACCCTAGGGGATATTTTCCCATGAATTTTAGAGGGTTTAGTTAATTTTTATCCTGACCAGAACCTTGTGAAATTAAGTAGATTTATTTTAGGGTTACAGAATGTCATTTAATTCTTAAATCTCACAATAACCCTTTTCTGACTGAACCATCCCACTTTTCCTCTTATTAAGTCCAATTGACCTATGTTTAACCCCTAAGAAATCCCATTGATGTACTGCAATGGTAAAATTATAGTTTTACCCTTTAGTTCATGTTTCCTTCCCAGAACAGTAATCCCTTGACTTAGGCCTTCCTTTAGGTTATGTAGGAGCTTTTGTTTACTTTCTCAGGTCAAAATGAGCTAGTTAGGGCTCATGATGGGATTCTCAACAAATAGGCGCAGAGGTTAAGGCCTCCTTCAGCGTATGAAAAGCCTCGGCACACTTTGAATCAAAATCGAAGGAAGATTCCTTCGCTAATAAGTCCCAAAGTGGCCTAGAAATTTTGCTGAAATTCTTAATGAATCTCCTATAAAAGCCTGCATGGCCCAGAAATGATCTAATCTATTTAACATTTGTGGGCAATGGGAGTTTGGAAATAGAATCAACTTTAGCCTCATTTACTTAAGCCCCTTTTAGACACAACATGCCCAAGTACAATTCCTTTCTGTACCATGAAGTGGCTTTTCTCCCAGCTGACTAAACCAATCTCCTTAGATCTTTTCAGCACATTCTCTAAGTGCAGGAGACATTGGTCGAAAGATGAGCTGTAAATGGAGAAGTCATCCATAAAAACCTCGATGCACTCATCAATCATGTCCGAGAATATGGACATCATACACAGTTGGAAAGTTGCTGGTGCATTACATAATCTAAATGGCATACGCCTGAACGCAAAAGTGTCATAAGGACTAGTGAAAGTTGTCTTATCCTGGTCATTAGGGAAGACTGCAACATGGTTGTACCCAAAATATCCATCTAAAAAGCGAAAATACTTGTTCCCTGCCAATCTCTCTAGGATATGATCAATAAAGGGCAAGGGAAAGTGATCCTTATGGGTAGCGGTGTTCAGTTTACGGTAGTCAATGCAAACCCTCCAACCAATTGAGGGTTTGGTCACCACTTGTTCTCCCTGGTCATTTGTTTCCACCGTGAAACCTGCCTTCTTTGGAACCACATGGATTAGACTAACCTATTTGCTATCTCTGATGGGATAAATGATCCCAGCATCCAACCACTTCAGAATTTCCCTTTTAACCACCTCACTCATGTTGGGGTTAAAACATCTTTGCTTGTCTCGAAAGGGTTTGATGGAATCATCAGTATAAATGTGATGCATGCAGAGCGTAAAGTCTATACCCTTAATATCAACAATCATCCAAGCTATGGCTTCCTTGTGCCTTGATAAATAGTCAAGCAAGGCTCCCTCTTGCACTTCAGATAATTCAGATGAGATGATTACAAGGAGCGTATCATTTGGCCCAAGGAATACATACTTGAGAGAGTCTGGGAGGGGTTTCAATTCAAGGTCAGGGGCTTGTATGGTTGGGGGTTTCATAACAGAAGTCCCCATCTCAGGTAGCAGATCTACCTTAAGCAGACATGATGGGGAGAGAGACTCAGTAGAAACTCCAAGTAATTCCTCAAGTTCTAGCACATCCCCTTCACATTCCTCCAATAGATGGGAATGCTCATTTAGCATGACATACTAAAGGGGGTCATCACATAAAATTGCAGGAGTTGTCTCTTCAATCAGATCATCTACCACCTCAACTTGGGAACAATCCTCAAATCCAGCTTGTTTATAAGCATCAAACACATTCAGCCGAATTTTCCTGATCCCAAAGCCCATTTTTAATTCCCCAGTGTGACAATTAATTGAAGCATTAGAAGTTGCAAGAAAAGGGCGGTCCAAGATGATTGAGGGCTTGGTTGGTTTGTTGGTAGGGTCAGTGTCCAGTACTAGAAAGTCAACGGGGAAGAAGAAATCCTCCACTCTCACGAGGACATCTTCCAATAGGCCTCATGGTGTCTTCAAAGAACGGTCTGCAACTTGGAGGATTACAGGGGAAGGCTTCAAATTGCCTCCTCCAAGTTGTTCATATACATAGCTCGAAAGGATGTTTACCCCCACACCCAGATCAAGCAAAGCCTCGTCTATTTGTAGATCTCCAATGACCACTGAGATGTATGGGGCTCCTGGGTCCTTAAGTTCGGGGGTGTCCCGTGTTGTATAATTGAGCTAACAAAATCAGGCAGGGCAACTTTTGATTGGACCTGTTTCCTCGATTGTTGCTTTTTCATGCACAGGTCCTTGAGAATGTGGGCATAGGATGGAATCTGCCTGATAGCTTCAAACAAAGGTAGGTTAATTTACACTTGTTTGAAAGTCTCCATAATTTCGTTCGTCCTATCTTTGGCTCCAGATGAGCCAGCAGAAGGTGGGACTATAGTAGCATCAGGTTTGGAAATTTCTTTCCCACTCCTCAGAATAGTCACCGCCTGGGCATGCTTCCTAGAAACAATCCCTTTCCCTTTAGGGTTCTCCTCAGATGAATTGGGAAGCTTCTCAGTCTCTCTTTTACTCATGGCCTTGACAAGGTGTCCAATTTGTGATTTCATCTCATTGATTGCCTTGTCATGAGATTGGATGATCATGCTTTGATTCTCCTGCATGGCTTTCAGCATGGCTTTAAGCTCATCCATCTCAGAAGTCTTGGATGGTTGGGAGGGCATAGGAGGTTGATTATATTATTGAGTCTGAAAGGGTTGGGGTCTGTAATTCCCTGAATTAGAGACATTCCCCTGTCTCCATGAAAAATTGGGGTGGTTCCTCCATCCCTCATTATAAGTGTTAGAAAAAGGGTCATTACGAGGTCTGGGTCGGAACCCTTGGGCGGCATTCAGGTTCACTTGTACAAGGTCATGGAATTGGGAGGCCAAATGACAATCCACAATAGCGTGCATATTGCCGTTGCAAATGGAGCATTCGAAAGCTTGGGAAGCAGAGGCATTAGGCGTGAGTTGGCTAGGGTTTGTCATAAGCCTTTCCATGTTTTGGTTCAACAATTGAATCTGGAAGGCCAAATTCTGGGTATCCCTAGCCTCATTTGCCTCAATCTTTCGCTACATAAGAGTGGGTTTCCTATCCAAATAGGCAAAATTTAGATGGATAGAATTCTCATTTAAGGTCTCAAAAAGATCCCAAGCCTCATCTTCAGTTTTTGTAAGAAAGGTTCCTGCAAAGACTCCATCCACTGTTTTCCTGTGCTTGTCATTTAATCCAGTGTAGAACCTTTCTACAAGTTGCCATCTTAGCACTTGATGATGGGGACATAAGCGTAACAAATCTTTGAAGCACTCCCATGCATCATGAAATTGTTCTCCATCTTGTTGAGCAAAACCTATGATTTCCCTCCTATAGTGATTAGTCTTGCTCATGGGGAAGTCTTTTTTAAAAACTCTCCCTTCAAGGCATCCCAAGTATCCACTCTACCATCTAGAGTGTGATACCAATGCTTTGCTCTATCCTTGAGGGAGAAAGGAAAGAGGGTTCGCATTTGGGTGTCATCAATAACACCCTGCAATCTCACCGTGGAATAGACCTCGATGAATTCCTCGAGATGCCTATAGGGGTCCTCCCTAGAAGTACCATAAATGAGGGAAACAGAGATATGGTACTACTCTTGATTTCATATAGATTGTTCCCCCCAGGTCTTCTTAGGGTATGGCTAGGTTGGTTGGTAGGGATAAAATAATCTCTCAGAGATCGTTGGTTCTCCACAATTCTATTTTCACCTTCCTCAGCCATCTCTCTTCTCTCTTGGTTGGCTCTCTTAAGGATCCTTTCAGGTTCTAAATTTAACACAAGTTGTCTCCTCAGAGACCACCTAGCAAGCATACACAAACGAACACAATTTCAAAGGACTTTTATGTCTTTAATTAATTAAGGCCTTTGAGATTTAGTATAGTTGTAAGTGACAATACAAATTACCCAATCAATTATGTGTCTATTGTCGACCTACGAAATGCCTTGATGAAAACCTAATTGGAACTTAGGTGCTCTGCCCTAAAGTTCTACTAGTAAAGTACTCCAAGGACGGAAGATCGAGGGATGCAAGTAGGCTTAAGCCTTCCTTTGAAGTTATGCTTTCGCGGTGCTTCTTAACTACCCTCAAAAATCCATGATAGGGTATCCCCCTCCTTGGAGTTATAAAACTTTTGAACTTAAGTTTCAGACACTTTGGTATCCAATGGTTCTTTCCTAGTAGCTCAAAACCTAGGAGTGTCTAATTGCATGCTTTAGTGCGTAGTCATGCACGTGTACATTCACCGTAAAAGTTTGAATTTTTGAACCGCAACACAATGTCTCAAATCAACTCCTTCGATTTTATATGTTCCTCCTTTAATTAGTTCTTTTTTCAGAAAATGTGACCACTTGTTAAGTCGTTTCAAGACAAGTCCAAATGCAAATGCATGATTAAAATATGGATGCAAAGTAAAACAATGCGTACCTTGCTTCCAGCAATCAACAATGAGAAAATGCACGCAATGTAGAGAAATAAATCTAGAGGCTGCTCATACACACCTGAATGGTTCATCCTAAGGGTAGGCAGCTTCTAGCAGGAAGCTCATGTTTTTTTTTTTAGCTACTTATGCACAATCAAGAAAAAAAATAAAATCAATCCACACAAGAAAGTAAAAACCTAAATCTAAAGAAAGAGGGAACAGACTCCCAAAAATTACCCAACACGGGCCTAAAACAAAATCGGGGAACAAACCCCTAAAACTAGCCCCAGAGTACAAGGGCGAGAAAATAAACAACTAAACTAAACCTAAAGAGTCTATTCTAAAATGCAAAATCAAAATTCTAAGAGGAAGACTCCTCCGAGATGGTCCTCTGTGTGCCTCTATGCGTGTGGGTCAAGGCCCACGAGCTCCTGTGTTTATCTCGAAGGTGGCCTCAAGATCCACCAAGATGCAAAGCTCAGTTCCTCCTCCAAGTGGTGGAAACAAGGTCCACCATGGCGTTGCTGAGGCCGATGCGACAACTCGTGTGTAATATGCGTACCTCGCACCAAATCAGAAAAAATAATTAAATATGACTCAATTTAAATCAACATGAACAAATGCATAATTACGAGTTAATTAAGCATGTTGCCTCCTCGGTAATGGCTCCATTTGACGAGTTATTTTTCGCTTTTGAATAAGATGATTTGTCATTGTATTTTAAAGTGGTGAAAAATCGACTAATCAAAGTAATAAATTGGACATAAACCACTCGAGAGAGTAGGTCATATCCACAGGGAGGTAATGGCCTATTAAAACTTGTACGGGTTAAAAATAGATGTTCACAAACTGTTTCCCCCAAAAATTATGTCGAAGACCATGTTAGATATGAGTTTGAATGAGAGCATAATTTGAAATTGCATTTATACCAAACAAGGGGGAGCTCAATGCAATGTTCACAATAATAAAATAAAAATAAAAGTTTGCAATGGCATTGAATGTAAAAACTAATACCTCATTTACTGTATCAAAATAGGGGAATTTCTTCCCCTTGTCTGTGCGCGAGGAGGAGGCCGCGATTGAAGGCGAGAAGCTCACTGAAGGTTGAGTGAGCCGAGGGCTATTTAGCGGTGGTGAGCTCATGGCCAATGATGGCAGGAGGCAGCGGCGACGAGGAGAGGAGCGGCGGCAAGGAAAGGAGCGCTGGCGGATGGCGGTGGCTGCAACTCAATTCCTGCTGCAGGCTGGCGCATGTGAAGCTGCGCACGCGAGGAGGCGAGGGCGGGGGTCAACAAGGACGTGAGCAGGCTGTGCGGGTGCGTGCGGGCACTACTGAGCTCGGCTGCAACTACTGCTACTGCACACTACAAGCCGCACGCGGGAAGGCATTGAAGGACGTAGCTGTTGCTGCGGGCTGGCGGAGGTGTTGGAGGACGTGCATGCGGCGGAGCTACTGGAGTAGCGTGCACTCTGCGCGCGTGGGCTAGAGGTGACGGCCGGTGCACGGTGGAGATGTGCTCGGGAAGCTGCTCAGGCGGCAGAGGCGCAGCGAGGGGTGCATGAGCTGTGTAGCCGCGTATGCGAACTACAGCTAGAGGGCAGCGAGAGCGTGGCTGCTCGATCTCAGCATAGGTAGGTGAGAGCGGAGGCGTGCTGCACGCTGTTGAAGCTACATGTGGGTGTGAGGGCACGCACGGTGAGGATTTGTTTGTTGGCACTGGGGGTGATGGGTTATGTTGGGTTTTGTGGAAAGAAATAGAGGAAGAAGAAAGAAGAAGAAGATATGGTGGCTGTTGGGAGATCAGACATCTGGAAACATTCCCAGATGTCTTAAATGTGCGAGGGTTGGCTACTGATGCGTGGCTATGGTGGCGGTGACGGTGATAGCAGTGAGGAATGGTAATTGTGTGGCCTTTAGGCACATGCTCACAGTAAGCTGCACAAGCCACTGATGGCGCAGCAGTTTATCACCCTGCCTGCTCATGATGGGGTGGACTTGTACTCACGGTTGAGGCTAACAGTGGTGGAATGGAGGAGAATTTGATCTCTGCCCAGAGGTGAGTCAGGAATGGTGGCCTACTAATGTGCATACATCTGATTAACCTAAAATATCTATTAATGCATGTTCTTAGTGTCACATTAGCATTATACATTGTAAATAGTGCATAACGTGCATGATCATGCATTTAGATCAAGTTGTATAAATTGTATAGTAATTGTCTCCTTTTTATGGTCAGGAACAGGGCAACTTTTTATTGGGGCCTTGGATCGAAGATCCAACCGTACGGATCTGATCAGGGTGATGATTGGAGTTCAACGACTCCAAGATCGCCCTGATCGGACATCCGTAGCACCAGATAGAGACCAAGGAACCCTAAAGATCAAGGGCTAAGATGGTGTTAATCCGCACCTCAGACGACAAATCCGACCGCAAGGATGGGTTTGGATCGATGATCACAACCTAACAGCGTAAAAATCGGTCCAATCCTATACCCGTGGCACCATCTACAACACTCAGAAGATGGATGGCTTAGATGGCACCACGTGGTGCCATCATAGCCACTCAGCACCGGCCACCCCCTTCCATTCAATGTCTGAAGGCAAAGGCATGGATGATCTGGGCCGTTGGATCTCCATCCAACGATCGCAGATCGTGCACACCTAATTCCTAAACGAGCCAAAGATGCCCCCGCAGCACATTGGTCTAGCGCACTTCGAAGTTTAATGGGCGTGCGTTCGAATCCCATCCGGCCTCCAAATCAAGACAAGCGAGCGCACGGGTGAGCCATCACAGCCGTGAGATCAAGATAGAGTGGCGCGGATCAGCCAATAACGGCCACGCGCGATCAGACACGTAGCATAAAATGCCCGATCGCACGCGGGCATGCAACGCTGGCGAGGGTGGTTTAAGCCTCTCGATCTCTTGATCGGATGGCTGAGCGCGTGCAGTCGTGCATAGGCATTAAGGCAGCGAAGGCAAGGGGGCGTGCAGGCGACTGATTGCACAGCAAAAATACACCAGTAATTATGCCATCTTGTGTTATTTCCTAGCACTGCCATTACATCTTATGTAGCTATAGTTGCATTTGTAAATAAACACATGCATTCATTTATTGAGAGGGGAGGATAATGCGAATAATTGGCCATCTAATTAACATCTTCATCAAGGGTTGCATTGCAAATTCACCATTCTCATTTTTTTATTTTTGACTTTGAATTCTTCTCCCTCGCACGGCTCAGGGCATGGGGCATGCACCTCTTCGCGCCACTCCTCTGCCAGTAGCATGGCAAGAGGTCCTCTGCCAGCAGCATGGGTTGGCGTTCCTCTTCTTCTTTAAAACCCTTGGCCCTCTCCCTCGTGCGGGCAGAGCCGAAGACACCACACACCACTCCCTACCGACCACTCGCTTCCCCTCTCCCTCCCCATACATAGCACCTCTTCTCACCAGTTGAGAAGAGGAATGCTGAGTGCAGGAGAAGCTCACAGTGGTTCAGGACCCCACTGTGAGCCCCACCACCGCCCAGCTCCATCGTGAGCAGGTGGGCGTGGTGGGTTCTCATTTTATTTCTCTTTTTATTTTTCATATTTGGCTTTCTGTTCTCTATTTTGTTTTCATTTGCAGGTTACCCTCCGTCGCCATTAGAGCAGCAGAGCTTCAAGCTCTGAAGCTCGCGCATAGCTACAGTGCACACTCCGCCACCTCCGCGCGCCTTCGCACGCCTTCGACGACCGTTTCGCGTGCTCTGCGCACCCCAGCCGGTCGCCCTCACCCCTCTCTGTGTGCCCTGTCGCAAACCCCTGCGCGCGGCCCAGCCAGTTTCCTCCTGAATCAGCTAGTCACCTTTTTGCCCTTGCACAGTAGCCGCGACCTCATGTAGCTACAGTGCGGTGACCGGTTTATTTCTCACTTATCCGATCACTGTGCCTTCTATCTCCTCCTCGCGATCGCCTCCATCCAGTCATGCGCGTGCGTTCCTGCTTTCTGCGTTGCACGCCCGCGCTCCTGCGAGATCAAACGGCAGGCGCAGTCCCTGGATGACTTAACTTCCTCCACTCTCTCACACTCCTCCAGCATACACACCCACACTCATATACACACACACTCGTACACACACACACTCGTACACTCACACACTCACTTGTACACACCTACACATACATACATACATACATACATACATACATATATATATATATATATATATCCACTCACTTATATACCTAAATATACATACATACATATATACATATATATCTATATATATATATATATATACATATATATATATAAACATAAATATATATATATATTAATATATATATATATCTATATAGTTATAAATATATATATATATGTATATATATATTCATAAATATATATATATCTATATATACACAACTACATATATACCTATATAGTTATAACCCTATCTATATATATATTCACATACACATCACCTACCTGTATCCATACGGCCTTGCACTAGTCACTTCACCACGCATTATATCGTGGGAATATCTGCACCAGTTGCTGATATTCCCCGATACCCACGTAAAGCAAGCGCCTCCGCACACACTCCCACACATCCGTCCCACACTCTACGCAGCACTTCGTCTTGTTGGTTGTGTCTTACTAGACGAGGACCAAGTCGACACTGTGCTACACTCCATTTCCACTTCTACCTCCACCCATATATATATAATATATACATATCTATATATATAGAGACTGTATTTATTATATTAAGCTAAGTATTCCTTTCTCTACAAGCAACCTACCTTGTTTTTATTTCTCTTTTGTTTCCTGCTATTAAAAAGATAAAAAAAAAAGAGTAAAAGAGAAAAGATAATTCTTGTCTTGCAGGTACTCGGCCTTGCGAATAGCAGGACCAGTTTTTTTGGAAACCCTAAGTTGGCTCAAAGCCAAGAACTTGATTTTGTGGGTGTGCCTCAAGGACAATATTATCAACAAAAAAAAATCTTAAATAAAAAAAAATAAAAATATAATAAACGCACGGAAGAGATATGTTCTAGGAAAGGCGTAGAAACTTCTTCACCTTTAATTCCTGCCTCCCTGAGATCGACCCTGAGCCTAAAAGTGACCAAGATAAAATTAAGTAGGCCAGGTTAAAAAATTTTTGTGAAAGATGGTTAGACTCGATTTAGGTTAACCACTATACTAACTTCAACGATAATTTCACCATATTAACACAACCTATTTGAGATCTACCACGCTTTTTTTCTGGTGCCGTTGCCGGGGAGGTGAGCATTGAGGTAAGTTTCTACTCCATTCCTTTGATTTTCTCTTCTCACACCCTTCTCTTCACGGGTGTTTTTGTTTGCTGGTGTGTAGGTAAACCAGTTGCAAGGAGGAGGCAAGTAGAGGAAGTCGGAGACGTGGGCAGATCTAAGGTGGGAACGAGAGCGTGAAGTCGCACTGGAGCTTAGGTTAACTCCCTCTATTAGCAACTTAGGTTAACTTGTCACCTAAATATAAAAAGAAAAAAAAACCTGAAAACACTTCTTGGGAATTTCTTGGGGCAAGTGGATTAAAAATCACTTGCTTGATTGTTTTCCATCACCCCCACCGCCCTTGGATTTCCCGCCAAACTTCGCATAACAAAGATCCAAGAATCTTGATTCTTAAATCTTTCGTCATGTGAAGTGTTCTTTAAGGCAAGATTAAATAGATCGACTGCCATCCCTCCTTGCCTCATTTATCCGCAATTTAGAATCACATTTTTGGTGGGGAGACTTGGAATTGAGTTGATTCCAACCCCACCACGACCTTTCACGTGCCTTAGATTTGATCCTGAATATTTCAACCCCAACACTTTGATTTTCTCTACATTATCTAGTGGTTGAGCGTTGTGTGTGGAACGTCATTTTTGGTGATTAGGAGCACTTGAATTGAAGTGCTTTGGCTCCCTTTCACACTAACTTAAAATTGACTCATGCATCCACACATAGAAATTTCCACCTAGGGAAGCCCAGTGCATTTTTAGCATGCATTAACCAAATCACATTGAAGAAGGGTTTGTTGGGTATAGAAGAACTTGTATTTTCTCAAAACCCAGAGATTGGTTGAATTGGTAACTCAGCGAAATCATAAAATCCATACTACTTAAGGCTGAAATTCTAAAAACCATTCATCAACTAAAACTTCAGTTCGGGGAGATTTCCCCGTTGCATACTTGGTTTACACACTTTCTAAAATCAACACACTTGGGCATTACCCGTATACAACGCCCTTCACATTCCTGAAGCACTTGATCCTAAGCCTCTAATTAAAACTGGTAGTAACTTGACCCTCATTAAGGATTGGAGGTCTAACTACCTGCATGTAGTGCCTATGTGCTGGTGTGGGTTCCCGCGTGCTATCGGGTGTCTAAGACTGGGGCAAACGGCCTTTCAATCTGACCCGGTGGTTCCGCGGTGCTCGCATTTGATTCCGTAGGTTGTAATAGTAGGTAACTTATATCTTTAGGTCTAAGGGCACATTGTTAAGGTTAGGACTTTGATTGCCTTGATTTGTCATCAAGTGTATCTTTGCGGCGTCATTTCTCTCATCCCCTTTTCCCTTCTTATCTCCCCAATTCTTCCTGCGATAGTGCATGTTTGGGAGGATGTCACAAAACCCTGAATTGTTTGAATTGTCTGATAATTCTAGAAGGAAAGAAACCAAATTGTCATCCTCCTTCACAAACATGGCTGCACGCCCACCCCCAAATCCCGAGGGAGGAAACCGCCCCCCTCAAATCCCACCAAGTGGTGGAGCCATGGACCCCATAACCCGCCTCCAAGCCCAAATGGAAATGTATAATGAACAGATTGAAGCCATTAGGGAAACCTTGGAGGAAATGCAGAACCCTCCCGAATGGGAGGAGCCTAGGTCTCTTAGCTCTCATCAAAATCCCGCTGCTATAGAGACCATAGGACAAATTCGAGTCCCCATGGGCGGGGACGATTTGAATTGAAACCCAATATAATTGGCCTGATTAACTTTCACTTCCATGGTCTTGCAAGTGAAGATCCTTTTCTCCATTTGGAAGACCTAACCCGATTGGCTGAAATGGTTAAACCAAGAAACATCGGGTTATCAATTGTCCTCATGAAAATGTTCTCGTTTTCGTTGTGGGATAAAGCATCGCAATGGTTACGCACCCTTGGGAGAACCATCCATTCTTGGGAAGAGATGCGAACAGCATTTCTCAAGAAATTCTTCCCAATCAGGTGAACCAATGTGCTTCGCCGTGCTATAACTTCCTTTATGCAACAAAACGGCAAACAGTTTCATGAGGTTTGGGAGAAGTATAATGACCTCCTCCGGAAGTGTCCAACCACGGTCTGCCTAAGTGGCATATAGCCTAAATTTTCTATTATGGGCTAAATGAGACTTTGAAGCAGATTGCAGATGCTTCCTGCGGAGGGAATTTCATGAATAAAGACGAGAATGGAGCATTCAAATTATTTGAAAACATGAGCGAAAACTCAATGAACAATGCCTCCATGTCACCTTTAATCGGACCAGCCTACCCCGTAATGTTCACAAAGTTGACACGGGACCCTCCCATTCATCCACAGATCTTAGCCTTATCGCACAAAAATTGGATGAAGTCTCTGTCATGCACAAGAAGCTGGACGAGCTTCTGGCCAATCCTGGCCATTCTATGGCAAACACCTCTACCTCACCTCTCTGTCACAATCCTAATCCTTCCAATGCCAGGTTTATTCCCAAAAACCCCATGAGATCTTCCTTACCAAGCGTCACGCCGAGCGATTCGGTAAGTCATGTGGATCTGGCTTCTGCAAGCTAGTATTTTGACACGGAGGACCAAGCCTCCATGTGCTCGGATGCATATTTACATGCGGACTCGTCTTCTGCCTTAGAAGACGCTTGCACCCTAGGGAACAACCCATTCTTTACTACTTATAACCCAAGGTGGCGAAATCATCCTAATTTCGTATGGTCCAATAACCCGCAGCGCCAAAACCCTGCGGGTGGGCCAATGCGACCGTTCGCACCCGTCATCCCAAGGGCCCAGTCTAATCCTTTGGTGAATCTGCCATCGGGTCCTTGCATACCACAAATAGAACACACATCAAGTCCTCTTGATAAACTAATGCGAATGATGATAGAAATGTCTAAGCGCCATGAAGAGAACATGACCTCTCTTCAGCACCAATTAGTGCAGCAGAATGATAAGATCAGTCAACTACGCATGGCGACTCGATCTCAGGGCACTCTTCCAGCCCAACCTGTTCCCAACCTGCGAAATTTCGTACCCCGTGGTCCTTAACCACAGGTACGACCTTCTCAGGGGCAGGTTCATCAGATTCTGCAAGCACCAAGCATTCCTTCGGGATTCCAGGCTAATCCCACAGCAGCACCTCACCCTTATGTCCCTATTGTGAACTCTCCTCCGCCTTATGATCCCACTGGACCCGCGACATCCAATGCGATTACTATGAGGAGCGGTAAGCAAACCGTCGATTCGCCTCGACCTGATCCTGGCCCATCTTTTTCATCGCCCTCTCATTCAGGATGCGCACCGCATTCGCGAGAGGGCAATACACCCAGACTAGTGCTAGAATCAGTCCCATTCCCTGAGGCTCTACTGAGGGAGCCAAAAGGCAAGAAAAAGGATACGCAGGCCTTTGATAACCTGCGTAATTTATTCAGGGATGTCGAAGTCAAGGTACCCCTGTTAGAGGCTATTGACCACACACCTACTGTCGCCTTATTCTTCAAAGACTACACTACACCCAGGTGACAGTCAAAGAAAATAAAGAATCCAGTGGTTCTCTCGCCTCATGCGAGTTGTGCTATACTGTCAAATCTACCACCGAAGCAGAAAGATCTGGGTACACCACTTATTTCTTGTAGCACCAAGGTTGCAATTTTAACCGTGCTCTACTTGATCTAGGATCTTCCATCAATCTTATACCAACCATCATGCTTGAGAAATTTGCCTTAGGAAATCTGAAACCCACCCCTGTCACATTATAGTTGGCAGATCGTTCTGTCAAAATACCAAAGGGTGTGGTGGAAGACGTGTTGGTTAGGGTCAACAGTCTCTGTTTTCCTGTTGACTTCCTTGTTTTGGATATGGAAGTTCCTAGCTCACTTTCTGATTGTCCGATCATCCTTGGTCGACCTTTCTTGGCCACAGCCCGCGCCCATATCGACTGCGAGTCGAGCTGTATTGAGATTGCCGTTGGATCTGAGAAGCTCAAGCTTAACATCTTCAAGGCAGCCAAGAACTTTGATTGCGATTGCATCGAGGATGACACGTCTGATGAGGACATGGCCGTCAGCGTGTGTATCGGACTAATAGGGACTTATTCTGACTACTGTGGATTGCCTTTAAGCACAGACGATTGCCTGACCGACACATATTATGACATTCCCCCATCCCTCCCTTTTCCCGTTCCTTCTCCTGACTAGACTTCTGACGAGGTTTTCTCTGCTTCCCATACCTCGTGGCTTGAGTCATATACGGGCTACTCACCGCCAGTCCACACTCTTGAAGATCGGATTGCCCATTCTTTCCCGCCAAATCAGGCGGAATTGCAACTCCACACTGGGACCTTCAGCCCACATACTGCTCACTGGGGCAATCATTTTTTGGATCCATCAATCCAAGATGCCCCTCTTCTTGGCCAATCTGAGGGTCAACTTCTTCCTCCTACCTTGTTTTCTTCTAATCCGCTTGGGACACTCTCGTCCCAAGAAATGCCAGATCTTTCACCATCCACTCCCGAGCTGAAAGAGTTGCCTAATACGCTTAAGTATGTTTTCTTGGGACCCAATGAAATGCTCCCCGTAATCATTAGTTCAAAATTAACCAGGGAGCAAGAGTGCAAACTAACAAAGGTCCTTATGGAACACAAGGCAACCATTGGATGGTCCTTATCAGACTTAACTGGCATTAGCCCCTCCTACTGCACTCACCATATATATACGGAGGAGGAGGCTCGACCTTCCCGCGAGATGCAGTGATGTCTCAACCCTAACATGCAAGAGGTCATTAAAAAGGAAATTATTAAGTGGCTGGATGCGGGTATAATCTACCCGATCAGCAATTGCCCCTGGGTGAGCCCAATTCATGTCGTGCCCAAAAAGGTGGGACTCACCATCCATGTCAATGACAGGGGCGAATCCATCCCTACACGCACTCCTACATCTTGGAGAGTGTGTGTAGATTATAGGAAACTTAATGCTACAACTAAGAAAGATCACTTTCCACTACCTTTTATTGACCAAATCTTGGAGCGATTAGCGGGCAATAAATTTTTCTGTTTCCTGGATGGATTCTCTGGATATAACCAAGTGGCAATTGACCCCAGGGACCAAGAGAAAACCACCTTTACCTGCCCCTTCGGCACCTTTGCATTTAGAAGGATGTCGTTCGGACATTGTAACGCGTCAGCAACTTTCCAGAGATGTATGCTGGCGATATTCCATGACATGGTGGGTGACTTTCTTGAGGTTTTCATGGATGACTTTTCGGTCTTTGGACCCTCTTTTGATGACTATCTTGCCAACCTGACCCGTATCCTTCGGAGATGTATTGATGTGAACCTCGTACTTTCCTGGGAAAAAAGTCATTTGATGGTACATGAGGGAATTGTTCTCGGGCATATCATCTCCGATAGGGGTATCAAGGTTGACAGAGCTAAGCTTGATGTAATTGCTAATTTACCTATGCCTGGCTCTATCAAACAAATCCGCTCCTTCTTGGGACACGTCGGTTTCTATAGGAGATTCATCAAAGACTTCTCCAAGATCTCTAGACCTTAACTCATCTCCTATCGACCGATGTACCCTTTGTTATGGGCCCCCACTGCATACGAGCATTCACGCAGCTGCGTGATGCTGTCACTAAGGCCCCTGTTCTCCAACCACCTAATTGGTCCCTCAACTTTGAACTCATGTGTGATGCTTCCGACCTTGCAGTCAGAGCCATCCTGGGACAAAGATGCGATAGACATCCTTCATGGTGCACTACGCCAGTAAGACGTTGGATGAGGCCCAGCGTAATTATACTACCACTGAGAAAGAACTACTGGTGGTCATCTTTGGGCTGGAGAAATTTCGCTCTTACCTTCTGGGCTCGCATGTTATTGTATTCACTAACCACGCGGCCATTCGCCATCTCATGCACAAGAAGGATGCCAAGCCTAGACTGATTCGTTGGATCCTTTTGCTCCAAGAATTTGACATTGAGATCCGCAATAAGGCTGGAGCCCAGAATGTTGTTGCTGATCATCTCTCAAGACTGGACCCTGACCACATTGGACTTACCTTGCTGAACAATGAGGTTTTTCCCGATGAGCACCTATTGGCAATTAATGTAGCAAGTGGACCTTGGCATGCCGACATTGCCAATTACCTTGCTTCTGGTCCCTTCCATGTGGCTGGCCTAAAAACCAGTTGGAGCGTCTCATTGCAGAAGCAAAGTATTATTTCTAGGATAATCCACTACTTTTTCGAATAGGTGCTGACCAGATCATCCGTCGCTGTATTCCTGACAGCGAATTCCCCAATGTGCTATCCTTCTGCCACGATCAGGCCTGCGGAGGCCATTTCTCTGGGAGGAAAACTGTAGCCAAGGTGTTGCAGTGCGATTTCTTTTGGCCCTCCCTTCACCAAGATGCACACAATTATGCCAAACATTGCACTAGGTGCCAGTCATTAGGGTCAATGTCACGTCGTGACATGATGCCCTTGCAACCCATCCTAGCTGCTGAAATCTTCGACATTTGGGGAATCAATTTCATGGGTCCCTTTCCTCCTTCCAACGGCTTTGAATACATCTTAGTTGCTGTTGATTATGTTTCGAAATGGATTGAGGCTATTCCCACGCGCCATGCTGACCATGTCATATACACTCAATTTGTCAAAGACCACATTTTTGCTCGCTTTGGGATCCCTCGAGCCATTATCTTTGATGGAGGAAGCCATTTTACCCATGCTTTTTTTCGGGCACTTCTAAGGAAATATGGAGTCCACCATCGTATCACATCTCCGTATCATCCTCAGAAGAACGGCCAAGCTGAGGTGTCGAACCGGAAAATCAAGCAAATTCTCTAGAAAATGATTTTGCCAGACCGTAAGGATTGGTCCAACAAGTTGATTGACGCACTTTGGGTGTACCGGACCGCCTTCAAGGCTCCCCTAGGTATGTCTCCTTATAGAATCATTTACGAGAAGCCTTGTCATTTGCCCGTGGAGCTGGAGCACCGCGCTTATTGGGCGGTTCGCCAATGTAACCTCGACCCAGACCTGTGTGGTCGAGAACGGAAACTCCAACTCCAAGAGCTGGAAGAGCTCCGTCGTGAAGCCTATGATTCTGCCTTAACTTTCAAGCAACACACTAAGGCTTTTCACAACAGCTGAATTCGGTAGAAGGAATTTGAGCCATCTCAGCAAGTTTGGCTTTACAATGCCCGACTCAAATTCTTTCCAAGGAAATTGAAGTCCAAATGGACTGGTCCCTTCTTGGTCTTGAGACCATTTCCCAACGAGGCCGTTGAAATTGAAGATCTCAAATCTGGGCATAAATTTACAGTCAATGGGCAGCATTTAAAACCTTATCTTACTCATGAACCTACCCCCGTTGGAGAAACTGTTGCCCTGCTGGAGGGTAATTAATTTCGTGCCTCATTCTAAGTCCAGCTGGGGACGTTAAATTCAGCAACACTCCTCCACTGTCACATACACTTCACTTTGCACCTTTTCACTTCACCACCCACCATCCACCCACCCTACCACCCTACTATATACCTTGCACCTCAGCTCACGTTCCCTGAACTTTGGACCTTCCTCTACCTTGCATGCATATGAGGACATAGCATCGTTTGGCATGGGGGGGTGGATAGGCATCTATAGGATCTAGGTATTATATGGTATCATGCAGCTTCCATCCATCTATAAATATGTACATAGCAAAAAAAAAAGAAAAGGTGTTTAGTAATGATCTGAAGGCTGAAACAAAAGTACAATAAGTGTTTATGGATATTCAACCACTGTTTTGAAGACTTTCCAGGCCACAGAAGCTTGATTCACTCAGGCTCGGCTTAATTCACTTGAGCATTGATAAGATAGATCGGAATATCTCCTAACTAAGGACGTATTCTTGTACCTGAGACATCAGTACAGGATCCGTTGGTTTGCTTCTACTCGAGAGCCTAAGTAATCTTGGTTCACACTACACATATCAAGAAAGACCAAGTGAACATAAGATCCAACCCTAGTGTTCATTAGGGAAGGTGGAGTCCTTACCTGTGCATGCAGATAGACTTTTTATCCCAGGCTTTAGTCTTGTGTCTAGGAGAAACTCTTTCCACCAAAAGGGAACTCTCCCACCAAAAAAAAGTGTGCTCCTCCAAATAAAGTTGTAAGAGATATACTGACACTTGTTTCAAAAAAAACAAATCTGTGCAAATAAGTCAGTATATCTCGCAAATGTCTATAAATTCTTCTCCCTAAAAGGTTTTTTAGGGCAAGTTACAAATACCCTCTTTCTAGCATATATTCTTTGAGCCACAAATGTAATAAAATGGGAGTTGAGTTTTCCGTTATCTTTTTAAGGGTCAATCCGAAGACACGAGCTGAAACTGGGACCAACCTGCACTTAAAGATTCATGAAACCCTGGGCTTGAGTCTTAATGTTCATCTGGTCAATCTTGATCCTTCACTATGCACAAACCATAATCTCTTGAGCTCTTGAGTACGGCAAAATCCTTCTGAGTCCTGAAAATTGTACTTAAGGTTTAAATACCAAGAGTCCAGGTTAGTCGAGAGATGGTCTATGTCATATAAGACTTAAAGTACTAGTAGTCTTCTCTGCAATTGGTTCTCACAATATCCAACAAATAAACACACCCATGTCGCCTCAGAAGAAAATCTTCAGCTTAAGATCATTTCTAAATACAATACAAAATATTTTGCTAGGGACTAGCAAAAGATAGGCATGGGGGTATGATTGCACAACAAAAATACACCAACAATTATGCCATCTTGTGTTATTTCCTAGCACTGCCATTAAATCTTATGTAGCTATAGTTGCATTTGTAAATAAACACATGCATTCATTTATTGAGAGGGGAGGACAATGCGAATAATTGGCCATCTAATTAACATCTTCATCAAGGGCTGCATTGCAAATTCACCATTCTCATTTTTTTATTTTTGACTTTGAATTCTTCTCCCTCGCGCGGCTCAGGGCATGGGGCATGCACCTCTTCGCACCACTCCTCTGCCAGCAGCATGGCAAGAGGTCCTCTGCCAGCAGCATGGGTTGGCGTTCCTCTTCTTCTTTAAAACCCTTGGCCCTCTCCCTCGTGCGAGCAGAGCTGGAGACACCACACTTCCACCCTCCCTTGCGCACCACACACACCACTCCCTGCCGGCCACTTGCTTCACCTCTCCCTCTCCATACACAGCACCTCTTCTCACCAGTTGAGAAGAGGAACGCTGAGTGCAGGAGAAGCTCATAGTGGTTCAGGACCCCACTGTGAGCTCCATCATCGCCCAGCTCCATTGTGAGCAGGTGGGCATGGTGGGTTCTCATTTTATTTCTCATTTTATTTTTCATATTTGGCTTTCTGTTCTCTGTTTGGTTTTCGTTTGCAGGTTACCCTCTGTCACCATTAGAGTAGCAGAGCTTCAAGCTCTGAAGCTCGTGCACAGCTACAGTGCGCACTTCGCTACCTCCGCGCGCTTCGCGCGCCTCCAACGACCGTTCCGCATGCTCTACGCACCCCAGCCGGTCGCCCTCGCCCCTTTCCGCACGCCCTGTCGCAAACCCCTATGCGCGACCCAGCCGGTTTCCTCGCGAATCAACCGGTCACCCTTTTGCCCTTGCACTGTAGCCGCGACCTCACGCAGCTACAGTGTGGTGACTGGTTTGTTTCTCACTTATCTGGTCACCGCACCTTCTCTCTCCTCCTCGCGACTGCCTCCAGCTAGTCACGCGCGTGCATTCCTGCTCTCTGTGTTGCGCGCCCACTCTCCTGCGAGATCAGACGACGAACGCAGCCCCCGGACGACTTAGCTTCTTCCGCTCTCTTAACTCCTCCATCGTACACATCCACACTCATATACACACACACTCGTACACTCACACACTCACTTGTACACACCTACACATACATATATATATATACCACATACATACATACATACATGCATAAATACATACATACATACATATATATATATACCACATACATACATACATACATGCATGCATAAATACATACATACATACATATATATATATATATATATATATAGATACATACATATATACATATATATCTATATATCTATATATATACATATATATATATACACATACATATACATATATTACTATATATATATCTATATAGTTATAAATATATATATATATATATATATATTCATAAATATATATATATATATACACAACTACATATATACCTATATAGTTATAACCCTATCTATATATATACATATATATATATATTTACATACACATCACCTACCTGTATCCATACGCCCTTGCATTAGTCACTCCACCACACATTATATCGCGAGAATATCTGCACCAGTTGCTGATATTCCTTGATACCCGCATAAAGCAAGAGCCTCCGCACACACTCCCACACATCCGTCCCACACTCTACGCAGCACTTCATCTTGTTGGTTGCATCTTACTAGACGAGGACCAAGTCGACACTGTGCTACACTCCATTTCCACTTCCACCTCCACCCCTATATATATAGTATATACATATCTATATATATAGAGACTGTATTTATTATATTAAGCTAAGTATTCCTTTCTCTACAAGCAACCTACCTTATTTTTATTTCTCTTTTGTTTCCTGCTATTAAAAAGATAAAAAAAAAGAGTAAAAGAGAAAAGATAATTCTTGTCTTGCAGGTACTCAGCCTTATGAATAGCAAGACCAGTTTTTTTGGAAACCCTAAGTTGGCTCAAAGCCAAGAACAATTTGGCTCAAAGCCAAGAACTTGATTTTGAGGGTGTGCCTCAAGGACAATATTATCAACAAAAAAAATCTTAAATAAAAAAAAATCAAAAACATAATAAACACACGGAAGAGATATGTTCTAGGAAAGGTGTAGAAACTTCTTCACCTTTAATTCCTGCCTCCCTGAGATCGACCCTGGCCCTAAAAGTGACCAAGAGAAAATTAAGTAGGCTAGGTTAAAAAAATTTTGTGAAAGATGGTTAGACTCTATTTAGGTTAACCACTATACTAACTTCAACGATAATTTCACCATATTAACACAACCTATTCAAGATCTACCAGCGACGCGTGCACGTCGGCCACGTTCAGGCCTTTAGTGACGGATTTATCCATCACTAAAGGTTTTGAATTAATGTTTTTAATGTTGTAATGCCCAAAATGCCCCCACTCCTTGCAACTATAAAAGAAGACCCCTACCATACGAATTTCTCATCCCTTCTCCTCTCTCCCTCTCCAAAGCTTAAGAGAAGCTTGTCCCACTCCCTTGATGCTCCTCAAGAGCTAAAATCAAGTTTTCCCCCGTTCCGAAAGCAGATCCCGCGACGATGACGACATGCTGCTTTGTTCCCGTTCCTCCTTCCTCGTCCTCCTTCTTCCTACTCCGTTCCTCGTCCTCCAGGCATTGTCCCATCTGGCTCATCCTCCAAGCAATTGTCGAGGAGGATAACTTCTCTCTCCCATTCTTTTTACTGCTTTCTAGAGTAGAATTTTCCTACTTTCTAGTTGTAACAATTTTCCACTTTCTAGTGAATCATTTCTTGTTTTCTTAGTTGTAAAAACATTATTCAATATTAAGTGATTGTTCTTTCTCTCTCTCTCTTATTGTTTATATTACTTCCAGTGTGATTATTTCTCCCTTTAAACAAAAATAAAAAAATATATACATAATTGTGAATTTTGATCGACGTAGCCTCCCTGTGTTCGACCCAGAATTTCTTCACAGATTTTTCGGTATAAATTTTATTTGTTGAATGGATTTCTTCGCGACTCGAACTACAACGATGGGTTTTCAAATCCAATTCCGATAGTGTAGTCATTCACCATTCAACACCTACCAGTGAGGGTGGAGCGGACTCTTCTTTTATGCTGCAAGAGGAGTGCGGCTGCAGGCGGACATTGGTTGAAGAAGAGGTGAAGCGATGCAAATCGTAGATCCATGATTGTCGCTTGTGCATTATAGCCGGCGCAACTCTCCTGCATGCATCCGTTGGAGATAAAATAAAGAAATTAAATGAGGGTTATTTATTTATAAGCCCTTAAAAGAAATGTGAAATAAAATAATGCATGTAATGCAGCCTAAAAGTTTAACTATTCTAATGCATTCTATTCTAAATGAATTCTAGGTATGAATGCAATGCATGAGATATGCAAATAAATGAACAATTAGACTAATCTATTTGCATCCTGATGCATGCTAAATAAATGTTAAAAATAACATAATCTTTAGCCATTGAACTACCTAAATAGCCCACAAATATGGGCTCATCCGTAGGTGATTGCTGCAGCTGTGAAGTAGCTCGATGCGCGTGATGGGAACACCATCATGTGCCCTAACTAGCTCATTTTGACCCAGAAAAGTGAACAAAAGCTCCTACATAACCAACTGAAGGTCCTAACTCAATGAATAACCATTCTAAGAGAAAAGCAAGAAACAAGGGCTAAAACTGCAATTTTACTAGTGCAGTACAACAACGAATTTTCTGATGGGCTAAACACAAGTCAAATGATCTTAACAAGATAAAAAGGAGGTTGGTTCAGACAGAAAAGGGTTCATACGAATTCTAGGAATTAAATGACTTCTTGTAACCCTAAAATAGACCCACTTGATTTAACAAGGTTCTTGTCAAGATAAAATTCACCTAAACCCTCTAAAAATCATGGAAAAATATTCTCTAGGGTTTATAACCTTCAATTTGGCCCTTAGAACCTATTTTGACTTAAATTGGTGTCTCAATCAAATATTTGGGCTAAATTAGGTTTTTATGTAAATTGCCCAGTCAAATGTGGTCAAACCTAAAATCCAACTTCACCATTGGATTTCTTAGGTCCAAATTAGGTTTATACCAAAATTTGGACCTAAGGAGAATTCATCCTGACCTACTTTGCAAACAGGTCCAGCCTAATTACATTTCTACCCTTATCTTTTGAAAACTTATGCAGAGACCCCCTATCTTTGTCTTCGTTCTTTGCAATTAGATCCCTCCACCATTATAGCGAAGGGAATCCTACTCCAGCGAGGTTTCGATGGAAAGATCTCTCTAATTTCTCAGAGAATCCCCTTCAAAATTGAAAGGGAAATTCTTTGAGAAATCTCTTCCAGTTTGAACACAATCAGAGGCTTTATTTGGCACCCAATCTCTCATGCGAATGCATGAGAGATTCGGGTCTCCTTCAACCTTCCATCTCCGACGATCCTACCGTGCTTGGAAGCTTGGCTTTCAAGCACAAATCCTCCCTCCAGTGCCTATAAAAGCAAACCCTAATCTCTCCACATCTTTCAAGCTTGAAATTGGCCTGAGAACCCCTCTATTTCATCTCTTCCCCCCTCCGACCAGTGGCTCAGCAAGCTCTGGCGATCCCTCGTCGCTCTGCCACAATACCAGTGGTAGGGTTCTCTTTTTCCTCTTCGTCGACATCGCACCGCACCCGTCGACGCCTCTACAACCCCTTCGTCGTCGCCATCCTCCCTCCACTGAGCATTTCGTCTCTGGCGATGGCAATACAAGCTGGTAGCCATCTCTACCTCCCCCTTCATCTCCCTACGCATAGCTAAGTCTTCTCTTTGTTTTAATCATTTTTCTCTCTTTATTTATTGAAAACGATCCTCAACGCACGAAACCACCATCACCTTCTTCATCTCCGACCAGACCTCCGGCGAGGTGTCCCCGCCGCTCCACAACTCCATCTGCCTCGCCAACCACCCCATAAGCACCGCATCACTCCACTGATCATAAACCCTCACTCCACTCACTGCACCACGCCCCCAGAACACCCCCCGAACACACCCACTTTCACGCACGCAGGGTTCCCTAGGCATGCACACTCCAGCCACCCCACGCCATGCCGACCCCCGCACTATCTTCGCCGTGTCTCGGTGAAGCTGTCTGAGCTTTTTGACAAGGTTGCGAGGTCATTTTCGTGTTGACAGGTGTAGGCGTCTCCACCACCATTAACGACCGCGAGGAGCTTGCTTGCAAGCCTCCTCCAGGTTTCCCCGCTCTAGGTGCACGCCCCAGGTTGCGCAGACTCATCTCACGCACGGCTCCAGGCAACTAATTGGCACTAAAGACTGAGGTAGCTGGTGTAATCAAGGAAGACTCTTGCTGTGGGCGCTCACAAAAGAAGGTGGGACATTTAGTCCGAAGCTGTCAAGCGGGCGTAGTGAAATAAATTGAAAACGTGAAGTAGGCTCTTCGCCTCCTGACCACAAGGTGTGGTCCCACTCACCTCTCACTGCCTCATCCATGACCCGATCCCTGCGGACATGGCTTGACCCGTATACCTAACCTGCACTCCTTGCCCACCACTGCACGCCGTTGGGCCTGGTCCAGGGCATGCACCCGACCCGATTACCCGAGAAGCGGCTCTAGGAGAGCGAGCCTAAGAGAGAAAGAGGAAGAGAGATCGCGGGGGCGGGTATGGGTAGGTTTTGCTCTCACAGGAAAGGAGAAGAAGAAGAAGCCAAGGAAGAAGAGGGTGGAAGCCAGAGAAGCTAAGGAAGGAGAAGGCAAGGACTGAAGAGGAAGAAGTTGAAGGTTGAAGGGTTGAAGAAAGAGAAAGAGGAGAAGAAACCGAAGGCAGAAGAAAGAGGAGCCGCCAGAGAAAGAAGAAGAAAGAGAAGGAGCCAAAGGTAGAAGAAAAGGAAAAGAAGCTAAGTCACAGGCCGAGAACAGAAGGAAAGAAAGAAAGAAGAAGGAAGGAAGCGGCCAGAGAAGTACATAGATAGATCAGAAGAGAAAAGGAAAAGTGAAACAACACTGTAGCAGCTATATTTAAGACGTCTGATTCATAAAATCAAACATCCATTTTTTTTTGCTCTCTTCATATACATTGATATCCAGTGCTTACATTACATTTTTGCATTACAACTCTAGTTTTTATTGCATATTCAATTTCTTAAAGTTGTGCTCTTGATTTTTAAACCCCAATTTGCTCCATGTGTTCAACCTCGGACTTAAAAATTTTGAGTAATAAAATCTATTTGCTTTTGAGCAATTTCAACTATACGACGACTCTTCGATTTTAAAACATTGATCTCGCCCAATAAACATTTTGACACCGTTGCCAGGGAGCAACGGGCGATTTAGGAATCTTGATCATAATTTCTGATTTGGTACTAACTTGATATATCTCTTTTGTTGTGATTGTTTCAGGGGACAAGATTCAAAAGAAGATGGCCGCACAACAAACACACCTGGGGCAGGTAATCTCTGATTAGCCCTTTCTCTTAAGCCCCCATTCTAAAAAGGAAAAAAACAAGATAAAAATCAATTAGGGCTACCTACTTCCCATATTTAGCCAAGTCACCAAAGTTGCCTGATTTTGATTTCAACAACAAATATTGATTTGTGCATCCATTTAAGGTAACTAGGGCTATCAACTTCTTGATTGAGCCCTAGATACCATATTTTTGGCAACTAAATTGGACCAAAACTAGAACCAAATTAAGGATTCCAATTTAGGATTTTATAGACACATCTTTCTAAGCAATAATCAACTATCCAAAAAGAGGTGTGCCTAAGCCTTGGTTGAAAAGACTTATTCAAGAGAAACCCTAAAAGTAAAGCTCTTAATTTCACTTGAATCCTAAAAGAAAGGACCTAAAGCTTCTCAAAGGACAAATAAGTGAAGTTGACCTCTTGTTGTGTCAACCAACCTTGAAATTAGGTCACTTTTGCACTCAATACATCTAAAGTTCAAGTGGAATCCTAAGCACCTTTGCTCTTAAATAAAAGTGGTAGACTTAAGAGGTCAAAGTCCCCATTCTGGTCTACCTAGAATCTCAGTGACAAGAGAGGTTGGGTGGGGGAAACCCTATAACTCGTGAGGACGCTCTACCGTGTAGGGGTCTTTGTGGGACTCTCCCTCTCTGGCTGCCCAGTTATTTCTCATGTGGACGGCTTTTTGACTAAGCGGTATCATCCGCCCCGAACCTCTATAGTCATCCAAATTTTTTAGTGTCTTGATTAGGTCCAGCACATTCTAATCTCATCCAAACCATCGGTACATGTTTGGTAGGAGGTCCTTAAGACCAACCTTAAGACCTCCTTTAGCGATTCACTCCTGTCGAAGCTACGCCTTGACATTTGTGTTTGTGCAGCAACCCCACCACATAGACATCTCCTTTGATTCATTAGAACCAAATTCTCCTTCTTCCACCATCATGGCACAACCAATAGAAGAAGAGAACAATCTTGAGAACCAACTCCAACACCTGAATGATCTATTTCAAAACTTTGTAAACCTGTCATAGCGTCCTATGATACAAGATCACTACAATCCCACTGTAGTGGCGATCGAACCTCGAGTCCAAATCCTGGCTGGAGGTCCTGATTCTGAACTCAAGCCTAACATGGTTCATGCTATTCGAAAGTTTCAAGGGACTTGATTCTGAGGATCCCTTCCACCACATCAAACAGCTCAAACATCTGGCCCAGACCTTCGAGTCAGATGTACAAAATCGGGATATTCTTCTTATGAAGATTTTTTCCTTCTCTCTCATGGATAAGGCAGCTCATTGGTATCAGACTCAAATGCATCCAATTAACACATGGGTTGAACTGCAATCTGAATTCTTGAAAAAGTTCTTCCCAGTTGGTCGGAGGAATGCCCTACGCCACCAGATCACACACTTCACCCAGCAATCTGGAGAACCTCTTCATGAAGCATGGGACTATTTCTTGGATCTCATGCGAAAGTGCCCCCATCACGGGGTTCCTAAATGGGAATAAGTCCAGTCTTTTTACCAGGGACTCCGTGAAGATATCCGCTTATTCGTCAATGCAACCTGCGGAGGAAATATCATGGGTCAACACGAAGACACTGTGTGGGAGATTCTCGAGAATATATGCGAGAACACCATCAATAATGACTCCATGGGCTTATCTGACTGAACGAATGCCCGCACATCGACGAATCCACAGGGAGCACACAAGACGCAGGGACTGTCCGCATCCGTCGACTTGGAACTGATGGCCAGTCAGTTGGACAAGGTCTCTATCATCGAGAAGAAAGTGAATGAGCTGACTCGACATCTGCAATGAGCCACCTCTGTGCAAAACCCATTTGCACAGCCACCTCTTGGGAGGGAAGCTATGCATAACATCTATCACCGATCTTCTCAAAGGATGGACCCGTATCCACCCCCGTCTGACTCTAGGATCGGAGGAAATTCTGATCTGGCCTACTCTAGTTGGTGGAACTCTGAACCCTCGTACTCTGACTTTCCTAAGGCTCCTCAGACCTGCGAAGACCTCAACGCCATCCAGAATGACCCATTCTCTAACACCAATAACCTTGGATGGCGGAATCATCCCAACTTCCTGTGGGCAGGAAATAATCAGAATCAAAGACCACCATATCAGCCCCGTCCACAAGCTCCTCATCCATACTAGCCGCCTCAGCCTCGGCCCAACCCTACCTATCAATCTGGGCCAACCCAAACAGATCAAATGACTTTTATCCTTCAGACTCTGGCTGACATTCAGATGACGAATGCGGCTATGCAAAAATAGCATAAGGACGAGATCACAGAGGTTTGCAATCAACTCACCCAGATGGCGAAATCCCGCCAACCTGACACACTCCCTTTGCAACCTCTTCCGAATCCGAATAACATGTTGAACCAGAGGCGCGTTACGAACCCAAATCCGGGCCAAGCCCACATGATTTATCAGGCCCCTTCTGCTCCATCACCCGACAGGATGGAAGCTTCGACATCATATGCAGGATTTCAGCAGCAGCCACCCATTTTACCAACTCCAAACCAAAAGTAGGCAGGTATAAATTCTGTAACAACCCATAGTGGTAAAGCTACACAAAACCCACCTTATCCAAGCCACTTTCAGCCTAGTAGTAACCCAAGTCCTAGGATAGTTATCCAGGACACCCCAGTCCCATATCAAGAACCTGGACCTATTCTAGAGGAACCAACAAAGTTTCAATTTCCCAAGGCCTTGACCAAGGGAAAGAGGACAAACAAACACGTGGCTCCTGAGGAGGATCTGGTCAAGCTCTTTGAATAGATCCATATAAACATCCCCTTGATGGGTGCAATCCGCCACGTACCAGCTTACGCATGATTTCTGAAGGACGTATGTACACCCAAGCATAAGCCACAAACCAAAAGTGGGAGTCCGATCGTACTGTCAGAGCAAGCCAGCTCAGTTATTTTGAGAAAACTCCCACCTAAGGCAAAAGACCCCGGTACTCCCCTAATTTCATGTACCATTGGTGATACCCAATTCGACAGAGCTTTATTAGATTTAGGTGCCTCCATAAACCTAATACCTACATCCCTCCTTGACCACCTTGAAGAATCTGAGCTTAAACCAACAGAGGTGACATTGTAGTTAGCTGACCGATCTATTAAGTCACCTAAAGGAGTTCTCGAGGATGTCATCGTTAGGGTACAGGATTTCTTTTTCCCAGTGGATTTTGTAGTCTTAGATATGGATGCTCCAGAAAACCCAAGAGATACACCAATTATACTAGGGAGATCCTTTCTGGCCACTGCTAGGGCCAATATAAATTGTGAGGAGTGCCAAATTGAACTGAAATTCGGGAACCAAACATTGAAAATTGACATCTTTAAGGCCCAACAAGGGATTAATTGCGGAGTTATAGAACAGATATGTGATATCAAGATTGTGGTTGATGAACCATATATTGAGGACAACCTGATTACTTCCGATAAACCACAAGAGGATCAAAACCCGCAATCAAAGGAGTCTGAATCTGACTTAGATACACCCATAACTCCTTCCCTTACTCTTGACACACACCCTGAATCACCTGCTGTTGTTGATAACCCCATTCTGGAACTCAAGCCTCTTCCTGACCATCTGAAGTACGTCTTTTTGGGTTCCAATCAAACATTTCATGTGATTATCAACTCCAGACTCACACCTGACCAGGAATCCCATCTGATTACTGTTCTCCAGCAACATCGTAGAGCCATTGGATGGACTTTCGATGATTTGACTGGTATCAGCCCCTCTTACTGCACACACTGTATCTACATCGAAGAGGGCACACGACCTTCCCGTGAAATGCAGAGACGTTTGAATCCTAATCTGTAGGAGGTCATGAAAAAGGAGATCATCAAGTGGTTAGATGCAGGGATCATCTACCCGATCTCTGACAGTTGGTGGGTGAGTCCAATCCAGGTTGTGCCTAAAAAGGTAGGACTCACCGTGATCACGATTGAAACCAGAGAAGTCATACCGACCCATGTGGCAAACTCGTGGAGAGTCTGCATTGATTATAGAAGACTCAATTCCTCCATGAAGAAGGATCATTTCCCACTATCATTTATTGATCAGATCCTCGAGAAACTAGTGGGAAATAGGTTCTTCTACTTTTTGGACGGGTACTCGATTATAACCAGGTGGTAATCTATCCAGAGGACCAAGAAAAGACCACTTTCACTTGCCCCTTCGGGACGTACACGTTCCAAAGGATGTTGTTCGGTCTCTGCAATGCACCCGCTACTTTTCAGCGATGCATGCTTGCCATATTCTCAGATATGGTAGGTGATTATCTGGAAGTCTTCATGGATGACTTTTCAGTATTTGGAGAATCATTTGACGATTATCTCCTGCACTTGGTCCAAATCCTTAGGTGGTGCATTGACGTAAATTTGGTTCTTTCCTGGGAAAAGAGCCATTTCATGGTGCTTGAAGGAATTGTCCTAGGACATCTCATTTCAGAAAAGGGCATCCAAGTTGATCGAGCCAAGGTGAACTTGATTTCCAAACTCCCTATGCCTAGCTTGATCAAGGACATCCGATCCTTTCTGGGGCATGTCAGTTTTTACCGGTGATTCATTCCTGATTTCTCAAAGATCATGCTCCCCCTAACCACTCTGCTTTCTAAGGATGTACCTTTCAAAATCCCTAAGGAATGCACTCAAGCATTTGAAATCCTCCGTGATCGAGTTACCCAAGCCCCGATCCTACAATCCCCTAATTGGTCTCAACCCTTTGAGATCATGTGCGATGCATCTAATTTCGCTGTAGGAGCGGTACTCGGCCAGAAAATTGACGGGAAACCTGTGGTCATCTACTACGCTAGCAAGACACTTGACGAGGTTCAGCGTATCTACACAGTTATTGAGAAAGAGCTGCTAGCCGTAGTATTTGCCCAGGAAAAATTCAGATCCTATCTTTTGGGTTTTCGTGTTATCATTTACTCGAATCACACAACTGTGAGGCATCTCCTTGCAAAGAAGGATGTGAAACCTCGCTTAATCCGCTGGATCTTGCTGTTGCAAGAGTTTGACCTCGAGATTCATGACAAAGTGGGAAAATAAAACGTGATAGCTGATCACTTATCCCGCCTTCCTTCTGAGATCATCGACCCTTCCAGATCCATCACGGAACATTTTTCTGATGAGCACCTCCTGACTATCAATACAGGGCTTCCATGGTTTGCTAATATAGTAAACTACCTGGCATCACATCAGATCCCGTCCGATTGGCCGAAGGCCAAGAAGGACAAACTGCTTTCCGATGCCAAGTATTACTTCTGGGAAGATCCATATCTTTTCCGCATCGGTGCTAATCAGATCATTCGACGATGTGTCGCGGAAGCGGAAATTCAAGACATATTGTCTTTCTGCCATGACCAGGCATGCAGTGGATATTTTTCAGGTCATAAAACCGCAGCGAAAGTCCTCCAGTGCGACTTCTATTAGCCCACGATTTTCAAAGATGTGTGCAATCATTGTAGGTCATGCACTCGTTGCCAGACCTTAGGCAACATGAGCCATCGTGATATGATGCCCTTACAGCAGATTCTTGTATGTGAAATCTTCGCATATGGGGGATTGATTTTATGGGACCTTTCCCTATTTCGGACGGCTTCGAGTACATTTTACTCGTTGTTGACTACGTGTCCAAATGGATCGAAGCCATTCCGACCCGAACCAATGATCATAAAGTGGTTATCAAATTCATTCATCAAAACATCTTTTCATGGTTCGAGATTCCACATGCTATAATTTCTGACGGAGGGACCCATTTCACTAACGCTCAGTTCAAGTCACTGATGACCAAATACGGGGTGTCGCACCGAATCTCTACTCCATACCACCCCAAACTAATGGTCTAGCTGAGCTAGCAAATTGGGAGATCAAGAAAATCCTCCAGGTTACTATTCGACCTGGCAGGAAGGACTGGTCATCCTGACTTCCGGAAGCTTTGTAGGCTTATAGGACCGCCCACAAAACCCAATTAGGTATGTCTTCCTTTAGATTGGTGTACGGGAAGGCATGTCACCTCCCTGTAGAATTGAAGCACAAAGCCTATTGGGTAGTACAGAACTGCAACCTAGATCTTTCTATGGCAGGAACCCACAGAAAGCTTCAAATGAGCGAGATCGATGAATTTCGCCACAACGCATATGAGAACTCGCGAATTTACAAAGAGCGGGTTAAGGCCTTTCACGATAAGCACATATCCAGAAAGATTTTCCACCCTGGTCAAAAAGTCCTACTCTTTGATGCCAAGCCTAAACTGTTCCTAGGAAAGCTACAATCAAAATGGATCAAACCTTACCTCGTCCGACGAATCTTTGGAAATGGAGCCATTGAGATCAGTCCACTCAGCCACGATTCAGAACCTTTCGTCGTGAATGGTCAGAGACTCGAACCGTTCATTGACTTGACCAATACAAATTTGGCTGAGATATCCTTTACCCTCCATTCTCCCTGAGCTCATTGTGCCCAGTCGATGGCGTAAAACTCAGTGCTTAACGAGAGGCAACCCGTCATTCTTGAAAAATCCGAAACCTTTCTTGACATTCCTATGCTAAATTCATACTGCACTTTAGGGTTCATCCATTAGAACAGCCGACCCTACCTCTGGTACCCGTACCCGAGCTTAGAAATCGTTCGCAACAGTCACCTCGACCTGTTCTAATTAATGGTCTAAGCTGAACTCGAACCCACCTAATTTACAATGGGGACATTGCAAATCGTAGGCATGGGGGGTATGAAAGTGCAAAACATCATGAAAACTCATCTCACAAGAAAAGGTTTCAACAAAAAAATCACATATCATAAAAATACCAAAAAAAAATGAAAAAAATCTTAAAAAAGAACAAAAAAATTCTTAGGGGAGAGAAAATTTTGAGGCCATACAAAACTTGAGGAGGAAAAATGAAAAATGTCAAAAACGAGCACAAAATAAAAAGAAAAAAAAGAAGAGATAGTAATTAGTAAAAAATGAAGGGATTAACTAAGTTCTAGACCATATCAAGGAAAAGAATGAAGGAAAAAGTGCTAACGAGACACAAAAGAGATTAGTAGGAACTCTGATCTTAGGCCTCTTGGGCTAGACTTAGGCTTAAAAATTCAAGTATCCGCTAAGATCTGGATAGTCCTCAAGAGGTTGGGGAAATGCAAAGCTTAAGTATCAGGTCTAAGGCTTAGGGAGTATTCGGCCTCGTTAACTGACCTCTGTTTTGCGGGAGTTGGTAACCTAAGCACCCCAACCCATACACAATCTGGTTCAGTGCACATAATTATCAAAATCACGCAAAAGTGTTTAAGTGTTCAGAAAAAGTCACTTAGAATAGGAGCGGTCGATCAACACAAGTTGATTTGGACGAGTTCCTAGTGCGGAGAGGCACGAAATTCCCCTTGAAGATGCGCAATAACATATTTTCTCCTTGGTGCTTGTCTCCTAGGATATCTACATATCCTACTATGGGCATGTAAGCACCCTGTGCTGGTTTAGATGCCATGGGCGGCATTATCACAAAATGTCTATTGCCAAGGTCTGAATTTAGCTACAGAATGCCATGGGCAGGATTATCTCGAAATGTCGAAAGCCAGGGTTCTGGGGGTTGCCATGGGCGGTGCTATCACGAAGCATCGATTGCCAGGGACCCTTCGAGGATTGATGATGGGGACGAGGAATCCGATACAGACTGTGTTGAGAAGCCAATCCGAAGCTAGAAATAGAAAGAAAAGAGAGATTAAACTCTCCAAACAAAGAAAATTATCTGTCTCTCTCTTACAAAAAATGCACTGCAAACTGAACCGAGGCTAAAATACATTACAAGCATGAGTACTTTAACTGCGGAGTCCAACGAACCTTAGGATAGTTCCTGTGGGCCTTAAAAACCTTAGCGGAGGACTGAGGCTAAAGCTGGTCAGGTCCGGATCTTGGTTGGTACTTGAGTACCTCTAGGCCTGCTATCGGCATTCTAACCTAATCAAAAAGAAAAAAAACAGAAAGCACTCATCATAATTTGTGAACATCAAGGAACTCATGGTCTAGAACAGAAGTTAAAATCTTAAAATTTTGCTAAGGGACTAGCAAAAGCTAGGCATGGAGGTATGATGGGAACACCATCATGAGCCCTAACTAGCTCATTTTGACCCAGACATAACTAACTGAAGGTCCTAACTTAATGAATAACCATTCTGAGAGAAAAGTAAGAAACAAGGGGTAAAACTGTAATTTTACCAGTGCAATACAACAACGGGTTTTCTCATGGGCTAAACATAAGTCAAATGGTCTTAACAAGATAAAAAGTGGGTTGGTTCAGATAGAAAAGGATTCATGTGAATTCTAGGAATTAAATGACTTCTAGTAACCCTAAAATAGTCCCACTTGATTTAACAAGGTTCTGGTCAGGATAAAATTCACCTAAATCCTCTAAAAATCATGAAAAAATATTCTCTAGTGTTTAGAACCTTCAATTTGGCCCTTAGAACCTATTTTGACTTAAATTAGGGTCTCAGTCAAATATTTGCCCTAAATTAGATTTTTATGTAAATTGCCCAGTCAAACATGGCCAAACCTAAAATGCAACATCACCATTGGATTCCTTAGGTCAAAATTAGGTTTATACCAAAATTTGGACCTAAGGAGAATTCATCTTGACCTACTTTGCAAACAGGTCCAGCCCAATTACATTTCTACCCCTATCTTTTGAAAACTTCTGCAGTGACCCCCCTATCTTTGTCTTCATTCTTTACAATTAAGTCCCTCCACCATTATAGCAAAGGGAATCCTACTCCAGCAAGGTTTCGAGGGAATGATCTCTCTGATTTCTCAAAGAATCTCCTTCAAAATTTAAAGGAAGATTCTCTGAGAAGTCTCCTCCAATTTGAACACAATCAAAGGCTTTATTTGGCACCCAATCTCTCATGCAAATGCATGAGATTCGGGTCTCCTTCAACCTTCCATCTTCGGCGAGCCTTCCATGCTTGGAAGCTTGGCTTCTAAGCACAAATCCTCCCTCCAGTGCCTATAAAAGCAAACATTAATCCCTCCACATCTTTCAAGCTTGAAATTGGCCTGAGAACCCCTCTATTTCATCTCTTCCCCCCTCCGGCCAGTGGCTCAACAAGCTCCAGTGACCTCCCTCTCTTTCCCTCGTCGCTCTGCCACAATACCAGTGACAGGGTTCCCTTCCTCTTCGTCCACGTCGCGCTGCACCCGCCGACGCCTCTACAACCCCTTTGTCGTCGCCGTCCTCCCTCCACTGAGTATTTTGTCTCCGGCGATGGCAATACAAGTCGACCGCCATCTCTACCTCCCCCTTCATCTCCCTATGCACAGCTAAGTCTTCTCTCTGTTCTAATCATTTTTCTCTCTTTATTTCTTGAAAAGGACCCTCGATGCACGAAACCACCATCACCTTCTTCATCTCCGGCCAAACCTCCAGCGAGGCATCCCCACCGCTCCACAACTTGATCCGCCTCACCAACCACCCCATAAGCATCGCATCACTCCACTAATCATAAACCCTCACTCCACTCACCGCGCCACGCCCCCAGAACACCCCCCGAACACACCCACTTTCACGCACGCAAGGTGCCCTAGGTACGCACACTCCGGCCACCCCACACCACTTCGACCCCCGCACTATCTTCGTCGTGTCTCGGTGAAGCTGTCTGAGCTTTCTGACGAGGCTACGAGGCCATTTCGGTGTTTATAGGTGTAGGCGTCTCTAGCGCCATTAACGACCGTGAGGAGCTTGCTTGCAAGCCTCCTCCAGGTTTCCCCGCTCCAGGTGCACGGCCCCAAGTTGCGCGGACTCATCTCGCGCATGGCTACAAGCAACCAATTGGCACTGAAGACTGAGGTAGCTAGTACAATCAAGGAAGATTCCTGCTGCAGGTGCTCGCAAAGGAAGGTGGGGCATTTAGTCTCACCTCAGAAGCTGTCAAGAGGGCGCAGTTGTTTTCGACGTTTTGTGCGGATTTAAAGGATGTCACGTTGTAGTATAACCGACAAAATGTCTAAACAAATATAAAGAATTTTATTACTCGAAGACTGAAGTATCCGAGGTCGAACACGGGGAGCAATCTTAGTACTTTGTAAAACCAAAGAATACAACTGTTTAAATGCAAATATAACTCATTCAAAGAGAGAATTTTAAAAAAAAGGATTTGGAAAAAAAGTAGAATTGGACGTCTGATTTGTGTATCAGACGTCTTAAATGTGATCTCTCTTTCTCTCTTCTTCTTCGTGGCTCTTCTCCTTCCTTTGCTTTCTGGTATCTTTCCTTCTTCTCCTGCCTTGCCTTTCTTCTTTCTTCTTCTTCTTTTTCTTCTTATCTCTTTGCAGTCTTCCCTTGTCTTCTTCATTCTTCTCTCTCTTCTGCCTTGTCTTCCTTCTTCTCTGCGAAGAATTCTCCTTTCACTGCTACACAGCCTCTTCTTTCTTCTCTTCCTGTTCTGCAGCCACTAAGTGTTCGCTACCTGGGACAGTTCTTCCTTCCTGCACACACCACACAGTAGCAAAAACCTACCCCCATCCCTCTACCCAAGCGTCTCTCTCTCTCTGAAGCAATACACTCACGGACGCTCTCCCAGAGCCACACGGGCAGTCAGGTCGGGTTCGCACCCGGGACCAGGCGCACCGGCAAGTGGTGATGCGCGAGGAGTGTCGAGGTCTAGGTCGGGTCGGATCAGCCAGATCCGTGAGGTCAAGCCACGGACGAGGCGTGTGAGGGCAGTGAGGGACCTCACCCCTGTGCTTACGGAGGCAACCGGCTTAAAGCACAAATACAATTTATAGCGTACCTGAGTGCTGCAATCCCACGATGTGGGACTAAAGGTTCCGCCCTGATTTCACGCGCGCCCGCAGACTCTCGTATGCAATTGCCCAAGCTGTTGACTCTGCTGGCGCTACTGGCTAGCCTCGGTTGCTTCGCAACACTTGCGAGAATCTGCTGCACCTGCCGCCTGGGAAGCCTGACGCCTGCTGCTGCTCTAAGCTCCCTGCTACTTCGGCTGTTAATGGCGGCTGGGGCTTACACCTGACATCCAACAGAACGGCCTATTGGCCCAATCAAAATAGCTGGAAACCTTCGCCGCAGCACGGCGAAGGCGGTGGGTGATGCTGCAGGTTGCCGGTCGGCCTCGGCGTGCGTGCCTTAGTCAACCTGTGGCCGGAGATGGTGGGTTGGTCGGGGGGTGCTTGTGGAGGTCTGGAGTGGCAATGATGGGGTGGAATGGGTTCCTGGTGGTGAGGCGGAGCTCTCGAGGTGGTTGGCGAGCCGTGTGGAGTGGCGGAGTGGTGTGGGCGGCTCGCCGGAGTGAGGTCGGAGGCGAGGAAGATGGAGGCGGTTAGGTACTGTCGAGGGGTAATCAAGTAAAATAGTTGGGGGAAAAGAGAGAGGAGAGGATGGAGAACGTATCTGTGGTTGTCTGGAAGGAAGGGAGGCGGCGGAGAGGACGGCTGGTAACTGCCGTCGTCGGGGAAGAAAGACCCTGAGGGAGGAAGCGGCGACGAAGATGAGGTCAGAAGCGCGCGCGCGGGGTACAGCGCGACGCGGGAGGAAGCGGCGGAGAGGACTCTGCTGCTGGTATGGCAGCAGAGCGACGAGAAGGAGGGGAGGAGGTCACCGGAGCTTGTGGGTCGTTTGGCCGAAGATGGGAGAGGCAGGAATTTGGAAGGGATCTCCGTCAAAATCAAGCTTGCCTTCTGCGGCAGGGTCTGGGGTGTCTTTTATAGGTGCTGGCCGCACCTACCAGCGCGTGGAGACCGCGCAATTAGGTCTGCCGGCTCACCGGAGTTGGAAGGAAGGTGGATAACCGAATCTCTCGTACATTCGCACGAGAGATTGGGTTCACACCAGCGATTGTAATTGGCTTTATAAGGAAGGGAATTCCTTAGAGAATCCTCTTTCCATTTCTGGGAGGGAATCTCTGAGGGATTAGAGAGCAATCTCTCTCGAAACTTCGTCGGAGCTTGGTTCTGCCCTAGCAATGGCGGCAGGACCGGTTTGCAAAGGAGGCGAAGAACCTAGGGGGCTCTCTGCAAAGGTATTCAAAAGATAGGGACCAATTTGTGATTTGTGTGTACTAAATTGCAAAGTAGGTCAAGATGACCTCTCCTTAGGTCCAAATTTTGGTATAAATCTAATTTTGACCTAAGGAATCCAATGGAGAAGTTGGATTTTAGGTTTGACCTCGTTTGACTGGAAATTTTGCATAAAAACCCAAATTAGGTTAATTGAAGAGTTAGGACCCTAATCTAGGTCAAACTAGGTTCCAAAGGCCAAATTAAGTGTTCTAAACCCTAGAGGATGTTTTTCCATGATTTTTAGAGGGTTTACTTGCTTTTTATTCTGACGGGAACCTTGTTAATTTAAGCGGGTCTGTTTTAGGGTTACCTAGTGTCATTTAGTTCCTAGATTGCACATGAACCCATTTCTGATTAACTCAACCCACTTTTTATCTTATTTGGACCATTTGACCTATGTTTTGCTTCTGAGAAATCCTGTTTATGTACTGCAATGGTAAAATTACAGTTTTAACCTTTATTTCATGTTTTCTTCTCAGAGCACTTGTTCTTTCAGTTAAGCCTTCTTCTAGGTTATGTAGGAGCTTTTATCTTCTTTATTGGGTCAAAATGAGCTAGTTATGGCTCATGATGAGGCTCTCATCATACCCCCATGCCTAGCTTTTGCTAGTCCCTTAGCAAAATTTCAAAGTTTTAACTTTCGTTCTAGACCCTGAATGTCTGTCAACAATGATAAGTGCTTCTCCTTTTCTTTTGTGATTAGGTGGGAATGCCGACAATAGGCCTAGAGGTACTCAAGTGCCAACCAAAATCCGGACCTGTTCCGCTTTAGCCTCAGTCTTCTGCAAAGGTTTCTACGACCCACAGAAACTAACCTAGGGTTTGTTGGACTCCGCGGTTAAAGCACCCGTGCTTGAGATATTTTTAGCCTAAGTTCAGTTTGCAGTGCATTTTTTGTAAGAGAGAGATAGAAGATTTATTTGTTTGGAGAGCTTTTCTCTCTCTTTTCTTTTTATTTCTAGCTTCGGATTAGCTTCTCAACACGGTCTGTATCGGATTCCTCGTCCCCATCATCAATCCTCAAAGGTCCCTGGCTTTCGAGATTTCGAGATAATCCCGCCCATGGCAACCCCCAGAACCCTGGCTTTCGAGATTTCGAGATAATCCCGCCCATGGCGTTCCGTGGCCGAATCCAGACCCTGGCGATCGACATTTCGTGATAATGTCGCCCATGGTATCTGAACCAGCAGAGTGCTTACATGCCCCCGGTAGGATATTTAAATATCCTAAGAGACAAGCACCGAGGAGACGATATGTTGTTACGCATCTTCGAGGGGAATTTCCCGCCTCTCCGCGCTAGGAACTCGTCCAAATCAATTTGTGTTGATTGACCGTTCCTAATCTAGGTGACTTTTTCAGAACATTAAACGCTTTTCACGTGATTTGGATGTTTATGCGCACTGAACCAAACTGTGTGTGAATTTGGGTGCTTATGTTACCGAATCCCGCAAACCGGAGGTCAGTTAACGAGGCCGAATACTTCCTAAGCCTTAGACCAAATACTCAAGCTTCGCATTTTCCTCAACCTCTTGAGGATTATCCAGATTTTAACGGATACGTGAATTTTTAAGCTAAAGGTACTAGCCCAAAAGGCCTAAGACCAGCGTTCCCGCTAATCTCTTGTCATATCTCCGTAGCACTTTTCTTTTCTTTTTCTTGATTCGGTCTAGAACTTCAGTTAACCCCTTAATCTTTTACTAATGACTATTTCTTTTCATTTTCATTTTGTGCTCCTTTTGTCATTTTTCCTTCTTTTCCTCCTCTCATTTGTATGACCCTGAATTGTTCCTCCCCACTATCAAGTCTCTCTCTCTCTTTTTTTTTTTAATGTGAAACCCTTTCTTGATATGAATTTTCTGACATTTTGCACTTTCATACCCCCCCATGCCTAAGATTTGCAATGTCCCCATTGTAAATTAGGTGGGTTTGAATTCAGCTTAGTTCATGTATTAGGACAGGTGTGTGGTGAGTGAATGGGTCGAAGTGACTTGTTGCGAACGATTTCTAATCTCGGGTAGGTATACCTGAGGTGAAGTCGGCTGTTCTAATGGATGAACCCTAAAGTGCAATATGAGTTCAGCATAGAGATGTCAGAAACGGTTTTGGGTTTTTCAAAGAATGACGGGTTGCCTCCCGTTAAACGCTGAGTTTTACGCCATCGGCTGGGCGCAATGAGCTCAAGAGGAATGGAGGGTAAAGGATGACTCAGCCAAATCTATATCGGTCATGTCAATGAACGGCTTGAGTCTCTGACAGTTCACGACAAAGGGTTCAGAATCGTGGCTGAGTGGGCTGATTTCAATGGCTCCATTTTCGAAGATTTGTCGGACTAGGTAGGGTCCGACCCACTTGGATCTTAGCTTTCCTGGGAATAATTTGAGTTAGGCATCAAAGAGTAAAACTTTTTGACCAGGATGAAAGACCTTTCTAGAAATGTGTTTGTCGTGAAAAGCTTTAACCCGTTCTTTATAAATTCGTGAGTTCTCATATGCGTCGTGGCGTAATTCCTCGATCTCGCTCATTTGAAGTCTTCTGTGGGTTCCAGCCTTAGAAAGGTCGAGATTACAGGTCCGTACTGCCCAATAGGCTTTATGCTCCAATTCGACGGGGAGGTGACATGCCTTCCCGTACACTAGTCTGAAGGGAGACATTCCTAATTGGGTCTTGTGGGCGGTCCTATAGGCCCACAATGCTTCTGGAAGCCGAGAAGACCAATCTTTTCTATCAGGTCGAACAGTAACCTGAAGGATCTTCTTGATCTCTCGGTTAGATAGCTCAGCTAGACCATTAGTTTGGGGGTGGTAAGGAGTAGAGATTCGGTGTGACAACCCGTATTTGGTCATCAGTGACCTGAACTGAGCGTTCGTAAAATGGGTCCCTCCGTCGAAAATTATAGCACGCGGAATCCCGAACCTTGAGAAAATGTTTTGATGGAGGAATTTTATAATGACTTTATGATTGTTGGTTCGGGTCGGAATGGCTTCTATCCACTTGGACACATAGTCAACTGCGAGTAAGATGTATTCGAAGCCATCCGAGGTCGGAAAGGGTCCCATGAAATCAATCCCCCAAATATCAAAAATTTCGCATACCAAGATCGGCTGTAGAGGCATCATGTCTCTATGGCTCATGTTGCCCAGAGTCTGGCAACGGGAACATGCCTTACTGTGATCGTATGCATCCTTGAAAATTGTGGGCCAGTAGAAGCCACACTGGAGGACTTTCGATGCGGTTTTATGTCCAGAAAAATGTCCACCGCATGCTTGGTCATGGCAGAATGAGAGTATGTCTTTGATTTCCACTTCCGTGATGCACCGTCGGATTATCTGATCAGCACCAATGCGGAAAAGATACGGGTCTTCCCATAGGTAATACTTGGCATCGGAACGCAATTTGTCCTTTTTGGCCTTCGACCAATCGGGCGGAATCTGATGTGATGCCAGGTAATTAACTATATCGGCGAACCATGGAAGACTTGTACTGATAGTCAGGAGGTGCTCATCAGGGAAATGTTCTGTAATAGGTCCGGAAGGATCAATAATTTCAGAAGGAAGGCGGGACAAGTGATCAGCTACCACATTGTGCTTTCCCACCTTGTCGCGAATCTCGAGGTCAAATTCTTGCAACAGCAAGATCCAGCGGATTAGTCGAGGTTTCGCATCCTTCTTGGCAAGGAGATGCCTTACAGCTGTGTGATCCGAGTATATGATAATACGGGAACCCAGAAGGTATGATCTGAATTTTTCCAGGGCAAATACTACGGCCAGCAGCTCTTTCTCAGTAACCGTATAGTTACGCTGAGCCTCATCCAGTGTTTTGCTGGCGTAGTAAATGACCACAGGTTTCCCGTCAATTTTCTACCCCAAAATTGCTCCTACAGCGAAGTCAGATGCATCGCACATGATCTCAAAGGGTTGAGACTAATCAGGGGATTGTAGGATTGGGGCTTGGGTGACTTGGTCACGTAGGATCTCAAATGCTTGAGTGCATTCCTTGGAAATTTCGAAAGGCACATCCTTGGAGAGAAGATTGGTCAGGGGGCGCGCGATTTTGGAGAAATCAGGGATGAATCGACGGTAGAAATCGACGTGCCCCAAAAAAGATCGGATGTCCTTAATCGAGCTAGGCATAGGGAGCTTGGAAATCAAGTTAACCTTAGCTCGATCCACTTGGATGCCTTTCTCTGAGATTAAATGTCCCAGGACAATTCCCTCAGGCACCATGAAATGGCTCTTTTTCCCAGGAAAGAACCAAATTCACCTCGATGCACCGCCTGGGTATATGGACCAAGTGTTTGGAGGCAATCGTCAAATGATTGTCCAAAAACTGAAAAGTCATCCATGAAGACTTCCAGATAATCACCTACCATATCTGAGAATATGGCAAGCATGCACCGCTGAAAAGTTGCAGGTGCATTGCAGAGACCGAACGGCATCCTTTGGAACACGTACGTCCCGAAGGGGCAGGTGAATGTGGTCTTTTCTTGGTCCTCTGGATGGATTGCCACCTGATTGTAACTGGAGTACCCGTCAAGAAAGTAGAAGAATCTATTTCCCGCTAGTTTCTCGAGGATCTGATCAATAAACGGTAGTGGGAAATGATCCTTCTTCGTGGAGGAATTTAGGCTTCTGTAATCAATGCAGACTCTCCACGAATTAGCTATTCGGGTAGGAATGACTTCCCCGGTTTCAGTCGTGATGATGGTAAGTCCTGCCTTCTTAGGCACCACTTGTGTTGGACTCACCCAACGACTGTCGGAGATCGGGTAGATGATCCTGCATCTAACCACTTAATGATCTCCTTTTTCACGACCTCCTGTAGGTTAGGGTTTAGGCGTCTTTGCATTTCTCTTGAAGGTCGTGAGCCTTCTTCTGTGTAGATTCGATGTGTGCAGTATGAAGGGCTTATACCAGTCAAATCATCTAGAGTCCATCCAATGGCTCTACGATGTTGCTGGAGAATAGAAATCAAGCGGAGTTCCTGGTCAGGTGTGAGTCGAGAATTGATAATCACAGGAAACGTCTGATTTGAATCCAAAAAGATGTATTTTAGATGTTCGGAAGGGGCTTGAGTTCCATGACAGGATTGTCAGCAGCAGCGGGTGGTTCGGGGTTTGTATCGGGAGCAATGGTAGGAGTCATAGGTGTGTCTAGATCATGTCCGCACTCCTCTGTTAGCGGTTTTTTGATTCTCTAGTGGTTGATCAGGAATAATCAGGTAGTCCTCTATATGCAGTTCATCAACCACGGCTTCGACATCACAAATTTCCTCTATAACCCCGCAATTAATCCCTTGATGGGCCTTGAAAATGTCAATCTTCATATTTTGATTCCCAAATTTTAATTCTATCTGGCCCTCTTCGCAGTTTATATTGGCCCTAGCAGTGGCCAAAAAGGGTCTCCCTAATATGATTGGTGTGTCCCTTGGGTTCTTAGGTGCATCCATGTCCAGTACTATGAAGTCCACTGGGAAATAAAAATCTCGTACCCTAACAATGACATCCTCGAGTATTCCTTTGGGTGACTTGATGGATCGATCGGCTAACTGCAATGTCACCTCAGTGGGTTTAAGTTCAGATTCTTCAAGGTGGTCAAGGAGGGATGTAGGTATTAAATTTATGGAGGCACCTAGGTCTAGTAGGGCTCTATCAAGTTGGGTTTCACCAATTTTACAAGAAATCAAGGGAGTTCCTGGGTCTTTAGCCTTAGGTGGGAGTTTGCTCAAGATGACAGAGTTGGCTTGCTCTGATAGTACGATTGGGTTCCCATCCTTGGTTCGCGGCTTACGTTTAGGTGTACATATGTCTTTCAAGAACCTTGCGTAAGCCAGTATATGGCGGATTGCATCCATCAACGGGATGTTTATCTGGACCTGTTCAAAGAGCTTGACCAGATCCTCCTCAGGAGCCACAGGTTTGGTTGTCCTTTTTCCTTTGGTCAAGGCCTCAGGAAATGGGATCCTAGCTGGTTCCTCTAGGATAGGTCCAGGTTCTTGATCTGGGACAGTAGTATCTTGGATGACTACCCTAGGGTCTTGGCGATTATCAGGCTTGGAGTGGTTCGAATAATGTGGGTCTTGTGTTGTTTTACCACTACGTGTTGTTACAGAGTTTAATTCGGCCTGATTTTGGTTTAGGTTAGGTAGGAGGGGTGGCTGCTGCTGCAATCCTGCATAAGATGTTGAAGCCTCCATCCCGTCTGGTGATGGAGTAGCAGGGGCCTGATAAATCAAATGTGCGTGGCTTGGATTCGGATTCATAACGCGCCTCTGGGTCGGTACGTTATTTGGGTTGGGCAGAGGTTGCGAAGGAAGGGTGCCAGGTTGGTGGGAATTTGCCATCTGGGCCAGTTGGTTGCGAACCTCTGTGATCTCGTCCTTGTGCTGTTTTGCATTGCCGCATTCGACTTTTGAATGTCAGCCAGTGTTTGAAGGATAAGAGTCAGTTGATCCTGATTTTGCCCGGATTGGTAGGTGGGATTGGGCCGAGGCTGAGGCGGCTGATATGGACGAGGAGCTTGTGGACGGGGGTTGATATGGTGGTTTTTGAGAATTTCCCGCCCACTGAAAGTTAGGATGATTTCGCCATCCAGGGTTGTAGGTATTGGAGTATGGGTCATTCTGGATGGCGTTGAGGTCCTCGCAGTTCTGAGGAACCTCAGAAAAGTCAGAATACGATGGTTCAGAGTTCCCCCAACTCGAATAGAAGGGATCGGAGGTCACTCCGGTCCGAGAGGTAGACGGGGGTGGATATGGGTCCATCCCCTTGGCAGGTTGGTGATAGATGTTTTGCACTGTTTCCCTTGCCAGAGGAGGTCGTGCAAAAGAGTTTTGTGCAGAGGTGGCTTGCTGCAAGTGTCGAGTTAGCTTGTCCACCTTCTTTTCTATGATATAGACCTTGTCCAACCGACTGGCCATCAGTTCCAGGTCGACAGAAGTGGACAGGTCCTGCGTCTCATGTGTCCCTCTTAGATTCGTCGATGCACGGGCATTCGTCCTGTCGAATAAGCCCAAGGAGTCATTGTTTATGGAGTTCTCGCACATGTTTTCGAGAATCTCCCACACCGTGTCCTCGTGTTGGCCCATGATGTTTCCTCCACATGTTGCATTGACGAATAGACGAATATCCTCACGGAGTCCCTGGTAAAAAGACTGGACTTGTTCCCACTTAGGAACTCCGTGATGGGGGCACTTTCGCATGAGATCTAGGAATCGATCCCAAGCTTCGTGAAGAGGTTCTCCCGGTTGTTGAGTGAAATGAGTGATCTGGTGGCGCAAGGCATTCGTCCGGCCAACAAGGAAGAATTTTTTCAAAAATTCGGACTGTAATTCTTCCCATGTGTTGATCGGGCGGGTCTGAGTCTGATACCAGTGTGCAGCCTTGTCCAAGAGGGAGAACGAAAACATTTTCATGAGTAGGATATCCTGGTTTTGTACATCTGACCCGAAGGTCTGGGCCAAATGCTTGAGTTGTTTAATGTGTTGGAATGGATCCTCAGAGTTAAGCCCATGGAACTTCGGTATGGCATGAATCATATTGGGCTTCAGATCAGAATCGGGTCCTCCAATTGGGATTCGTACTCGGGGTTCGATTGCCACCGCAGCAGGATTATAGTGATCTCGCATCATAGGTCGCTGCGGTGGGTTTACAAAGTTTTGAAAGAGATCGTTCAAGCGTTGAAGTTGGTGTTCAAGGTTATTCTCCTCTTCAGTGGGTTGTGCCATGATGGGAGAAGGAGAATCAGGGTCTGAGTCAGATGAAAGATTTATGTGGTGGGGTTGCTGCACAAACAAGGGCGTCGAGGCTTGGCCTCGACGAGAATGAATTTCTAAAGGAGGTCTTAAAGGTGGTCTTAAGGACCTCCTACCGAACATGCACCGAAAGGTGTGATGAGATTAGAAGGTGCTGGACCCAATCAAGACACCCAAGAATTGTTGGGTGACTATAGAGGTTCGGGGCAGATGGACCCCTGGATTAGAAGATCGTCCACCTGAGAAATACCTGGGCAGCCAGAGAGGGAGAGTCCCGCAAAGACTCCTACACGGTAGAGCGTCCCCACGGGTTACAGGGTTTCCCCCACCCGACCTCTCTTGTCACTGCGGTTCCAGGTAGACCAGAATGGGGATCTTGACCTCTTAAGTCTACCTTTTTTTATTTTAAGATCAAGGTACTTAATGTTCCACTTGAACTTTTAAGTATTTTGAGTGCAAAATTGACCTAATATTAAGGTTGGTTGACCCAAGGGATCAATTTCACCTCTTGTTCCTTTGAGAGCTTTTAGGTCCTTCCTTTTATGGTTCAAATGGATTATCAGCCTGATTTGCTTAGGGTTCCTCTTGTATAAATCGTTTCAGACACGGTTTAGGCACACCTCTTTTTGGAAAGTTTGTTTCTTTGTTTTAGAGAAGATGTGTCTCTAAAAACCCTAGCTTTGCAATCCCTAACTTGGCTCTAGTGGGTCCAATTTAGTTGCCGTAGAAATTAGCACCTAGGGCTCAATCAAGAAAGTTTTAACCCTAGTTGCCTTAGTTGGATGAACAGATAAAAATATGTTGAAATGAAAATCAGGCAACTTGATGAGTTACTAAATATGAAACAGGTAGCCCTAGGTTGATTTCCCTCCTCTTTTTTTTTCTTTTTTAGATTGTGAGAGGGTTAAGAGAGAGGGCTTATGGAGATTACCTGTTCCTTGGAGAGTCTGTTGTGCAGTTGCTATTCTTTCCTTTTTGTTTTGCTTTCCCTGCTTGAACACAACAAAAGAGAGAAGTTAAGTCGGATATTAGATAGAAAAGTTGTACTCAAAAGTTTTAAAAGTGCCCGTTGGTCCCCGGCAACGGCGCCAAAATTGTTGTCGACGTTTTGTGCAGATTTAAAGGATGTCACGTTGTAGTATAACCGACAAAATGTCTAAACAAATATAAAGAATTTTATTACTCGAAGACTGAAGTATCCGAGGTCGAACACGGGGAGCAATCTCAGTACTTTGTAAAACCAAAGAATACAACTGTTTAAATGAAAATATAACTCATTCAAAGAGAGAATTTTAAAAAAAAGGATTTGGAAAAAAAGTAGAATTGGACGTCTGATTTGTGTATCAGACGTCTTAAATGTGATCTCTCTTTCTCTCTTCTTCTTCGTGGCTCTTCTCCTTCCTTTGCTTTTCTGGTATCTTTCCTTCTTCTCCTGCCTTACCTTTCTTCTTTCTTCTTCTTCTTTTTCTTCTGATCTCTTTGCAGTCTTCCCTTGTCTTCTTCTTCGTTCTTCTCTCTTTTCTGCCTTGTCTTCCTTCTTCTCTGCGAAGAATTCTCCTTTCACTGCTACACAGCCTCTTCTTTCTTCTCTTCCTGTTCTGCAGCCACTAAGTGTTCGCTGCCTGGGACAGTTCTTCCTTCCTGCACACACCACACAGTAGCAAAAACCTACCCCCGTCCCTCTACCCAAGCGTCTCTCTCTCTCTCTCTGAAGCAATACACTCACGGACGCTCTCCCAGAGCCACACGGGCAGTCGGGTCGGGTTCGCACCCGGGACCAGGCACACCGGCAAGTGGTGATGCGCGAGGAGTGCCGAGGTCTAGGTCGGGTCGGATCAGCCAGATCCGCGAGGTCAAGCCACGGACGAGGCGTGTGAGGGCAGTGAGGGACCTCACCCCTGTGCTTACGGAGGCAACCGGCTTAAAGCACAAATACAATTTATAGCGTACCTGAGTGTTGCAATCCCACGATGTGGGACTAAAGGTTCCGCCCTGATTTCACGTGCGCCCGCAGACTCTCGTATACAATTGCCCAAGCTGTTGACTCTGCTGGCGCTACTGGCTGGCCTCGGTTGCTTCGCGACACTTGCGAGAATCTGCTGCACCTGCCGCCTGGGAAGCCTGACGCCAGTTGCTGCTCCAAGCTCCCTGCTGCTTCGGCTGTTAATGGCGGCTGGGGCTTACACCTGACATCCAACAGAACGGCCTACTGGCCCAATCAAAATAGCTGGAAACCTTCGCCGCAGCACGGCGAAGGCGGTGGGTGATGCTGCAGGTTGCCGGTCGGCCTCAGCGTGCATGCCTAGGTCAACCTGTGGCCGGAGATGGTGGGTTGGTCGGGGGGTGCTTGTGGAGGTCTGGAGTGGCAATGATGGGGTGGAATGGGTTCTTGGTGGTGAGGCGGAGCTCTCGAGGTGGTTGGCGAGCCGTGTGGAGTGGCGGAGTGGTGTGGGCGGCTCGCCGGAGTGAGGTCGGAGGCGAGGAAGATGGAGGCGGTTAGGTACTGTCGAGGGGTAATCAAGTAAAATAGTTGGGGGAAAAGAGAGAGGAGAGGATGGAGAACGTATCTGTGGTTGTCTGGAAGGAAGGGAGGCAGCGGAGAGGACGGCTGGTAACTGCCGTCGTCGGGGAAGAAAGACCCTGAGGGAGGAAGCGACGACGAAGACGAGGTCAGAAGCGCGCGCGCGGGGTACAGCGCGACGCGGGAGGAAGCGGTGGAGAGGACTCTGCTGTTGGTATGGCAGCAGAGCGACAAGAAGGAGGGGAGGAGGTCGCCGGAGCTTGTGGGTCGTTTGGCCGGAGATGGGAGAGGGAGGAATTTGGAAGGGATCTCCGTCAAAATCAAGCTTGCCTTCTGCGGCAGGGTCTGGGGTGTCTTTTATAGGTGCTGGCCGCACCTACCAGCGCGTGGAGACCGCGCAATTAGGTCTGCCGGCTCGCCGGAGTTGGAAGGAAGGTGGATACCCGAATCTCTCGTGCGTTCGCATGAGAGATTGGGTTCACACCGGCGATTGTAATTGGCTTTATGAGGAAGGGAATTCCTCAGAGAATCCTCCTTCCATTTCTGGGAGGGAATCTCTGAGGGATTAGAGAGCAATCTCTCTCGAAACTTCGTCGGAGCTTGGTTCTGCCCTAGCAATGGCGGCAGGACCGGTTTGCAAAGGAGGCGAAGAACCTAGGGGGCTCTCTGCAAAGGTATTCAAAAGATAGGGACCAATTTGTGATTTGGGTGTACTAAATTGCAAAGTAGGTCAAGATGACCTCTCCTTAGGTCCAAATTTTGGTATAAACCTAATTTTGACCTAAGGAATCCAATTACGAAGTTGGATTTCAGGTTTGACCTCGTTTGATTGGACATTTTGCGTAAAAACCCAAATTAGGTTAATTGAAGAGCTAGGACCCTAATCTAGGTCAAACTAGGTTCCAAAGGCCAAATTAAGTGTTATAAACCCTAGAGGATGTTTATCCATGATTTTTAGAGGGTTTACTTACTTTTTATTCTGACCGGAACCTTGTTAATTTAAGCGGGTCTGTTTTAGGGTTACCCAGTGTCATTTAGTTCCTAGATTGCACATGAACCCATTTCTGATTAACTCAACCCACTTTTTATCTTATTTAGACCATTTGACATATGTTTTGCTTCTGAGAAATCCCGTTTATGTACTGCAATGGTAAAATTGCAGTTTTAACCTTTATTTCATGTTTTCTTCTTAGAGCACTTGTTCCTTCAGTTAAGCCTTCTTCTAGGTTATGTAGGAGCTTTTATCTTCTTTATTGGGTCAAAATGAGCTAGTTATGGCTCATGATGAGGCTCTCATCAGCATTGAAATAAATTGAAAAAGTGAAGTAGGCTCTTCGTCTCCCGACCACGGGGTGAGGTCCCACTCACCTCTCACTGCCTCGTCCGTGACCCGATCCCCACGGACCTGGTTTGACCCATATACTCGACCTGCACTCCTCGCCCACCACCGTATGCCGGTGGGCCTGGTCCTGGGCGTGCACCCGACCTGATTACCCGAGAAGTGGCTCTAGGAGAGCGAGCCTAAGAGAGAAAGAGGAAGAGAGATCACGAGGACAGGTAGGGGTAGGTTTTACTCTCGCAGGCAAGGAGAAGAAGAAGAAGCCAAGGAAGAAGAGGGCGGAAGCCAGAGAAGCTAAGGAAGGAGAAGGCAAGGACTGAAGAGGAAGAAGCTGAAGGCTGAAGGGCTGAAGAAAGAGAAAGAGAAGGAAAAGGAGCTAAAGGCAGAAGAAAGAGGAGCTGCTAGAGAAAGAAGAAGAAGAAGAGAAGGAGCCAAAGGCAGAAGAAAAGAAAAAGAAGCTAAGGCACAGGTCGAGAACAGAAGGAAAGAAAGAAAGAAAGGAGGGAAGCAGCCACAAAAGAACAGAGACAGATCAGAAGAGAAAAAGAAAAGTGAAGCAGCATTGTAGTAGATATATTTAAGACATCTGATTTATAAAATCAGACATCCTATTTTTTTTGCTCTCTTCATATACATTGATATCCAGTGTTTACATTTACATTTTTGCATTACAACTCCAGTTTTTATTACATATTCAATTTCTCAAAGTTGTGCTCTTGATTTTTAAACCCTAATTTTCTCCCTGTATTCGACCTTGGACTTAAAATTTCAAGTAATAAAATCTATTTGTTTTCAAGCAATTTCAACTATACTACAACACATCGATTTTAAAACATTGATCTCGCCCAATAAACAGCCCGGCACTGGTGAAGGAGAGGGGCCGTGGAAGCCGTGCGAGCACGCAGTGGGTGGCTACTGCTACGAGCGTGGTGGAGGCACAACGAAGGGGTGCGCAGGTGCTGCTGTTGTGGGCGGTGTGTGCGGTAGGGGCATAGTGCGCCCGGTCTGGAGGCGTGCGTGGTGCACAGTGGGTGGCGTGCGGAGGCTGTGCGTGTGTTGCTACAGTTGCAGCTGCTGCGTAAGCTGGGCGACGATGCGTGGAGGGGAGGAAGATGGTGGAGAGTATGCGTAGAGAGAAGATGAAGCCCTGCGCTACAGGCGAAGGCTGCTGAGTTACTAGTGATGGCGGTGAGGGTGTTGCACGCTAAGGTTCTCACGGTAATGCAAACAAGCTCCAGATGGCGATGTGGCCTGTCACGCCATACGCCCATGGTGGTGGAGGCTTGTCTCCACAATTGAGGCTGGTGGTGGTGGATCGGATGAGAGTGGTGCACTCTCTGCACAATGATGAATCGGGGTGGAGGCCTGCTGAACACTGTCATCTCCTCCCCCCTCCTTGTAGCTGTAGCCAATTCATTTGAAATCACAAGAGGCGGAAGCAGATCCTCGTGAATGATGGCAACTGTTAGAAATGAATGGGCACAGGAGGAGGAGGTGGAGCGGTTACCTACTGAAGAATAATAATAATAATAATAAAATAATTAGGATTATTTATACATAACTCCTTAACTTCTATGTTAATTAAAACAATGTATGTAATGCATCTAATTGGTTAACTAATCAAATGCATGCAATTCTAAGTTAATTATAAATGCATTTAGATATGAATGCCACACATGAATTATGCAATTAAGCTAAAAATATGAATTAATTTATTTACATCCTAATGTATGCTATCTAAATGTTAAAATTAACTTAATATCTAAACACTTAACTACTTAAATAGCCCACAAATATGGGCTAATCAAATACCCCCATGCCTAGTTTTTGCTAGTCCCTAGCAAATTCAAGCATGACTTAACACTCCAAGTTATCCAAGCTAACTCAATTGACCTTTCCATAGAAATTAGGATGAACCATCTAACCCTAGATCATATGGTACCCAAGTAGTTGTTGAGTTACAGACTAGGTCAGCTAAGGCCGAGTCGCAGGCACAAGTTTCCCTGAATTCTAACTCTACCATAGGGTTTATTGGTCCCAGAGATTAAAGCATTCGTGCATGTGCATTGGTTTAAGTTATATGAGGTTGGTATGATTGCCAACCTAGAAAGACAGTAAGAAGGATTTTTTTTTTAAATATATATATTTTTGTTTGATTCCTCTAAGTCTAACCTTGGATCAGCTATAAACACGGTCTGTGTCGAATTCATTGTCCCCATCATCGAACCTCGAAGGGTGCCTGGCTTTCGATACTTCCAGATAGCACCACCCATAGCGACCCCAAGAACTCCTAGCAATCGACACTTCGAGATAGTATCGCCCATGGATTTCTTAAGCGAATTCAGGCCTGTGGCAATCGGCACTTCGAGATAGGGCCACCCATGGTACTTGAACCGCACAATGAGCTTACATGGCCCCAGTAGGATGGTCATCCTAAGAGACAAGCGCCAAGGAGTTGACATGTTATCATCGCATCCTCAAGGTGAGTATATACTCCACCTCTCCTGCGGCAGGAACTCTTCCAATCAAATTGTGTTTTCAAGCTTCTCCTAAGTCAAAACTAAGAGAACCAAATTTTCTTTATGAAATGAATTAGGGTGATCACTATTTACACAAGACCAAGTGTGTGTGAAATATGGATGATTAGGTTACGAGGACCCGTAAACCAAAAGGTAGAAAAAGACACCAGGTACTACCCAACCTTTTACTCAATCCCTAGCTTTCCTTCCTCAACCTCTTGAGGAATGATCCACAACTTAACTCCTACTTAAGTTTTTAAGTCCACAAAGGACCTTAAGGATCTGAAGCTAGTAGTTCAACCCTAACTCCTATAATTAGATACCTCGAGTCAGCTTAGGTAAACCTAAAGTCTTAGCCTTATGCTTAAAGATGCAGAACCTAGCTGGTTAAGCATAACAACCTTTTCTTCTTCTTCTTCTTTTTTCTTCTTATTTTTATTTTTTAATATGCATGCATGAATGAAAAATGTAGACATGCTATAAACAAATGCCTCAGATCCTATCCCCCCATGCCTGGTTCAAACAATGTCCTCATTGGAAACAAAACAATTAAAGGAAGATAATACCTGAGGCGGAGAATGACAGGAGCTAAGGCTCCTCAAGAGTGACCTTGCCAACCAGATGGCCATCCAAAGTAACGTATGATTTTAATCGTTGGCCGTTGATGGTAAAGGGCATTGCTGAAGAGGAAGGGCTCTTGATCTCCATAGCCCCATGCGGAAATACTTTGGTGATTATGTATGGCCCATCCCAATGTGATTTCAATTTTCCTGGGAAAAGCTTAAGTCTGGAATTGAAAATCCAAACTTGTTGGTTGGGCTCAAAGGTCTCTTTAAGGATATACTTATCATGCAAGACCTTAGTTCTCTCTTTATAAGCTTGAGAGGTGTCATAAACATCATTCCTCAATTCCTCAAGCTCACTTAATTCCAGAAGTCGTGCCTTACCCGCCTTTTCTAAATCCATGTTGACACTTCGAATTGCCCAAAGTGCCCTATGTTCCAGCTCAACGGGTAAATGGCATGCTTTCCCGTACACAATCCAACAAGGAGATGTTCCCAAAGGGGTCTTGTAGGCCGTTCAATAAGCCCATAAAGCATCATCGAGCTTTTGGGACCAGTCCTTCCTATCAGGTCTTACGATCTTTTCTAAAATATTCTTTATCTTCCTATTTGACACTTCAACCTGGCCATTCATCTGGGGGTGGTATGGGGTAGCAATCTTGTGAGTGACCCTTAAACTTTTGAGTAACCAGTTGAAGTGATGATTCCGGAAGTGAGGTCCCCCATCACTAAGATATATTCATTTGTACGTGTAGGAATGGCCTCTATCCATTTAGAGACATAGTCAACTGCTACTAAGATTTATTCATAACCTTAGGAAGAAGGAAAGGGGCCCATAAAGTCAATTCCCCAAACATCAAAAATTTCAATAGGTTGAATGGGGTGTTGAGGCATCACATTCCTCGTCCCAATCATTCCAGTCCATTGACATTTAATATAGACCTTAACAAATTTATGAGAATCCTTAAATAATGACGACCACCAAAATCGAACTGGAAAACCTTAAAAGTAGTTTTCTTAGCACCAAAGTGTCCTCCACAATAAAGTTCATGGCAAAAACTCAGCACACTTTGTTGCTCCTCTTCAAGCACGCATCGTCTCAGTACTTGGTCATGTCCAATTCTAAATAATTCAGACTCTTCCCAATGAAAGTATCTAGCTTGGGAAATGAATCTCTTCCTTTTCTACTCATTCCAAGAGGCAAGAGTCTCTCCAATGACTAAGTAATTGGCGATATCAGCATACCAAGGTGAAGTTGGTGTTACCGCCATAAGGGTTTCATTAGGAAATGTCTCGCGGATGTCTCCAGATGGAGAGTCACCAAGTGGAAGGCGAGATAGGTGGTCAGCCACAGCATTTTCTACTCCTTTCTTTTCTCGTATCTCCAAGTCAAATTCTTGAAGGAGTAGGATCCATCTAATCAGACATGGCTTAGAATCCTTCTTAGCAATGAGATGTTTCACTGCCACATGATTAGTGAAAATAACCACCTTAGACCCAAGAAGATAAGACCTAAATTTCTCCAGAGAAAAAACTACAGCAAGTAATTCCTTTTAAGTGACGGTGTAGTTTTGTTGTGGTTCAGTTAAAGTCTTGTTGGCATAGTGCAGCACATGAGGTCTTCCCTCAACCCTTTGTCCAAGGACTACTCCCACTGCATAATCCAAAGCATCACACATTAGCTCAAATGGGAGTGTCCAATCAGGAGCTCGAAGAATAGGCGCAAAGATCAAGGCCTCCTTCATAGTTTGAAAGGCCTTAGCACACTTTGAATCAAAATTGAAGGAAGATTCCTTCGCCAACAGGTCACAACGTGGCCTAGAAATTTTACTGAAATTTTTAATAAAGTGCCTATAAAAGTCGGCATGGCCCAGAAAGGATCTAATCTGTTTGACATTCGTAGGCAATGGAAGTTTGGAAATAGAATCAACTTTCGCTTTATCTACTTCCAAGACTCGCTCAGACACAACATGCCCAAGTACAATTCCTTTCTGTACCATGAAGTGGCTTTTGTCCCAACTGAGGACTAAACTGGTCTCCTTACATCGCTTCAGCACATTCTCTAGGTGCAGGAGACACTGGTCAAAAATGAGCCGTAAATGGAGAAGTCATCCATGAACACTTCAACACACTCGTCAATCATGTCCGAGAAAATGGACACCATATACCACTGAAAGGTTGCAGGTGAATTACATAGTCCAAATGGAATACGCCTGAATGCAAAGGTACCATAAGGACTCGTGAAAGTCGTCTTCGCCTGGTCATCAAGGAAGACTGCAACCTAGTTGTACCCAGAATATCCATCGAGAAAGCAATAGTACTTATTCCCTGCCAATTTTTTGAAAATTTGGTCAATAAAAAGCAAGGGAAAGTGATCCTTCTGGGTAGCGATGTTTAGCTTGCGGTAATCAATACAGACCCTCCATCCAGTTGAGGGTCTAATCACAACTTGTTCACCTTGGTCATTAAATTCCATAGTAAAGCCTACCTTCTTTGGCACCACATGAATAGGACTTACCCATTTACTATCTGCAATGGGATATATGATCCCAGCATCCAACCACTTCAGAATTTCCTTTTTAACCACCTCCCTCATATTAGGGTTAAGCCGTCTCTGCATGTCCCTAAATGGTTTGATGGAATCATTAGTATAAATGTGGTGCATGCAGAGTGTAGAGTCTATACCTTTAATGTCAGCAATGCTCCAAGCAATAGCTTCCTTATGCCTAGACAAACATTCAATCAGGGCTCCCTTTTGTGCTTCAGATAGCACAACTGAAATGATAATGGGGAGCGTATCATTGGCACCCAAGAAGACGTACTTGAGAGTGTCCAGGAGGGGTTTCAACTCAAGGTCAGGGGCTTGTCTGGTTGAGGGTTTCATAATAGATGTCCCCATCTCAGGTAGCAGATCTACCTTGGGCAGAGATGATGGGGAAAGAGACTCAGCAGAAACACCCAGCAACTCCTCAAGTTCTAGTATATCCCCTTCATATTCCTCCAAGAGATGGGAATGCTCATTTAGCATGACATGTTAAAGGGGTTCATCACATAACATTGCAGGGGTTATTTCTTTAATCAGGTCATCTATTACCTCCGGCGGGGGCGCAGCAGACGTGGGGTGGCGCCGGAAGCCTGCTGCAGCTCGAGCAGCAGGCGGAGCACTCGCAGCGCGGCCGTGCGTCGTGAGCGGAGGGCGAGTGGTGCCCTGGTTCTGGAAACTTTTCTAGAATCAGACGTCTGGGATTCTAGCTAGACGACGGGAGCGATGTCTGGAAGACTGTCCAGACGTCTAAAAGGTGAGTTATTTCCGTCTTCTTCCTTTTCTTCAACTGACCATACTAAGAGAGAGAGGAAATGGGTACGCGCAGGTTCTGAGATTCGCATCCAACGCGAATCAAACGTCTGGCTGTAGTGCCAGACGATGGGAACGACTTCCAGACGTCCTGGGTGACCATCGGACGTCTGGGAACTAGGCCAGACGCCCCCGCAGGCTTCTGGACGTCTGAGAGACCACGCAGAGCAAGGTAACCCCTGATCCACTTTCTAAGACGTCTGGAATAAGTTCCAGACGTCTGATTTTGCACTGTTTCGTCGTTTTTGACCCGTTTAGGGCCCGTTCGGGTTCCGTTTTCCACGTTTCGAGTTGCGTTCTTTTCGGAATTAAATCCTCTACCCGTCTACAGTAGCTGTATACTGTTTTGAGAAATTCCTTGTGTTTGATCCTTGTGATAGGACCCCATTCCGTTCCAGTCTCGGGGGTTGCGGAGGCACGCGAAATTCCCGACCACGCCCCCAGTTCACCTGTTGTAACCTGTAGAGTGGCTTTAAGTATAATCTGTTAAATTATGAAACCATAAATAGAACCTAGGACATTGCATGAATCCTAGGAATGAGAAATAGATTGAATGGTAGATCCTAGGGTGTTGCATGAATCCTAGGACTGGAATACTAGATTGTATGATAGATCCTAGGATATGGCATGAATCCTAGGATGGGAAAACTAGTGGAATGTATGAATACTGCAGTCTTGGAAAATGTGGAAAGGAAACAATAGCTGCCTGTTATGAATAAATGAACATGATTAAGAATATGGGATGTATGAACGTGAAACTGGAAAGGTGAAACCAGAATGCGCTGAGTTAAAGAGCTGGAACCCTATGGGGAATTAGGAGTAGAACTCCTAGAAAGTGAATGGAATAGAATTGGGGAAGTGAGCTGGCCCTTGAGTACGGAGTACCAAGGAGAGCAACTGTCCCCCTGTTTAGTGCAGAGCGGAGCCAGCCGCCCCAGGGACCCGGGGTTAGGACTGGCCACTCTGTACCGACTTGCTGTCCCTCGTGTACGTAGTACCGAGGAGAGCTACTAGTGTAGGGAGGTACTAGCTACCCCACGGGCCCCGGGGTTTTGCTAGCCTCCTACACCGACTTGTTAGGCCCACTGGGGCAAACAAGGGTAGTCAGGCGAGGGTGCGCAGACTGTGAAGGGGCAAGGGCCCTATTTGGTTACTGTGCAGGGGTTGGACCCCTATTACTGAGAGGGCTCTGCCCTGTACTGGTTCCGTACTGTGCTTTGTGCGCACCCGTTAATGGAAACGACTGACCGCGTGCTAGTGCGGGTTAGCTACCTATGCGTTTATCGTGTGTGCCGTAGTCACCGTTACGCCTGTCCGTGACCTTGGGGTGGTTGACTGAGAGTAGGATCACCACGGGGGACTCTCCCGGCCAGGAGAGCACCACGTGCTACTTCTACTGTTCGGAAAAGACTGCAATCAAGATCGTTCCCACGAGGAACATTCGAGATCAAGTGAAGGATCTGAGAAATAGATAAATTGTGAAACAATAGAAAGACGTAAATAAAGGAAGAAAGAAAATTAAAACAGCTACTGTACACTTTACTGTTTCTTTAGTTTAGCTACTACTCTACTCAGCGTTTTGCTGACGTGTTACACTCGTTACCTTTCAGGACCAGGTGTTGAGCAGCCAGGGTCAGCGGCTGCAGAGGACGCTGGGCCGAGTAGGGTCCAGTAGAGTTACCACTGTTCTCTTGTACCTCTTTTTGGTTCCACTGTAGTGAGTAGTTCTTGTTTCCGCTATACTTTTCTTTACCTGCAGTTCATATTATGTTATGAATGTTGTTCTACTGTTGTGGTGGTACATACTGTAGTGGTTTCTTTCCTTACTGCTGTATTTTCTTACTGTTAGTTATATTCATGTTGAATGTGGTTTATTTTACTGCTCTTTTGGTTACTTCCTCGTTGGACGACCAGGTCTTGGGTTTAGTCGAGTCGGTCCGGTTCTCGTGTCTCGTAGGGACTTGGGAATCGGGTCGTTACAGATTGCCTCCCACAAGTTGCTCATACACGTAGCTCGGAAGGATGTTCACCCCCACACCCAGATCAAGTAGAGCCTCATCTATCTGTAAGTCACCAATGACCACCAAGATGTACGGGGCTCCTGGGTCCTTAAGTTTCGGGGGTGTGCCATGTTGAACAATTAAGCTAATAGAATCAAGCAAGACAACTTTTGATTGGACCTATTTTCTGGATTACCACTTTTTCGTGCACAGGTCTTTTAAGAAGTGGGCATAAGATGGAATCTGCTTGATAGCCTCAAGCAAAGGCAAGTTAATCTGCACTTGCTTGAAAGTTTTCATGATCTCATTCGTCTTATCCTTGGCTCCAAATGAGCCAGCAGAAGTCTGCCCAGAGGTGGATAAGCACTCTAGAAAGGGCACTCTCGGTCTCTAGGTGGAAGGGTTTTCTTGTTAGATAAGGGGTGGAATGGGAGCAACCTCTTCTTGTGAGGTGATTTCAGGTGGAGGAGATTTGGGCAATTTTTCTCTGGTGGGGGCGAAAGTCGGGGTGGATGGTTTTTCAGAAGGTGAGACTATAGGAGCATCGAGTTTGGGAATTTCTTTCCCACTCCTCAGAATAGTCATCGCCTTGGCATGTTCCCTAAAGACAATCCCTTTTCCTTTAGGATTCTCCTCAGCAGCACTGGGAAGCTTCCCAGTTTCCCTCTATCTAACGGCCTTAACAAGGTGTCCTATCTGCGATTTCATTTCATGTATAGCCTCGTCATGAGATTAGATGATGGCACTTTGACTTTCTTGCATAGTTCTCATCATTGCCTTCAATTTATCCATCTCAGAGGTCTTAGGTTAGGCAAAGGTCTAAGGTTGGTTCATTTGTTGGTTTTGAAAGGGTTGTGGTTTATAATTCCCTTATTTCTAGGAAAAGTTTGGGTGATTCCTCCATCCCTCATTATAAGTGTTGGAAAAAGGGTCATTACGAGGTATGGGACAAAACCCTTCAGCGGCATTCAGGTCCGCTTGTACAAGCTCAGGGAATTGTGAGGCCAAGTTGCAATCCATAGTGGCGTGTGTATTTCCTAGGCAAATGGAGCATTCTGAAGCTTGGGATGTGGAGGTGCTAGATGTGAATTGGCCTGAGCTCGACATAAACCTTTCCATATTTTGATTCAACAATTGAATCTGATAGGCTAAATTATGGGTGTCCCTTGCCTCATTTGCCTCCAACTTTATTTGCATGAGAGTGGGCTTTCTATCCAAGTAGGAAAAATTCAAGTGAATAGAATTCTCACTCAAAGTATCAAAAAGGTTCCAAGCTTCATCCTCAGTCTTAGATGGAAAGGTTCCTACACAGGCACCATCCACAGTCTGCCTATGCGAATCATTAAGTCCGGTGTAGAACCTTTCAACCAGTTGCCACTTGGGCACCTGATGATGTGGACAAAGTCTCAACAAGTCATTAAAGCGCTCCCACGCATCATGGAAAGCTTCCCCATCCTTTTGAACAAAACTCATAATTTCCTCCTAAAGTGATTAGTTTTGCTCATGGGGAAGTACTTTTTCAGAAACTCCTTCTTCAAGGCATCCCAAGTGTTAATATCATCTAGGGTATGATACCAATACTTGGCCTTGTCCTTGAGGGAGAAAGGAAAGAGGGTTAACATTTGAGCGTCATCAGTAATGCCCTGCAGCTTCAACGTGGAACAAACCTTGGTGAATTCTTCTATATGCCTGTAAGGGCCTTTCCTAGCAGTACCATAGAAGGAGGGCAGTAAGGATATGGTACTGCTTTTGATCTCATAAGGATTGTCCCCTCCAGGTCTACGTAGTGCAGGGCCAGTCTGATTGGTTGGAATGAAATATTCCTTAAGTCTCCTTTAACCAGCCATTTCTTCCCTTGGGTGGTCCCTTCTTAGGATTCTTTCAAGTTCAGGATCAAACACAAGTTGTCTCTTAAGAGATCGCCTACCAAGCATGCACTACAAACACAATTCAAAAGGACTTGTTAGGTCTTTACAAATTTAGGCTTTTAACTTTAATTCAAATTATAGGTGACAAAGCAAGTTGCCCAATCAATTACGCATTTAGTGTCAACCTACGAAATGCCTAAAAAGACCTAATTGGAACTTTAAGTGTTCTTCCTTAAATCTTAAATGGTAGAGCAACTCCAAAGACGGAAGATCGAGGGATGCAAGTAGGCCTAAGCCTTCCTTTGAAGCTGTGCTTTCGCAGTGCTTCTTAACTACCCCCAAAAATTAGTGACAGGGTATCCTCCTCTTTGGAGTTACAAAACCTTTGATCTCAAGTTCTGAACACTTTAGAATCCAACGGTAGGAGGGCTCTTGTCCTAGTAGTTCCAAGACCTAGGAGTGTCTAATTGCGTGCTTCGATGCAAAGAGAAAACAAGTGTGCATACACCGTAAAAGATTTGAGTTTGAATTTTGAAACGCACGGCAAGTTTTCAACTCAAGTTCTTGGTCTTTTTTTTTAGTGTTCCTCCTTAACTTAAAGTCCTTTTATTAAGAAAATATGTGACCACTTGTTAGATCTTTTCAATTCAATTAGGTGGTCTTGCAAGTAAATTCAGATGCAAATGCGTGAACAATATAGAATGCAAGGAAAAGAAAACGCACCTTGCCTCTAGCAATCTTTAATGAAATTCATGCAAATGCAAAATAAAATCTAGAGGCTGCTCATTCACACCTAAATGGTCATCCTAAGGCAGGTAGCTTCTAGCAAGCAGCTCATTTTTTTTTTTTTAGCTACTTATGCACAATCAAGAAAAATAAAATCAATCCATAAAAGAAAGTAAAAACCTAAATCTAAATAAATGGAAACAGACTCCTGCAAAAATTACCCAACACGAGCCTAAAAGAAAGTCGGGGAACAAACCCCTAAAATGTACCCCAGAATAAGGGTCCCAAATAATGAATGTAAGAAATCCTAAAGTGTAAGTTTATCTAAATGCAAAAGTAGAGAATAAAGATGATCTCTTTTAAAAAAAAAAAATCTTCTAGTGGGTTGGTGGCGTCAAGGTCCACAAAGATGCGAAGCTTAGTCTCTCCTCTAAGCAGTGGAAACAAGGTCCACTACGGCATTGCTGAGACGGTGCAACATACCTCGCACCAAACTAGATAAAATAGGTTAAATATGCCTCAATTTAAATTAGCATTCAAAAATGAATGAATGCTATTTTATTAAGCCTGCTGCCTCCCCGGCAACGGTGCCATTTGACAAGTCGATTTTTTGCTTTTGAAGATGATGAGTAAGATGATTTATCGTTGTATTTCTATGTGGTGGAAAATTGACTAATCAAAATGTTGAATTAAAATTAAACTACTTGCAGAAGAGTAGGTCATATCCACAGGGTGGTAGTAGCCTATTTAAACTCGCACCGGTTAAAAACATATGTTCACGATTAGTTTCGTCAAGAAATTGGATCAAAATCGCTTTTCAATTGAGATAATAACACATTATCATGTTGTTATTGTAATTATGCAGAACATGAGGGAGATGCTCATAAATATGCCACAATAAAGTATTCAATAAATCAAAAAAATGTCTTCGGCAATGGCATATAATCGTAATTACTAATACGTGTGGAAATAGAGGAAAATTCCTCTCTCTTCATCGCGTATTGGAGGAAGCTCAATGGCCGAAGATGCTCTGGGAGAAGGTCGAGGATGCATAGAAGAACCCGATGGCAATGGTTGCACGGAGAAGGATGGCTAGAGCTCGCCGGTCGGAGAGGAGGAGCTTAGTAGCGGTGGGTGGTTGCTGCTGCTATGAAGCAGCTCGACGTGCGGCGCTGTTGAAGGCGAGGGGGTGCGGAGGCCGTGCGAGCGCATAGTGGGTGGCTGCTACTGCGGGCTTGGTGGAGGCGCAGTGAGGGGGTGCGAGGTGCTGCTGCTGTGGGCAGTGTGTGCGGCAAGGGCGTGGTGTGTGCATCCTAGAGGTGTGTGTGGTGCGCAGTGGGTGGCGTGCAAAGGCTGTGCACGTGTTGCTGCAATTGCAGCTACTACGTGAGCTGGCCGACAACGCGTGGAGGGGAGGAAGACGGTGGAGAGTATGCGCAGAGAGGGGATGAAGGTCTGTGTTGCAGGCGAAGGCTACCGAGTTACTGGTGATGGCGGTGATGGTGTTGCACACTGAGGTGCTCACGGTAATGCAAACAAGCTCCAAATGGCGGTGTGGCCTGTCACGCCACACACCCACGGTGGTGGATGCTTGTCTCCACGGTTGAGGCAAGTGGTGGTGGAGCGGATGAGAGTAGTGCAGTCTCTGCACAGTGATGAATCGGAGTGGAGGCCTGCTGCACACCGTCATCTCCTCCCCCCTCTTGTAGCTACAACCAATTCATTTCAAATCACAAGAGGTGGGAGCAGATCCTCGTGAATGATGGCAGCTATTAGAAATGAATGAGCACAAGAGGATGAGGCAAAGCGGTTACCTACCGAAGAAGAATAATAATAATAACAAAATAATTAGGATTATTTATACATAACTCCTTAACTTCTACGTTAATTAAAACAATGTATGCAATGCACCTAATTGATTAACTAATCAAATGCATGTAATTCTAAGTTAATTCTAAATACATTTAGAAATGAATGCTACACATGAATTATGCAATTAAGCTAAAAATATGAATTAATTTATTTACATCCTAATGTATACTATCTAAATGTTAAAATTAACTTAATGTCTAGGCACTTAAATACTTAAATAGCCCACAAATATGGGCTAATCACGTGGGACCTTTGGTTGGTTGTGAGGATGGTTTGGTTGGAGAAAGAGTTTTTGTAGTGGTAAAAAGTTGTTTTTATAGGAAATGGACAAACCAAATAAGGTAAGAGGTGATTCAAGATTCAAATCAAAGATCAATCGTGATTAGTGATCAAATCAAGTGATTAGAATCACCAAACGAAATCTTGACGAGATCAAATCTACCCAAATTTGGTCGATCAAAAGTACCTATTTGTCGACCAAATTCAACTTTGGTCAATCAAAAAGAGATTGATCGATTGAAGTTGAATTTTTAGTGGAGAAAAAATTCCTGCCCAAAAATTGATCAATCAAAACCAACATTTGGTCAATCAAAAGTTGACAATTTTGGAGGGAAATTTCCTGCCCAAAAGATTCAAAGGTTAATCGATCATAATAAACATTTGATCAATCAACGATTGATCGATCAACATAATTTGTTTAATCGATCAAAGTCTATCAAGACAAAAAGCAATCAAAGTTCAGCAAGTCTTGTTAAGCCTAAGTCTCTTCTTATTATTATAAATCTTTCTTTTGCTAGTAGTTTTGTGAAGATATCAGCTAATTGTTTACCTGTTAGAATGAAGTAAGATTGTTTCCTTCTTTAGGGAATAATCTCTAAGAAAGCGATGTCTAATATCTATATGTTTTGTCCTAGAGTATTGAATGGGATTTTTGGACAAGTTTATAACTGTAGTGTTATCACAAAGAATCCTAGTGTTTTCAAAATTTAGTCCAAAATCTTTAAGTGTTTGTTTCATCAACAGAATCTGTGAACATGTTAATGATGCAGCAATGTACTCAGCTTCAGTTGTGGATAGAGAAACACTATTTTGTTTCTTGCTGACTCAAGATACTAGGGAATTCCCTAGAAATTGACACGTTCCACCAGTACTCTTGCGATCAGTCTAACTTCCTGCATAATTAGCATCACAAAGGGAAAGTAAGTCATGTGTGGCTAATTTGGGGTAGAACAAACCAAGATCAATAGTGTTAAGTAGCTACTTAAGTATCCTTTTTAAGGCATTTAGGTGTGACTCCTTAGGGTTTACTAGAAATCTAGCACACAAACAAGTGCTAAACAGTATATCAGGTTTGCTAGCAATCAAGTAAAGCAAGGATCCTATCATGCTTGTATATAGTTTACGATCTACACACTTACCTGACTCATTTTCTTTGAGTTGAGTAGTGGTAGCCATTGGTGTGTTTTTTCCTTTTGTTTTATCCAATCCGAACTTCTTCAGAATCTCTTTTATGTACTTCGCTTGTGAAATGAAGATTCCATCTTCTAGCTGATCAATCTATAATCCTAGGAAGAACTTTAATTCTCCCATTAGGCTCATCTCGAATTGATCCTACATGACTTTCGCAAACTCTTAGCACAAATGATCATTAGTAGCATCGAATAATATGTCATTAACATAAAATTTGGATTATCTTTTCTTTTAGTAAATAAAGTTGAATCAAGTAAACCAATTTTGAAGTCATTTTCTAGCAAGTAGTTTCTTAGCCTTTCATACCAAGCTCGAGGAGCTTGTTTTAAGTCCATATAAAGTTCTATTAAGTTTGAAAACATGATCAGAGTTATTAGTACTTTCAAAGCCACGAGATTATTTCACATAGACTTCTTTTTAAAACCCATTTAGAAATGTGCTTTTGATGTCCATTTGGAATAGTTTAAATCCCATATGAGTAGCAAAAGCTAATAACATTCTAATAGATTCTAGTCTAGCTATAGGAGCATAAGTTTCGTCAAAGTCTATTCCTTCCTCCTTATTGTAGCCTTGAGCCACAAGTCTAGCTTTGTTTCTTACAACCTTTCCTGATTCGTCATGCTTATTTCGAAAGACCCACTTTGCTCCAATGATAGATTGAGATTCTAACTTAGGAACTAATTTCCAAACATCATTTCCTTCAAATTGGTTCAACTCTTCTTGCATAGCTACAATCCAACAATCATCAGTAAATGCTTGTTTCATGGATTTTGGTTCTAGTTGGGATACAAACATGATAAGTGCAAGTTTATTAAAGGATGATGTAGTTTGGATTCCCTTTAAGAGTTCACCAATCACTAAATCTTTAAGATGATCTTTGGTGTAGGTTAAGTCATTAGGAAGTTCACTAGAGATGGTGTCTTCAGGTATATTTGAACGATCATCTAGAGGTTGATCATCATCTTTGGTTGATGCATTATCTGACTGATCAGTTTGATCAAACGACACATGCAAAGTCTCTTCAACTACCAGTTTCTTTTTATTAAAGACTCTGTAAGCTTTACTTCTAGATGAGTATCCTAGAAAGATTCCTTCCTCACCTTTTGCATCAAACTTATCCAGATTCTCTTTTGTATTAATATATAGCACTTGGAACCAAATACTTTAAAGTAGGAGATCTTAAGAGTCCTATGAAAGTAAAGTTCAAAGGGTGTTTTCTCAAGAATGGGTCTAATGGAAGCCCTATTTTGAATATAGCAAGTAGTGTTTACAACCTCAGCCTAAAAATACCAAGGTACCTTTGACTTGCACAACATAGTGCAGGCACACTCTTATAGAGTTCTATTCTTTCTTTCTACAACACCATTTTGACGAGCTACTCTAAGAAAAGCAAATTCTTGTTTTATCCTAAAAGTAGAGTAGAAATCTTGATTTTTTTATTTTCAAATGCTCCTCCATGATCACTCCTAATCCTAATGATGGATAGTCTAGATTCAGTTTGGATTCTCTTGGCTAATTTTTTTAATTTCTTGAAAGTAAAATCTTTAGATCTTAAGAATAATACCCAAGTAAATCTGAAGAAGTCATCAACTAAGTTGAGACAGTATTTGCACCCATTTAGACTTTCAGACTTGGTTGGTCTGAAAAGATCTAAGTGGATCAACTTAAATGGCTTGGAAGTACTAACCATATTTTTAGGTTTGAAAGAGGTTTTATGCAGTTTTCTAACGTCGATGAGCACATTTATGTAAAAATCTTTCGTTGTAGCGTGTTTTACGACATCAATTTTAAATGAAAGTATTGAACGTCAGTTCAAGTGTCGAACACAGGGAAGCATGGAATCAAATCAAATATTCATTTTTGTGTCACAAAAATTTGTCATTTGTTAGCTTGCAAACCAGAGAGAATGAGAGAGAGCGAGAAAGATAGGGTTAGAGTATTATGATGATGATATGATAATAGCTAACTATGAAAGAAATTGAGCAAGATAATCCATTATCAAAAAAATAGAACTGTTTCACAATAACACTAGAGGAAAGCTTTAAAATGACAAGTATTAAACTAAAGAACTAGCTAATTGAAGAGGTGAGGCTTTCCTTTTTCATCTTTTCTTTTTTTTTTTTGGATTTTTTGAGTTAAGGATTTTGAGGTAACTTTTTACGGCTACCCAACCCACCCAAGACTCAAAAAGGACCCTTAGTACTAAGCATCTTATTGTGAAAGTGATAGACTCACTCAACGGCAATTAAAATGAACTTTGGATTTCTACGTCCCTAGGTGACCCAAAAGAGAAAATGTTGCCTAAAAGTGTATTTATCTGACCAGTAGCTTTCTCCCTACCTTTTATTTTTGTGGGGTCAACATAAGAGCGAACTCAGTGTATATCTCCCCGGATTATGCTACTTCCCCGCTTCTTCCCTAAGTGTTTTGGAATTCTTGTGCAGTTTGAGTTGGGATATGGAAAACCGCCTAATGGGTTGTTACCCACGACAACTTGCCAGCCATACTCATGCAGTGAAGTGTGGCTTATTTCTTTTTTTTCTTTTGTCCTTTTCTATTTTCCTATTTCTCTTTTTTTTTTAAAGTAGGTGGCTTTCCTGATCTAAGATTTACTTAAAGGCAGTAGTGGAAGAGAATGGTCCTATGGTTGGGCTCTGAACAACCGGCCAATGGGTTGTTTGCCTATGACAACTTACCAGCCATACCACCCTAGAAGGTTTATTAGCTACCCAATTTCCGTTAGAACCATCGATTAGTGAGTTAGTGCAAAACGTGTGTAGATGCTTAGACTAAAAATTCCCCCAAATCAGAAGGTGGGTTGATAAGTCGTATACTTATCACCTTACTTTACTAACTAGATTAGTATGAATTATGGTGGCGAGGACTCGAAACCAAGTCCACATTTTAGTGAACACCTGAACTGATTAAGTCCAAAGACCTAAAAAGTCTACACGTTTAGGTCCCTAACGTATCATTTCCTAAAGTTTTGTGTTTCTTTTTCTATTTTGTTTTTCATTATACATACCATTGTAAGTATTCTTTTCTTAGTCTCTAGTTTAGTTTGTATTGTTGCATTTAGTTAGTAAAAACATTAAAAAATACAAAAATACATACTTTCTAACTAGCAGCAGCATGTTATAGGCATACACTCTTAGGAGTGCATTCATCTACTAGTAACTCTACGATCTGACTTGGGAAAAGTTTTCTACTGTTTTTCTCGCATCAGTGGGAAAACAAGTGAAAAACCGCGTAGATCCTTATTCTGGAGTTAATATCAAGACCACATATTCTTTGTTGAAAATACTTAAAGCAGTCACTTCTTTCTATCATATTTTTGAAAAGATTAAGTAAAACAAGAAGATAATAAAAATTGTGACTTAAATCTGTTTGCAGAATGCATGCGGGTTTTATCACTATCGTCTATTGCATGCTACCGTGCACACAATGTGATCACTAGATTCACACAAGTCTAATTTTCTATCTCTCCTCTTTACAATTCTTAGGGCTTTTGTTGAAGATCAACAAGCCTGTCTCACTACTAGAGCCTCAAGGAGCCAGTAGTGAGTGGTCTCGATCCTAGACCTTAGGTCTTTGAGCTTTAAGGATATGCACTTGTGTAGACACGGGTTTAGGACACGTATTTTGATACTGATACTATACTTGTTTGCGTCCAAAGTATTTTGCGTATTCTAGGACTCTCTTCTTTCCTTTGAAAGAAGAGAAAAACCCATTTTTTCATGCTATTTTGCGGGTTTTGTTGCCGCTGTTTTTTTAGTGGTGTGAGTGTGCCTTTGTACATTCTTTTCATTTTATGCACGGGAGGCGATCCTTGAAATCGCCTCTTGTAACTCCGTTGATAAGTGCTCCTAATCTGGTTGCAGCTGAGCAACTAATAAAATTCCCGTCTGATTCATCTATTTCTATGGATCAATTGCAAAATCAGAATCACGAGACCCCTTCTTCTTCTTGTCAGGGGGAGATGCCGCCTTTTGATATTCATGAGGCGCTCCTGAACCAGAATCTTAGAATGCTTGAACAAAATGGCCAAATCAATCTTTTGACAGTAGCTTTAAATAATTTGCAAAATCCTCAAGCCTGTCCTCCACCTCAACCTGAGGTAGGTTTTGACCTTCCTGATTTACCGATTCCTCGTCCTAGGCCTCTACTTCGAGACTACTATAATCCATCTAATGCACAAGTAGAGCTTAATGTTAGGATTCCCATTGGGGAAAATGACCCAGAATTAAGGCCAAATATTATAGGTCTAATCCCACATTTTCACGGATTTGCATCCAAGGATCCATTTCAATATATTGAAGATCTTAAAAATCTATCTCAAACTCTTGGACCTCGAAATCAAAATAGGGAAATCCTACTCATGAAAATGCTCTTTTAGCCTTAAAGATAAAGCCGCATATTGGTATAGAACTATTGCAAGACCAATCTCAACTTGGGCTGAACTCGAATCTGCATTCTTGAAGAAATTCTTTCCTATTGGTCGCATGAATGCTTTAAGGCAAGCAATCACAACTTTTAATCAAAATCAAGGAGAACCAATTCATGAAGTGTGGGAACGCTTTCATGAATTACAAAGGAAATGCCCACATCATGACATCCCTTGTTAGCAACTAATGCATATCTTCTATTATGGATTGCAAGAAGGCATTCGCAATCTAGTCGATGCCTCTTGTGGAGGGAACTTTCTAAATCGCAACGTAGAATTCACTTCAGAATTATTTAAAGGGATGGCGGAAAACTCGATCAACAATACATCCATGTCGCAATTTACGCGGGGAATGAATACAGCACATCAAAGTCCGCATAAGGGCATTCACAAGATCGGTAATCTATCCAGTTCAAAGGATTTAGAGATTATTGCAGAAAACTGGACAAAGTCGACATTATAGCAAAGCATCTTGATGAGGTTCAAAATATAATGAAAACTCTTACACATCTACTTGCTACGCAAAATCCCGCACATTCACCTATTTCACAAATTCCCATGGGGAGGGAATTTGTGAATAATTTGGATTCTAGAGATCCATCTTCCTTGGGTTTTCTATCTACTCCTACACCAACCCAAGGAGGGACCTTTGTCCTACAATCTTTCCCACCCTTTTCCCTACCCTTTCCTATTGCAGAAAACATGCCATATCTTTTTAGTTTACACGCCATCTAGGAAAACATTCCAAGATCAAATCCTTATTCTAATACCTATAATCCTGGATGGAGAAGCCACCCAAATTTCTCTTGGGCTGATCAAAATCAAAGACCAATTTATCCAAATCAAACCCATCTAAACCCTCCTCCATTGCCTTCTCAGCAACCAAATGTGAGGCCCATGATTAGAGATACGCAGCTCGATCAGATTTTGAGAGCTATTACAGAGAGTCAGCGACAAAATATTGAAGCTCTCGCAGAGATTCAAAGGCAATGTAAGGTAGAATTGACTGAATTACAAAATCAAATCACGCTTTTGGCTGAGTCTCGTCAACCAGGTACTCTTCCATCTCAGCCAATTTTGAATCCTAGGAATCTGCAAAACCCTAGGCAACATCAGGGCCAAGTACATTTCATTAATTAGGCCTTTGATTCTAATCAAAACCCGTCTTGTGTACTCCCTGAAAATAATCCACCAAACCCGCATCAACAGCCTTTATTGTATCAAAATGATCCACCTATTATTGAGAATCAGAATTGACTTTGCTGATCTTCTGAACTTAGTTGAAATCACTTCTTAAATTGCCTCAATCTTTAATATTTTACATCTCAACCTAAATCAGATCTGATCTTCATGAGATTCACTGTGATCTTTCTAAGTTTTTTTTTAGGGAATCTGATTTTGGTTCTGTGAGATCTATTTTAGGCAATTTCAGGATGAGTTTTTACCAGGTGGTTTTATCTATTTTTCTATTTTTATTGAACTAATTCTTCCGTAACTCCTTTGTTTTTACCATGTATATTCTTTTTAAGAGTTCTTTACTAGGGTTTACACCTAGCTAAAGGCGTAAAACTTAGCATTTTGTACATAGCTGTTTCTTGCTTTCTACACTTTTTTCTTTCTATACACTTTTCTAATTTTTCACTTCATCTTACACTGATTACCTTCATTTAGTCCGACTGTCCACTCTAACCTTTGGTCAGAATTGAAATCGTCCGCACAGAGATCTTTGATCTCCTCTATACGACTCCTTCCATTACCCTACACTAAATGAAATGTAATATCTTTTCACCCTTCTTACAATAAGGATATTGTAACATCTTGGTTTGGGGGGATGTGAAGTGAAATTTTCACTTTAAGTGTATTTGCAGAGAAAATATAAAGAAAACACATAAAAATTAAATACTCATGAAAGTTTAAAAAAAATGGAAATACCAAAAAATTTAAATTTTCAAAATCAAAAATATCATAAAAATTTTAAAAAAAATTGAAAAATTCATAAAAATTGGAAAATTTTATAAAACATAAAAACAAAAATATATAAATACAAAAATTTGGAAATTGAAAAATTCTAAAAATAATAAAAGGGGTGTTTACATCTAGAATAAAGAAAAGAAGAAGAAAGAAAAAAAAATATTTATATCAATAATTAAAAGCTTAATTTTTCTTTTAGGTTAGATATAAAAAGAATATATAGTATATATATTCAAGAGCATTAAATCCTTATTTAGATTTTTACTTATAACAGTTTGTAAACACACTTTTATTTGCGAAATCTTAAAATAAGATTTTATTTGAATTAGAATCTTTAAACCTTTAAGCTTTGTTTTTTTATTCTTACCCTGAAATTAAGAAACTAAGGTGTATTAAGTTTAAAACTTAAGTTTTGGAATTAAATTGTAACTTTTTAATCAATTAGATTAAGTAATTCTTTTGCTTTTTGAATATTTAATTTTATCACAAAGTAAAGTAAAAAGGCCAGATATTCAGAATTAATTAAGTAAAGAGTTAGCAGAATCTTAGTCTTCAAGTCTATCAGGCTATAGTTAGTTTAGTCAACTAAAGGACATTTGGCTAGACTTGGTGAGTTTTTGTCTTGACAGATCCTATAGGAGGAAACTAAAAGTTTAAAGAACCTGAGAGTGAATGGCTTTGTTGTCCAAGCTCTGGTTTGAGAGCTAAGTAACCTAAGCATCCAAAATCACACACATAGAATTGTCTTGTTGGCATCTGAGACTGCAAAAACACAGAGGTTAAGAGATCGATTCTAAATCATCTTTAGTCCAAGGATTTCCGCAGGGTAATTCTTGAAAGGGCGAAGGTTGTGCCACACACCTAGAAAAAGGATTTGGAGTATTAAGTTAGTAAGAAAAATGAGAAGGAGGAGAAATAAAATAAAATAAAATAACCTGCAGTTAAGTACCTCGCTACAAATGGGTACTTATGCAGTTTTTCCATTAAAATAAAGCATCTCAGTATAAATAGATGCTACCCTTCCTTCCATCAAATAAAAGAACACCTCACTACATATGGGTGTTCTAACCTATAGAAAAAGTAGAAAAAAATATGGAGATAAAAATTAGGAATAAGAAACCCAGTGGTCTCCCAGGGAGATATACACAAAAAGTGTTGACCTCAAGATAGAAAACTGGTGAGGAGAAAGCAACCAAACCTGAGTAAGGCCAAGCCAAAGGCTTGAATTGGAATAATCTGGATTGGAAATTGATGTCTTAAGATCTAGATTTTTGCAAATTTGGATGCCTTTAGGACAACTCTCTTCACAAGCATGGATGTTTTAAAATCAAAGGTAATGAACCTTTGTATTGGGCAATGAAGCCTAAGAAATCAGGTTTTGAGGATTTGCAGTTGAGACCTAAAGGAGAAGGATTGACAAAATCCTAGGTCTAGAAGTTTGTCCTTAGTGTTGTAGGCTGGCAGAGTAAAGTTTTACTACTCTAAGTTTGGTTAATAATGAATATCTGGCTAATTTGCTTAAACTTAGATTGATAGAAATCAAATTTCATAAACAGAGGATTAACTTAAGTCTATTGAGTTTTTTAGTTAAAATTTAATTTCCAATTCCTAGGCTTTGTTTTCTTGAAACACTTTGAATTCTAAGTTTTTAAGGGTTAAAAATGGTTACAAGAATAAGTGACTTTCGAGATTCTAGTTTTTGATAAAATTCTTGTCAACAACTCTATTTTTAATAAAGTGTGTTTTGAAGATGTTTTGAGTTTTAAGTCTAAGTAAGGAAATTTTCACAGAATGCTCTGTATATTAGTTATATATATATTTATAAAAAAATTTTAATTCTGACCTAAGTTTTCCTCTATTTACTTCTCATGTATATTAATTTAAATCCAAGTGCTTTAAATCATCATATTTCTAGTTAATTTTCCTAGGGACTAGAAAACTTTGGCTTGGGGGTATGATGAGAAGCTCATCATGGCTAGAAATATGTAAATATATGGGTTAATTATTAAACAAGGGATAAATAGTAAAGGACCTTAAAATAAGTTTAAAATACTATATTATTATCTAATTAATATTATTAATAATTTAATTAATAATTAGACTTGAAATATTATCGGTAATTTATCTAATTAATGTGTTAGCTAACTTAAGTACAATTTATACCTAAGTATGTAATAACTTAAGTAACATTACTTAATTAAATAAATTAAGACAAAAAAAGGTCAAAAATGTAAATTCAAGGTCTAAATATAATAATTATCTTATTTATAATCATATATAAAAAGTTGAAAAAGATTTAAATTAAAATAAACCTTGAAAACCTTAGTTTACATTTTAGTCCTTATGTTTTATTTCAATCAAGTCCTTATTCTTCACTTAGGTCCTTAGTTTTTGTTACTAATAAGTCCCTGAAACTTCTTTCCTTCTTCAGCCTCCTCGACGACTGACGATAGAAGGTGCTTCCACTGTCTGACCACCGCATATCCGACGTCATTCCTTCCTCTCCAAGCTCCTGGACTTGTGCTCACCATCTCCTTTTCATCCACCGGTCTAGATGAAGCTACAATCCTATTTTAGGGTTGTGGATAACCTCATCGGCGTTGGAGAAGACGTCGGTGGTTACTCCACTCCTAACCTCTTCTCCGTCTAAATACAACCTCCTTCTCAACTACTGCCACCTATAAATACCCCTCCTCACCCTCGATTTTCACTAAGTTAGCTCCCTTCCCTCTTCTTCACTGAGCTAACCGATAGGCTATTCTTTCCAAACTCCGACGACCTTCCTCCGTTTCATCCGTCTTCCTCCATCCATCTTTGATCGCTCTGGATCTCCACCGAAGTCAGCCAAGTCTCCTGACACAGCGTTGACTAGGAGTTCCTCTACTTCACTTCACAAACGCTCACTGGACTTCTTCCTTCAACCCTCTGATTTCCTCCTCCATTATGAACCATCAATGGAGATCTTCTACCTCCTTTGTCTAGGTAACAGTAGATTAGGTAAGTAGGTTAGTCAGAATAGTTAGTTAAGTAGATTAGATAGGTGTAATGCTAGATTTCCATACATCTTCTCCAACTCTGGCGAGCTCCTTGAGCCTGTCAAGAGCAATCTCTTGTCTTTTTAAATCATTGATCACCTTCTTAAACCTTTCATGAATATTTTTATCACTTTTAATCACCGAATTGATCATCTATTTGTCTAAACCACCTCCACCTCCACCAACTACTCCTGCTGTCCATGCCAGAAGTGGCTAAGCTTACTCCACCTACACCGGGGCCCTCCATCACCTAGCCATCACTTAAGGGCCCCTATCCTCACTTTAATTTAAGTAATTACCATCTATAACTTAAATGTCCAATTTAATTTAATCTCCTAAGCTCACTGTCAATGGCGGCTCAGGAGGATTTCAGATCATTAATTATCCACCTATAAACCATTGCAACTTCCTTTTGACTTGTTTTCTCCACTCAATTGAGTGGGAAAACAGGTCTTGAGCCTAATCACATTCAAAATTTGTTCACTGAGAATTCACTGCTTAATTTTCAATTTAATGGATAATTGAAGGAATTAATGTGTTCCTGAGGTTCCTTGTGACTTCAGGAAGCTTTTAAGATCATCAATGGCACATTTTCATATTGTCTGCACATTTTAGCCTTTTTTTGGACTCACCGGAGCTCCGGCGAGTCAAACGAGCTCTTCAAACCATAAAACTTAGTGTGAAGCTCCAGATCACTGATTTGAAGTTCAATGATCATGCTGAAGAAGTTTATTTGAGGTTTTAAGATCTGGAGTTCCTGTTAGATCTTTATCTTCTCCAACTCCGATAGAGTTGGAGATGATTGATAGTTAGGGTTAAGTCTCATTTGAAAGGTCTAAAAGCATCAGTAACTTGCCCTGAGACTATTTCATTATGTCAATCTCTGTGATAAACTTTGGTTTGTTCTGTCAAACAAACTCTTCTAGAATCTCAGGCGACAGGCCTGGAACCCTAGGAATCTTAACTGAATCATCCTTTTGAGGTCCTAAATCTGTTCCTAAGGTTAAGGAGAAGATGACTAAGGCATTAATTTCATCTGAAATGGTTAAATTCAGAAAGTCAAAATTCAAGGCTTATGGTCAAACTTAAGTCTGATTCTTGAATTTAGGATTCAATTAGACAAATTGAAGAGTCTAATATGTTTCTGTGATGTTTGTAAATGATTCAAATGCAATTTGGATGGGCTCTGATCAATTTTATGGTAGAAATTGATTTCTGTTTAGTTTGGGTTATTTTTGAACCCAAACTGATGGTAGTTGCTTTATGATGAGATTCAAATGGATAATCTGCACAGATAGTTTCTTGTTTGATTTGATTAAATAAGTCTCTAGTTGTCTGTTGGACCTAACAGAACTTGAATTCAAGTTCTGAAGCTTACTGGCGAAGCTTTTTAGCTTCATCACTTCCCTGAAGCTTATCAGAGGTTCTTACCTTCACCAACAGCTGTGGAATCACCTTCTGAACCTATTTAACACCTCATCTGGAGGTCAAATGTCCTTCTGTAATACCTTAGAACCACAACTCCCTTCTGCAGGCTAATATGGCTGTAACAACCCAGGTTCTTTCGCCCTTCAAATCGAAGAGCTAAACCTTCCCTGAGTATCAAATTGATACTATGATCGTGTAGAGCAACCTAAGAGCTTTCCAGCAAGCCTTCATTTGCTCGGATTGGAGCTTTGAGCTGGATGGAATGATCATCTAAAGTCTGGACTGGGAGGGGGAATTATAGTCCCACATCAATGGAACTAAAGCGACCGCCTTGGTATAAAAGTTATTTGTGTTTAAGGCACTTCAGTCGTCAGCGCAGGGCACATGAAAGAGCATGAGCATATGGGTGTGTGTGTGGGTGCATGCGGTGCGTGTGCCCAGGTGTGTGTGCACCTGTGGGCGTGCGAGTGTGGGCCCGTGAGGGCGTGTGCATGTGGCTTGGGAGGCCATGAACCGGATGGGCTCAAGACTATGCGAAGCAGAAATAAATCGAACCAAATAAAAACCAGGCTTGGACCTAGTATGGTCTGGTCCCACCCTGAGAAGGGTGCAATGTATGGGCGACCAGTCCAAGCTGCCAACCTTAAAACCTAATTTTTGGGTTCAAAGGGTCAAATCGGTTCGGTTCAGAAGATCTGCAAGGGTTCAGAAGTGAAGGATTGCAAAGGTTCAGAAAGGCTAGAAGAGGAGAAGAAGGGGAGAGCTCGTAAGGAGAAAAGAAAGGTAGACAGGCACAAGGGCTAAAGAAAAATAACAGGCAGAGTAAGAAGAAAGAAAAGAAAGAGAAGAAGACATGTATAAGAGAAGAGCTCGAGAAAGATTAAGAGAAAAGTAAAAAGAGAAAAGAGAGAGAGAGAAAGGTAAAAGAAGAGAAAGAAGAATGAGGCTGAAGACAAAGAAGAAAAATTGTGGTTTAATTTCTTGCATTTTATTAATTTCTTTTGAACTTAATGTTGTAATAAGGCATATTTTCATTAGAATTACTTTTTCTTGCCTTAATCTCCTATAAATAAAAAGAAATAAACATGTTTACTTGTTTGTAAAAGATCATTTGTGTAAATGTGTTTCCTTATGGAATTTTGCCTTCTTGTTAATTAGAAATCCTTAAGCAAAATTCATATTCTTAAAGTAAATTTAATTATACTTTCCATAAGTAGCTTAGATTTAATGGTGAATTTTAATTAAGTTTAGCTTGATCATGGCTTTAGGTATACCAAATCAGGAAAATATATTTTTATTAACAAAGTCCATGACAGCCTTATGGTCACATTTTCGGGTAGGTACGACTTCAATTCATTTCGAGATGTAGTCCACTGAGACTAGTATATACTCGAAACTATTCGATGGTGGGAAGGGACCCATGAAATCGATGCCTCAAACATCAAAAATTTCAATGATTAGAATGGGTTGTAGAGGCATCATATCTTTCCTGGTCATAGTCCCTAAGGTCTGGAACCCAATGCAAGTCTTTGTAAAGTTATGTGCGTCCTTGAATAGTGATGGCCAGTAAAAATCGAATAGCAAAACTTTTGCAACCGTCTGCTTCCCAAAGAAGTGGCCACCACAGGCTTGGTCATGACAAAATGATAGCACACTTTGAACTTCCTCTTCAAGAATACACATCCTAATGATTTGGTCAGCACAAAGTCTAAACAACAGAGGATCATCCCAAAATAATGCCTGGCCTCAGTCAAGAACTTATCTTACTGCTGTCTAGACCAACCGTGCGAAGTCTGGCTGGTGACGAGACCAGTTTGATTTGATTTTATTACTCAAATATTAAAATTCTCCGAGGTCGAACTCAGGGAGCAAGATTGATTTTAGAAGCATAGAAAATCACAATTTACAATAATACACTGTTTTACAAAAAAACTAGAGAGAGGAAGTAAAAATTTGTCTTCTCTTTTCTTTTCTTCTCTCTTTCTTCTTTGTTCTCCTTTCTCTCTGTCTTCAGACGTCTGAATCCATGGATCAGACGCCTTAAGTAGCCACTTGCTACAATGCTCATGCTCTCCTTCTTCCTTTCTTTCTAGCTGCTGCTGTTGCTGCTTCTTCTCCTTGGCTTCATCTTTTTCTCTTCTTTCTCTTCAGTTGCTTGGCCTTCCTCTTTGTAGTAGCTTCCTTCTCTTCTTTTCTTCTTTTCCCTTTTGCTCTGTCTCTGCCTTTTTCTTCTTCAGTTGGCTTCCTGCTTGGTCTTCTTGGCTTCATCTTCTTTCTTAAGCTGCGTCTCTTTCTTCTTCAGTTTACTTCTCCTCTTCCTCTTCTCCTGCTTCAGCTCCTCGGTGCAGCTAAGTCCTCGGCCGCTCCTTCCTCCTTTCTTCTACTGCTCCTCTTTTCTTCTGCTTCCTCTTCCCTGCACATGTACCCGATTAAGCAAAACCTAACCCCTACCCTCCCCGCATCTCTCTCTCTCTCTCTCTCTCTCTCTGTTTCACTTAAGGGTTCGCTCTCCCAGAGCCTGCTCGGGGATACAGGTCAGGTAACGCACCCAAAACCAGGCCCACCGGCGTGCGGTGGTGGGCAAGGTGTGCTCGGCTTAAGTAAATGGGTCGGGCCAGGTCCATGGGGGGTGGTCGCGGACGAGGCAGAGTGAGCGGATGAGAGGGACCTCACCCCGTGTGACTGAGGCGATAAGCCTTAGTCACCTTTTCAATTTATGTGCTGCGGGGCATTTGAAAACTCACGAGGTGGGACTAAACGTCCCACCCTTCTACCCGTTCATCCACAGCTGAAGGCACGAGCAACTGCAGCGCCAGTTGAGGTCTTCGCTACCAATTGAAGACCTGGAGTTGAACGCGGAGGTAATCCGCGCAACCTGGGCTCTTGTCCTGGGGCTGCAGAGGCCTGGAGCTGCTTGTGAGCTTGCTCCAAGCTTTAGCGTCAATGGCGGCGGAGGAAAGGGACCTGAAACCACTCAAACGGCCTCGTGGCCTTGTCAAAATGCTCGGCAGGCTTTGCCAGAGCATGGCGAAGTTACTACGAGGGTCAGCATGGCTCAGAATGGCCTAGGCATGCGTGCCCAGGTTGGTCTGAGTCTGTGTGAGTGGGTTTGTTCGGGGAAGGGTTTCATTGAGTGGCGCAGTCGGTGGAGGGTCGCAAGATGATCAGTGGGTGGAGGTGAAGCTCAGGGACCGGTTGGCGAGGGGTGGAAATGTCTGTGGTGGTGAAATGGCCTCACCGGAGTCGGTGGTCGGAGGTGGAGATGGCGATGGTGGATAGTGTTGTCGAGGAGTCGAAATAATCAATTGACAGAGGGAAAATAAAAGGGAGAGTAAGGAGAGCTTAACTACGAGTCTAGAGTGAAGGGGGAATGCGGAGGTGGCGAGTGGCTGGTGCTGCCGTCGCCGGAGACGAAGGCGCCCAGGGGAAGAGACGGCTGTTGGTGCTAGAGCACCACGATCATTTGTTTTGATGATAACAAAACACGTGTTATTTAACATTTGCAATTTGAGTCCTAGATTTCAGGTCAATTGCAAATAAGGACGTGTTTAGACGGAGTTCGAGCTCGCATCCAGGACGGATTGGAAGAGCTTGACGGAAAACAGAGGAGGTTCGCGTGGAGCGAAAGATTGAAGATGGAAGGAAAAGAAGAATAGGATAGATTCTTTCTTTTGTACTTGTTGTATTTTTCATTTCTTTTGTTGCTCTTTATTTCCTTAGATATTTCATGTTAAAGAGCCTCAAAGAACCCTAACAGTAGTCCTAGGAACACCGGCACAACCCTAGGATACTTAGGTTTTCTGTAGAATACTTAGAAAACCAATATAGGGTTCAAACAGCACTTCCAGACGTCTAATTCCCAAATCAGACGTCTGATAAAGAATTTTAAGACGTCTGACTGTTGTTTCAGACGTCTGATAACTGTTAGGCTAGACATAGTTAGTTCTGTCTGATGAAATCAGACGTCCAGACATTATACCAGACGTCTTAGGAGACGTCTGATGACTTTTCCAGACGTCCAATTAGTGGACCGTTGGCTGGCTTAGAAAACACTCAAGATTATGACCGTTAGAGACTTATCAGACATCCATAGGACTTTCCAGACGTCTGATAAATGACCGTTTTGCCTCGGCTGACCCAAAATCTCTTCTCAGAGATTTTCTAGCCGTTGCAACGTTTGGAAATCAATTCCCACAGTAAAAGTAGGTTTCCAGACGTCCAGACATAGTGCCAGACGTCCTGTATGTCGTTTGATGGACTTGCACAAAAACCCTGTTTAGATCTGATTCAAGTCAGGGAGAAACCCGCATAGAATCAGACGTCTGACCTTTAAATCAGACGTCTTAAAGTGGCCTTCCAGACGTCTGATGCCAGAGTTAGACGTCTGATAACCCTGTCAAATGCAATCATTGTCCTGATTTCGGCCTGATTCTCTTGGGCTTTGCACCCAACGGCTATGGAAGCTTTTCCAAGCCTTCCAAAGCCTTCCTAAGGCCTCTATAAATAGAGAGGAACCTTTGTAACACAAGATACACACCAAGAGACACAAGATATACACACTAAGACACACACCTTGCAATACACTTTCAAACCTTTTGTGTCCAAAGAAAAGACTCTCTTGCTCTCCAAGCTCAAGTTCCATTTTCTTGAGAGCATTCAACCGTTGCGCACCCGCTCTCCCGGCGTTGTTAACGAGAGCGACGTAGCGCCATCGCGTGGCACACGCACCGCGTCATCGTCGACGCACTCCTTGCAAAGGGGAGTTTCCTATTTCCTATAGAAGCTAGGTTTAATTTTGTTGGCTCTATAGGACTGTTATTTTATTTTATCTTTGTATTTTGGTTGGGTATTCGCTTTGCGAATTCCCGTCTCCTTCGTGGGACAAAATCCTTCTCGTGGAGAGAAGGGGTTGAGGAACGCTACCCTCGTACTTGTAGCGTGGTTGTACTGAGGTTGAATCACCCTCGTTTAAAGTGATTCGTTTAGTGGATTTGATCAACTAGGTTGATCGGAAAATCCTAACTCGAGAGGGTTAGGTGGTGGTTTTCACCCGGTTTGGGTTTCCACCTAAAAATTCCTGTGTACATTTTGTGATTGCTTATTTTTGTGAGATTGTTTATATTTTCAATTCCGCATTTTTTTTTGTCACGCTGATCTCACCCCTCCAAGTAGGGAACCTTCAACGGCGACTAGGAAGAGGGGTTGGAGAGCGCCCGCTGGTATGGCGTGACGCGGCGGAAGGTGGTGAAGGTAGCTCTGCCACTGGTACTGTGGTAGAGAGACGAGAGAGGAGAGGGAGAGTCGCCAGAAGCTCTGGGCGAATGGCCAGAGTTGGGAGGAGAGGAATTGGAGGGGATTCTCAGGCCAAATGGAGCTTGAAGGATGCGGTTAGGAGTGTCGCTCCTTAAATAGGCAAGGGCTGGCCGGGAGGTGAGCGAAAACGGCAGGAAAAACCTCATCGAAGTTGTGGCAGACGAAGACCCATACCTCTTGCACGTTCGCACGAGAGGTATGGTGGTCAACAGGGCATGGGAGCCAACCCATGCTGTAGGGGACACCACAGAGAGTCTCCCTTTCAAATCTAGGGTCGGCGCCCCATGCATGCACGATGCCATCCTCCGTGCAAAGTCGCTGGAGGTATGGCCTACGCAGCGGGTGGTAGAAGGACCAGTTTGAAGAAAATGATGGGAAAGATAGGGGGTATTTGTAAGAGTTTCATAAAGTTGAGGGTCTCAAAGTAATTTTGAGGACTAAATTGCAAAGTGGGTCAAGATGACCTTTCCTTAGGTTCAAATTTTGTTATCAACTTAATTTGGACCTAAGGAATCCAACTGTGAAGTTTAATTTTAGGTTTGACCACGTTTTACTGGATATTTTGCACAAAAATCCAAATTAGGTCAAAATTGGGTATGGTCCTCAATCTAAGTCAAAACAGGTTCCAATGGCCAAATTGAAGGTTCTAAACCCTATAGGATATTTTCCCATGAATTTTAGAGGGTTTAGTTGATTTTTATCTTGCCTGAAAATTCGTGAATTAAAGTGGATTTGTTTTAGGGTTATAGAATGTCATTTAATTCCCAGATTTGTCAACCCTTTTCTAACCAAACCATCTCACTTTTTCTCTTATTAAGTCCACTTGACCTGTGTCTAGACCCTTAGAAATCCCTTTCATGAACTGCAATGGTAAAATTACAGTTTTACCCCTTGTATAATGTTTTATTCTCAGATTAATAATTTCCTGATTTAAGCCTTCCCTTAGGTTATGTAGGAGCTTTTGTTCAATTTATCTGGTTAAAATGTGTCGGTTAGGGTTCATGATGAGGTTCTCATCATACCCCCATGCCTAGCTTTTGCTAGTCCCTTAGCAAAATATCAAGGTTTTAACCTCTGTTCTGGACCATGAATTCCATTCACTAATTTTGATAAGTGCTTTTTCTTGTCTCTTTGATTAGGTCAAAATGCCAACCATGGGCCTAAAGGTACTCTAGTACCAACCAAGATCCAGATCTGTCTAACTTTAGCTTCAGTCTTTAGCAAAGGTTTTTAAGTCCCGCAGGAACTAGCTTAAGGTTTATTGACTCCGCGGTTAAAGTGCACATGCTTGAGACATTTTTAGCCTTGGTTCAGTTTGTAGTGCATTTTTGAAAGAGAGAGATAGAGGTTTTATTTGTTTGGAGAGTTTTCTCTCTCTTTTCTTTTTAATTCTAGCTTAGGATTGGCTTCACAACACGGTCTGTATCAGATTCCTCGTCCCCATCATCAATCCTCAAAGGTTCCTAGCAATCGATGCTTCGAGATAACACCGCCCATGGTAACCCCCAGAACTCTGGTTTTTGAGATTTCGAGATAATCCTGCCCATGGCATTCCGTGGCCAAATTCAGACTGTGGCAATTGACATTTCGTGATAATGCCATCCGTGGAATCTAAACCAGCAGAGTGCTTACATGCCCCCAGTAGGATATGTAAATATCCTAGGAGACAAGCACCGAGGAGACGATATGTTGTTACGCATCTTCGAGGGGAATTTCCCACCTCTCCGTGCCGGGAACTCGTCCAAATCAACTTGTGTTGATTGGCCTCACCTAATCTAGGTGACATTTTCAGAACATTTGAAACGCTTCTGTGTGATTTTGATATTTATGCTCACTGAACCAGACTGTGTGTGAATTGGGGTGCTTAGGTTACCGAGTCCTATAAACCGAAGGTCAGTTAACAAGGCCGAATACTCCCTAAGCCTTAGACCTAATACTTAAGCTTTTCATTTTCCTCAATGTCTTGAGGAATATCTAGATCTTAATGGGTACTACGAGTCTAGCCAAAAAGGCCTAAGGTTAGCATTCTTACTAATCTTCTTGTATTTCTTTAGCACTTTCTCTTTAGTTTTCTTTTAATGTGGTTTAGAACTTTGGTTAATTCCTTAATTTCTTACTAATGACTATCTCTTCTTTTTCATTTTGTGCTCCTTTTCAGAATTGTGCTCTTTTTCTCCTCCTTTTGTAAAGCAAAAAAAAAAAAAATCTTCCCTCCTCCCATTTTTTTTATTTTTTTTCAAAAATGTTTTTAATTTTTTTGATATTTTTGACATATGTGATTTTTTTGTTTGAAACATTTTCTTATTATGAATTTTATTGCACTTTCATGCCCCCCCATGCCTAAGATTTGCAATGTCCTCATTGTACATTAAGTGGGTTTTTATTCAGCATGGTTCATGCATTAGGACAAGTATTGGGTGAGTGGATGGGTCAAGGTGACTGTTGTGGATGATTTCTAATCTCAGGTACGAGTACCTGAGGTGGAGTCAGCTGTCCTAAAGGATGAACCTAAAGTGCAAAGAAATATCAGAAAAGGTTTCAGGTTTTCAAAAGAATGACGAGCTGCCTCCCGTTAAGCGCTGAGTTTTATGCCATCGGCTGAGCACAATGAGCTCAGGGAGAATGGAGGATAAATGATGACTCAGCCAAATCTGTATTGGTCACGTCAATGAACGGTTTGAGTCTCTGATCATTCATGATGAAAGGTTCGAAATTGTGGTGGAGTGGACTGATCTCGACGGCTCCATTTCCAAAGATCTGTCAGACAAGATATGGTCCGACCCACTTGGATCGTAGTTTTCCAAGGAACAATTTAAGTCGGCATCGAAGAGTAGGACCTTCTGACCAGGGTGAAAGATCTTTCTAGAAATGTGCTTGTCATGAAAGGCTTTAACCTGCTCTTTGTAGATTCGTGAGTTTTCATACGCATCGAGGCGTAATTCATCAATCTCACTTATCTGAAGCTTTCTGTGGGTTCCAGCCTTAGAAAGATCTAGGTTGTAGTTCCATACTGCCCAATAGGCTTTATGCTCTAGTTCAACGGGGAGGTGACACGCCTTCCCGTACACCAATCTAAAAGGAGACTGATTGGGCAGCAATCATAGGTCTTAATTGACCTAAATTAGGCTAGGACTTAGCATAAGTTAGGGTTATTCATGCATGCATACGCATTATCTGCATTTTTACTGCTTTCCTTTAGCTATGCATAAAATAATGTTATAATGTGCTGATTAAGTGCATTATGTCGATTGCAGGGAATAAGCTGATCAGGAGCTGGATCTGAAGCTAGATCAGGAATAACAGGAGTTGTAGCAGAGCTGGAGCAGAAGGCCTAGTTTAAATGTAGGAATAATAATGTAAGGGGGTTAAAAGTTTGTTATTCTATTAAGTAGGAATAAAGCAGTAAAATGTGAAGAGCTTAGGTCCATCCTAGCCTTAGGATAGCCTAGAGACTTCCCCAAGCCTTAGCCACCCTTAGATTAGGTCACAACACCCTAGGAAGCCCTAAAACCCTAGTTCCAGCCCTTCTCTGGACGTCCAGATAAGTTTTAGGACGTCCAGGACCCTTAACCAACTCCCGCACACTTCAAACCCACTTCTGTAGTGTTATTGGACGTCCAGACACTTTGTTAGACGTCCAATTTCTACAGAATACCCAAAACAGAACCCAAAATCCTTCCTGACTCTAATTGGACGTCCAGACAAGTCTGGACTTCTTATTTTTGAGTATAAGACGTCTAATTATATTATTAGACGTCTGATACTGCTCTCTAATTCCTGTTTTGAGATTTAAGCCTTGATCTTGGATCTCTAGGTCCCTAAACCCAATTCCAACCCCATAGGAACCTAAATTAAGGTGCCCTAACCCTAGTACACCACCTCTATGCCTCCCTAAGGACCTAATTAGGTCCTCACTAAACCTAATTGACTTGGATCTTAGTCAATTCCGTCAACCTATTCAATTGGACTCATTGAGTCCAATTGAGCCCTGATCTCAGCACACACTGTCCAATTGGACTCAGTGAGAGTCCAATTGACCTAGACCTGACTTAATTGAGTTGTTTTACTCTCAATTAAGTTTTCACACACCCAATTAAACTTGTATTAAGTTTAATTGCACTTTACCTTAGTGAATTAGGGTTTATAACCCTAATTTGAGACATACCTTGACCTATACCCACTAGAACCTAACCTAATCAACCTAGCCACCAGAGTTTCGACCCACACACGAAAATACCTAGCCTAGAGTTCTCTAAAACTCTCTACCATGTGTGGTTGCCTTGGTTGCCAAAAATAGCAACCAAGAGCCATTCAATTTTTAGATCCACATTTGGTGGATCTAAAAACCACCATCCACCCTCTCTCTCTCTCACTCTCCCACGAGCTCCCACCATAGGCCTCTCTAGAGAATTCCATAATTCTCTAGAGAGCTTCCCTTAGGTCTATAAAAAGACCCCTTGGGTGGCCATTTGCACCCATTCACTTCCTTGGCATCCATTCCACTTAGAATAGCCACTTCCATCTCCACTCCACCTCCACAAGTTGAACACCACCATGGAGGCCACCATCTCCACACCAAGAAGCTGGATCAGCTCCCCAACCTCTCTCCAAGGGCTGGCCTAAGTTCCATTGGCCGCCCCACCTTCTTCTCTCAACCATTCAAAGACCATCGGGGACCACCCCTGAATGCCCTTCCATTCTACTAGATTTAGATTATGCTCTTCGTATATTTACTGCGTTTATTTACTGCTTAGTAGTGTAGTCTTACTTCTCCCCCAATGATGCATGCGAAATCTCCCCATCAATTCTTGTATGCGATCATTTTCTGGTAGCTAGATTTAATTTTCAAGCATTTATGTACAAGCTTTCCTCTAGATTCCTTGTGCAACAACTCCCAAATGAATGAATGAAAACACATTTATATATATATATATGTTTGAAATCACCATGAGCTTAATGATTGCTATTATCTTTTGCGTGATTAATGTTGCCTATTTCTAACTCTTAATATTCTTGCAACTAAGCATGTCGTACGTAAATGAGTAATAATCACGAACCGGCATGCGTTCTAAACAAAGTAGAGCGGCAAAAAGATCAATTTCAAAAGTAAAAGCAACGCCTCCCAGAGATGAATGACTGGGACTCAAGTCTCATCATCTTTAGAAATCAATTTTTGACGAACATTTTTGCGTGACTATACTACGATTTCCGACGTCTTCCAAATGCGTGAAAATGACTTTTTGTCAAAGACATGCCTAATTGGGTCTTGTGGGCGGTCTTATAAGCCCACAAAGCTTCCGAAAATCTGGATGATCAGTCCTTCCTATCAGGTCGAACAGTAACCTGTAGGATTTTCTTGATCTCCTGATTTGATAGCTCAGCTAGACCATTAGTTTGGGGGTGATAAGGAGTAGAGATTCGGTGCGACACCTCGTATTTTTTCATCAGTGACTGATGTAAACACATTTACACTACTTAAGATATCTATTTATGCATGTTTTTAAGCATAGGATTTCATTGCATGATATAAATATTGCATAACATGCATCATCTTGCATTTAAAGTAGTTTGAATAAAATGGAGGTTAATTGTCTCCTTTTATGTGCTTGGATAGAGAAAACTTTTTATCAGAGCCTCGGATCAAAGATCCAACCGTACAGATGTGATCAGGGCAACGATTGGAGTTCAACAACTCCAAGATTGCCCTAATCAGGCATCTGTAGCATCAAATAGTGACCGGGGAATCCTAGAAGATCAAGAGCCAAGATGGTGTAAATCTGCACTTCAAATGACAAATCCGACCGCACGGATGAATTCGGATCGACGATCGTAGCCTAACGACACAAAAATCGAGTCAATCCGACACCCGTGGCACCATCTACAACATACAGAAGATGGACGGCCAAGATGGCACCATGTGGCGCCATCTCGGCCACCCAAACGCCCGCATGCAACCACTGAAGCCTCCGCATCCATCCCTCTCAACCGTTGGATCTCAATCCAACGGCTGTGAATGGTTGTGCCTTAAATCGTCCACGCGACCATCCGCGCAACGCAGCGTAGTGGGCGAGGGCGTTATCGTGACCAGCAGACGCGGGTTCGAGCCGCAGCGAGGAGGCGAAGGGCGGGGGCATGCGTCGGATCTTGATCGGGCGGCCGTCCGCGCTCAATAGCGTTGACGCGCTATTGCACGCCCACGCCGCATGCGGCATCGCACGCGCTAGGGCGGGCGCGCAGCGAGCGGGCGAAGGCGCAATCACAGCTGTCCGATCTCACGATTGGACGGCTGTGGATGGCTGAACGTGCGGCAGGCATTGAGAGTGAGTAGCCGAGCAGGCACGTGTGGGCAGCAGCCACTACGCCCACGTTGGGGCTTAGCGACGGTTTTATCCGTCACTAAAGACCCCTTATTTAATGTTTTAAAGATGTAATGACCAATTTGCCCCCACTCCTTGCAACTATAAAAGGAGACCCCCTCCACACGAAATTTTCATCCCTTCCTTCTCTTTTCTTCCTCTCCAAAGCTCAAGAGAAGCTTGTCCCACACCCGGGATGCTTCTCGCGAGATAAAGTCCAAATTTTCGTCCCCCTTCGGAAGTGGATCCCGTGACGACGACGACGTGCTACCCCGTTCCCATTCTTCTGCTTCGTCCTCCTTCGTCCTGCATCATCTTCCTTCGTCCAGGCATCGTCCCGTCCAGCTCGTCCTCCAAGCGACCGTCGAGGAGGATATTTCTCTCCCTATTCTTTTTACTACTTTCTAGTATAGATTTACTACTTTCTAGAGTAGTTCTGCTCGTCCTCCAAGCGATCGTCGAGGAGGACATTTCTCCCTCCATTCTTTTAATGCTTTCTAGAGTAAATTTATCCCTTTCTAGTGTAATTATTTTCTGCTTTCTAGTTGTAATAGTGAAACAAACAATCTCCTTAATGATGAATTCCCTGTTTATTCTACATCTTGTTTTGATTTCTATTTGTAATATTCTCTTTCTCTTACTCTCTCTCTCTTCTATTTATTGTAAATAATTAGATAGCTTTAAATTGAATTACTTTGTGAGAAATAAAAACAAATGCATAGTTTTTAAATCAAACGTCCGCCTCCCTGTATTCGACACAGAATTTCAATTTCGGTATAAATTTTATTTGTTGAACACGAGTTCTTCTCTTTCAAACTACAATAACAGGTTTTCCAAAACCTAACACGTTAGCGTAACAATTCGTAAGCTCAACAGTGACCTGAACTGAGCGTTGGTGAAATGGGTCCCTCCATCAGAGATGATAGCTCAAGGAATCCCAAACTGCGAGAAAATATTCTGGTGAATGAATTTGATAACGATCCTATGATCACTGGTTCGGGTCAAAATGGCTTCGATCCATTTGGACACATAGTCAATAGCGAGTAAAATGTATTCGTAGCTGTCCGAGATAGGGAAGGGGCCCATAAAATCAATTCCCCAAACATCAAAAATCTCGCATACGAGAATCGGCTGTAAAGGCATCATGTCGCGATGGATCATGTTGCCCAAAGTTTGGCAACGGTAGCATGCCTTACAATGATTGTATGCGTCCTTGAAGATAGTGGGCCAGTAAAAGCCACACTGGAGGATTTTTGATGCGATTTTATGCCCAGAAAAATGGCCACCTCATGCCTGGTCATGGCAGAAAGAGAGTATGTCATTGATTTAGACTTCCGGGACACATCACCAAATAATTTGGTCAGCACCTATGCGGAATAAGTATGGGTCTTCCGAAATGTAATACTTGGCATCGGAGTGCAACTTGTTTTTCATGGCCTTCGGCCAATCAGACGGGATCTGGTGTGATGCCAAATAGTTTACTATATCAGCAAACCATGGAAGCCCAGTACCAATAGTCAAGAGGTGCTCATCAAGAAAATGCTCCGTGATGGGTCCATAAGGGTTGATGATCTTAGAAGGAAGGCAGGACAAGTGGTCAGCTACCACATTCTGTCTTCCTGCTTTGTCACGAATCTCGAGGCCAAATTCTTGCAACAACAAGATCCATCGATTAATCGAGGTTTCGCATCCTTCTTCACAAAGAGATGCCTCACAGCTGTGTGATCCGAGTAGATTATAACGTGGGAACCCAGGAGATAAGATCTGAATTTTTCAAGGGCAAATACTACAGCTAGCAGCTCTTTCTCCATAACCGTGTAGTTATGCTGAGCCTCGTCAAGTGTCTTGCTAGCATAGTAGATGACCACGGGTTTCCCGTCAATCTTTTGCCCCAGAACCTCTCCTACAGCGAAGTCAGATGCATCGCACATGATCTCAAAGGGTTGAGACCAATCAGGGGACTATAGGATCGGGGCTTGGGTAACTCGGTCACGAAGGATCTCAAAAGCTTGAGTGCATTCCTTGGAAATTTCAAAGGATACATCCTTGGAGAGAAGAGTGGTCAGGGGGTGTGCGATTTTCGAAAAATCAGGAATGAATCGACAGTAAAAACTGACGTGCCCCAGAAAAGATCGGATGTCCCTGATCGAGCTAGGCATAGGAAGTTTGGAAATCAGGTTATCCTTGGCTCAATTCACTTGGATGCCTCTCTCAGAAATCAAATGTCCCAGGACGATCCCCTCAAGCACCATAAAGTGGCTCTTTTCCAGGAAAGAACTAGATTTACGTCAATGCATCGCCTGAGTATATGAACCAAGTACTGGAGGCAATCATCAAATGATGTCCCAAAAACTGAGAAGTCAACCATGAAGACTTTCAGATAGTCACCTACCATATCAGAGAATATGGCAAGCATGCACCGCTGAAAAGTTGCGGGTGCATTGCAGAGACCGAAAGGCATCCTTCGGAACACATATGTCCCGAAGGGGCAGGTGAACATGGTCTTCTCTTGGTCTTCAAGATGGATTGCCACTTGGTTGTAACTGGAGTACCTGTCAAAAAAGCAGAAGAATCTATTTCCCGCTAGTTTTTCGAGAATCTGATCAATAAATGGTAGTGGGAAATGATCCTTCTTCATGGAGGCATTGAGTCTTCGATAATCTATGCAGACTCTCCACAAGTTGGCTATACAGGTAGGTATGACCTCTCCGGTTTCAATTGTGATGATGGTAAGCCCTGCCTTCTCAAGCACAACCTGGATCGGGCTCACCCAACGACTGTCGGAGATCAGGTAGATGATCCCTGCATCTAACCACTTAATGATCTCCTTTTTCATGACCTTCTGCAGATTAGGGTTCAGACGTCTCTGCATCTCACGCGAAGGTCGTGTGCCCTCTTCGGAATAGATGTGGTGTGTGCAATAAGAGGGACTTATTCCAGTCAAATCATCGAGAGTCCAACCAATGGCTCTGCGATGTTGCTGAAGAACAGCAATCAGACGGGATTCCTGATCAAGGGTGAGTCTGGAATTTATAATCACAAGAAGTGTCTGATTGGAACCCAAAAAGACATATTTCAAATGATCGGGAAGGGGTTTGAGTTCCAAAATGGGGTTATCAGCAGCAGCGGGTGGTTCAAAATGGGTGTGAGGAACAAGGATAGGAGTTAGGGGTGTGTCCAGATCGAGTTCAGATTCTCCTAATTGCAGTTTTAGATCTTCTTGTGGTTGATTGGGGATAAACATGTTGTCCTCAATTTGCGGTTCATCAACCACAGCTCTGATATCACAAATTTGCTCTACCACGCCACAATTAATTCCTTGTTGGGCCTTAAAGATATCAGTTTTGAGGGTTTGATTCCTAAATTTCAGTTCTATTTGACCCTCCTCACAACTTATGTTGGCCCTTGCAGTGGCCAAAAAAGGTCTCCCAAGTATAATTGGTGTATCCCTTGGATTCTCAGGTGCGTCCATGTTTAGAACTATAAAATCTACGGGGAAGTAGAAATCCCACACCCTAATAATAACATCCTCAAGAACTCCTTTAGGTGACTTAATGGATCAATCAGCTAACTGCAATGTCACCTCAGTCTATTTCAACTCAGATTCTTCTAGGTGGTTAAGTAGGGATGTGGGTATCAGGTTTATGAAGGCACCTAGGTCTAACAAAGCTCTATCAAACTGGGTTTCACCAATCTTATAAGAAATCAGGGGAGTGCCTGGGTCTTTTTCCTTGGGTGAGAGTTTACTCAGGATCACAGAGCTAGCTTGCTCTGATAGTACAATCGGACTCCCACTCTTGGTTCGCGGCTTACGCTGGGGTGTACTTACATTTTTCAAAAATCGTGCGTAAGCCGGTATGTGGCGGATTACATCCATCAAGGGGATGTTTATTTGTACCTTCTCAAAGAACTTGATCAGGTCCTCCTCAGGAGCCACGGGTTTAGTTGTCTTCTTTCCCTTGGTCAAGGCCTTGGGAAATGGAACCTTGGTTGGTTCCTCTAGAATAGGTCTAGGTTGTTTATCTGGGACAGGGATAGGGACATCCTGGATAACTATCCTAGGGTTTGGATCACTACCAGGCTTGGAGTGGTCTGGGTAAGGTGGGTCTTAGGTTGCTTTACCACTACGGGTTGTCATAGAATTTAGTCCTGCCTGGTTCTGGTTGGGGGTTGGTAAGATGGGCTGCTGCTGTTGATAACTCGCATAGGAGGTTGATGCTTCCATCCCATCAAGTGATGGAACAGAAGGGGCCTGATAGATTAAGTGTGCTTGGCCCTAGTTCGGGTTCATAACACGCCGCTAGGTCAGCACGTTGTTAGGGTTAGGTAGAGGTTGTGAAGGAAGTGTGCTTGGTTGGCGAGAATTCGCCAACTGGGCGAGTTGGTTGCGGACCTCTGTGATCTCAACCTTGTGTTGTTTTTGGATAGCCGCATTCGTTCTTTGAATGTCAGCCAGAGTTTGAAGGATGAGGGACATTGGGTATTGGTTTGGCCCGGATGGATGAGTGGGGTTGGACCGAGGCTGAGGTGGCTGATAAGAATGAGGGGCTTGTGGACGAGGCTGATAAGGTGGTCTTTGGGTCTGAGAATTTCCCGCCCACTAGAAATTGGGATGGTTTCGCCATCCAGGGTTGTAGGTGTTGGAAAATGGGTCATTCTGGATGGCGTTGAGGTCCTCGCAGGTCTGAGGAGCCTCAGGAAAATCGGAGTATGGGGGAGTAGAATTCCCCCGGCAAGAATAGAATGGATCGGAGGTCCCTCCAGTCCTGGAGTCAGATGGGGGTGGATACGGGTCCATCCTAGGAGAAGATCGATGGAAGATGTTTTGCATAGTTTCCCTTGCGGGAGGTGTATGTGCGAAGGAGTTCTGCGCAGAGGTGGCTCGCTGCAAGTGCCGAGTCAACTCTTCCACCTTCTTCTCAATAATAGAGACCTTGTCCAACCGACTGGCCATTAGTTCCAAGTCAACGAATGCAGACAGGCCCTGCGTCTCATGTGCTCCCCTAAGATTCATCGCTGCACAGGTATTCGTCCGATCGAATAATCCCATGGAGTCATTGTTGATGGAGTTCTCGCACATATTCTCGAGAATCTCCCACACAGTATCTTCATGTTGACCCATGATATTCCCTCCACAAGTTGCATTGACGAACAATCTATTGTCTTCATGGAGTCCCTGGTAAAAAGACTGGACTGTTCCCATTTAGGAACTCCGTGATGGGGACACTTTCTCATGAGATCTTGGAATCGATCCCATGCTTCATGAAAAGGTTCTCCCATCTGCTACGTGAAATGAGTAATCTGATGGTGCAAGGCGTTTGTCCGACCAACGGGAAAGAACTTCTTCAAAAACTCGGACCGAAGTTCTTCCCAGGTGTTAATCGGATGGGTCTGTGTCTGATACCAATGAGCCGCCTTGTGCATAAGGGAAAAAGAGAACATCTTTATGAGTAAGATATCCCAATTTTGTGCATCTGACCTGAAGGCCTAGGCCAGATGCTTGAGCTGTTTGATATGCTAGAAGGGATCTTCAGAGTTAAGCCCATAGAATTTAGGTATGAATCATGTTGGGCTTCAATTCATAATCAGGTCCTCTAGTCAGGATTCTAACTCGAGACTCAATTGCCACCGCAGCAGGATTATAGTGATCTCGCATCATGGGACGCTGTGGTGGGTTCATGAAATTCTGAAAAAGGTCATTAAGACGCTAGAGCTGGTGCTCAAGATTATTCTCTTCTTCAACAGGCTGAGCCATGATGGAAGAAGAAGGGGAACTAGGTTCAGAATTGGAAGAGAGGTCTATCTGGAGTGGTTGTCGAACAAACAAGGGTGCCGAGGCTTGGCCTCGAGGAGAGTGGATTTCTAGAGGAGGTTTCAAGGACCTACCAAACATGCACTGATGGACTGGATGAGGTTAGAATGTGTTGGACCCAATCAAGACACCCAAAGTATGTTGGGTGACTATAAAGGTTTAGGGCGGATGATACCCCTTGATCAGAAGGTCATCCACCTGAGAATTACCTCGGCAGCCAAAGAGGGTGAGTCCCGCGAAGACCCCTACACGGTAGAGCGCCCCCACGGGTTACAGGGTTTCCCCCACCCGACCTCTCTTGTCACTGAGATTCCAGGTAGACCAGAATGGGGACCTTGACCTCTTAAGTCTACCACTTTTAATTAAGATCAAGGTGCTTAGATTTTCACTTGAACTTTAAGCCTTTTGTGTGCAAAAGTGACCTAATTTAAAGGTTGGTTGATCCAAAGGATCAAATTCACCTCTTGTTCCTGTGAGAGCTTCTTAGGTCTTTTCTTTTAGTGTTCAAGTAAATTAAGAGCCGGATTGCTTAGGGTTTCTCTTAAATAGGTCTTTTCAAATAATGGTTTAGGCACACCTCCTTTTGGAATTTCTAATTCTTTGTTTAGAAGATGTGTCTCTAAAGCCCTAGCTTAGAATCCTAGGTTGGCTCTAGTTGGTCCAATTAGTTGCCTTAGAAATGGGAAACTAAGGCTTAAGAAAGAAGGTTTTAGCCCCAGTTACCATAAATGGATATGCAATTAAAGTGTGTTGAAACTCAAAATCAGGCAACTCTGTGAATTACTAAGTACGAAGGACAGGTAGACCAAGATTGATTCTTCTTTTCTTTTTCCTCTTTAGAATGTAAGGGGCTTAAGAGAGAGGGCTGAAGGTTACCTGTCCCTTGTGTGGTTGTTGTGCGGCTGCTTGTTCTTTCTTGCCTTCCTTTCCTGCACAACAGAAGAGAGATTAAATCAGTATAAAATCAGAAATTGTGATTTTGAAGCTTCTAAAATGCCGGTTGCTCCCCGGCAACAGTGTCAAAAACTGGTGACGAGACCAGTTTGATTTGATTTTATTACTCGCATATTAAAATTCTCCGAGGTCGAACCTAGGGAGCAAGCTTGATTTTAGAAGCATAGAAAATCACAATTTACAATAATACACTATTTTACAAAAAAACTAGAGAGAGGAAGTAAAAATTTGCCTTCTCTTTTCTTTTCTTCTCTCTTTCTTCTTTGTTCTCCTTTCTCTCTGTCTTCAGACGTTTGACTCCATGGATCAGATGCCTTAAGTAGCCACTTGCTACAATACTCGTTGATGAGAACCTCATCATAAGCCATAACTAGCTCATTTTGACCTAATACAGAGAATAAAAGCTCCTACATAACCTTAGAAAGGCTTGGCTCAGAGAGATTCTGAGTTTGCAAAGAAAACATAAACTGAGGGGTAAAAATGCAATTTCACCAATCCAATCTGAAAATAGGGTAACTCAGGGTCCAAACATAGGTCAAAACAACCTAATAAGAAGAAAACTGGGATGAAATGACTCAACAACGGCTACAGCAACTCCGAAGAATTAAATGACATCCTGCAACCCTAAAACAAACCCACTTAAATACATGAGGTTCGAGGCAAAGTAAAAATAGAATAAACCCTCTAAAATTCATAGAAAAATAATCTCTAGGGTTTAGAACCTTCAATTTGGCCTTAGGAACCCATTTTGACCTACATTGAGAACCATGCCCAATTAACAACTTAATTTGGATTTTTTGCATAAATTGACCGGTCAAACAAGGTTTAATCTAGAAATAAAATTCACCATCAGAATCCTTAGGTCCTAATTAGTCATGTATAAAAACTTGAGCCTAAGAAGAAACCTTCTTGACCAACTTTACACTTTGGTCCTCATACATTTACTTTCTGGCCCTCAACTTTTGAACCCTCACATTTTGGCCCCTAACTCTCCTTTTTTATTTTCGTTTAGGTCCTTCCTGCAAAACCTGAGCAGCACCATGCTCCGACGACCTTGCGCGGAGCATGGCGCCGCGCAGGGTAAGGGAGGGAGCCTGCCAAGTCAAATGGGGGTGCCCTGCGTCGTCAGCCGTCGTAGGAACACCCCCTGTTGGCTGCAACCACCCATACCGGCCGTGCGAACGCACGGATGGTATGGGTATCCTTCCTCCGGCGTCCTCCGGCGAGGGAGACACGTCGTCTCCCTCCGCCCTCCTCTCTGGTTCTACCCCTATAAATACCCCCGTCGCTCCGCCATTCTTCTCAGCTCGGATCTGACGGAGATACCCCCTCACTTCCTCTCTTCCCACTCCGACAGACGCCCCCTTGCTCCGGCGGCTTCTCCTCCTCCTCCTCGTCGCCCTACCGCACTACCAGCAGCAGGGTTGCCTTCCCTCGCTCTTCCCGCGCCGCGCCACACCCAGCGCGTGCTTCTCCGGCCCTCTCCTCACCGTCGCTTCTTCCCCTGGGCAGCTCCTCACCGTCGCCTGCTTCGGCTCCTCCTCGTCCTGCTAAGTAGGTATAACTTCTCCTTTTCCTCCCCTCTTCCTTTTCCTCACTTTAAACCTTTACTGTCGCCCTCGATTCCGACCCTGACCACCGTCACCCCCTTCATCTCCGGCTACCCTCCGGCGAGACGCCCCCATCACTCCACCACCCCACACGGCTCGCCGACCTTCACAGAACCTCCGCCTCCTCACCCTGATCAACCTCCACCCTTCCACTTCCCACCACTCGCCCTCTGCAGACCCCCCGAACAAACCCATTTCCCGCGCTGCAGTTTGACCTAGGGCGGCCCTCATGCTCCGCCTCGCCGCATGCTAGACCCCCCACCACCTTCGTCGTGCCACGGCGAAGGTTCTCCGCGTATCTGATTAGGCCGAGAGGCCATTCCTCTGTGGACAGGTATCTCGACCGCCGTCGCCATTGCTGCGCTGAAGAAGCACCTTCAACCTGCAGCTCCAGGTGCGCTTCGCCCAGGTCCGACTCCCAGGCTGCGCGGGGCATCTCCGCGAAGAGTCCCAGGCTCGCAGCTGGGGCGAAGGCCTCACGTGAAGCCGCGATTGCCAGCTGCCTCCTCCGCTGCAGGCGCTCAATTGGGGTGGGACATTTAGTCCCACCTCGGAAACTTTGAGAGGCACGCGGGCGCTTAAAGGCAAAAAGTGCCTTAAGCTGTTCGCCTCCTGATCATGGGGTGAGGTCCCTCTCACCCGCCCGACTACCCGGCCTCGTCCGCGCTCACGCCCCGCGGACTTGGCCCGACCCGATTAGCCCGACCTGCACTCCTCGCCCACCACCGCACGTCGGTGGGCCTGGACCCGGGCGCGACCCGCGTACCCAATTAACCGGTTGCTCTGGGAGAGCTTTCCTAAGAGTGAATTCTGAGAGAGAGAGAGACGCGGGGGGAGGGTAGAGTAGGTTTTGCCCTCTGACTTAAACCGTGAGTGTGCAGGCACAGGTGAAGAAGAAGAAGGAGACACACTGTAGCAGCGGCAGTTTAAGTCTTCTGATTGAAAAATCAGACGACGTCCTGAAGACAAAGAAGAAGAGAAGCAAGAAGAAAAGAAGAACACGAGGACAAAGAAGAAAAAGAAGATCTGAAGAACAAGAAGGAAGACCAAGAAGAAAAAGAAAGAGAAGAGAAGAAAGCACAGGTGAAGAACAACCAAAAAGACAAGAAGAAGAAAGAAGAGAAGAAGAAGAAGCCAAATTTTCCCCTCTCTCTCTCTCTCTCTTTATTTTTGTAATAGAAACTTTGTACCTCTTAGAATACAACTTGCTCCCTGAGTTCGACCTCGGGAGAACTTTTATTTTCCAAGTAAAAAATATTTGTAATAATGGCAATGACTAGCTGTACTACAACGCCACAACAAAACAACAAAACCTAGTCACGCATAGTCATACCGCCATCATTTCTTGGCGCCGTTGCTGGGGAGCAACGGCTATTCTAGAGGTAATTAAATTCCTATTTTTAAATTTCTAATAATCTCTCCTCTTTTGTGCAGCTACAGGAAATCAAGAAGACAAGCAACCACTCCGAGGACAGGTAATTTTCTATCCTCTCAAACCCCTAAATTTTAAAGAGGAAGAAAAGAAAAGAACAAGCAATATAGGGCTAACTTGTCTTCTATACTTAGTAAACCATAAAAAGTTGCATGTTTTCAACCCATTATTCCTGCACACTATTAAGGGTATTTAAGGGCTAACACATTCTTGCTTGAGCCCTAAGTACCCAACAAAGAACTAACTGGACCAAATAGAGCCAACATAAGATTCAACATTAGGGATTTAGAGACACACTTTTAAGCAAGAACTGAGAAACCCTAAAAGAAGTGTGCCCAAGCCATTGTCTGAAAATACCTATCCAAAGAAACCCTAAAATAAGATTGGCTCTCTAAACACTTGAACCCGAAAAGACAAGACCTAATAAGCAAAACTAGCAGGTAAAGTCGACCACTTGGGTCAACTAACCTTCGACTTAGGTCACTCTTTGCACTCAAAAAAGCCTAAAGTTCAAGTGAAACCTAAGCACCCTCTTGAATTAAAAGTGGTAAACTTAAGAGGTCAAGATCCCCATTCTGGTCTACCTGGAACCGCAGTGACAAGAGAGGTCGGGTGGGGGAAACCCTGTAACCCGTGGGGACGCTCTACCGTGTAGGGGTCTTCGCAGGACTCACCCTCTCTGGCTGCCCAGGTAATTCTTAGGTGGACGATCTTTCTGATCAAGGGGTCCATCTGCCCCGCACCTCTATAGTCACCCAACACATTTTTGGGTGTCTCGATTGGGTCCAGCACCTTCTAACCTCTTCCACTCCAACAGTGCATGAATGGTAGGAGATCCTTAAGACCACCCTTAAGATCTCCTTTAAAATTTCACTCTCGTCAAGGCCCAGCCTTGACTCCCGTGTTTGAACAGCAACCTAACCATCATTCTCTCTTCCGATTCCGAATCAAACTCTTCTTCTATCATGGCTCAGCCAGTTGAGGAAGAAAACAATCTGGAGCACCAGCTCCAAAGAATCAACGACCTCTTCCAAAACTTTGTGCACCCACCGCAGCGTCCCATGATGCGGGACCATTATAATCCTGCTGTGGTGGCCATCGAGCCTCGAGTCAGAATCCCGACTTGGGGACCTGACTCTGAATTAAAGCCCAATATGATTCATGCTATACCTAAATTCCATGGGCTTAATTCTGAAGATCCCTTCCAGCACATCAAACAGCTGAAGCATCTGGCCCAAACTTTTGGGTCAGACGCGTAAAATCGGGATATTCTTCTCATGAAGATGTTCTCCTTTTCTCTTATGGACAAGGCCGCCCATTGGTATCAAACTCAGACCCAGCCGATCAATAATTGGGAAGAACTTCAGTCCGAGTTCCTGAAAAAGTTCTTCCCTGTTGGACGGACCAACGCCTTGCGCCATCAGATTACACATTTCACCCAACAAACAGGGGAACCTCTCCATGAGGCATGGGATCGGTTTTAGGATCTCATGAGAAAGTGCCCCCATCACGGAGTTCCTAAATGGGAACAGGTCCAATCTTTTTACCAGGGACTCCGTGAGGACATCCGTCTTTTCGTCAATGCAACCTGCGGAGGAAATATCATGGGTGAACATGAAGACACCGTGTGGGAGATTCTCGAAAACATGTGCGAGAACTCCATCAACAATGACTCCATGGGATTATTCGACAGGACGAATACCCGCGCAGCGATGAATCTAAGGGGAGCACACGAGACGCAGGGCCTGTCCGCATCAGTCGACTTGGAGTTAATGGCCAGTCGATTGGACAAGGTCTCGATTATGGAATAGAAGGTGGATGAGCTGACTCAGCATCTGCAGCGAGCCACCTCTGCGCATAACCCTTTCGCACAGCCTCCTTCCACAAGGGAAACTGTGCAAAACATTCTCCATCGATCTTCTCCTAGGATGGACCCATCATCCGAATCTTTGCCCGGAGGTCCTTCCGATTCCTTCTACACCTGCCAGGGGAATTCCATTCCTTCTTTCTCTAACCCTCTGGAGGTTCCTCAGACCTGCGAGGACCTCAACGCCATCCAGAACGACCTGTTCTCCAACACCTATAATCCTGGATGGCGAAACCATCCTAACTTTCAGTGGGCGGGAAATTCCCAAACCCAAAGACCATCCTTCCAACCCCGCCCACAACCTCCTCGTCCTCACCAGCCGCCTCAGCCTCGGCCCAACCCTACTTACCCATCTGGGCCAAATCAAGATCAAATGTCCCTTATCCTTTAGACCCTGGCTGACATTCAAAGAACGAATGCGGCTATCCAAAAACAACATAAGGACGAACTTACAGAGGTCCGAAACCAATTGACCCAGTTGGCAAACTCTCGCCAGCCAGGTACTCTTCCTTCTCAACCTCTGCCTAATCCTAATAACGTGCCAACCCAGCGGCGCATTATGAACCCAAACCCAGGCCATGCCCATATGATTTATCAGGCCCCCTCTATTCCTTCACCCGACGGGATAGAGGCCTCCACTTCGTTTGCAGGTTACCAGCAGCAAGCTATCTTACCCAATCCCAATCAAAACCAGGCAGGACTTAATTCTGTAACAACTCGTAGTGGCAAGGAAACCCAAGACCCACCTCATCCAAACCACTCCAAGCCTGGTAGTGATCCCAAGCCTAGGACAGTAATCCAGGACGTCCCCACCCCTATCCCAGATCCACAACCTGGACCTATCCTAGAAGAACCACCCAAGATCCCATTTCCCGAGGCCTTGACCAAGGGAAAGAAGACTACCAAACCTGTGGCTCCTGAGGAGGACCTGGTCAAGCTCTTTGAGCAGGTCCACATAAACATCCCTTTGATGGATGCAATCCGCCACGTACCGGCTTACGCACGATTTCAAAAGAATATATGTACACCCCAGCGTAAGTCGCGAACCAAGGGTGGGAGCCTAATTGTTCTGTCAGAGCAAGCCAGCTCTGTAATCCTTAGTAGACTCCCACCCAAGGCAAAAGATCCTGGTACTCCCCTGATTTCCTGCAAGATAGGTGATACCCAATTTGATAGAGCTCTGCTAGACTTGGGTGCATCCATAAACCTGATACCCACATCCTTACTTGACCATCTAGAAGAATCTGAGCTAAAACCAACCGAGGTGACATTACAATTAGCAGATCGATCTATAAAGTCACCAAAAGGGATTCTCGAGGATGTTATCATAAGAGTGCGGGATTTCTATTTCCCAGTGGACTTTATAGTCTTAGATATGGATGCGCCTAAAAACCCTAGGGATACACCAATCATTCTAGGGAGACCTTTCTTGGCTACTGCTAGAGCCAACATCAGCTGTGAGGAGGGCCAAATAGAGCTTAAATTTGGGGATCAAACCTTAAAAATTGATATATTTAAGGTCCAACAAGGAATTAATTGCGGTGTCATCGAACAGATTTGTGACGTTAGGATTTTGGTTGATGAATCACACCTCCAGAATGACTCGATTATGCCTCATCAACCACAGAAGGATCTTGACCACAAACGGAGGAGTTGAATCCAGATAGAAACAACCCAGTAACTCCTACCCTTGAACCTCACATCTATACTGAACCACCCGCTGCTGTTGATAATCCTATCCTCGAGTTAAAGCCTCTTCCTGCTCACTTGAAGTACATCTTTTTGGGTTCCAATCAGACCCTCCCTGTGTTTATCAATTCCAACCTCAATCTCAAACAGGAATCCCATCTGATTGCTGTCCTCCAGCAACATCGCAGAGCCATCGGGTGGACTCTCGATGATTTGACTGGAATAAGCCCCTCTTATTGTACTCATCATATCTATTCAGAAGAGGGCGCACAACCTTCTCGTGAAATGCAGAGACGTTTAAACCCTAATCTGCAGGAGGTCGTGAAAAAGGAGATCATCAAGTGGTTAGATGTCGGGATCATCTACCAGATCTCCGATAGTCGTTGGGTGAGCCCAATTCAGGTTGTGCCTAAAAAGGCAGGACTCACCACCATAACGACTGAAACTGGAGAAATCATTCCTACCCGATTAGCCAATGCGTGGAGAGTCTGTATAGATTACTGCCGACTCAATTCCTCCACGAAGAAGGATCATTTCCCACTACCCTTCATTGATCAAATTCTCGAGAAACTAGCGGGAAATAGGTTCTTCTGCTTTCTTGACGGGTACTCCGGTTATAACCAGGTGGCAATCCATCCTGAGGACCAAGAAAAGACCACGTTCACCTGCCCCTTCGGAACGTACGCTTTCCGAAGGATGCCTTTTGGTCTTTGCAATGCACCTGCTACCTTTCAGCAGTGCATGCTTGCCATATTCTCAGATATGGTAGGTGATTTCTTGGAAGTCTTCATGGATGACTTTTCAGTCTTTGGAGACTCTTTTGATGATTGCCTCCAACACTTGGTCCAGATACTCAGGCGATGCATTGAGGTGAACTTGGTTCTTTCCTGGGAAAAGAGCCATTTCATGGTGCCTGAGGGAATTGTCCTGGGACATCTAATTTCAAAAAAAGGCATCCAGGTGGATCGAGCTAAGGTGGATCTGATATCTCGCCTTCCTATGCCTGGCTCGATCAGGGACATCCGTTCTTTTTTAGGGCACGTTGGTTTTTACCGCCGTTTCATTCCAGATTTCTCGAAAATCGTGCGCCCCTTGACTTCTCTTCTCTCTAAGGATGTACCCTTTGAAATCTCCAAGGAATGCACACTAGCCTTTGAAAACCTGCGTGACCGAGTCACCCAGGCACCTATCCTACAATCCCCTGATTGGTCTCAACCCTTTGAGATCATGTGCGATGCATCTGATTTCACTGTAGGAGCGGTCCTGGGGTAGAAAGCTGACGGGAAACCCGTGGTTATATACTACGCTAGCAAGACACTTGACGAGGCTCAGTGTAACTACACGGTTACAGAGAAAGAGCTGCTAGCCGTAATATTTGCCCTTGAAAAATTCCGATCGTATCTTCTGGGTTCCCATGTCATCATTTACTCGGATCACACGACTGTAAGGCATCTCCTTGCCAAGAAGGACGCGAAGCCCCGACTAATCCGTTGGATCTTGCTGTTGCAAGAATTCGATCTTGAGATTCGCGACAAGGCGGGAAGGCAGAATGTGGTAGCCGACCATCTGTCCCGTCTTCCTTCTGAGATCATCGACCCTTCCGGACCCATCACGGAACACTTTCCTGATGAGCACCTACTTACTGTTGGTACTAGACTTCCATGGTTTGCTGATATAGTGAACTACTTGGCATCTCATCAGACCCCGTCTGATTGGCCGAAGGCCAAGAAAGACAAATTGCGTTCTGATACCAAGTATTACATTTGGGAAATCCGTACCTTTTCCGCATAGGTGCTGATCAGATTATTCGAAGATGTGTCCCGGAAGAGGAAATCAGCAATATCCTCTCTTTCTGCCACGACCAGGCATGCGGTGGCCATTTCTCAGGGCATAAAATCGCATCCAAAGTCCTCCAGTGTGGCTTCTACTGGCCTACACTTTTCAAGGACGCATACAGTCACTGCAAGGCATGCAGTCGTTGCCAGACTTTGGGCAACATGAACCATCGCGACATGATGCCTTTGCAGCCGATTCTCGTATGCGAAATCTTCGATGTTTGGGGGATTGATTTTATGGGCCCCTTCCCTGTTTCGGATGGTTTCGAGTACATTCTGCTTGCGGTGGACTACATGTCCAAATGAATCGAAGCCATATCGACCCGAACCTGCGAACACAAGATTGTTCTTAAGTTCATACATCAAAACATTTTCTCGAGGTTCAGGATTCCCCATGCTATAATCTCTGATGGGGGGACCCATTTTACAAATGCTCAGTTTAGGTCACTGATGGCCAAATTTGGGGTGTCTCACCGAATCTCTACTCCTTACCACCCCCAAACAAATGGTCTAGCTGAGTTGTCAAATCGGGAGATCAAGAAAATCCTGCAAGTCACTATTCAACCTGACAGGAAGGACTGGTTGTCCCGACTTCCGGAAGCATTGTGGGCCTATAGGACCGCCCACAAGACCCAATTAGGCATGTCTTCCTTTAACTGGTGTATGGAAAGGTGTGTCACCTTCCTGTAGAACTGGAGCATAAAGCCTATTGGGCAGTACGGAACTGTAATCTAGATCTTTCCAAGGCTGGAACCCACAGAAAACTCCAAATCAGCGAGATCGATGAATTACGCCTAGACGCGTATGAGAACTCGCGAATCTACAAGGAGCGGGTTAAAGCCTTCCATGACAAGCATATCTCGAGAAAGATCTTTCATCCTGGTCAAAAGGTCCTACTCTTTGATGCCCGACTTAAACTTTTCCCGGGAAAACTACGATCCAAGTGGGTCGGACCATATCTAGTCCGACAGGTTTTTGGAAATGGAGCAATTGAAATCAGTCCACTCAGCCACGATTCCGAACCTTTCATCGTGAACGGTCAAAGACTCAAACCGTTCATTGATGTGACTTCTACTGATTTGGCTGAGTCATCTCTCATCCTCCATTCTCCGTGAGCTTACTGCGGCCAGCCGATGGCGTAAAACTCAGCGCTTAGCAGGAGGCAGCCCGTCATTCCCTCTGAAAATCTAAAACCTTTTTTCTGACACCTTGGTGCACTTAAGGTTCACCCTTCAAGACAGCCGACTCCACCTCAGATGCTTGCATCTGAGATTAGAAATCGTCCGCAAAATTCATCCTGACCCATTCACTCACAAAAACAACTGTCTTAAGGAATAAACTAAGTAAATAAAAACCCCTAAAATCACAATGAGGACATTGCAAATCTTAGGCATGGGGGGGTATAAAAGTGCAAAACGTGTAAGAAAAGGTTTCAAAAAAAAAAAAAAAGCACAAAATATGAGAAACAAGTGATAGTCATTAGTAAGGAACTAAGGAATTAACCTAAGTTCTAGACCTCACTCAAGAAAATAACTGAAAAGTGCATAATGAGATTAGTAAGAACGCAAACCTTAGGCATTCTTGAATAGACTCTTAGTACCTATTAAGATCTGGACACTCCTCAAGAGGTTGAGGAAAATGAAAAGCTGAAGTATTAGGTCTAAGGCTTAGGGAGTATTTGGCCTCATTAACTAATTTTTGGTTTACGGGACTTAGTAACCTAAGCACCCTAACCTCACACACATCCTGGTTCAGTAAGCGTAAAAATCAAAATCACGCAGAAGTGTCGCAAAAATTCTGAAAAGTACACCTAGAATAGGAGTGGCCGATCAACACAAGTTGATTTGGACGAGTCCCAGCGCGGAGAGGCGGGAAATCCCCTCAAAGATGCGTAACAAAATATCATCTCCTCGGTGCTTGTCTCTTAGGATATTCACATATCCTACTGGGGGCATGTAAGCACCCTGCTGGTTCAGATTCCATGGATGGCATTATCACGAAGTGTCAACTGCCAGGGTCTGAATTCGGCCACGGAACACCATGGATGGGATTATCTCGAAATCTCAATAGCCAGGGTTCTGGGGGTTGCCATGGGTGGTGCTATCTCGAAGCATCGATCGCCAGGAACCCTTGAGGATTGATGATGGGAGCAATGAATCTGATACAGACCGTGTTGAAAAGCCAATCCTAGGCTAGAACTAAAAAGAAAAAGAGAGAGAAAACTCTCCAAACAGAAAAACTTTCTATCTCTCTCTTATAAAACGCACTGCGAACTGAACCAAGGCTAAAATCATTTCAAGCACGGGTGCTCTAACCACAAAGTCCAATAGACCTTAGGTTAGTTCTTGTGGGCCTTAAAAACCTTTGCTAAGGACTGAGGCTGAGGCTAGACAGATTTGGATCTTGATTGGTACTAGAGTACCTTTTAAGCCTATGGTCAGCATTCTAACCTAATCTAAGTTTAAATGAAAAAGCACTTATCTGAAGCTATTAAGAACTTCATGGTCTAGAACAAGGGTTGAAACCTTAAGTTTTTGCTAAGGGACTAGCAAAAGCTAAGCATGGGGGTATGATGAGAACCTCATCATAAGCCATAACTAGCTCATTTTGACCTAATACAGAGAATAAAAGCTCCTACATAACCTTAAAAAGGCTTGGCTCAGAGAGATTCTGAGTTTGCAAAGAAAACATAAACTGAGGGGTAAAAATGCAATTTCACCAATCCAATCTGAAAATAGGGTAACCCAGGGTCCAAACATAGGTCAAAACAACCTAATAAGAAGAAAAGTGGGATGAAATGACTCAACAAGGGCTACAGCAACTCCGAAGAATTAAATGATATCCTGCAACCCTAAAAACAAATCCACTTAAATACACGAGGTTCGAGGCAAAGTAAAAATAGAATAAACCCTCTGAAATTCATAGAAAAATAATCTCTAGGATTTAGAACCTTCAATTTGGCCTTAGGAACCCATTTTGACCTACATTGAGAACCATGCCCAATTAACAACTTAATTTAGGTTTTTTGCATAAATTGACCGGTCAAACAAGGTTTAATCTAGAAATAAAATTCACCATCAGAATCCTTAGGTCCTAATTAGTCATGTATAAAAATTTGAGCCTAAGAAGAAACCTTCTTGACCAACTTTACACTTTGGTCCTCATACATTTACTTTCTGGCCCTCAACTTTTGAACCCTCACATTTTGGCCCCTAACTCTCCTTTTTTATTTGCATTTAGGTCCCTCCTGCAAAACCTGAGTAGCACCATGCTCCGGCGACCTTGCGCGGAGCATGGCGCCGCGCAGGGTAAGGGAGGGAGCCTGCCAAGTCAAATGGGGGTGCCCTGCGTCGTCAGCCGTCGTAGGAACACCCCCTGTTGGCTGCAACCACCCATACCGGCCGTGCGAACGCACGAACGGTATGGGTATCCTTCCTCCGGCATCCTCCGGCGAGGGAGACACGTCGTCTCCCTCCGCCCTCCTCTCTGGTTCTGCCCCTATAAATACCCCCGTCGCTCCGCCGTTCTTCTCAGCTCAGATCTGACGGAGATACCCCCTCACTTCCTCTCTTCCCACTCCGACAGACGCCCCCTTGCTCCGGCGGCTTCTCCTCCTCCTCCTCATCGCCCTACCGCACTACCAGCAGCAGGGTTGCCTTCCCTCGCTCTTCCCGCGCCGCGCCGCACCCAGCGCGCGCTTCTCCGGCCCTCTCCTCACCGTCGCTCCTTCCCCTGGGCAGCTTCTTCTCCGGCGACAGTCGATACGACTGTCGCCTGCTTTGGCTCCTCCTCGTCCTGCTAAGTAGGTATAACTTCTCCTTTTCCTCCCCTCTTCCTTTTCCTCACTTTAAACCTTTACTGTCGCCCTCGATTCCGACCCTGACCACCGTCACCCCCTTCGTCTCCGGCTACCCTCCGGCGAGACACCCCCATCACTCCACCACCCCACACGGCTCGCCGACCTTCACAGAACCTCTGCCTCCTCACCCTGATCAACCTCCGCCCTTCCACTTCCCGCCACTCGCCCTCTGCAGACCCCCCGAACAAACCCATTTCCCGCGCTGCAGTTTGACCTAGGGCGGCCCTCATGCTCCGCCCCGCCGCCTACTAGACCCCCCACCACCTTCGCCATGCCACGACGAAGGTTCTCCGCGTATCTGATTAGGCCGAGAGGCCATTCCTCTGTGGACAGGTATCTCGACCGCCGTCGCCATTGCTGCGCTGAAGAAGCACCTTCAACCTGCAGCTCCAGGTGCGCTTCGCCCAGGTCCGACTCCCAGGCTGCGCGGGGCATCTCCACGAAGAGTCCCAGGCTCGCAGCTGGGGCGAACGCCTCGCGTGAAGTCGCGATTGCCAGCTGCCTCCTCCGCTGTAGGCGCTCAATTGGGGTGGGACATTTAGTCCCACCTCGGAAACTTTGAGAGGCACGCGGGCGCTTAAAGGCAAAAAGTGCCTTAAGCTGTTCGCCTCCTGATCATGGGGTGAGGTCCCTCTCACCCGCCCGACTACCCGGCCTCGTCCGCGCTCACGCCCCGCGGACTTGGCCCGACCCGATTAGCCCGACCTGCACTCCTCGCCCACCACCGCACGCCGGTGGGCCTGGACCCGGGCGCGACCCGCGTACCCAATTAACCGGTTGCTCTGGGAGAGCTTTCCTAAGAGTGAATTCTGAGAGAGAGAGAGACGCGGGGGGAGGGTAGAGTAGGTTTTGCCCTCTGACTTAAACCGTGAGTGTGCAGGCACAGGTGAAGAAGAAGAAGGAGACACACTGTAGCAGCAGCAGTTTAAGTCGTCTGATTGAAAAATCAGACAACGTCCTGAAGACAAAGAAGAAGAAGAAGAAAAGAAGGACAGAACCGCAACCAAGAAGAAAAAAAAAGAGGAAAGCAGCGAGCACTTAGCAGCTGCAGAACAGGAAGAGAAGACAAGAAGAAGAGAAGCAAGAAGAAAAGAAGAACACGAGGACAAAGAAGAAAAAGAAGATCTGAAGAACAAGAAGGAAGACCAAGAAGAAAAAGAAAGAGAAGAGAAGAAAGCACAGGTGAAGAACAACCAAAAAGACAAGAAGAAGAAAGAAGAGAAGAAGAAGAAGCCAAATTTTCCCCTCTCTCTCTCTCTCTTTATTTTTTTAATAAAAACTTTGTACCTCTTAGAATACAACTTGCTCCCTGAGTTCGACCTCGGGAGAACTTTTATTTTCCGAGTAAAAAATATTTGTAATAATGGCAATGACTAGCTGTACTACAACGCCACAACAAAACAACAAAACCTAGTTACACATAGTCATACCGCCATCACTCATGCTCTCCTTCTTCTTCTTCCTTTCTTTTTAGCTACTGTTGTTGCTGCTTCTTCTCCTTGGCTTCTTCTTTTTCTCTTCTTTCTCTTCAGCTGCTTGGCCTACCTCTTTGCGGCAGCTTCCCTCTCTTCTTTTCTTCTTTTCCCTTTTGCTTTATCTCTGCCTTCTTCTTCTTCAGTTGGCTTCCTGCTTGGGCTTCTTGGCTTCTTCTTCTTTCTTGAGCTACGTCTCTTTCTTCTTCAGTTTGCTTCTCCTCTTCCTCCTCTCCTGCTTCAGCTCCTCGGTGTGGCTAAGTCCTCGACCGCTCCTTCCTCCTTTCTTCTGCTGCTCTTCTTTTCTTCTGCTTCCTCTTCCCTGCACATGTACCCGGTTAAGCAAAACCTAACCCCTACCCTCCCCACGTCACTCTCTCTCTCTGTTTCACTCAAGGGTTCGCTCTCCCAGAGCCTGCTTAGGTATACGGGTCAAGTAACGTGCCCGGGACCAGGCCCACCGGCATGCAGTGGTGGGCGAGGTGTGCTCGGCTTAGGTAAAAGGGTTAGGCCAGGTCCGCGGGGGGTGGTCACGAACGAGGCCGGGTGAGCGGGACCTCACCCCGTGTGACTGAGGCGATAAGCCTTAGTCACTTTTTCAATTTATGTGCCACAGGGCGTTTGAAAACTCACGAGGTGGGATTGAACGTCCCACCCTTCTACCCGTGCATCCACAGCTGAAGGCACGAGCAATTGCAGCGCCAGCTGAGGTCTTCATTGCCAATTGAAGACCTGGAGTTGCGCGCGGAGGTAATCTGCGCAACCTGGGCTTGTGTCCTGGGGCTGCGGAGGCCTAGAGCTGCTTGCGAGCTTGCTCCAAGCTTCAGCGTCAATGGCAGCGGAGGCATGGGACCTGAAACCACTCAAACGGCCTTGTGGCTTTGTGGCCTTGTCAGAACGCTCGGCAGGCTTCGCCAGAGCACAATGAAGTTACTGTGGGTATCAACATGGCTCAGAATGGCCTAGGCATGCGTGCCCAGGTCGGTCTGAGTCTGTGTGAGTGGGTTTGTTCGGGGAAGGGTTTCAGTGAGTGGCACAGTCGGTGGAGGGTCGCAAGATGATCAGTGGGTGGAGGTGAAGCTTAGGGACCGGTTGGCGAGGGTTGGAAATGTCTGTGGTGGTGAAATGGCCTCACCAGAGTCGGTGGTTGAAGGTGGAGATGGCGATGGTGGATAGTGTCGTCGAGGAGTCGAAATAATCAATTAACAGAGGGGAAATAAAAGGGAGAGTAAGGAGAGCTTAACTGCGAGTCCAGAGTGAAGGGGGAATGCGGAGGTAGCGAGCGGCTGGTGCTGCCGTCGCCGGAGATGAAGGCGCCCAGGGGAAGAGACAGCAACAAGGAAGAGGGGTTGGAGAGCGCCCGCTGGTACGGCGTGACGCGGTGGAAGGTGGCGGAGGTAGCTCTGCCACTAGTACTGTGGTAGAGCGACGAGAGAGGAGAGGGAGAGTCGCTGAAATCTCTGGGTGAATGGCCGGAGTCGGGAGGAGAGGAATTGGAGGGGATTCTCAAGCCAAATGGAGCTTGAAGGATGCGGCGTGGAGTGCCGCTCCTTAAATAGGAAAGGGTTGGCCGGGAGGTGAGCGAAAACAGTGGGAAAAACCTCACCGGAGTTGTGGCAGACGGAGACCCATACCTCTCGCGCGTTCGCACGAGAGGTATGGCGGTCGACCCATACCCATACCCGTCGCTACGCACCTCCACCCACCTCACCAACCACCCTACGACCTCCACCTCAACTCACTGATCATCTCCCACCACTTCATTCACTCCATTAACCACCCTAACATCCCCCCAAACACACCCACTCACACGACCATAGAGAACCCTAGGCACACCACCACAGCCGTTCCCGCGCCACGTCAACCACTGCCACCTATTAGCCATGCCTTGGCGAATCTCCCTAGATGTTTTAACATGGCCGCAAGGCTGTGCTCATGATTTCAAGTTCAACCACACCGGCCACCATGGATGAAGCTTGGAGCTCGCTTCCTGTGTTTCAGTTGCTGCTGCTCCAGGCGTAAGTCCCAGGCGACGTGGATTTGAGGCACGAGTGCGTCCAAGCTACCAATTGGAGTCAACAGCCCACGCAGCCTCGCCAATTAAGCCAGACACCTGCTCCTACGACACGCACAAGAGAGGTGGGACGTTTAGTCCCACCTTGGAACTGGACGAATGAGTGTAACCACTTAAATTATTTTCTTGCATTAGCCTTGTCGCCTCCTACTCACGGAGTGAGGTCCCTCTCTCCCCCTCTAACGGCCTCGTTCGCGGCACTGCCCACGCGGACCTGGCTACAACCCGTGTACCCGAATCGACTCACTCCTCGCTTACCACCCACGTCGGTGAGCCTGGACCGGGGTCTCCGTTAGGTCCGATTACTCGACTCGGATGTGGCTCTGGGAGAGCGAACCGAAATAGAGAAGAGAGAAAGAGAGGAACGCTATGCAGGGGAAGGGGGGTTTTGCTGTGAAAAGATTCGCTTGATCTTTGTACCTCGAAACACGTCTGTAATAATGCCTTCTTGTGCTATTTTCTAGCATTAACTATGTATATTATGATTCTATAGTTGCATTTGTAAAAACACTTGCATCCATGCATTTAATTGAGAGAAGAAGAGAATAAAATAATGGCTTGCATATTTACACTTTTCTTCAAGTGCCTCCTTGCAAAATCCACCTCTTTTTTTATTTTTCCACTTGATTTCTATTTCTTTTTCTTCTCTCCTCACGGCTGCATGCACCTCTCTGCACTCCTCTTCCCGTGGCTACATGCAATGCCATTCCCTACCAACGCCACTCCCTGTAGCTGCCATTCCCGCGCCCTCTCCCTGCTGCGGCCATGCACTCCCTGCCATGCTCTCCTCTATAAGAAGCTGCAGCTTCTTCCTCGCGAAAATACGCTGCTGCAGAAGAAAAACCTGCAGCCACCACCTTCTCCTCCACCGTCCTCCCCTCCCATACGTCGGCCCTCCTTCGAGGAGGCACCCGGCGAGCAGGAGAACCCACTGTGGTGCACACCACCACGGTGGGAACACCACCGCCCAGCTCTTCAACGAGCCGGTGGGCGTGGTGTCTTCCTTTGTTTCATTTTTCGTCTCACACCATTGCTGCGGCTTCAAGCTCCGAAGCTTGAAGCCGCGGCAGCAGCAGCCAAGCGGCCGACCAGGCCCTCTCGCCGTCCCCTGCCAACCTCTGCACCCCTCCTCGATCGCCTGCAGACCCTCCTCCACGTTCGCTCCTCCGCGCATCGCCCGCTCGTCATCTTCGCGTCGGCCTGCAGAAACCCTACGCGAAGGCGTGCGCCCGCACCCGCGACGTCCAGACGTCCGCCGCCTTCTCCAGACGACGCATCTCCATACGTCTGCCGCCATCCACCGACGACTTAACTCGTCCCTTCCGCGATCTCTCCCTCCTGCTCTCTCTCTCTCTGGCACTCTCTCTCTCTCCCGCTCTCTCTCTCTCTCTCTCTCTCTCTCTTTCTCTCTCTCTTTTTTTACTCACAGCACACACACACCTTCACCAACACACACACACCTTCACCAACGTACACACACCTACACTCACACTTACGCACACACACACACACTTACACTATAAGTATAGTTATATATAGTAACATATATATACATACATAAATATATATATACATACATATAGCTATATATATATATATATATATATATATATATATATATATATATATATATATATACTTATATACATAGTATATCTATATAGTTATGTATACATACATATATATATAATATATATATCTCTATATATATCTACTTATATATATATATATATATATATATATATATATATATATATCTAGATACATATACTTATATATATATATATATACTTATATACATAGTATATCTATATATGTATGTATACATAACTATATAGATATACTATGTATATAAGTATATATATATATATATATATATATATATATATATATATATATATATATATATATATATATATATATATATATATATATATATATATATATATCTAGATACATATACTTATATACATATATATATACATCTATATAGTATTATATATATATATATATATATACTTATATACATATATACATAGCTGTATACATATAAACATACATATATATATATACATACATCTACACCTATATATATATATACATATATATCTATATATATCGATACATATATACCTATACATTTGTACATATATAGATATATTTACTTATATACATACATATGTACATATATTTTCACGTTATTTACTATACGCTGTATCGCGTAAATATATGCACCAGTTGCTGATATTTCCCAGTACACGCGTACAAAAAGCGTGGACCCATACATCATCCATCATCCATCCACACTCCACGCGGCACCTAGTCGTGTTGGTTGTGTCTTTCTAGACGACGACCAACCCGACACAGTGCTACACTCCATCGCCACCTCCACCCCCACCCCTTTATAGATATAATATATATATATAGACATACTATATTTACTTTCTGCCTGTTCGCTTCTCTCTTAGTAAAAAGATTAAAAAAAAAACATAAAAGAGAAAAGATAATCTTTGATTTGCAGGTACCCCGTCTTGCGAGTAGCAAGACTCGTTTTGGAACTCTGTTTTGGCTAAAAGCCAAGGACACAATTTTGAGGGTGTGCCTCAAGGACAAGGATTACCAGAAAAAAATCTAAATAAGAAAAACACCAAAAACAGAATAAACGAACGGAAGAAACGCGTTTTAAGGAAAACGTAGAAACTCGACTTGAACCCCACTTCCTTGAGTTTGACCCTGGGCTTAAAAGTGACAAGATAAAATCAATTAGGTCAAGTTAAAAGTTTTGTAAAGAGATGGTTAGGTCCGAATTAGGTTAACCACTATATACATTTCAACGATAAAATCATCATATTAACAACCTATCCAGGCCGACCGATCACTTGACACTTAGCCTAATCAGAGAGGAAGAAGAGGAGGTTAGGCAAAGAAGAAGGAAGGAGAAGCTAAGGTAGAAGTTAGAGGAAAAGGAAGGAGTTGAAGGAAAGAAAAGAGCAGTAGAGAAGCTAAGGCAAAGAAGGAAGAAAGGAAGAAGAAGGAAGACACCAAGGAAGAGAAAGAAGAAAGAAAGAAGGGAAAGAAGAAAGAAAGGAAGGAGAGGTCAGAGAAGAAAGAGAGGGAAAGAGATGCCAGAGAACAGAGAAGAAGGAAGATAAAGAGAAAGAGAAATAAGAATAGGAGAAGAAGTAAAAGAAAGAAACCAAAAGCACATCATTTTTAAGACGTCTGATTTTGTAATCAGACGTCCAATTCTTCATAAACTCTCCATCTATTTTTAGCTACAATTATTCTCATACTCATGCTTTATATTTTTAATTAGCTTTTGAGTAGTATTATGTGTTCAAATTGCACTTATTATTAGGATTAGTGCATGAATTCCATTTGCTCCCTGTGTTCGATCTCGGACTTTAAATTCGAGTAATAAAATTATATTTGTTTTGAACGCTTTTTCGGCTATACTACAACGCAACACTCTTAATACCAATCAAGCACTCCTAACAGCCATGTCCTCAGTCCTACCCTTTGAGAAATCAAGTTTTCTCCTAGTTTCTCTGTCTAAAGCAACCAATTCAGGATGAAGTGATTGCCTTCCGTGCATACACTGGAGAAGAACTAAGAGAGATGAGAAGGGAAACAGATGCGAGAAGTGTGTGCACAATCAAGCAAACAAATCTAAGCCCTGTAGTGTACACCTAGGTGACTTACACTTTATAAGTAGATTCCGACCACATGGTAAATTTGGTGTTGTCCTTAATCCCGAAGGTGGTAGAGTTGGGAAGGCGAAGCAGGGGAGCATGTCCCGAAGGCCCCTAATTATGCCAAACCCCGGCTTCCTTAATTCGTTTGACAATCGGGCCTCCCAACTAAACACCTTTTGGAGCAAGCAAACGTCACTAATTCACTATGCGTTCAGGAAAATACCCTGAAATGAACTCAATGATTCCTAAGGCCAACGTCTACTTAATTTTCAGGGCTAGGCCAATGCTTATGCTCAAGGATTAGGTGAAGGTGATGGGAACACCATCATCAGCCCTAACTAGCTCTTTTTAACCCAATGAAGTCAGTAAATGCTCCTACATAACCATCTGAAGGTCATGATTCATTGCATAACCTTTCTGAGAGAAACACAAGAAACTAGGGGTAAAACTGTAATTTTACCAATGCAGTACAACCACAGGTTTTCTCAAGGGCTGAATAAAGGTCAAATGGTCTTAAGAAGATAACAAGTGGGTTGGATCAGACAGAAAAGGGTTTATGTGTGTTTTGTGAATTAAATGACTTCTTAAAACCCTAAAAACAGACCCACTTAATTAAAAAAGGTTCTGGTCAGGATAAAATTTACTTAAACTCTCTAAAAATCATAGAAAAATATTCTCTAGAATTTAGTACCTTCAATTTGGACATCAGAACCCATCTTGACCTAAAATGGAGTCTCAGACAAATATTTGCCCTAGTTTGGGTTTTTACATAAATTACTCAGTCAAACATAATCAAAACCAAAATCCAACTTCACCATTGGATTTCTTAGGTCCAAATTAGGTTTGTACCAAAATTTGGACCCAAGATGAGTTTGTCTTGACCTAGTTTGCAAAAAGGTCCTGTCTAATACATTTCTAGCCCTAACTTTCAAAAAACCATTACAAATAACCCCCTAGCTTCTTCGTTGTCTTCGCAAGTAGGTCCCTCTACCATTATCGCGGAGGAAACCTACTCCAGCGACCTTTGACAAGGATGTTCTCCTTGATTGCTTGGAGAATCTCCTCCAAATTAGGAAGGGAGATCCTCTGAGAAATTCTCTCCCGTCTGAACCCATTAATGAGCTCTAATTCCCTCCCAATCTCTCATGTGAACGCATGATAGATTTGGGTATCCTAACAGTTCCCATCTCCAACGACCTTCTAAGCTTGGGAAGTTTGCTTCCTAAGCCCTAACCACCCTTCAGAGCCCTATTTAAAGAAGCCCAAATCACACCGACTTCTCCACGCTCGAATTTAGCCGTGATTTCCCTCAATTCTCTTCTCCCCCTCACGGCCGAAGGCTCCTCGACATCTAGCAACCTTTCCTGCCCTTTCTCATCGTCCATCTGCCATACCTACAGTGGATTCCTCCTCCCTGCTCTCGTCTGCGTCTTGCCGTACCAGCAGGCACCACTCCCTCCCCATCCTCGTCGTTCCCACCTCATCGGAGCTACCTTCATCTTCGGCGTCGGCCATACCAAACCCGACGTCCTCACTGCCCCCCTTCATCCATTGACTTCCTAGATAAGTTCCCTGCCCCTCTATTTCTTCCCCTCTATTTATCTTCCAAAATCCTCCACTGCCGCCCCTTCTCACCTTCATCCCTTCCATCTCTGGCCACCACCTCCGGCAAGGCCATCCCACCTCCGCAGGCCACCAAAACCCTCACCAACCCTCGCAAAACCTCTGCCTCTCCGGCCAACGAGCCTCCGACCACCACCTCTCAACATAGTCTCCAGCCTCTCCGGCCAACGGCCTCTCAGGCCACATGCACACACCCACTCATGGGCGCACACTCGCACACTCACAGGCGCACACACACCCGGGCACGCGCACCGCACGCACCCACACACACACATATGCTCATTGTGCGCCCAGCGCTGACAATCGATAAAGCCTATACACTTTTTCATTTTATTCCCAGGCGCGCGCTCCTCCTTAGCCGATGTGGGACTATATTGTTCCCTTCCAGGCCAAGATTCAACTGAAGACTCCGGCCGGCTCAGAGCTCCAAATCGAGCAAATAAAGGCTCGCTAGAAAGCTCTAAGGATGCTCTACACAATTGCAGTATCAATTTGATACTTAGGGAAAGTCTTGCTCTTCGATTTGAAGAGCGAAAAGGAAGGATCACCATGGCCATTCTAGCCTGCAGTGTAGTTCTTCAGGTCTAAGGACCTGCAAAGCTGTTCTTTGACCTCAGACAAGGTTTTGAACAGTTCAGTAGGTGTTTCCGCACCTACTAAAAAAGAGAAAAGACTTTAAAGAGCTTCAGGAAAGCAAAGAAGCTCGAGATCTTCACTAAGGAGCTTCAGAGCTCCATTTTTCACTCTGTTTAGCCCAATAGAAAGTTAAAGATCACTTTCACCAACTCAAACAACCTCTAAATGTTGTTAAGGATCTGTCTAAGTAGACTTTTCATTTGAATTTCATGAGAAACGCACTGACATCAGTTTGGGTTCAAAAATAACCCAAACTGTACAACAATCTAATTCTTCTATGATACTGATCAAAATTCATCCAAATTGAATTTGATCTATCTAAAATCACCTCAGGAATAATTTGAACTCATCAATTCCTTTAACTAAATCTTAAATCAACAGATCAGACCCATTGTTGACTGTTGAACCTCGAGATTTGACTTTCTATATTGAACAATATCAGATGAATTAAACACTTCAAATCATTTCTGTTTGATCTCAGAAATATGTTCAAGGTATCAAAAAGGAGTTTCACCCAAGAAACCTAGGGTTTTAGGTCTGTCGCCTGAGATCTAAGATGTGTTTGTTCGACAGAACAAACTAAAAATCCTCTAAGAAATCAGAGGGTTAGGATGAATTCTATGATCCTCAATCTTGCTTCTGAACCTCTTAAAACATCCTAAACCCTAATGGAGACACCTCTCCAACTCTGCTGGAGTTGGAGAAGACAACAGTCTAAATCTACCTCCAGGCTTCAAATTACCAAAATAACCATCAAAACAGAATCCTTAGTCCTCAAATAAGCAATCTGGAGCTTCTCAAGAAGTTCCTTAGGCTGAAGAGTATTTTTGACTCACCGGAGTTCCGGTGAGTCCAGAAAAAGGCTAAATAAGTGTAAAAGTTGTCAAAACATGCCAAGGAAGATCAGAAAGGTCTCCTGAGGTCACAAGGAACCTCAAGAATTCATTAATTCATTCAATTAACGATTAAACTAAAAGATATGCAATGAATTGGCATTGATCATAATCTGAGTTTACTTGAACTCAGGACATGTTCTCTCATTCAATTGAATGGAGAAAACAAGTCAGTAGGAGGTGGCGATGATATACAGTTGGTTAATTAGCTAGAGGAATTCCTCCTGAGCCACCATTGACAGCGAGCTCAGGAGGGTGTATGAAATTTAGGCATTTGTTATATAGGTGATTATTACTCAAATTTAAGTGAAGATAGGGGCCCTTAAGTTATGAAGAGATGATGGAGGGCCCCAATGTATGTAATTTAGTCTCAGAGACCTCCACCATGGACAGTGGAGGTCGCCGGTGCAGGTGGAGTGACTTAGGCGGATCAGCTATTAACAGTAAGGGAAAAGAAGTGCTATGAAATCATAAGTGAGGAAGGTGAATGGTGCAGAAAAATGATGAAAGAGTGGCTCAGATGAACTCAAAGAGCTCGCCGGAGCTAAGGAAGACGACATACAACTTGAAAATTTAAACCTAATTAACTACCTAATCTACTTAACTAAGATACACTATTTTAACCTTAACCTAATCCTACTATTACCTGGACGAAGGGGGTAGAAGATTTCCGTCGAAGGTCCTTAACAGAGGGGGAAATCAGAGGGGCAGGGAAAGAAGTCCGACGGGTGTAGGCGAATCGTAGCAGAGGAAATCCAGCATCGACACTACGTCAAAAGACTCAGTGGACGTCAGCGGAGATCCAGAGCAAGCGAAGATGAATGGAGGAAGACGAAGGAAGCAGAGGAAGGTCGTCGGATTTTGGAGTGAATAGCCTATCTGCTTGCTCAATGGGAGAAGAGGGAAGGGAGCTAACTGCCTGAAATCGAGGGGGTGGAGGGGTATTTATAAGTTGCGACGGCTGAGGAGGAGGATGTATCTGGACGGAGAAAGGTCTATGAGTGAAGTAACCACCGGTGTCTTCTCTGACGCCGATGAGGTTAACTTCAAGCCTAAAATAGGATTGCAACTTCATCAAGACCAATGGATGAAAAGAGGATGGTGAGCACAAGCTCCAGGAGCTTGGAAGGGAAGGGAGGACGTCGAATTTGCGGTGATCGGTGGGTGTACGCACCTCCTGTCGTCAGTCGTCGAAGAGGCTGAAGAAGGAAAGAAGAAGAAGTTTTTAGGGACTTACCTGTAATGAAAACTAAGGACATAGGTGAAGAATAAGGACTCGATTGAAATAAAACTTAAGGACTAAAATGTAAACTAAGGTTTTCAAGGTTTATTTTAATTTAAATCTTTTTCAACTTTTTATATATATTTATAAATAAGACAATTATTATATTTAAACCTTGGATTTACATTTTTGACCTTTTTAACTTAATTTATTTAATTAAGTAAGGTTACTTAAGTTATTACACACTTAGGTATAAATTATACTTAAGTTAGTTAACACATTAATTAGATAAATTATTAATGATATTTGGAGTCCATTTATTAATAATATTAATTGGATAATAGTATAACATTTTTAACTTATTTTAAGGTCCTTTAATATTTTATCCCTTATTAATAATTAACCCATATATTTACAAATTCCTAGCTAATTAACAAGGAAGACTAGTTAATTAGGGGTAATTAGAGACCATGATGAGCTTCTCATCATACCCCCAAGCCAAAGTTTTTCTAGTCCCTAGCAAAATTAACTAGAAATATGATGATTTGAAACACTTGGGTTTGAATTAATATAAATAAGAACTAAGTAGAGGAATGCTTAGGTTAGAATTTTGAATATTTAATTTTTTTAGATTTTTATATATAAGTACCCAATATACAGAGCATTCTGTGAAAATCTCCTTACTTAGACTTATAACTCAAACATCTTCAAAATACACTATATTAAAAATAGAGTTTTTAACGAGAATTTTATCAAAAATTAGAATCCCAAAAATCACTTATTCTTTGTAATCATTCTTAACCCTAAAAACTCAGAATTCAAAGTGCCTTAAGAAAACAAAACCTAAGAGTTGGAAATTAAATTTTAACTCAAAAACTCAATAGACTTAAGTTAGTCCACTGTTTATGAAATTTGATTTCTATCAATCTAAGTTTTAGCAAATTAGCCAGATACTCATCATTAACCAAACTTAGAGTAGTAAAACTTTAATCTGCCAGCCTTCGACACCAAGGACAGACTTCTAGACCTAGGATTTTGTCAATTCTTCTCCTTTAGGTCTCAACTGCAAGTCCTCAAAACCTGATTTCTTAGGCTTCACTACCCAATACAATGGTTCAGTAGCTATGATTTTAAAACATCCATGCTTGTGAAGAGAATTGTCCTAAAGGCATCCAAATTTGCAAAAATCCAGATCTTAAGACATCAATTTCCAATCTAGATTATTCCAATTCAAGCCTTTGGCTTGGCCTTACTCAGGTTTGGTTGCTTTCTCCTCACTAGTTTTCTATCCCGAGGTCAACACTTTTTTGTGTATATCTCCCCGGTGGACCACTGGGTTTCTTATTCCTAATTTTTTATCTTCGTATTTTTTTCAACTTTTTCTTTAGGATAGAACACCCATATGTAGCGAGGTGTTCTTTTATTTGATGGAAGGAAGGATAGTATCCATTTATACCGAGATACTTTATTTTTGTTGGAAAACTGCATAAGTACCCATTTATAGCAAGGTACTTAACTGCAGGGTGTTTTATTTTATTTTTTATTTTTCTCCCTCTTCTCATTTTTCTTACTGTCATTATACTCCAAATCCTTTTTCTAGGTGAGTGGCACATCCTTCACCCTTTCAAGAACCACCCCGCGGAAATCCTTGGATTAAAGAGGATTTAGAATTGATCTCTTAACCTCTGTGTTTTCGCGGTCTCAGATGCCATCAAGACAATTCTATGTGTGTGAATTTTAAATGCTTAGGTTATTTAGCTCTCAAACAAGAGCTCGGACAACAAAGCCATTCACTCTCAGGTCCTTTAAACTTTTAGTTTCCTCCTACAGGATCTGTCAAGACAAAAACTCGCCAAGTCTAGCCAAATGTCCTTTAGTTGATTAAGCTAACTATAACCTGATAGACTTAAAGACTAAGATTTTACTAACTCTTTACTTAATTAACTCTGAATATCTGACCTTTTTACTTAACTTGATGATAAAAATAAATATTTAAAAAGCAAAAGAATTACTTAGTCTAATTGATTAAAAAGTTACAATTTAATTCAAAAACTTAAGTTTTGAACTTAAGATACCTTAATTACTTATTTTCAGGGTAAGAATAGAAAAACAAATCCTTAAGGTTTAAAGATTCTAACTTAAATAAAATCCCATTTTAAGATTTCGCAAACAAAAATGTGTTCTGTAAAATGTTATAAGTAAAAATCTAAATAAGGATTTAATGCTCTTATACTATATATATTTTATATTTTTTATTATCTTGGTTTCTGACCTAAAAGAAAAATTAAACTCTTAATTATTGATATAAATATATTTTTCTTCTTCTTCTTTTTCTTTATTCTAGATGTAAAACCCCTTTTATTATTTTTATAATTTTGTAATTTTTACATTTTTATATTTATATATTTTGATTTCTATGTTTTCTAAAAATTTCCAATATTTATGATTTTTTTTTCAAAATTTTTCAAATTTTTATGATATTTTTTATTTTAAAATTTTTATTTTTTTCGTATTTCCATTTTTTTAAATTTCGTGGGTATTTAATTTTTATGTGTTTTTTATATTTATTTTCTCTACAAATACACTTGAAGTAAAAATTTCACCTCACACCCCCCAAGTTAAGATTTTACAATGTCCTCATTGTAAGAAGGGTGAAAAAGATATTACACTTCACTTAGTGTAGGGTGACAGAAGGAGTCGGATAGAGGAGATCAAAGATCTCTGTGCGGACGATTTCAATTCTAACCAAAGGTCAGAGTGGATAGTCGGTCCAAGTGAAGGTAATTAGTGAAAAATCAGATACAGATTCAAGTGTATAGGAAGAGAAAAGTGTAGAAAATAGGAAACAGCTATATACAAGATGTGGATGGAAAGTTAACAAACCCTAATGGATCGTGTAACAGTCTCCAATAAGACCCAAAGCATGTAATTCCAAGAAAGGTTTTAAACGTTGACCATTAACTTTGAAGGGTTGATCCTTGTTAGGTTCGGTGATTTCGACAGCTCCACTGTTGAAGCTTCTAACAACAATAAATGGTCCTTTCCATTTAGACCTAAGTTTCCCAGGGAAGAGCTTCATATGGGCATCAAAAAGTAACACCTTCTGACCAGGTGTAAAAGATTTGCGGGAAATGTGTCTATCATGGAACGCTTTAAGTTTTTCTTTATACAGCTTTGAGCTCTCATAGGAATCATGGCACAATTGCTCAAGTTCACTAAGCTGCAACCTACGATGATCACCAGCCTTCGCGAGGTCTAAATTACAAGCTCTAATTACCCAATAGGCCTTGTGTTCAATTTCTACGGGAAGATGATAGGGTTTCCCGTAAACAAGTCTGTATGGTGACATGCCTATTGGTGTTTTGTGGACAGTCCTATAAGCCCACAAAGCCTCATCTAAATGTGAAGACCAATCCTTCCTGTCGAGTCGGATTGTCATTTGAAGGATCTTTTTAATCTCCCGATTAGAGACCCCAGTTTGCCCATTAGTCTGGGGATGATAAGGTGTAGAAATACGATGTGTAACCCCATATTTTCTAAGTAAATTTCTAAACTGGGCATTATTAAAATGGGAACCACCGTCATAAATGATGGCGCGAGGTACCCCAAAACGAGCGATAATATGACTCTGTATAAAAGGAATGACAACTCGATGATCATTTGTGCGTGTGGGTATGGCTTCAATCTAACAAGAAACATAATCAACAGCAAGTAAAATATATTCGAAGCCAAAAGAGGACAAAAATGGACCCATGAAGTCTATGCCCAAAATATCAAAGATTTCACAGACAACAATCGAATTCAGAGGCATCATGTCTTTATGTGACATGCTACCAAGAGTTTGGCAGTGACTACATGCCTTACAATATGTCTGTGAATCTGCAAATAAAGTCGGCCAATAAAACCCGCATTGCAGAATTTTTGCAGCGGTCTTTCGACCAGAAAAATGACCACCACAGGCCTAATCATGACAAAAAGAAAGGATAGAATCAATCTCAGAAGAAGTAACACAACGCCTGATGATTTGATCATTACAGAGTTGGAAAAGATACGGATCTTCTCAGAAATAGTATTTGGCTTCTGATTTGAGTCGTGATTTGCGATTCCCATCCCAGTCTGGTGGGAATTGATGTGTAACCAAATAGTTAACAATATCTGTGTACCAAGGAAGATCTGAGGATATAGTCAAAAGTTGTTCATCAGGAAAGTGTTCAGTAATTGGAGGAGATGATTCAACAGTATCAGAAGGAAGGCGGGAAAGGTGATCGGCAACAACATTCTGTCATCCCGCCTTATCACGAATTTCTAGGTCAAACTCTTGCCAAAGCAAGATCCATCTAATCAACCTAGGTTTTGTGTCCTTTTTGGATAGAAGGTGTCAGATAGCTGAGTGATCAGAGTACACAATAATTCGAGATCCGAGTATATAGGATCTAAACTTTTCTAATTCAAATACTATTGCTAGTAATTTCTTTTTTGTAATTGTGTAATTCCTTTGTGTCTCACTTAAAGTTTTCCTAGCATAGTAAATTACTACCGGATTCTTCTCAATTTTCTATCCTAAAACAGCTCCAATTGCATAATCTAATGCATCACACATGATCTCAAATGGTAAATCCCAATTAGGTGGTTGCAAGATCGGAGCCTATGTAACTCTGTCTCTCAATGTTTCAAATGCAGATATACACTCCTCACTCATCTCAAAAGTAGTGTCCTTTGTGAGGAGGTTTGTTGATGAGTCCCATTTTAATGGACTAATATTACACCTAAGTAACTTTAATCGTACTATTTAGGTGTGTTAATAACTGCAATTAAGTTGTAGAATATTTGTATGCAAATAACATTCCATAACTTAATATGTAATGATTTTGTTGTTTTTATGTGCAGGAATTATATTTAGAAAGAGCAAGGGTTGGGGAGCAAATTTCCCCAACAACCGGCGGCAACTTTTCCCTTTCCATCGGCCACCCTCAACAGCCGCCGGCCTGAAGAATGCCTCCCCAACAGTCTCCTGCCAAAATTAGAAAAGGGATTTGAAAATCCCTTGATTGGCGCACGCGGGGAGAGAGAGGAGTTAAAGAGAGGAGGCGGAGAAAGGACCAGGATTGGCATTTTCCCCCTTGTGGGGTGCACTATGCATAGCCATCTTCCCCCTTGTGGGGAACTACCCCAGCGTGCACTGTGGACACCTCTGCAGACCCGCCTCGCCGCACCGCAGCTGCTCCAACCTCTCCAACGCCACCTCTGCCTGCACCCGCCATCACCAAGTTCTTCACCGCCATCCTCCAGTCGTGCCTTCACCACCGCGCGCCTGCAACCGCACCCTAACAAGCCTCTCCGCAGGTGCGCGCCCACCTCCATTCCAATGCCTCCTCTTTCAGCGCCCGCAGACGCTTGCTCCTGCACCGCACTGCCCTCGCCCCTCAGCGACCCGCAGACACCCCAGCGCGCCTCAACCTCCAGCGCTCTCCACTGTAGAGTGACCCGCAGGTGCGCGCCCACCTTCCAGCGCCCGCCTTCCCTTCCACCCCTCAACGCCTTCAACCACCCCACAGGCGCGCCCACCTCCGCGCACCTCCTACAGCCGCTCGCGTCCCACTCCAAACCATCACCCTGCAGAAAGGCGCCCGCAAGCGCGCCCACCTCCCTTCCAGCGCTCACCTTCCCTTCCACCCGCCAGCGCGCCATCTGCACCTCCTGCCACGCCAGCAAGCGCACGCCATCTGCAGCACGCGCGGCAGCACCTATCTGCCTCTGCCAGGCCACGCCCGCAGGCGCACACCTCCGCACGCCTCTCATCAAGCAGCACCTTCACGGCAGCAATAACCTCTCTGGTGTCTCCTCCGCCGGTCAGCCGCCTCCGGTCATCTCTGTCGACGCTGCGACCTCCATTGGATAGCCCTCATCCTCGCCGACCTCCCTAGCGAGTCCACAGCCTGCTAGTGCTCTCTCTCTCTCTCGCGAGGAGGAAAGAGAGCAAATGCTCTATTTTGAATTCAATTAAAATTTACATTCACTGTCATTTCCACTAGAATTTGATTTTTATTTATTATTATTATATTGTGGCAAAATTGCGCATGCACACTCATATTCTCTGATAATTGCACATTAATGATATTCACCTATTTCAAGATTGGTTTTGGGCTTAACCTGTGAACTAATTTTTCTCTAGTATACGTCACGTAAAAATTACATAAAATCATCAGAGATTTATTGAAGATTTCAGTGAGGGTAAACTACACATATACCCTTATCTTTTTAAATTATTGTGAATCTACTTTCCATCGCATTTTATGTCAGATTTGAATAGGGATTTCACAATTTACTGAAAGAATATAAAATAATCGAGAGTTTATTGCATAATTGTCTCCCTGTGGACACGACCCACTCTTCTATGAGTGGTTATTTTTATTTTTGATTAGTCGATTTTTCCACCACTTAAATACCACAACGCAAAGCGGAAAGTCAACTCGTCAAATTCATGTTATTATTTTTTTGAATATTATGAGTTGTGCAACCATCTAATCATTTTTATTATTGTGCGAGGAATCTGACACAACGAGGCTCAACAGAGCGACAACATTGAACCTGAACGACGCACACGGCGGAGATGATCTTCTTGGTGGACCTTGACGCCTCCTGGAGGACGGCAACAGGAACACGTGAGCCTTGATCCCACGTACATAGGCTTACGAAGAAGCCTATTTCTGATTTAGTTAGATTTAGTTAGATAGACATTAGAATTAAATTACTGTCTTTTGGACCCTTGTTGGGTATTTTTGGGAACATGTTCCCAGTGCTGCTTTATTTATTCTCGCTCTTGTATGCGGGAGCGTATTTTCAGGAGCATGTTCCCATTTATTTAGATTATAGGATTATTTGAACTGTTTGAACTGAATTTTGGTTAGTTAGTTAGATTAGGTCTGTTTGTTTATTATATAAAATATATATATATGTATATTCGAACTACCTGCTACAAGCTGCATATCTATAGGACGACCATCTAGGACTGAATGAGCAGCATCTAGTTTATTTTTATTTCATTGCATTCATACATTGCACAAAGAAAGCTGGAGTAAGGTACATCTTTTCTTGAGCATCAATTACCTGTCATACATATTCATTGAACCTAAATCTAAGACCACTAAAGTGCATGAATCAAATTAATTCAGTGGTCACTTTAAAAATTGGGATTACTAAGAGGTTGGACTTTAAAATCTGTGACTGAAAATTGTGTGCAAAAGGATCCTGTTTGCGGAATTTCAAAAAATCAAACACGATCGTATGCTTGCACACTTGAGACACTATGTACCTCACACATAAGGTCACTAGATAAATTTCTACCTCTCCTCTTTTGCACCACAAGGGAAGTTAGTCGGAAATCAACAAGCCTATCCACCAAGTTACTTCGGTTCCTTGTGTGTGGGCTCGATTCGAGACTTCCATCCCTTGCAAGTAGGTTATAGGCACCAGCGAAGGTTGGCCTAGGAAGCATAATTTTTTTTGCAAAACTTGTTTGGCTAAGAACTAAACATATAACTCTAAGATCTACAATCTACTAAAAACAGATCCCTTTGAATTTGCGTTTGCTTTGATAATAGAACTCTCTAGGAAGTTTCTTGCTTATATTCTGAATTTTGCTAAATCCTAAGAGAGTTAAAATTGTTTTGCTTAAATAAATGGATTACTCTTACTCCTATCATTCAGATTATCAGAATCAATACTTCCCATCTTTTAATCAGGATCCCATGCCCCGAGCGTATCCATCCTTTGATGGGTACATTGAAAATTCATGGGATCGTTCATATTCTTATCCTGGGAGTACTGGCCCGATAACTCCCACTTTTCAGCAGAGCCTAGGAGCAGGATTTTCCAATCCTGAAATCCCTACTTCCATGCAAACACCCAACCCTCCCACCCTTCATGATTTTCCGTATCGAGGTTGGACCGATACCCCTAGGAAACCAGAGCCTGAAATTGACTATCCTCCCCAACTTGATAATAGTAGCCTCTCCTCTTTTATGATAGAAATGCAAAAATAGCAAAAGGAAGTGATGGAATCAATGGGAGAGATGTTGAGGAATAGTCAACAATTAAATGAAGAAATAAGATAACTTAGCTACACGCTTCCCAATAATCCTGATCCCTACCCAATAGACCATGATCATGAAAATAATTCTGAGGAACCTAATGACAATAGGGATCCAATTTTATGTAGCTATCACTTAGACTCCCAATGAGACACGGCCACTAGAGGACAACGATCATAGTGATTATCCACCTGAACTATATTGGAGTCAAAAGAAAGGGAAGATGGTACCTCTTGAGGACCTTGACCCCAATGACAGTATTCTCTTTACCCCTACCAAACCAGGTCAAGGTTATATTGTTCTTATCACTTCCCCTATTGATTATTTTGTGGAATCCCATTCTACCCTTAGTGAGCCTACTCCTGACCCTCCACTTAGGGAATCAATACCTACCATTCAATATCCTAAGGATTCAAATGCACCCAATGAAGGTGACCCTAAGGGAATAGAGGATGATCAATTCTGGTCTCAGGGATATGAAGTGTCTAATTCAGAAAATGAGGATGTCTCAATAGAGGAACCTAGACTAAAAATATGGAATGAACCACAGGGGAATTATTTTGAGGATTTACCTCCAGAAGATAGAAATAATATGATTAAATCCAGATTCCTCCCTTCTTTTGAGAGTTGTCCTCCATCAAATCAGGAGTTGCTATTAAAGGAGGAAAAACAAAATAGTGAGAAGTCTATGGGAGACTCTCGGGGACAAAACACGTCAATTGAGGATTTATACCCCAAGAACAATAATGAATTCAATGATATAGGCTTGCTCCAAAATATTAAGACTAATCCTCCTTTAGAATAATTGAGGATACTAATCTAACTCCTAATGAATCACATATACACCCTGACAAATATTTGAGAGAACGATCTGGGGATGAGCTGAATGATAATGATTCTTACATTTTGACCCTGCCATCAAAGAGTTATTTGGAGTCTACCCTTGATTCAAATATGACTCCGATCATTAATACTAGGCAGGGTAATGTGAAGTTGTCTACAACTAGGGAGTGTACACAATCTGAATCATTGTTGGAATTGGACCCGACTAAGCCCTCATTGGACTTAACCATTACCTTCCAACACTACAAACAACCCTTATACTCCCTAATCGATCCTTGGCTCAGATCTCTGCTCATGTACATTCTTTCTGGAGAATATGTCAGGCCAGTACATCCTAGGGTAGAATGGCGAGTATGGATTGATGCTTGTACTTTTACTCTCGCCATTCAAGGGTTTGAACTAATAATGATTATATCTTTTAAAACCCGTCCTTCTTTAGAGGATCCTTGTTATCCTCCACTTATTCCGTTTCGGGAGGCCTCTTTTCATATTCCCTTTCTTATTCCTAGACCTCCCTAGGTAGCCAACGAGATTTTCTGTTTTCATTTCTTCTGGCAAGCATTTGGAATTACATTGCATCATCAGCTCACCAACATCCGTGGCAACCTGTTTTCTAGGCCTGCACTGTTACGCATATTCTTAGGGCCTAACCATTTCTGTTTGGAACCAGACTTATAGGTTCCTTCTAAGTCTGGCTGCTGACAGAAAATGTAGTGCTTGTTGGGAGGCAACCCAGCAATCAGAATAACACCATCATCAAGTGATTTCTTTCCTTTCTCCTGTTTTAATTTTACAATGGAGACATTGTAGAATTTAGGCATGGGGGAGTGCATTTGCATTTTAGGTAATATTCATACATTTAGGTTAGTATAAAAAATATATATATGTATTCCTCTTTTCTTGAGCTAAATGGGTTAGTCCCTAGCAAAATACATTTATCATTGGAGGTTTTTCTTCCGGAATTATTTCTTAAGTTTAGAATCCAGTACATTTATTTCACGTGCACGTAGACTTGGTAATAGATCCTTGAAGAAAACCAAAAGCATTTATAGTCTACTAAACCCTTGGACAGTTCATAGGGAGTCAGACATACTATCTTCTAGTAGATCCACCTCATATTTGTGAGAAGAAAGTAAAGAGATTACTGGTGCGCTAAGTCTAGTGCAAGGACTCTTAAGTTTTGGATAATTAGATGATGATACTTCAGAGTGAGGCGTAGTTTTCACTCTCTGTTCCTGTGTGCGTATTTTGTGTGAATTCCTGAGAGTCACCAAACAAGGCAGATACACAAAGATTGAGTCTTAATAAAACTATAACTATGGTGGATGGTTACAACCGTTCTTCATAGAGTCCTTGGCTGAAGGAGGGTATTAGCGTTAAAGGTCAGAAATACGCCTGTCCTATCCATTCATTCCCAGTGTCGAGATTAGGCACTTCCACCAAATAAGCCACACAATATCCTCTTGACCATCATCATCCCAAATAATGCCTCAAAAATAAAAGTCTGTGTCGTATTATGTTGATTTATATTATATAAAAAAAAAGAGAAAAAAAGAAAAGAAAAGAAGAAGAAAAATAAGAAATATTTGTATCACCTAAAAAAAAAAGAGTCTAAGTTTACAATGTAACACTATTTTTGAGGCAACAGAACACCTTTCGCGTTCCACCAAATATGACCCATACCTACCTTTTAGTATTTCTGATCGCCCGAATACTAGTTGAGTACTCTAACTTAGTTGTAGAGTTATTAGGACTTTAACTGAAGTGTGGATGCCATGTGAGGCCACCAAATAATGAGTAAAATTTCTAAATCTGGTGAGATTCGTGATCTCAGAAAGAAAAAAAAGAGGGAGTGCCCAGGAACATCAAGAGAGCACAATTGTGTAGCCTCTCTCAGAGTTGACTTGTCTAATAGTCTAGAGATCTAGAGTCTGCAGTACTAAACTATTTGTAGCACCAGATGAGTGTGTGCCACCAAATATAAATCCATTCAACTCGATATCTCCCACTTAAGCCAAACGCTGGGGTCAAATTATAGATTATCCTCTGCTTTATCCCCGAGGGAAGTAGTTGCTTATCCCGATGCATTATTTACCAAGGGTGAAGTATGAACTTTCAATGTGAATTGGCTCTTTTACTTGGATCTGTTACCTAGGCTATTAGCACTTCACATTTGTCTGGATTTCTAAAGTTTTGAAGTAAGAAAAGAAGAAATCTTTTGATTACTTCTATTATTTTTCATTTTTGCTAGGGACTAGCAAATCTTAGGCATGGGGGTATTTGATGAGTCCATTTTAATGGACTAATATTACACCTAAGTAACTTTAATCGTACCGTTTAGGTGTGTTAATAACTGCAATTAAGTTGTAAAATATTTTTATGCATCATGATTTAAGTTTATAACATTCCATAACTTAATATGTAATGATTTTGTTGTTTTTATGTGCAGGAATTATATTTAGAAAGAGCAAGGGTTGGGGAGCAAATTTCCCCAACAACCGGCGGCATCTTTTCCCTTTCCATCGGCCACCCTCAACAGCCGCCGGCCTGAAGAATGCCTCCCCAACAGTCTCCTGCCAAAATTAGAAAAGGGATTTGAAAATCCCTTGATTGGCGCACGCGGGGAGAGAGAGGAGTTAAAGAGAGGAGGCGGAGAAAGGACCAGGATTGGCATTTTCCCCCTTGCGGGGTGCACTGTGCATAGCCATCTTCCCCCTTGTGGGGAACTACCCCAGCATGCACTGTGGACCCCTCTGCAGACTCGCCTCGCCGCACCGCAGCCGCTCCAACCTCTCCAACGCCACCTCTGCCCGCACCCACCATCACCAAGTTCTTCACCGCCATCCTCCAGCCGCGCTTAAAGGTGCTGCGCGCCTTCACCACCGCGCACCTGCAGCCGCACCCTAGCAAGCTTCTCCGCAAGCAAGCGTCCACCTCCCTTCCAGCGCCTCCTCTTTCAGCACCCGAAGACGCTTGCTCCTGCACCGCAGGCACGCACGCCTTCAACCCTCTGCACCGCACTGCCCTCGCCCCTCAGCGACCCGCAGACACCCCAACGTGCCTCAACCTCCAGCGCTCTCCACTGCAGAGCAACTCGCAGACGCCCACAGGTGCGTGCCCACCTTCCAACGCCTGCCTTCCCTTCCACCCGTCAACGCCTTCAACCACCCCACAGGCGCTCCCACCTCCGCGCACCTCCTGCAGCTGCTCGCGTCCCACTCCAGACCAACACCCTGCAGAAAGGCGCCCGCAGGCGCGCCCACCTCCCTTCCAGTGCCTTCCTTCCTTTCCACCCGCCAGCGCGCCATCTGCACCTCCTACCATACCAGCAAGCGTGCGCCATCTGCAGCACGCGCTGCAACACCCATCCGCCTCTGCCAGGCCGCGCCTGCAAGCGCACACCTCCGCACGCCTCTCATCAAGCAGCACCTTCACAGCAGCAGTAGCCTCTCCGACGTCTCCTCCTCCACCGGCTGGCCATCTCCATCAATGCCGCGGCCTCCATTGGATAGCCCTCATCCTCGCCGACCTCCCTAGCGAGTCCACCGCCCGCAGGTGCTCTCTCTCTCTCTCGCGAGGAGGAGAGAGAGAAAATGCTCTATTTTGAATTCAATTAAAATTTACATTCACTGCCATCTCCACTAGAATTTGATTTTTATTTATTATTATTATATTATGGCAAAATTGCGCATGCACACTCATATTCTCTGATAATTGCACATTAATGATATTCACCTATTTCAAGATTGCTTTTAGGCTTAACCTGTGCACTAATTTTTCTCTAGTATATGTCATGTGAAAATTACATAAAATCATCAGAGATTTATTAAAGATTTCAGTGAGGGTAAACTGCACATATACCCCCATCTTTTTAAATTATTGTGAATCTACTTTCCATCACATTTTATGTCAGATTTGAATAGGGATTTCACAATTTACTGAAAGAATATAAAATAATCGAGAGTTTATTACATAATTGCCTCCCTGTGGACATGACCCGCTCTTCTATGAGTGGTTATTTTTATTTTTGATTAGTCAATTTTTCCACCACTTAAATACTACAACGCAAAGCGGAAAGTCGACTCGTCATTTGTGAGTGGTCGGGCAATCTTTGAAAAATCAAGTAAATCTTCTATAAAATCCCACATGCCTGAGAAAAGATCTAATACCTTTGATCGTGTCAGGAATTGGAAGATTTGCAATTTGATTGATCTTAGCTCGATCTACTTGGATACCTCGCTCAAACACAAGGTGGCCAAGTACAATGCCCTCTGGAATCATAAAATGACTCTTCTCCCAACTGAGGACAAGGTTCACTTCTATACATCTCTTAAGAATCTTCAACAAATTATCCAGACAAATATCAAATGTTTCCCCGAAGACTGAAAAATCATCCATAAAAGCCTCCATATATTCACCCACCATTTCGGTAAAAATGGCTAACATGCAACGTTGAAAAGTCGCGAGTGCGTTGGCATTCTTCGGAAAGCAAAGGTTCTAAAGGAGCAGGTGAAAGTTGTTTTCTCTTGATCTTCGGGATAGATTGCTACTTGATTATATCCGGAGTAACCATCCAAAAAGCAGAAGAACCTATTACCAGCTAATCTCTCAAGGATCTGGTCAATGAATGGCAAAGGAAAGTGGTCCTTCTTTGTAACTGTGTTAAGCTTGCAATAGTCAATACAAACCCGCCACGAATTCGCAATTCATGTGGGAATGGTTTCTCCAGATTCAGTCTTAATTATGGTGAGTCCTGCCTTTTTCGGTACCACTTAAATTGGACTCACCCAAGGGCTATTAGATATGGGATATAAAATATCAGCATCTAGCCACTTGATTATTTCTTTCTTTACGACCTCCTTTAAATTCGGATTTAGATGTCTTTGAGCTTCTCTTGAAGGTCGTGCCCCATCTTCAATATAGATGCGATGAGTACAAAAATTGGGGCTAATCCCGGTGAGATCATGTAGAGTCCACCCAATTGCCTTCTTGTGATCTCGTAGAACCTTGATCAATTTTGATTCTTGTGATTCAGAAAGATGAGAGTTGATAATTACAGGATATGTTTGATCAGATTCGAGATAAACATATTTAAGGTTATCAGGCAATGGTTTCAATTCTAATGCAGGAGTAGAATCAACAGTAGGATTTGGGGCGGGATTTTCGACTGCAAAAAGTGAATTAAATGAGTCGTGAGATTCAGATTCAGGATTGAGTATAGATTCTAATAATAGGTTTTTGTTTTGAGGGTATGAGATATCAAAAGATGTGGTCTCTAGTTCTAAGGAACTAAGGTCATCCTCAAAACTGTAATAGATCTGATTTCCTCAATCCAATTGCAATCCAATCCTCTAGAAGCTCTAAATATATGCAATTTAATTGTCTTCTCCCCAAATTTCAACTCAATCTTTCCAGATTCACAATCTATGTTGACCTTTGTAGTGGCCAAAAAGGGTCTCCCTAAAATAATTGGGGTATCTCTAATGTGTTCGGGTACTTCCATATCAAGTGCAATAAAATCCACTGGAAAATAAAAATCCCGAACTCTTACAATTACATCGTCCAACATTCCTTTAGGTGACTTGATAGATCTATCGACTAATTGTAAAGTCACATTGGTAGACTTAAGGTTTTCTATTTGGAAATGTTTTACCAAAGATGAAGGAATGAGGTTAATAGATGCTCCTAAATCTAGGAGGACTTTATCAAAGCACTGGTCCCCAATTATACAGGAAATAAATGGAGATCCTAGATCTTTCTTTTTCAAAGGAAGTGTACTCGAAATGATAGAGCTCACATGCTCTGAAAGTACCACAATGCTTCCTTTCTTCGGCTTACGCTTAGGAGTACACAAGTCCTTAAGAAATCTCGCGTAAGTCGGAATGTGTTTGATAGCATCTAGGAGTGGAATATTAATGTGTACCAGTTCAAAAATTTTAATTAAATCTTCATCTAATATAACAGGTTGTTTTTGTTTCCTAGTCTTCTTCAAAGCTTCAAGAAATGGAACTTGGATTTCCTGTTCTACTGAGGTATTTCCCGGATCTCACGAATTAGCGGGAATTGCAAGATCGGGTTCTGCACCTCTTATAAGTGTAGAAATAGGGGTTATTCTAGATGTACTAGGGTCATGGGATAGGTTCCTTGGATAAATTGGATCCCTAGTGGAAGTTCCGTGGCAAGTTGTAACAGAGTTAATACCCGCATGTGAAGAGGAAGCTAATGAAGAAGAAGATGCTTGTTGATTCTGGAAAGATGAATTAGAGATTAAAGGTTGATTTGAAAATGATTGATGTTGATTAAGATACTCATAATCATGATTAGCAGAGGGTGGATTCGGCTTTTGATTTAGATTTTGATTCAAGGGTAATTGATTAAGGAAATGGACATGTCCCTAATTTGGATTTTGAACTCCCGGGTGTTGTCTCTGCTAGATATTCCTAGGGTTTGGAACTGGCTGGGATGGAAGGGCCCTTAGTTGACGAGATTCAGTTAACTGCGTGATTTGGCCCCTAAAATTAGCCAATTCTGCCGAACATTGCCGTTGGACTTCAGCAAGAGCCTCAGCATTTTGTCACTAGCTCTCATTCACAACTCGCAAAATCTGGTCAAGCTGCGAATCTCTATTTGGCCCTGCGAGGTTCTGCAAACCCGCGTAAAATGGCCTCGCATTAGGTTGCTGAAATGGCAACGTAGGCGGGTTTCGCCTGGTCTGAGTCGGATATGATGATCTTTGTGAATAGTTAGACCAAGAGAAATTAGGGTGATTACGTCATCCAAGATTATAGGAGTTAGAATATGGGTTTGATCTTGGTGCATATCCCTGAATGGCATTCAAATCTAAAGGATAATGCGTGCTTTCCACAAAAACAGGAAGTGGGAAAAGAGGTGGAATAGATTGTGGGGAAAAGGTCCCTCCTTGGGTTGGTGCAGTAGATAGAAACCCCAAGGAAGATGGATCTCTAGAATCCAAATTATTCACAAATTCCCTCCCCGTGGAAATTTGCGAAACAGTTAAATGCGCGGGATTTTGCATAGCAAGTAGAGGTGTAAGAGTTTTCATTGTGTTTCGGACCTCGTCAAGATGCTTTGCTACGATGTCAACTTAGTTCAGTTTTTCTGCAATAATCTCTAAATCATTAGAACTAGACGGATTACCGATCTCGTGAATGCCTTTATGTGGATTTTGATGTGCTGTATTAGTGCCCCGTGTGAATTGCGACATAGATGCATTATTGATCAAATTTTCCGCCATCCCTTCAAATAATTCTGAAGCGGATTCTGTGTCGCGATTTAGAAAATTCCCTCCACAAGAAGCATCGACTAGATTGCAAATGCCTTCTTGCAATCCATAATAAAAGATGTGCATTAGTTGCCAACGAGGGATGCCGTAATGTGGGCATTTCCTTTGTAATTCATGAAAGCGTTCCCACGCTTCATGAATTGGTTCTCCTTGATTTTGAGTAAAAGTCATGATAGCTCGCCTTAAAGCATTAGTGCGACCAATAGGAAAGAATTTCTTCAAAAATGCAGATTCAAGTTTAACCCAAGTTGAGATTGGTCTTGCAATAGTTCTATACCAATATGCAGCTTTATCTTTAAGGCTAAAAGAGAACATTTTCATTAGTAGGATTTCCCTATTCTAATTTTGAGGACCAAGAGTTTGAGATAAATTTTTAAGATCTTCGATATGTTGAAACGGATCCTCGAATGCAAATCCATGGAAATGTGGGATTAGACCTATAATGTTTGGCTTTAATTCTGGGTCATTTTCCCAATGGGAATCCTAACATTAGGCTCTACTTGTGCATTAGATGGATTATAATAATCTCGAAGTAGAGGCCTAGGACGAGGGATCGGTAAATCAGGGATATCAAAACCCGCCTCAAGTTGAGGTGGAGGACGGGCTTGTAGATTTTGCAAATTATTAAGAGCAGACGTCAACAGATTAATTTGGTGATTCTGCTCGAGCATTCGAAGATTCTGGTTCAGGAGCGCCTCATGAATATCAAAAGGCGGCATCTCCCCCTGACTAGAAGAAGAAGGGATCTCGGGGTTTTGGTTTTGCAATTGATCCATAGAATCAAATGCAGAAAAAACAGATGAATCAGACAGGAAATTTATTGGTTGCTTAACTGCAACTGGTCTAGGAATACCTGTCAACGGAGTTACAAGAGGCAGTTTCAAGGATTGCCTCCCATGCATAAAACAACAAAAAGAATGCGCAAAGGCACACTCACGCCACTAAAACAACGGCAACAAGACCCGCAAAACAACACAAAAAAGTGGGTTTTTCTCTTCTTTCAAAGGAAAGAAGAGAGTCCTAGAATACACAAAATAATTTGGACGCAAACAAGTATAATATCAGTATCAAAATATGCATCTTAAACCCGTGTCTACGCAAGTGCGTATCCTTAAAGCTCAAAGATCTAAGGTCTAGGATCGAGACCGCTCACTACTAGCTCCCCGGGGCTCTAGTAGTGAGACAAACTTGTTGATCTTCGACCAAAGCCCTAAGAGGTGCAAAGAGGAGAGATAGAAAAATTAGACTCATGTGACTTTAGTGATCGCACTATGTGCGCGATAGCATGAAATAGACGATAGCGATAAAACCCGCATGCATTCTGCAAACAGATTTAAGTCACAAATTTTATTATCCTCTTTTTACTTAATCTTTTTCACAAAAATGATAGAAAGAAGTAAAGTGACCGCTTTTTAAGTATTTTCAGACAAAAATATGGTCTTGCTATTAACTCCAAGACAGGGATCTACGTGGGTTTTACGCGTGTTTTCCCGCTAATGCGAGAAAAACAGGAGAAGAATTTTTCCCAAGTCAGATCACAGAAAGACTAGCAGGTATATGCACTCCTAAGAGTGTATGCCTAAAACATGCTACTGCTAGTCAAGAAGTATGTGTATTTTTGTATTTTTTTAATTTTTAACCTAGCTAAATGCAACAATACAAACTATACTAGAAACTAAGAAAGAAATACTCACAATGTTATGTATAATGGTCGAAAAATAGAAATAGAAAACCCGCCTCCTTTCCTGAGAATACCTGCAAAGGTAAACCTGGAAAGAAGACAGAAAACAAAACAAAACAAGACTAATTAGTAAAAAACAAAACAACTAAAAAGCAGAAATGGCGAATATAATCTACAGTTACCTCCCTGACAACAGCGTAATTAAAATGATCGTTAATTTTCTCAACACAGTTAATTAAGTTAATTATGCTTAATTATGTGCAAGAGAAAGTAACTTAGGTCAACTTAAATTTATGTCAATTGAGTAGTATAGGATTAAGTTAACTTAACATTTTAGATTTTAGTTCTTTTTAACTGGTTGAGTCCAGGTCGTTCACTAGGAGATATAACTTAACTTAAATTCACCATTAAATCCTAAGCTACTTATTTAATTAATGAGAATTATAATTAAATTTGCTTTAAGAATATGAATCTCGCATAAGGATTTCCAAATACAAAAACATGCAAAATTCCATAAGGGAAACATATTTACACATATGATTTGTTACTACAAGCAAGTAAACATGTTTATTTCTTTAATTTCTTTTTATTTACAAGATATTAAGCAAGAAAAGAAGAAATTCAAATGAATATGTGCCTTATTACATCATTTATGATCAAAAGAAATTATATTAGAGTAAAGTACAAAAAATTAGATGTCTAAAAAACAAATAAATTTTAAACTATAAGACATCTTCAGCATCATTTTTTTCTTCTCTATCTTCAGCCTTCATTCTTTTCTTATTCTACCTTCTCTCTCTCTCTCTTCCTTTCTCTTTACCTTTCTGTCTCGAGCAAGCTTCTTCTTTAATATCTCTTCTTCTCTTTCTTTCTTTCTTTCCTCTTATCATTTTCTGCCTGTTTACCTTTCCTTTGTTTCTTTTTTTTTAATTCTATTTAGCCCTACGAGCTCTTCTCTTCTTCTTTTTCTTTTCCTTCAACCTTCAGCTGTGCAACTGAACTGAATCGAACCGATGATCTGAACCAAAAATTTGGTTTTATGGTTGGCGGCTCGGACCAATCGGGGATACACAGCACCCCTCTCAGGGTGGGACCAGACCCTACTGGATCTGAGCCTAGTTTGTATTAGGTTTGGTTTATTTCTGGTTCAGCATAGTCTCCAGCCTCTCCGGCCAATGGCCTCCCAGGCCACATGCACACACCCGCTCACGAGCCCACGCTCGCACGCCCACAGGCGCACACACACTCGAGCACGCGCACCGCACGCACCCACACACACACATATGCTCATTGTGCGCCCAGCGCTGACGACCGATAAAGCCTATACACTTTTTCATTTTATTCTCAGGCATGCGCTCCTCCTTAGCCGATGTGGGACTATATTGTTCCCTTCCAAGCCAAGATTCAACCGAAGACTTCGGCTGGCTCAGAGCTCCAAATCGAGATAATAAAGGCTCACTGGAAAGCTCTGAGGATGCTCTACATAATTGCAGTATCAATTTGATACTCAGGGAAAGTCTTGCTCTTCGATTTGAAGAGCGAAAAGGAAGGATCACCATGGCCATTCTGGCCTGCAGTGTAGTTCTTTAGGTCTAAGGACCTATAGAGCTATTCTTTGACCTCAGACGAGGTTCTGAACAGTTCATAGGTGTTTCCGCACCTACTGAGGAAGAGAAAAGACTCTAAAGAGCTTCAAGAAAGCAAAGAAGCTCGAGATCTTCGCTAAGGAGCTTCAGAGCTCCATTTTTCACTCTGTTTAGCCCAATAGAAAGTTAAAGATCACTTTCACCAACTCAAACAACCTCTAAATGTTGTTAAGGATCTGTCTAAGTAGATTTTTCATTTGAATTTCATGAGAAACGCACTGACATCAGTTTGGGTTCAAAAATAACCCAAACTGTACAACAATCTAATTCTTCTATGATACTGATCAAAATTCATCCAAATTGAATTTGATCTATCTAAAATCACCTCAGGAATAATTTGAACTCATCAATTCCTCTAACTAAATCTTAAATCAACAGATCAGACCCATTGTTGACTACTGAACCTCGAGATTTGACTTTCTATATTGAACAATATCAGATGAATTAAACACTTCAAATCATTTCTGTTTGATCTCAGAAATATGTTCAAGGTATCAAAAAGGAGTTTCACCCGAGAAACCTAGGGTTTCAGGTCTGTCACCTGAGATCTAAGATGGGTTTGTTCGACAGAACAAACTAAAAATTCTCTAAGAAATCAGAGGGTTAGGATGAATTCTATGATCCTCAATCTTGCTTCTGAACCTCTTAAAACATCCTAAACCCTAATGGAGACACCTCTCCAACTCTGCCGGAGTTGGAGAAGACAATAGTCTAAATCTACCTCCAGGCTTCAAATCACCAAAATAACCATAAAAATAGAATCCTTAATCCTCAAATAAGCAATCTGGAGCTTCTCAAGAAGTTCCTTAGGCTGAAGAGTGTTTTTGACTCACCAGAGTTTCGGTGAGTCCAGAAAAAGGCTAAATAAGTGTAAAAGTTGTCAAAACATGCCAAGGAAGATCAGAAAGGTCTCCTGAGGTCACAAGGAACCTCAAGAATTCATTAATTCATTCAATTAACGATTAAACTAAAAGATATGCAATGAATTGGCATTGATCATAATCTGAGTTTACTTGAACTCAGGACATGTTCTCTCATTCAATTGAGTGAAGAAAACAAGTCAGTAGGAGGTGGCGATGATATACAGTTGGTTAATTAGCTAGAGGAATTCCTCCTGAGCCACCATCGACAGCGAGCTCAGGAGGGTGTATGAAATTTAGGCATTTGTTATATAAGTGATTATTACTCAAATTTAAGTGAAGATAGGGGCCCTTATGTTATGAAGAGATGATAGAGGGCCCCAATGTATGTAATTTAGTCTCAGAGACCTCCACCATGGACAGTGGAGGTCGCCGGTGCAGGTGGAGTGACTTAGGCGGATCAGCTATTAACAGTAAGGGAAAAGAAGTGCTATGAAATCAAAATGAAGTGAGGAAGGTGAATGGTGCAAAAAAATGATGAAAGAGTGGCTCAAACGAGCTCCAAGAGCTCGCCGAAGCTAAGGAAGACGGCATACAATTTGAAAATTTAAACCTAATTAACTACCTAATCTACTTAACTAAGATACACTATTTTAACCTTAACCTAATCCTACTATTACCTGGACGAAGGGGGCAGAAGATCTCCGTCGAAGGTCCTTAACAGAGGGGGAAATCAGAGGGGTAGGGAAAGAAGTCCGGCGGGTGTAAGCGAAGCATAGCAGAGGAAATCCAGCATCGGCACTGGATTTTGGAGTGAATAGCCTATCTGCTAGCTCAGTGGGAGAAGAGGGAAGGGAGCTAACTGCCTGAAATCGAGGGGTGGAGGGGTATTTATAGGTTGTGGCGGCTGAGGAGGAGGATGTATCTGGGCGGAGAAAGGTCTATGAGTGAAGTAACCACCAGCGTCTTCTCCGACGTCGGTGAGATTAACTTCAAGCCTAAAATAGGATTGCAGCTTCATCCAGACCGATGGATGAAAAGAGGATGGTGAGCACAAGCTCCAGGAGCTTGGAAGGGAAGGGAGGACGTCAGATTTGCGGTGATCGGTGGGTGTACGCACCTCCTGTCGTCAGCCGTCGAAGAGGCTGAAGAACGAAAGAAGAAGAAGAAGTTTTCAGGGACTTACCTGTAATGAAAAATAAGGACCTAGGTGAAGAATAAGGACTCGATTGAAATAAAACTTAAGGACTAAAATGTAAACTAAGGTTTTCAAGGTTTATTTTAATTTAAATCTTTTTCAACTTTTTATATATAATTATAAATAAGAAAATTATTATATTTAAACCTTGGATTTACGTTTTTGACCTTTTTAGCTTAATTTATTTAATTAAGCAAGGTTACTTAAGTTATTACATACTTAGGTATAAATTATACTTAAGTTAGTTAACACATTAATTAGATAAATTATTGATGATATTTTGAGTCTATTTATTAATTAAATTATTAATAATATTAATTGGATAATAGTATAGCATTTTTAACTAATTTTAAGGTCCTTTAATATTTTATCCCTTATTTAATAATTAACCCATATATTTACATATTCCTAGCTAATTAACTAGGAAGATTAACTAATTAGGGGTAATTAGAGACCATGATGAGCTTCCAATCACTTGGCCAGACATCCAACTAATGGAACATTGGCCTTTACAATATGATCATTGAGAAATGCCCTTTAGGCTTCTATCAGACGTCCATAGAGGACCTCAGACATCTGATAAGTAGATGTTAGCCTTCAATTGCGTCGAAATCACTTCTATTAATGGTTATAGTCGTTTGTGCCTTGGGAAATCCATTCCCACAGTAAATAGGTTTCTAGATGTCCAGACCTAGTGCTAGATGTCCAATATGTCATCTGACTGAATTACACTAGAATCCTGTTTAGGTCTGACTCAAGTCAGTAAGCAAACCCATCTAGAATTAGACATCTGATTTAGTTTCTAGACATCTTATGAGTGTCTTCCAGAATCTAATGACCCTATCAGAATCATTAATGATTCTGATTGTGGCTTGATTTGCCTTAGGATGATCCTTAATGGCTACTTAAGGCTTCCAAAGCCTTCCTACGCCTTCCTAAGCCATCTATAAATAGGAGAGGCCCCTTGCCTTGCAGAGATACACCAAGCAATACTATTTCCATACTATTTTGTGTCCAAAACACTTTAGAAGATATCTTGCTCTCCAAGCCACCATTCTACATCTTGAGAGCTACCTTATTGCTGTGCACCCACTCTCCCGCCGTCGTTTCGAGAGCGCCGTCGTGCCATTGCATGATTTACACACCTGAGTCGAATCGCCGACGCACTTCCAGTAAAGGGAAGTTCCTTCACCTATAGGAGCAAGATTCAATCTTTTACTTTGTGTTTCTATAGGTTTGTGTTTGTAATTTTATTTGTTATTGGTTGGGTATTCGCATTGCAAATTCATGTCTCCTTCGTGAGACAAAAACCTTCTCGCGAAAAGAAGGGATTTGAGGTTACGCTACCCTCAAGTTCAAAGTAGCATAGTTGTATTGAGGTTGAGTCAGCCTCGTTTTAAGTGACGCGGATAGTGGATTTGATCGACTTAATCGATCGGAAAATCCTAATTCGAGAGGGTTAGGTGGTGATTTTAACCCGATTTAGGTTTTCACCTAAAAATCACTTATGCAATTTGTGTGTTTATCTATTTGTGGGATTGTTTTATTTTGCTTCCGCACTTTATTTTTATATCCCGCAAATCTCACACCCTCCCGTAGGAACCTTCACCGGCAACCATCATGAATCATTTAATTGGGCTACATGGCTGTTTTCATGTGTTTCAGGTTCACGCCAGCGAAGCTTCCATCACCAATGTTGTTTGTTGACCTAGGGCTGTCATCGTCACCACTACCATCTGCAAGAGCTACGATTCATCTTAACAAAGCCCTCCAAGACTTCAATTGAGCACAACAGCAAACGTAGCAACTTCAATTCGAAGCTCGACTCCACAACATACGTGCATAAAGAAGGGAGCGCTGCTTAGTAGCACATCATGGGATGAGATTTCGACAAAGCGCATAAAAGGAATTTGCTGTGAAGGCTATTTTCCTCACACACGTGGGGGTGAGGTCCCCACCTCACATGCACGTGCACTCCTCGTTCACCACCCACTACCGATGAGCCTAGACCCGACTCTGATCCGATTACCCGATTAGCGATCCGATTAGAGCAAAATCCGAGGAGGGTGGGGGGTGGTTTTACATCGGGTTTCATGCCTTGTTGCCTTGAAGTGCATGCCTTGTGTGCCAACACTTAGGCGATTCTCAAGCCTTATGCTTGAGGCTCTATGTTAAGGCCTTGTGCCTTGTGCTGCTAAGGATCGATGACTTAAGGCATCTATAGCACCTTACCGATGTCTTCCTTAAAGTTATTGTGGAAATATCTGAGGCTGAATCAAATGCTTATCTAACAAGGAATTTGAGGAGTAAGTGGTTAAAGATACTGCTGAGATATTGATTTGATTTAAATGCTTTGATATATATGCTTAAATGAGGGAATTAATTGGTGATTCAAATCACCATTTTTACGATTTTTGATATTCTTTTTATCCCATTGCTCTTTAAGATACAATTTGATCTAGTATTGAATATATTCTGATTATCAATTTTCATTGCATATTTTTATTATTGTGCTCTTTAATTAGTATTGCGATTAGTATGTAAATTCCATATTTGCTCCCTACAAACGACCTCAGACTCACTTTTGTTTTCGAGATTATAAATTTAAATGTTGTATTGATTCGTCACTATACTATGACGCATTTTCCTAAATACGATGAATTTCAACACAACATAGTCTTCCAATGGCCATAATTTGTGTCATCAAATAGAGGTGGTCTAACTGCAGATTGACCCTCAAACTATACTTCAGAGGACTTTGGCATCCTGACTGGAATAAAACTCATCTCTAATACCAGATGTGAGTTGGCGAAACGGTGGCAGCAACTAGCTTTTCTTAAGTCGTTGTAGTACAGATATTTATTGCCATCATTTGCTAATATATAATTTTTTACTCGGAAAATAAAGAGTTCCCGAGGTTGAACTCAGGGACCAAGTTGTATTCTAGAGATGTACATGTTCTATTACAAAAATAAAGAGAGAGAGAGAGATGAAGGTTTGGCTTCTTCTTCTTTGTCTTCTCTTTAGCTTTTATTCTTCCTATTCTTCTTTTCTTGCTTCAAATCTCCCTTTCGTGCTCTTCTTCTTCTTTTCTTCTTGCTTCTGCTTGGCTGCTCCGTCTCTCTTCTTTTCTTCTTCTTCTTTGTCTTCACCTGTCTTCAGGACATCGTCTGATTTTCCAATCAGACGACTTAACCCGCGGATGCTACAGTGTTGCTTCAGTTCTTCTTCCTCAGTCCTCTGCTTCGGGCAGCCCTGGTTGCTCTTCTTCCTTCAGTCTTCTTCTCCTTCTCTGTTCAGAGGGCGTCTTTCTTCTTCTTCTCTGCCTGCGCACTTGCACAGCTTGATCAGAGGGGCAAAACCTAATTCTACCCTCTCCCCTGCGTTTCTCTCTCATGGAAGCCGCTCTTAGGAAAGCTCTCCCAGAGCTGCCGGGTATTCGGGTACGGGTCGTGCCTGGGTCCAGGCCCACCGGCGTGTGTGGTGGGCGAGGAGTGCAGGTCGGGCTTAGTCGGGTCGGGCCAGGTCCGCGGGGCGTGGTAGCGGACGAGGCCGGGTCGAGCGGGTAAGTGAGAGGGACCTCACCCCGTGCTCAGGAGGCAACGAACCTAAGGCACTTTTTGCCTTTATGCGGGCGCGCTCCTCTGAAAATTTTCGAGGTGGGACTAAATGTCCCACCCCAATTGGGCGCCCGCAGCTGAAGACACTGCAGGAGTTCGCGGTTGCACGCGAGGCCTTTGCCCCAGCTGCAAGCCTGGGACGCTTCGCGGAGATGGCCCGCGCAGCCTGGGAGTCGAACCTGGGCGAATCGCACCTGGAGCTGCAGGTTGAAGGTGCTCCTTCCACGCAGCAATGGCGACGGCGGTCAAGATACCTGTCCACAGAGGAACAGCCTCTCGGCCTAATCAAATACGCAGAGAACCTTCGTCGTGGCACGGCGAAGGTGGTGAAGGGTCTGGCAGGCGGCGGGGCAGAGCGTGAGGGTCGCCCTAGGTCAAACTGCAGGCGGAGAAGTGGGTTTGTTCGGGGGGTCTGCAGAGGGCGAGTGGCGGGAAGTGGAAGGGCGGAGATTGATCAGGGTGAGGAGGCGGAGGTTCTGTGAGGGTCGGCGAGGCGTATGGGGCTGTGGAGCGATGGGGGCGTCTCGCCGGAGTTTGGCCGGAGACGAAGGGGGTGACGGTGGACAGGAGCGGTCGAGGGTTTAATCAAATAAAAGACAGTGAGGAAAAGAAAGAGGGGGAGATGGGGAGAAGTTCTGACCTAGCTACGGAGACGAAAGGGGCTGGAGCAAGGTGGCAGTCGTATCGACTGTCGCCGGAGAAGAAGATGCCCAGGGGAAGGGGCGGCGGCGAGGAGAGGGCCAGAGAGGCGCCAGCTGGGTGCGACGTGGCGTGGGAAGAGCGAGGGAGGGCAACCCTGCAGCTGGTAGTGCGGCAGAGCGACGAGGAGGAAGGGGAGAGGCCGCCGGAGCTGGAGGGCTTCCTGTCGGAGTGGGAAGAGAGGAAGTGGGGGTCTTTCTCCATCAGGACCGAGCTGCTCAGAACGGCGGAGCGACGGGGGTATTTATAGAGGCGGAATCAGAGAGGAGGGCGGAGGGAGACGATGTGTCTCCCTCACCGGAGGACGCCGGAGATGGAGACCCATACCGTCTGTGCGTTCACACGGCCGGTATGGTGGGTTGCAGCAACCAGGGGGGTGTTCCTACGACGGCTGACGACGCAGGGTACCCCCGGTTGTCTTGCCAGACCCTCCCCCTTACCCTGCACAGCGCCATGCTCCGCGCAAGGTCGCCGGAGCATGGTGCTGGTCAAGTTTTGCCAAGAGGGACCTGAATGCAAAGAACGAAGGAGAGTTAGGGGCAGAAATGTGAGGGTTCGAAAGTTGAGGGCCAACAAGTAAATATATGAGGACCAAAGTGTAAAGTTGGTCAAGAAGGTTTCTTCTTAGGCTCAAGTTTTTATACATGACTAATTAGGACCTAAGGAATCTGATGGTGAATTTTATTTCTAGATTAAACCTTGTTTGACTGGTCAATTTACGCAAAAACCCAAATTAAGTTATTAATTGGGCATGGTTCTCAATGTAGGTCAAAATGGGTTCCTAAGGCCAAATTGAAGGTTCTAAACCCTAGAGATTATTTTTCTATGAATTTTAGAGGGTTTATTCTATTTTTACTTTGCCTCAAACCTCGCAAATTGAAGTGGGTTTGTTTTAAGGTTACAGATTATCATTTAGTTCCTTGGAATTGCTGTAGCCCTTATCAGATCATCTCATCCCACTTTTATTCTTATTAGGTTGCTTTGACCTATGTTTGGACCTGTGTGCAGATTATACTGGTAAAATTGCATTTTTACCCCTTATGACTTGTTTTCTTCTTAAACTCAGAATTCTCTGAGTTAAGCCTTTCCTTGAGTTATGTAGGAGCTTTTATCCTTTGTATTAGGTCAAAATGAGCTAGTTATGGCTCATGATGAGGTTCTCATCATACCCCCATGCCTAGCTTTTGCTAGTCCCTTAGCAAAAACTTAAGGTTTCAACCCTTGTTCTAGACCATGAAGTTCTTAATAGCTTCAGATAAGTGCTTTTTCATTTGAGCTTAGATTAGGTTAGAATGCTGACCATAGGCCTAAAAGGTACTCTAGTACCAATCAAGATCCAAATCTGTCTAGCCTTAGCCTCAGTCCTTAGCAAAGGTTTTTAAGGCCCACAAGAACTAACCTAAGGTTTATTGGACTTTGTGGTTAAAGCACCCGTGCTTGAAATGATTTTAGCCCTGGCTCAGTTTGCAGTGCGTTTTGTAAGAGAGAGAGATAGAAAATTTTTCTGTTTGGAGAGTTTTCTCTCTTTTTCTTTTTAATTCTAGCTTAGGATTGGCTTTTCAACACGGTCTGTATCAGATTCCTTGCTCCCATCATCAATCCTCAAGGGTTCCTGGCAGTCGATGCTTCTAGATAGCACCGCCCATGGCAACCCCCGGAACCCTGGCTATTGAGATTTTGAGATAATCCCATCCATGGTGTTCCGTGGCCGAATCCAGACCCTGGCAATTGACACTTCGAGATAATGCCATCCATGGAATCTGAACCAGCAAAGTGCTTACATGCCCCCAGTAGGATATGTGAATATCCTAAGAGACAAGCACCGAGGAGATGATATTTTGTTACGCATCTTCGAGGGGATTTCCCGCCTCTCTGCGCTGGGAACTCGTCCAAATGAACTTGTGTTGATCGGCCGCTCCTACTCTAGGTGTACTTTTCAGAATTTTGCGACGCTTCTGCGTGATTTTGATTTTTACGCTTACTGAACCAGGCTGTGTGTGAGGTTAGGGTGCTTAGGTTACTAAGTCCCGTAAACCAAAAATTAGTTAACGAGGCCAAATACTCCCTAAGCCGTAGACCTAATACTTCAGCTTTTCATTTTCCTCAACCTCTTGAGGAGTGTCCAGATCTTAATGGGTACTAAGAGTCTATTCAAGAATGCCTAAGGTTTGCGTTCTTACTAATCTCATTATGCACTTTTCAGTTATTTTCTTGAATTAGGTCTAGAACTTAGGTTAATTCCTTAATTCCTTACTAATGACTATCACCTTTTCTCATAATTTTGTGCTCCTTTTTCATTTTGTTTCTTTTCTCCTTCTCCTTCACAAAATTTCCTTCTCTTTTCCTCTTATTTTTTTTCGAAAATTTTTAATTTTTATGGTGTTTTTGGCATATGTGAATTTTTTTGTTTGAAAACTTTTCTTACAAGTTTTGCACTTTCATACCCCCCCATGCCTAAGATTTGCAATGTCCTCATTGTAACCTAGGGGGGTTTTTATTTAACTTAGTTCATACATTAGGACAGATGTTTTTGATGAGTGAATGAGTCGGGGTGACTGTTGCGGATGATTTTTAATCTCAGATGCAAGCATCTGAGGTGGAGTCGACTGTCCTAAAATGTGAACTTTAAGTGCGGCAAGGTGTCAGAAAAGGTTTTAGGTTTTCAAAGAGAATGACGGGCTGCCTCCCGTTGAGCGCTAAATTTGATGCCTTCAGCCAAGCAGGAAATGCGATGGAGAGGGGATGATCAAATCAGCAGAGTTTTGTAAGACAAGCACCTTGATTAAGAGCCTGGTTGGTTCAACCAGGTGCTTGTTCAGATCGACAGGTTGATGATGCAGCCCAAACCCAATCAATCTGGTGGGTTGATAGATGTAGATCAAAAGGTGTGGAACCCACCATATACTATGAAGCTCAGATGGGTGTGGAAGTGTGAATGCAGGGTTTGGCTGAGTCGAATCAGCCTGGTCAGAGTAGGGACCTGTAGAATAATCAGTGATTGATGCAGGAACCCTACAGGGGTGATCAGAGAATGATAGAGCATGGTACGTAGTCTGATCAATGTTCGAAACCCATTGTGGAAATGCAATCAGCTTGGTGAGAGGTGAATCTGAATAGAAATTGAGTCCGGTTGCGGGTCGGGGTTGGGAAGAGGTTTTGATTAGCTTTGTGTGTGCAGACGGGGTGGCAACTGTGTATGAGGGCTCTTCTAGAAAGGAACGACAGGTGGTTTTCTGTAGAGAGTCTTCTGGGTAACTATCAAATGCCTGAAGAGTGTCTGTCTGTAGGATGAAAGAAATCTGAATTGAGAAAAGATTTGAATTCTGGGTTGCAATCACTCGTGGCATTTTCTGTTTTTGGTTCCTGAGGATCAAAAAGGAATGATTCTGTGTTATCAGTGATCTCGGGAATCAGGACCTCAGAGTCGGAGTCAGAGTCATGAGAACTGAGGTCGTAGATGGGCCTGGTGTGTTCAGGAAGGAGAGTCTCTCCGCAATTATAGTCGGATCTGAAGTTGTTGGAGAGTTTGTGAAAATGAGATTCATGATCATGAATTCCACCACAGTAAAAATTATTAGATGTGGAATCAGCAGCCTGACTGGGGTCTAGCTTATATGTCAATTCTGGGCTTATAAAGGTATTCTGTCTAAGCTCAAGCTCAAAGCTGGTAGGATAGACCCAATTGAAATCCAACTCGTCCAACTCCTCAGTCTCTGTATCATAAATTGGCATGACTTTCGAAAAATCGATCAGATTTCCTGAAGATGTTGGAGAGGGGTATTCATCAAGTAGAGGCCCGGAATCATATTCTGTAAAAATTTGATCTTTCTCATAAGGGGCCTCATAATCTTCCCAATAAGTTTCAGATCTAGGTTCTAGGCTTAGGATGTGGGTAGAATTATTAGAACCTAAGTCCGAATAACCTTCGAGGGCCACCTTATCAAAATAAGGGGCGGAATTTATACCCTCAAAAGGTTCAATTCTGATCTCATTATTGCAGGAGTTTTGGAATTCTAGGCTTGGCAATTCATGATCTAAGTTTGGCTCATCATTGTGTTCTCCTGCAATATCCCAACCTAATTCAACATTGTCTTCTATCTGGGTTGGGATTCCACAACCACTTTGTGCCTCAATCCCGAGATCTGGGAAACTGGATTGTTCCTTAATACTGTTCCAAGATGGTTCACCCTCTATTTCTGGTATATACGGGTATTTCTGGTTGATAATTTGTTCTACTGATTTCATCATTTCTACCCGTTTTATAAGGGTATCTTGGTGTTGTTCCCAAAGTACAGGATTTGTTAAGCATTGAAGGTATTCAGATTGGTGTAATTTTTCTATCTCAATGTATCCTGTCATGAGCATATCTCGGGTTGATCCTTTTGTAACTTCTGTCAATAGAATTTGGGCACAGTTTATGATGAAAGCTGTGGTTGTTGGGACATCAACCTGAATGTTTTCTATTGGTATTGAGGGTTTATATTTGATTTCATAGAATTCAAGGGCATCCTCAATCATCTTATCTTTCATGGATCTCAGATATTCAGGTTTTTTACATGGTAGACTTGCTAGGTAATTAGGCTGCATCTTTGAATCAGGTGGTGGAATCAAGATATAGAATCAGAAGTTTGAATCAATGGAAGAAGGGGACTTTGTTCAGAATCAGAGGAAAGAGGGGCTATGTGAAAGATTGGCTGCACAAACAAGGGCAGCGAGGCTTAGCCTCGGGGAGAGTGAATTTCTATAGGAGGTTCCAAGGACCTCCTGCAAAATACTGAAGGACTGGATGAGATAAGCAGGTGCTGGACCCAATCAACACACCCAAAAATGTGTTGGGTGACTATAGAGGTGCGGGGCAGATGGACCCCTTGATCAGAAAGACCGTCCACCTGAGAATTACCTGGGCAGCCAGAGAGGGAGAGTCCCGCGAAGACCCCTACACGGTAGAGCGTCCCCACGGGTTACAGGGTTTCCCCCACCCGACCTCTCTTGTCACTGCGGTTCTAGGTAGACTAGAATGGGGATCTTGACCTCTTAAGTCTACCAATTTTAGGTTAAGATTAGGGTGCTTAAAGTTACACTTGAACTTTAGTTCTTTGAGTGCAAAGAGTGACCTAATTTAAGGTTGGTTGACCCAAGGGGGCAACTTTACCTCTTGTTTCCTTTGAGAGTTTTTGGGTCTTGTCTTTTAGGGTTCAAGTGTTTAGAGAGCCAATTGTTTTAGGTTTTCTTTGAATAGGTATTTTCAGACAAGGGCTTGGGCACACTTCATTTGGTTTTCTCAATTCTTGCTTAAGGAGTGTGTCTCTAAATCCCTAGTGTTGGATCCTAGGTTGGCTCTACTTGGTCCAGTTAGCTCTTTGTTGGGTAATTAGGGCTCATGCAAGAATGTGTTAGCTCTTAAATGCCCTTAATAGTGTGCAGTAATAATGGGTTGAAAACATGCAACTTTTGATGGTTTACTGAGTATAGAAGACAGGTTAGCCCTATATTGCTTGTTCTTTTCTTTTCTTCCTCTTTAGAGTTTAGGGGTTAATAGCGAGAGGAAGAAAAATTACCTGTCCTCGGAGTGGTTGTCGTGCGGTTGCTTGTCTTCTTGATTTCCTGTAGCTGCACAAAAGAGAGGAGATTATCAGAAACTAAAAGAAACAGGAATGTTTACCTCTAGAATAGCCGTTGCTCCCCGGCAACGGCGCCAACTGGCGAAACGGTGGCAGCGACTAGCTTTTCTTAAGTTGTTGTAGTACAGATAGTTATTGCCATCATTTGCTAATATATAATTTTGTACTCGGAAAATAAAGAGTTCCCGAGGTCGAACTCAGGGAGCAAGTTGTATTCTAGAGATGTACATGTTCCATTACAAAAATAAAGAGAGAGAGAGAGATGAAGGTTTGGCTTCTTCTTCTTTGTCTTCTCTTTAGCTTTTGTTCTTCCTGTTCTTCTTTTCTTGCTTCAGATCTCCCTTTCGTGCTCTTCTTCTTCTTTTCTTCTTGCTTCTGCTTGGCTGCTCCGTCTCTCTTCTTTTCTTCTTCTTCTTTGTCTTCACCTGTCTTCAGGACGTCGTCTGATTTTCCAATCAGACGACTTAACCCGCGGATGCTACAGTGTTGCTTCAGTTCTTCTTCCTCAGTCCTCTGCTTCGGGCAGCCCTGGCTGCTCTTCTTCCTTCAGTCTTCTTCTCCTTCTCTGTTCAGCGGGCGTCTTTCTTCTTCTTCTCTGCCTGCACACTTGCACAGCTTGATCAGAGGGGCAAAACCTAATTCTACCCTCTCCCCCACGTTTCTCTCTCACGGAAGCCGCTCGTAGGAAAGCTCTCCTAGAGCTGCCGGGTATTCGGGTACGGGTCGAGCCTGGGTCCAGGCCCACCGGCGTGTGTGGTGGGCGAGGAGTGCAGGTCGGGCTTAGTCGGGTCGGGCCAGGTCCGCGGGGCGTGGTCGCGGACGAGGCCGGGTCGAGCGGGAAAGAGGGGGAGATGGGGAGAAGTTCTGACCTAGCTACGGAGACGAAAGGGGCTGGAGCAAGGCGGCAGTCGTATCGACTGTCGCCGGAGAAGAAGATGCCCAGGGGAAGGGGCGGCGGCGAGGAGAGGGCCGGAGAGGCGCCAGCTGGGTGCGGCGTGGCGCGGGAAGAGCGAGGGAGGGCAACCCTGCAGCTGGTAGTGCGGCAGAGTGACGAGGAGGAAGGGGAGAGGCTGCCGGAGCTGGAGGGCTTCCTGTCGGAGTGGGAAGAGAGGAAGTGGGGGTCTTTCTCCGTCAGGACCGAGCTGCTCAGAACGGCGGAGCGACGGGGGTATTTATAGAGGCGGAATCAGAGAGGAGGGCGGAGGGAGACGACGTGTCTCCCTCGCCGGAGGACGCCGGAGATGGAGACCCATACCGTTCGTGCGTTCGCACGGTCGGTATGGTGGGTTGCAGCGACCATGGGGGTGTTCCTGCGACGGCTGACGACGCAGGGCACCCCCGGTTGTCTTGCCAGACCCTCCCCCTTACCCTGCACGGCGCCATGCTCCGCGCAAGGTCGCCGGAGCATGGTGCTGGTCAGGTTTTGGCAGGAGGGGCCTGAATGCAAAGAACGAAGGAGAGTTAGGGGCAGAAATGTGAGGGTTCGAAAGTTGAGGGCCAACAAGTAAATATATGAGGACTAAAGTGTAAAGTTGGTCAAGAAGGTTTCTTCTTAGGCTCAAGTTTTTATACATGACTAATTAGGACCTAAGGAATCTGATGGTGAATTTTATTTCTAGATTAAACCTTGTTTGACTGGCCAATTTACGCAAAAACCCAAATTAAGTTATTAATTGGGCATGGTTCTCAATGTAGGTCAAAATGGGTTCCTAAGGCCAAATTGAAGGTTCTAAACCCTAGATATTATTTTTCTATGAATTTTAGAGGGTTTATTCTATTTTTACTTTACCTCGAACCTCGCGAATTGAAGTGGGTTTGTTTTAAGGTTACAGATTATCATTTAGTTCCTTGGAATTGCTGTAGCCCTTATCAGATCATCTCATCCCACTTTTATTCTTATTAGGTTGCTTTGACCTATGTTTGGACCTGTATGCAGATTATACTGGTAAAATTACATTTTTACCCCTTATGACTTATTTTCTTCTTAAACTCAGAATTCTCTGAGTTAAGCCTTTCCTTGAGTTATGTAGGAGCTTTTATCCTTTGCATTAGGTCAAAATGAGCTAGTTATGGCTCATGATGAGGTTCTCATCATGAGTGTTGTAGAAAAAACGGAGGCCCTACCAGGAGGGGGTGACGTAATAAAATGCAGAAATAATATAAAGCAATCTCACAAAAAAAATCAATCACACAAAAGGCACAAAGATTTTTAGGTGGAAACCCAAATCGAGTGAAAACCACCACCTAACCCTCTCGAGTTAGGATTTTCCGATCAACCAAGTTGATCAAATCCACTAAACGAATCACTTTAAACGAGGGTGATGCAACCTCAATTACAACCACGCTACAGGTGCGAGGATAGTGTTCCTCAACCCCTTCTCTTCACGAGAAGGATTTTGTCCCACGAAGGAGACGGGAATTCGCAAAGCGAATACCCAACCAAAGAACAAAGTAAAATAACAAATATGGTCCTATAGAGCCAACAAAGATTTAAACCTAGCTTCTATAGGAATTAGGAAACTCCCCTTTGCAAGGAGTGCATCGAATTGATGATGCGGGTGCGTGAGCCACGCGACGGCGCAGCGTTGCTCTCGTGAACTACGGTGGGAGAGCGGGTGCGCAAGGGTTTGATGCTCTCAAGATGTAGAACTTGAGCTTGGAGAGCAAGGGCTTTTCTTGGACACAAAAGAGTGTGAAAGCTTGTTCTTAGTGTGTCTAGGTGTCTCTTGGTGTGTTTTGGTGTGCAACAGGTTCCTCTCTATTTATAGAGGCCTTAGGAAGGCTTTGGAAGGCTTTGGAAAGCTTCCATAGCCGTTGGGTGCAAAGCCCAAGAGAATCAGGCCAAAATCAGGAACAATGATTACACTGACAGGGTTATCAGACGTCTGATCCTAACATCAGACGTCTGGAAGATCACTTTAAGACGTCTGAAAATTAGGTCAGACGTATGATTTTGGGCGGGTCTCTTCCTGACTTGAATCAGATCTAAACAGGGTTCTAGCGCAAGTCCATCAGACGACATATAGGACGTCTGGCACTATACCTGGACGTCGTGAAACCTACTTTTTCATGGGAATGGATTTCCAAGAGAGTGCAACGGCTAGAAAATCTCTGAGAAGAGATTTTGGGTTAGCCGAGGAAAAATGGTCATTTATCAGACGTCTGGAAAGGCTTAAGGACGTCTGATAAGGCTCTAACGGTCATATCCTTGAGTGTTTGCAAAGCCAGCCAACGGTCCACTAATTGGACGTCTGGCAAAGTCATCAAACGTCTTCTAAGACGTCTGGTCTAAGGTTTGGACGTCTGATTTTCATCAGACAGAACTTCTAAGTCCAGGCTAATTGTTATCAGACGTCTGAATCAACAGTCAGACATCTTAAAACACATTATCAGACGTCTGATATTGGAATTAGATGTCTGGAAAGGCTGTTTGAACCCTATATTGGTTTTCTAAGTATTCTACAGAAAACCTAAGTGTCCTAGGGTTGTGCAGGTGTTCCTAGGACTACTGTTAGGGTACTTTGAGGCTCTTTAACATGAATCTAAGTAACAAAAAATAAAGAGCAACAAAAAAAATGAAAAATACAAAGAGTACAAGAGAAGGAAATCTATCCGATTCTTCATCTCCTTCCTTCTTCAAGCTATCGCTCCTTGCGAATCTCCTCTGTTCTCCATCAAGCTCCTCCAATCTATCATGGATGCGAGCTCGAACTCCGTCTAATCATGTCTCCATTTGCAATTGACTTGAAATCTAATACTCCAAGTGCAAATGTTAAATGACACGTGTTTTGTTATCATCAAAACAAATGATCGTGGTGCTCTAGCACCAACAATCTCCCCTTTTTTGATGATGACAAAATCATAAATAATAATGCAAAAAAATCCTCCCCCTTTTTGACATTATCAAAAAGGTTTGATTGATTTTAAATTTCCTATAACTCCCCCTTAAAACATGCTCTTCTATGAATTTCTTTTAACAAAATTAATGTCCTCCCCCTTTTTTGTAACAACAAGATAGCTATTATTTTTCTCCCCCTTACTAAAGGAAATTTAGCTAACTTGCGACTCCCCCTTAAAAATTGACAATTAACTCATAAATTTTTTAACTCCCCCTATCTAAATGCTATTGATAAAAGGATAGGGTAAAGAATTTTTACCTCACCTACCATGGCCAATAAAATGGCCCAAATGGTGGTGGTGGATGCCACATCGGATGGGGCTCCCATCCGTAGCTTGGAGGCCCGGGCATCAGCGCCGGTCTCCAGTCTGGCGGTCGACGTGCGGTGGGTCCATCGTTTGTTTGTCGTCTCGTCGATCTTCTTGTTCTCCTCCTTGGTCTACTCCTTGGTTCTCCCAACTCGAGTTGACCAGCCTTAAGCTTGTAGGTCCAGTCCTTCGTGTTGTAGTTATCCCTAAAACCTACAAAATAGGATTCCAATTCTTTTTTCGGTATCCAAGTGAGCTTGGATCCGGATCTGTTAGCGGGTCTCCTTGACGGAGATCCTTTCTCAACCTTGGGGCTATAAAAATTATCTACTTTGTTGATTAATTTGTTAGAGTTTTCCCTAAGACATGCAATTTCTTTTTCTATACTATGCATCTTAGTCTTTAAATCAGAAATTTCTAATTTTAAACTAACATTTTCCTCAATCAATTTATTATTTTCATTGATGAGGTTATGTTTTTCTAATAATAGGTTATCATTTTTAGGACTAGCTTCTATGTCCTTAAGTTGTTTTCCTAACCTATCATTTTCATTTTTAAGAAAACTAAGGTTCTTTTTAATACTTTTGTTTTCTTTTCTTAATGATTTACTAACATCAAATAGTTCATTAAAAGCTTCTTATAAATCAAAATTTACCTCGTTGTCGGAGTCGCTTCCGCTTTCGCTGTCGCTTCCTCTGGCCATGAACCCAAAGCAAGAGGTTTCTTCTTCTATAGATTTTCCTTCTTCTTCCTCCGAGCTCGAATCGTCCCAAGTGGCTTGGAACGCCTTCTTTTTAGATTTCTTCTCCTTTTCCTTCTTCTTCTCCTTTTTGAGAAGAGGACATTCTGGTCGTAGATGCCCTTTCTCGTTGTAGTGGTAGCAACGTCTAGGGCTCTCCTTCTTCTCCTTCTTCAATTCCATACACAACTTGGAAAACTTTTTAAGTAAAATTTTAAAGTATTCATCGTCGGAACTTACCCCGCTATCCGACGCAGCTTTGAAGGCGAGAGTCTTCTTCGATTTTGGCTCCGGTGTATCCTTCTTCTTCTGCTTCAACTTTGTCTCGTAGGCCATTAGGTTGCCTAGGAGATCTTCCATATTTAGCTCCTCCACTTCGTTCGCCTCCTCGATGGCGGTGACTTTCTATTCCCACTCCGGTCCAAGGGAACGAAGAAGCTTCCCTTGAAGCTCCCCCTTGATGAAAGTCTTCCCTAAAACTTTCAAATTATTTACAATGAGAGTGAACCTAGTGTTCATCTCACTTAAAGATTCGTTAGGCTTCATAGAAAAAGATTCAAATTCTTGTGAAAGTAAATTAATTTTAGAAAACTTTACCTTAGAGGTACCTTCGTGAGTTACCTCAAGTGTGTGCCAAATCTCGTATGCGGTGGCGCATTGCGAGATTCTATTGAACTCCTCCGGGCTGAGCGCGCAGTAAAGGGCATTCATGGTCTTTGCGTTCAAAGAAAGCTCACGAATTTGTTGTTGCGAGTAGCCTCCCACGGGTTTCTCTGGGATCTCAAATGACGTCTCGCACCTAGCCCAAATCATGAAGTCATTGGCTTGAAGCCAAGTCTTCATCCGCAGCTTCCAGTAGGGGTAGTTGCTCCCGTCGAAGAAAGGCGGACAGGACGTGGACTGCCCCTCGGAGATTCGAATTGCGGAACTGCTCCCCTCCATGATCTTCTTGCCGGGTGTTACTCCGATCTCGCAAGAACCTGCTCTGAACCAATTGTAGAAAAAACGGAGGCCCTACCAGGAGGGGGTGACGTAATAAAATGAGGAAATAATATAAAGCAACCTCACAAAAAAAATCAATCACACAAAAGGCACAAAGATTTTTAGGTGGAAACCCAAACCGGGTGAAAACAACCACCTAACCCTCTCGAGTTAAGATTTTCCGATCAACCAAATTGATCAAATCCACTAAACGAATCACTTTAAACGAGGGTGATTCAACCGCAATTACAACCACGCTACAAGTGAGAGGGTAGCGTTCCTCAACCCCTTCTCTTCATGAGAAGGATTTTGTCCCATGAAGGAGACGGGAATTCGCAAAGCGAATACCCAACCAAAGAACAAAGTAAAATAACAAATATGGTCCTATAAAGCCAACAAAGATTTAAACCTAGCTTCTATAGGAATTAGGAAACTCCCCTTTGCAAGGAATGCGTCGAATTGATGACGCGGGTGCGTGAGCCACGCGACGGCGCAACGTTGCTCTCGTGAACTACGGTGGGAGAGAGGGTGTGCAAGGGCTTGATGCTCTCAAGATGTAGAACTTGAGCTTGGAGAGCAAGGGCTTCTCTTGGACACAAAAGAGTGTGAAAGCTTGTTCTTAGTGTGTCTAGGTGTCTCTTGGTGTGTTTTGGTGTGCAAGAGGTTCCTCTCTATTTATAGAGGCCTTAGGAAGGCTTTAGAAGGCTTTGGAAAGCTTCCATAGTCGTTGAGTGCAAAGTCCAAGAGAATCAGGCTGAAATCAGGAACAATGATTGCACTGACAGGGTTATCAGACGTCTGGAAGATCACTTTAAGACGTCTGAAAATAAGGTCAGACGTTTGATTTTAGGCGGGTCTCTTCCTGACTTGAATTAGATCTAAACAGGGTTCTAGCGCAAGTCCATCAGACGACATATAGGACGTCTGGCACTATACCTGGACGTCTGGAAACCTACTTTTTCGTGGGAATGGATTTCCAAGCGAGTGCAATGGCTAGAAAATCTCTGAGAAGAGATTTTGGGTCAGCCGAGGAAAAACGGTCATTTATCAGACGTCTGGAAAGGCTTAAGGACGCCTGATAAGGCTCTAACGGTCATATCCTTGAGTGTTTGCAAAGCCAGCCAACGGTCCACTAATTGGACGTCTGGCAAAGTCATCAGACGTCTTCTAAGACGTTTGGTCTAAGGTCTGGAAGTCTGATTTTCATCAGACAGAACTTCTAAGTCCAGGCTAATTGTTATCAGACGTCTGAATCAACAGTCAAACGTCTTAAAACACATTATCAGACGTCTGATATTGGAATTAGATGTCTGGAAAGGCTGTTTGAACCCTATATTGGTTTTCTAAGTATTCTACAGAAAACCTAAGTGTCCTAGGGTTGTGCAGGTGTTCCTAGGACTACTGTTAGGGTACTTTGAGGCTCTTTAACATGAATCTAAGTAACAAAAAATAACGAGCAACAAAAGAAACGAAAAATATAAAGAGTACAAGAGAAGGAAATCTATCCTATTCTTCATCTCCTTCCTTTTTCAAGCCATCGTTCCTCGCAAATCTCATATATTCTCCATCAAGCTCCTCCAATCCATCATGGATGCAAGCTCGAACTCCGTCTAATCATGTCTCCATTTGCAATTGACCTGAAATCTAATACTCCAAGTGCAAATGTTAAATGACACGTGTTTTGTTATCATCAAAACAAATAATCGTGGTGCTCTAGCACCAACAAGTGTGAGCGAAGCCTAAAGGATCATGTATACACTAGTGGGGGGTGAATGGTGTAGTATCTATTAAAAATTGAAACTTTAAAACATTCACCACAGATCAAAAATATAATCACAAGCCAAAGAAATAACACATGATTTTAGAATTGAAATCCTTTTAAGTAAAAACCACTACCTGAGCCTCCCAGCTTAGACTTTTCTTACTAGGCAACGCTAGTCAATCCACTAACACATACCACTTGAATGAGGGTGGCACAACCTCTTACAAAATATCTTCTCTTACACCTGACAAAGAGAAGAACAACAGGACTTCTAATCCAACTTGGATTCCCAAATCAAGAACAATAGAATAAAACAATACAACAATATTCTTATGGAACCTCAGAAATATTAAAAAACAAATAGAGCTTTCGTGTATCACAAGAGAGGATCTTTTAAATCACAATAGTTGTAGGCGTAGAGGCACGAAAGCACGAGAGAGAGTAAGCATTTTTCTCTTAGAAAGCTCTTGATGTGTGTTTTTGAGGGGGGTCATCGGTCCTATTTATAGGCACTTTTTGATATTTCTGGAAATACAGGTTTGGTCAATCAAAATTGTATTAGGTCAATTAAATAAATTTCGATTAAAAGGGTAATTTGATTGATTCTGAGATTTCAAAACAAAATCGACCGTTGAACTAAATTTGATCAATTAAATAAAATATGTTGATCGATCAAAAAGAAATATGGTTGTTAGAGGTATTTGATCGATTAGAACAATTAAATGGTCGATCAAGGTTTGATAGACCAAAAGGATATGTTGGTCGATCAGCAGTAGGGAAAACGATCTTTGTGAAAACAAAAAGCTTACGCTTGTTTTTCTTTTTGAGGTTCCGTACATACTTCTAAACTCAATAAAATTTAAAAAGGTCTTCAAGTCCTTTTCTTCCTTGATGTAAATGCTAATGAGGATGCAACCATGCGATAAGTTTGACTTAACCTGTAATGGTTAGTCCACAATAAAAGTATAATTTTGTTATATCAAAACAAAAGTATTAACATTGAATACTTTTTACTTAGTGAAAAACAGAAACATGCCTAGGTGATTCGAACCCTATTTTTGGTCAGTGTAAACTAAGATTTGTCCCCGATGTGTACGTGGATTACGAGGCGGGTCTGGCAACCATCCCCCGGCCCTGTATGCACAGTTTAGAGTCACTATGACCCTCCGATGACCTTAGGTAGAGTAGTTTCCTATTCTCATTTCCGTGTCATTTCCGAGTAACTGTGGACCTATTTTGCGTAGTCTTGCAGCTGTATTGCGTTGATTGGCATGAGATTCCTCTTTTGCTGAGTCTAAAACCTTTTTAAAGATTTAACTTTGATTTTTAGGCACTTTATTATGAAATAATTGGATGTTATGCAAATGATTAAGAATTAATGACCTAATGTAACCCCTATCATCGCATGCATAAAACAAACTCCAATTCACGTGAAACAAGTTCTGTTGTATTCGTTAATGGATAAATAATATGAGACCACTAACATAATTTGGAAACTACTTGTAAACTGATAAGTTGAAGGATAATGTGAATATATGGTAATTCTGGACTTAATAAGTGAAATTGTTAATATGGGTTGGTTTGATGACAATAAATAATGCAGTTATCTGGAATTGATTAAATAATCAATGTGATTATTTAGTCAAGACTTAGAGGATGGATAACTGGTTTTAGCCCACTACTCCTCGGATTTGGTTGTACCTTTAGTCTGTTAGATTGGTTATGGGTTGGTTTAGGGAGTTGCTGGCCTCCCTACGACTCTTTAATTAAGTTTAATGGCCAACTGGGATAGCGGAATGCATAGCTCGAGGTTTGGGAGTGATTTCTTCCTCAGCCGATAGGTGGGTCATTGGTTGTCTTTGGTTCAGCATACATAACGCTTATACATATTCACGCTACATGACATAGCCGCTACCCCTTTCCGTAATAACCCCAGGGTGATGATGAGTAGTGATTTGATGGGTATAACCTGTCTTTTCAACCAAGAGGGTGGCTTATACCAGTCTTTCACCACAAGAAGTTACACAAGATCGTCTTGTGTCCCGAGACATTAATTGACGGAATGTGAACTATAATAGCGTGGGCTTTAATGCATAAATCGGAACTGGATAAATAATAATTAATAAATGGAATAACTGCTAATACAATACCCACTTTCTTATTGTCGCTATTGTTACTCTATTGTGGTTACTTTACTCCACTCAGTTTTACTGACATCTTTTTATCAGGTTCTATACTGAAGTGTTGTTGAACAATCAGATGCAGCGGTTGCTATTGGTCCATCTACTGCGAGACTGAATCCTACTATAGGAGACAGTCTGTACTGAGCACTGTAGCTCTTTTAGTTTTATTTCCACTGTTAGATTTCTTTTCCAGTCTTTGGTGATTGTACTAACACTTGAGCATTCTTTACCTTTCTACTTCCTGGGGTGGATTTTATTATGTTTGTCAGCCGTTTATTTATTTTCATTTAATGTATAATGAATGAGTTTAGTTATTGGTGTTATATGACTATCTACTGGGTGGCTGCAATCTTGTGGTTGGAATGTGCTAGTCGTTAGCACACGACAACTCGAGTTTCATCGAATTGCGGGACTCGAGTCATCACATCAGGAGTCACAACAAGAGAAGCAAATGCAGGTTCATTGGCATCAAGTTTCCAAAGATGTCTGTAGACAATCTCTAGACTTGGGACTGTGTCAGAAGATAAAATCTAGTTGCATGTCAACTGGTGTTGTGGCAAGAGACCATATAAGAAACGGTACATCTGCCACTTTGCTCACTTTGTAACCTACTCCATACAATCGGAAAGCTAGTATCTGGTAAGCTCCTTGAATAATCCTTCTAATGTGTTGAAATACTCAAGTAGGGATAAATCACCCTGGTATGTATTCCAGATCCTTCGGTAGATGTTCTCGTAATGAGAGGAACTCATCTAAAGAGAGTATATCTTCTCTAGGATCTCCCAGATCTCTTTCGTGAACTCCTGTAGGAGAATATGGGATGTGATTTTCTAATCAATACTATTCATCAACCAATTCATAATGCAAAAAATTATCCTTGTAAGGGTTCGAAGTTTTGAATGAGCTTAATAAGCTAATTAAAGTCTTAATTGGTTGTTCAATGGTCAATTAAGTGTGTTGGGGAACTTTAATTTGGCATTGGTAATCCTAAAACATAAGTAATTCTTTCAATCATTAAGTCAATGTTTAATAAATAAAAGGCTGAGGAACTACTTGCATAAGAAAACATTGTTGGTGGCATTTATTAGCAAAGTCATGAGTGGAAAGGCCTTTTTTTAATTTCCTACCTCATTTAATTGTTGAATGGCTCTTAAAAGACTCCTCTTTTTTGTTTCAATGTGAGAAGAGAATGGAAAGTTATCAAGAGATTTTTGCTTGACAAAAATAATAACAATAATAAAATGATAAGTTTTTTGTTATATTATTTTTAATGTGATGAAAATTTTTCTATCAAAATTACTAAAAATATATGATCATATCACAAGACGGCTCACAAATATTTAGCATGCATGTTCACGAACATTGATAATTTTGATATAAATATGTTTAAGATCGGTGGGAAAGAACCGCATTGGAGAGAGCAGGGAGATTAGAGAGAGAACGAGAGATAGAAAGAACATGAGGGAGTGGAGAGCAAAATGCACGATATAAAATGTTAAACTAAAACCCATGTCTTCAATTTTATTCCGTCAACCCAAAAAATTGCAACTAATTGAGTTCACACTGTAGTAAAACGGGGGACTCGTCCTCTCGCTTGCTCGTTCGTGGAAGGCCGGTGGCAGTCGCAAGGAGCTCGGCGGAGAAGGTGAGAGAAAGACGGTCACGATGGCGGTGACGATACACCCGGAGGTGGTCGGAGACGGCAGCCAGAGAGTGGAGGTGGCCGGTGGTCGAGTGGCGAGATGGCCGTTGGTTGGCGACGCGAACGACGAGTGTCGCTCGCGTGCATGCTAGCGTGTTTGCTGGCGTCCTGGGCGGAATAGATGGCGGAAGGGAGTGGCTGCTGTGGTGAGGAGGTGAGGCGGAGGTGTTGGGTTCCTCGACGGAGGGGGAAGTTGAAGAAGGGAACGAAGAAGAGGAAAAAGACGAGGATGTGGGTGGTGGTGACGCGGTGAGAGGAGGCCAGGGCGATGGGTTCGTTCACAAAGGGTGGCGCGTTGGTGTGAAGGGGAAGATGGACAGGGGGGGGTTGGTTTAGGCGCGGGTGCGTGGCAGAGGGAAGATGAAGGCGGTGGTATTGGGGTGGTCCGTTGTCACCGCACGTCCGGTCACGGTGAGATGGAGAGCACGGTGCAAGCCAAATTGCTTGGTGCACGGTGGCGGTGGAAGAAGAGGAAGATGAGCCACCGAAGCTGTTTTTTTTTTTTTATTGAAAATATTTCCATTGAAAGGTAAGACTCCCATCAAGTGGATGTAAAGGAAGATAGAAAATTCTTATCTAAGAAGGGAGAATAAATAATATAAAAAATAAAATACGAAATAAAGAAAAATAAAAATCGAAACCTGTCACAACAATGAAAATAAGACGATCTCCTTAAAAAAAGGTGACTTCACATTTATAGAGACACGAGATGAATCATATCTATAAATTAATCATATAAAGATCAAAAATAATAGAAAATTTGATTGTAATAATCCAAAGTCATACGTGTTAGTAAACGAAATAAAAGCTACACTAAGAAAAAAAGAAAAAAAAATATACAAACCAATCACAACAGAGTAACAAAAACACAACCACAACAAACGTACACCACCCGGACTCCCGCCGATGGACTCCGGCCAAGTGCACGCCGGCCGACCACCGGTCGAAAACCCGCCGGCCGACCACCGCGTGAAGCCGCACCGGGCCGCCGTACGTTGTCGCCGCCTGCTCACGCCGCCCCGCTCGACAACGCTGCTCGCAGCCGAGCCAAACCACACCGAAGCACGCCAGCGACACCAATCGGCGAGCAAAGTAGCATCAAAATGGTTGGACCCCGACTGACAAGCCCTCTCCACCGTCGCACACGTCACCCGCCACCGCTCGCCCCTGGCACGTCCGAGCTTACCGCACACACGTCGATGAGCCGTGCATGTCGCTCACGTCGAAGGAGGTGTGTCCCATGGGGAAGGGGAGGAAAAATCGGAGGGGGAGGAGGCCCCGATCAGCCCTAAACGGCCAATCAAGGCCCCACTGTAGCAGCTGAGTTCTTGAGCTTCTCACTGGAGAAGAGGAGCGGGCGGGGAGAAGACTACCGTTGAGGTTTTTATGAGCCCCCAAAGCTATTGCGTGGCGTTTTCATTCCCTGGTGCAAACACCTCCTCCTCATATCCAAATTTTCCTCTCGACTTGCGTAACTGCTAGATTTGAACGTGGATGGAGATAGCAATGGTGGTGGGTTGATATTCGCATATCCCTTCTTCAAGTACCAATTTCGTCCACATTCGGTTGCAATTTTTTTCTTGCACATATTAAATGAAACGCATAAAAATATATATGTACAACGCAAAGTCATCTAAAAATATAAGTACACTAAAATTAATTAATACTTAATTTAGACAATCAGAACACAAGGAAATATACTTAATATGTATTTAGGTTAAATAAATGTCTAACAAATTAGACCTATCAAATAGATCAATGCCTAAATTTTGTTAATTCCAAGCAAAATTCATGTAGAATTCCAAAACTCTAGGCCAAAATTAACCTTTAGGGTGCCTCAACACTTCTTACCTCTTGAGATTAGTTTGGGGTATCACCCCCTAGACCTTAAGGTATCTAAGTACCGATCAAGGTGCAAACCTGATCAGCGTGGGTTTTGGGTCGCCGATAGAGGTTTCTCAAACCCCCAAGCCTACCCTAAAATTTACCAATCCCAAAGGTTTAAGCATCTGTGCATAAGTGTGAGTGGTCTTTATTCAGTTTACAGGTGAATGACTTTGTGTTGGTATGATGGCCAACAAAAAAGAAAGGAAATGTTTTTTAGACTTTTCTTTTGTAATTTTTGTTTGATTCATCTAAGTTCAACCTTAGATTAGCTATCAACACAGTCTTTTATAATTTTTTTTGTAATTTTTTCTTGTCAACCTTAGCTACACCAACAAGGACTCTCTCGCTCCATTTCGTGGCATATCATATCACTTGCAGGAGTATTAGAATCAAACAAATCGATACCTGAATTACAAAGAGCTATACAACCACCAAAACACACAACTTTGAAATGTTGTCGAGAGTGCATTCGGAGTTTTGAAAAGGCATTTTGAGATTATTGATGAAATTCCCCACCAGGAGGGGGTGACGTAATAATTGCGGAAATAAAATAAACAATCTTTACAAAATAACAATCACACAAAGTACACAAGTATTTTTGGTGGAAATCCAAACCGGGTGAAAACCACCACCTAACCCTCTCGAGTTAGGATTTTCCGATCAACTAAGTTGATCAAAATCCACTAAACCGAATCACTTTAAACGAGGGTGATTCAACCTCAATACAACCACGTTACAAGTACGAGGGTAGCGTTCCTCAACCCCTTCTCTCCACGAGAAGGATTTTGTCCCACGAAGGAGACGGGAATTCGCAAAGCGAATACCCAACCAAAAGACAAAGATAAAATAAAACAAGTAATCCTATAGAGCCACCAAAGGAATTTAAACCTAGCTTCTATAGGAAATAGGAAACTCCCCTTTGCAAGGAGTGCGTCGAGTTGATGCCACGGTGTGTGAGCCACGCGACGGCGCAACTTCGCTCTCGTGAACTACGGCGGGAGAGCAGGTGCGCAAAGCTTGATGCTCTCTAGAGAATGGAACTAGAGCTTGGAGAGCAAGGGCTTCTCTCGGACACAAAAGAGTGGAACTAAGTTGCTTAGGTGTGTCTCTTGTTTCTCTTAGTGTATATCTTGTATATCTAGGTGTGTAAAGGCTCCCCTCTATTTATAGAGGCCTTAGGAAGGCTTTGGAAGGCTTAGGAAAGGTTCTATAGCCGTTGGGAACAAAGCCCAAGAGAATCAGCCCGAAATCAGGAACAATCATTGTTCTGACAGGCTTATCAGACGTCTAATTCTGGCATCAGACATCTGGAACGCCACTTTAAGACGTCTGATTTAAAGGTCAGACATCTGATTCTATGTGGGTTCCCTCCTGACTTGAATCAGATCTAAACAGGGTTTTTGCGCAAGTCCATCAGACGACATACAGGACGTCTGGCACTATGTCTGGACGTCTGGAAACCTACTTTTACTGTGGGAATGGATTTTCCAAACGTTGCAACTGCTAGAAAATCTCTGAGAAGAGATTTTGGGTCAGCCGAGGCAAAACGGTCAATTATCAGACGTCTGGACAGTCCTATGGACGTCTGATAAGGCTCTAACGGTCATATCCTTGAGTGTATGCTAAGCCAGCCAACGGTCCACTAATTAGACGTCTGGCAAAGTCATCAGACGTCTCCTAAGATGTCTGGTCTAAGGTCTGGACGTCTGATTTCATCAGATAGAATTAACTATGTCCAGCCTAACAGTTATCAGACGTCTGAAACAATAGTCAGACGTCTTAAAATACTTTATCAGACGTCTGATTTGGGAATTAGATGTCTGGAAATGTTGTTTGAGCCCTATATTGGTTTTCTAAGTATCCTACAGAAAATCTAAGTATCCTAGGGTTGTGTCGGAGTTCCTAGGACTACTGTTAGGGTACTTTGAGGCTCTTTAACAAAATATTCTAAGGAAATAAAAGGAGCAAGAAAATAAAGACAAGAGATACAAGAAAGGATTAAAAAGAATCTATCCTATTCTTCTTGTCTTCTATCTTCAATCTGTCGCTCCACGCGAACCTCCTCTGTTCTTCATTAATCTCCTCCAATCCATCCTGGATGCGAGCTCGAGTTCCGTCTAAACACGTCCACATTTGCAATTGACCTGAAATCTAGGACTCAAATTGCAAATGTTAAATAACACGTGTTTTGTTATCATCAAAACAAATAATCGTGGTGCTCTAGCACCAACAATTGATTCCAGGCCATTCATAGTTTCAACACTCAGCGCAAAATCGTTATGCCATTTTGTATCATTCACAACATGATACACCACTGGAATGTCGACAACAACTTCTACACAACACTCGAGGAGGAAGACATAAGGGGCGTAGAAATTCGAGATGACCTAGTTAATGAGAGTGTTGTGAGAGCTAGAGATTTGTTAAGTGATCAAATTTCCCATGCTTTGTGGGCAGATCACCGAGGACGTTGAGTTCTTATAACGACGTTGGTACTTCATGTTTGTGTTTTATAATTTACTGAGATGAGCTTCCCATTGCATTATACAATTCATAATTGCATCAACTTCTATTTTGTATTCTTATTTCATTTCATTTCATGTATACCAAGATGCAAGGATTCAATTCTCTAACATCAGTGTTCGACTTCATTGCTTTACTTGGAAAATAAGTCATTTTCACATCTTCAAATATAATTGTCATCCACATATTGTGTGCAATGAACATTTTACAAACTGGCTACATGTATTCAAGTGAAGTGGTAATATGAAATGAACATGGATTTGAATTTCTGTAAATTTATTACTGCAAGGGTTGATAACATTATATTCGATAGGTAGATGTATTGAAATGAATGGCTCTTCTCAAATGGGAACTCACCGGTCGATTACATTACTCCAAGAGTTGACTACTTGCTATTTGGGTTGGTATTATTAGTTCAAGTGAATGGGTCCTGTAAAATAAGAACACATCGGTTGATTGCAATTTTCTAAGAGTTGATTAGATTCAATTAGGTTGTGATTATTATTTGAAATGAATGGGTCTTCTAAAATAAGAGTTGGTTACTTGGTATTATTACTTGAAATAAATAGACCTTCTAAAATAAGAACACATCGGTTGATTGCATTAATCTAAGAGTTAATTACTTAGTATTATTACTTGAAAAGAATGGGTCTTATAAAATACACCGGTGGATTTATAAAGTTAATCGATCAACTTCAACGGCACACTGGTTCATTTATAAAATCCATAGGTGGATAATATGAACACATCAATGGGTTTATAAAATAGAAACACGCCAGTTGATTTATAGAATACACCAGTGGATTTACAAAGTTCACTAGTGAATATTGATGACACACTTGTGGATTTTACCGATGGATTTTCAAAGTTCACCCGTAGATTTTGATGACAAACCAGTGGATTTTTAAAGTTCACCAATGGATTTCAATGACACAAGGTTGATTTACAAGATCCACCACCAGTGAATAATATGAACATACCAGTTTATTTCAATATTAGATAGTAAGTTCAACATAATATGAATGTACGAGCTTCAGTTAATTGCATACTTCTACTAATAAAGTCGAATTACATCGGTAGGTTTACAACATATACACATAATAGAAACATAAAGTCTGGGGACATGGATATATTTACAAGGTTTTCACATACTACACTAAGAAAAAAGTCTATGTACATGGTACATTTACAACGTATACACGTAAAATACCAACACGAAAACATCATGAAATTGTTCATATTAAATTGACTAGTGCAAACCTATGCTTTAAAAGTATGGCAACATAAGTTACTCTATATTTATGTACATTTTGTTCGTGTGTCATTGATGGTCATCTTTCGTCGGTTTTAAAAATATATTCATTGCATTATTACCATGAAAAATGATTATCAATTTATTTCAATTTATTACTCGAAATTTAGAATGCTCCGAGGTCGAACTCAGGGAGCAAACTTAATTCTATAAGCATAAAAATTCACAATTCACTATAATATACTACTTTACAAAAATTAAAGAGAGAGAGTGAACAAAAATCATTTTCTTCTTCTTTTTTTTCTTTTTCTTTTTTTCTCCTCTTCTCTCTCCCTTCTCTTCTTTCTCTGCCTTTTCTTTCTCAGACGTCTGATTCTTTGAATCAGACGCCTTATCTGCCTCTTGCTACAGTGCTTTTGCAGGTTCTTCTCCTCTTGGCTTCTTCTTCTTCTCTTCTCTGTTCGGCCTTCTTCTTCTTCTTTCTTTCCTCTGTTGGCAGGCTTCCCTCCTTCTCTTTTCTTCTCTTTCCCATTGGCTTTCTTCTTCAGATCCTTCTTCTGTTGCAGCTCTTAGCTGCTTCTCCTTCTCTTCTCTTCAGCCACGTCTCTTCTTCTTCTCTCTACTACGTTCCCTCCTCCTTCTTCAACTTCTGCTGCTTTGTGCGGCTATGTCCTCAGCCGCTCCTCCTCCTTTCTTCTTCTCCTGCTTCCCTGCACATTACAAGGTTAGGCAAAACCTAACCCCTACCCGCCCCACGTCTCTCTCTCTTTCTCTTTCAAATTCACTCTAAGGTTCGCTCCCAGAGCCTTAATCGGGTAAGCGGGTCGGGTAACGCGTCCGGGACCAGGCGTACCGGTGTGGGTGGTGTGCGAGGAGTGCTTGGTCGGGTAATCGGGTTTGGACCCAGGCCCGCGAGGCATGAGTGCGGGCGAGGGCAGGCGCTAGTGCGTGGCGCACTGCGCGTGCGTAGGTGAGAGACCTGACCCCTGTGTATCGAAGGCGATAAGCATAAGACACAAAAATAATATAAATGACTTACCGCTCACCTGTGTTTCCGAGGTGGGACTAAAGTGTCCCACCCGCTTCTTCACGCTCGCAAGGAAGATGCCAGCCTAATTGAAGCAGCTACAGTCGCGGACGCTTCCAATTACTAGGTGCGAAAGAGTCATGGAATGCTTCCGTGCACCTGAGACTCAATTTCCTAGAGCAGGGTGACTTGGAGCGAGCTTGCGCGCAAGCTTTGCTCCTACTCCAATGGTGGCAGGGGGTCGAAACCTGCGATCATTGAACACGGCCTTTCGGCCCCATTAGATCACTTGGGGAGCTTCGCCGTGTTACCGCGAAGGTAAGACGGTGGTTGGCTGGCCGTGGGGCAGCCTAGGCATGCGTGCCTAGGTCACTCTATGGCCGTGTTTATGGGGTTGTTCTGTGGAGGTATGGAGCGTGTGTGGCGGGCAGTGAGTGGGTGGAAAGTGGACAGTGGATGGAGGTGGAGCTTGTGAGGTGGTTGGCAAGGCGTGTGGATGTGTGGAGCAATGGGAGCGCCTTCGCCGATGGTCGGCCGAAGATGGGAACGATGGTGGTGGACTGCGACGTTGAGGGGATAAAAATCGCAATAAAGATAGGGAAAATAAAGAAGGGAGAGAAAGGAATAATTCTAACCTAGCTAAGTGGTCGAAGGGGGGCAGGAGGTGGACGGCTCATTCCTGCCATCGCCGAAGACGAAGATGTCCAGGGGAGGGGTGACGGCGACGACGACGGGGCTAGAGGCGCGTGCGCGGGTGTTGCACGACACGGAAGAAGGCGGCGAAGGAGGCTCTGCTGCTGGTATTGTGGCAGAGCGACGAAAAAGAAGAGGAGGGTTTGCAGGAGCTCGCTGGACTCTTGACCGAAGGAGGAGGAGACGAAATTAGGGGGGATTCTTCGGCCAAGTCGAGCTTGACCAAAGCGGCAGCCCCTGCTGGTGAGGTGTTTTTCCTGTCTTGTTATTTATATTTGTTGTAGTATATGACACAATAGTTACCAATTTAATACAATTTTTTTTTTACTCGGAATACAAGTTTTCCCGAGGTTGAACCCAGGGAGCAACTATAACTCTAGAAACATAAATTCACAATATAAGGTTTTACAAAAATTAAGAGATAGAGAGAGAGGGAGCAAAAGTCTTTTTGTTGGCTTCTTCTTCTCTCTTCCTCTTCTCTCTTTTCTTCTTCTCTTTCAGCTAATTTTTCCCTTCTTCTCTTTTTCTTCTTCTGCTCTAGCCGTTCCTCTTCTTCTTCTTTCTTCTTTTCTTCCTGCCTTCTTCTTTCTTCTTCAGCCTACCTTCTTCTTCTTTTCTTCCTTGCGGTTGTGTCGTCTTTCTTCTTTTTCTTGCTTTCTTCTGCTTGCCTTCTTCTGCTTTAGCTGCTGCCCTTCCGACGTCTGATGCGACGCTCAGATGACTTAACTATGCATTTGCTACAGTGCGGCCCCTCTTCTTCTTCAGCTCCTCTCCTTCCTCTCTTCTTCAGCTGCTCAGTGCGGCCGCTCCTCCTCTCTTCTTTCTTCGCCTGTTTCTTCTTTTTCCTTCTTCCCTGCGCACACACACAAGGATTAGTGAAAAACCTACCCCTACGCCTTCCCCGCATCTCTCTTTCTCTCTGAATCTCTCTTAGGAATGCTCTCCCAGAGCCAGGTAATCAGGTTCGGGTAGCGCACCTGGTGTTGGTGCTAGAGCACCACGATCATTTACTTTGATGATAACAAAACACGTGTTATTTAACATTTGCACTTGGAGTCTTAGATTTCAGGTCAATTGCAAATGTAGACGTGTTTAGACGGAATTCGAGCTCGCATCCAAGACAGATTGGAGGAGCTTGATGGAGAACAGAGGGGATTCGCGAGGAGCGATAGATTGAAGATGGAAGGACATGAAGAATAGGATAGAATTCCATTTTATTCCTTTCATATACATTTGTCATTATTTTCTTTCTCTTTATTTCCTTAGAAAATTATGTTAAAGATCATCAAAGTACCCTAACAATAGTCCTAGGAACACCGGCACAACCCTAGGATACTTAGGTTTTCTGTAAAGAACTTAGAAAACCAATATAGGGTTCAAACAGCATTTCCAGACGTCTAATTCCAAAATCAGACGTCTGATAAAGTGTTTTAAGACGTCTGACTGTTGATTCAGACGTCTGATAACATTCAGGCTGGACAAGTTAGTTCTGTCTGATGAAATCAGAGTCCAAACCTTAGACTAGACGTCTTAGGAGATGTCTGATGACTTTGCCAGACGTCCAATTAGTGGACCGTTGGCTGGCTTAGCAAACACTCAAGAATGTAACCGTTAGAGCCTTATCAAACGTCCATAGGACTTTCCAGACGTCTGATAATTGACCGTTTTGCCTTGGCTGACCCAAAATCTCTTCTCAGAGATTTTCTAGCCGTTGCAACGTTTAGAAATCCATTCCCACAGAAAAAGTAGGTTTCCAGACGTCCAGACATAGTGCCAGACGTCCTATATGTCGTCTGATGGACTTGCACAAGAACCCTGTTTAGATCTGATTCAAGTCAGGAAGGAACCCGCTCAAAATCAGACGTCTGACCTTGAAGTTAGACGTCTTAAAGTGGTCTTCCAGACGTCTGATGCCAGAATTAGACGTCTGATAAGTCTGTCAATGCAATGAGGAGGCGCTGACCTGAAAACACAAGGATAGCCTCGCGGCCACATCAGATAATGTAGGGAGCTCCGCCAGAGGGCGGCGAAGGCAGTGCGATGGTCTACGAGGCACGGATGTGCCTGTGGAGGTGCGCCTAGGGCAGACTGTGAGTACGGGAGTGGGTTTGTTCGGGGGGTGGTTGGGCGGTGAATGGCGGTGAATGGAGTGGGGGAAACAGTTGAGTGGAGTGAGGGGGGGCTTCTGGGCTTGTCGGCGAGGGGTAAGGTGGTCTATGGAGGTGGAGTGACCTCGTCGGAGATGGTGACCGGAGATGGAGCAGATGGAGGTGGAAGTGGCGGTCGGTAGATTACAAGGGTAAATCAGGAAGGGGAAAATGTAAGGGAGAGAAAGAGAAAGATTCCTACCTGCTCAATCGACGAAGGGGGAGAGGGAGGCGTCCGACTCGTGCCTGCCGGAGCTGAGGACGAAGATGCCCAGGAGGTGGTTATCAGCGACGAAGAGGAGATCGGAGGGCACCAGCTGGTACGACCTGGCGCGGGACGACGGGGCAGAGTGAACTCTGCTGCAGGTAGGGCAGTAGAGTGACGAGGAGGAGGAGGGAGGTTCGTCGGAAGCTCGGGCTGCCTGACCGGAGAGGGAAGAGACGAAATGTAGGGTGTTTCTCCGCCAGAAGAAGCTTTAGGAGACGGCAGGCCTTGCCGCTCCTTATAAAGGCCTTGGCGAGGAGAGGGGACTGAGGAGGCGACGTGCCTACCTCGCCGAAGATGGCCGGCTGGGGACACACATGCCTTTCGTGCGTTCGCACGAGAGGCATGGCCGGTTGCAAAGGCCAGGAGAGGGTCCTTGCGACATAGGACGACGCAGGGAACCCCTCGTCTATTCCTAATGACAGCCGCCCTGCCCTGTGCGGTGCCATCCTTCGCGCAAGGTCGCCGGAGGTATGGCGCTGCGCAGAAATGGCAGGGGGGCCGTTCTGCAAAGAACAACGAGAAGTTAGGGGGCTGGATGCAAGGGTTCAAAAGATAAGGGTCAAAACGTAAATTAAGATGACCAATTTGTAAAATCGGTCAAGATGGTCTTTTCTTAGGCCCAAATTTTTATACCAGACTAATTTGAACCTAAGGATTTTAATGGTGAGATTTGATTTTAGGTTGGACCATGTTTGGCTGATCAATTTGCATGGTTCTCATTTTAGGTCAAAATAGGTTGCAAAGGCCAAATTGAATGTTCTAAGCCCTAGGGAATATTTTTCTATGAATTTTAGAGGATTTAGTTGATTTTTATCCTGCTTGGAACCTCATGAATTAAAGTGGGTTTGTTTTAGGGTTACAGAATGTCATTTAATTCCTAAAAGTTGCTATAACCCTTTTCAGACCAGTTCATCTCACTTCCCTTCTTATTAAGCTCGTTTGACCTATGTTTGGACCCTTAATTACCCTATTTGCACACTGCCTTGGTGAAATTGCAGTTTTACCCCTTATGATTTGTTTTATTCTTTAACTCAGAATTCTCTGAGTTAAGCTTCTCTTTAGGTTTTGTAGGAGCTTTTTCACACTCATTTGGATTAAATTGTGCTAGTTAGGGTTCATGATGAGGTTCTCATCATACCCCCATGCCTAGCTTTTGCTAGTCCCTTAGCAAAATTTTAAGGTTTCAACCCTTGTTCTAGACCATGAAGTTCTCAATGAGTTTAGATAAGTGCTTTTTCTTTTGAAACCTTGATTAGGTCAAAATGCCAACCATAGGCCTAAAAGGTACTCTAGTACCAACCAAGATCCAGATCTATCTAGCCTCAGCCTCAGTCCTTAGCAAAGGTTTTTGAGGCCTACAAGAACTAACCTAAGGATTATTGGACTTTGTGGTTAAAGCACCCGTGCTTAAGATAATTTTAGCCCTAGCTCAGTTCGCAGTGCGTTTTAAAAGAAAGAGAGGTAGAAGATTTATATGTTTGGAGAGTTTTCTCTCTCTTTTTCTTTTTAATTCTAGCTTAGGATTGCCATCTCAACACGGTCTGTATCAGATTCCTTGTCCCCATCATCAATCCTCAAGGGTTCCTGATAGTCGATGCTTCGAGATAGCACCACCCATGGTAACCCCCAGAACCCTGGCTGTTGAGATTTCGAGATAATCCCATCCATGGTGTTCAAAGCCGAATTCAGACCCTGGCAATTGACATTTCGTAATAATGCCATCCATGGAATCTGAACCAGCAGAGTGCTTGCATGCCCCCAGTAGGATATGTAAATATCCTAAGAGACAAGTACCGAGGAGATGACATTTTGTTACGCATCTTCGAGGGGAATTTCCCACCTCTCCGCGCTGGGAACTCGTCTAAATCAACTTGTGTTAATCGGCCGCACCTACTCTAGGTGTCATTTTCAGGATTTTTGCAACGCTTCTGCGTGATTTTGATTTTTATGCTTACTGAACCAGGCTGTGTGTGAAGTTAGGGTGCTTAGGTTACTGAGTCCTGTAAACCAAAAGTTAGTTAACGAGGCCAAATACTCCCTAAGCCTTGGACCTAATACTTAAGCTTTTCATTTTCCTCAATCTCTTGAGGAATGTCTAGATCTTAATGGGTACTAAGAGTCTATCCAAGAATGCCAAAGGTTTGAGTTCTTATTAATCTCATTATGCAACTTTCCATTTCTTTTTCCTGAATGAGGTCAAGAACTTAGGTTAACTCCTTAATTTCTTACTAATGACTATCTCTTTTCTTTCATTTTGTGCTCCTTTTTATCTTTTTGTTCTTCTTCTCCTCCTCCTTTGTAGAGTCCACAAAATTTCTTTCCTCCTCTCATTTTATTATTATATATATTTTTTTAATTTTTATGGTGTTTTTAGCATATGTGAATTTTTTTGCTTAAAACCTTTTCTTACGAGTTTTGCACTTCCATACCCCCCTATGCCTAAGATTTGCAATGTCCTCATTGTAACTTATGAGGGTTTTTATTAAACTTAGTTCATACATTAGGACAGATGTTATGATGAGTGAATGGGTCGGGGTGACAGTTGTGGACGATTTCTAATCTCAGATGCAAGCACCTGAGGTGGAGTCGGCTGTCCTAAAGGGTGAACCTTAAGTGCAAAAATGTGTCAGAAAAGGTTTTGGGTTTTTCGAAAAGAATGACGGGCTGCCTCCCATTGAGCGCTGAGTTTTACGCCATCGGCTCGGCATAATATGCTCAAGGAAAATGGAGGATAAATGATTCAGCCAAATCAGTAGAGGTTACATCAATGAACGGTTTGAGTCTCTGACCGTTCACGATGAAAGGTTCGGAATCATGGCTGAGCAGACTGATTTCGACAGCTCCATTTCCAAAAACCTTGTCCGACCCACTTGGATCGCAGTTTCCTAGGGAAAAGTTTGAGTTGGGCATCAAAGAGTAGAACCTTCTGACCAGGATGAAAGATCTTTCTAGATATGTGCTTGTCATGGAAGGCTTTAACCCGCTCTTTGTAGATTCACGAGTTCTCGTATGCATCAAGGAGTAACTCATCGATCTCGCTTATCTGAAGCTTTCTTTGGGTTCCAGCCTTAGAAAGATCTAAATTACAACTCCGTACTGCCCAATAGGCTTTGTGCTCCAGTTTGACGGGAAGGTGACATGCCTTCCCGTACACCAGTCTAAAAGGAGACATGCCTAATTGGGTTTTGTGGGCGGTCCTATAAGCCCACAAAGCTTTCGGAAGTCGGAATGACCAGTCCTTCCTGTCAGGCCGAACAGTGACCTATAGGATTTTCTTGATCTCCTGATTTGATAGCTCAGCTAGACCATTAGTCTGGGGGTGATAAGGGGTGGAGATTCGGTGAGACACCCCGTATTTGGTCATCAGTGACCTGAACTGAGCATTCGTGAAATGGGTCCCCCCGTCAGAGATGATTGCACGAGGAATCCCGAACCGTGAGAAGATATTATGATGAATGAATTTGAGAACGATTTTATAATCACAGGTTCGGGTCGGTATGACTTCGATCCATTTGGACACATAGTCCACAGTCAGCAGAATGTACTTGAAGCCATCCGAAACAGGAAAGGGGCCCATAAAATCAATTCCCCAAATATCGAAGATTTCGCATATGAGAATTGGCTGCAAAGGCATCATGTCGTGATGGCTCATGTTGCCCAAAGTTTGGCAACGACTGCATGCCTTGCAGTGATTGTATGCGTCCTTGAACAGAGTGGTTCAATAAAAGCCACACTGGAGGATTTTCGATGCAGTTTTGTGCCCAGAGAAGTGGCCACCGCATGCCTGGTCATGGCAGAAGGAGAGAATATCATTGATTTCACCTTCCGGAACACATCGCCAGATGATTTGATCAGCACCTATGCGGAAGAGGTACGGATCTTCCCAGATGTAGTACTTGGCATCAGAGCGTAATTTATCTTTCTTGGCCTTCGACCAATCAGACGGGATCTGATGAGATACCAAGTAGTTTACTATATTAGCAAACCATGGAGTCGAGTACCAATAGTCAGTAGGTGCTCATCAGGGAAATGCTCCGTGATGGGTCCAGAAGGGTTGATGATCTCAGAAGGAAGGCGAGACAAATGGTCAGCTACCACGTTTTATCTTCCCAACTTGTCGCGAATCTTGAGGTCAAATTCTTGCAACAGCAAGATCCATCGAATTAGTCGGGGCTTTGCATCCTTCTTGGCAAGGAGATGCCTCACAGCGGTGTGATCCGAGTAGACGATGATGTGGGAACCCAGGAGATAAGATCGAAATTTTTCAAGGGCAAATACTACGGCTAGCAGCTCTTTCTCCGTAACTGTATAGTTACGCTGAGCCTCGTCAAGTGTCTTGCTAGCGTAGTAGATGACCACGGATTTCCCGTCAGCTTTCTGCCCCAGAACTGCTCCTACAGCGAAATCAGATGCATCGCACATGATCTCAAAGGGTTGAGACCAATCAGGGGATTGTAGGATCGGTGCCTGGGTGACTCGGTCACGGAGGTTTGCAAAGGCTTGAGTGCATTCCTTGGAGATCTCAAAGGGTACATCCTTAGAAAGAAGAGTAGTCAGGGGGTGCGCAATTTTTGAAAAATCAGGAATGGAACGGCGGTAAAAATCGATGTGCCCCAGAAAAGAACGGATGTCCCTGATCGAGCTAGGCATAGGAAGTCGAGAAATTAGATCAACCTTGGCTCGATCCACTTGGATGACTTTCTCAGAAATTAGATGTCCTAGGACGATCCCCTCAGGCACCATAAAATGGCTCTTTTCCCAGGAAAGAACCAAATTAACATCGATGCAACACCTGAGTATATGAACCAAGTGCTGGAGGCAATCATCAAATGATGCCCCAAAAACTGAGAAGTCATCCATGGAGACTTCCAGATAATCACTTACCATATCAGAGAATATGGCAAGCATGCACCGCTGAAAAGTCGCGAGTGCATTGCAAAGACCGAAAGGCATCCTTCGAAATGCGTAAGTTCCAAAGGGGCAGGTGAACGTGGTCTTCTCTTGGTCCTCAGGATGAATAGTAACTTGGTTATAACCGGAGTACCCGTCAAGAAAGCAGAAGAATCGATTTCCTGCTAATTTCTCGAGAATCTGATCAATGAAAGGTAGTGGGAAATGATCCTTCTTCGTGGAGGAATTGAATCTTCGGTAATCTATGCAAACTCTCCACGAGTTGGCTATACGGGTGGGTATGACTTCTCCAGTTTCAGTCGTAATGGTGGTGAGCCCTACCTTTTTAAGCACGACCTGAATTGGGCTCACCCAACGACTGTCGGAGATCGGGTAGATGATCCCTGCATCTAACCACTTAATGATCTCCTTTTTCACGACCTCCTGCAGATTGGGATTCAAACGTCTCTGCATCTCACGGGAAGGTCGTGCGCCCTCTTCTGAATAAATATGGCGTGTGCAATAAGAGGGACTTATTCCAGTCAAGTCATCGAGAGTCCAACCAATGGATCTGCGATGTTGCTGGAGAACAGTAATCAGACGAGATTCCTGATCAGGAGTAAGCTTAGAATTTATAATCACAGGAAAAGTCTGATTAGAACCCAAAAGGATGTATTTCAAATGGTCGGGAAGGGGTTTTAGTTCAAGGATGGGGTTATCAGCAGCAGCGGGTGGTTCAGGGTAAGTGTGAGGTTCAAGGATAGGAGTTATGGGTTTGTCTAAATCAGGATCTAACTCCTCTAATTGCGGTTCAAGATCTTTCTGTGGTTGATGAGGCACAACCAGGTTATTCTCAAAATGTGTTTCATCAACCAAAGCCCTAATATCACATATTTGTTCGATGACACCGCAATTGATTCCTTGTTGGGCCTTAAAGATATCAATTTTGAGGGTTTGATTCCCAAATTTTAGCTCTATTTGGCCCTCCTCACAACTGATGTTGGCTCTAGCAATAGCCAGGAAAGGTCTCCCTAGAATGATCGGTGTATCCCTAGGGTTTTCATGTGCGTCCATGTCCAAAACTATAAAGTCTACAGGGAAATAAAAATCCCGCACTCTTACAATAACATCCTCAAGAATCCCTTTAGGTGACTTTATAGATCAATCTGCCAATTGTAGTGTCACCTTAGTTGGTTTTAGCTCAGATTCTTCTACGTGGTTAAGTAAGGATGTGGGTATCAGATTTATGGAAGCACCCAAGTCTAACAATGCTCTGTCAAACTGGGTTTCACCTATCTTGCAGGAAATCAGGGGAGTACCTGGATCTTTTGCCTTGGGTGGGAGTTTGCTCAGGATTACAGAGCTAGCTTGCTCTGACAATACAATTGGACTCCCACTCTTGGTTCGCGGCTTATACTGAGGTGTACACACATTCTTCAAGAATCGTGCGTAAGCCGGTACGTGGCGAATTGCATCCATCAAGGGGATTTTTATTTGGACCTGCTCAAAGAGCTTGACCAGGTCCTCCTCAGGTGCCACGGGTTTGGTTGTCTTCTTTCCCTTGATCAAGGCCTCGGGAAATGGAACCTTGGTTGGTTCTTCTAAGATAGGTCCAGGTCTTTGATCTGGGATAGGGATAGGAACATTTTGGATTACTGTCCTAGGGTTTGGATCACTACCAGCTTGGAGTGGTCTGGATAGGGTGGATCTTGGATCTTGGGTCTCCTTACCACTACGGGTGGTTACAGAATTCAGTCCTGCCTGGTTTTGGTTAGGGTTTGATAGGATGGGTTGCTACTGATAACCCGCATAAGAAGTGGAAGCCTCCATCCCATCAGGTGAAGGAACAGAGGAGGCCTGATAAATCATGTGTGCTTGGCCCGGGTTTGGGTTCATAACGTGCCTCTGGGTCAACACGTTATTAGGGTTAGGAAGAGGTTGAGAAGGAAGTATGCCGGGTTGGTGAGAATTTGCCAACTGGGAAAGTTGGTTTCTAACCTCTGTAAGTTCGTCCTTGTGTTGCTTCTGAATAGCCGCATTCGTTCTTTGAATGTCAGCCAGAGTCTAAAGGATGAGGGACATTTGGTCTTGGTTTGGCCATGATGGATAAGTTGGGTTGGGCCGAGGCTGAGGCGGCTGGTAAGGACGAGATGGTTGTGGACGGGGCTGAAAGGGTGGTCTTTGTGTTTGGGAATTTCTCGCCCATTGGAAGTTGGGATGGTTTCGCCATCCAGGATTGTAGGTATTGAAAAATGGATCATTTTGGATGGCGTTGAGGTCCTCGCAGGTCTGAGGAACCTCCAAAGAGTCAGAGAATGGGGGAGTGGAATTCCCCTGGTTAGTATAGAAAGGATCAAAGGATCCTTCGATCCGAGAATCAGATGGGGGTGGATACGGATCCATCCCAGGAGAAAGTCGATGGAGAATGTTTTGCATAGTCTCCCGTGTGGAAGGAGGCTGTGCAAAGGAATTATGCGCAGAGGTGGCTCGCTGCAAGTGCTGAGTCAGCTCATCCACCTTCTTCTCAATAATAGAGACCTTGTCCAATAGAATGGCCATCAATTCCAGGTCGACTGAAGTGGACAGGCCCTGCGTCTCGTGTGCTTCCCTAAGGTTTGTCGATGCACGGGTATTCGTCCCGTCGAATAATCCCATGAAGTCATTATTGATGGAGGTCTCGCACATATTTTCGAGAATCTCCCACACGGTGTCCTCATGCTGACCCATGATATTCCCTCCGCAAGTTGCATTGACGAAAAGCCTAATATCTTCACGGAGTCCCTGGTAAAAAGACTGGACTTGTTCCCATTTAGGAACTCCGTGATGGGGGCACTTTCTCATGAGATCCTGAAAACGATCCCATGCCTCATGGAGAGGTTCTCTAGTTTGTTGTGTGAAGTGGGTAATCTGATGGCGCAAGGCATTGGTCCAACCAACGGGAAAGAACTTCAAGAACTCGGACTGAAGTTCCTCCCAATTGTTGATCGGCCAGGTCTGTGTTTGGTGCCAATGAGCAGCCTTGTCCATAAGGGAGAAGGAGAACATCTTCATGAGGAGAATATCCCGATTTTGTGCATCTAACCCAAAAGTCTGGGCCAAATGCTTTAGCTGTTTAATGTGCTGGAAGGGGTCTTCAGAATTATGCCCATGAAATTTAGGTATGGCATGAATGATATTGGGCTTTAATTCAGAATCAGGGCCTCCAGTCGGGATTCTGACTCGAGGTTCAATAGCCACCGCAGTAGGATTATAATGGTCCCGCATCATGGGACGCTGCGGTGGGTGCATAAAGTTTTGGAAGAGGTCATTGAGTCGCTGGAGCTGGTGCTCCAAATTGTTCTCTTCCTCAACTGGCTGAGCCATTGTGGAAGAAGAAGGTGAGTTGGGTTCGGAGTCGGAGGAGAGGTCTATGTGAAGTGTTGTTTGCTCAAACAAGGGCACTGAGGCTCGGCCTCGAGGGAAGTGAATTTCTAAAGGAGGTTTCAAGGACCTCCTACCAAACATACACTGATGGAGAGGATGAGTTTAGCAGGTGCTGGACCCAATCAAGACACCCAAAATGTTGGGTGACTATAAAGGTTCAGGGCAGATGAACCCCTTAATCAAAAGATCTTCCACCTAAGAATTTCTTAGGCAGCCGAAGAGGGTGAGTCCCGCGAAGACCCCTACACGGTAGAGCGTCCTCACGGGTTACAGGGTTTCCCCCACCCGACCTCTCTTGTCACTGAAATTCTAGGTAGACCAGAATGGGGATCTTGACCTCTTAAGTCTACCACTTTTAGTTAGGATCAAGGTGCTTAGGTTTTCACTTGAACTTTAGCCTTTTGAGTGCAAAGAGTAACCTAAGTTGAAGGTTGGTTGACTCAAGGGGTCAACTTCACCTACTAGTTCCTTTGAGAGCTTATTAGGTCTTTGTCTTTTAGGGTTCAAGTGTTTTTAAGAACCAAATTTCTTAGCGTTTCTCTGAATAGGTACTTTCAAACAATGGCTTGGGCACACTTCTTTTGGGAATTCTCAATTCTTGCTTAAAAAGTGTGTCTCTAAAATCCTAATTTTGAATCTTATGTTGGCTCCACTTGGTCCAGTTAGCTTCCTTTAGGGCTCAGGCAAGAAGTTGTTATCCCTAAATACCCTTAATGGATGTGCAGAAATAGTGTGTTGAAATTGAAAATAGGCAGCTTCGATGATTTACTAAATATGAAAGACAGGTTACACCTATATTGCTTGTTCTTTCTTTTTCTTCCTCTTTAGAATTTAAGGGTTAAAATGAGAGGATAGAAAATTACCTGTCCCAAGTGTGGTTGTTGTGCGGCTGCTTGTTGTCTTCTTGATTTCTTGTGCCTGCACACAAAAGAGAAGAGATTAATAGAAACTCTAAAAATAGTGAATTAATGGCTTCTAGAATAGCCATTGGTCCCCAGCAACGGCGCCAAAAACTGGTGAGGTGTTTTTCCTGTCTTGTTATTTATATTCGTTGTAGTATATGACACAATGTTACTAGTTTAATACAAATTTTCTTTTACTCGAAATACAAGTTTTCCCGAGGTCGAACTCAAGGAGCAACTATAACTCTAGAAACATAAATTCACAATATAAGATTTTACAAAAATTAAGAGATAGAGAGAGAGGGAGCAAAAGTCTTTTTGTTGGCTTCTTCTTCTCTCTTCATCTTCTCTCTTTTCTTCTTCTCTTTCAGCTGATTTTTCTCTTCTTCTCTTTTTCTTCTTCTGCTCTGGCCATTCCTCTTCTTCTTCTTTCTTCTTTTCTTCCTGCCTTCTTTCTTCTTCAGCCTGCCTTCTTCTTCTTTTCTTTCTTGCGGCTGTGTCTTCTTTCTTCTTCTTCTTGCTTTCTTCTGCTTACCTTCTTCTGCTCTAGCTGCTGCCCTTCCGACGTCTGACGTGACGCTCAGACGACTTAACTATGCATTTGCTACAGTGCGGCCCCTCTTCTTCTTCAGCTCCTCTCCTTCCTCTCTTCTTCAGCTCTTAGTGCGGCCGCTCCTCCTCTCTTCTTTCTTCGCCTGCTTCTTCTTCTTTTTCCTTCTTCCCTGCGCGCACACACAAGGATCAATGCAAAACCTACCCCAACCCCTTCCCCGCATCTCTCTTTCTCTCTGAATCTCTCTTAGGAATGCTCTCCCAGAGCCGGGTAATCGGGTTCGGGTAGCGCGCCCGGGACCAGGCCCACCAGCGTACGGTGGTGGGCGAGGAGTGCTTGGTCGGGTAGTCAGATCCGGCCCAGACCCGCGGGGCGTGAGCGCGGGTGCGGGTAGGCGAGCGCCTAGCGCGCTGCGTGCAGGTGAGGGACCTGACCCCTGTGTATCGAAGGCAAACAGCCTGATACACTTTTTCAATTTAAGTGTGGGCGCGAGGCCACACACTTACGAGGTGGGACTAAAGTCCCACCTCCAATTTACGTGGCCGCAGGTGAGGAGATGCTGCCAATTGGGGCAGCAGCGAGCGTTCGCATCCCCAATCGCAAGCATGGGCGTGCTTGCGGAACCAACCCGCGCTGCATGGAGCACGCTCCTAGGCTGGAGACATCCCGGAGAGGCTTGCAAAGGAGCTTCAGCAGCTCTTCAATGGCGGTGAGGAGGCGCTAACCTGAAAACATAAGGACAACCTCGTGGCCACATCAGATAATGAAGGGAGCTCCGTCAGAGGGTGGCGAAGGCAGTGCGATGGTCTGCGAGGGGCGGATGTTCCTGTGGAGGTGCACCTAGGGCAGACTGTGAGTGCGGGAGTGGGTTTGTTCGGGGGGTGGTCGGGCGGTGAATGGCGGTGGATGGAGTGGGGGAAACAGTTGAGTGGAGTGAGGGGGGGCTTCTGGGCTTGTCGGCGAGGGGTAAGGTGGTCTGTGGAGGTGGAGTGACCTCGCCGGAGATGGTGACCGGAGATGGAGCAGATGGAGGTGGAAGTGGCGGTCGGTAGATTACAAGGGTAAATCAGGAAAGGGAAAATGTAAGGGAGAGAAAGAGAAAGATTCCTACCTACTCAATCGACGAAGGGGGAGAGGGAGGCGTCCGACTCGTGCCTGCCGGAGCTGAGGACGAAGATGCCCAGGAGGTGGTTATCGACGACGAAGAGGAGATCGGAGGGCGCCAGCTGGTACGGCCTAGCGCGGGACGACGGGGCAGAGTGGACTCTGCTGCAGGTAGGGCAGTAGAGCGACGAGGAGGAGGGAGGTTCGTCGGAAGCTCGGGCTACCTGACCGGAGAGGGAAGAGATGAAATGTAGGGTGTTTCTCCGCCAGAAGAAGCTTGAAGGAGACGGTAGACCCTGCCGCTCCTTATAAAGGCCTTGGCGAGGAGAGGGGACCGAGGAGGCGACGTGCCTACCTCGCTGGAGATGACCGACAGGGGACACCCATTCCTTTCGTGCGTTCGCACGAGAGGCATGGCCGGTTGCAGAGGCCAAGAGAGGGTCCTTGCAACAGAGGACGATGCAGGGAACCCCTCGTCTGTTCCTGATGACGACCACCCTACCCTGCGCGGCACCATCTTCCGCACAAGGTCGCTGGAGGTATGGCGCTGCACAGAAATGGCAGGGGGGACGGTTCTGCAAAGAACGACAAGAAGTTAGGGTGCTGAACGTAAGGGTTTCAAAAGATAAGGGTCAAAAAGTAAATTAAGAGGACCAATCTGTAAAGTCGGTCAAGATGGTCTTTTCTTAGGCCCAAATTTTTATACCATACTAATTTGAACCTAAGGATTTTAATAGTGAGATTTGATTTTAGGTTGGACCATGTTTGACTGATCAATTTGCGTAAAAATCCAAATTAAGTCATTAATTGGGCATGATTTTCATTTTAGGTCAAAATAGGTTGCAAAGGCCAAATTGAAGGTTATAAACCCTAGGAAATATTTTTTTATGAATTTGAGAGGATTTAGTTGATTTTTATCCTGCCTCTAACCTTGTGAATTAAAGTGGATTTGTTTTAGGGTTACAGAATGTCATTTAATTCCTAGAAGTTGCTATAACCATTTTCATACCAGATCATCCCACTTCCCTTCTTATTAAGCTCGTTTAACTTGTGTTTGGACCCTTAATTACCCTATTTGCGCACTACCTTGGTGAAATTACAGTTTTACCCCTTATGATTTTTTTATTCTTTAACTCAGAATTCTCTGAGTTAAGCTTCTCTTTAGGTTTTGTAGGAGCTTTTTCACACTCATTTGGAATAAATTGTGCTAGTTAGGGTTCATGATGAGGTTCTCATCACCTGCCGTCCCTTGAATAGGTGCTGGCAAGGAGGGAAACACGAGGAGGAGGCGTAGGCTGGTCGCCGGAGTTTGCTTGAAAAGAGACCCATACTTCTCACGCATTCGCACAAGAAGTATGGGTGCCGGTAGGACATGGGAGGAGGTCCATGCGGAAGAGGACAACACTGGGAACCCTCCTTTCGTTTCTAGGGCCGGCTCCCATACCCTACGCGGCGCCATCCTCCGCGCAAAGTCGCTGGACGTATGGCCTGCTGCTGCAGGTGGTAGAGGGACTAGTATGAAGAAAATGAAGGGAAAGTTGAGGGGGTGAATGCAAAAGTTCAAAAAGTTAAGGGTTAGAAAGTAATTACTGAGGACCAATTTGTAAAGTGGCTCAAGGCAAACTTCCCTTAGGTCCAAATTTTGATATAACCCTAATTTGGACCTAAGGAATCCAATGGTGAAGTTGGATTTTAGGTTTGATTACGTTTGATTGATCAATTTGCATAAAAACCCAGATTAGGTTAAAAATTAGGTATGGTTCTCAATCTAAGTCAAGGAAAGTTCCAATGGCCAAATTGAAGGTTCTAAACCCTAAAGAATATTTTTTCATGAATTTTAGAGGGTTTAATTGATTTTTACCTTGCATGAAACTTCGTGAATTAAAGTAGGTTTGTTTTTAGGGTTGTAAAATGTCATTTAATTCCTAGATGTCGCTATATCCCTTTTCAGACCAAATCACCCCACTTTCTTTCTTATTAAGCCCATTTGACCTGTGTTTAGACCCTTAGAAATCCCGTTTATGCACTGCATTGGTAAAATTACAGTTTTACCCCTTATAAATTACTCTATACTCAAATTTATAATTCTCTGATTTAGGCTTTCCCTTAGGTTTTGTAGGAGCTTTTGTACACTTATTTAGGTCAAAATGTGCTAGTTAGGATTCATGATGAGGTTCTCATCATACCCCCATGCCTAGCTTTTACTTGTCCCTTAGCAAAATTTTTAAGGTTTTAACCTCTGTTCTAGACCATGAATTTTTTTCATCAATTTTGATAAGTGTTTTTCTTTTTGTATCCTTGATTAGGTCAAAATACCAATCATAGGCCTAAAAGGTATTCCAGTACCAATCAAGATCCAGATCTATCTAGCTTTAGCCTAAATCTTTAGCAAAGGTTTTTAAGGCCTACAAGAACTAACCTAAAGTTTATTAGACTCCGTGGTTAAAGCACCTGTGCTTGAGATATTTTTATCCTTGGTTCAGTTTGCATTGCGTTTTGTAAGAGTGAGATAGAAGGTTTATTTGTTTGGAGAGTTTTCTCTCTTTTCTTTTTAATTCTAACTTAGGATTGGCTTCACAATACGATCTGTATCGGATTCCTTATCCCCATCATCAATCCTCAAGGGTCCCTAGCAGTCGATGCTTCGAGATAGCACCGCCCATGGTAACTCCCAGAACCCTGGCTTTCGAGATTTTGAGATAATCCCGTCCATGGTGTTCCGTGGCCGAATTCAGACCCTGGCAATTGACACTTCGTGATAATGCCATCCATGGAATCTAAACCAGCAGAGTGCTTACATGCCCCCGGTAGGATATGTAAATATCCTAGGATACAAGCACCGAGGATACAATCACGCATCTTCGAGGGGAATTTCCCACCTCTCCGCTCCGGAAACTCATCCAAATCAACTTGTGTTGATCGGCCGCTCCTAATCTAGGTGACATTTTCAGAATAGTTGCAACACTTCTGCGTGATTTTGATATTTATGCTCGCTAAACCAGGCTGTGTGTGAATTTGGGTGCTTAGGTTACTAAGTCCCGTAAATCGAAGGTCAGTTAACGAGGCCGAATACTCCCTAAGCCTTGGACCTAATACTTAAGCTTTTCATTTTCCTCAACCTCTTGAGGAATATCTAGATCTTAACAGGTACTAAGTGTCTAGCCAAGAATGCCTACGGTTCGTATTCTTACTAATCTTGTTATGCACTTTTATTTTTCTTTTCCTTAATGTGGTCTAGAACATTGGTTAATTCCTTAATTTCTTACTAATGACTATCCATTTTCTCTTTCATTTTGTGCTCCTTTTTATCATTCTGCTCTTTTTCTCCTCTTTCTGGAAAGTTTTCCAGCATTTTCTTCCTCCTTCGAAGTTTTTTTTTTATATGCGGATTTTTTTTGTTGAAACATTTTCTTGTTATGTCATTTCATTGCACTTTCATACCCCCCCATGCCTAAGATTTGCAATGTCCTCATTGTACATTAGGTGGGTTTTTATTTAGCTTGGTTCATGCATTAGGATAAGTATTTGGTGAGTGGATGGGTCAAGGTGACTGTTGCGGATGATTTCTAATCTCAGATACAAGTACCTAAGGTGAAGTTGGCTGTCCTAAAGGATGAACCTAAAGTGCAAAGAAATGTCAGAAAAGGTTTCGGGTTTTTCAAAAAGAATGATGGGCTGCCTCCCGTTAAGCGCTAAGTTTTACGCCAACGACTGGGTGCAATAAGCTCAGGGATAATGAAGGATAAATGATAACTCAGCCAAATCTGTAATGGTTACGTCAATGAACAGTTTGAGTCTCTGACCGTTCATGATGAAAGATTCGGAATCTTGCCTAAGTGGACTGATCTTGACTGCTCCATTTCCGAAAATTTGTCGAACAAGATATGGCCCGACCCACTTGGATCGCAGTTTCCGAGGGAGGAGTTTAAGTCAGGCATCGAAGAGTAGGACCTTCTAACCAGGGTGGAAGATCTTTCTAGATATGTACTTGTCAAGAAAGGCTTTAACCCGCTCCTTGTAGATTTGCGAGTTTTCATATGCATCAAGGCGTAATTCATCAATCTCGCTTATCTGAAGCTTTCTGTGGGTTCCAGCCTTAGAAAGATCTAAGTTGCAGCTCCGTACTGCCCAATAGGTTTTGTGCTCCAGTTCGACGGGAAGGTGACATGCCTTCCCGTACACCAGTCTAAAAGGTGACATGCCTAATTGGATCTTGTGGGCAGTCCTATAAGCCCACAAAGCTTCCGGAAGTTAGGACGACCAGTCCTTCCTATCAGGTCGAACAGTAACCTGCAGGATTTTCTTGATCTCCCGATTTGATAGCTCAGCTAGACCATTAGTTTGGGGGTGGTAAGGAGTAGAGATTCGGTGAGACACCCTGTATTTGGTCATCAGTGACCTGAACTGAGCATTGGTAAAATGGGTCCCTCCATCAGAGATGATCGCACGAGGAATCCCGAACCGTGAGAAGATATTCTGATGAATGAATTTGATGACGATCTTGTGATCACAAGTTTGGGTCAGAATGGCTTTGATCCATTTGGACACGTAGTCCACAGCGAGTAAAATGTACTCGAAGCCATCCGAAATGGGGAAGGGGTCCATAAAATCAATCCCCCAAATATCGAAAATCTCGCAAACGAGAATCGGCTGTAAAGGCATCATGTCGCGATGGCTCATGTTGCACAAAGTTTGGCAATGACTGCATGCCTTACAATGACTATATGCGTCCTTGAAGACAGTGGGCCAGTAAAAGCCACACTAGAGGATTTTTGATGCGGTTTTGTGCCCAGAAAAATGGCCACCGCATGCCTGGTCATGGCAGAAAGAGAGAATATCATTGATTTCGCCCTCTAGGACACATCGGCGGATGACTTGGTCAGCACCTATGCGGAAAAGGTACGGGTCTTCCCAGATGTAGTACTTAGCATCGGAGCACAACTTGTCTTTCTTGGCCTTCGTCCAATCAGACGGGATCTGGTGTGATGCCAAGTAGTTTACTATATCGGCAAACCATGGAAGCCTGGTACCAATCGTCCAGAGGTGCTCATCAGGAAAATGCTCCGTGATGGGTCCAGAAGGGTCGGGAAGGAAGGCGAGACAAATGGTCAGCTACCACGTTCTGTCTTCCCACCTTGTCGCGAATCTCGAGGTCGAACTCTTTCAACAGCAAGATCCTTCGGATTAATCGAGGCCTCACGTCCTTCTTTGCAAGGAGATAACTCACAACTGTGTGATCCAAGTAGATTATGACGTGGGAACCCAGGAGATAAGATCTGAATTTTTCAAGGGCAAATACTACTGCTAGCAACTCTATCTCCGTAACCGTGTAGTTACGCTGAGCCTCGTCAAGTGTCTTGCTAGTGTAGTAGATGACCACGGGTTTCCCATCAATCTTCTGCCCAGAACCACTCCTATAGCGAAGTCAGATGCATCACACATGATCTCAAAGGGTTGAGACCAATCAGGGGACTGTAGGATCGAAACTTAGGTGACTTGATCACGAAGGTTCTTAAAAGCTTGAGTGCATTCCTTAGAAATCTCAAAGGGTACATCCTTGGAGAGAAGAGTAGTTAGGGGGTACACGATTTTCGAGAAATCAGGGATGACACGACGGTAAAAACCAACGTGCCCCAGAAAAGATCGGATGTCCCTAATCGAGCTAAGCATAGGAAGTCTAGAAATTAGATTAACCTTGGCTCGATCCACCTGGATGCCTCTCTCAGAAATTAAGTGTCCCAGGACGATCCCCTCAGGCACCATAAAGTTGCTCTTTTCCCAGGAAAGAACCAGATTTACGTCAATGCAACCCTGAGTATGTGAACCAAGTGCTGGAGGCAATCGTTAAATGATGCCCTGAAAACTGGGAAGTCATCCATGAAGACTTCCAGATAATCACCTACCATATCAGAGAATATGGAAAGCATGCACCGCTGAAAAGTCGCGGGTGCATTGCAGAGACCGAAAGGCATTCTTCGAAACGCGTACGTGACGTGCGCTTCATGCGTGTGTGTTAAGAAGTGTCGTTATAGTTCGCACTTGCAACGCCAGTTTTAAAGAACGAATGTGAGTCCGAGTGTCGGTCTCAGGGAGGCATGAAAATCGAATTTTTCTTGTCACTTATTGTCACGGAAATCGCAGAGTTTCGCTTGCGAAAAAGGTGCGGGTGAAAAGCGAGAGAGAGAGAGAGATTAGGGTTAGAGTCGTCTCTTTCTTCAACATGCAACTTGGGTAGGAAATAAAGTAGACAACTGAATGGAAAATAACTTCATTAATCATGCAGCTTTAGTTCACACATTACAACATTAGATACATGCTTAAACATAAGTAAAGTAAAGCTTATAAGAGAGGAAGAAAGAGAGAGAGGGGGAGGGCGGCGAGGCAGCCACGGTGGTGGAGAAGGCTCCGTCGGCGGCTTATCGTCTCTGATGATTACAAAAGGGCCTAAAGCTAGCTAGGAGAGGGGTAGAGTAGTTGCAAGGGAAGTGAATGCCTTGAATGAGTGGTTGGAAGGGGTTTAAATAGGGAGAAGGGCTTTCTAAAAGAAGAAGGGGTTTTAGCGACGTCCGGGACGTCGCTAAAACCCTTCCAAAAGCGTCAGTGAAGCCCCCAGCCCGCCTGTCCCTCGCCCGCGCTGTGCTTCCTTACGCTCGATCCGTGGGCGGGGCGTGAGAGCCATCCGATTGAAGATCGGACGGATGAGATCCTCGCCCGGGCTCGCTTGGATCGCGCCTTGAGCGCGCGTGCGTGCGGGCATCGTCGTCTGGCGTGCGCGTGCACTTGGCCGATCGCCGCCTGAGGGTGCGCCACGTGGCGCTATTGCCACCGTCCAAGTGCGGATCTATGGCTGAATTCATCCTCGCGCACTTGCTGCCTCCAAATTCCCGCACCGCGCGGCTCGAACCCACGTCACGTGGGTGCGAGCGTGCGCATTAACCACTGCGCCACGCTCGCTCCTTTGTCACGGCGACTGTGGGCGTGCGTGCGGTTCTCGGCTGTCTGATCAGAAATCAACGGTTGAGATTTGATCTTCGGCTGAAGGTGGAAGCGGCGCGTGGTGAGCGGGCGTCACGTGGCGCATCGAGGGCCGTTGATCATCATATCAACGGTCAAAATTTCTTGGGCCCATTGTGGGAGCTTCGGATGTCAGATTTGGCTGATTTTGAGTCCGTTGGACTTCGTTCGTTGTTCTGAATCCATCCGTGCAGTCCGATTGCTCATTTGAGGCCTGCTTTGACAAGTGCTTATACAAATGGCCATTAATACTATTTTATAAGCAATCTTGGCATATAATGCATGCAATGCTCCCATTCTACTTATGTTGTGTCTTTTATTCTTAAGATGGGTCCTATTTAACAGAATTATCACCCCCGTATGCAGTGTTATCATACCCCCATGCTTACTCCGTGCTAGGCCCTGGCAAGGTTTATTCTAGCCTTTATTTTCTGTCAAAATTTAAGAAGTAATTGCTTAGACACTTCGTCACTTGTCAATAGGAGGAAATATGCTAAGATCTTAATCTACAAAGACTAAGTAGCGCCTGGGTGTCTGCCAAAATACGAATCGCCCGAATCCTTGCTTTAATGTATGTAAATATACATATATATATATATATATATTTGAATTTTTTTGGAATTCAGAGTGGGTTGGCAACTTTTTACGGCTACCCAACCCACCCAAAACTCGGTCAAAACCCTAAGTGCTAATCATCTTGGTGTGAAGATTGTGATAGACTCACTCAATGGTAATTCAGACAGACTTCGGGTTTCTACGCTCCTAGGTGACCGGAAAAGGAAGTATTTTGCCTGAAGGTGTATTTGTTCGATTGGTAGCTTTCTCCCTATGTTTGTTTTAGTTGGGGTCAACACAAGGATTTTTCCAGTGTATATCTCCTCGGCTTGTACTACTTCCCCGCTTCTTCCTTAAGTGTTTTGGTTCTTTTTGTGCAATTACTGAGCTGGGTTCTGGACAACCGACCAATGGGCTGTTACCCACGATCACTTCCCAGTCATACTCATGCAGTGAAGTGTGGTTTATTTTGTTTTCTTTTCTTCTCTCTTTTTTTTTTTTTTGGTAGGTGGCTTCCTTGATCTCAAATGTACCTAGAGGCAATGAAGGAGAAGTGGTCCCATGGCTGGGTTCTGGATAACCTGTCAATGGGCTATTACCCACGACAACTTGCCAGCCATACCACCCTAGAGAGTTCATTAGCTACCCAATTTCTATCAAAATTTTCGAGGAGTGAGTCTGTGCAAAAACGTGGGCAGATGCTTAGACTCAAAGTTCTTCTAAGTTAAAGGATGAGTTGATAAGCTGTATACTTATCACCTTATTTAGTAGGTGGATTAGAATAGCTTAAGGTTGCAAGGATTCGAAGCTAAATCCATATTTTAACGGACACCAGGGTTGATTAAGCCTGAAGGCTTGAAAAGTTTAAGTATTTAAGTTCTTGTATTATTTCCCACTATTGACAAGTTTCTAATGCCTAAGTTTCTTCCTAAATTCAATTTTCTTTTTTTTATGCAGACTGATTAAATGAGCTCAGGATCGTGCAATTTACCACCCCCCCATGCTTAAGATGGACAATGTCCTCATTGGCAAATACATGGATGCACAGGGGTTCAAAAAAAAGATAGTACCTAAGTGACGTAAAATACCGGATCAATCTGAAACCTCTGAGTTGCCTCCCAGGAAGCGCTGAGTTTAACGTCTCCAGCTGGGCGTTGCTTCGTGTCATCCCTCAATGAGGGTGACACTCTCCTTTGGGGGAACCTGGGCCAGGAAGTATTTCAATCTTTGACCATTAACTGTAAAAGTGTGCCCAATGTTTGGATCAGCAATTTCAACCACCCCATTAGAGTAAGGCTTAACCACCCTAAATGGTCCTGTCCATTTGGACCTGTGTTTCCCCAGAAAGAGTTTTAGGCGGGCGTCGAACAGCCAGACTTGCTGGTTAGGCTCAAAGGTCTTTCTATAGATAAGTCGGTCGTGGATGGCTTTCATTTTCTCCTTATACAGTCGACAATTTTCAAAGGCGTCCCGACGAATTTCTTCGAGCTTAGATAGTTGGAGCGTCCTCTGCATACCGGCTAACTAGGAATCCATGTTACATTACTTGACAGCCCAGTAAGCCCGGTGTTCTAATTCGACAGGAAGATGGCAGGCTTTGCCAAAGACCAGGCGATAGGGCGACATGCCTATCGGGGTCTTGAAAGTGATCCTGTATGCCCACAGGGCATCATCTAGTCGTGTGGACCAGTCTTTCCTGTCAGGTCTCACAGTCTTTTGTAAAATGTTCTTGATTTGTCTATTTGAGACCTCGGTCCACCCATTTGTTTGCGGATGATATAGGGTAGCAATGCGATGGTTCACCCTGTATTATCTAAGTAGGGCATGGAATTGGGAGTGGATAAAATGACTTCCACCATCAATAATCATGGCCTTTGGTATTCCAAACCGGGAAAAGATGTTCTGCTTGATAAAGTCCATGACAGTCCCGTGATCGCATCGGCGGGTGGCGACAGCTTCAATCCATTTAGAAACATAGTCTACCGAGACTAGGATGTATTCGAAGCCGTTGGATGGTGGAAAGGGGCCCATAAAATCGATACCCCAAATGTCGAAGATTTCGACAATCAAAATGGGTTGGAGGGGCATCATATCTTTCTTGGTCATGGTCCCCAGCGTTTGGCAACGTGAGCAAGTCTTGGCAAAGTTGTGTGCATCCTTAAATAGGGATGGCCAGTAAAATCCAGACTGCAGAACCTTTGCAGCCGTTTTCTTTCCAGAGAAGTGGCCACCACAAGCCTGGTCATGACAGAAGCAAAGCTATTACGACCCGATTCCCGAATCCCTACAAGACACGAGAATCAGACCGACTCGACTGATCCCAAGACCCAGTCGTCCAACGAGAAAGTAACCAAAAAGCAGTAAAATAAACCACATTCACCATGCAAGCAACTAACAGTAACAAAAGTACAGCAGTAAAGAAAAGAACTACTACAGTACACACCACCACAACAGTAGAGAATTAAAAATAGGCACAAAAATATGAAGTTTACAATAAGAGTACAAAGGTGTAACAGAATACTCACTACTACAGAAAAACGGGTACAACAAAAGTACAACTACTGAGCTCTACTAGGCCCAACACCCTCCGCAGCCGTAGGCTCTAGCTGCTCAACACCTAGACCTGAAAAAGGTGGTAAGTACGACACGTTAGTGAAACGCTGAGTAGAGTGGGAACTAGCTAGCTAAGAAAAATAGTAAAGGTGGAAAAGTAGTTGTTGTTTTAATTTCTTTCTTTATTTTACTCTTTCTTGGTTTATTTCTCAGGTCTTTCTCTGGATCTCGAATGTTCCTCGTGGGAACAATCTTGAATGTAGTCTTTTCCGAAAAGTAGAAGTAGCACATGGTGCTCTCCTGGCCGGGAGGGTCCCCCGTGGCGATCCTACCCTCAGTCAACCACCCCAAGGTCACCGACAGGCGTAACGGTGACTACGGCACGCACGATAAACGCACGGGTAGCTACCACGCACTGGCACGCGGTCAGTCGTTTCCTTTAACGGGTGCGCCCAAAGCACAGCACGAAGCCAGTATAGGGCAGAGCCCTCTCAGTAACAGGGCTCTAGCCCCTTCACAGTAACCAAACAGGGGTCTCGCCCATCCACAGTCCGCGCACCCTCGCCTGACTACCCTGGTTTGCCCAGTGGGCCCAACAAGTCAGTGTAAGACGGCTAGCTGAACCCCGGGCCCCGTGGGGTGGCTAGCTCTCTCCCTATACTAGTAGCTCTCCCCGGTACTATGTACGCAAGGGCCACAGAGTCGGTACAAAGTGGCTAGTCCTAACCCCGGGTCCCAAACCTAGGGTGACTAGCTCCGCTCTGCACTAAACAGGGGGACAGTCGCTCTCCTTGGTACTCCGTACTCAAGGACCAGCTCACTTCCCCATTCACATTTCCAGTTCCATTCTTTGTATTTCCAGGAGCTCTACTCCTAACTCCCCGTAGGGTTCATGCTTATGTTTCTCAGGCCAAGCCATACTATGTTTCATCATTTCAGGTTTATTCGCAGATAGCACGTGTTTCCAACATCAAATCTTTCTTTTCCAATTTATATACAGGCAGCTAATATTTATTTGCAAACAACAGGAATTACATGTAACAGTACTCTACATTTCACAGCCAGCTGTTATCCACTTACAGGCAATTATTATTTTATCTACTCATCAAAGAGTGCAATTCAGGCATTTAATACAATCTTTCTAGAGTTTCTAGTCCCAGGATTCATGCCATGCCCTAGGATCTATCATTCAATCTAGTTTTCAGGTCCTAGGATACATGCCATACCCTAGGATCTATCATTCAATCTAGTTTTCAAGTCCTAGAATTCATGCCATATCCTAGGATCTATCATTTATTTCAGATATGCATTAATGTTTGTAATTAACTAAGGGAAGCCACTCTACCCGCAAAATCGGGAGTAATGGGGGCGTGATCGGCAAGTCCACGTGCCTCCGTAACCCCCAAATCCGCAACAGAACAAGGTCTAACACAAGGATCAATCACAAGGAGCCACTCAGAACAGGATAAAAGTATTCCAAACAAATCAAGCAACTTATTCTGAGAACAGAATTCTAAACACAGAAATCGGACCTCGAACGGATCCTAAACGGGTCAAAAATAACAACTCTGACTCAAATCAGACGTCTGGAACACCTTCCAGATGTCTTAAAAGGGGTCCAGATCCATACCTCGCTCTGCGCTGCTCCTCAGACATCTAGGGGTCCTGCTAAACCGTCTGGACCTAGTTTCAGATGTCCGACCACCTCTCCGGACGTCTACAGACGCTCTCCGCCGTCTGGTGACTTGCCCAGACGTCTGAATCACGTGGGAGGGCTTGTCCCGCACCTTCCCAAAGCGAAACATGCACGCGAACGCAAAACTCCCTCAGCAAGGCACGCGACAAAGCTTCAGCGGAACGGCCTGCATGGCCGTATCCGCAAAAAGGAAGGTATAGGCACAGTACGTACCTATCAGTCGTCTGGAGCTTCTTACAGACGTTGTTCGCGTCGTCTAGATGTAGGTCCAAACGTCTGATTCTGGGAAAGATCCCAGAATTAGAAGCTCCTTCGTCTTCTTCCCGCTACGCGCGGCCACGCCGCGCTCGTCTGCCCGCTACCCGAGCAGCAGCAACACCGGGGAAACCTCCCCAGCACAACGCTCCTCCGCACGCATGCTGACCGGCCTCGAGCTGCTCCGGCAAGCTCTCTCTCTCATGGCTTGCGCGCTCTCTCCTCTTCCCTCTCGCTGCACCTCTCCTCTCCACCACTGCACCCGGCAGCAGCTGCTGCCCTCGCTCTCGCGCTGGGGAAGGAGGAGACGGATGGATGTGGGTGGCGTGAGGGAGAGGAGGATATATGTAGGCATGGGGGGGGCAAAAAAACTGCTGCAGGTCGGCAGGGGAAGAAGAAAGAGAAGGGGGCGGTGGGGTCTCAGTCTGCGTGCAGCACGCACGCAGACTCGCGATCGTATGCACGCAAAAATTAACTTCCATAAGTCTGGGAAGGCGTCCAGATGTCTGACTAGACGTCTGGACCAACTCCCAAGTAGCCTCCTCGTACCGCTGGCTCCTCCATAAGACCTTCACCAGGGGTACTTGCTTCCGTCTCAGACTCCAGACAGCTCTGTCGAGAATCTGTACTAGCCGCTCGGGGTAGGTCAGGTCGTCACCCACCTCGACGCTCTCGTGGCTCAGAACGTGACTGGGATCGGCGACGTACTTCCTGAGGTTGGATACGTGGAACACGTCGTGCACACCAGAAAGCTGGGGAGGGAGGGCAAGCCTGTAAGCAACGGGTCCAACTCGCTCCAGGACCTCAAAGGGTCCCACGAACCTCTGCGCAAGCTTCCCTCTCACCCCAAACCGCTGCAGGCCCTTCATGGGCGAAACGCGAAGGAAGACATGGTCCCCAACCTCAAACTGTACCTCTCTGCGTTTCTGATCTGCATAGCTCTTCTGTCTGCTCCTGATAGTGCAGAGTCGCCTGTGAATCTGCTCGATCACCTCTTAACTCTGCCGGATCAGCCTGGGGCCAACCTCCCACTTGGTCCCCACCTCAACCCAACTCAAGGGTGCCGTACACCTCCGTCCATACAGAGCCTCATAGGGTGCCATGCCGATGCTCGAGTGATAATTGTTATTATATGCAAACTCCGCCAGGGGCAAGTGCTCCTCCCAAGAGCCCTCCAGTCCAGTACACAAGCACGCAAAAGGTACTCAAGTGTTTGTATCGTGCACTCAGACTGTCCATCCGTCTGGGGGTGGTATGCCATACTGAACCTCAATCGTGTCCCCAAGGCCTGCTGGAACTCAGCTGTAACGAACCGGTTCCCGAGTCCCTACGAGACACAAGAACCGGACCGACTCGACTAATCCCAAGACCTAGTCATCCAACGAGGAAGTAACCAAAAGACAGTAAAATAAACTACATTCAGCATGAATATAACTAACAGTAAGAAAGTACAGCAGTAAGGAAAGAAACTACTACAGTAGGTACCACCACAACAGTAGAACAACATTTATCATATAACAAGAACTGCAGGTAAAGAAGGTACAGCGGAAACAAAAACTACTCACTAAAACAGAAACAAAAGAGGTACAAAAGACTGTGGTAACTCTACTGGACCCTACTCGGCCCAGCGTCCTCCGCAGCTGCCGACCCTGGCTGCTCAACACCTGGTCCTAAAAAAGGTAACGAGTGTAACACGTCAGCAAAACGCTGAGTAGAGTGGCAAACTAACTAAAGGCAACAGTAGAGTGTACAGTAGCTGTTATGTTCTATTACTTCCTTTATTCACATCTTTCAATTTTCTCACTATTTCATTTATTTCTCAGATCCTTTACTTGATCTCGAATGTCCTCGTGGGAACGATCTTGATTGAAGTCTTTTCCAAAAGTAGAAGTAGCACGTGGTGCTCTCCTGGCCGAAAGAGTCCCCCGTGGTGATCCTACCCTCAGTCAACCACCCCAAGGTCACTGACAGACGTAACGGTGACTACGGCACGCGCGATAAACGCACAGGTAGCTAGCCCGCACTGGCACACGGTCAGTCGTTTCCGTTAACGGGTGCGCCCAAAGCACAGCACGGAACCAGGGCAGAGCCCTCTCAGTAACAGGGGTCCAACCCCTCCACAGTAACCAAACCGGGGCCTTGCCCCTCCACAGTCCGCGCACCCTCGCCTGACTACCCTGGTTTGCCCTAGTGGGCCTAACAAGTCGGTGAAGGAGGCTAGCAGAACCCCGGGGCCCGTGGGGTAGCTAGTACTCTCCTAACACTAGTAGCTCTCCTCGGTACTACGTACACGAGGGCCAACAAGTCGGTACAGAGCGGCCAATCCTAACCCCCGGGTCCCTGGGGTGGCTGGCCCCACTCTGCACTAAACAGGTACAGGTACTTCCCTTGGTACTGCGTACCCAAGAGACAGTACAAACTACATCTCAGTTCCATTCCTTTTTCTTTCCAGGAGTTCCACTCCTAATTCCCCGTAGGGTTCCAGCTCTTTATCTCAGAACATCATATGTTTCACTTTCCAGTTTCACGTTCTCACAATCCATGATCTCAATCATGTTTCTTTATTCATAACAGGCAGCTATTAATTCAATTTACAGGCAGCTTTATATTCCTTTCCATTTTTCCAAGACTGCAGTATTATACATTCCACTAGTTTTTCCATCCTAGGGTTCATGCCACATCCTAGGATCTAGCATACAACTAGTTTCCAGCCCTAGGATTCATGCATCACCCAGGAGCTATCGTTCCATACATTTCTCATTCCTAAGATTCATGCAATGTCCTAGATTCTAGTTATGGTTCCATACTTTAACAGATTTTAATAATAACTTAAGCCACTCTACCAGGTACAACGGGAGTAATGGGGGCGTGATCAGGAATCCCGCGTGCCTCCGCGACTCCAAAGACTGCAACTGAACGAGGTCCTATCACAAGGATCAAACACAGGGAGTGTCTCAAAACAGTGTATAGCTACTGTAGACGGGTAGAGGAATTAATTCTGAAAAGAACGCCACTCGAATAACGGAAAACGGAGCCCGAACGGGCCCTAAACAGGTCGAAAAAGACGATACTGTGCAAAATCAGACGTCTGGAAATTATTCCAGACGTCTTAAAAAGTGGATCAGAGAATTACCTGTTCAGCGTGGTTTCCCAGACGTCCAGAAGTCTGCGGGAACGTCTGGCCTATATCCCAGACGTCCGATCGTCACCCGGGACGTCTGGAGGTCACTCAAGCCGTCTATTACAACTTCCAGACGTCTGATTCGCAAAGGATGGCGAATCAACGAGCCTGCGCACAGCCAACTCCCTCCCTCAGTACGGTCAGTCGACAGGAAGGAAGAAGAAAATGGAATACTCACCTTTCAGACGTCTGTATGAGATACCAGACGTCGTCCTCGTCGTCTGCCTATCAACCCAGACGTCTGATTCTGGAAATTTTTCCAGAATCAGGGCGCGACCCGGACTCTGCTCACGACGCCGCCCGCGTCGCACCTTGCGCTCCTGCTGCTCAGACTGCAGCAGGTCCCTCTCCGCGTCGTTCCGCGCCCCCTGTGCCCTCCGCCGGCCAGCCAAGCCGCTCCGGTGAGCTCGCCCTCACGGCAGAGCTCCGCCCTCGCACGCCGCGCCTCCTCCGCGCTCGCTGCGGCCGCCACTGCAGCCCTCGCACTCGCTCGCTCTCGTGCACAGGAAGGAGAAGAAGAAGGAGACGGTGGAGACGGGAGGGGAGGCGTGGCCCTTTTAAGGCCTCCCGGAGAGGAGAGAGAGAAGGCGCAGCAGGCGTCTGCAGCCGCAGAAGAAAAAGAGGGAATAACGAATATGCGGTCTGCGTGCGCAGGCGCGCAGACGACTCGCGGGTGCGGATGATAACGGCTTTTCAGACGTCTGTAACCCATCCCACACGTCTGGCAAGACGTCTGGATGTGATCCCAGACGTCTGGTAAGACGTCTGGGCCACCTCCCAGACGTCTTAAAATACGTCCGGGGCACGCGTTCGTAACATCAGCCCAAAACTGGGACGTAAAACAAGTATCCCGATCGGATAAGATCTCCCACGGAACTCCGTGTAGACGTACCACGTTGCGGATATACCTCTCTACCAACTATGCTGGACCCAAGATGACTCGAATCGGCAAGAAATGTGTCGTCTTCGTCAATTTATCCATGATCACCCAGACGGAATCGTGTTCTCGCTGGGTAACGGGCAAGCCCACCACTAAGTCCATGGTGATGCTCTCCCACTTCCACTCTAGCACTGGAAGTGGCTGCAACGGCCCTACAGGCCTCTGATGCTCGGCCTTCACCTGCTGGCACACTAAACACTGCTGTACGAATTCACCTGCATCCCGCTTCATTCCCCTCCACCAAAAGTCGCATCTCAAATCATGGTACAACTTTGTGTTTCCGGGATGTATGGTAAACCTGGAACCATGTGCCTTAGTCAGGAGCTCTCTCAACAGCTCCTCGTCCCTGGGAACGCACAAACGTCCCCTCATGCGCAGTACCTGGTCTGTAAAAGAGAAGTCCCCAGGGTCTCCTGACAGTACCCTGTCACGCAATGATTGCAAGTATGGGTCGGCCATCTGTCCAGTGATGATGTGGCCTTTCAACTCTGACCTCGTCTTTCATGTCACAGTCACTGCCCCACAGTGCCCTCGTAACTCTAGGGGTCACCAATTGCCCATCTCCTTCATGAGGCTCCAACTCTGCGCCTGTAAACTGGCCAAGTGGGCAGGCGCCTTCCGGCTCAAGGCATCAGCCACCACGTTGGTCTTTCCCGGGTGGTAGAAAATACTGCAATCATAGTCCTTCAGGAGCTCCAACCAACGTCTTTGTCTCACCGTACAAATAGTGCCTCCAAGTCTTCAGCGCGAAGACGATAGCTGCCATCTCCAGGTCGTAGGTAGGGTAGCTGTGCTCATGAGGCTTCAGTTGCCATGAAGCGTAAGCGACAACGTGACCCCTCTGCATGAGCACACCCCCTAATCCCTGCAAAGAGGCATCCGTGTACACAACAAACCCGCCACTACTGTCTGGGATGGTGAGTACGGGAGCCGAAGTCAGCCTCTGCTTCAGCTCCTGAAAACACGCCTCACAAGCGTCTGTCCAAGTAAAGGACACGTCCTTCCGGGTCAGCTGTGTCATAGGACATGCAATCTGCGAGAAGCCCCTGATAAATCGCCTGTAGTAGCCTGCCAGTCCCAAGAAACTGCAGATCTCAGAAACAGTACGCGGTCTCTCCCACCTGAGCACTGCCTCAACCTTGGCTGGGTCCACCACCAAGCCATCCCCAAAGATCACATGGCCCAAGAAGGTCACCTCCCTCAACCAGAACTCGCACTTGCTGTATTTGGCGTACATCCTACATCGTCTCAGTGTGTCTAAAACCATCCGCAAGTGCTGTCCGTGCTACGTCTAATCTCGAGAATAGATGAGCACATCATCAATGAATACCACCACGAACTGGTCCAAGTATGGTCTGAACACCTGGTTCATCAAGTCCATGAAGGCAGCGGGGGCATTGGTCAGCCCAAACGGCATGACCAAGAACTCGTAGTGTCCGTACCGAGTGCGGAAAGCTGTCTTGGAGACGTCTGCCTCCTTGATCCTCAACTGATGGTATCCAGACCTCAAGTCTATCTTGGAGAATACCGTGGCACCTCGCAGCTGGTCAAACAAGTCATCAATCCTCGGCAATGGATACCTGTTCTTGATGGTAACCCTATTCAGCTGTCTGTAGTCCACACAAAGGCGTAGGGTACCATCCTTCTTCTTTACGAACAATACCAGGGCTCCCCACGGAGATGCACTGGGCCTCACAAAGCCCATCTCCAGAAGGCCCTACAACTGAGACTTGAGCTCTCGTAGCTCAAGTGGTGCCATCCTATACGGTGCTGTAGAAATGGGGCTGGTCCCCGGTACCAGTGAAATCTCAAACTCGATCTCATGCTCAGGCGGTTGCCCTGGCAACTCATCTGGGAACACGTCGGGGTACTCTCTGACCACTGAGATACTCTGAAAGTCTACCACAGGGCTGGGCTCCACCACCACACAAGCAAGGAAGCCCTCACACCCCTAGCCCAAAAGTATCGCCGCCCGAAGCGCAGAAATGCACCTAAAGCCTCCGTCCACTGGCTGCCAATGGAACTCGAAAGAAGGCAACTCTGGTATGGAGAAGACGATTTTCCTCTCAACGCAGTCCACCAAGGCGTGGTAAGCGGACAGCCAGTCCATTCCCAGAATCACGCCAAAGTCCTCCATCTGTATCACGATCAGGTCAGTGGGAAGGCTGTGTCCCCCAACACTGACCTCACAATCTGTGCACACCTCCTCAACTACAAACAGCTGACCACCGGGACCTCTGATCATGAACGGATCCTCTAACAACACACAGTCCTACCCCAAACTAACCACAAAACAGGCAGCGACAAATGAATGCATAGCGCCGGAATCGAAAAGCATGTCAACAAGTCTACCGGAAACTGAAACCATACCTGCCACCACTGATCCTGAAGCTCTGGCAATCCTGTGTGTCAGGGCATTGATACGCCCCTCAGCCCTAGGTGCAGACAAAGCAGCCACACTCTGAGTCGGATGGATAGCCACCGGCCGGTACCCTCCCCGCGACTACTGTCCTCCTCGCGCCTGGAAACCGCAGCCTCCTGTTCGCCCTCCAGTGCTCGGCACAGGGAGCAACTACTGACCTCCAACCCTAGACGGGCAGTCCCTCCTAATGTGGCCCGGCTGGCCACACTGGTAGCAAAGGGGGACTCGACTCCCGCCCTCAGTGGGTCCTTGCTGACGGTTGGGCGGGAGTCTGGTGCTGGCAGCTGGCCCCTATCGGGGGCCCCCAAAGGCCACTGACGGCCTCGCAAAGCGTGACGGCTCTCCTGCGGGCGCCACGTGCCTCCTCTCTCGTCGGCCCTGTGAGTAGTCTGGCTGATAGGGCCTCTTCCGCCCGCTGTCAGTGTCGCGTGCGGACAGGTTGGTTTCTTCATACGTCATAGCTGCCTCCACCACCCTCGAGAACATAGGCAGCTTCAGGGATTTGACATACCCCCAAATAGCAGGTCGAAGCCCCTCGATGAACCTCCAAAGGCGCTCCTCCTCGGTAGCCACGGCTGTCGCTGCGAAACAAGACAGCTCCAGGAAACGCATGCAGTACGCGCTCACGGTCATCGTCCCCTGGCGGAGAGTGTGGAACTCCCACCTCCTCTGGTCCTGCCACGTCTGGGGGAAGTACTGCTCGCAGAAAAGGGTGACGAACTGGTCCCAAGTCAGCTCATCCCTCTCCTGACCTCTGACCGCCCTCCACCACCTGTGTGCCGTACTCTCCAGCTGGTACATGGCAAAGGCCACGCGGCACTCCATAGGGGGTGAAGGGTGTCAAATACCTTCTCGATCTGCTCGAGCCAGTCCTCCACCTCGATCGGGTCCTCATCCCCCTTGAAAGAAGGGGGATTAAGCTTCCGGAACTATCCGAAAAGCTCGTAGTGGCGCTGAAGGGGAGACACTGGTACACCTCCCGATAAAGAGGCCTCATGCTCAAAAGTGCTGGAGGAAGGTGGGGGTGGTGGAGGCCCACCCCCTCCCCCACGGCCAGCACCGTGTCCGTCTCGCTGTCCCACAGAGGACTCCCCCTCTGCAGCCCCAGGGAGAGGCGCTCGTGGCGGCGGGTGGAGCACCTCTCGCACGATATCCCGTATCAGCTGGGTGAGGTCCTGGGCCTGAATGCCCACGAGCAGTCGCTAGTCCACTGAGGCGTCGGGCTCAATGCACTCGCCCCTCCGACCTCATCCTCGACTGCGTCCGTGGCCCGCCTCGCTACCTCCTCATTGAGGCATCTCCTGCAAACAGAAAAGACGTCAATACTAATCGATATTCAACAAAGGAACCTTAAAATAGATGTCAAAAGGTACGTTGTGGTGGGCTACTCTAGTTACAAGCACGTGAATTGGTTATTTTCCAGCCAGTTGGTTCACTTCTCGAGACGACCTTACTCTGATACCATCTTGTTATGACTCGATTCCCGAATCCCTACAGGACACGAGAATCAACCCGCCTCAACTGATCCCACAACCCAGTCGTCCAACGAGAAAGTAACCAAAAAGCAGTAAAATAAACCACATTCACCATGCAAGCAACTAACAGTAACAAAAGTACAGCAGTAAAGAAAAGAACTACTACAGTACACACCACCACAATAGTAGAGAATTAAAAACAGGTACAAAAATATGAAGTTTACAATAAAAGAGTACAAAGGTGTAACAGAACACTCACTACTACAGAAAAACAGGTACAACAAAAGTACAACTACTGGACTCTACTAGGCCCAGCACCCTCCACAGCCATAGGCTCTAGCTGCTCAACACCTGAACCTGAAAAAGGTGGTAAGTACGACATGTCAGCAAAACGTTGAGTAGAGTGGCAACCAGCTAGCTAAGAAAAACAGTAAAGGTGGACAAGTAGCTGTTGTTTTAATTTCTTTCTTTATTTTACTCTTTCTTGGTTTATTTCTTAGGTCTTTCTCTGGATCTCGAATGTTCCTCGTGGGAACGATCTTGATTGCAGTCTTTTTCGAAAAGTAGAAGTAGCACATGGTACTCTCCTGGCCGGGAGGGTCCCCCATGGTGGTCCTACCCTCAGTCAACCACCCCAAGGTCACTGACAGGCTTAACGGTGACTACGACACGCGTGATAAACGCACGGATAGCTACCCCGCACTGGCACGCGGTCAATTGTTTCCTTTAACGGGTGCACCCAAAGCACAGCACGGAGCCAGTATAGGGCAGAACCCTCTCAGTAACAGGGGTCTAGCCCCTCCACAGTAACCAAACAGGGGTCTCGCCCCTCCACAGTCTGCGCACCCTCGCCTGACTACCCTGGTTTGCCCAGTGGGCCCAACAAGTCGGCGTAGGACAGCTAGCTGAACCCCGGGCCCCGTGGGGTGGCTAGCTCTCTCCCTACACTAGTAGCTCTCCCCGGTACTATGTACGCGAGGGCCACAGAGTCGGTACAAAGTGGCTAGTCCTAACCCCGGGTCCCAAACCTAGGGCGACTAGCTCCGCTCTGCACTAAACAGGGGGACAGTCGCTCTCCTTGGTACTCCGTACTCAAGGACCAGCTCACTTCCCCATTCACATTTCCAGTTCCATTCTTTGTATTTCCAAGAGCTCTACTCCTAACTCCCCGTAGGGTTCATGCTTATGTTTCTCAGGCCAAGCCATACTATGTTTCATCATTTCAGGTTTATTCGCAAATAGCACGTGTTTCCAACATCAAATCTTTCTTTTCCAATTTATATACAGGAAGCTAGTATTTATTTGCAAACAACAGGAATTACATGTACCAGTACTCTACATTTCACAGGCAGCTGTTATCCAATTACAGGCAATTATTATTATTTTATCTACTCATCCAAGACTGTAATTCAGGCATTTAATACAATCTTTCTAGAGTTTCTAGTCCTAGGATTCATGCCATGCCCTAGGATCTGTCATTCAATCTAGTTTTCAGGTCCTAGGATTCATGCCATACCCTAGGATCTACCATTCAATCTAGTTTTCAAGTCCTAGGATTCACGCCATATCCTAGGATCTCTCATTTATTTCAAATATGCATTAATGTTTGTAATTAACTAAGGGAAGCCACTCTACATGCAAAATCGGGAGTAATGGGGGCGTGATCGGCAGGTCCACGTGCCTCCGCAACCTTCAAATCTGCAACAAAATGAGGTCCTAACACAAGGATCAAGCACAGGGAACCACTTAGAATAGGATAAAAGTATTCCAAGCAAGTCAAGGAACTTATTCTGAGAAGAACAGAATTTTAAACGCGGAAATCGAACCTCGAACGGATCCTAAACGGGTCAAAAATGACAACTCTGACTCAAATCAGACGTCTGGAACACCTTCTAAACGTCTTAAAAGGGGTCTAGATCCATACCTCGCTCTGCGCTGCTCCTCAGACGTCTAGGGGTCCTGCTGAACCGTCTGGACCTAGTTCCAGACGTCCGACCACCTCTCCGAACATCGGGAGACGCTCTCTGCCATCTAGTGACTCGCCCAGATGTCTGAATCACGTGAATAGGCGTGTCCCACGCCATCCCAAAGAGAAACCTGCACGCGCACGCAAAACTCCCTCAGCAAGGCACGCGATAGAGCTTCAGCGGAACGACCTGCATGGCCGTATCCGCAAAAAGGAAGGTATAGGCACAGTACTACCTATCAGCCGTCTGGAGCTTCTTCCAAACGTCATTCGCGTAGTCTGGATGTAGGTCCAGACGTCTGATTCTGGGAAAAATCCCAGAATTAGAAGCTCCTTCGTCTTCTTCCCGCTGCGCGCAGCCGCGCTTGTCCACCCACTGCCCGAGCTGCAGCAGCACCGAGGAAACCTCCCCAGCACAACGCTTCTCCGCGCGCACGCCGGCCGGCCTCGAGCCGCTCCGGCAAGCTCTCTCTCTCACGGCTCGCGCGCTCTCTCCTCTTCCTTCTCGTTGCACCTCTCCTCTCCACCACTACACCCGGCAGCAGCTGCTGCCCTCGCTCTCGCGCTGGGGAAGGAGGAGACCGATGGATGTGGGTGGCGTGAGGGAGAGGGGGATATATGTAGGCACGGGGGGGGGGGGGGGCAAGTGTTGCAAGTCGGCGGGGGAAGAAGAAAGAGAAGGAGGTGGCGGCGTTTCAGTCTGCACGCGGCACGTGCGTAGACTCGCGAACGTACACACACAAAAATTAATTTTCAGACATCTAGGAAGGCGTCCAGACGTCTGACCAGACGTCTGGACCAACTCCCAGACGTCTTACAGTGTTTTGATGCCTCGAGTCCTAACAAAAGCACGCTCTAAACTTCGTTCTCGGGGATACACCTCCTGATGATCTGGTCAGCACAGAGGTGAAACAGCATGGGATCATCCCAGAAATAGTGCTTGGCCACAGCCAAGAACCTGTCTCGTTGCTGTCTGGACCAGCTTTGCAGGGTTTGTCCCACAACTAGGTAGTTGACGTAGTCAGCATACCAAGGTAGTCTCTTGTCTTGTACAGCCAGAATGTGTTCATCGGGGAAGGCGTCAGATAGAGGTAGGGAGGGTCCAATGTGGTCTGGATGAAGTCTAGACAAGTGGTCAGCCACCACATTCTTTGATCCGGCCTTGTCACGGATTTCCAGGCCAAATTCCTGCAAGAGCAGGATCTATCTGATGAGCCTAGGCTTGGCGTCCTTCTTGACCAATAGGTGCCGGATGGCTGGATGGTCAGTATGAATGGTCATGTGAGATCCCAGCAAGTACGATCAAAACTTTTCAAGTCCAAAGACTATAGCGAGCAATTCTTTTTCTGTGACCGTATAATTTCGTTGGGCCTCGTCCAATGTTTTGCTCGCGTAGTAGATTACCACGGGCTTCTTGTCTTGCCTTTGTCCCAGGACTGTGCCCATGGCAAAATCTAATGCATCACACATAATCTCAAAGTCCTGGGACCAGTCCGGGGGCTGAAGTACAGGTGCTATGGAGACTAAGTCCCGGAGGGTGTGATAAGCCTGGATGCAATCAGAAGACATGTGGAACATGGCGTCGTTGGCTAAAAGGTCAGTCAAGGGTTTGGAAAGCTTGGAAAATTCTTTAATGAATCTTCGATAGAAGCCAACATGTCCCAGAAATGAGCGAATCTGTCAAATCGAGCTAGGTGGAGGAAGTTTGGAAATCAAATCAACCTTAGCCCGACCTACCTTGATGCCCCTATGCGATACGATGTGACCGAGGACAATTCCTTCTTGAACCATAAAATGGCTCTTTTCCCAACTTAACACCAGATTAACCTCGATACATCATTTCAGGATTTTCTCCAAGTTACTCAGACAATGGTCGAATGAATTCCCAAATGCAGGGAAATCATCCATAAAGACCTCTAAGTATTCACCCACCATTTCTGAAAAAATGGCTAGCATGCAACGCTGGAAGGTAGCAGGTGCGCTGCATAACCCGAACGACATTCGACGGAATGCAAACATGCCATACGAACAAGTGAATGTGGTCTTTTCTTGATCCTACGAAGCAATTGCGAGTTGGTTATATCCTGAATATCCATCCAGGAAGCAAAAATACTTCTGCTCTGCCAATCTTTCAAGGATTTGGTCACTGAATGGCAAGGGGAAATGATCCTTCTTAGTGGCTTCATTGAGCTTCCTATAATCAATACACACCCGCCATGAGGTGGTGGTGTGGGTGGGGATGGATTCACCATGATCATTGGTGACAACGGTGAGCCCAACTTTCTTTGGAACCACTTGAGTGGGGCTCACCCAGGGGCTATCGGAGATAGGATAGATGATGTTAGCATCAAGCCACTTGATAATTTCTTTCTTAACGACCTCCCGCATGTTTGGGTTTAAACGTCTATGCATCTGGCAGGAGGGTCGTGCCCCATCTTCCAGGTAATCTTATGGGTGCAATAGGTGGGGCTAATTCCTCTCAAGTCAGAAATGGTCCAACCAATGGTGGCCCAATGTTCTGAAAGGGTCGCGGTCAACCTGAGTTCCTGATCCTTGGTTAGATGAGAATTAATAATCACCGGGAAGGTCTGGTCAGGTCCCAGGAAGACATACTTGAGATTCTCGGGTAGTGGCTTAAGTTCAAGTGTGGATGGAACCACAGTTGACGGAAAAGGAAAAGGCGGGAGTTGATCAACATCGATCTCCTCAAATGGTGTTGTGTGATGGTAATAAGCCTTAAAGAGGTCCACGGGTAGTGACGGATCAGAACAGTCATTACAGGTTTGGTGGTCAGAAACAGAACTAAGGGTGAGGCATTCCTCGACCAGAGTTTCCACGGGATCATGTTCCTCAACTCAATCACAATCAAAAGACTTTGTCGCTCGGAAGATATCCAATTGCATTTTACTATCTCCGAAGGCGATTTAAATACATCCCATGTCACAATCAATGTTTGTCTTAGCCGTAGCTAAGAAAGGTCTGCCTAAGATTATGGGTGCGTTCTGTAGTTTTTCAGGGACTTCCATGTCGAGCACCAAGAAGTCGACAGGGAAATAGAAGTCCTTGACCCGTATGATTACGTCCTCGACAACCCCCTTGGGGGTTTTCACTGATCTATCAGCCAGCTGGATGGTAACAGGTGTGGGTGTCAACTCTCCGAAACCAAATTGGTGGTACAGGGTTGTTGGAATCAGATTCATAGAAGCACCTAAGTCCAGGAGCGCTCTATCAAATGTCATGTCCCTGATATTGCAGGAAATCAGGGGTGCTCCTGGGTCAGTTCGCTTGAACGGAAGGTTGCTTGATATTACGGAACTTGCTTGTTTGGAGAGCACAACCTTCCTAGGTGCTTGAGGTCTTGGCTTACGCTTGGGTGTACAGGCATCCTTTAAAAACTTGGTGTAAGCCAGGATGTGCTTAACGGCTTCGAGGAGTGGAATATTAATTTGTACTCGTTTAAAGATCTCCAAAAGCCCCTCAGTCTCCACAACATTCTTCTTTTCCTTGATTGTTTCCAAGGCCTCAGGGTAGGGTGTCTGAATGTGGATCGGGTCTATTTCTGGGTCCTTGGGTTTTTCTGGTGCCTCTTCTGAGTCGGGTATTTCAGGGGGTGAAGTCTCAGGGAGAGTCGGCCATTTGGGATCCTGGGTTTTGGTGCCTCTTCTCAAGGTCACCGCATTCACAGAGACATTGGGGCCATGGGTTGATCCTTGAGAAGACGAGGATGAAGAAGCACCAAACCCAGGGGGTGTTTGCGGGGGTGGCTGGACCATGTGAGCCTGCCCGGCATTGCCTTGGAACCCTTGCGAATTAGGGCCTCAGTTAATTATGTTTTGCGGGTTCGGTTGTGGTTGGGAAGGTAGGGATCCTTGTTGTTTACAGTCCAAGATTTGGCTTAATTGTCCCTTTACCAAGGTCATTTCCTCCTGATGTTTGTGGTTCATGTCAGCCATCATCTTTATTGGGGTGTCCATTTGGTTTTGTGGGGGAGGTGCCACCCTATTTTGATTATATGGGGGTTTAACCGGTAGTCCTTGCTGATAAGGGGGCAAGTGTGGTTGCTAGTTCGGCCTGGGCTGGTTTTGGAATTGCGGTGGTTTCTGGTTTGTCCAACCAAAGTTGGGGTGGTTACGCCAACCAGTGTTGTAAGTGTTGGAGAAAGGGTCAGGTTTAGCATAACCTTGGACAGCTTGCACATCTTCAAGGATAGCGGGTGTCGATGGAGAGGGAAGAGAGTAATCAAGGGTTGAGGGAGCAAAGGTCCCTCCCTGGAACGTGATCAGGGGTTGTTCCAGGTTCAGTTGGGTTAAGGGCTGGACCAGGTCAACATTATGTGTTCCCTTTACTAGGGAGAAGGTCTGTAACGGGTTCCTGGTTTGGTTCAGTAGCTCATCAATCTTTTTGTTCACCAATTCCACTCGATTTAGTTTCTTGGCAATGATGTCCATGTCAACCATTCTAGAATTTGCTTGTACCTCATAAATTCCACAACGGGGTTGACTGGACCTGTTAAACTGGGTCATGGAGGCATTGTTGAGCGAATTCTCGCTCATGGACTCAAAGAGCTCAAATGCACTCTCCTCGTCCTTGTTCAGGAAGTTCCCCCCGCATGAGGCATCGACGAAGTTCCGTAGGTTGCTGTCCAGACCATGGTAGAAAATCTGGGCCAATTGCCACCTTGGTACTTCATGGTGTGGGCATTTCCTCAAGAGTTCATTAAATCTTTCCCATGCCTCATGGAATTTTTCCCCACCCTGGAGTGTGAATGTAGTAATAGCTCTTCTGAGGGCATTGGTCTTTCCTATGGGGAAGAATTTCTTTAAAAATGCATGCCTCAGTTCTTCCCAGGTGGTTATGGGTCTACCTAAGGTTCTAAGCCAGTGAGAAGCCTTGTCTCTTAACGAGAAGGGAAACATCTTGATTAGAACAATGTCAAGACTAATGTTCCTAGGTTTCACAGTTCGTGCTATGCGGTCGAGATCCTCTAGATGTTGGAAGGGGTCCTCATTTGAGCTTCCATGGAAGTGTCTCTGGATCAAACTTAAGACATTCGATTTTAGCTCAAAATCATCTCCCCCTTCGGGGATCCTAAGGTGTGGCTCGACTCTAATAGCGGAAGGATTATAGAAATCGCGGTGGGGCCTCGGTTGATCCTAAAATTGTGGTACATCAAGTGGTGGTTTCCCTTGTGGGCCTTGGAAAGGTGGTGGTGGTTGCTCTTGTGGGTTTTGTAACCGGTGTATGGCTTGCATGATGGTGTGGATCTATTGTTACTGAAGCCGGTGGTTTGCATTAATTTGGGCTTGGATGACGGCTATTGTGTCTGGTGGGGGCTGATCCTCAGCCTCATCTACCCTGGGTTCAGCCATGTTTCTAACAGAATCACGTCGCCTAGATTCCTGTCCTAAAACAAACAACTCGGGACACAGTGAGCATCTCTCGTGCATACACTAGAGAAGAACAGGAGGAGGATGTGGAGGGCGAAAGATGCGAGAAATGTGTTCAATCAAGCAAACAAGCCTAGTCCTTACGGTGTATTTCCTTAGGAGACCTAGAAATCCCACAAAGGGTGATTAAGTCCGTAAGCACTGGACTCCCCTTCCCAAGGCTAATCTGGCCAGGTTGATTACGAGGGGATTGCAGGGAAGGTTGTTCCTTTGGCTTGCGCTGCCGGTTCCATAGACCCCACAACCGCGGTCGTTTGACACTGCCCCGCAGCCTAATCACCAGATTCTACCAAGGGAATGAAAGCCAAGTGCCCAGCGAATGAAACCTCGCCTTTCGAGACTTAACTCAGTCCTGCCTAGGGCACGTTTACTCAGTTTTAAAAGAGCTAGGATAGTGCTTGTGCTAGGGTTATGTGATGAGCCGTTGATTGGGGTGGTGCCTCTTAATTTTCCACTTTCATTGTGTGTGCTTCTATCAAAACATGGTTTTCAAGCAAGGATTTTTAAGATGTGGTGTCTTTTAGTGTTTCATCCTTACTTTAGTGTCTTTTATGGTTGACGTGTCTTAATGTTTTCAGATGAGTTTCAGTGGGCACGTCAAGTTTTGCACACAACTTGGTGAAAGTAGATTTCCTTTTATTGTGTAGAGGCTCTAAAACCCTAATGTATTCATCCTAATGATCATGCAACTTCTATTAGATGAGTCATTTTTAGGGTTGAGTCGTGCGGCCCAAGTCAATCCACGGTGGCTTTGCAAACACTACTCAAAAAGAGAAAAGAACACTCTAAGAATTTATTCAAAATGTTAGAGTGCACATTTCTTTGTTGGGTGATGTGTTAAGGATGTGGGTCAAGTAATCATACACCACGCCAATTTTTTTCAGTTTTACAATTTTTTTAGTTTTTCATGCAAGCAAACAGTCATGAGTGAAGAATTACTCACTACCGGTCCTTGTTGCGCCTACTCCCTTGTTACCGTCATGGGATGCGTCGCTTCGCCGTCCAAGCGCCGAATTCCAACAACCATCAAGTAAAAAGGAAACGAGGCATTAGACAATGTGAGAATGGATGTGGAATGGAAGTGACAAAACAAATCCGTTGCCTCCCCGGCAACGGCGCCAAAAACTGACGTGCGCTTCGTGCGTGTGTGTTAAGAAGTGTCGTTATAGTTCTCACTTGCAATGCCAGTTTTAAAGAAACGGATATGAGTCCGAGTGTCGGTCTCAGGGAGGCGTGAAAATCGGATTTTTCTCGTCACTTATTGTCATGGAAATCGTGGAGTTTTGCTTGCAAAAAAGGTGGGTATGAAAAGCGAGAGAGAGAGAGATTAGGGTTAGAGTCGTCTCTTTCTTTAACATGCAACTTGGGTAGGAAATAAAGTAGACAACTAAATGGAAAATAACTTCATTAATCATGCAGCTTTAGTTTACACATTACAACAATAGATACATGCTTAAACATAAGTAAAGCTTAAAAGAGAGGAAGAAAGAGAAAGAGAGGGAGGGCGGTGAGGCAGCCACAGTGGTGGAGAAGGCTCCGTCAGCGGCTCGTCATCCCTGACAATTACAAAAGGGCCTAAAGCTAGCTAAGAGAGGGGTAGAGTAGTTGAAAGGGAAGTGAATGCCTTGAATGAGTGGTTGGAAGGGGTTTAAATAGGGAGAAGGGCTTTCTAAAAGAAGGGGTTTTAGCGACGTCCGGGACGTCGCTAAAACCCTTCCAAAAGCGTCAGTGAAGCCCCCAGCTCGCCAGTCGCTCGCCCGCGCTGTGCTTCCTTGCGCTCGATCCGTGGGCGCGGCATGAGAGCCGTCCAATCGAAGATCATACGGCTGAGATCCTCGCCCAAGCGCACTTGGATCGCGCCTTGAGCGTGCACGTGCGCGGGCGTCGTCGTCTGGCTTGCGGGCACGCGTGGCCGATCGTCGCCTGAGGGCACGCCGCGTGGCGCTATCACCACCGTCCAAGTTCAGATCTATGGCTGAATTTCATCTGCGTGCCTTGCTGTCTCCGAATTCCCGCACTGCGCGGCTCGAACCCGCGTCACGTGGGTGCAGGCGTGCACGTTAACCGCTAAGCCACGCCTGCTGCTTTGTCGCGGCGGCCGTTCGATCAGAAATCAACAGCTGAGATTTCATCTCCAGTTAAAGGTGGAAGTGGCGCGTGGTGAGCAGGCACCACGTGGCTCATAGAGGGTCGTTGATCATCAGATCAACGGTCAAAACTTCTTGGGCCCATTGTGGGAGCTCCAGATGTCAGATTTGGCCGATTTTGAGTCCGTTGGACTCCGTTCATCGTTCTGAATCCATCTGTGCAGTTCGATTGCTCGTCTGAGACCTGCTTTGACAAGTGCTTATACAAATGGCCATTAATACTGTTTTATAAGCAATCTTGGCATATGATGCATGCAATGCTCCCATTCTACTTATGTTGTGTCTTTTATTCTTAAGATGGGCCCTATTTAACAAAATTATCATACCCATATGCAGTGTTATCAGTACGTCCCGAAGGGGCAAGTGAATGTGGTCTTCTCTTGGTCCTCTAGATGAATCACCACTTGGTTGTAACCGGAGTACCAGTCAAGAAAGTAGAGGAATCTATTTCCTGCTAACTTCTCGAGAATCTGATCAATAAAGGGTAGTGGGAAATGATCCTTCTTCGTGGAGGAATTGAGTCTTCGGTAATCTATGCAGACTCTCCACGAGTTGGCTATACGGGTAGGTATGACTTCTCCGGTTTCAGTCATGATGGTGGTAAGCCTTGCCTTCTTAGGCACAACCTGGATTGGGCTTACCCAACGACTGTCGGAGATCGGGTAGATGATCCCTGCATCTAACCACTTAATGATCTCCTTCTTCACGACCTCCTGCAGATTGAGATTCAGAAGTCTCTACATTTCACGTGAAGGTCGTGCACCCTCTTCAGAACAGATACGGTGTGTGCAATAAGAGGGACTTATTCCAGTCAAGTCATCGAGAGTCCAACCAATGGCTCTGCGATGTTGCTAGAGAACAGTAATCAGATGGGATTCCTGATCAGGTGTGAGTTTGGAGTTTATAATCATAGGAAATGTCTGATTAGAACCCAAAAAGATGTATTTTAAATGATCGGGAAGGGGTTTGAGTTCAAGAATGGGGTTATCAGCAGCAGCGGGTGGTTCAAAGTGGGTGTGGGGTACAAGGGTAGGAGTTATAGGTTTGTCTAAATCAAGGTCTGACTTCTCTAATTGTGGTTCAAGATTTTCTTGTGGTTGATGAGGAATAATCATGTTGTCCTCAAGTTGTGGTTCATCAACCACAGCTCTGATGTCACAAATTTGTTCAACGACACCGCAATTGATCCCTTGTTGGGCCTTAAAGATATCAATTTTGAGAGTCCGATTCCCAAATTTCAACTCTATTTGGCCCTCTTCACAACTTATGTCGGCCCTTGTAGTGGCCAGAAAAGGTCTCCCTAGTATGATTGGTGTATCCCTTGGGTTTTCAGGTGCGTCCATATCTAAATTATGAAATCTACAGGGAAGTAGAAATCCCATACCCTAACAATAACATCCTCAAGAATTCCCTTAGGTGACTTGATAGATCGATTTGCTAACTGCAATGTCACCTCGGTCGGTTTTAGCTCATATTCTTCTAGATGGTTAAGTAGGAATGTGGGTATCAAGTTTTTGGAGGCGCCTAGTTCCAATAATGCTCTATCAAACTGGGTTTCACTGATCTTACATGAAATCAGGGAAGTGCCTGGGTCTTTTGCCTTGGGTGGAAGTCTACTCAGGATTACAGAGCTGGCTTGCTCTGATAGTACAATTGGACTCCCACTCTTGGTTTGCGGTTTACGCTGAGGTGTACACATGTTTTTCTCGCACGTAAGCTGGTACATGGCGGATCGCATCCATCAAGGGGATGTTTATTTGGACCTGCTCAAAGAGCTTGACCAGGTCCTCCTCAGGAGCCACATGTTTAATTGTTCACTTTCCCTTGGTCAAGGCCTCGGGAAATGGAACCTTGGTTGGTTCCTCTAGGATAGGTCCAGGTTTTAAATCTGAGACAGGGATAGGAACATCCTGGATGACTGTCCTAAGGTTTAGGTCATTACCAGGCTTGGAGTGGTCTGGATAAGGTGGATCTTGTGTTGCCTTACCACTACGAGTTGTTACAGAATTTATTCCTGCCTGGTTCTGGTTAAGGGTTGGTAGGATGGGCTGCTGCCGTTGCTAACCCACATAGGAGGTTGAAGCTTCCATACCGTCAGGTGAAGGAATAGGAGGGGCCTGATAGACCATGTGTGCTTCGCCCGGGTTTGGGTTCATAACGTGCCGCTAGGTCGGCATGCTATTAGGGTTAGGAAGAGGCTGAGAAGGAAGAGTGCTAGGTTGGCGAGAATTTGCCAACTGGGCAAGTTGATTTCAGACCTCTGTGATTTCGTCCTTATGTTGCTTCTCGATAGCCGCATTTGTTCTCTGAATGTCAGCCAAAGTCTGAAGGATAAGGGACATTTGATCTTGGTGTGGCCCAGATGGATAAGTGGGGTTAGGCCAAGGCTGAGGCGGCTGATAAGGACGAGGTGCTTCTGGACGAGGCTGAAAGGGTGGCTTTGGATTCTGAGAATTTCCCGTCCACTGGAAATTGGGATGGTTTCGCCATCTAGGATTGTAGGTGTTGGAAAATGGGTCATTCTGGATGGCGTTGAGGTCCTCGCAGGTTTGAGGATCCTCAGAAAAGTCAGAGAATGGGGGAGTAGGGCTCCCCCGGCAAGGGTAGAAAGGATCGGAGGTCCCTCCGGTCCAGGAGTCAGATGGGGGTGGATACGAGTCCATCCCAGGAGAAGGTCGGTGGAAAATGTTCTACATAGTTTCCCGTGTGGGAGGGAGCTGTGCGAAGGAGTTCTGCACAGAGGTGGCTCGCTGCAAGTGCTGAGTCAGCTCATCCACCTTCTTCTCAATGATTGAGACCTTGTCCAATCGACTAGCCATTAATTCCAGGCTGACTGCTGCGGACAGGCCCTGCGTCTCATGTGCTCCCCTAAGGTTCGTTGCTGCGCGAGTATTCGTTCGGTCGAATAATCCCATGGATTCATTGTTGGAGTTCTCTCACATGTTCTCTAGAATCTCCCACACGGTGTTTTCATGTTGACCCATGATATTCCCTCCGCAAGTTGTATTGACGAACAGTCGAATATCTTCACGGAGTCCCTGCTAAAAATACTGGACTTGTTCCCATTTAGGAACTCCGTGATGGGGGCACTTTCTCATGAGATCCTGAAAATGATCCCATGCCTCATGAAGAGGTTCTCCCATCTGTTGCGTGAAGTGAGTAATCTAATGGTGCAAGGTGTTTGTCCGACCTACAGGGAAGAACTTCTTTAAAAACTCGGACTGAAGTTCTTCCCAAGTGTTGATCGGGCAGGTCTGTGTCTGATACCAATGGGTTGCCTTGTCCATAAGGGAGAAAGAGAACATCTTCATGAGTAAGATATCCCGATTCTGTGCATCTGACCCGAAAGTCTAGGCCAGATGCTTAAGCTGTTTGATGTGCTGGAAGGGGTCTTCAGAGTTAAGCCCATAGAATTTAGGTATGGCGTGAATCATGTTGGGCTTCAATTCGGAATCAAGTCCTCCAGTCAGGATTCTGACTCAAGGCTCAATTGCCACCGCAGCGGGATTATAGTGATCTCGCATCATGGGGCGCTGCGGTGGGTTCATGAAATTTTGGAAGAGATCATTGAGTTGCTGGAGCTGATGCTCAAGATTATTCTCTTCTTCAACGGGTTGAGCCATTGTGGAAGAAGATGGGGAATTAGGTTCAGAGTCAGAAGAGAGGTCTATGTGAAGAGGTTGTTGCACAAACAAGGGTACCGAGGCTTGGCCTCAGGGAGAGTGAATTTCTAGAGGAGGTTTCAAGGACCTCCTACCAAACATACATTGATGGATAGGACGAGGTTATAAGGTGCTGGACCCAATCAAGACACCCAAAATGTTGGGTGACTATAGAGGTTCGGGGCAGATGATACCCCTTAATCAGAAGGTCATCCACCTAAGAATTACCTGGGTAGCCAGAGTGGGAGAGTCCCACGAAGACCCCTACATGGTAGAGCTCTCTCACAGGTTACAGGGTTTCCTCCACTCGGCCTCTCTTGTCACTGAGATTCCAGGTAGACCAGAATGGGGACCTTGACCTCTTAAGTCTACCACTTTTACTTAGGATCAAGGTGCTTTAAGGTTTCACTTGAACTTTATCCTTTTATGTGCAAAAAGTGACCTAATTTAAAGGTTAGTTGATCCAAGGGATCAACTTTACCTATTAGTTCCTGTGAGAGCTTATTAGGTCTTATCTTTTAAGGTTCAAGTGACTTAAGAGCCGGATTGCTTATGGTTTCTCTTAATAGATTTTTTCAAGCAATGGCTTAGGCACACTTCTTTTGGGAATTTCCAATTCTTGATTAGAAGGTGTGTCTCTAAAACCCTAGCTTAGAGTCCTAGGTTGGCTCTAATTAGTCCAGTTAGTTGCCTCAGGATTAGGTAACTAGGGCTCAAGCAAGAAGGTTTTAGCCCTAATTATCCTTAGTGGATATGCAGATAGAATATGTCGAAATTAAAAAGCAGGCAACTCTTGTGATTTACTATGTATAAAAGACAGGTAATCCGTAGATTATTTTTCTTTTTCTTCCTCTTTAGAATTTAAGGGGCTTAAAAGAAAGGATAGAAGATTACATGTCCCTTGGTGTGGTTGTTGTGCGGCTGCTTGTTCCTTCTTGTTTTCCTGTGCCTACACAACAAAAGAAAAGAGATTAAGTCAGTAGTAAATCAGAAATTGTGATTTAATAGCTTCTAGAATGCCCGTTGCTCCCCGACAACGGTGCCAAAAACTGATGGTCGTCTTTCGTCGATTTTAAAAATATATTCGTTGCAGTATTACCATGAAAAATGATTATCAATTTATTTCAATTTATTACTCAAAATTTAGAATGTTTCGAGATCGAACTCAAGGAGCAAACTTAATTCTAGAAGTATAAAAATTCACAATTCACTATAATATACTACTTTACAAAAATTAAAGAGAGGGGGTGAACAAAAATCATTTTCTTCTTTTTTTTCTTTTTCTTTTTTTCTCCTCTTCTCTCTTCCTTCTCTTCTTTCTCTGCCTTTTCTTTCTCAGACGTCTGATTCTTTGAATCAGACGCCTTATCTGCCTCTTGCTACAATGCTTTTGCAGGTTCTTCTCCTCTTGGCTTCTCTGTTTGGCCTTCTTCTTCTTCTTTCTTTCCTCTGTTGGAAGGCTTCCCTCCATCTCTTTTCTTCTCTTTCCCTTTGGCTTTCTTCTTCAAATCCTTCTTCTGTTGCAGCTCTTGGCTGCTTCTCCTTCTCTTCTCTTCAACCGCGTCTCTTCTTCTCTCTGCTACATTCCCTCCTCCTTCTTCTTCAACTTCTGCTGCTTTGTGCGGCTATGTCCTCAGCCGCTCCTCCTCCTTTCTTCTTCTTCTGCTTCCCTGCACATTACAAGGTTAGGCAAAACCTAACCCCTACTCGCCCCACGTCTCTCTCTCTCTTTCAAATTCACTCCAAGGTTCGCTCCCAAAGCCTTAATTGGGTAAGCAGATCGGGTAATGCGCCCGGGACCAGGCGCACCGGCGTGGGTGGTGCGCAAGGAGTGCTTGGCCAGGTAATCGGGTTTGGACCCAGGCCCACGGGGCGTAAGCGCAGGAGAGGGCAGGCGCTAGCACGTGGCGCACTGCACGTGCGTAGGCGAGGGACCTGACCCCTGTGTATCGAAGGCAATAAGCGTAAGACACCAAAACAATATAAATGACTTACCGCTCACCTACGTTTCCGAGTTGGGACTAAAGTGTCCCACCCGCTTCTTCACGCTCGCAGGGAAGATGCCAGCCTAATTGAAGCAGCTGCAATCGCGGACGCCTACAATTGCTAGGTGCGAAAGAGTCGTGGAATACTTCCGCGCACCTAGGACTCAATTTCCTAGAGCGAGGTGACCTGGAGCAAGCTTGCGCGTGAGCTTTGCTCCTGCTCCAATGGTGGCAGGGGATCGAAACCTGCGATCATTGAACACGACCTTTCAGCCCCATTAGATCACTAGGGGAGCTTTGCCGTGTTACGGCGAAGGTGAGACGGTGGTTGGCTGGCCGCAGGGCGGCCTAGGCGTGAGTGCCTAGGTCGCTCTGCGGCCGTGTTTGTGGGGTTGTTCGGTGGAGGTATGGAGCATGTGTGGCAGGCAGTGAGTGGGCGGAAAGTGGACAGTGGATGGAGGCGAAGCTTGTGAGGTGGTTGGCAAGGCATGTGGATGCGTGGAGCAACGAGAGCGCCTTCGCCGGTGGTCGGCCGGAGATGGGAACGATGGTGGTGGACTACAGCATTGAGGGGATAAAAATCGCAATAAAGATAGGGGAAATAAAGAGGGGAGAGAAAGGAATAATTCTAACCTTGCTAAGTGGTCGAAGGGGGGCAGGAGGTGGACGGCTCGTTCCTGCCGTCGTCGGAGACGAAGATGTCCAGGGGAGGGGTGACGGCGACTACGACGGGGCTAAAGGCACGCGCGCGGGTGTTGCATGACGCTGAAGAAGGCGGTGAAGGCGGCTCTGCCACTGGTATTGTGGCAGAGCGACGAAAGAGAAGAGGAGGGTTTTCCAGAGCTCACTGGACTCTTGACCGGAGGAGGAGACGAAATTAGGGGGGATTCTTCGGCCAAGTCGAGCTTGACCAAAGCGGCGACCCCTGCCATCCCTTAAATAGGTGCTGGCAAGGAGGGAAACACGAGGAGGAGGCATGGGCTGGTCGCCAGAGCTTGCTGGAAAAGAGACCCATACTTCTCGCACATTCTCACGAGAAGTATGGGTGCCGGCAGGACATGGGAGGAGGTCCATGCGAAAGAGGACAATGCAGGGAACCCTCCTCTCATTTCTGGGGCCAGCTCCCATACCCTGCGCGGCACCATTCTCTGCGCAAAGTCGCTGGAGGTATGGCCTGCTACTGCAGGTGGCAGAGGGACCGATATGAAGAAAATCAAGGGAAAGTTGAGGGGGTGAACGCAAAAGTTCAAAAAGTTAAGGGTCAGAAAGTAATTACTGAGGACCAATTTGTAAAGTGGCTCAAGGCAAACTTTCCTTAGGTCCAAATTTTGATATAACCCTAATTTGGACCTAAGGAATCCAATGGTGAAGTTGGATTTTAGGTTTGACCACGTTTGACTGATCAATTTGCATAAAAACCCAGATTAGGTCAAAAATTAGATATGGTTCTCAATCTAGGTCAAGATAGGTTCCAATGGCCAAATTGAAGGTTCTAAACCCTAAAGAATGTTTGTTCATGAATTTTAGAGGGTTTAATTGATTTTTACCTTGCCTGGAACTTCGTGAATTAAAGTAGGTTTGTTTTTAGGGTTGTAGAATGTTATTTAATTCCTAGATGTCGCTATAATCCGTTTCAGACCAAATCATCCCACTTTCTTTCTTATTAAGCCCATTTGATCTGTGTTTAGACCCTTAGAAATCCCATTTATGTACTGCATTGGTAAAATTGCAGTTTTACCCCTTGTGAATTACTTTATACTCGAATTTATAATTCTCTGATTTAGGCTTTCCCTTAGATTTTGTAGGAGCTTTTGTACACTTATTTAGGTCAAAATGTGCTAGTTAGGATTCATGATGAGGTTCTCATCAGTCACCACAATGAGATCTAGACCACGCAGCAAGCATTCTATCCACCGTGTGAAAAAAAACCCAAAGTTGTTGCTTACACTACCTTGTTGTGTGCCTCTATGTAGTGCTGCTCTTGCCATCCATCAGCACTTATTCCTCTCCACATCAACAAATGCGCCATCATATCAAACTGAAATTAAAAGTAATATCATAAGTGAATCATGCCCTTTCATTACAATGGATGAACTTCATCAACTTAATGGAAACATACATGCATTTTGCCATCCTTATGAGTCCTCTGGGGATAGTAGCAGGCATCACTGTCGTATTGGATCATCGACTTATGCTCAATATATCAATGACTACAAGGGTCCAATGGGAGACCTCGCTTGTGTTTACTGGTATTTCTATATATTTACAAGTATGCCACTAATTACCTGCATTCTCTATGTATGTGTTTATTTGGACCATGTTCCCATATTTAACAAAGACATACTAGTTCGTATCAAACACAAGGGTATCGATTTTGGTCTTTTCTTGTTCAAAGGTGTCTATGATGGCTTCAATGATCCCATCAATGATCTGCAAATGACGTGAAATAAGTACACAACACAATTACATAGATAATCGACTTGTGCCCAATATCAATTTACCTCGCCATCTGTGAATCCATTATTTACAAGTAGGTTAAGCATCGACCTTCTCTCAATAAATCTATTATCCATTTTCCAAAGAACATCATCAAGGTTTTTCCTCTGCTCAATGAGTTGGTCGATGAGAAATCTATCAAGATCTGAGAGGTCATTCAGGATGTCCTTATCCAAGTTTGCAATCTTTCTTGATGTCCTCGGCATCCTGTATTGGGTTGGTCTCTTGGCAGGCCTAGTAGACCTGTGGGCAACACCTTTCGTACACCGTCCTCGAATGATGTCCTTCCATGCTAGAGGTTCATCATCATCCATACAAGAAATGTGAAATCATGCGGTTGATAATACGAACACATCGGTGGATTTATATAGTCCATCGGTGAATTCATATAGTCCATCGGTGGATTTATGTATTCCACCAATGTGTCAACAGAACACACCGGTGAATTATACGAACACACCAGTTGATTTCGTTGACACACTGATGGGTTCCACCGTTCTTAGGATTTATCACCATGTACACTGGTGGATTTATTAAATCAACCGGTAGGTTTATAAAATCCACCGTTGGATTTATATGTTCCTCCAGTGTGTCATCAAAACACACCGATGGATAATAGTAACACATCGGTTGATTTCGATGACACACCAATTGATTTACGAATTCAACCGGTTGATAATGGGAACACACTGGTGGATATTACCAACACATTGGTGGAAATTATAAATAGAGCATTACATCAACCATCTCTGGCTGAATTGGCATCTTGAATGCCTCCTCCAGCTACTCGGGGTCATTAACATCATGCTCCTTCTTCTCCCCAACTTTCAACTAATGGATCACCTCCCTTTCATCCCCTCCCCCCTTCTACTCCTCCTCACCCTCCACATGCTTCTCCTTGTCTTCCTCCTCGTGCTTCTCCTTCCCCTCATCGTCCTTCTCCTCCTCCTCTTCCTCCACCTCGTGATTCTCCTTTTCCTCATCCTCTTTGTCCTTCTCTTGTCTCCCCACCTTGTGCTTCTTCTCCTCATCCTCCTTGTCCTCCGCCTGTCTCCCTTCATCATGCTTCTCCTTCCCCTCCCCCTCCCCCTCCTTGTCCTCCTTTCTCCCACCATCGTGCTTCTCCTTCCCCTCCTCCTCCTTGTTCCCCTCCTCCAGCTACTTCTCCACATCCTTCGTGTTCCCCTACTTCCCTTCCTCCTAAGGCTTCTCCTCTCTCTTCTCCTCCTCTTTCATGCCTTCCATGAAGGCATGAAAGAACCCTGTTAAGACCATGCCATTAAAGCCCCTTAAGACGTCTGGGACTTGGGTCAGACGTCTGGACACCCTCCCAGACGTCTTGAAATAAATTTTTGTGCATACGTCCTCGAGTCTACTTCTCTTTCTTCTTCCCTCGCCGACTTGCAAAGCCCTTCCCCCGCGCCTACATATACCCTCCTCTCCCTCATGCCACCCCACTCCCATCCACCTTCTCCTTCCTCCAGCGAGAGTGAGAGCGAAAGCGAGCGCAGCGAGTTGCAGCTGAGTGCAGTGGCGGAAAGGAGAGGGGCAGTGAGAGAAGGGAAGAGAGGAGAGAAGAGCGTGTGAGCCGTGAAAGAGATCGCCGGAGAAGCTCGTGGCCAATCGGGTGTGTGCGAGGCAGAGTGTGTGTCATGGAGGTCCTCCTCGATGCTGCTATGCTAGAGCAGTGGGCGAACGAGCGTGACGCGACCACGTGTAGCGCGAAGAAGACGAAGGAGCTTCTGGTTCTGGGATTTTTCCCATAATCAGACGTCTGAACCTACATCCAAACGACGTGGGCGACATTTGGAAAAGGCTCCAGACGGCTGAGAGGTACATCCTGCACCCTATGCGTTCTTTTGCAGATACGACCATGCAGGCCGTTCCGCCGAGGCTCTGATGCGTGCCGTGTTAAGAGATTTTGTGTGCGCGTGCAGGATTCGCTTCAGGAAGGCGCGGGACACGCCCTCCCACGCGGTTCAGACGTCTGGGTGAGGCATCAGATGGTGGAGAGCGTCTCCAGACATCTGGAACTAGGTCCAGATGGTTCAGCAGGATCCCTAGACATCTGAGGAGCTGCGCAGAGTGAGGTATGGCTCTAGGTTCCTTTTAAGACGTCTGGAAGGTGTTACAGACATCTGATTTGAGTCAGAATTATAGTTTTTGACCCGTTTAGGGTCCATTTAAGGTCCGATTTCCACAATTAAGATTCCGTTCTTCTTCGTATAAGTTCCTCTACTTGTTGGAATGACTTTTATCATATTCTGAGTGGTTTCTTGTGGTTGATCCTTGTGTTAGGACCCCTTTCCGATGCGGGTTTGAGGGTTGCGGAGGCACGTGGATCTACCGATCAAGCCCCCATTACTCCTGGTTTCGCAGGTAGAGTGGCTTCCCCTAGTTAATTACAAACATAAATGCATATCTAAAATAAAAAGTAGATCCTAGGGTATGGCATGAATCCTAGGACTAGAAACACTGGATTGAATGTTAGATCCTAGGGTATGGCATGAATCCTAGGACTAGAAACACTGGAATAACTGTATTGAATGCATGACTTGCAGTCTTGGATGATTAAATAAAATGATAACAATTGCCTGTAATTGGATAACAGCTACCTGTGGAATGTAAAGTACTGTTAGCAACTATTGCATGTATGTTCCTATTATTGAAATTAAATACGAGCTGCCTGTATATGAAATGAAAATAGAAATGATGAAACCTAGTATGACTTGGCTTGAGAAACATGAGCATGAACCCTACGGGGAATTAGGAGTAGAGCTCCTGGAAATAAACGGAATAAAACTAGAAATGTAAATGGGGAAGTGAGCTGGTACTTGAGTACGGAGTACCAAGGAGAGCGACTGTTCCCCTGTTTAATGCAAAGCAGAGCTAGCCGCCCTAGGGTTGGGACCTGGGGTTAGGACTGGCCACTTTGTACTGACTCTGTGGCCCTCGCGTACATAGTACTGGGGAGAGCTACTAGTGTAGGGAGGGAGCTAGCCACCCCACGGGGCCCGGGGTTCAGGTAGCCTTCCTACATCGACTTGTTAGGCCCACTGGGCAAACCAGGGTAGTCAGGCGAGGGTGCGCGGACTGTGGAGGGGCGAGACCCCTTTTTGGTTCTTAGGAGCTAGACCCCTGTTATTGAGAGGGCTATGCCCTATACTGGTTCCGTGCTATGCTTGGGTGCACCCGTTAACGGAAACGACTAACCGCGTGCCAGTGAGAGGTAGCTACCCATGTGTTTACCGCGCGTGCTGTAGTCACCGTTACGTCTGTCAGTGACCTTGGGTTGGTTGACTGAGTGTAGGACCACCACGGGGGACTCTCCCGGCCAGGAGAGCACCACGTGCTACTTCTACTCTTCGGAAAAGACTGCAATCAAGATCGTTCCCATGAGGAACACTCGAGATCAAGAAAAAGACCTGATAAATAAACTAAGTGATGAAATGATGAATAATTAGTTAAATAAAGAAAGAAATTGAAACAACAACTACCTATCCACCTTTACTGTTTCTTTTTGGTTAGCTGGTTGCCACTCTACTCAGCATTCGCTGACGTGTTGTACTCATAACCCTTTTCAGGTTCAGGTGTTGAGCAGCCAGAGCCTACGGTTGCAAAGGGTGCTGGGCCCAGTAGAGGCAGCAGTGTTCCTTTTTGTTATACCGTTCTGTCGTAGTGAGTATTTTTGTTACACTTCTGTACTTGTTTATTGTAAATTTTATATTCCTGTACCTTTTTTTTTAAATTCTCTACTATTGTGGAGGTGTGTACTGTAGTAGTTTACTTCTTTACTGTTGTACTTTTGTTACTGTTAGTTACTTGCATGGAGAAAGTGGTTTATTTTTACTGCTTTTTGGTTACTTCCTCGTTGGACGACTGGGTCTTGGGATCAGTCGGTCCGGTCTCGTGTCCTGTAGGGATTCGGGAACCGGGTCGTAACAAACCCTTCAACTATATTTCTCTCTCCTTCCAATTCTCCATTCCCGTCACTTAGATGCCTCATTTTTCCTCTTAACTGGGTATTCTCCACTCTCAACTTTGTTATTTCTTTCTTCAGGTATCCCAAGTACCTTTGCTCCACCCAAATTTTCTTTGGCCTTTTGGCCTTCCTAAGAACTTCCCCCCCATCCCAACAGCTACCTAAGGTAGCTTCGTGCTCTCACGAGCTACCACTCTCACCTCTCCCCCTTGCTTGCTCCTCTTCCTCCCTTCCCCTTCAACCGCTAGATTAGATTTTCTCTTCCCACGTATCTCCATATACTCTTCTCCAAATGGTGATTCCCTCAAGTTCTCCTTTGTGGCTTTTTTCAAAATCAAATTAACATTCTTCACACGCTCGGTGAATGTCTTCTCTTGGTTATATTTTTGCACCACAAGATCAGCCTCAACATTCAATGGGTCACCAATTTTGAACATCTCAGTTGCCCATATTGGCAGTAGAATGGCACAACCTTTAAGATGTACTTGCTCCTTCAACTTATTCTCTTGGAGCCCTTCGTGGAGGAAATCGTGTACCACCTCAACCCAATTATAAGAATCTAGTGATTACAAATCTTCCACCACATCAAACAGTGAAATTATGATAGCTTGGTCCTCGTAGGGAAAGAGGAACAATCCAAGGGTGATGAGAACCAACAACTTCGTCTCTTTCGCCACTTGCTCACTTCTCTCCTCAATCGTTTCCTTTCCTTTTGCCTTTGCCTTTTGATGTGGAAAATATGTATTTTGTTAAAAGCGGGTTTTGATGTCATTGTAACACGTATCTTTGCAATCAACTTTTAAATTTATAATACCTAGATAGTGGAGTATCTAGGATCTTACAAGGAAGCCAATTTGTTAGTCACAAAGTTGGTTCTCTCTCTTGCCTCTCAAATCTGCACTTTCTTTTTTTATTTTGATTTTTGTTGTTTTTATAATTTTCAAAACAATCAGGCAACGAAACACGAGATAATGATTATACTACACCTATCAACTAACCCTACGTGATAATAATGAAGCCTTCTCCTCTAAGCTCACCCTACGCAAGTGCGCCTAGGGTAATTAGAAGAGAAGGGGTTTGGTGCACTAAGCTACTTAAAAGCAAGAAAAACACACTAAAATTGAAACATGAACTTGGAAGGAAAAATATGAACTTGAATTGCTAGAAATTGAAGTACATGTAAACGAATGCTTCTTATAAAACAACAAACTACTAGCTAATACAAAAGATAAAATGGAAGATAGAAGAAGAGAGGTATCCTCCAATAAAAGCTTCAAGAAACTCTTGCTCCAATTGAGACTACTCCCGCAGTTGAAAAGAACTTCTCTTTGGCTTCTTCCTTCAAATGGTCCTCCTCCAAACCTCCTCCAAGGGTGGACATCCACCACCCTTGTTCCTCCTCTTGCCTAGCCATCCCCCTAGATGAAGGCTTCCTCCTTGGTGTGGCACAAGGGAGAAGAAGATAAGGAAGAAGGAACAAAGGGGGTGGATAGGTTGCCCCCTTGATCTTCTCCTCTTCTTCTTCTTCTTCCTTGACCTTAGGTGTAAGTGGTGTAATGGTGGAATATACAAAGGGAGAAGATGATATTATGGTGGTGGTTAAGGGGGGTATATATAGGAAGGGATGGGGGGTATAGTTGGTGTGGATATATGTATGGCTAGGATTGATTCTAAGGGTGGTTATGGGTGGTTATGGGGATCCTAGGGTGTAGGATTTTTGGCACCACCTAAAGGGTTGCTATGGGGGTGTTTATGGGTGGCTAAGGGACACCTAAAGGCGAAGCCAACCATGGAAGGGTGCCATGGTTTGGCTCCAACTTTGTTGGCTTCTAGAAGGTGGGTAGGTGTAGGGTTGAGATGGGTTGAGGGGATAGGTGTAAGGTGGTGATGAGGGGTGTTTTGGCACCAATAATAGGTGGCTTTAGAAGCTTGTTTTGGTGCCAAAAATAGGTGGCTTTTGGTGGTGATTGAGGGGCCAAGGGATGCCTATTTTTGGCACCAAATTAGAGTGGGATTAGGGTAGCTTAGGTGGACTAGGTTTAGGATTATTTGGTGGAGCTTAGGTAGATAGGTTTTAGGGTTATGTAGGGGTGCCAAGGAGGTGATTAACTGAGCTACGCTAGCTTAGCTAGCTTAGCTAGTAGGGAGTAGGGTAGGAGGCAGAGGGAGCTAGGGTTTTAAGGGAGAAGAGCTAGAGGTAGCTGGAAGGAGCTGCACTGGAGTTGGTGGCTGCTGAAGAGAACTACAAGGAGCTACCTTAGCTGGCTTAGCTTGCTAGTTCTTTGCTAGTTTCTAAGTCAAGCTAAGATGAGTTGGCTTCTGCTGATGTGAGCTAAGGTGAGCTGGGTCCGGTCTTCCCAAAGATTACCTAGCTAGCTTAGGTCAAGTAGCTTAGCTCAACTATGTTGAACTGAGTTAAGCCTCCGGGAGCTAGACTTGAGTTGGCCTGAGCTAGTTGAGGTCATCTTCAGCTGACCAGGTCTAGCTAGTAGCTAGTACTAGTCAAGTTGAGTGAACTGTTTAGAGCTGCAGGAGATAGAATGGAGCTGGGATCAACTAACTTGAGCTAGTTTGAGCTACCATCCAGCTAAGGTGAGCTGAATGGAGCTGAGGTGAACTAGCTAAAGCTACCATTCAGTTGAGATGAGTTGAATGGAGCTATGGATGAGTTGATCCAGCTAGAATGAGCTAGGATCTAGCTGGGATGAGCTAGATTTTGCTGAGATCCAGCTAATAGGAGCTTCTTCTTCATCTTTTACCTTCCTGAGTGCCAAGGTATGCGGGATCTATCTTTCTATCTATCCCTGACACTCAAGTAAACATCTCAAAAATACAACTAAAATGCAATGCATGCCTATCCTAGTTAAATGCCTAACTGCAACCCGAAAACCTATTTGCAAAGTTAAAACCCTGAGAGCTAGATCTGCTTTAGGGCATAAGAATGATGATAAACTGGTGTTTATCACCTTTCCTTTCCCCTTCTTAGCATCTGGATTTAATTTATATAATTTCTCTGCTACTACCCTGACCTTAGGCTTGACAGTGGAGAAATTCTCTGTCTAAATCTTTGGCCTGATCTCGTTTACATTTTTCTTGCCATCGACCAAGGCAAGTTTCCTTCCTTGGTTCTTCAACCCTATCATCTTCTCTATTTGATCAGCACTTAGCTTTAGCCTTAGATCACAAACATGAAAATCCTTCGTCTCTACATCATGCGCATCTACCAGATGCCCATATAATTCCCTATCCTTATATTGAGGGAAGTAGTTCTCATTTTGAATGATTCCACCGAATGGAGTCCTCTCAAATGACTCTACCACATCATCCCTAACGTACTTCAGTGCTCTCTTGATCGATACTAGTGTGCATTTGTGGTCAATCTCCCTGAAGTACAAAGGTGGATTGATTACATAGTGAATCCACCAATACATTTTTGGTTATCCACCAGTGGATTCATATTTCTCACCCTTCACCCAAATATTCCACTGGTTGATTCATGGAACACACTGGTGGACTTTACATCTCCACCTGCTGATTCAATAAGAACACACCAGCGTACTTTGAGATTGCACCAATGGATTACACTGATATGTCTAAGCACAAATCTCATCAATATCACCTCAAATATTTCAACAGTACCAACAATCAGATATTTAATATAAAGCTTAATAGATCTACAGTAGCACTAGATCAGAACCAACACAAGCACCAAGTCTGACAATAGTGTAAAGGCTCAGACGCCTTAACTCATGCCTCAACAGAAGACCAAGGCACAACAGCACACACAGAGAGACACAAGGGTCCCTTAAGCCTCAGGATGGCTAAGTCTTAAGCACGAGGGGGTTGGCACAAATCTCGAGGTGCCACAGTGCAAAACCCTCCCCCCTCCTCCCCAGATTTCCCTTTCTTAAACCAAGTATGACCCGAGTAACTGGGTAAACGGATCCAGCCCAGACTTGCGGGCATGTTCGTGGGCGAGGGTGAGTGAGCGAGCGCATGTAATGCATGTGCGTTGGGGCGTGTATGGGGACCTCACCCCCGTGCATGCTGAGGCAAAGAGGCTTCTTCACCTTTGCGTATTATATGTTGCACGAGCTCTGGTGATAAATGATGTGGGACTAAAGTCCCTCTCCTTCCTTCACGCAAAGCTCTACTTGAGCTGCAGTAGATGCGTCAAGAAATTGAGGCGTTGAAGCTATATCATCATTTGTTTGAATGCCTAGGAAGCTACACAATTTAGACTCGCTTCGGTTGAGGGCAGCAGCAGGTCAGAGATGAATGAACGTGGTCGAGGAAGATGGTGGCGGCGACGATGATTCAATGAAGGCACCTGAAATAGGAATACGAGGTATAAGCCCAAGTTAAAATGCTCAATATGCTCCCCATAGCATGGCGAGTGCAATGGTGTTTGTGGCATCCTATGAGGGTGTGTGTGTTAGTGTGGTGAAGATGGAAGGGTGAAGTTATGGTGGGTTGTTCAGTGGAGTGGAGTGGTACATGTCTCGTGAAATTGGTAGAGGGGTTTTGATGGAGGAGGTGTGGTGGAGCTCTTGGGCTTGATGGTGTGTCGTTTGGTGGAGTAGAGCAGTGGTGCGAACTTGCCGGAGTTCGCGCCAAAGTTGGGGAAGATGACGAGGTTGAGGATGGTGCAAAGGTCGAACCTAAGGGCTAAGGGGATAGAAAGAATCAGGGGAGTGAAAGGAAGAGATAAGAGAGACTTAGAGAGAGAGAGAGGATGAGGCGTCTGGCGTTGACCAGCCAGACGCAAAGAAGACGGTGGAGTCTAGTGAAGCGGCGACGAGGAAAGAGAGATCAAGGGCGCCCTTTCTTTGGTCGGAAAAGTGCACGACAAAGAGGTAAAGCTGGAGGGCCGTCCAATTTGATGGTTGGATGGCTAGAGGAGGTGATCGGAGGGAGCTCTATGGAGTCAAAGTCATGGAAGCCAGAGATAGAGAGGAGAGGGGATTTCCAGCTCAAACTTGGCTGAGAATGACCGCAAAACATGAGGGCTCTTTATAGAGCTCCAAAATGAGCTCAATCATGCAGGAAGGGCTTGATTTGGCCACGAAATCAAGGAAGAGGATCCCCTGATTTTCTCGAGCTTGTCCGAACTCTAGGGATCGATTTGGAGTCCCTAAGGCGATTCGATAGATTATGAATCTCCTCTAGATTCTACACTCCAAATTTAGAGAAGATTGGCTTCGATTTGAGGGAGAAATCCTCCCTCGAATCTCACTGCTGAGCTTCGATTCAAACTAATGGTGGTAGGGACTTAAATGAAGAAAACAACAAGAAGTTAGGGACCCAGCTGCAATAAACTTGAAACCTAAGGAGCTAAATGCAAGAAATAGAGTTTTAAAGGCTAAAATGCAAAGTAGATCAAGATGGATTCTGATTGGGCCCCAATTTTGGCCTTAATGTAATTTGGACCCAAGGAATCTAATAGTGAACTTGGATTTGAGTTTTGACCATGTTTGACTAAGCAATTTACACAGAAGCCAAATCAGGACAAAATCCCATCTGAAACTCTATTCTAGGTCGAAATAGATTTAGATGGTCAAACCAAGGGTACCAAGACTCTTAGAATATTTTTTATGAATTTTAGGAGGTTTAGATGAATTTTATCTTGACCAAAACCTCTTTAATTTAAGTGGGTTGATAATTAAAGTTTTGGTGCTGTATTCGCCCTCGAAATGTGTGAAACCCCATTTCTATTAATGTTGACCCACTTTTTAGACTTTTTGTGCTCATTTGTCCTTCAGTTAACCCCTAAGTGACCCCGTGGTTAATATGTGTGATGTGTTTTTAAAATTACATAATTAATCATGATTCCCTATTCTCTTCTCAAATAGAATGATACGGAGTTGTGACCCTCAAATGATTAGGTAGGAGCTTTTATCAATCAAATCTAACTAAATGTGGCTAGTTAGGACCCATGATGGTGTTCCCATCAAACTCCACTTATATCGTCTCTCCATATCCACCAGTGATTTTAATTTCTTTTTCAAGTCTGGGCGTGCTTCTGCATCGCCAACTCGATGTAAAACCAATGCAATCCGCCGGTGAGTTCGATATTCCTTCAATTTAATTCCATGTCCAATTCCTTCAACAAACAGTCCAACTTTGCCAAACGAGGGATTACTCCTTTCAATCCCTCCATTGCTACATCCCCCTAAACAAACACATAAGCCTCTTAATCCCAGGATTGAGGCATAATCCCGTTCCCTTTTTTTTCAATTCCCCCAAAACAATTTCTTTAAACAAATAACACCTAAGAGAGGGAGGAAGAGGGTGGTAGTGAACCCCCTTCTTCAATCAACAGCGAGAGAGTGTGAGAGGGAGGAGGAAGTGGTGGCCCCTCCTTAATGAAGTGTGCGTGAGAGGGAGAGAGAGGGAGGGAGGCGATAGCGGTGGCCCCTCCTCTATGTGCATGCACGAGCAAGCAGGAGAGAGAGGAGAGATTAGTAGTGTCAAAGGAGACCAACGTTGGGTCTCCTAGGTAGGAGGGAGGCAACCTGCCTCCCTAGGTAGGCGAAGGGAGACAGAGGGACTCAGGGTTAGGGTTTTCCTTACTCTAACACCATGTAGAGAGAAGTATTGCAAATAGTCCTTACGAACTCTTTATATAGTGAGTAAGAAGGGAGTAAGAATTAAAAGGTAATTCTAACAAAAATATAAAAAACAAATAAAAATAAAAAATAGACTAAATTAAATGTTATAAATAAAGAAAAATTTTAACCTAATAAACCTAATAACTCTAAGAACAATTTCATTATTTATTATTTTTTTCTCTTTTCACAATGGCTCAATTCCCTTCCCACTTCAATTCCCATTTGTGGGTGGCAAAGCATACCATGCACCACGAGGACCATAAAAAGCACACCTGTAGACCAAGGGCCAGTTTATGCCAGGGGATATCCCCTCTTTATGGGGGATAACCCCTGTTTACTGTGGGGAATAAGTTATCCTCTCATGGGAGCTTTATCCCATGTTAGTGTAACCCGAGTTTGAGGTAGGGATAAGTTATCCCTCCACGTAACCCTCGAAGTCCGGCTTGTAGTAGCTTCTGCCCTTGTCTGAAGAAGCCCTCAGTTGCTCACTCCTCTCCTATGTTCTTTGCCCTCTTTCATCTTCAACCAATCGTAAAGCCTACGTAGGCAATTCCATGTTCGCACCTTTGTATGGCTTTGGCATGTTGTGTTGCTGCAGCCTTCACACCCTCTCCTTCACTCGCCTATGCTACGACTTCTATTTTCAGGGTGATGTTTCCTGGGAGACGGGTTAGGTGACCATTACTTCTCTCCTCCCTTTACCCTAAGGTGCACCTCCTTTGCTAAAGCTCCCTACTTCGACTTAATGTGGCGTCAGCTTTACCTTGTCCATGCACGAATCTTGCTGTGATTTCTCATGAACGCATGGTTAGAGATTGCTTTTAAGATTCATCATACTATTTTCCTTTATTGTTGGATGCATAGATGACTTTTGATTCCTCCGATTCTATAAAAGGGACCTTGTTTGTAGACCTCTTCTTCACGCTTTGCATAAACCCTAATCTGGTGTGTTCTACTTCTTGACTCTTTCTTCAAACACTAATGTGAACCCCATCTTCACTGTACGTTTGACAAAAGTGTAATGTGTTCTTGTGCACTAACGAAGGTGGTTTTTAGGTCTTACTGCAGGTTGCTTTGCCTTCAGATTTCTATGAGGTAAAACTCAGTAATCATCTTCTACACATTTCTTCCATTCCCTCATTCGTGCTTCGAAATGTGTTGGTAGTTTTGCCTCCTTCATGCTTGCTGCAGGTTACTTTGCCTTTCATTTCCATCTTGTCAAGCTAAGATTAGCTATCTGATTGTGTTCATAGTTTTACTTTCAGATATGTGAAGAAATTTGAAAATATATAATCAACATAATGCAAGTACTCTGTTCATGTTTTGCTTTCCATAGTGTTGATAACATGTAGTTGTGTGTTTGTGTGCTTGTGCAACCTAGTAGTTATCTCTTTGTCATTTAATACCACTACCAATCATGTTATTCTACCAAAAATTGGGGATTTGAATAACATTACCAAAGAGAAAGGTGTATAACATTTGAAGTTGTTTTACCTTTGAGGAGAAAAAAAAAATTCATTCCCTCGTTAGTGCTTGGTAATGTGTTAGTAGTTTTGCCACCTTCATGCTTGCTACTTTGCCTTTCATTTTCATCTTGTCAAGCTAAGATTAATTGTCTGATTCTGTTCATAGTTTTACTTTTAGATACATGAAGAAATTTGGAAATATATAATTAGCATTGTGGGAATATTGTGTTCATGTTTTGCTTTCCATAGTGTTGGTATTGTTTGCTTGTGTGTGTGTGTTTGTGCAGCCTAGTAGTTACGTCTGATTCACTAAATACCTGTACAAATCATGTTATTCTATCGAGAATTGGGGACTTGAATAACCAACCTAACAAAAGAAAGAGGTGTATAAAATTTGAAGTTGATTTACCTTTGAAAAAGGAAAAAATTCAAGTCCATTTGTTACATCTATGGTTCTACCCCCTCTATTCAAGTTTTTGACGACTTATATACAGCAAGCAATGAACTCCTCTTGATGAAGGGGATAGGACCATCTGATGTAAATGAAGTATGAATCACTCTTATGCAAATTAGATGAGTACAAAGTTTGTAGTATATTTGGTAGCCCCATCTAAAAGTATGGGGACTGCCCCATTTTACCATAAATATCACTACAGCAAGTTCCACAAATCCCTTTTAATCAACGCCAAAAAGCGATGGCATAAGTAACGTCGCTGTTTCTTTTCCCGTCTGTTACAAGGAACATCTGATGTCGAATATTGTTTGCTCAGTGGATGGATTGGATCTTTCGTCATCGATTGGTAACCGACAGTAATTAAATTTCTCGTTGCTTATCAAAAAAAGCGACAGCGTTGTTACATTGCTTTTTCCCGCATTAACGTGTCGTTTTTTGAGTTTTGCCATCGTTTAAAGGAAAACACCATCGCTTTACAAGCAACGGCAAAAATATTTTTGCCATTGGTTCTATAATAAGCGACGGAAAAAACTTTTTATTTGCAAAAAAACTTACCTAGTTTTGTTGTCGGTTATTATAGAAAATGACAGGAAAAATATTTTTGTCGTCACTTTCTGTAATAACCAACGGCAAATAATTACCTTTGTTAAAAAAAATTACCTTCTACTGTCATCGGTTATTGCAAAAACTGATGACAAAGGTAACGGTATTTTTTTTAATTCTTAAAATTAGGATCCTTATACAATCTTAAAAAAAATATGACTTTCTAAAAATTCTATACATAAAGGAATTACATACGAAAGTAAGGAGCTCAAAAGAAGTAACAAACTTTAACTACATGGTGGATCTCAAAAGTACAGTATATAATTAAATGTTGAAAGGGTAATCAAGCATTGTAATTGACTATAACAGGTTGGTTCCTTTTAGAATTCACACAATAAAAAGCCTAACATACACCAAAAATGATACAAGCAAATGATCCTAACAATCCTGCAAATTATGGGGTATTTAGTCCTAGAAGAGTTTCTCAAGTTATAGGAAGAGATGCCGATTCTAGTGCTGACAAATTGCAGCTAGCTAGGATAGGAATAGATGAAGATGAAGAAGATGATGCCAATGAAAGGAAAGAGTATTATGATGTGTTATTAGACAGTCATTAGTAATCAATTTTTAATAATAGTTAACAACCCACAAGCTAATTCTTGCTATTAGATGGCAAAATATTTAGGAAAAAATAACTTCTATAAGCTGACTCGTAGAATACTAAAGGAAGATCTTCCCAAATGTTTATCAACATTAACTCTTTTATGGATCCAACAAGTTACAATTGTTTTAAAAAATCCATACCATTATTTTTGATCAAACGAATGGAACTAGAAACCAAACGAGTACAACACAAGTGAGAGGTTGTTGACAAGCACCCTCTCGCTCTGCAACCCCTCCTTTTGGTTCCCATAACTGTCAATGTTGGTAATTGGCCTGTAGGGGCATTCCTGTGAACCAATAGAGTGCAAGTGCTTTGTTATCTTGTATTGTTTTCTAGAAATTTAGCTATTTTAGTGAAAAACAACATCAAACTTTCTCCCTACAAAGGTAATTGCTCTATATGGGAGCATCTGATTCATAAATATGTAGTTGATTCATAAATATGTAGATCATAAAAAGGAAAAGTTTAATGCATACTATATATGTTAAAATTCTTGTTTAGGATTTGGCTAGAAGTTGGTATTATACCAAGTTTTCTTTGTTTCTTTGGGATAAATCTCTTCCTTTTTTCCTCTCTTATTTTTGGGGGTGATTGAGTAATCCAAACTGATGTAGTTTCAGCTTGTATATGATCAATCCAACTGGCAACACACCAAAAGGTCATCTTTTGACTATTATTTTAATTAGGTGTAGCCTCTATAATAAGATTTTAATTAGGTGTAGTTTCAGCCTGTTGTGTTTTGTGTAAGAATTTCATGTTTGACCCTTAGCATGTTGATGTATGAGTAGGTGTTCATCGAATATTTTCTATAATTCTTATAAGAATGTGTAAGAAATTTAAGGACGAAATGTTAAAAGAGACTATGCTGCTCTTTCAATTATGGACCACAAGATGGGGAATTTTTACCCGCTTCTCATGTCCACCAATGTCATTGTGATCTTTGGTAGGCTTCTCGTTAACTTCTAATGCCTTCGAGGGTCGTAGGAGACCTTTTGCATGCAAAAAAATGAAGGGGTATTTCTATCTACTTAAAAGCATGCATAAAACTAAGGGGCCGAAACCTGCTGAAAATATGGCAGAGTTTCCCCTATTTTTCCAATATTTTCCAAAATCATGTACCTAAAATGAAGACCTATACATTCATACCACAACAATTAGTGGGTAAACCCCACATTCCAAACACATGAAGCAAAAACACAAATACAAAACAAGCGGGCACACCCTGCAACCATAAAGCACACATAGTATACATCTAACTAGGCAGTCCATCTAAAATTGCTAGAATTTTTTGTAAATGTATTGTAGGATCATCTAACTAGGCATGAAAATTGCAGTAGGATCACAAGATTTCACGCCATCTTCAAAGGAAAAAAAAAAAAAGATGCATGAATGCAGGTATAAATTGCATTAATGAAAATGATAGCTTCGGTGTGAATTTAAGTGACATCCTTGTATATGAAAACTTTCTAACATATTCCAAATGCTAATTCCCTTGGGTTATCAGTTGATAATTAAAGATGGATTAGCTTTTAGAAATGGAGAAAATCATTATAGGGATTCCCACATTTCAATTGTTTCTATGCTCACCCGCTAATACCTCTAAGAAAGTTTGCAGAGACTTCTAGCTCCAAACAAACAAAAAAGCTAGGAACAAAAGAAAATGGATATGATCCTACACTGAGTATGTAGAAAAAGACTCAGAGACTCATTTATCACATATTAAATAGGAAGAGAAAGAAAAGGCAATGAGCAAAAGAAACAATATATTGAGTTGCATAACCCTAAGGTTATCAGCTTGAGTGCTTTCTGAAAAGAAATAACTTTCCCATCACTGTCAAAGATAGAATACCACCTATCTGGTTAGCATCTCATCCTCCTACTCACAACAATAAATATAAAACATCCAAAGAGGAGAACAAATATGAAATTTTGGCAGATATAAGGTGCATACATGAACTTAAAGAGAGAATAAAATTTGAAAACATTGAATTTCTAGTAACAAGCATGTCTATCCGCATGTCTTCTGGCATTAACAATGATGAAAATTAAATATAAAAAACAAGCCATCAAGCCATTATGACCATTGAGAATAAACCTTTGAAGTCATCCACCAGAATGGCCTATATTGCTTCAATTTCCATCTCTTGCTCCAGAATGTAGTTTTAAACAAAAGGCCATGCTTATGACATGGAAAATAACTTAAATAGGATCCAACAACCACTCGATGGGGTAGCCATGGAAAGAACCCACCTTCTAACCTTTAGCTCTAAACTATTTTATCTCTTCTCAGAGCATTACAATAAGTCAATCTAAGTTAAGACTCCCCTCCCTCCCTCTTGCCTACTTCGCAAGCCTTAAACTCCTAGTATGGCCTTAAACTCCTAAGAAGCTAACTAGCTAGAGAATGGACGATCAAGAGGTATTGACTAAAGATTTAGGTTAGATTACTTGTCCCTCTTATGTTTTTATCTTTTTTCCATCTATTTCTATCGATGAGACTATATGATCTACAAAATTGTGGGGAGATATTTCAGTAGATAGAAGCCATACTTATTTTGGTTATGATTATGGTAGGCGTAATTCCATACTCTTTATGTCTCAAGAGAAAGCACTCTTAACTTTTGGCAGATGAAAATACCAATCTTGAAGGAGTAGAAACTAGGGACTGAGAGAAGGTGAGTAGCAGGAATAAGATTAGAGAAAGGGTGAACAAATACACAGGTTCAACATGACTTTATTTAAAACCAATGTCTTACGGAACAATGAGCTATCAAAGACATGTTGTGGTGGGCTTGATGCAATAAGAGTTCCATCAGAAGTAAACATTGTTACCAATTCTTGTTCCCTTTCTTTCTATTGTCAAATATTATTTGCTATAGTATTTATAGGGGACACATTTATCCTACCAAAGAAAAAATCAACTTCTTGAAATAAAGAGAGATGAAAACTAAGACCCAAACTCCTTTTTCAAAAAAGTTGGGTGATGGAAAAGAGAGCATTAGAGAAAAATAACTTGGAATGAAAAATATAATTGCACTATAAGATTGCAGGTTAACAAAACAGAATGAGAAAGATCAAATTTAGTGAGTTCTGCAATCAAGAAACACACCTCAGGATATAATTTCCCACATTACTTACAAGTTCCTTGTCCAAAATCTTCAAAATACTTGCAACCTAATCAGCAAAATGGACAATTAAGGACACTTAGTATTAGCCAAACTTGTAAAATTAAATAATCTATTTTAAGTGCAAAATTAGACGTCTAAGAAATATTGAGTTTCAACAGGCCAAGTGGCAAGAGATAGTAACCAAAGCACAAGAAAACTTTGGAGGCAGAAAACATTGATATTCCATGTAATTGGTGTATAAGACATAAGACACCTTCTCATAAATCTGACAAGATATTTGTGCATCCACAACTATACTATTAGCGGTGTCTTTCCTGATATCTTCATGTCTATCTTGAATATGGTCAGATTTAAAATAATTTCTTATCACATTATTAGATTACGATTGGATATTCCCTTTGATCAAACAAACTTATCAGTCTCTTCAAGATAGAATGTCAAGAATGAAAAGAAATCATATGGAGAATGATCATTAGGATATTACCCACCGAAATGGCAATATAGGAAGCACGAACATCTATCTCCCTGGCATAATGCATTCTGATGCATTAAACAGAAAAAGTCATGCAAATGATGAACTTAATAAAGAAATGTAGAGATATCCACAACAAATAATATCATTCTATAAACACAAATAAACAATTTTTTTTAAAAGAAAAACATAAACACATTACAAAAGAAAAAAGCCAAAAAGTAGTATTTTAAATAAGGAATGAAAAAGAGAAAAGTCTCATGAGCATAAAGAAAAACATGAACACATTAACACCTAATTTTTAATTAAATTAGGTTACCTAATATAATGTAACCTAATTACTACAATTGCTGTATTAAAAAAAACCTATCATTAAAAAAAAAACCTTGAGGATGAGGGGAGGAATGGGAAGGTAGGAGGAGATGAGGAGGGAGAGGGGGAGGAGGAGGAGATGAGGACAGGGAGGAGGAGGAGGGGGAAGGCAGGAGGAGATGAAGAGGTTGAGGAGGAGGAGGGGGACTGTTGGAGGGGGAGGAGGAGGAAATGAGGAGAGGGAGGAGGAGGGGGGCAATAGGGGAGGAGGAGCAGCAGTAGGAGGAGTTGTGGATGGAGAGGAGGAGGAGGGGGGCGGCGAGGAAGAGGAGGAGTAGGAAGAGGAGAGGGTAAGGAGGAGGAGGAAGACGATGAGGAGGAGGGTTGTGGGGAGGACAAAAAGGAGGGGGTGTGGACAAGGAGGAGGAGGAGGAGGAAGATGAGGAGGAGGAGGTTTTCAACGAGGAGGAAGAGGAAGAGGGGCAGCAACGAGGAGCTCTGCGATGAGGAGTTCTGTGGATGAAGAGGGAGGAGTGCGTGCAGTGTGGGGGAGGAGAGGGTTCTATAAGGGATAGAAGGTCTAACATTCACCATCGGTTTAATTAATAAGCGACAGCAAATGTACAATTCAATCTCAATTCTCTCATCCAAAATTTTGAGGGTAAATTTTAGGTCAACATTTGTCGTCGCTTATTATAATAAGCAACGGCAAATGTATAATTCAATCTCAATTCTCACGCCCAAAATTTTGCGGCAAGGTTTATGTCAGCATTTGTCGTCACTTATTATAATATGCGATGGCAAATGTTCATTACATACTGCTTTTTGAATGAGGTGGAGGCACTCAATTTTAGTGTGATCTTCGCCATCGCTTATATCATCAAGCGACAGCAAAAGTATTTTTACCGTCACTTGCGCAACCGACAATAACGAACCGATGGCAAATCACCTTTTTCTAGTAATGTATCATTCAATTTTTTTCCTTAGTTTAGAATGATAGGTTGAGCATTCCTCCATGCTGAAATTTTTTATTGTGCATGCAAACAATTACGAGTGTAACTGATGCTAAGGATAGTTGGTATCTAATCTTTCATGTAGTGGTCATTATGTTTTCTCATCCCACTTTTTGTTATCAATTATGACTATCATGGCTCTTGTTTTTCTTGTCATTAAGGTACTACTATTTGCTTGAATTTTCTCAGAGATGTTTGTATTGGCCTTCGTGACTCACATTGGGATGCCTTGTACGTTCCATCGAATTGTTGAAAATTAGGAGTAGTTGTTCTTTGTCTGAAGGACTACTTTTGTTGAGATTGTCATGATGGGTGAATGGTAGCCATTGTCTTGCCCTGAGGAAATTAAGATGAACATCTACTCTATCTTATCTCTACGCAGCCTGTCTTAGCCTGTCAATGTCGAAGTTATATCAAGATTATCCTCTCCATTGCATTAAATTTATCTTTACTTATAGAAAAATGTAAGGAGGCATATACGACTATACCTATGCTATATCAGACTTGTGTAGTTATAAATGTTGACATGATCTCTTCTACAGTGTTGTTTGTTTGTCTTCCCAATAATGCATTACAATGTTAATTCTCATCACCTTCTACAATGTTGTTGTTTGGGTGTTTCCTATTTTGGAAGGAGGTCCATCTTAAATTGTCGTCTACATATTGTTTTCACCATTCTATCTTTCTTTTGATATATTATATTTCATACCTTTGTATGTTACATTCTGCTGGGATGGATGGAGTCTATTACATGGATTTCAGGTTCTAATTTTCATACATGCCTATGCAATCAAGTATGGCAAATGACAATCCCCCTTTTAATTTCTAATTTTTTAAAAAGTTCAATATGTTTCATTTCTTGAATTTACACTAAAATACCATTTGCTTTTGTAATGTTTGTGGATTGGTGAAATCATATCGGTGAAATTGTCATTTGTTAGTGCTAGTTAAATTAATAGGTTTGTTTCTTGTTAAGGGTTACGCAAAATTGCTCTACAATTATATTAATTACCTAGTACATTAATGAAATTAAATTTTTAAACACATATTTAGGGTAATCTAATTAGAAACTCAAATGTAAATTTCTCTAAAATTTCATGACATCAAGTAGTAACATACTATAAAAAGTATAATGGAAATAATTTCCATCATTCTATTCAAACACAACTACTAATTGTCTCACCAATACTTGTAGTTCTATAACACATGCAAGCTCAATATGTGAAAGGTAAATGAAAAGCATGTACATATCCATTTCTTTCTAATTCATTACCTTCGAAGGGACAATCATTGCCGAAAGATCAATAAGGAGGTAATTACCAACTAAGGTAGAAATTTATTTCCTATGTGGTGTCTATAGAATTTCGATCTGAACTTTTGAGATGAGAAATGGCCGACGCATTTAGTTGTGTCAGCTATTATATATATCCACAAATGAGGAGATGGAGAGTTGAATATAAACAAAATTTAGTCCTCTAAATCATTGTAGCAATTGCTAAAACGATTCTTGCATTCGAGATGTAAGATGATGGCATAGATAATGTGGACAAACAATACTAGCAATAAAGGTATAGATTGAACCAATGGTTGAAGGATTCCTAAACCTTTGAATGACATAAAGTATACATATTTGGCGTACCTACATGGGATGACTTATTTTTTTCAGTATGCAGGATGAATGGAAATGGTTTGAATCAAGGGAAGGGGGGCTATCAAGGTAGTAAGAAGAGAGTTCCACGAACCAATGATTGGACAAATGAAAAAGATTGTTTATTAATAAGGCTTCTCGATGAGCACTACAAAATGACTTTGTTAATGGGTTATTCACTAAAACAGGATGGGTTGACATTGTTCAGGAGTTTAGCTTCGACGGCAATCTCAGCTACAATAAGGACCGCTTGCAGAACTGCTTCAAGAATTTGAAGGAGTACAGCAAAAGTACAACGCTTTCGTTGTACTCACCAACAAAAGCAAGTAGGGTTGGGATGATCGTAAGAAATGTCCCATCCCTTACAATGACAGTGCATGGGATGAGGTTGGTAAAGTTTGCATTTTAATTGTCCTCTTTGTCAATCTCAAATGTTATAGTATGTACATGACAATTACTTGCAACTTCCAGAGCATCTTAAGAAGCTATGTGGATGGTCGTTCCCTTACTATGAGGAATTAAAGATTATTGCTAGTAGAGAGACTACTGAGGGAGTCAATGCTACATCCAGTCTTACGCAAGTGGATGGAGAGGATTTTAGTGACTACGAAGGTGAAGGTGAAGTGAATCAGTCCGAAATGGATTTCTCCATCAACAAAAATGCTACAATATCCTCGCAGGTTCCTACCATCAGGAACTACAATTCCACCAATGAGTGCCAACCAAACCAACGATGCGATAGGTTGCTGAAGAGGGAGTACATGTTATGGCAAAATCGTCGTCATTAAAAGGGAAGTCAAAAGCTTCTGAATACATATCCGAAAGCAATGGCAAGCGTCATCGTAGCGAAACCTCCAATTCAAAAGTAGTTGACAAAGTTACGACAATGATGGAAGAGTACCTGTAATTTAGTAAGAGCAAGAGATTTCGTGAAGTTGAAAGAAGTGACATTGATGAATATATTTATGGGCTGGCGTCGATGCTACAGAACCTCCTTATGCCTAAAAGGGCAAAGATGGTTGATGTTATGTTCACTTTAGTGAACTATAATTAATCCTAAGTATATTATTATTATGATGGGAATTTAATTTAAAGTAGGAATGGTATTGATAAAATTAATTGAGCTATAAATTATCATTTTCTACATTTCATTCATATTTTGTATTACTTTGAGTAATTATAAATTTTTGATGCAGGATCATTTTTATTTGGCGAGGCATTATGCATCAATTTGGAAGGCCATCTTGAATGAACATCAAGAATCATTAAAAAAATCCTTTCCCCAATCTTTATCATATTTCTTTTGAAAAACCTCATTATTTTTCCTCAATTAAGCACCAGCATTCCCACTTTGTTTCGATAAAATAGCCACTCCTTAATTGTTTGGACGAACAGCTCTCCTTCCATTTTTTATCTCTAATTTCCCTCAAATTTTCTGCTCTAAAAAAGGCCCCTCCTTGTGATAGGCTCATTTTCCATCTCACCCTCTCCCTCACTTCTTTTTTTTTGGAGGCACGACCCACGTAAACCCCCCGAGACCCACGTTTATTTTTCCTCTCTCTCTCTCTTTTCACATGTTCCTACTCCCTCAACTTCGTCTTCCACCTCCAGCCTGTTGATACAACGCTCGTCTCCACCTTCGCTTGTTGCAACAGGGACCCAACGCCCCCACCGACCACCGCGTGCTCCACCTCGACACCTTGACCGTGCCACCACCACCACGTGCCCCTCCACACCAGACCGCACTTCCTCTACTGCTAACGTCCTCCACGACCACGACCCTCGTCTCCTGCCTCTCTGGTAGCAAGCACCGCGACCGTCGGCCACCTCCTCCATCTCCTGCGCCATGACAGCATAGACCGCGAGCCTTACTGCCTCAGCCTCCTCCCTCACCACGACCGTGCTGCCCCCTCTGCCCACACTCAAGCTCTCCACTCCGCGACAGAGATAACAGTGCACTCTGCGCCACTTTCCTCCTCTATGTATGTAATTATACATACAAAATGAATCAATGAATCAAAGAATAAATGGATTGAGTTAATTATGTACAAAATAAATCAATTAATACTAACTACAATGCCTCAAATAAATTTACAACTAAACAAGCATCAAAAACTACCTAATATATTCTACGTTATTTATGTACAATTCAATACTTAAATCTAGGTACAAAAATAATGAACAATTACACTAACATATTCTATACTAACATATATACAATCATACTAACTTCTATTAGACCTTAGAAACAGTATATATAACCTAAGGCAAACAAATACACTAATTATATATATACTAACTATATATATATAAACATATATACATATATACACTACAATATATTTATACAGATATAGTACATCTATTTACAAATATATACTATTAATACTTAAATATATATACTCTATATATAGTGCTGGTTATATACTATACATATATATACACACTTATGTTTAAGATTGACAATATATAAAACTTTAACTTAGCTAAATTAACATAAAAAGCTATACTGACACACTTAAACGTTACTAAAGCCTAAAAAAGTATCACTAATGACATCACACATAAAAAGACTAAACAAACATTTATCTATATAAGTTACTCTACTTGTATACTCATTAGATATATACATATATTATCTGATATACATAGACTATGTATATATATATATACACACTATATACTTATACTGTACTTCTATATATTTACATATGTACCTATGTACGTACACCCTATGTACACAACACACTCATTCACACAATACACAACACATGCACACAAAGGGCTCAACACTTAAGATTTTTTTTTTCAACTCGTTTCCTCATGCTCAAGCTCAACCCACGTCTCACTTTACAAAAAATTGGGTTTTCAATAGGCGGACCGGTTTAGTTCGCGAGATATACAACACCTATAAAGGTAGGACCAGATTGCTACTATAAATTAATCCAAGTTTTCAGCATGTATATTTTTGTGCATTCTTTTAAGCCCAAGCCAAGCCCAGCACTGTACACCAGGCTCCCAGTCCAATCAATGCTCAGAGTATCATGCATGGTCAGCGAATGAGTAATGGTTTATTCACACCCAACGCTTGACGACTGATAAGGCACTAGGCACAATTCCTTTTACGCAGCCGCGTGACATTGTCATCCTACGATGTGGGATTAATCACAGCACCATTTGAGCGCTCGCAGTGTGTACCGTAGACCAAGTTTTGGCCTTGAATTAAGTGTCGATTTTAAGTCCAATTCCCAATTAAATTACAAAATTTTAAATCCCTTATATAGGGCTACTTAATTACATAATTAATTTATAAGAATAACTTATTTAATTATATATAAAAATTAGTTAAAGTTAAGGATTTATACACATTAATTTAAGGTTTAATTACTCAATTAATGTACAAATTAATAATTTAATAACCTAATTGAGTTATAAGTTAGTTACTATATATAATAAAGTATTTATTATATAGTTTTAATTTATTTTAGAACGTTTACTTTAATTTATATACATTTAATTACACATTTTACATATATCTATACTAATATACAATATAATTATTAATGTACAGTATAAATACATCTTGATCATACTGAAAATATTTAAAATAATCAAGTATACAATATAAATTACTTCAATAATAACTTAATTTACAAATTTATTTTATTTTAACTTAATAACTTGGATATTTAACCTAATAACTTAATTACCTACAATAAATACATAAATAAATAAATATATGTATCATACATTATATAATAGTTATTTAAATACATATGTACAGTAATAAATATGATTACACATATATACATAGTTACATGTATTTACTTAAATATATGTACATATAATATAATTAAATAAATAGATAGTTATATAATTATAGTATATAGAGTTTAACTTAACATAAATACCTATTTAAATAGATATAATACAGATATAAGTTATTTCCATAAATTCAAGTTATATAATTTACTATTTACATTTAGCTTAGTATTAAATTATATAAGTATAAATACTATATATATGGTATTTTTATGAAATTTTTGGTTTTTTTAAATTTTTATGGTGTTTTTATGTTTAATAGAGGTAGGAGAAGAGAGAGATAAGGTGAGATGAAAGAGAGAAGTTTTCTTTTTGAGTTTTTCAACTTGGTTCTTTTATTGAATTTTAGAGTAGATCGAACTGTTAGCTGGTATGTTATACTAGCTTGAGGGTTCGGAATACTTTGAAACTTTACATGCACTTAAACAAATACCTGATCTTACTCAAGCCAGGTTTATTTATTTTTTTATAATTTTTCTCCGATTTTCCAATGTAGAACAAATGAGGCTTGAAAGGGGTGAGAACAAAGCAACCTAAGGCCTCAAATTCAGATATATGTGTTGTAATAGGCACCTAAACACTCAAACACACTCAATACTTCCCATAGAAGATATTTGAAACATTACACATGATTTTCATTCAGATTTGAAGTAAAAACACAATTTTGATAGATCATTACTTTAAATAGCTGACAATGAATGATTAAACATGGTTTACAAGCTATTCAAATTTGATTTAAACTCATGTTAATACATAAATGCTTGTTATAAATTAATCTAAGAATTATACACATGTCAGCTCTCTAAAAACACTTAAATCCAGCTCAAGTCCTCATCAAACCAACCAAGGTAGTGGCTACTACTAAAAATTCAGTTCAACTACTACAAATGATTAGGCATCAATGCTGCTACTGGTCATTAAGCAAGAAGGCTGGACAGTAGTTAATTCGGAGGATTCAATAAGACCTTCTCAGATCTAATTTGAATGAAAACCAATCAAATTCAAATCTTGAAAATCATATCCTCCAAAACCATTTGAAAATAGAAATCCAATATTCACAGATAAACTTGATAAACAGTAGATCAGAGCATCTACACACCTGCTGCTCAGCTCTATGCAAACTGATCCTAACTTTGAAAATTCAAATTCCTTAATTGTAGAACCTTCAAATAGATTCTAAAATCCATTTAAAATCCCATTATACAATGATAAACTCTAGCACCTTCATTTAAACCTTGGAAATCAAAATAAAAATCTATTTGATCAAAAATAATGTTGCCCCTGATTGGGCATTCTCTGTGGATTCGCTCAAGTGATATGATCACCAAGAGCTCCTAAACACTATCAATTAGTGTTTAGGACTTCAAGTAACACTAGAAAAACCAAATGGGTCATTGTTAAGCCTCATTTCATTGGATCTGAAATTCCTTGGCTAAACTACCCAAATTAGAGCTCAAATTGGGCAAATGCTCATCTATACATAAAATCCAAATTAAAACTCATAAGAATCATCACAATACACCCAATTAGTCAATTAAAACCTCGATTTGTTTGATTAAATTCGTTTAAACCCGAATTGACTCCAAATCACAAGATTAGGCATGAAACACAAATCTAAAAGAATCGAGCAATTCCAGCCAATCAAAACCAGATCGGGGGTCCTTATGAACATATGAAGTGAATAGAGAGAGCCTCGGATGGATTTGAGCATTGTCTAGATCGCGAAGCCTGAGAACTTTGGATCTAGATATGCTCAGATGGATCGGGTGGATTATGAATCAAAATGCGAGGAAAATGGCGAATATGGATTTGTGAGGTGAAGAGGATGATCATTGAATTGATACGAATGCCATAAAACACCTCTCCGATATAAATTGATCGAAGATGGAGAATTCTAATCTAATCTAATGCACCCCTAATCTAATCTACCAAATCCGTGAGTTGAGCTAACTAATCTACTCCTAACTAATCTAGAAAGCAGGAAATCTATCTAGAAGGCAGTAATTATATCTATGAAAGTAGGAAATCTAGCTACAGATGAAGGTGGTGTCCAAGATCCACCAACCCTTGGTGATGAAAGGGGAGAGACCCTCAGCTATCAAAGGAGGTGCCCAAGAGCTACCAACCATCGGCCAATGACTATTGAAAGAGAGAGAGAGGAGCCCACTCTGTCACCATAGGCGAGGAACGGAGGGAGGAGAGTTGAGGGGGTAGAGTGAATGGACCAACTTGAAAGGGAGGGAGCTAATGTCGCTCGTAGGGGCCAGGTAGGTGCTTAAGTAGCGTCACAAGCGGATCAAGTGACCATAGAGCGGGATTAGGCGAGGTTAAGTCCAACAGTGGGGATGGAAAGGATGATGTGCGGGAAGTTTTATACCAAACCTCCACCATCATAGCAGATTTGGAGGTGATGAAGTTGTGCACAAAGGCACGTGATATCAGATGGTAGATCCACCATTAGATCAATGATCCCACAAGTGGACGGTGCTGGGAGCTTGAGTTCATCATGGTGAACAGTGCGCACATGGGAGAAGGGTTGCTATAAGTGTTTTGGAAATTTGCATGCAGGTAATTTAAGTGAAACGATGTGAAATTTGTGAAAAAGCCCATAAATGATTGAAAAGATAACCAGAAGATCCCTACAGGTTTACAAATAGGCCCTTCGAGGTTTTTGGCTTAAGAAAATGTGAAGGATGAAAGACCTATATATAATGTCATGAATGCAAGGACCTAATGATGTCCAAATGCCATGAGATTTTTATTGGAGCTTAATTGAACATATTAGAAGTTAATTTTACCCCTTGATTTGCTTTTTTGAACTCAAAAATGTGTTCAATTAGCAATTGGATCACCAATTTGTATTTATGAATAGAATATCTCATTAATTGACCTAATTATGCATTTTTAACCTAAATTTGATGTTTTATGTCATTTTTATTAATTCTCACATTTAACCCATTTATTATGTTAATTAGATAGTGTTTAACCTAGTTTTTAGCTTAACTTGGATATTTTAGTTATAATGAGCCACACCTCATCAGTTACTCAATTGAATTCTATTAATAGCCAGATCATGGGATCATGGGGATCCTACAAGATCCACGATCGAAGAGGGTTCATCCTATAAATACCTAGGATGGGCTAGCTTTTATTTTTTACGCAATTAGAGAGAAAGAGAGAAACAGAAAGGTGTGACTGTACGACCAATGAGAGTATTATTGGAATTTGGGAGCATCGCTCTCCCCCCAGAGGTACACCATCTTGGGTGGAACTGGATCACCAAATCTCTACATGATTGCCTTGTGATTGTTTGAATCGAGGTTCCTATTCTAAGGGCCTCAATCAATTGGCGCCGTCTGCAGGAATCACTTGATATTATTACCATGTTTCTTAGTTCTGAGTTTAGGCAATGGCTCCTACCACGCATCATTCCTCTCATGTTAACCTTAAGAAAGTTGTTTCGATAGAACCTAGGGTCTCCGTGTCAAGGAGACATGATGGGAACACCATCATGAGCCATAACTAGCTCAGTTTAATCTGATTAAGTCAATAAAAGCTCCTACATATCCATCAGAAGGTCTTAAGGACATAAAATAATGATTTCAGAAGAAAATAAGAATACAGGGTTATTTCTGAAAATTTACCAATCTATCACAAAAATAGAATAACCACGGGTTTTCTCAAAGGTGGAACAAAGGTCAAATGGTCTTAAGAGTCTAATAAGTGGATTAGAACAGACAGAAAAGGGTTTTCATGCGTTATAGGAATTAATGGACATCTGAAATCCTAAAAATAGACCTGCTTAATTAACTGAGGTTTTAATCAGGGTAAAATTCACCTAAACCCTCTAAAATTCATAGAAAAATATTCTCGAGGGTTTGGTACCTTCAATTTGACCATCAAAACCTGTCTTGACCCAAAACAGAGTCTCAGACTGACATTTGCCCTAATTTAGGTTTTCGCATAAATTACCTAGTCAAACTAGATCAAAATCAAACTCTGACTTCATCATTGAATTCCTTAGGTCCAAATTAGGTTTGTACCAAAATTTAGGCCCAATCTAAGATAGTTTCAACCTAGTTTTCACTTTGGTCCAAGTCTGATTTCCTTTATTCCACATGGGTCCTCAACTTTTGAATTTCTTACAAAAAGGCCCATATCCTTATCATCATTTTCTTCAATAGGTCCCTGCCACCATGAATCCTATTCCAAAAAATTCCGATGACCTAAATATGGCATGTTCTCCTTGATTCCTTGATGAATCCCTCTCAGATTTAAAAGGGAAGTTCATCAAGGAATTCCCTACCTTTTGAGCCAATTCCCATGCCCTCAAACCTTCCCAATCTCTCATGCAAATGAATGAGAGATTAGGGTATCTTGGAATTCCTATCTCCAGTGAGCTTTCCAAGCTTGGGAAGCTTGCTTCCCAAGCCCAAAACTCCCTCCAGAGGTCTATAAAAGGACCCCCAGATCAGACAGAAGATTCCACGCTCGAATTCGATCGAATTCCCCCTTATTTTTGTCTCTCCTCATCTAGTCGAAGCTCCTCGATGTCCGATGAGCTCCTTCGACTCCATCCTTCATCCACATGCAATACCGATGGTGGATTTATTTCCCCCGTTCTCTTCCACATCGTGCTGTACCGGCCGATGCCCTGCCCTCTGTCTTCCTCGCCGATTCCTACTCACCGGAGAGCTTTCTTCCCCAATGCCAACCATACCGCAATCGGTGCCACCTCGACTCCCCGTCGTTTGCCAACTACCTAGATAAGTCCCCTAACTCCTCTTCGTCATTGTCATCCAAACCACACTCAATTTCGACCACGCTACCGCTTGTTCACTATCATCCCTTCCGCGCCTGGCCACTCCTCCAACGAGGCACATCTCGCTCTACACACCACCAAACCCCTCTACGTTCATCCCTACACCTCCGCCTCGACCACAGGAGCAAAAGCCCTAACCTAGTTAGGTCAATTACTCCTCCACAACCTTTGCCGAACACCGCACCTTCGCACCTCACCTTCCGTCACTGTCCAGCCACCTCACGCACTCTCACACCTCATGGACATCGCCGTTCATTTCCTCACCTCACGAAGACATTATTGAACCTTTTAACTGGGGCTTTTAGCCCATTTTCATGATTTCAGGTACACAGGTCATCGCCATCATTGACGAAGCTTCAAGCGAAGCTTGAAGTTTGCTTCAGCACCTTCAACTCCAGGCATCGTCCCCAGTTTGCGTGGAATCATTCCAGGAGTCTGAGTGGACCAGCAATTGGAGCCTTTGACCGCCATCTTGTGTGAATTGAACGAAGACACCACAGCAGTTGCACACGCGGAGGGAGGCAATGGGATAGTCCCACATCGAGCTTTGACAGAAGCATAGAGGCACATATATTGATTTTCTGTTTCCTCCTTATGGCCTCAAGTAACACATAGGGGTTGAGGTCCCTACGCTCCTCACATGCCTCACCTGCGACACCTTACACGCAGGTCTGGTGCATTCGTTTACCCACCTAGCCAAGCACTCCTCGGCTGCCACTCACGGCCGGCAGCCTTGGTCCCAGGTGCGCTCTACCCGAATACCCGATAACCCAAGGCCTTGGGAGGGCAGATCCCAGAGAGTGAAGGAGAGGAAGTGCGCGGGGGCAGGGGAGGTTTTGTTCTCAAGCCCAATGGACTTGATATTTAATTCTAGTTCTAATTAGGAAAGCAATTTTGATCTATTTGCCTCCCTATGAACGACTCAGACTCCCATATTTCTATTAGAAAAATTTTACAAGTTTGATTTCGCTTACAAATTCAAGAGTTTTTGTACGCATTTACTACGATGAAAAGTGAGCTTTCGCAATCACATCAGCGATCGGAACATGAACTCCTGTGCATTGAGTTGGAGTGGTCCATGGAGCAAAGATGCCCAAAACCATAAAAGTGGGGGAAGCAAAGCCAAATCCAAACAATCCAATAAGAAGCAGATCCGACAAGCACCCTAACTGGTTCAGAAGTGTAGCCTGGTTCTTCAACCATGGCTATACAGCTATACCCTGATGTAACGGACAAGCTTGTTCGGGTAGGAGCGGACCTTGATCCCTCTGAGGTCCATGAACCACTGCTCTCTTAAGGGATAACATGGATGTATTCGCTTAGTCTGCCAATGACTTGCCAGGAGTTATCCCTCCTTGATCGAAAACCACCTCAATGTTCAATTGGGGTCCCAAGTGATCAAGCAAACTCACCAGCACAAATCTGCGGAGTAATGGCAGGCAGCTGAGGCTGAAGTAAACAAACTTCTGGAAGTAGGATTCATCAAGAAATCCATAGACCCTGCATGGCTACCAAATGTAGTCATGGTCAAAAAAGAAAGTGGAAAGTAGCTAATGTGTGTCGACCTCATGAACCTGAATGAAGCTTGTCCTAAAGATGAATTTCCCCTGCCAAGGATCGATGCCCTCGTAGATTCGTGTAGTGGCTAGTCTTACATGTCTTTCTTGGACACTTATAGTGGCTACCATCAGATAAGTTTACCTCCTATAGATAGACCTCATACCTTATTCATAACCGATAGGGGTCTCTTTCAATATAAGGTCATGCCCTTTGGTTTGAAAATGTAAATATGATTTTTTCTAATTTAATTGGAAAATCATTTGAGGTGTATATTGATGACATATTAGTAAAGGGATTGAATTTCCCTCAACATCTTGTGAACCTCACCGAGGAGTTCCACGTCTTTAAGAACACCTGACTCCACCTAAACCCTGAGAAGTGCATGTTTGGCGTTTCTTTAGAAAATTTTTGGGATTTTTAGTCTCTGATCGTAGCATAGAAGGCAACCCTGACAAAATCCAAGTAGTCATGGCCCTTACACCATCGACCACCCTAAAGGGAATACAATTGTTAGTTGGCAAAATCACCTTTTTAGGCCATCTTTTGTCTTCATTTTTCAACATATCCCTTCCATTCTTTGAGAGTATTAAGAAAGGTAGAGGTTATACAGTAGAACATTGGACCCCCCAGTGCCAGAAAGCTCTGGAGGGAGTGCCCTTCAGCGCCCTCCAATTTTGACAGCTCCTATTATTGGGGAATCTTTATTCCTCTATCTAGTAGCTTCCATGTTGGGTGTTAGTGATGTCTTATTATGTGATCACGAAGGAATACAACAACTAGTATATTTTGTCAACAAAACATATCAAGGTGTAGAGACTGAATATGCTATAATCGAAAAGCTTAGGCTTGCACTGGTGACCATCACTAGGAAATTACGCCCTTATTTTAAGGCCCATTCAATAATAGTTTTATCTGACCATCCTTTGCGTCAAATGTTACATATTGCCTGATAGATAAAGTGGGCTATAGAATTGGTAGAGTTTGACATCCAATACCATCTAAGGAAGTCAATAAAGGGCTAAGTCCTAGCCGATTTTGTAACCGAGTTTACAGATCTAGATACGTGTCTCACCTTGTCATGGAAATTATATGTGGATGTCTCTTCTATGGCAACCAGATCTGGGGCAAGCAAAGCTTTGACTTCCCCAAATGGTACCACTCATAGATATGCTATCAAATTGGTTTTCCCCGCTGCCAGCTATATGGCTAAATACGATTCCCTCCTAGCTGACATTCGTATTGCCAAGTCCATCGGTGCTTCATCGTTGGAAATATATACGGACTCTCAATTGCTGGCTAACCAAATAAATGGGGAGTACCAAGCTAGAGATCCTACTATGCATCTTTATGCTGACAGAGTAAAGGAGTTATTTGATTTCAAGACCACTTCATTCAGGCGGGCACCAAGGCCTGACAACCCCCTGCTAAATGCCTTAGCCCATCTGGCATCTGCAATTCCTCTACGAGAAGAGGAGGATATTTGCCTTCAAGTGTTGAATGAACCAACGATGCCCTTTGAAGTAGACACATATATGTGACATAAATTGCCTATTTATGCATGTTATTAGGTGCATAATTGTATTCAGCATTATAAGTACTACATAGCATGAATCATTCTGTATTTAGATTGCTTTGTATAAATTTTACATTAATTTGCACTTTTTGCGGCTAGGAGACAAGGCGATATCATTTTGGAGCCTCGGATTGAAGATCCAATCGTACGGATCTAATCAGGGCAACAATTAGAGTCCAATTCCTCCAAGATCGCCCCGATCGAATTTCCGTAGCATCAGATACAATCCTAGAAAGATCAAAGGTCAAGGGCCAAGGTGGTCTAAATCTGTACCTCAAATGACAAATATAACTGCACAGATGGGCTCGAATTGACGATCGCAGCCCAATGACGCAAAAATCAGTTCAATCCGATAATCGTGGCACCACCTACAAAGTAAAGATGGGCAACCATGATGGCGCCACGTGGTGCCATCACAGCCACCCAACACCAGCCATAACACCCCCCTTCGCTTGAATGACCAATCCCAACCGTTGGATCATCGATCCAATGGTTGAGATGCTCCTCACCTCTCACTGAAGACAAAGCTCTCACATCCTCAGTTGTTGGAACTTCATCCAACGGTCGAGGGCTAATAACGAAAATACGCGGTTTGTTAATTAGGCAATTTAGTGTCATTACAACATGTAAATCCATTTTCGCTTTTAAAATTTATAAGACCTAGATAGGGAAGTATCTAGGGTCGTCCAAGGAGGCAACTTTTTGATAAATCAATCTCTTGCTTCGAAATACGGAAATCACCTTTCTTTTTGTCTTTTTAAATATGTACTTTTTTTTAGGCTTTTGAAATAAAGGGGCAATCGTAAGCTGGTGGTAGAAAAAGACTAAATCTAATTTAACAATTGGGTGACAAGAAAGACCTCTTCTCAAGCTCACCCTAGACGGGTGAAGGCCTAGGATAATTGGGAAGAGGGAGTGAAAGTGCTAAAAAAAACTAAAGTAAAAAAGAAGATACACCAAGTAGAAAAGGCAACTTAATATTAAGCGGATTTCTGTTTTACAAATATAGAGGAAAGCTTCTACTACAAAAAGTAAAACTACAAAAAATAAAACACAAATCCTGGATGATAATGGTGAAGAGGGAAGGCTCCTTGCTCCAACTGCGGCAGCTCCCGCAGTGAAAAAGGGGTCCTCCTCCTTTTTCTTGAACTAGAGATAGTCTCCTTCCAAGAGTGGGTGGCTCCCACTCCAAGAACTCCTGCTGAAGGTGGAGTGGACCACCTTTGATTCCTCCTCCAAGGGTGGTAGTGTACCACCCTCAAATCCTCCACTTCCTAAGGTAGGCGTGTACCCTAGGTTGTCCTCCAATGCCTGGCTTCCTTCCTTGGCTGGCGTGGGCACAAGAGAGAAGAGAAGAGGGGAAGGCATCCAGGGGACAGAGTATCTGTTACGACCTAATTCTCGAATCCCTACGAGACACGAGAATCGGACCGACTCGACTAATCCCAAGACCCAGTCGTCCAACGAGAAAGTAACCAAAAGAGAAGTAAAATAAACCACATTCATTATGCATGTAACTAACAGTAACAAAAGTACAACAGTAAAGAAAAGAACTACTACAGTACACACCACCACAACAGTAAAGAATTAAACAGGTACAAAAACATGACGCTTACAATAAAAGAGTACAATTGTAACAAAAAATACTCACTACAACAGAAGAAACGGTACAGTAGGTACAACACAAGTAAAACTACTGAGCTCTACTATGCCCAGCACCCTCTGCAGCCGCAAGCTCTGGCTGCTCAACACCTAGTCCTGAAAAGGTGACAAAGGTGACACGTCAGCGAAACGCTGAGTAGAGTGGCAACCAACTAGCTAAGAAAATAGTAAGGTGGACAAGTAGCTGTTATTTTTAATTTCTTTCTTTATTTTCTATTTACTCATTCTTGAATTATTTCTCAGATCTTTCTCTTAATCTTGAATGTTCCTCGTGGGAACGATCTTGATTGCAATCTTTTCCGAAAAGTAAAAGTAGCACGTGGTGCTCTCCTGGCCGGGAGAGTCCCCCGTGGTGGTCCTACCCTCAGTCAATCACCCCAAGGTCACTGACAGACGTAACGGTGACTACGGCATGCGCGATAAACGCACGGGTAGCTACCCCACACTGGCACGCGGTCAGTCATTTCCGTTAACGGGTGCGCCCCAAAGCACAGCACGGAACCAGTATAGGGCAGAGCCCTCTCACTAACAAGGGTCTAGCCCCTCCACAGTAATCAAACAGGGGTCTTGCCCCTCCACAGTCCGCGCACCCTCGCCTGACTACCCTGGTTTGCCTAGTGGGCCTAACAAGTCAGTGTAGCAAGGCTAGCAGAACCTCGGGACCCGTGGGGTGGCTAGTGCTCTCCCTACACAATTAGCTCTCCCCGGTACTGTGTACGCGAGGGCCAAAAGTTGGTACAAAGTGGCCAGATCTAACCCCGAGTCCCTGGGGCGGCTATCTCCGCTCTGCACTAAACAGGGGGAACAGTTGCTCTCCTTGGTGCTCCGTACTCAAGGGCCAGCTCACTTCCCCAATTCCATTCCATTCACCTCTCAAAAGCTCTACTCTTAATTCCCCGTAGGGTTCATGCTCATATTTCTTTAACGAAGCCAATTTAGGTTTCATTATTTCAACTTTATTTTCATATAGCCCATGTTCTCAACAGTTAATATCCATTCATAAACAAGCAACTGTTATCCAATTACAGGTAATTATCATTTTTCTTTCTACTTTTCCAAGACTACAATTCATATATTCACGACATTCGTTTCTGTGTTTCTGTTTCTAGGATTCATGCCACACCCTAGGATCTATCATTCAATCTAGTTTTCCAGTCTTAAGATTCATGCCATACCCTAGGATCTATCATTCAATCAAGTTTTCCAGTCCTAGGGTTCATGCCAAACCTTATAATCTATTAATTATCTCACAAGTGCATAAATGTTGATAAATAATTAAAGGGAGCCACTCTACCCTCAAAATCGGGAGTACTGGGGGCGTGATCGGCAGGTCTGCGCGCCTCCGCAACCCCCAGAGCTGCAACGGGACAAGGTCCTAGCATAAGGATCAAACACAAGGAATTACTCCTAATAAGATATAAGCACTTTAAACAAGTAGATGAACAATTTCTGAGAAGAACGGAATTTTAAACGCGGAAATCGAACTTCGAACGGATCCTAAACGGGTCAAAAATGACAACCCTGCCTCAAATATGACGTCTGGAACATCTTCCAGACATCTTAAACGATGGTTCAGATCATACCTCACTTTTGTACTGTTCTTCAAACGTCCAGGATCTCGCTGGACCGTCTGGACCTAGTTCTAAACGTCCGACTGTCACGCCGGATGTTTGGAGACTCTCCACCGTCTGGTGCTGTACACAGACGTCCGATCTGCGTGGGAGGGCGTGTCCTTGCGCCTTCCCGAACGAAACCTACACGCGTACACAACCGACCTCAACACAGCAAAGAGGAAGAATCCTTCGGCGGAACGGCCTGCATGGTCGTACACGCAAAAGGAAGAAGAAAAGAAATAATGTACCTTTCAGAGGTCTGGGTCTCACTCCAGACATCCCCCACGCCATCTGGACATAGGTCCAGATGTCTGATTCTAGGAAAATTTCCCAGAATCAGGACCTCCTCGCCCTCCGCCTGCTGCACACAGCCGTGCCGTGCTGCGCTCACCTACTGCCTGAGCTGCAGCAGCACCGGGGCAACTTCCCCAATACTGCGCTCCCGCTGCGCACCCGTCGGCCGGCCCTGGCTGCTCCGGCGAGCTCGCCCTCTCTTCCTTACGTGCTCCGCCTCTTCTCCCTCTCGCTGCACCTCCTCAGCGCGCACACCCGGCAACAGTTGTTGCCCTCGCCCTCTCACTCTCACGCTGTCACTGGAAGAAGAAGGAGGAGACGGTGGAGTGGTGGTGAGGGAGAGGAGAGGGGGAGATATTTGAAGGCGCCGTGGGGAGAGAGAGAGAGAGAAAAAGATGGCGCCTGCAGGATGGGGAGGGAAGAGAGAGAAGAAAAGAGGGCGGCAGATGCGCGCACAGACTCGTAATCGTATGCTGTAAAAATTAATTTCCAGACGTCTGGGAAGGCTTCCAAACGCCTGACCAGACGTCTGGACCAACTCCCAGACGTCTTAAAAGATGTTTGATGCCGTGGTCTTAACAGTATCCCCTTAATCTTCTTCTTCTCTTGACCTTCTATGTAAGTAGAAATATCGGTAGAAAAATTGTAGCCAAGGGTGAGTTTTAATGGTGGTGGTAGGGGGTTTATATAGGAATGGTAGGGTGTTAAGGGTAGTTAATAGATGGAGGATTAGGATGGCTTGTTATAGGTAGTTAAGGGATCCTAGAGTTGATAACGGTTGGCACTAAGATGGGGGGGGGGGGCGGGGTAACCATCACAACCAGTTTGTATGCCATCACATTTCACAATAACTCCTGAATGTTGTGTAGCCTTCACATCATCAACTGATTGCACTTTAAATCTGAACCCATTTATTATACATCAAGAGTGATAATGTGCATGACTTAAAGGTATGTTCATCATTACATCAAAATCTTCTATCCATTGCGGATCATTGTTTTGTTTCATTTTTTGCACATGAGTTCTGAACCAGTCAATGAAGTCTTCTTCACATCTAGAAATGTGCGAAGATTGTCGAAATTCATCGTAAAAATCCGGAATCTGCTTTAATATATATATGAGCTAATTGTCGATCATGTTCAGACATTAGTTTAAATTCCGTTCGTATGATTGGCCTTCCTCGGATATCAAATACAGAAAAACAATCTTCCATATTTTCACAGTTTTGTCTATCATCAATCCTTTCCAATCGATTGAATCGATTATCTGGACCATCGATATACATCTCACAAAGGTTGATGCATTCTTCTACAAGATACCCTTCGACAATTGAACCTTTTGGCTTAGCCTTATTGAAGACGTAGTCTTTCAATTTTTTCAAGAAGAGCTCAACTGGATACATCCACCTATATTGAAGTGGTCCAACAATCCTTACCTCATTCGCTAGGTGGATTATAAGATGTACCCTGACATCGAAAAATGTAGAAGGGAAAATCTGCTCCATCTTGCATAGTGTGATGACAATTTTCTTATCCCAATAATCTAACAGATGAGAATCCAATGTCTTTGGACATATAACCTTGAAGAATCAGCTTATTTCCATCACAAAGTCAACCACTGGTTGAGGAAGCACTCCACGGATTGCTAATGGAAACAAGATCTGCATGTAAACATGGCAATCATGATTCTTTAACCCACCTATCTTCTTCAATGCTTCATTTACACATGTAGAAAGTTGTGATGAGAATCCATCTGGAACCTTGATATTTGTTAGAAAAGATAATATCTTCAGTCGTTACTCATCCTTCAAAGTATATAATGCCTGAGGAAAGTCATAACTGCCATCATCTTTATGATTTACATGCAACTCAGGACAAATGCCCAACATCTTCAAATCATTACGGATCTTCAACGTGTCTCTTGGACTATCCATTAAGTTTAGCATATCTAAAATATTATCCATAACATTCTTCTCGATATACAACACATTAAGATTGTGACGAACTGTGAGATCTTGCCAATAAGGGAGCTCCATGAAGAATATACTTTTCTTTTTAAATCCAGAATTATGTAAGTCTTTAAGATCTTTCTGAAACAGATGACCCAATCGGATATTACCAATTTGTTGTAACTCCTCAATTACCTTGTATCCTAACAACCTAATTGTATATATTCTTAGAAAATTTTTTGGATTTTTGGATGAATAGCGGCATGGTTTACCAACAATTTTGTCTTTAAACCTGAATTGTCGCCATCTATGTTCACTTGGTAGGAATCTACGATATCCTAAATAACATAATTTATTGCTTTCAGGTAAACGCAAGCAATGAGTATCATCCATACATATAGGACATGCCAACTTGCCTTTAGTGCTCCAACCAGATAAATTTGCATAAGCTGGAAAATCATTAATAGTCCACAACAGTGCTGCATGCATCTTAAAAAATTATTTTCTAGCTGCATCATATGTTTCAATCCTGTTATACCATAGCAATTTCAACTCGTCGATGAGTGGTTGCATGTAGACATCAATTGCATTTCTTGGTGCCTTCTTCCTAGGGATGAGAAGCATCAGCATCATAAACAAAGATCTCATACACATCCATGGTGGCAAATTATATGTAAACATCACCACCGGCCATATTGAATATGATGGATGCATATTGTTGAAAGGGTTGAATCCATCACTTGCAAGACCAAGCCTAACAATACATGTTTCCTCTTCAATAGAGCATGTTTATTATCAAATGCAGCCCACTCGTCAAAATATGTCAGATGACGCACAAGTCCATCTCGTGATTTGTTATTATAATGCCATGTCATCCACTTTGCAGTCTTACTCGACATGAAAAGACGTAGCCTAGGAATCAAAGGAAAGTAACGCAGTACCTTCCTTGATCGTTTCTTCCCTCGTACATTTAAACTGATATTTTCTTCATATCTTCCTTCTCCACATTACAGGCAACTATTCAACCATGCATTTTCTTTAGTGTACAATTACAGTCATTCTTACAAGAATCAATCTTTTCACACTTCAAGCCAAGTACACAAAACTATTTTTTCGCATCATACCATGACTGAGGAAAATCTTTGGGATTATTTAACAACTCTTCTATGAACTTAAGGACATCAGACATTAACTTAGATGTTGAAATATTCTCAAAAGAAATGACAACCTTAACATGGAATTAATTCCAAGAGCAATGGGTTCATCTACTGCCTTCAGTACATCATAAAAATAATTACAATCTCCAAACATATTATCATTATCATGACTATCAGCATTTGCAGCCCTCATCTCTTCTAACATCTCTACAATATTATCACCTCTAATATCTTCAATGCGATTCTCAACATCATTATCAATAGAAGGATAAGTGATTTCTTCTCCATGCGAGGTCCAAACTGTGTAGTGAGGCCACCAACCAATACAAATTAGATGCTCAAATACTATGTTACAATCATACATAAATCCATTCAAATAACTTTTGCATGGGCAACAAATTTTCTCATAGAAGTCTCCTCTTCTATATCGCTTCCTATCTTCATGGAATGACCAGTCTAAGAATGAAATCACTCCGCTCTTATATCGAAAATAATTAGAAATCCTCAGACCAATCCAAGACTATCCATGGAAACCTATAATCAAATAAACCCACAAACAATGAAAGTAAATTACATAAAGAAACATCAAATATTTAACACCTAAGTTGTGATCAAATTTAAAGTACTTCTCCAATATACCCCCAAGACTGACCTCAACTAGATTCCTTTAACACCCAATTTAAGGTGCTTAAGAAACCTAGGTAAGTTTAGTTAGTATACCAGAGAAGAGCATAAAGATGTCATTGAGATTTCTCCAAACACATATTACCTGTAACAAGTAACACCTAAATTGTGATCAAATCTTCAAGAACCCTCCTTAGTTCGGAACTTTACCGAACTAAGGACAATCAAGACTTATGGTATATTATAAAGACAACGCATCATGCATGTCTGTGAGATATACATACATTAATGCATTGTCTGTATGACATAATTATAAGTCTTTAATGACCAGGTATATTAATACAATTTTACCTACTCTTTCAACTTGCACCCTAAGGGTTATATTTCTTATTATTTGTCATTAAGTGGATCTAAGGTTGTGCAAGTGTAGATAAAATCGAGTTTTTCATAAATCCCCATAAAAGTGTTAAGTTAGAATCATATCGATTTTCAACTTGCTAGGCAACAAACAAGATAGTTATAGTTCCTAATGCTTCACTAATCAAGGAATAATGTTGACTATCTTTAGAAATTTTTGCAAAGAACAGCGACGATTATTGGCTAGCTACTACCAAGAATGGAATAAAAACACATGAATACACAAACATGTATGAATCCCACACCCTTATAGAGAAGTGAACTGTTGGTTTACAAACTCATAAAGATATTGAACACACTAACTGCAACAACCTCTAAGTCTTGGTGCATTCAAGTTGAGTTTCGTCGCTCATGGGGTTAAAGGACTTGTAAATGTAACAAATGATATATTATCTCTAATACATTTCTCTGAAGAATGGGATTACTGTAACGTGTCTTTTGATAGGCATATACATTTGAAGGTATATATGTCTTTTGTAATGACCCCATATGCATATATGTAACTATCTTTGATGAAGATAGTAGCATTTAAACAGAAAACTTGGTGGAGGAAATAATATATTACAATATAAAAGTTAGGTGGTCATTTTTTAGTCAATTTTAAAGATCACTATAACCAAGTCTAGCATGTTTACAACTTTCATATATCAAAATTAGTAAAATATTTTAGTTCTCTTTGCCATTAATAATCACTAACTGACTCCTAGGTAGATATCACTCATCACTACTATTTCCATTGACAAGGATGTACATGAATCAAGAAAGATCTTTGAGTCTATGACCCCATCCTATTTAAGGCTATCTTATGGGATTTGAATTATTTTTAGGGATTGAATTATACTGTCAAATGAACTCACTCATAAATAAGCCCTTGATTATAACTTAAAACCTTGGGCCCACCACTGGTTCGTGATGGTGAGAGCAAGGTAAGGAGAAAAATTACCATCCTGTCTCTCAAATGCACTGATCGAAACCCAAGTCCCTTTTACCAAAGTTAAGAATTCCCAATGGTTGACCTTTGACGTCAAGGGCAATTAAGAATATCTTCTTAGTCACTTTGAAGTAGATTCGGTCAAGATCTACTTGTTAAAAGGATGATTATATGGATTCCTATTTAGAATAATATGGCAACTAGACCTAAATTAAAACATCAAAGATTGCTTAACCCTCTAAAGCGTAACACCTCCCATGCCAGTTTGCCTATCCATGTTGAGCAACCAGTTTGCCTAACTCAACCTATCCTACTCAACCTGGATAATGATGCTCCTCTCTTCCACCCTCTCTTCCCAACATTTACGATTCTATCGGGATAATATAAATGTAACAATAACATACATAAACTTTCAAAAGTTTATGATGAAAGTTTATGATGTACATCAAGGAAAGAAAACAAAGGAAACCAGTTGTTTTGTTTTAATTGACCAAAAAAACCCAACCAAATCAAGAAGTATTGGAATTGTATCAAATGATAGGATAAGTTTTTTAGAATAGTGGACACTTGGATCATATTACGTGAACTTCAAGGCAAATTATATTCAGACCTTATAGGCAAGACCAATTTTTCATTTGCATCCAATACATGATTGCAAGACAGATACCCTTTACCCATAGAATATTAGATGCATGGTCCACCCTAATGCATATCAAAAGATCCAAGTCAATTTATCTTTTTTCTTCTGCTGTCCAGACGCTCTTCCACACCTTGTCGATGCGGCCAAAGGACGTCGCCTAGATCCAAGCTTGGAATTACATAAAGGGCCACACTTTAAAGGATCTAAGCTTGAAAATAAATACAAACCTCCCCAATTGGGTCACTCAAATCTAAACTCAACTCTTACCGAATGCAGCAGTGAAAAAACTTAAAGTCCCACTTAATAAAGGTTTAAAGCTCAAAACTAGACAAACTTTAGAAAGATGTAGGGTTTAAAAGTGATGAAGTATGTGATGGATTAGTAAACGATAGAAGTGATGATTAAATTCTTATATTATTCTTTTTTTTGTTTTCATTTGTATTATGAGTAGATTAACGAAAATAGATACAATATATAAGTGGATATGATGCAAGTAATTTTTGTTTTCATTTGTAATAGAAATTTGTCAAGGTAGATGTAAAGTATACTTTGAGATAATGAAACTAACAATAAAAAAAAAATTATATGATGTCCCTTAATACCATATATTATTCATTTATGTAGTAACTACCCTTGAGGTGAAAGATAATGCCTCATTTTTAATTCTATGACAAACGGACCCATAGGAGCAGACCAGCAACGCCTGCATCTTCCTTCAGTCCCCAAGTTAAATGAACAGAAAAAGCATCCAAGCTTACAATCATATTCCTTACATACATCTCCTTTCTGCCACCCAACTTAGCAGCCATTCATAGAGACATCATACCCTGACACCTACCTCTTGGCATGCAGTAACCATGCATATGATTATCAACTCACAAGAGATGGTCAAAAAGGCCACTGACAATCTTAATTACATCTTTGCAGAATGTTCCATTTCTCACAGCTAACACTTTTTTTTTTGTAGGCTGTAAGCTTCAATTCCTGTCTCTCCATGGATCAATGGCATAACATTTTAAGTAGACCGCATGTTTGACTCTTCCATTAACAACTTTGGAGGTACCATCCAGATTCCTCCCCTCTGGGATCAGCTCCAACCAATGGAGATCTCCCCTCCTCCCATCACATCTCCCTTTGCCTTTCGCCCCCCCCCCTCAACCCTCTACCACCTGCGCATTGCAGTTGATCTACTGAAACTTTATTCCCTTCTACTTTACACCTCATTAATTACATGATACATCCATCCACCCCAACCACCAATCAACAACCCCCTTGGAGATATTTAAATGCACACACACACACCACCAAACAGCAGCAATAAAAGAATCAAACACATAGAGCCATATAAAGGCCTAAGATTGGAAACTCATCATGCGACCTCAAGAAAACAAGGAGAGAGAAAAAAAAAGAAGGCAACAAGAGGATTTCCTTTTGGTCATGAGCAACAAACACCCTCTTCTTCATCTCCACACTAACAAAACCTATCATGGGTAGAGGGTTTAACCATCTAATAATGGTCTGGTCTGTGGCAAAACTACCATGATGTAGATAAGATTATCTAAGAAGCTTCCTAGATGCAAGTTCTCTATTACCAAAAAAAGCTTCCTAGTTTCAAAACTTATTGGCATACCATCAAACACCTGGCGTGCGTGTGAACCCTTGAGCCAATCCGAGGTCAATAGATCTCCTTGAGCCACCCCGCAGCCAATAGATCCACCAAGTACTGCAATAACAATAATAATAGGAGATCAAGAGAAGTGGAGTTGGAGGAGGAGGTATGAAATGAACAAATAAATAAAATGAAGAGTGGTGAATTAACCCTACTTGTAGCAGCGGCAATGATAATGGAGGTGTTGTTGGGGAAGATGAGGGAGGGAGAGAGGTAGCAGTCTTGAGGGGGAGGAGACGTGCTGCTGGGGAGGGGATGGTCAGAGAGGCACCTTCGTCAGGAGAGGGAAGGGGGTTGAAGATGGTCTGGGGAGGTGACGTCGTCGGGGATTCAGTCAAAGAGTCAAGTGAGGGGGAAGGTAATGGCAGCCGGAGTTGGTTTTCGATGGTGATCTTGAGGGGTAGTTGAGGTGCTGCTGGCGATCTTCAGGGGGAGTCAAGGGAAGCACCGTCATCGGGAGAGGGAAGGGGGCAGGCGATAGTTAGGGTCACTAACGCCATCGAGGAGGGGGCCGAGGAGTCAGGGGAGGGGGAAGGTGATGGGGGCAGGAGTGCATTTTAGGGGAAGTTAGCGGTGAGGAAATTCGGAGGAGGGTGCGCAGGAGGGAGGGGGAAATTTTGAAACTGGCACCAAAGGGAAATGCAGGACAGGGCGGGAGGGCGAGGGAAGGCTATGGTGACAGTTTCACTTGAAACCGTCACCAAAGGGAAATGCCGGAGAGGGCGCGTTCACAAGGGAAGGCTATGGTGACAGTTCCACTTGAAACCATCACCAAAGGGAAGGATATGGTCAAGGTCCCACTTGGAACCTTCACCAAAGGTATCCTATGGTCATTGTCCCACTTGGAACCGTCACCAAAGTCGAAAGCAAATCTCACTCTCCCACTATGATCACGATTTTGAGTGGAATTACCACCATATGTTACTTTTGGTGACAGTTCCCAAAATCGTCACCAAATACCCGTCACTAATTCCCACTTTCCTAGTAGTGTAGATCTGAGCTAACCAGAGCTAGGATGAGCTAAGATGAGCTCCCTTAAGCTACCATTCAGCTAAGGTGAGCAGAATGGAGCTGAATGGAGTTAACCCTAGTCCAAGGGAGCTGGTATCCAGCCATGATGAGCTGGAATTAGTTGAGTCCTAGCCTAATTGAGATTCCTCTTCAATAGTTGCCTTGTCGAGTGCTAGGGCTCTGGGGATCTGACTCTCTACTTATCCCTAACACTCGAAGAAACACATCAAAAATAAAATAACAAATGCAATGTATGCCTAACCTAATTTACACCTAAATGCAACCCAAAAATCCATTTGCAGATCAAAATCCTACGAGCTAAGTTTGTTTTAATGCATAAGAATGATGATAAATTGGCATTTATCACACCCCCCATCCTTATATTTTGATAGTCTCTTAGGAAACTTTAATTTTTATAAAATGGAATTTCTGGGAAATCTAATTTTTTTTTAATTTTGAGGAGAAAGAATTATGGAACCTTGGTTGGTCTAAACACAAGAGGTACGGGATTTGATAAAGATAAACATTGGGATTTATTTTTGGATCCAAAAATTAGAAAAAAAGGGATCAATATATCCTCCAGAAAATTCACAGATTAACCCCTTATTAATTCAGATGACTTGAAATTTTTGTTTTTAGGATTTTTCTGGCTCTTGAATCTGATTCGCAACTTACAATAACCTTTAAAACTTTATGTCCGTGCTTGTGAAAAGCCAACATTTATAAGGGTGTGTTTTTGGTTTAAAACTTTTCTTTCTGTCCCCTATGCTTATTTCTAGCTTAGTCTAACAACAGATGTGTCGGGATCATCATTCCCATTACCAATCCTTGAGGGAGCTCTAGCGTCAATACTTTGAGATAGCATTGTCCATGACACCACCCAGGAGCTCACAACCCCAAAACACAATGCGGTGTAAAGGGGCGCTCCAAGCAAACTCAAGCTCTTGCTCCGACACTATAGGTAGAGCACCGTCTAAGACACTTGAGCCACTAAAATGCACTTTAATGCTCCGTCTAAAGATATGAAATATAGATATGGAGCAGCACCGAGGCGGCAACATGTGACATCGCATCCTCAAAGGAGGTATTTTCCTCCTTCTCGACAGTGGGAACTCAAACCAATGATTTGCTTCAGACTTTGACTAAGCCCAAACATGAGGATATTCCTAATGTTTAGTGATTTTTAAGTGTTGGCTTGTGTGTGAAATTTGACACAAGAAGTTTCGCAAGAAATGCAAGTTTTTGAATCAGAAACTAAGCCAAATACTTTCCATATTACAAAAGAGGATCAAGTCACCTGAACTAACACGAGTTCAGGTGGAATTTTGGAGAAGGATATCTGATCTAGATTAAAAATAGACCTTAAAATTCTAATGATCATATCCGTATCCTCATCCCTAGTTTGTTAAAGATTAAATCCCATTGTACCAAAAGTGAGTTTTTCAACCTTAGCCCCGATTTCAAAATTTTCCTCAAAATGTTTTCAATATTTTATTTTTTTGGGTATGCCAGCAGAAAAAATAAAATGATTTAAAATGCACGTTTTTAGTTTTGGAAATCCTAAATCTATCGTCAAAATTTTAAAAACACCCCCCCATGCTTAGGAGGGAAAAGGGATCACCTTAGTGAAGGATGGTTGGGTTTAGGATGGTCAAAACCTAGGGAAAACAAAGAAAAAGAAAGCAAAAAAAATGATGGGTTACCTCCCATCCAGTGCTATCTTTTACATCATTCAGCCGGGCATAGTGCACATCAGTGATCAGCTGTGGTTGGTTCAGTGTAATCGAAAGATTCAAACGGAAGATTCAGGGTACGATCAAAATAGGGCTTTAAATGTTGGCCGTTGACTTGAAAAGTCATATTAGTTTTAGGATCAAAAAGATCAACAGCGTTGTACGAATATGTTTTTAGGACAATAAAGGGGCTGATCCATTTTGATTTCAACTTTCCAGGAAAAATACGTAATCATGCATCGAAAAGCCAAACGCGTTAATTAACGTCAAAATGTTTCCGAACAATATTTTTACCATGAAATTTCTTTGTTCGGTCTTTCTAAATCCATGCATTTTCATATGAAAAATTACGTAATTCTCCTAGTTCAGTTAATTGTAGTTTTCTACGGATACCAGTGTGAGATAAGTCCATATTAAATTGCTTAATTACCCAAAAAGCCCTATGTTCAAGTTCTACCGAGAGATGGCATGACTTCCTAAAAATCAGATGAAAGGGAGACATCCCAGCGGGGTTTTGAAAGCGGTACGGTAGGCCCACAAAGCATCGTCTAATTTGGTGAACCAGTCTTTATGATTGGGCCTAACCGTCTTTTGCAAAATATTTTTGATTTCTCGGTTAGAAACTTCCGCTTGACCATTTGTTTGGGGGTGATAAGGTGTGGAAATTTTGTGATTAACCCCATATTTAGAAAGAAGGTGACGAAATTGTGAGTAAGTGAAGTGTGAGCCGCCGTCACTGATAATGGCCTTTGGAATGCCGAATCTTAAGAAAATATTTTTCTTAATGAATTCGACAACCACACGGTGATCATTGGTGCAGGTGAGTATTGCTTCAATCCATTTGGAAACATAGTCGACTGCGACTAGTATATACAAATACCCACCAGAGTTGATGAATGGTCCCATAAAGTCGATGCCCCATACATCGAAAATTTCAACCTCTAAAATAGGATTAAGGGGCATCATATTCTTCTGAGTCAAGTTGCCAATGCTCTGGCAATGTACATAGGACAAAACAAAATTATGAGCATCTTTGTGAAAGCTGGGCCAAAAGAATCTCGCATTAAGGATTTTAGCTGCAGTTTTCTTGCTCGAAAAATGGCTGCCACAGGCTATTAAATGACAATGTGTGAGAATATCATGGATTTCTGAATCAAGGACACATCATCTAATGACCTGATCAGCACAAATGCGGAAAAGGTCGGGCTCCTCCCAAAAATAGTATTTAATATCAGCAAAGAACTTATCCCTTTTTGTTTTTGGCCAATCAACGGGGATTCGTTCTATTGCTAAATAGTCTGCGATGGGTGCAAAGCAAGGGAGGGTGGTGGTAGCTAAAATGCTTTCATCAGGGAATTGATAGGGGGTCATTATGTCATTCGTCATAAGACGAGAGAGATGGTCGGCCACTACATTTTATCCTTGATTTCAAGGTCAAATTCCCGGAGTAGCAGGATCCAATGGATAAGGTAGGGTTTCGCATCTTTTTTTGTCAGAAGATGTTTAAGTGCTGAGTGGTCGGTATATATAGTGACATGTGACCCCAAAAGATAAGATTTAAATTTTTCTAGGGCAAATACAATGGCAAGAAGTTCTTTTTCAATAACCGTGTAATTCCATTGTGCATCATCAAGGGTTTTGCTAACATAATAGATCGCAATAGGCTTTTTGTCAATTCTTTGCCTTAGAACAACCCCCACAGCAAAATCTGAGGCATCCGTCATTAATTCAAAGGAACTATTCCAATCAGGTCCCTACAAAATTGGTGCCTCGGAAACTTTCTTCTTCAACCTCAAAAAATTCTCCAAGCATTTATCATTGAAATCGAATGGCTGATCTTTAGTAAGAAGCTGACTTAAGGGCTTGGAGATTTGGGAAAAATTTTGTATGAATCTATAGTAGAAACCCACATGACCCAAAAAGGATCTGATTTGTTTTACAATAGTGGGTGGTGGGAGCTTAGATATAGCATCTATGTTTGCTTTATCTATTGCAATTCCATGTCTTGAAATAACATGGCCAAGGACAATACCTTCCTGAACCATGAAATGACTTTTTTCCCAACTGAGGACTAGATTGACTTCTATGCATTTTTGGAGAGTTCTTTCAAGGTTCTTGAGACAATGGTTAAAAGAATCTCCAAAAATAGAGAAGTCATCCATAAAGACTTCTAAGCATTCACCTACCAAGTCTGAAAATATTGCAAGCATACACCTTTGAAAAGTCGCAGGTGCGTTGCAAAGACCAAAGGGCATTCTTCGAAAAGCAAAGGTTCCGAAGGGGCAGGTGAAAGTTGTTTTGTCCTGGTCCTCAGGATGAACCGCTACCTGATTATAGCCGGAATAACCGTCTAAAAAATAGTAAAAATCTTGTCTGGCTAACCACTCCAGGATTTGATCAATAAAGGGGAGCGGAAAAAGGTCCTTCTTGGTGGCGGTGTTTAATTTTCTGTAATCAATACACACGCACCAAGAAGAGGCGGTTCGAGTGGCTATATTCTCCCCATTTTCAGTGGTGGCAACTGTTAGTCCAGCCTTTTTAGGCACTACTTGTGTTGGACTAACCCAGGAGCTGTCAGAAATGGGATAGATTATATTTGCATCAAGCCACTTAATAATCTCCTTTTTTACCACCTCCAGCATATTAAGGTTCAAGCGCCTTTGTGGTTGGCGGGAGGGGTGAGAATAGTCCTCAAAATATATACGATGTGTACAGTAGGACGGATGAATACTCTTAAGATCAGAAAGGGTCCAGGCAATAGCTTTTCTATATTTACTCAAAACTTGGAGAAGTTTGTGTTCTTCTACCCCAGTAAGTCTAGAATTTATGACCAAGGATAGGGTCTAATATGGACCTAGGAAAACATATTTAAGGGAGTCGGGCAAAGGTTTTAATTCCAGTTGTGGGTCCGGCTCCAAAAGAATTTCTTCTTTTTGTGTTTGTGGTGAAGTGAGAGTGAAAGGATCAGATGGAGTGTTAGCTGAATGTGTGGTTAAGGTGGAAGGGTGGAATGAAGAGGATTGTTCAGGAGCCGTGTTAATGGCAAAATAGGAACCTAAGTGTGAAATCTGTAAAGTTTCCTCCACTATATTTTCCATTTCTGAATCTGAGTCATCAAAAAAATCAGGTTCTTGGAACCTCCTAGAAGCTTGGAAAATATCTAGGGTTACAGATTCACCATCACACATGATCTTCATTTTACCAGAATCACAATCAATATTTGCACGAGCGGTAGCTAAGAATGGTCTTTCAAGAATTATAGGGGCAAACTTTAACCCTTCCGGTACCTCTATGTCCAAGACTAAAAAGTCTACTGCAAATAGACAATTTTTAACCCGGACAAGGACATCCTCAATAATTCCCCTTGGTTAATTGTAGATCGATCTGCTAATTGAAGAGTACCTTCAACATGCTTTAATTCTCCGATCTTAAATTCCTCAAAAATAATTGTGGGGATAAAATTAATTGAGGCACTGAGATCCAATAAGGCACGATCAAAAGAAGTATCATTAATGATTACTTGAATCAGAGGAGTGCCTGGATCTTTTCTCTTAAGAGGCAGTTGGCTCTGCACAACTGAGATGACTGTCTCGAGAAGGATCACCTTTCCTAAATTTCTGGGTTGCCTTTTTGGGGTACACAAATCCTTTAGAAATTTTGCATAGGTAGGAATGTATTTTATGGCATCTAGGAGAGGGATGTTAATTTCAACTTGCCTAAATAAATCCATCAATTCCTTATCAGTGGGCTCAGATTTATTCTTTTTCTTATTTTGTGAAGAATGGAGGGCTTGTGGAAATGGTGCAGGGTTTCCCTGTTTTGCATTATTAGGTTCCTGAATAGTCTTAGAGGAAGATGGGGAAGAGTTGATCTGTTTTTCATTGAAACGAGTTTCTTTAACAGGCAGGGGGTCTTGAGTGGTTTTCCCGTTCCTCAAAGTAACCGCATTTGTAGTTTGGTTGTTTCTAGGGTGAGGATGGGAAGCCTGACTATTATTGAAACTTGGGGGATGCTTAGGTGCTGGTTGAATAGGTTGACTAGGATATCCACCTTGGAACTGATTTCGTTGATTATTTGGGTTGGGCATGGGTTGGGAAGGTAAATTTCCAGCAGGTCGATGATTAGGAGCAACCTTAACTTGGTGTTGCAAGTTGGTAATTATGCAGGTTACTTCTGTAATTTGATTTTGCATACCCTGCAGAGTTTTCACGAACAGAGTATTAATATCTTCCTGGGATGGTCCAAGTTGATATGCAGGTTGCCCATAATTCCCAAAATGATTTTGTTTGGGAAATGGAATCAGGTTTGGGTTTTTTGAGGAGTGATTCGGGTTGGTCCTTTAGTTTTGATTGTAAGTGTTGGAGGGGTTTCTAAATTGCCCCTGGAGAACATAAGTATTTTCCATGGTGGGATCAAGAATATTATGATTCAAATAATCAAAATTCCCAGTCAAATCTTGTGAAAAATCAACTGGAAATTGCTGGTCGGTAGGTGGCTTCAATATTATGTAGATTTTCTCTTCGGAGAAGTTGTGGAGTGTTAGTGTGTGAAGAGTTAAAGTGTGGAGCATTAAGGTGTGGAGCTTGTTTGTTTGTGAGTTTTTTTTCCTTTTTTTTTGTGAATTTGCATCTGGTCCAGTCATTGAGCTAGCATATATAGATCATCCTGAGTGACTGGGACAGAGGTGGATTTAGAGTCAATTTCATTTACTCCATGTCTGGGGTTTGGAGTTCTACCAAAAGTGTCCATTGAAGTCATATTAAATGAGTTTTCACTCATTTCTTCAAAGAGGTGATAGGCACTCTAGACATCTTTATTAAGCAAATTGCCCCCACATAAGGCATTCACAAATTGCTTCAATTGATCTTCTAATCCATTATAGAAAATCTGCACTAACTGCCATTGCGGAATTTCATGGTGAGGACAACTTCTTAAAAGTTCTTGGAATCTTTCCCAGGCTTCATGGAGGGGTTTACCAATTTTTTGTTGAAAGGTTGTTATGGATCTTCTTAAAGTGTTAGTTCGACCGATCGGAAAAATTTTTTTTAGAAAAATGCTCTTTAATTGGGGCCAGGTGGTGATCGGGCGCCCAACCGTTCTAAACCAACGTGAAGCTTTATCTTTTAAATAGAGAGGAAAAGGTCTCATCAACCACACGTCTTCCTGCACATTGCGGGAATGAGTGGTTTGGCGAGGACAATTAATTCTTCGAGATGACAAAAAAGGTCCTCTCTTGGAAGACCATGGAAATGCTTGATCAGGTTCAGAATAGCTGGTTTGATCTCAAAATCCCCTTGTGGTATGACCACCCCGGGTCTTTCCTCATAGTTGGAAGGATCATAGAAATCCTTAAGAGGAACGACAGGTTGCTGGCGGGGTGGCGGATTTTGCCCTTGGTTGGCTAGGTTAGTCACAGTCCTAGCCAAATTTTCTTGGTTTTGTTGTAGCTGAACCAAATGGTCAACCATAAAGGCAAAGGGGTTTGTATTTTGAGTTTGGATTTGAGGGCGACCTGGCCTTGCAGGAATTTCTGGTTGCTCAAGATGAGGGAGGTTAGGGATGGGGAAGTCAGCTTGTAGGTCAACTAACGGGTTAGAAGCAGAAGAAGAATTTTTTTGTCGGTTTCCCGAGTTTTCCATATTTTTAGAAGAGGAAGGAGAAGAAAACAAAGATTTTCTGGTGCAGGGGGCAAAATCAGATAGTCCCTCAAGATGTGGTTTTTGGGACCTTCACCCGTGCATGCACTTTTTTTTTAGAAGAATTGGAGGGGAGGAGAAGAGAGAAAGACGAGAGAAAGTGTGCAATTCAAACAACAAATTCTAGACCTAACTTAATTGTGACTCCCTAAAAATAACCTAAGACTTGGTCTAGCTAGGAAATAAGTAATCACTAATGAATACCCGTTCTGTCAACAAATCTAGCCAAGTTGTTTAAGGGAAGGTTTGGGCCCAAGCATTTCCCAGGAAAGTCCCAGGTGCTTGTACAAATGCACGCCTGGTCGTTTGACATGGTCCCTCATCCTGAACACCAGATATAGATGACAGAATTGATATCAACTAAAGAGAACTTATGACCTAGATAGCAAGCTTAACTTGATGAAACCTTAAGGATCAAGTTGCTACAGATTTTAATTAGGTCTAGGATACTAAAGAGCACACAGAATGTGGAGGGCGTTGATTGGGTTATTGCCCTGTTATTTCAATTTTTTTTTTGTGTGTGCAGGAATTGGAAAGTGGTTCCAATTTCAAACAAGTTGTCACACAATTTTAAGTCTTTCTATCTTTTAGGATTTCCTTTAAATTAATGTGTCTTAGGGTTTATATTAACCTGATTGTCTTCTACTGGTGTTGAGGTTTTATATTCAATTTCATAGAATTCAAGGGCATCCTCAATCATCCTATCTCTCGTAGATCTCTGTAATTTAGGTTTCTTGAATGGTAATCCTAAGTAACTCGGTTGCATATTTGGATCAAATGGTGGAATCAAGATGTAGAATGAAGTGATTAGATTTGAATAGAGAATCTCACATGAAAATCTATATGTGTGCTCTAAAGAGAAGGGATGAGGGACTGGATGTGTTTTTGACCCAATCAAGGCACCCAAAGATGTTTAGATGACTATGGAGGTTCGGGGCGGATGATAACCCTGGATCGAAAAGTCATCTATCTGAGAATTACCTGGGCAACCAGAGAGGGAGAGTCCCGCAAAGACCCCTACACGGTAGAGCGTCCCCACGAGTTACAGGGTTTCCCACACCCGACCTCTCTTGTCACTGAGATTCCAAGTAGACCAAAATGGGGACCTTGACCTCTTAAGTCTACAACTTTTATTTTCAAAGGTGCTTAGGGTTCCACTTGAACTTTAGATGTTTTTGGTTTTGTGACCTAATTTCAAGGTTGGTTGACCCAAGGGGTCAACTTCACCAGTCCTGCCCTAAAGATGGCAGAATGATTCTAGGTCAAGACCTAGAAATCACCCTGATTTGACTCCCATGTTATTAGGTCCAAGGTTTTTAAGGTTTGTAACGAACGCACGCCCCAGACGTCTTTTAAGACGTCTGGGAGGTGGCCCAGACGTCGGACCAGACATCTGGGGTCACTTCCAGACGTCTGGGATCGTTTCTAGACGTCTGGAAATCGGCTATTTTCGACACGCGCAAGTCGTCTGCGCGCCTGAGCGCGCAGACTGCATATTCGCTCCTGCGCCTGCAAATTCTCGCCGCTGCAGTCTCTCTCTCTCCTCCTCGCGCGGCCTTAAAAGGCCACGCGCTCTCTCCCGTCGCCTCCACCCCTTTCCTCTTCTCCTTCCAGTGCGCGAGAGCGAGCGCGAGAGCAGGCACGGGGTTGCTGTGGCGGCGACGGCCGCAGTGAGCGCGGAGGGGGTGCTGTTGGTGCGAGAGCACCACGATCATTTGTTTTGATGATAACAAAACACGTGTTATTTAACATTTGCAATTTGAGTCCTAGATTTCAGGTCAATTGCAAATGTGGACGTGTTTAGACGGAGTTCGAGCTCGCATCCAGGACGGATTGGAGGAGCTTGACGGAAAACAGAGGAGGTTCGCGTGGAGCGAAAGATTGAAGATGGAAGGAAATGAAGAATAGGATAGATTTCCTTCTTTTGTACTTGTTGTATCTTTTCGTTTCTTTTGTTGCTCTTTATTTCCTTAGATATTTTATGTTAAAGAGCCTCAAAGAACCCTAACAGTAGTCCTAGGAACACCGGCACAACCCTAGGATACTTAGGTTTTCTGTAGAATACTTAGAAAACCAATATAAGGTTCAAACAGCACTTCCAGACGTCTAATTCCCAAATCAGACGTCTGATAAAGTATTGTAAGACGTCTGACTGTTGTTTCAGACGTCTGATAACTGTTAGGCTGGACATAGCTAGTTCTGTCTGATGAAATCAGACGTCCAGACCTTAGTTCAGACGTCTTAGAAGACGTCTGATGGACTTGCCAGACGTCCAGATAGTGGACCGTTGGCTGGCTTAGCAAACAGTCAAGAATATGACCGTTAGAGCCTTATCAGACGTCCTTAGGCCTTTCCAGACGTCTGATAAATGACCGTTTTGCCTCGGCTGACCCAAAATCTCTTCTCAGAGATTTTCTAGCCGTTGCAACGTTTGGAAATCAATTCTCACAGTAAAAGTAGGTTTCCGGGACATCCATACTTAGTGCCAGACGTCCTGTATGTCGTCTGATGGACTTGCACAAAAACCCTGTTTAGATCTGATTCAAGTCAGGGAGAAACCCGCATAGAATCAGACGTCTGACCTTGAAATCAGACGTCTTAAAGTGGCCTTCCAGACGTCTGATGCCAGAGTTAGACGTCTGATAACCCTGTCAAATGTAATCATTATCCTGATTTCGGCCTGATTCTCTTGGACTTTGTTCCCAACGGCTATAGAACCCTTTCTAAGCCTTCCAAAGCCTTCCTAAGGCTTCTATAAATAGAGGGGAACCCTTGCAACACAAATACACACTTGGATACACTTAGCTACACACTTTCACACTCTTGTGTCTAAGAAGCTCTTGCTCTCTAAGCTCAAGGTCTACATCTTGAGAGCATCAAACCGTTGCGCACCCGCTCTCCCGCCGTTGTCTACGAGAGCGAAGTTGCGCCGTTGCGTGGCTCACGCACCCGCGTCATCGTCGACGCACTCCTTGCAAAGGGGAGTTTCCTTATTCCTATAGAAGCTAGGTTTATAATTACTTTGTTGGCTCTATAGGACTTGTTGTTTCTTTTATCTTTGTTATTTTGTTGGGTATTCGCTTTGCGAATTCCCGTCTCCTTCGTGGGACAAAATCCTTCTCGTGGAGAGAAGGGGTTGAGGAATGCTACCCTCGTACTTGTAGCGTGGTTGTACTGAGGTTGAATCACCCTCGTTTTAAAGTGATTCGGTTAGTGGATTTGATCAACTAGGTTGATCGGAAAATCCTAACTCGAGAGGGTTAGGTGGTGGTTTTCACCCGGTTTGGGTTTCCACCTAAAAATTCCTTGTGTACATTTTGTGATTGCTTATTTTGTGAGATTGCTTTGTACATTTTATTTCCGCAATTATTACATCACCCCTCCTCGTAGGGAGGAACCTTCAGGTGCTGCGTCCGAGAGCGGCGCTCAGCCGTGAAGGTGAGCTCGCCGGGGCTGCCAGGGCCGGCCGGCGGGGAGCGCAGCGGGCGCGGAACGACTCGGGAGGCCTGCTGCGGCTCGAGCAGCAGGCGCACGAGGTGCGACGCGGGCGGCGTCGCGAGCGGTGGGCGAGTCGCGCCCTGGTTCTGGAAAAATTTCCAGAATCAGACGTCTGTGCTGATAGCCAGACGGCGAGGTCGACGTCTGGAAGACTGTCCAGACGTCTGAAAGGTGAGTTTTCCGTCTTCTTCTTCCTTCTTGTCGACTGACCGTACTGAGGGAAGGAGATGGGTGTGCGCAGGCTCGGTGATTTGCCATCCAACGCGAATCAGACGTCTGGCTGTAGTACCAGACGACGGGAGTGACCTCCAGACGTCCGGGGTGACCATCGGACGACTGGGAACTAGGCCAGACGTCCCCGCAGGCTTCTGGATGTCTGAGAAACCACGCAGAACAAGGTAATTCTCTGATCCACTTTTTAAGACGTCTAGAAGAAGTTCCAAACGTCTAATTTTGCACAGTGTCGTCATTTTCGACCCGTTGAGGGCCCGTTCGGGTTCCATTTTCCGCATTTCGAGTTGCGTTCTTTCCAGAATTAAATCCTCTACCCGTCTACAGTAGCTATACACTGTTTTGAGACACTCCTTGTGTTTGATCCTTGTGATAGGACCTCATTCCGTTGCAGTCTTGGGGGTCGCGGAGGCACGCGGGATTCCCGATCACGCCCCCATTACTCCCGTCGTACCTGGTAGAGTGGCTTTTAAGTATAACCTGTTAAATTGTGGAATCATAAATAGAACCTAGGACATTGCATGAATCCTAGGAATGAAAAGCAGATTGAATGATAGATCCTAGGTGTTGCATGAATCCTAGGGCTGAAAAACTAGATTGTATGATAGATCCTAGGATACGGCATGAATCCTAGGACGGGAAAACTAGTGGAACAGATGAATACTGCAGTATTGGAAAAATGGAAAGGAACAAATAGCTGCCTGTAATCGAATTAACAGCTGCCTGTTGAGTAAATAAACGTGTTTGAGAACATGGATTGTGATAACATGAAACTGGAAGGTGAAACTTAGATGTTCTGAGTTGGAACCCTACGGGGAAGTAGGAGTAGAACTCCTGGAAAGTGAATGGAATAGTATTGGGGAAGTGAGATGGCCCTTGAGTACGGAGTACCAAGGAGAGCGACTGTCCCCTTGTTTAGTGCAGAGCGGAGCCAGCCGCCCCAGGGACCCAGGGTTAGGACTAGCCACTCTGTACCGACTTGCTGGCCCTCGCGTACGTAGTACCGAGGAGAGCTACTAGTGTAGGGAGGTACTAGCTACCCCACGGGCCCCGGGGTTCTGTTAGCCTCCCACACCGACTTGTTAGGCCCGCTGGGGCAAGCTAGGGTAGTCAGGAGAGGGTGCGCGGACTGTGGAGGGGCAAGGCCCCTGTTTGGTTACTGTGGAGGGGTTGGACCCCTGTTACTGAGAGGGCTCTGCCCTGTACTGGTTCCGTGCTGTGCTTTGGGCGCACCCGTTAACAGAAACGACTGACCACGTGCCAGTGCTGGTTAGCTACCCGTGCGTTTAACGGGCGTGCCGTAGTCACCGTTATGTCTGTCAGTGACCTTGGGGTGGTTGACTGAGAGTAGGATCACCACGGGGGACTCTCCCGGCCAGGAGAGCACCACGTGCTACTTCTACTGTTCGGAAAAGACTGCAATCAAGATCGTTCCCACGAGGAACATTCGAGATCAAGTGAAAGATCTGAGAAATAGATAAATCATGAGATAATTGAAAGACTTAAATAAAGAAAGTAACAGAACTTAACAGCTACTGTACACTCTACTGTTTCTTTAGTTTTAGTTGCCACTCTACTCAGCGTTTTGCTGACGTGTTACACTCGTTACCTTTCAGGACCAGGTGTTGAGCAGCCAGGGTCAGCGGCTGCAGAGGATGCGGGGCCGAGTAGGGTCCAGTAGGGTTACCACTGTTTCTTGTACCTCTTTTTGTTCCGTTATAGTGAGTAGTTCTTGTTTCCGCTGTACTTTTCTTTACCTGCAGTTCATATTTAGTTATGAATGTTGTTCTACTGTTGTGGTGGTATATACTGTAGTAGTTTCTTTCCTTGCTGCTGTATTTTCTTACTGTTAGTTATATTCATGTTGAATGTGGTTTATTTTACAGCTCTTTTGGTTACTTCCTCGTTGGACGACTAGGTCTTGGGATTAGTTGAGTTGGTCCGGTTCTCGTGTCTCGTAGGGGCTCGGGAGCCGGGTCGTTACAAGGTTCAAGTGATTTTAGAGCTTAATTTTAGGGTTTGTCTTGCTTAGATCCCTTCAATCAAGGGCGTGGGTAGCACATTGATGCGGGTGGGTTTATTTCCTTTTATGTAGGCACGTGTGAACTAGCACTTCAAAAATCCTATTGTAGAAACCCTAATTTGGTTCTATTTCCAATCCTCTTTGCTTTTCACAAAAGTTCTCTTTGGACTTAAAACAAGAAGTGTGTAGTCCGCGGAGATTCGAAAATTAAGCATGATTTCTACTAGGCACAGGAATTTGTGGGGTAGGATCTCTAAAAATCGCTTCAACTTCAGTAAGATTTGAAAATTTTTGTAAAATCAGGAAACTTTTGCCTTAAAGATGGTAATTACTGTAGAAAGAAGGTAGTTGATTCCTAATTTGATTGCTTCCTTTTGTCTTCCCAGGATTAGGAGATGGATTTAGGGAAGAAGAGAGAGTTTAGCTGCTCTGGAGTGGTTGATTCACGCGAGAGATCTCCTCGTGAAATACCTCAAAAAAATCACAATAAAGCAAATAGGGCAAGTTAGTGCTCAAATATAATAAAAAATAATGCAGTGACTAGTGATGAATTGCGCATTGCTCCCTAGCAATAGTGCTAAAATGTTGACAAAGTGAAAGTGTCCTCGGCAACGGCGCCAAAATGTTAACAGAGGGCGAAGTTGGTTTATAAAGAATAAATGATGCGTCGTAGTATAGTTGAAATCTCCTTGAAAATAAATAGATTTTATTACTCGAATGTTAAGTCCGAGGTCGAACTCAGGAAGCAAATGGAATTTATGCACTAATCTCAATAGATATAATTTGAACACATAAAATTATTCAAAACCTAATTCAGAATGTAAAGCATGAAGTTATGAATAATAAAATGTAGCAATGTTAGGAAATTGGACGTCTGATTATAGAACCAGATGTCTTAAAAAGGTTTGACTCTTCTTCTTATGCTTCTTCTCTTTCTCTTCTTTTCTTCTTTGGTTCTTCTTTCCTTCTCTGCCTTCTCCTTCTTGGCTTCTCTTCTTTCTCTTTCCCTGACTTGAGCGGAGCCCTCTTCTTCTTCTTTTCTTTCTTTCTCTGATGTCTTCTTCTTTGGCTTCTTTCCTTGTCTGACTCTTCTTCTCTTCCTCTTCTTCCTTAGTTCTTCTTTCTTTCCTTCTTCCTTCTCTGCTACAGTGCCTTCTCCTTCCTTCTCTTTCTTCTTCAGTTGTGCTTTCTTCTTCCTTCTTCTTCTCCTTTGTTAGCTTCTGATCCTTCCTGCCTTAGCTTTCTCTGCCCTTAGCTTCTTCTGCTTCCTTCTTCTCTACGTCCTTTGCTTTTCCTTCCTCCCTGCGGCTACACCCAAGGCTTCCTCCTTCTTTCCTTCTCTGGCTTCAGCTTCCTCTTCCTTCTTCCTTTCCATTCACACAAGTGCAAAAACCTACCCATACACGCCCCCACGAATTCTCTCTCTTTCTCTCTTAGGCTCGCTCTCCCAGAGCCAATCGGGTATTCGAGTTGGGCAAGCGCACCTGGGTCCAGGCGCACCGGCGTGGGTGATGCACGAGGAGTGTAGGGTAAATGGGTTAGGCAAACCAAGTCCACGTGGTGGTGTGCACAGACGAGGCGGGTATGTGGACGAGAGGACCTCACCCCGTGTTCGAAGGCAATGAGCCCAAAATACAAAATCAATTTAAACTGCTCACTTCACTCCAAAACAACCGAGGTGGGACTAAAAGTCCCAACCACTTCTCACGCACCCGCAGGAGATGCTTTGCTCAATTCTTACGGCTAATGTGCCCTCTCAAACCCAATAACTAGCTGAATGTGTGCGCGAGGTGACTCCGCGATGCCCGAACCTGGGAACTTGGAGCGCGGCAGCCTGGAGCGAAGGTTGCTTGCTTCTTCGAGCTAGCACTAATGGTGGCAGAGGTCAGAACCTGTTCTCACACAACACAGCCTTGCGGCCTCATTAGAATACGTAGGAGGCTTCGCCGTGGCACGACGAAGGTGTTGTGGTAGGTGGTTGGGCGCGGGGTGGTCTATGCGTGTGTGCCTAGGTCGGTCTGTGGTTATGGTGATGGGTCTGTTCGAGGGGAGATTGTGGATGTTATGGTGGTCGATGGAGATGGGGAAAGTGATCAGTGGAAGGTGGCGGTGCTTCTGAGGGGTTTGGCGAGGCGTGTGGGTGTGTGGAATGATGGAGGCACCTCGCTGGTGGTCTGTCGGAGGTGGAGATGATGGTGGTCTACGGTTGTCGAGGGGTTGAAAATAGAAATAGAGAGGGGGAAAATAAAGAGGGGAGAGAGTGGAAGAGATCTAACCTAATTTAAGGATGAAAGGAGAGAGGGTGGCGGTTGGCGTGTACCTGCCGTCGCCGGAGACGAAGGTCCAGTAGAGGGGTGACGGCGACGACGAGGGGGGTATTTGCCGCGTGCGCAGGTATGGCACGAAGCGGACGACAGAGGCAAAGATGACTTTGCCACTGGTATTGTGGCAGAGCGACGAGAAGAGGGAGGAGGAGTCGCCGGAGCTCGCTGGATGCTTGGCCAGAGGAGAAGAGATGAATTTGAGGGTTGTTCTCCGGCCAAACCAAACTGAAAATGAGTGGCCGAATCTAGGGCTTCTTTTATAGGCACAGGCAGAGGGCCTTATGCTTGGAAGGCAAGCTTCTAAGCACGGGTATCCTTGCCGGAGTAGGAAGGTATGAGATACTCAAATCTCTCATGCATTCACATGAGAGATTGGGTGGGAATCAAGGCTTGGAATTGTGTTCAGATGATCGGGAATTCCTCAGAGAATCTCCCTTTCAAATTTGAGAGGGAGTCTCTGAGGAATCAGGGAGAAATCCCCTCTGGAATCCTTGCTGGAGTAAGACTCCTCCACTCTAATGGAGGAGGGACCTAATTGTAAAGAATGGTGAGGAAGATAGGGGGGTCTCCGCAAGGTTTTCAAAAGCTAGGGGTCTAAAAGTAATTGAGTAGACTATTTTGCAAAGTAGGTCAAGGTGAACTCCCCTTAGGTCCAAATTTTGGTATAAACCTAATTTGGACCTAAGGAATCCAATGGTAAAGTTGGATTTTAGGTTTGATCACGTTTGACTGGGTATTTTACATAAAAATCCAATTTAGGGCAAATAATTGATTAAGACCCCTATTTAGGTCAAAATAGGTTCCTAAGGTCAAATTAAAGGTTCTAAACCCTAGAGGATATTTTTCCATGAATTTTAGAGGGTTTAGTTGATTTTTATCCTGACCAGAACCTTGTTGAATTAAGTGGGTCTGTTTTAAGATTACAAGAAGTCATTTAATTCTCAGATTGCACTTTAACCCTTTTCTGATTGAACCAACCCACTTTTTATCTTGTTAAGACCATTTGATCTATGTTTAGCCCTTGAGAAATTCCGTTGATGTATTGTAATGGTAAAATTGCAATTTTACCCTTTGTTTCTTATTTTCTTCTCAAAACAGTTATTCCTTGAATTAAGCTCTTCTCTTGGTTATGTAGGAGCTTTTATTCTCTTTTCTTAGGTCAAAATGAGCTAGTTAGGGCACATGATGGTATTCCCATCAGGTGCCAACCCTAAGAGAGAACTAGGGTTAGGATTTATGGTGGTAGAGTTAGGTGGCGTGTAGGTTATGTGTAGGGTTAGGATGGTGTTGTTCGGTGGTGGTTATGAGATGGAGGGTAGATATAGGGTGGCGCCAAAGAGGAGGGTTGCTTGAGGTGGTAGTTATGGTTGAGTTAAGGGAGTTAACTCCACTTTAGGCGGGTTAAAGGGGGGGTTTAGGTGGCATCACTAGATGGAGGGTTAGGATAGGTTGGGGGGTAATATGTAGGGTGTAGATGGGAGGAGGAGTTGGCACCAAATGAAGGGATGTAGGGATTGATTTTTGGCGCCAACTAGGGTAGGGGTTAGGTTAGTTATGGGGGGTTAGGTTTGGCACTAAGTGTAGGTTTCTAGAAGGGGTTAGGTGTAGGGTTTAGATGGGGATAAAGGGAGAGGCGTAGGGCTAGGATAAGGGCTTGTGTTGGCGCCAAAATGAAGGGGTGGCTATGGCATTTTGGCGCCAACTTGAAGGAGTGTTTAGGTTGGTAGTTATGGTGGGTTGGCGCCAAAAGGGGTTGGGTTAGGTTAGGGTTGGTTAGGGGAGTTGTGGTCGGCCATGGAGGTTTTTTGATGGAGTAGAGTTTAGCTAAGCTAGCTAAGCTAGCTTAGCTAGTAGAGTAGAGCTAGAGGAGCTAGGGTTTCATGGAGGAGAACTAAGGAAGAGTATTCTGGAGCTGGTATTAGGTACTCTGGAGTTGGGGCTGCTGAGGTAGCTACAAGGGGAGCTCAACTACTGAGCTTAGCTACTTAGTTCTTATGCAAGTAGCCAAGCTTGGGTAGTTGAGCTTAGTTGAGCTGGCCCTAACCTAGTTGGAGCTAGGTTGAGCTGGAACTGCCTCTGATGAGAACTCTAGAGCTAGCTAAGCTACTAGTTGACAAGTAGTAGTTCAACTAGCTTAGAGTTAAGCTACTATGAGCTGGCTGGAGCTGAGCTTGAGCTGAGGTGAACTCAAGTCAACTTAGTTGAGCTAGCAAGAGCTCCCAGTGAACTGGTCGGAGCTGAGATGAGCTAGACTCAACTAAGTTGAGCTGGATCTGAGCTGACCTGAGCTAGGATGAGTTAAGATGAGCTCTCTTAAGCTACTATTCAACTAAGGTGAGCTGAATGGAGCTGAATGGAGCTAATCCTAGTCCAAGGGAGCTGGTATCCAGCCATGATGAGCTGGAATTAGCTGAGTCCTAGCCTGATTGAGCTTCCTCTTCAACAGTTGCCTTCCCGAGTGCTAGGGTTCTGGGGATCTAACTCTCTGCTTATCCCTAACACTCCAAGAAACACATCAAAAATAAAATAACAAATGCAATGTATGCCTAACCTAATTTACGCCTAAATGCAACCCAAAAACCCATTTACAAATCAAAATCCTAAGAGCTAGGTTTGTTTTAATGCATAAGAATGATGATAAACTAGCATTTATCAAGGGTGTGTGAGCTTTAAAAGCAAAATGCGACAAAGAGAGGGACGTATCGCAGCAGTTGTGTGTTGCATTCACGAAGGGACGACATGCGATCAAGACGCGACGAGGGGGTGAATTCAGCAACAGGCGCACGCAATTGAAATTCGGACACTTGATCGAGATCAAGCGATAGTGAAGGATGCAATGTGGTGCGCCTACGTGCACTAGATGGAGTTGCATGTGCACGCATGAGATGATGCACGATCATACGCGCCATTGCATATGTAACATGTGAAGGCGAAGCGGTGCGGCACGATCTCGATCGTCCGATCGTGCGATCGGATGGCTGATAGCGCTTGAGTGCGATGAAGTGTGCAATGGTCGAAGATCAGGAGGTGTTGATGTGGCTCAACAAGAGCTGTTGGATCGGCGATGAGCGGACGAGATTACCTCCACACCTTCAGTGACGTGCGTCTACAGTGATGCACGTATCCATATCTAAAGGCCGAAGAGTTAATTTTTGAAACTTAAAATGCCCTTTTTTCCCTCATATCTTCACCTATAAAATGCCTACCCCTCCAACGCATTTCACCACCCCTTCCCTTCTCCTCTCACCTCCTCTAAAGCTCTATGAGCTAGTCCCATGCCTGGGATGCTCCATTAGAGCTAGAGTAAAATAATTTTTCCATCTTCTCACCCCCTTTGTTAAGCATCTCGTGGCTGTCTTCTTACCACTATTCAGGAAGCGGATCTCGCTGCGACATCACCTTGCTTCATTCTCCGTCCTCCAGCTCCATTCTCCGAAGTCCAGCATCTCATCCCCATCGCCCGGGGGCAACGTCAACGCAACTCGTTTTCCAAGCAGCCGTCAAGGAGGATTTTCTCATCCCTCTCTTTTTTATGCTTTTTAGTGTAGATTTCCAGCTTTCTAGTTATAGAAATTAGTTGTAATGAACATATGGTTATGAAATATTGGTTCACTCTCTCTCTCTTCTTCTCTGTATTATTCTCTCTCTCTTTTCTACTATTTATTCTTTCAATAGAATAATTAATGTAGATTAATTTCAACTAGCTAATCTACTTTGTAAAAAATAATTCTAAACACGATTTTTAATCAAACATTCGCCTTCCTGTGTTCGACTTAGGACACACACGAGTTTCGGCAAATCTATTTGATAGCGGATTTTTACGCAACTACAACGTCGGATTTTTAACTCAATCTTTTACGCGTACAAAATCTCATTTATCACCCTTGCCGAAAACATTTTTGATACAATAATTTGCCTTGTGGATGACACCTATAATATAGTTTCTAAATACAAGCGAATTACCCCCAAATTAGTCATGTTTTAAAGCATTTCGGCTAAAAGCATAGAGGTACACTATGATAGGCAGGCAGTTATATAAGCGAAGATATTCAACCCCCTTACTACGTTGCCTTACAAAGGAAGAGGCATCGCAAGCCCTTCAGGAAGCCTACGGGGGCATTTATGGTAACCATGAAGGATACTGTTGAACGCTCGAATTGCTACGCTAACGTGTTTGGTTTTGGAAAACCTGTCGTTGTAGCTTGAAAGCGAAGAATTCGTGTTCAACAAATAAAATTTATACCGAAAAAAATTCCGGGTCGAACACAGGGAGGCTACGTTGATCTATATTCGCAATTATATTTTTTTAGAATTTTTGAAAAGCGAAGCGATATAATTACAATGGAGCTATTAGACTAAAAGAAAGAGAGAGAGAGAGAACATGCATTCAGTATTTCAAAATGTTTACACAATCAAACCAAATAAAAATTACACTAGAAAGCAGGAAAATTCTACTCTAGAAAAGTTTTAAAGAAGAATGGGAGAGAGATGTTATCCTCCTCGACGATTGCTTGGAGGATGAGTCGGACGAGGCGACGCCTGAACGAAGGAGGATGAAGTAGGACAAAGGAGGACGAAGCAGAAGAACGGGAACGGAGCAGCACGCCGTCGTCGTCGCGGGATCCACTTCCGAAGGAGGACGAAAATTTGGACTTTATCTTGCGAGGAGCATCCCGGGTGTGGGATAAGCTTCTCTTGAGCTTTGGAGAGGTAAAGAAGAGAAGAAAGGGATGAGAATTTCATGTGGAGGGGGTCTCCTTTTATAGTTGCAAGGAGTGGGGGCAAATTGGTCATTACATCTTTAAAACAAAAAATGAGGGGTCTTTAGTGACGAATAAAACCGTCACTAAAGCCCTAACATGGGCGTAGTACCCGCCGCCCACGTGCGCCTCCTCAGCTGTGCTCTTTCTCAAAGCCCACCCACGTTCTTTCATCCACAACCGTCCGATCGCGAGATCGGACGGCTTAAGATGCGTCTTCACTCGCTGCGTGCCCGCCCAACGCGTACGATGGCGCATCCTCGCCGCGTGTGCAATAGCATGTGAACGCTATCGGTGGATCTGAGTCGCCCGATGACGATCCAACGCCCGCCAACGCTCGCTCGCCCACGCCTTTCTCCCCTTTGCTGCGGCACGAACCTGCGGCTGCAGCTCGCGATAGCGCCCTCGACCGCTGCGCTACGAGGCGCGAATGGTCGAGTGGATGCTTTTAGGCGCGGTTGTCCACAGCCGTTGGATCGAGATCCAACAATGGAGAGGGAGCGGGTGCGGGGACTTCAGAGATTGTATGCGGCCATTTGGGGGGCCGAGATGGTGCCACGTGGCACCATCTTGGCCGTCCATCTTCTGGATGTTGTAGATGGTGCCACGGATGTCGGATTGACTCTATTTTTGCATCGTTGGGCTGCGATCGTCGATCCAAATTCATCCGTGCGGTCAGATTTGTCATTTGAAATGCGGATTTACACCATCCTGGCCCTTGATCTTCTAGGGTCCCCGGTCACTATCTGATGCTATGGATGCCTGATTAGGGCAATCTTGGAGTCGTTGAACTCCAATCGTCGCCATGATCACATCCATACGGTTGGATTTTCGATTTGAGGCCTGATGAGAACCTCATCATGAGCCATAACTAGCTCATTTTGACCTAATACAAAGGATAAAAGCTCCTACATAACTCAAGGAAAGGCTTAACTCAGAGGGATTCTGAGTTCGCAAAGAAAACAGAAACTAAGGGGTAAAAATGCAATTTCACCAATCCAATCTAAAAATAGGGTAACTCAGGGTCCAAACATAGGTCAAAGCAACCTAATAAGAATAAAAGTGGGATGAGATGATCTGATAAGGGCTACAGCAATTCCAAGGAACTAAATGATAATCTGTAACCTTAAAACAAACCCACTTCAATTCGCGAGGTTCGAGGCAAAGTAAAAATAGAATAAACCCTCTAAAATTCATAGAAAAATAATCTCTAGGGTTTCGAACCTTCAATTTGGCCTTAGGAACCCATTTTGACCTACATTGAGAACCATGCCCAATTAACAACTTAATTTGGGTTTTTGCGTAAATTGACCGGTCAAACAAGGTTTAATCTGGAAATAAAATTTACCATCATAATCCTTAGGTCCCAATTAGTCATGTATAAAAACTTGAGCCTAAGAGGAAACCTTCTTGACCAACTTTACACTTTGGTCCTCATTTATTTACTTTTTGGCCCTCAACTTTTGAACCCTCACATTTCTGCCCCTAACTCTCCTTCGTTCTTTGCATCCAGGTCCCTCCTGCCAAAACCTGACCAGCACCATGCTCCGGCGACCTTGCGCGGAGCATGGCGCCGCGCAGGGTAAGGGGGAGGGTCTGGCAAGACAACCGGGGGTGCCCTGCGTCGTCAGCCGTCGCAGGAACACCCCCCTGGTCGCTGCAACCCACCATACCGGCCGTGCGAACGCACGGACGATATGGGTCTCCATCTCCGGCGTCCTCCGGCGAGGGAGACACGTCGTCTCCCTCCGCCCTCCTCTCTGATTCCGCCCCTATAAATACCCCCGTCGCTCCGCCGTTCTCAGCAGCTCGGTCCTGACGGAGAAAGACCCCCACTTCCTCTCTTCCCACTCCGACAGGAAGCCCTCCAGCTCCGGCGGCCTCCCCTCTTCCTCCTCGTCGCTCTGCCGCACTACCAGCTGCAGGGTTGCCCTCCCTCGCTCTTCCCGCGCCACGCCGCACCCAGCTGGCGCCTCTCCGGCCCTCTCCTCGCCGCCGCCCCTTCCCCTGGGCATCTTCTTCTCCGGCGACAGTCAATACGACTTCCGCCTTGCTCCAGCCCCTTTCGTCTCCGTAGGTAGGTCAGAACTTCTCCCCATCTCCCCCTCTTTCTTTGCCTCACTGTCTTTTATTTGATTAAACCCTCGACCGCTCCTGTCCACCGTCACCCCCTTCGTCTCCGGCCAAACTCCGGCGAGACGCCCCCATCGCTCCACAGCCCCATACGCCTCGCCGACCCTCACAGAACCTCCGCCTCCTCACCCTGATCAACCTCCGCCCTTCCACTTCCCGCCACTCGCCCTCTGCAGACCCCCCGAACAAACCCACTTCTCCGCCCGCAGTTTGACATAGAGCGACCCTCACGCTCCGCCCCGCCGCCTGCCAGACACCCCACCACCTTCGCCGTGCCACGGCGAAGGTTCTCCGCATATCTGATTAGGCCGAGAGGCCGTTCCTCTGTGGACAGGTATCTCGACCGCCGTCGCCATTGCTGCGTGGAAGGAGCACCTTCAACCTGCAGCTCCAGGTGCGATTCGCCCAGGTCGACTCCCAGGCTGCGCGGGCCACCTCCGCGAAGCGTCCCAGGCTTGCAGCAGGGGCAAAGGCCTCGCGTGCAACCGCGAACTCCTGCAGCGTCTTCAGCTGCGGGCGTCCAATTGGGGTGGGACATTTAGTCCAACCTCGGAACGTTTCAGAGGAGCGCGCCCGCATAAAGGCAAAAAGTGCCTTAGGTTCGTTGCCTCCTGAGCACGGGGTGAGGTCCCTCTCACTTACCCGCTCGACCCGGCCTCGTCCGCGACCACGCCCCGCGGACCTGGCCCGACCCGACTAAGCCCGACCTGCACTCCTCGCCCACCACGCACGCCGGTGGGCCTGGACCCGGGCACGACCCGTACCCGAATACCCGGCAGCTCTGGGAGAGCTTTCCTAAGAGCGGCTTCCGTGAGAGAGAAACGCGGGGGAGAGGGTAGAATTAGGTTTTGCCCCTCTGATCAAGCTGTGCAAGTGTGCAGGCAGAGAAGAAGAAGAAAGACGGCCGCTGAACAGAGAAGGAGAAGAAGACTGAAGGAAGGAGAGCAGCCAGGGCTGCCCGAAGCAAAGGACTGCGGAAGAAGAGGAAGAAGAACTGAAGCAACACTGTAGCATCCGCGGGTTAAGTCGTCTTATTGGAAAATCAGACGACGTCCTGAAGACAGGTGAAGAAAGAAGAAAAGAAGAGAGACGGAGCAGCCAAGCAGAAGAAGAAGAGAAGCAAGAAGAAAAGAAGAAGAAGAGCACGGAAGGGAGATCTGAAGCAAGAAAAGAAGAACAGGAAAAACAAAAGCTAAAGAGAAGACAAAGAGAAAGAAAGAAGAAAAGAAGAAGAAGCCAAACCTTCATCTCTCTCTCTCTCTTTATTTTTGTAATAGAACATGTATATCTCTAGAATACAACTTGCTCCCTGAGTTCGACCTCGGGAACTCTTTATTTTCCGAGTAAAAAAATTATATGTTAGCAAATGATGGCAATAACTATCTGTACTACAACGACTTAAGAAAAGCTAGTTGCTGCCACCGTTTCGCCAAGGCCCCGATAAAATGTTTTCCCTGTCCAAGCACATAAAAGGAGACAATTAATCTCCATTTTATTCAAACTACTCTAAATGCAAGATGATGCATGTTATGCAATATTTATATCATGAAATGCAATCCTATGCTTAAGAACATGCATAAATAGACATCTTAAGTAGTGTAAATGTGTTTACATCAGATATAAAGCTCTCCTAGCTTAGTTATTCCAGTTGAGGTATTTCTGGTCTCAGATGAAGTAACATTACGAAAGTTTTGTGTGTAAATGTGATAAGAGTCAGTGATTCTCTATAGTTCATCACTTGCCACCTAGACAAATGGTACCTATCATGTCACCAATCCCTTTTGCTAAATGGGGAATGTATTTCATTAGCCCATTTACACCGACACCAGCTCAAAAGAGCTTCATTTTGGCAGCTGTAGGTTACTTCTCCAAATGGTTTAAAGCTAAGGCCATGGTTAGCCCAACAACTAATAAGGTTGTCCCCTTTGTAAGGAAAAATATTATTGCCCGGTATAGAATTTCTTATACCATTATAACTAACAATGGCACCCAGTTTGCTTCTAAAAAGTTTGAAGAGTTTTGTGCTAGCTGGGGGATCGACCTATGTTTTACATTCATAGCACACCCTCAAGCAAACGAACAAGCAGAAGTAACCAATCACACTATCATCACTGCATTAAAACATCAACTAGATTCATCAAAGTGCAGATGGGTGGAAGAACTGCCGGATGTGTTGTGGGGTTACAGGACCTGCCAAAGGACTTCTAGTGGCCAGATACCTTTTAGCTTGGTGTACGGCATGGAAACCCGGCTATCGATAGAAACAATCCTCCCTACATATCGGTTTCAATTGTATGACCCTCTTACCAATGACGATCAAGTCTACTTAGCGCTAGAACTGATGGAAGAAACAAGGGAGGGGGCATCGGCATCAGTGCTTCAGTGCGAAGAAAGAACTGTTGCCACCTAAAACAAGCGGGTTCGAAAGAAAAAGTTCTTTAGAGGAGACCTAGTCCTACAAAAGAGTGAGGCATCACAGCCAAGCAATTCAAGCAAGAAACTCAACACTGGATGGGAAGGACCCTATCAAATTCTCAAGGATAGTATGGGTGATTTTTATAAATTGCAAACTTTAAGTGGTAAGCTGATCCCTCGGACCTAGCATGCTAGCAATTTAAAAATGTACCATGCATAAGAAATAATACGACAAGCGCCATTTTTTCCTTTCATTACTTGTTTCCATCCATTAACCAGGAGGGTCATCCCTATTGAATGATCCATAAAAAAAAAGAACAAATAGAAAAAAGAGAAAGCCACCATAAAATATCCATCACCATGAGACTTCATATTGAATCCTCAGGGATATCAACTTTGGGAGTCGAAGGAGAGGAGGAAGCTTCATAGGCAGAGCTGGGATGGCTGGGAGGCGCAGTGCTGCCTTCGGCAGCAAGAGGAACTTCTGATGGACCAGGTTTGCCCACTTCCTCTTCAGGAGTTGGACTCTCTAGAGCTTTGTCCCTAGGTGTCGACACTAGAACTTTGTCTTCAATGAGACCTTCAATCTTATGGCAGTCATACTCGGAATTTAGTTTATCTATTGACCAGCCACAGAGCTCCTCCATCGAAGTTTGGCTGCCTTCTAAGATGGCTTGCATCATTGCCAGTGTGTATTTCCCAGCTTCGCTCGAGATGAGATCCCTACTCTCTTCCATAGAGGGGTCTGATGCAAAGAAATCCATTACAACATCAGGATCCATCTCCAACATAGGGGCATTCTCTAACTCTAGGACCCTCTGGGCCCCTTCCTCAGCGAGCTATTTGGCTGTAGCAAGCTCCCACCTCAACAATTGCACCTCCACCTCCACTTTTTCTTGAGTCTCCTTGAATTTGGCAAGCTCATCTATGTTCACACCTAGGCAGAGGCGTTCTTCCTCCAAGGCTACGTCATACTCCTCCACAGTAGAAGAATGCTTAGTCTTCATCACTTGCACCTCTCCCTTCAACTAGGCAATGTTTGTGCAGGCGGACTCCAACCTCTCATCTGACTCATGTATTTTCACAAGATCTCTCCTGTGAATAGCACCAAGTGAATCATCCATTTTGCAAATAGCCACTTCGATTGCCCTCAACCCCAGGAGGGCCTCCTTCAACTCCTTTTGAAAGAAGGATATCTGCCCAATTGCTCATTGCTAAGAGTGGAGTTTTCGAGTGACATCTTCAGCAACCTTCTCCGCTTGTTGGCTCGCGACTTTAGCTTCTTCAAGCTGGTAGACAGAGTTCCTACTGCCCACCTCGCTGCCATGTCAGTCACCTCACTAGGGATGGTAGAGCCGCCTACCGAACTGATATCACACACAATGGTGCTGGGAATAAACCTATTCCCCATAGCTTCCAACTACATAGAATGAGAGGAATTAGATTACTCAGAATAACGCAAAGGTAAGTTAACAACCCAAAATAGTGGGACTTACCACACGGTGGCAATAAAGTGCACATGTTTAAAATTCATTCTCCCCTGAGGGGGAGCCACCCAAGTAAGGGCATCCTTCAGGTGGCTTAGCACCTGCCTCTCCAAGTCGACGAAGGGGGTGTCTCCACCAGTCATGCTTCCGCTGACCTGAGGGCTAGCTGATGATGAAATAAAGAGGGTGGCGATGGTCTACCATGGAAAATGGTTCCAAGCGTTCCCTCTGCTTAGGTCTGCTCCTTCACAAAACCCCTACCCTTAGTAAGGGGGCACTCGATCACCATGAGGCTTCTTGCACTATGAGGATCAACAAGCACACTAGCACTAGGTGCACTCTATTGTTGGCTGAAATCTTGCCAGCCACTGCTTCCTTTTGCCACTTGCTGGGCCACTTGGGCAAACGCACTATGAACCCCAGAAGGCGCGGATAGTGTGCTGGATGTGGCTTGCCCGCTTGCCTCGCTAGAAGCTTATCTAGGTTGTTCTCGCTCGAGTCCACGCTGTCCAGAAGCATAAGAGGGAGAAATTTCCTCTTCGACCCCGTCAGAAGAGCCTGAGGAGACCTGTACAGGGACCTTTGAAGGCCGCTTTCTCTTGTGCTTAAGGGGGGTCTCCTTAGGACTACTGGAAACTTCAGTCATCTCCTTCCTCTTCCTTTCTTGTTGGTGGGTAGATACATTACCCTCGCCACGCCCCCTGTGCCCCTCACTTGTTCCCTCCTGCTTTATATCTTGGGAATGGCCTTCATAACGCCTCCTCGGGGTATCCGACCAAGAAAACCTCCCAAAGGTTGTAAAAGAATTAAAATAACAATTATTTCGTATTACACACTAGATAATGTTAAAAGTTATTACCCCTTAACTTACTTGGAGTAGGGTAAGAGTTTGCCACCCATGTCAATGTGCCAAGACATCTGACCGTCTTAATTTTGAATGGGCTACAAGCCAAAAATCCATAATCCTTTCTACATCCGCCTATGCCTTCAGATCAATTTCATGAGCGATAGGCGAGAGGTCTTTTTCAGGCGAACCTTGCCACGTGCTTGGAACTTCTAGTCTCTCCACGTTGTAGAGAAAGAAAAAGTTGCGGTCCTGTCCTTTTAAACTATCTGGCAGATCCGTGATCCTATACTTAATACATCGGCTATATAGGGTGTATGTACCAGAAGGAGGTTTCCCCTTTTCACTTTAAGGAGGCATTAGCTCGAAAATAAGGCGGAACAATCTCACCTGCAGACAAATCCCTAGATGAAAATAAATGACCGTGAAAGCATTCAAAACAGGCCAACAATTGAGATTCAATTGCAAGGGTGCAAGTTGGTAATAATGGAGGAAAGAAGTCAAAAAAGGGTTTAATGGCATTCGCAGGCTATTTTTTATAGCATATTTACAAATAATGAAAAAATCATTCGCCCCCATCGAACATAAATGGACCTCAGAGGCATGGAAATGAACTTCACCAAGTCCATGCACCGACAAAAATTTTTGAATGCTGGTGTTCCTACAAAAATCTAAATAGAAAGTATAAAGCCTCAAGGTGTCATGGGAATGCCCCATCGAGAAGGAGGTTGACTCACCTTTCCCCGCGATCCCAGACATCATTGTAGGCAAAAGTATCTTCTTATATGGTAAAAGCGAGTCCCTGACAACGGTGGCATGAGCACTATTAGGGTTTATTCCTTTGTCACAGTAAAGAAGGTAGGAGGCATTAAACTCCCCACCTATCCCTATTTATAACCCCCTCAAATGGATTTCAAATCTCATAAATCCCGCTTTATCTGAGGGCAATTAATGCACCTGTGCAAATAATGATTACGCCATGATTTGATAGCAGTGAAAATGCCGTGTTTCATTCCACGTCCTGGGGCATGGATTTTTTTCATCATTACAACAATTAATGCCAATCTTATCAGCACAAAACAACAAACTCAACCCTACAATGACTAGCCATCACTCATAGAAGACAATGTTTCCATCATACTTTATAAATACCCACGATATAAGTTTCTTAAAGCCGACAGGAAAATCAGGTAATGATATGCCTATTTATCTTAACAAAAAAAAGGGTGACGATATGCCTAACACCAACAGTAACAGGCGCCTTGCCCGCTTACATTTAAAACTCTACATTACCTACAAATGATCAAGCCAGCTAAAAATCAGCCGACATATCATTGGGGGCACCGTATGCACAAAGTTTTAATATAGTTACTACTCTCTCAATTGCATAGACTAGCAAAGAGAGTGGGAGCACCTGATGAGGGAAGAAAAATCCTCTCATTAAAACTTCGTGAACCAATCTACTGGGTCCAATGGCCCGGTGTCCTAGCAGACCTGGCTAACCAGTATCTTGCAAGATCCAGCCCAATCTAAGGACTCGATAACCCCGTTTGAGGATCCCATTGACTGAAGTTGAAATGGATGACCATTACGCTGACGTTTGCGATGATAGTCTATGTCGGTTACTCAATTAAATTCTATTAATAGCTAGATTGTAGGATCGTGGGGATCCCATGAGATCCACAATTGAAGAGGGTTCATCCTATAAATACCTAGAATGGGCTAGCTTTTGTTTTTTACGCAATCAGAGAGAAAGAAAGAAACAAAAAGGTGTGATTGTACGACCTACGAGAGTGTTATTGAAATTTTGGAGCATTGCTCTCCCCCCAGACGTGCACCATCTTAGGTGGAACTAGGTCACCAAATTTCTGCGTGTTTGCCTTGTGATTATTTGTTTGAGTCGAGGTTCCTATTCTAAGGGCCTCGATCAGCCATCAATGGGATTAATGTATTATACTTAATCCATCACATGCAGGAATGCAACTTCAAACAACCTGCATGAGGCGGAGTGTAACTTCATGAGCCTGTTGGATGGAAGCTGAAGGCAACATGCAAAGGTTTGGAGAAAGTGGTAGCAGAAAGTGCATACGTGTAGTTGGAACGGCTTCAGTGTGAGTTGGACCATATGAAAGCGAAAGCTGAGTTGGACACACAATGCGAGGAGTTGGTATCTCACATTCGAACTATTAAGTTGAATTAGTTTAAATGTCATATCTATGCCTTGTAGATTAATTTAGGACTGTAGCCTATTAATGGATTCAATTTATCATTATTTGTTTGTTATGTCTATGGAGTACCTTATCAGGACAACTTCAATGCAAACTTCCATGCACCCATTACAAAATTATCGTTCCATTATGTCTTAAATATGTAAGGTTCGTAGTAGTTACGTAAAAGTTGTTAGCTTACATGCATGTCTACCTCATGAGGAATGACGACACATGGGAGGAGGTGCAGTTGTGGACTTCTGTGCGAGCTTATCTTTGAGGAAGAAGGAACGAGAGTATATGCGATCTTAGATAAGCTCTACTAAAAATGCTCTTATGGAAACATTGGAAGACGTACCTTCCGTTGTATTACATAATTATCTTAAAGCACATACTTAATTGATTTCATTTCAGGGATGCGACTTCAAGCCCACTTCGAAATCACAAGAGGTCGAGTTAAAATTCATGGTATGCATGTACTATGATGTTTGCTACAAGCTCATAGAGGAGAAGAGGAAAAGAATGCAAATGAAGAGGCAATATAATACTTTCGAAAAAGGACTTCATGTATTAAAGAGGAAGTACGATCTTATGAAGGATCGTATGACAAAGATGAAAGATTGCAACAAGATTTGAATATCATATCCCCATAACTCTCGTTACGTCATCTTAATTTAGTGGAATATTTGACTATATGTATACTTATGTAGGGTAACAAACTTTATATGGGAAAAATTGTTTCATCACAATGTTGCCATGTAACATATTTCATATATTCTATTCAAATAAATAATGTTATTACTTTTTTTTTTTTTACACCATGACATTTACTCTACCCTACCAATTGTTTTGATAAGTCTTCCAAATTTAGAATGCCATCTAGGACATGGATTGTAGAAGAAGACAAATGCCTCCTTTAGACTTTGAGGAGTTTCAAATTTAGTGGAGACTTCATTAATGGCGCTTTCACAAGGATGCCTAGTTGACCACTCGAGATCACACGGAATTTCATTTCGAGGAGGTCATTCTAGTGGACAAAATTCAAAATCGATGGAAGTTTATGAAATATACCTATAGGTTGATCATAAATTTGTTTGGAGATCCAAGTTGGTAATGGAGTATGCAACAAATGTCATCATTCCATCTGATGCTGTGTAATGGATTTTGTACGATTTCATCTAATCATCTTATTCGACTTTAATTTAATTACTTCTTTTAAGAGTTCTAAATTTTGTTCATCTTGTAGGATCAAGTCAAGTACAAGAGGTTGTGTAGACTTCAATTTATTTTCTTGGAAAATTTGGATGGCCTCATTGAGTAGGATCCTTGTCATCATGTCCTCGCAAATTGCATCAACCTTTCATCGATGTTTAAGTCTATTTCATGTTCTTTATTATGCCTATTGTTAGTTGATGCTGTTGTATATCGTTTTCGTAGTCCATGTATTATCGTTTGGTTTATATAGGATTTTATGGTTATGTGTTGCAGTATGTTTCCCGCATGTATTGCAGTTATTTTGGGTTATTGAACAAATTATGTACTCATTTTGTAAACCCTACTATGTCTGGTTATGTCAACTACTTTAATATTTTTGTAATTTCTTCATATTAAATTTGCATGCTATTATATTTGCTTCAAATTTCTCTTTTATTTGAAAATTATTATTTCTTATTATATATATGAAAGTAACTGAATTTCGATGATATTATTTTTTGTTCCCATTATATTTGCATTGAATCATATTTTCTGAGATATAGGCAAATGAGGAAAGTTTCAAATGCTTGAGGAAAAGATATTATACACTTAGATATCTTGGTTAGGTTACTTAGTGAGAAAACTATGTAATATCAAGAAATGTGTTTACATAGTTAGGATGTCTATGTTGTAACAACCATTTATAATAAGATTTTTGAGGGATAACTGATTTACACCATCCATTGTTAATAGACTTTGCCCAATAATGAGTGTTGAATATTTAATTAATGACGCAATTTTGATCCTAGTACATTATTCATTATATGCCACAATTATATTGAATAGTCAATACATCTACCTTACTTTGAAGCATCTTTACAGGTTAGAGAATTTTCATTTATTGATGTTACTTTTTTTTCATCCTTGATCATTATTTGATGTCATTTGTTTATTTGTGTAGCTTTGATGTATTTAAGGAAGAGAAGTAAATACCATTTGTTCATATGTACAACTCAACCATTAAATTCTAGGTAGATTCTATTATCTGTATTGCTCATTTATTGCATTGCTAATTTCTATTTTGAAGAAATCTTGCCATTTAATACCTATGCGTATTTGCTTTGATTTAATTATTATTGTAATTTGTAAATTAATCATATATTCCAGGTAATATCTCCTTTCTTTTCAGCATTTAATTATTTCTTTCATTTTTATTATTAATACTAATAATTTGCATTGTGTGTAAAGAAATGTATATTTATTACCTAATGTCACTAGTGAAGGTTAATAATAATTACTAAAAGCTTAAGCTTAGTTAGGCACGCTAATGCATTATATAATTTTAAATGATGGTCTTAATATAAACTAAATTACTATTTTTCTTTTGCATTAATTTAATTTAATAGAAAAGAAAACCACCAACTAACTTACCTATAATTAAAGGGTAAATTAATCTTTTGCCACTTTATCTCTGATACTAATCCATATTCACAAGTAAATATCCTTTATTTACATCACAGGATAACCTCTATTTCTAACTCTCTTTAGGTGATACTTGATTACCCAGTTAAGTAAATTTGCATTTGATTAAATATTTTACTTGACATTTAACTCAGACCTCACTTGCGTTGACCTAAGTGAGATGTAATCCAAGAATAAATTATTTTATCTTTTATGTAAAATAACTTTAATATCTTAAAACAGCAAATGATCTAACTCACTTTTCTCATCATTTATTTCTTTCTTTCCCTATTTCTCTATTTATTCTATAAATTTATTTTCCACACCAAATAAAATCTTCATAAATACAAATATTAGTCACCCTGTTCTCAACTAAATAGAAACAAAAATTATCCCCGACAACTAATCTCATGTTCGCTACCCTCAGTAGTAAAACAGTCTCAATAGATCTCCCGTTGGGTTGGGTGGTACCGCTACCGCCTCGTCAGACCCCAACCAGACCCCGTCGTCTCTCCTTCGGTCATCGAACAGGCCTCCTCTCATTCTTACTCTCCGTTGTCCACCCCCGCAGTGCAGGAGATCTGAGATCTGAGCTCCAGATAGATCCTTCTCGGCACTTCTTCTTCTTCTTCTTCTTCTTCTTCTTCTTCTCTCCAACAACAATCGAAGAACAACTTCTAGGGCTTCGGGACGGATGCTCCGCCTCAGGGCCTTCCGCCCCATGGGGGACAAGATCGTAAAGATCCAGGTGCACCCCACGCACCCTTGGCTCGTCACCGCCGACGACGCCGATCGCGTCTCTGTCTGGGACTGGGAGCATTGCCAGGTACAAACTCATCTCCTCCATCTGATTCGACGAACCCCCACCCACCCACCCCTATGGGGCTGTTGAAGGTCTGGTCTGGTCTGGTCTGGTCTGGTCTTGCTCATGTTTGGATTTGTCGCCGACAGGTGATTTACGAGCTTAAGGCAGGGGGCGTGGATCAGAGGCGCCTCGTTGGGGCCAAGCTGGAGAAGCTGGCCGAGGGGGATTCCGGTAAGAAAGAACAATTTCGTGTTTTATAATGTCTGTGATTCGTGAAAATGATGGTTTCTCTGGTCTGATGCGAGTCAAATTTGGGTTTAATTCTGAAATGGTGGAGATGGGAGCAGGGTTTTTGCAGGAATGATGATGACATGATAATATGCGAAGGTTTATCTTACATTTGTGTTGTTGCGGTTAATGAACTGAGGCTTGTGGATTGGTAGCCAGGGGATGTGTGTGTGTCTTGGTTGGTAATGATGTGGATGCCATGCCATCATGATGAGGGGCAAATTTCAGTTTGCTGTTGGTAGGGAACTGCGAACTTCATGGGTGTTCTGTTGAGAACTCATTTTGTGTTTCGTGCAGGACAGCGCACTGTGTGACTGATTAGGAGAAGAGTGGAAAAAAAAAGGTTAGCAATGTGGTAGATGCTATGGAGTGTAAGAGGAAAAGGTCATGGACTTAGTTTACTATTTGTGTTCATCTTCTGTAACATGCTTGTCGTGCAAACAGTGAATGGCATCAACTGCAATTATCCTAGGAGAGAAGTTGTAGATTTCTTTCAAGAGGTGAAAGCCAGTTCTTGGTGCGGCATTTGATATGATGTATGCATTTTGACATCATGGATATTGTAGGAAGGATTGCATCTTTCTGGGATGGGCAGAGAGATTCTGAAACAAGATTTGGAAATTGGCTTGGCATTATGGTGTGCTTTTGCCATAAAGCAACAATATCAGCATCAGTGGAAGATCCTTGAACATAAGTAGCATAGACAACTTTTGAAAATGGATGAGGCTTCGTTGATATCAGAGATCTGTTGGATATGGTGGGAATTCCTGCCAGTCATCACGACACTAACAACATAAAAGAACAATTGCTGTAGACCAAGACAGACTTGAAAGTGGTGAATATGAAGTGCCTTTCTGTTTTTAAGGTGGTGCTTTCTGTGATGGTCTTGAATAAGTTTCTGGATATATCCTACATCTAGAAGCTAGGTTGGCCTTGGCCACTTGATACCAATGGAGGTCAAGTTGCTTGTCTTGAATGAATGGCAAGTGCAATCGGGTAGCAAGCTCAGTGGTTGGAGCGATGGGAACTGGGTAGCAAGCTCAGTGGTTGGAATGATGACTCTGGAAGTTCAGGCATGCCATTTTTCTGTGGAATTTGCATGAATGGCATGTGCATGGACAATTAGATCAGTTCTGTAATTCTAAAGCACTCTTCAATAAGTTGAGGTCCTCTCGTTCGATTAAACACGCTTTACATTGGAAAAGAATGATCAATGCTATATTTACTAGGAAGTATGAATTATGAACAAAAATATTCCCCTTCAAGAAAAAGGAACAAGAACACTAATATACTGGAGGGCATTGCATTCATAAATGCCAACAAATTGTTGGTTGGTACTAGTAAAATAGCCACTTCCACAGTCTTGATGCAATACAATAAGCGATTAGCAGGTAGGGAGCATCATGAAATGGAGGGCATTATAGTTATGAAACATCATAAGTTCATGGTGCTTGACTCATTTAAAAGGGTGCTTGATGTAGAAATACTTGGATGCAATTGGAACTTGATAACTAAAGAAATATTTCTGCTTCATACTTAAAAGTATGAATGCAAATGTGGAATAAGTCACGAAGCCAATGCAATAGATGTAAGAAGCAAAAAATTTTCCTTCAGCAATGGCCTTTGAATCCAGGGTCTTCTGCAATGGAGTATAGGAGATGTTGCTGTGGTTCAACAATGGCCAACCGTGGGTTTGGGAGACAATGAGAGGAGGTAGCAATGGATGGAGGTTGGATGTGATCAGTGGAGAGGTGCAGCATGGGGGGTCGAAAGCACATGCGTGCGGTTGTTGTGTGATGAGGCCGATGTGGTCAGAGGAGGTGAGAGAGTGGATGGGGCCCACATGAGTGGAGTGGGGAAAAAGAATGCCATGCCAGGAGTGCACGAAGATGTGTGCAAGGTCGTAGGGTTGTGATGGCAAGTAGTGATATCATAGTAGTGCATGGCAGTGATTTAAATGCTGAGGCGACATGCCATCGGCAAGGGGGTTTTTGGAGCAAGGCCATGCCGACACAAAGATAGTGTCGATTTACAGGTAAACCGTCGGCATGCTGAGGGTTTCGTTGGCATGCCGATAGTTGCCGAGGAAACCGGCAGCATGCCGACCGTCTGCTGTGCGGGGGGATCAGTGGGAAAAAAACCACACACACACACACACACAGACACACACACACACACACATAGGTTTTTTGTCATATAGGTTTAAATAACAATTGTTTTTTGTTCATATAGGCTTACATACAACTGTAAATATGTTTCTAACATCTTGATTTAGTTGTCTTTCAAATTTTAATCATTTCTATCATTTCTGTCGGCATGCCCTCGACGTGCTTCGAAATGTCACTTTTTCGGGCTGTCGAAATTGTCGAAATTTGCCATCGAAAAACGAACATTTCCACGACATGCCTTCGGCGTGCCCACGAAATGCATACCTATAATTTCATCGGCATGGCATCGAAATCGGCATTTCGAACCTTGGTGCACAGGCGGTGGTGCGCTGTGGATGGAGGTGGGGCGGCGATTGAACAAGAAAGGTAGTGGTGGTGGGTGTGATGGTTTATGGGTCATTGAGAGAGAGAGAGAGAGAGAGAGAGAGAGAGAGAGAGAGAGAGAGAGAGAGATGATTGCATGAAGGCATAGGGGTAATTTTTTTTTCTGAACTATTCAACATGCTTGCATTAAAAGAAACCCCAATTTATAGTAGGGGATTTACAAGCAAAAGGGAAAAAAACTAGGCTAACAAAATAGGAAATTTGATGCATCCTAAAGCAAGTAGGAAAACATTAAAAAGAAAGAAAAATAAATACATCTAGAGTTTGGATTCCCTATAGAGAAAGGGAAAATATTGCTGTTGCTCTCACTAAAATATAAATTCTGAAATTTTATGTTGAAGCCCTTAAATTCTTCATAAAATGTGCTATGCTACATCAGTTCTCCCTCACTTGGAAAAAAAATCACTTCTTTGAGTTGGTTGTACTAATTTGGGTCTGGAGGCTTTTGCTGGAGGTTTCTTCAGATACATCACATCCAACGAGCGAGAAATCGGCATGTTTGAAAAATTATCTTTGAGTTTAAGAGAATTTGCTTGGTGCTCGAGCTTGTAATTTATGTAAAACACTTCAATTCCTTAAGTAGATCAGTCCCTTGGTCATCTTTGTTGTGGGCACAAATAATTAACTTGGTAGCCATGGGTCACCGAGGCATGCCTGCCAAAATAATTTTGGGATTAATTGTGATACCCATCGCAGGAGCCAAGGTTCGAAATGCCGATTTCGATGCCGTGCCGATGAATTCCAAGTATGCATTTCGTGAGCATGTCGAGGGCATGCCGTGGAAATGTCCGTTTTTCGATTGGCATGTCGATGAGCATGCCGTGGGCATGTTGTGGGCATGCCGATGCATACCAACAAAAATAACAAAAGTAATTAAAAAAACCAATAGCAACCTAGACATGGGCACCAATTTCGCCAGTATGCCGACTATGCCGACGGCATGCCGACCGTGCCGAGGGCATGCCGACAATGCCGACGCATGCTGACGAAATCCCTGTAAATCGACGCTTTCTTCATGTCGGCACGACCGTTGCTCGGAAATGCCCTTGCCGACGGCATGCCAATGGCATTTAAATCAATGGCAGGAGTTGGCGGCAAATTCAGAAATCCCACGACCCAATCAACTTTGGGATCATTCTGCTTCCTAACAAAAGCTTTGGTTGGTCCAATGGAATTGAATAGACATCTGTGTAAGTAGGAGTTGGATCCTTTATCTCATTCCAATTGGGTTTTCTTCCATAAAACTCGAGAGGACCTTAGACGCATTGTCTAGAACCTCAATATTTAGAGGGACTATTTCTAGTGTCATTGGCATTAGGGAACAAGGAGTGTCCACATTGCTTTGATTTGGTTTCTCTTTATGTGCTCCCTCTAAATTCGTGACTTTTGATTTGGCAAACTTGTCATGGCCTTGTAGAAGTTTATCGTAGTAAAGGACCAACTTGAAAAACTTGTCCTCCATCATGCTTGCTTTTAATCTAGAGTTTGAGTCGTTAGGCCTTAAAGAATCAGTGAAGTTGATGTGGTAAGAAACCAAGGTTCTCTACTAGATCTTCAGACACTGTCGATGAAATCAGAGCGGATAAGGCCTCTTGGTTTTCTAGCGCTTCTTTAATAGCCTTTAATTCCTTGTTTGTAGATACTAATTCGTCCTCCATTTTTTGAAGCTCTATAATTCTTGTTGGTTTTTTTCAAAGATTCTTTTTGAAAAGGCCTTTCTTTCAAAATGACATCATAGTAATAATAATCATCTTTGCAATTACAATAGTTCCACCTTTCTTGATAGCACCTTGAATGATTAAAGCTCTTCCTTTTAGAATAGTGGATCGTTGAATCATAAGAATGATTTGAATCCCATTGAAATGGTACCAAATGATGTAGAAATACTTGGAAGCAATTGGAACTTAATAAATAAGAAATATTTGCACTCCTAGACTTAAAAATTTGTATGTAAATGTGGAATAGGTCATGACACTTAAGGTTGTCAAAGGAGAGAGGCTTTAAAAGGTGAGGAGGGTCCAAAATCCTCGAGGCGCTTGCCTGAGAAAAATGAGGCGTTAATACATGCACACACAATAACCAAAATATGGTATGTTATGATTGCATTTATATAATATAAAAGATATATAAATGATTAGACAAATAGGTACACTGTAGATGCATATGTGCTTTGATACATATCATAGGTGTGTGTATACAGTTTTGTACATTTACATATACACATATGTAAATGTACACATTATATTTATATGCTATACTTATGCACATGTGTGTGTATGTACATATATATATATATATATATATATATGTATGTATAAGTTAACATGTATTAGATACACGAACATACAAACTATATATGTATATTTGTACGTATGTATATATCTACTATATATATGTATCTATTTAAGCACATGATATGTATATATCAATGCATATGTGCTCATATATACACATATGTATGTGTTTAAATAAGAGAGAGTATTCAATAATTAGGTGAAAAGAAATTAAAACCCTTAAAAGTATTTTAAAAAATGAAAAACTAGTAAACTTGGTTCAAGCGCTCGCTTGGGGCACCTAGCACCTTGGCTCAGGCACTTGCCTAGGTAGTGCCTCAGGCAAATCAGGTGAGGCAAGCCTTGTTGAGGTGCTAGGGCCTTGCCTCGCCTCAACCTGGCACCTAGGCATGCTTAGGCGAGCGCCTTGACAACATTGACAATGCCAATGCAATAGATGTAAGAAACAATAAATTATTGTTCAAGAACGTTCTTCAAATTTGAGGTCTTCCATGATGGAGTGCAGGAAATATTGCTATGGTTCAACAATGGCTAATCGTGGTTTTAGGAGATAATGAAATGAGGTAACGATAGGTGGTGGTGGGATGAGATCAGCGGAAAGTTGTGGCATCAGGGGTGAAAAGTGCAACAACTTGAATGCAAAAAGGAGAGGTGGGTAGGGAAGTGCATAGTTGTTGCACAATGAGGCCGATGTGATCATAGGAGGTGAGAGATAGCGAGTGATGGTAGTGCATATGCGGCCTACGTGAGTGTAGCGGGGGAAAGGAGCATTGGGTTGGGAGTGCATAAAGGTGTGCGCAAGGATGTGGTGATGTTGTGATGGTGGGCAGTAATGCTGGAGTAGCGTGCGAGTGTTGATGCGTTGAGGTTAGAGGTGGGGTAGTGATTGGAGAAGATGGGTGGTGGTAAGAGAGGGGAGATCACATGATAGGAGGCAATTTTTTTTTGTTTTCCAACTATGCAATTGTAACACCTCCAAGAAAAAGTTCCCATGGAAAACTCATGAAAATGAATAGTAAAATGTAAATAATTGAGAATTACTACTTAACAATTTAGACTTGAGCATTTTGGATGGTTGCTTTTGGTTTGCTGGACTAATACCCAACAAGTTCTCAATTAGATTCAAATCTAGGTTCGAGTTGTTATGAATGGTATCAGAGCCAAACTTTCACTTGTAGGAGAAGAGGGTTGCCCTTGGGACAGTTAAAGACTTTGTCATGAGGTGGAGCCACCACTTTATTGGGAGCATATTTATTAAGTCGCAATGAGGATTTTGCAAACTTAAGCAAGGAGATTGTAACACCTTAAAAAATAGTCCTACATGCGAAATTCACAAATATAAGTAGCGGGATACAAGTAATTGAGAATTACTACTTAATAACTTAGGGTTAAGCATTTTGGGTGGTTGCTTCGGATTTTTTCGGACCGTATAGAACAAGTTGTTAAGATCAAATTTTCTCAATAAGATTCGGATCTGACTTAGTTGTTACAAAGACCCTCTTGCATTAAAAGAAACCAAAATAGTAGGGGATTTACAAGAGAAAAAGGAAAAACTAGGCTGAATAAAATAAGAAAATTCAAGAATCCTAAAGCAAGTAGGAAAACATTAAAAAAAAGTAAACAAATATATCTTGAGCCTGGATTCCCTATAAAGAAAGGGAAAAATTTTGCCAGTATCCTCGCCAAAATATAAATTCCTAAAATTTTGCTGAAGCCCTTAATGTAAAATGTATTACGTTGTAGTGTTATGGTTCCTTTTTCTCTTAGGGGGTTCTCGAATATCCGATGTCTAGAGTTTCACATTTCTTGAGAGGATTGGCGTCAGTGATTTCGAAGGTGCGTGGTTTTTTCTCACCTTGTGGGAGGGGGGATACTTTCAGATTTTGGATGGACGATTGGCATGGGGATGGCACCCTATGTAGCAGCTATCGTTGTCTCTTCTCAAGGATCGCTAACAAGGAGGCAACTGTGGAGAGTTGTTGAGATGGTGTATGATGCGGCACTTTTCAGGGGGTGCTATCAGATCGAAGGTGTGTGGAGTTCCAACATCTACTACAAGAGTTGAAGGGGTGGGAATTGGAAGGGGGGAGGGACGCTTACTATTGGGATGTGGGGGATTTTTTCGTGACTAAGGCCTTTTACGGGTTGTGTGCAAGCTCACAAGTGATGGATGTTGATCTCCAGCAGGATTGCAGATTGCTTTGGTTGGTGGAATGCTTGTTAAAGATCAGAATCTTCGTCTAGCTCGTGAGAAAGGGAAGAATTCTCACCAAGGATTGGAGAGCGAAGTGGGCTGTGATGGATATTCAGCACCTGTTCTTTGGGTGTACTTTTGTTGCATAGGTTTGGAGGAGGATGGAGATTGACTGGATTGATTATGATAGCGTGGATGGGTTTTGGTTTTCGTTTTGGAGGGGTAACATCCACGGAGAAGGCAACACTTTCAGGACAAAGAAGGAGAAGGCGAGGGTGCTGGCGGTTTTATGGGGCGTGTGGTTGAGGAGGAATGGGGTCGTGTTTAGGGGCGAAATACTGTATGTTGAGAATATTGTCTTCCATTTCCTCCCAGGTGATGTTTTGGGAGTCTACCTTGTAACTATGAAAGTTGTAATCCCTTTTTTTGAGTAATGAATTTGGGTGGTTATCATACGGATAACCACCCTTCAACTTTTCAAAAAAAATGTATCATGCTGCATTAGTGCTAGATATGCAAGAGATTGGCTAAGGGCTGGCATCTATGAAGGTAATGCCACAATCATTAGAGTAGCAACAAGGTGGCATTTATGTTGAGAGGATGATCATTAAGGCAATTAGGTTGCAAGATGTCGGGTTGTGGAAGGTTGTGCGATTTTGTGGTGTTTGGTATGTATGCAAGATAGCAGAGTGGTTCATTATGGTGGTCATGGATGGAATAACGTTATGGGAAATGAAAGTGGATAAGTGTAGTTGGTTGAGAGCTTTCATGGGAAAAAATGTACTTATTTATTTATTTTTTGGAGTAAGGTGAGATTTGAACCTTGGTGCTTTTGATGGGTGACCAGCTTCTCAACCACCGGAATATTCAAGTGGGTTGAAAAAATGCACTTAATCCTCAATGAGAGGATAGAGGATAAGTACTGCACATGTTGAATTTGATTAGCAATATTGATGCAGTTTGCCTTTTTGTAAAAAAAAGTATTGATGCTGTTTGTTTCATGCTGAAGGGAGTTAAAATCTAGGCAATCACTTCAAAGAAGATGCAATGAGTTTAAAGAATTAAAACTTTTCTGTATTATATTCATAGTTAGATGATATTGGCATAGAAAGCGCCAGGTTGAGGCGAGGCCTTAGCATCTCGTTAGGCCTCGTCTCGCCTGATTTACCTAAGGTGCTTCTAGGAGAGCACCTATGTCAAGGTGCTAGGTGCCTCGAGCGAGCGCTTGAATCAAGTTTTTTGGTTTTTCATTCTTTTAAATACTTTAAAGGTTTTAATTTTTTTTTCACCTAATTATTGAGTACTCTCTCGTAGTTAAACACACATATGTTTATTTATAGGCACATTTGCATAGATATATATATATACATGTGCTTAAATAGATGTATACATATAGTAGATACATATATACATATAAATATATACATATTTTGTATGTTTGTGTATATACGTATGTACATGTCAACTTATTCATATAAATATATATGCATATACACACATGTACATAAGTATAGCATATGAACATAAAAGCATATAAATATAATGAGTATATTTGCATATGTGGATATGTAAATATACGAAACTGTATACACATCTACCATATATGTTAATGCGCATATGTATGTGTATTGCACCTATTTGTCTAATCATATATATATATATGTATGTATGTATGTATAATATTCCATATTTTGGTTATTGTGTGTATATGTATGTATATATGTATGCTTGCATATATATCTGTATATGTATCTATATATCCTTTAGTGCCCCATTTCTCTTAGGTGAGTGCCTAGCGCCTCAAGTTTTTTGGACCTATTTCGCTTTTTAGCATCTCTCACCTTTGACAACATTGGTAGAAAGCATGATGAAATATGAAGTTTGATTAGTTTAAGACAAATTTTGATGGTGGCTCTCAAAATGTAGAGAATGTGATATAATGACTTTTTATATTTCTTTCACAATGAAATATGTTTAGGATGAGTAATGATTAAGTATCAACAATTTGTTCTTTAGCAACACGGTTGTCTACATAACAATAACCACACTAAGTGGGGTCAGCTATATGGATTCTTTGCTTCCACATAGAATGATTTTTAGCCATTTTAGAACTTAAATTAAAGTAATTGAGGCCATATTTAATAGTTTCTTTCTAACACTTGTTTGATCTTCCTCGATCCCTCTTAGTAGGTTTAGCCTTCAACTTCTCACATCTCCTAACTGGAGTATCTAGTGACCTTCTTTGTAAATGTCCAAACTACTTTAGATGTGTCTCTATCATTTTATCCTCTATCGGTGTCACCCTAACCTTTTTTCTAATAATCTCATTTGAAATACGGTCATTTCTTATATGACCACACATCCATCGTAACATCTTCATTTCTGCCATAGACATCTTTTGTACATGCCTATAGTTGATAGTTTAGTATTCAGAACCGTACATGGTTGGTCTTACCGCAACTCGATAGTATTTTCCTTTGACTTTTAAAGGAACCCTCTTATCACAGAGAACACTAGATGTACCCTTCCATTTCAACCACCCTGCATTAATTCTATGTGTAATATCTCCATCAATTCCACCATCTTGTTGGAAAGTGGATCCCAAGTACTTGACAATATCTTTCATTGGAATTGACTCTTCTCCAATTTTTACATCAATCCCTTTATTGTTCCCTCTACTATTAAACTTGCATTTCATATACTTAGTCTTCGTCCTACTTAGGCGTAATTCTTTATCTTCTAGGGATTCTCTCTAAAGCTTAAGTTTTTTGGTCATTCCATCTCTTGTCTCATCAACTAATACAATGTCATCAGCAAAAAGCATATACCATGACACCTCAGTATGGATATGCTTCGTCAACTCATCCATGATCAAGGTAAAAAGATAAGGATTTAAAGTCGATCCTTGATGCAGATCAATGGTGATATCAAAGTAATCCGTCAAAGTATCCTTAGTCTTTACACAAGCTGTAGCTCCATAGTACATATCCTGTATGAGGTTGATATATAAAACTGGCACTTGTCTCTTCTTCAAAATTCTCTACAAGATATTTCTTGAGGTAGAATCATAGGTCTTCCCCAAATCAATAAAAATCATATGTAAATTCTTCTTCTTGACTTTGTAGGTCTCTATCATACGTCTCAAGAGATGTATTGCCTTAATAGTAAATCGGCTTGGCATAAAGTCAAACTGATTTTCAGTTACTATAGAGACTTGCCTCACCCTTCTTTCAATTATTCTCTCCTAAAGTTTCATCATATGACTCATCAATTTAATACCTCTCTAATTGGAACAATCTTATATGTCTCCTTTGTTCTTGTATAAAGGTACCACAAAATTTTTTCTCCATTCATTAGGCATCTTCTTGCCTCTCAAAACAGTATTAAATAATTTTATGAGCCAAGTTATACCCCGTTCTCCCATTACTCTCCAAACATCTATAGGAATATCATCAGACCCAACAATCCTCTCACTTTTTATCATCTTCAAAGCCTCCTCAACTTCTATCTTTTGTATCCTTCGATAACTTGCGTGATTCATATAATCTTCTGAGTTGGCTAACTCCCCTAAGATGATATCATTTTTTTATTTTTCATTAAAAAGCTTATGAAAGTATCTTTTTCATCGTGTCTTTATATCCTTACTAGCTATAAGCACCCTTCCTTCTTCGTCCATGATGTACCTTACATGTGTAAGGTCCTTTGCTTTCCGCTCTCTTGCTTTAGCTAACTTGAAGATATCCTTTTCACCTTCTTTAGAATCAAGTTTCTTATAAAAATGCTCCTAAGTTTTTGCTTTTGTTTTTGCTTCACTAACTACTTTCTTTGCTTCTTTCTCTGCTCTTTTGTAGTTTTCCATATTTTCATCGGTCTTATCTCAATATGAGGCTTTAATGCAGGCTCTTTTAATTTTAAGCTTCTCCTTCACTTCTTCACTCTACCACCAAGCCTCTTTTTCTCCTGGAACACCTCCTTTAGACACGCCTAAGTCTTCTTTTGCCACCTTCCTAATATAGTTTGCCATATTTAACCACATTTCATTAGCACTACCATCAAGATCCCAAGTTTTTTGTTGCATCATCTTCTCTTTAAATCTCACTTGCTCACTCTTAAGATTCCACCATTTAATTCTCGAATTCTTAAACATCAATTTTCTCTTTTTTGCCTTCTTCAAATGAATATTTAACACCAAAAGATGATGTTGAGCAGTTAAACTCTCCCTTGGAATAATCTTGTAATCTTTACAAGATGAACGGTATCTTTTTCTTAAAGTAAAGTAATCAATCTGCATTCTTGTTAAGCCACTTTTATAGGGATCAAATGCTTTTCTCGTTTTTTGAAGAAAGTATTTGTTATGAAAAGATCATAGGCCTTTACAAAATCAAGGAAAGTCTTCCCTTCATACCTAACACCAAAATCAAGATTTCCATGCACTCTTGCATACTTTAAAGCATCTTTGCCCACATGCCCATTTAAATCTCCACCTAAGAAAATCATATCTCTGTGGGATTCCTTGAATTATCATATTAAGCTCCATCCAAAATTTGTTCTTTATTCTTTCTTTCAGACCAACTTGAGGTGCATAAACTGAAACAACATTCAAGATCTTTTCTTCTGAGCCTAATTTTATTAAAATAATTTGATCACCCAATCTCTTAACCTCAACCACACTCTTTTTCAAATTCTTATGAATTATAATGTTTATGTCGTTTCTACTTTTGTCCCTTTCTGAATACCACAGTTTGAAATCTGTTCTCTCGATTTCCTTTGCTTTTTCTCCAACGCACTTGGTCTCTTGAAGGTAAAGAATTTAAATCCTTCTCCTTACCATTGTATCCATAATCTCCATGAGCTTGCTGGTCAAAGTATCAATATTCCAATTACCGAATCTCAACATCCTTTGTGACATACTTCGATGGTGAAGTGGTGGAATTAGTTTCTTTACTCGCATGCGTTCCTTATGTGAATCCTTGCTCATTTTGGACTATATTTGTGTGGCGATGTAATGGAACTAACTTTTTTACTCGCATGTGTTCCTCATGTGAGAATCCTTGCTCATTTTGGACTACATCCAGGCGGCGATGTAGCGGAACTAGCTTCTTTACTTGCATGTGTTTCTCATGCGAGAACCCTTGCTCATTTTTCACTATACCTAGGTGCCGATGTAGTGCGTCGCAAGTAGGGAACGTTTCAACGAAATCTGAGTATTTACTAAAATTTATGTTTAAAGATCCGATAAATTTTACGTTGGCTGTCGACTACCTAATGTAACCCTCCTTTATTGGGTTTGGGATCGGCAATGAAAATACACACGAACCTCAACATAGGTGGAGTTAGAAACACCCTGTCTACCTCGTGGAAAAAAAAGGGTGCAAAGAATATTACAAAATTTATGAAAGGAAAATATAAAAAAAATGCTGAGAGGGCAATAATAGTTTTGTGTTTAGATGACAGGAGATGGTTTAATTGAGTAATGTGTTTCGCTGTGTTTAGATGTTAGATGATGGTGTAATTGAGTGGTGTAATTGAGTAATGTGTATTGCTTTAATTTGTGTACTCTGGGTCACTATAAAGACATCTTGATCAACTCGTTAATTGAGGGATTTATGAGGGAAACAGAATGTTTGAAAGAATGCTAGTGAATTTTGATAAAAAAATTAGAATTTCAGTTTGAAACTTTGTTTTTTCCATAAATAAGAAAGTATGTGAATTTTAAGTGTTGGGATGCATGTGGCAGGCATCAGGCCATGTGGCAATGTCATGTGGCAGTTATCTAGAAGATTCTTGAGCCATTGGTTTGGGTCCATAGGATCAAAAGTAGGAGTTGATTTCTTAGTTGACAATTTACCTTATTTAGTTTATTTGTTTTAAGGAGATTTGAAAAGATTTGATTAGATTTTGTTAGTTAAGTCTATTTTTAGAAGTAGGAATATGTAGTCTTTATTTAAAGAGAGCTTTTTGTATGATTTAAGACTTGAGCAATATAATTAAATTCTTTTGCAATCAAGTGCTCCTCTCTCTACTTTTTCTACGAGTAGCAGCCGGCCACCAACAGAATTCAAGAGGCCATCCTGTTGGCAGCCAGCAAATCCTGGCAGTCCACTAGTCTGCTGCAGTCCGGTCAACAGCAGACCGAACTCGTCTTCAGCCCCTGTTGGCCATCTCCAGCGGTCCGTAGGATTGGCTGCACCTCCTGCAATAGTAGCCACCTGCCGCTCTTTCTCTGCACGCGTGGATAGCCACCCTATTGGGCTGTTTTTCCTACGTACGGGGAGTCTACACAACTCCGCTTTCGCACCAATTCTTGACATGTAATCAGAGTAGTCGTTTTCGACTTCCCATTAGTGTGGTTTGAGATCGTATGTTGGTGATTCTCGCATCCAAGAAGTCATCCTCAACAAATTCGACGCCTTATACGGAGAAGTAAGATTAGAGAAGATGGCAGAGTCAACGACGATGGTTAGAGACGCCACATTATTAAAAGGAGAAAGAAAGGAGAAAAATAAGAAAGAGAAGGAGATTTATCAAGTTCCAGCGCTTGTGATCTTTATACTCGTGACACCTTATATCCGATTTTTTACTATTTCAAAAGAGAAGATTTTTCTAGAGAAAAGATGTCAAGGAGAAGACACCACGGTCAACGCAACGACTTTTGAGGTTGCCAAAAGAGGCCACGACTTCCTAGGTTGCGAAAGGATTAATGGTTGATTTAAGCTCCTTTCCTAAAGATCAAGGCAAGTTCAGGAGATCACCATGTGGGGCTATTAGTACCTCACATGTGGACTCTCTAACTCATGAAGATCTTGAGAAATTGCATGCTCTTCTAAGAGAAGACAAGTCCATGGCGACCGTTGTGACGACTACTCAAGTTATCACAGAAGCAACGACTCTGGAGGTCGCAAGAGGATTCGCCATCGACTTTTCCAAAGAGAAGATCTGGGCCATGTTCCTTGAAGATAAAGAAAAGAAGACAACGAAAACCATTGCAACAACTATTGAGGTTGCTAAAGAAGTGACGACTTTCAAGGTTGCAAAAAAGGCCTCGCAGTGATTCCTCTCAAGAAGAACTCGAAGTCCGAAGAAGAAAATGAATGGTGGGAGGTCTAGCTTCATCGATGGAAGGCCAAGTCATCGGCCTCACGGCTTTTGGCTTGAGGGGGAGTGTTGGGATTCAGTGAAAGTGTCACATGGCACATGCCACGTGGCAACCATTAGGCCACGTGGCAGTTATCTAGAAGGCTCTTGAGCCATCGGTTTGGATCCATAGGATCAAAAGTAGGAGTTGATTTTTTAATTGGCAATTTGCCTTATTTAGTTTATTTGTTTTAAGAAGATTTGAAAAGATTTGATTAGATTTTGTTAATTAAGTCTATTTTTAGGAGTAGGAATATATTCTCTCTATTTAAAGAGAGCCTTTCGTATGATTTGAGACTTGAGCAATACAATTAAATTCTTCCACAATCAAGTGTTCCTTTCCTCTCTACTTCTTCTACAAGTAGCAGCCGGCCACCAACAGGTGGCAAGAGGCCATCCTGTCGGCAGCCAGCAAATCCCAGCAGTTCACCGGTCTGCTGCAGTCTGGTCTACAGCAGACCGGACCCTTCTTCAGCCCCTGCAGGTCATCTCCAGTGGTCCACAGGATTGGCTGCACCTCCTGCAACAGCAGCCACCTGCTGCTCTTTCTCTACACGCATGGACAGCCACCTCGTTGGGTTGTTTTTCCCACATACGGTGAGCCTCCACACTCTGCCTCTGCGCCAATTCTTGACATTAAGCTTACACTATTGCCACTAAAGTTGGATGTTGGTAAAAAAAGCTGAGACCTGAAAGTTGTCATTTTCTTCATTTAGAACAAGGTTTTCCATATCAATTTGCCATATTGACAACAGGAAAAGGGGGTATATCAGGTATATATTGCCGATATCCCATAATTTTGTGGAAATAGCTCAAAACGGCTCAAAATATATAAATTTTATGAAATTATAATTTTAATTACTACTAGATGCACAAAGAAATATTTATAAAAAATAAAATCATAAATTTTACAATTATTGGAGAAATTTACTCGAAGATGAAAATCACAATGATTGAACTAAAGCTTAATTCGTTATTTGACTAATAGGGTAGGTGGAGAACCTTAATTTATTAAGTAATTGGAGAAATCTCATTAATAGAATTTGGAATGAACGATAAACAAGGTTTTGAGATGAGATTTAGAATAACAGAATTATAATAAAATCAAAGATTATTTCATTATTTGATTAATACAATATTTAGAGAATGCTAATCTACCCAACAAATGAGGAGATCAAACTCCAAATGAATGGTAACACGTGTAAGGTTGAGATGAAACTCAAAAGCTAAAAACAAATGACTGATGAAGTGTTTTTTTTGGAGATTAACAACTTTAGAAACTCAAATTATAAATAAAATGTTGACTTTAATAAAAGATTTGCATTGAAATAAGATACCTAAGCTTCTATTGTGAAGAAAGAGAGTCATGTGACAAAAGAGCACCACCAATGTTGATGCAAAGGGTTAGATTTGAGAATAATGACATTCCCATATGACATATACCGATATATGCCGATATGTATCGATATCAATGATATATTCACCAATATATACTGATATCTGAGATATTGCCGATACCATTGCTATATCATGGATAAATCATTGATACCCTAAAATAATGATATTCCATGGATATTGATGTGGGCCCTGATGGTGATAATGCAATATATCGTGATTTCTGATTCCATGCTTTAGAAGAATTGACTAATCTTGCAAAATAAAGGACCATGCCCCTCGGATGAAATTAAGAGGATGCCAAAAATTATTGGGAAATCAATCCTTTGGGATTTGCCTCGTCCCTGGAGTCTCGCTTTAATTCTCTTTTGCTCCTGATGTTGAGCAAATTGGGTCTTTTCTCCCATGATCCCATCTCATTGAAGATTCCCTTTCTCCATTTATGTATTTCTTGCTATTTCCTAACTTGCTGTTTGTGCACACTAGTGCAAGATTTGATAACGAGAGGGGCATTGTGAACCCCCAAGCCACAATTGTGTAGCTTTGGTGAGTGGTCTTTGATACTTAATCAATTTAATGGGTTTGTTAAGAACTTTGAAGTTTTCAGTGTTGGATGACATAAGTTGAGCAAAAAAAAAGGATTGGTTAAGGTATCTCATCTTTTTGCATTTGACCTTGAATATGAAATGAATTTCCCATGCTTCTTTCAAGCGGTGTTTGTTTACAAGAATAAGCTGTGTTTCTTCTTTGTTTCCCATGATTTAGTCCAGAATTGAGGAATTCTGGAATAGGTTTTTTGTTTGGAAGGTGGGATAAGTTTGTTCTGTGGCTTTATTTTTGATGTAATGCAAGGCACACTAATTTACTCTTTGATGTCACATAAGACATAATCATCTAACCCATAATTACCTTTTATTGTTTAAACCAAATACCTCTAATTCCTTGAGGTAACCTTGATCACCAATCAGATAAAAAAGTAGCCTATTCCAGAATAAATTTTTTTTTGAAAGATAATCACCCACAATTTATTCCAGAATAAATTTTTATTCCTTATATAATTCCTCAAACCCTATTCCTCTCCCTAAATAGTGCCCCAAAGTCCTGATTGTTTCTTTTTCATTAGTTGCTCAGCCACTTTGTTACTGTGTGAATGAGATGCCTAGTGTCTCATTTAGGATTTTGCAGTGGTAAGATAAACTCATCTCTCTCACGGATACCTTTTGTTGTGTTAATTTGTTATATTGACTTTTAGTTAGGCCTACACAATTCAAGGAAGGTCCCTACTTGGGCACGCTCACGAGGAAGGAAAAAGATCCTTTTTTTCCTACCAAGCCCTTCTATCCCATTTTGATTGTGTAGAAGGAGGACTGACTTGCTTTTCTCATTGGTTGTCTAAAAAGATGTAGAATAAGAAAGGAAAGTGCAATCAAGGTTGCTTCGCTTCATTACAGCTTGCATGTTTTTGCCTCCATAAACTTGTAGATTGAAGGCTTGGATGGGCAAACTAGTATAATACTTATCTCTCCCTATGCAATGATGTGATCAAAGCCAACTTGGTTGTGGTTGGAATAAGGGTAGCAGCTGCATATTGCTAGAGGGATGGGTGGCATTCCCTTTGGTGTTGTCTACATCACATGTAAGGTCTCTAGGGTGTTGGAACCTACAAAGGTGAAGATCTCCCTTGTAAAAGTTTGAAAGTAAGGCTTAAAGTTGGGAAGGAGGAAGGAGATTGAGGAGGGGGGAGGTGGGTAGTAGGAGGGAGATAGTTGGTGGAAAAGGAAGTTAGAGAAGAGGGAAAGGAACAGGGAGAAAAAGGAAGAATTAAGAGAGCAAATAAACAAATTACAGGGGCCTTTTATAAAAATACATTCATATTTTTAATCTACTTTCATTAATGATGACATAATGATTGATGGAGGGGTATGCCACAAATTATCTAATGTTTTTGGGGTACCTATGCAAATATGAAAAATAGGGGTAATGATGTAACTACAAATGATTTCAAGGGCATTTATGTAACTCCCCCTTTTTATAAATTTGAACATGATAAAATAAGACCTTCAACAAACTATAGTTGATCATAGTTTAAATCATTAATTGGCCTACATTTGTCTTATGCTAAATGCCAGTTAAACCTTGCTTGTCTTGCAATTGGCCTGCTCTAAACTGCATATTTGACCTCATCCAGCTTGCTAGCATCTTGAATCTCTTTTATTTCTTTTAAACTTATTTGACTGAAGAGAAGACTCAATTATTCTTTCCCTTTTTTTATCGGGGCTTTCTAGTATTCTTCTTCAGTGAAGATTTTTGGATTCTTTTGGTGAATCATGGACAAAAGCTTACCTTGGGTTGCTGTTCTTGTGGTACTTAAAGAAACAGATGGTCTTACGAAATTATTCATCCATAGTTTTCTTCCTATTTCCATTTTTTTTGTTTTTTTTTCTGACCTTTATTTTGCTCTCCTTCCTATACCCTGTCAGTCATCTTTTTCACAAGATAAGTTGTACTTTTTTTTTTCTTTTATTTTGTTTTGTGGCAGGGGGTGGGGGGAGGTATTAATTATGATTAAGATTTTGAAATAGATCTTCTGATACAAACATCATGATTATAGTCGTTGAGTTTTTTGACATTTTATACTAATGCAATTTCTTATTTCTGATGTTAGATGTCAAAACAAAGCCAACTGAGGCTATGCGGGGAGGAAGGTAGGGTTCTCTCTGTGTGTCTAGATGTTGCCTTTTTCATTTGAATTTAAAAGTACTCAGCGGGCCAATGTGTTTTTTTAAGTGTTAAGCAGGTCAGCTTCTATGATGACGATGTTCGATTTTGGCAACTTTGGCGTAACCGCTCTGCGGCTGCAGAGGCTCCAACTGCCGTCTATCAACATTCCTCTGCTTTCAATTCTCCAGCTCCATCCACAAGAGGAAGGCATTTTTTAGTTATATGTTGTGAGAACAAGGCGATATTCTTGGATTTAGTGACAATGCGTGGACGTGATGTGCCAAAGCAAGAACTTGATAACCGATCATTACTCTGGTAAAAGTTTTAAGTACTAGCTTTACTTTCTTTTGTTGCAGAGTTAGTATGGATAATCTATGTTCTTTTTGAAAGGTTCTAAATTGAATGGTAATATTTAAACCAAAATTGTCAATTGAATGGTAAAGGTAGATATACTGGTATCAAGGGATGGGGTGATCTAATTCCCTATAACATAAGACTTTTAACATCTTACTTTCATTCTCTCTCCCTCCTTCTCTCAGAAAGGAAAAAAGGAAAGTGCTTTCACAGTAGCCTTTGGTGAAATTATGGCTGGAAACCAGCTATCTTTATCACTAGATTCCAAGTTATGGCCAAGTTTTATGTTCAAACATTAAATTTGTTGGTCCTGTTGCCTATGAAATTAAATATATGACATATTTATCAGAATTTTTACCTGATGAAGCCTTTCTGTAGTAACCTTCGAGGCTTCAGCTATACTTTGGTCTAGAATGTTCAGCTGTCTGTGTCAGGCCCTGTTTTTCTGTGATTTTAGTAGTAAGGTCAGAGAATTGTGAACTAAGTTTCATGATAGGGATTGTGACTGAATGAGTAATTTTTGGATGAATGTTTGTTTTCTGGTGGAGTACACACAGACACACCTATGGTCTAGAATGAGTAAGGTCAGAGAAATGTGAGCTGATTGCGGTGGTTGGGCCTATCCACCGTACTTGTTCTATGATCTATGTATCTATTGGAGCTATCCACTTTGCTACAGAGGAACACTTGCTATTTCTGCATGAAATGTAATTATTTTGTTCAAAATTGGAGAAGTCTAGAATAAGGTATGCAGTTTTCTTGGGAATGAGAATAAGGATTGCATGTAGTAATGAGGGCTATATATTTTCCACAATCTAATCCTTAGGTTTTTTTTTCTTTTTGTAAAGAATACCTAATTTAGTATCAGTGACTTGATTGACTGCGCCTGGAACCTTTATCAAGGTTGCTATAAGAAGACTTTACCTTCATCAAGGGATATTGTTGTAGTTCATTAGGATCATTTTAAGTGGTTTCTAGAATGCTTAATATACCTTTTTTTAAAAAGAATGTTTAATGTATGTGAATTGTGTTTTCTTTGTCTTGATGTGCTTAGGTTGTGCCTTGTAACAACTAAAAACCTGTCGTCTATATTAACATGCAATGCACTAGCAAAGCTAATGTAGACCCATGTAAGGAAGCAGCTATCATTTGATAAACGGTTTTAAATGTTTCAAAATTGCTTAGGTGATTGATGAGGCGTGGTGGCTTGTTGGGCCACTGAATCTTCTGTCAGATCCATATATTTAGTGTGGAGTAATTGTGTGCAAACCGGCATTGGTCTACTCCAAAAAAAGGGACCTGCTTTGATTCGTTGCTGTTATTTATTTGGTTAAATCCTTAAACGTGGTACTTTCTTCTTTAAAAACTCTTTCTAGCTAAGCTAACCACTCCTTCGTGAAGTAAGGTTGGGTAGGTGCCTATTTCCTGTTTTTGAGTCATTCTTATCTATCTGAAGCAATGGAGAATTGTGCAAGACTCCTTTTTCTATCTACAACCTTTTCTTCTTGGCACAAGTTTGCAAGCAAGACACTTTGATTTTACCATGAGGTTTCCTTTAGATTGAATTGTATTAGTCTAAACAAAAGGTATGTAAACTCATACACATGTGGCATGTATGCATGCAATGACCTTTTGACAATGTTTTTTTTCCTTCTTTCATTGGAAAGAATCCATATAGCCAACCCCACTTAGTGTGGGAAAGGGCTTGGTTGTTGTTGTTGTTGTCGTTTCATTGGATCTTTTGTTTTATGAAGAGAATTCTACCATTGCAGTATGGAGTTTCTTTCCAGATCTGCTGCTGGTGATGGACCTCTGGTTGCTTTTGGTGGATCAGATGGTGTCATTAGAGTTCTATCGATGATAACCTGGAAGGTAGTCTTAATTCTGTCTTGATGAGGATAACTGGGAGTTCTGAATTTTTTTAAACTTTAAAACTTAGTTGTATTTCAGCTTGTCCGGAGGTATACTGGTGGTCATAAAGGCTCCATAACATGCTTGATGACATTCATGGCTGCTTCTGGTGAGGTACATGTTGGACTTATTTTGTTAATCTGTGCTTCTCTTATTAAGGCCCTGACAAACTTTTGTTCCCGATGATAACACTCTTTTCTCTTTTCAAAAAAACTTTTGTTCCTGATATGAGGGAAGTGAAATTATTCCATTTGACAGGCTTTGACCTAAGGGAAAAGGCATGAAAGAACAAATCAACGAATTGATGCTAAATACTCAAATCTAAAAAACTTTTTTGTTTATAGTTTTCAAAATTTCTGAACAACTATCATGTTGATTAGTGGGTGACACCTTTCTTTCCTGTTCACTTGCTTTTTTTGCCCCCCTAAAGCTTTTATGTTTTCTAGATGAGACAGCTCTTGATTAATTACACATTCAGTAAACACAAATATTTATTAGCTACGCCTGGTTTTCTGTTTGGGGATTATTTCCCATTGATTACGCATCTTATATTTCAGTACTCGAATCTGAATATCATGCATGGCCTTTGTTGGTGGGGTGGGGGTGTTCATTGCCCTTTCTTTTCATGATTTTTTTTTCCTCTTCTGAAAGATGATCCAAGCTTCGAAAGAATTGAGGAATTTGCAATTTCTCGTCAGGTTTAATTTTTCATTTCTCTGGCTTATTCACTCGGTAGTCTACTGCTAAGTTGCATGTAGAAGGGTGCCTAACCGACCTATTTGCATTTTTTCTATTCTAAAGCCTCCATGTGTAGCCTTATGGATGAAGAATTGTGTGCTGGCTGATTGAAGGAGCCCTCTTCATACTGTTACTGAACAACTAACTGCTGCTTTATTTTATATTGTCATCCTCTTGATTTGCTAATTTTGCAGGCACTGTTAGTTTCTGGTGCAAGTGATGGCTTACTTATAATCTGGAGTGCTGACCAAGTCCAGGACTCACGTGACCTGGTGCCAAAGCTTAGTCTAAAGGTTAAAAAAAAAAAAAAAGCTAAACAAAAAAACCTCCCTCCCTCTCTCTCTCTCTCTCTCTGAATAGATCGTGTTTAGGCAATCACTGTGTTCATCAAAGCTTCTTTCTCATCCAATTTTCATTATTCTCCTGACTGCCTGGTGATCTCTTTTATGGTTCTTCTTTTCGTCTATTCTAGGCCCACGATGGAGGAGTGACTGCCATTGAGCTTTCTAGGGTTTTAGGAAGTGCTCCACAATTGATAACGATTGGGGCAGACAAGACGTTGGCAATTTGGGACACTGTTTCATTCAAGGTCCTTTCTATTGGAATCTTCTTCCTTTTAGAATGACATAGCCCGTCTCATGGCAGCCTGCAATTGATATTATATCGATAAGAATGTATATCTAACATAATGGCTTCCTATGTCCAGGAATTGAGGCGCATTAAGCCGGTTCCCAAACTAGCCTGCCACAGTGTTGCTTCCTGGTGTCACCCTCGAGCTCCGAATCTTGATATTCTTACTTGTGTTAAGGATTCTCATATATGGTACTGAGAACCCTTCTTGGCATCACTAATGAATATTTTTCTTTACAATGACAGCACTACCTTCTCTATTTTTAGGATATGTGGATTTATTTCGTTGTTTTTCCTTTTTATTTTCTGCCAGGGCTATCGAGCATCCAACATATTCAGCTCTAACTAGGCCATTATGTGAATTATCGTCACTTATTCCACCTCAGGCTCTGGCACCAAATAAGAAACTTAGGGTATGTGTTCCTCCTGTGACTGGTCACTGATGAATATTCTGGATGTCTGTCCTAGACAAGTTTTAGAGGGCAGAGCTCTACTTAGTTACCTATTGTTTGTTTCTAAATGGATATTTTGTGTATCTGTAGTCTTTCATGTATAGTCTCATAAAATTTCATCCATTTGGATATCATGACTACTAACTTGCCTATGTTTGTAGGTCTATTGCATGGTTGCTCATCCCTTACAACCACATCTTGTTGCTACTGGAACCAATATAGGAGTCATTCTGAGTGAATTTGATCCAAAATCTCTTCCTGCGGTGGCTCCACTGCCAACACCTTCTGGAAGCAAGGAGCATTCTGTGGTATTCATAGTTGAACGGGAACTCAAATTACTGAATTTTCAGTTGTCCACCGCAGCCAATCCTTCTCTCAATGGTACTAACTCCACACAAGATGCTGGAAGATCCAGAGGAGAGTCACTAGAACCACTACATGTCAAACAGACAAAAAAACATATTAGCACGCCTGCTCCACATGATTCATATTCCGTTCTTTCTGTAAGCAGCTCTGGAAAGTAAGCACCTATATCTTTACTAGTTTTACCTTTTTTCTTTTTTGGTACTTTTACAAGCACTAAAGAGCGCTGAAAACAAAGGATGGAATGAAGAAGGAAGGTGCTTATAATTTGTGAGGATATAAAGACAAGATGGGAAAACTATTGAAATAAGCTTTTTAATGGAAATTAGAAGGATGATATCACCTTAGAAGAGTTAACAAATTCAGAAAATTATGTATGTGTATTAGGTAAAGCAGAGGATACAAAAAAAAGTAGTGGGTGCTTTAAAATTGATGAAAATCGAGAGGGCTGTTGGGCCTAATAATATTCCTATAGATGTTTGGAGAGTGATAGGAGAAGAAGGTATAAGTTGACCCAAAAATTTATTTAATGCTATTTGGAGAGGCAAGAGGATGCTAGAGAAATGGAAGCAATGTTTTGGGATACCTTTATGCAAGAACAAAGAGGATATACAAAATTGTTCCAATTATAGAGGTATCAAATTGATGAGTCATGTGATAAAGCTTTGGGAGAGAATAATTGAAAGAAGGCTAAGGTAAGTATTCTTAGTAACTGAAAACTAGTTTGGATTTATGCCAAGTTGGTCTACTATTGAGGCAATACACCTCTTAAGGTGCATGATGGAGGTCTACAGAGCCAAAAAGAAGGATTTACATGGTCTTTATTGATTTAGACAAGGCCTATGACTTTGTTCGAAGAGATAACTTGTGGAGAATTTTGGAGAAGAGATATATACCAATTTTATATGTCAACCTCATAAAGGATATGTATTATGGAGTTGTGGCTTGTGTAAAGACTAAGGATGGGTTGATGAATTACTTTGATATCATTAGTTTGCATCAAGGATAAGCTTTAAGCCCTTATCTTCTTACTTGGTCATGGATGAGTTGATGAAGCATATCCAAGTTGAGGTGTTATGGTGTAAGCTTTTTGCTAATGACACTATTGGTTGATGGAACAAAAGATGGAGGAAATAAAAAACTTGAGCTTTGGAGAAAATCCCTGTAAGCTAAAAGCTTGTGTCTAAATAGGACAAAGATTGAGTATATGGAATGTAAGTTTAGTGATAGAGAGAACAATGAAGGGATGGATGTAAAAATTGAAGAATAGTATATTCCAAAGAAAGATGTTTTTAAATACTTGGGTTCTATTTTTCAACAAAATGGTGAAATTGATGGAAATGTTACACATAGAATTAATGTAGGGTGGCTGAAATGGAGGGGAGAATCTAATGATGTATGTGATAAACAGGTTCCTTCGAAAGTTAAAGGAAAGTACTATTGAGTAGTTGTAAGATCTAACGTGTTGTATGGTTCTGAATGTTGGGCCCTCAATTATAGGCATGTGCAAAAGATGTCTGCTGTGGAAATAAAAATGTTAAGATGGATGTGTGGTTATACAAGGAAGGATCGTATTTCGAATGAGATTATTCGAGAAAAGGTTAGGGTGACATCAATAGAGGATAAAATGAGAGACATGTCTAAAGTAGTTTGGACATTTGCAGAGAAGATTACTAAATGCTTCAGTTAGGAGATGCGAGGAGTTGGGAGTAGAACCCACCAGGAGGGGGTAAGTTAGAAGGAAGTTATTAATATGACCTCAACTATTTCAATTTAGGCCTAGAAATGGCTCAAAGAAAATCTGAGTGGAGGCAAAGAATCCATGTAGCTGACCCTACTTAATTTGTGAGAAGGCTTGGTTGTTTTTATTGTTGTACTTTTACTAGCACAGAAACTTCTTAAAAGTTATACACTTCTAAAACCTGACATGCTGCCAAATGCAGCCTCAGGTCAAATTTTTCTGCCTAGAGATTGATATGAACTCTAGGATCACCTTTTTTGTCATCAAGGACGGGAACCATGAGCTTTGGAGAGTGGATTTAGAAAGTCAGCAGTGCCTTCTTTTATGAGGGTAGTGGAGGATTCCTACTCACCACATCACCAACTAGTGAGGCAATAAGGAAGCTTCGCAGGGACTTTGCAGAGAGCAACCACGGGGCTTGCACCAAGGGTAATTGGGTGGACTATCTTTGTCACCTTCGCAATCGAGGTCAATGATCGCCTTAAACATGCCCACTTACAGTGGTCGACACCCCCACAACGAACACAAACCATTAGATCCCAGTAATCCTTCGCCATATGTTCATGTCCGCGATAGTAGAAACAAACCAAGTCATGCATGGCAACATGCTCACTCTTCCTCTTTGTTGCGTTGGACCTATTTTGATGGCCGACCACTAGTGACCATCCCTAATCACCAACCTTCCCCTCCGCACGACCATCCTTGCCCTTCTCAGGATCACCGCCGTCCCGTTGCACACCACCTCCGCCACGATCTCCTTCTCTCTCACGCTTGCCCCCTCTCTCACTCACTCCTTTCATTCTATCACATGTTTTTTAAAACCTTATTGTGATTCACAATATCCTAAAGTTGACAATATTCCAAGTGCCAATTTACAATTCATCCTCTTGGACTACCTTCTTTTCGTTTCTCATTCATCCATTGAGATGTGATGACCTTAGTCTCATGTGATCTATATTCTTCATTCACATATATCCCATATAGGAGAACCCTTTTGAATTTTGCATTAGCTTCAACGATGATGTGATGGCCTTTGCCAAATTCCTACTCAATAAAGGCGTTACATTGTGCCACTAGTAGGGAAAGCCTCAGTAAAATCAAAACGAGTGCTTGAATCCAATCTAAAAGATCAGCTAGCTTTATGCTGTGTGTTGGTTTCCTACTATGGCCCTTATCATCCAGAATTAGGATCTGTTATGAAATGGCAGAATTCTTGATGTAGCACACGTATCAACTCACCTACATGCAAAATAAAAGAAGTATTGAGTTTGGTTTCTGGGGGCAGAAGTGATAAAAGATATGAGTTGGGGTTTGGGTAGGAGGTTAACATGGTATTTGTGTTGAAGTGGAAGCATCGATCCCTTGCTTTAAATTAAAGAAGATGAGCTTGGATGGATATAAATATAGGAAAGCCTTAAAAAAAAAAAGGAAAAAATACAGGGAATCCTTCTGTTAAATAGAGATGAGGTTTAGATCTTATATTTCTAGTTAGATTGGGTCAACAAAGAAAAATCCTATCTGTCACAACACACTTTGTTTCCACTGGGTGCTACTAATTTTTGTGCCTAATGCCTATATGGTTGTGCCATGTGAATCTGGATGGTGAGCAGACCAGGGGCAATCTCAGGTCCTTTTGGTGTAATTTTAGGAATTCAGGTTTCCGTATACAACCTTCTCTGTGGTTTTATGATTCACACATATAGGTTTTTCTCTACATGGCAGCAAAATGTATGTATTTATGCTTTAGACAGATCAATTCCAAATGATAAAGTCGGATTATGAACTGACTTTTTTTTTTTAGTTGTTGATGCTGACAATTTCCTGTGCCTGCACCTGTTTCTTTGTTTCTTGCAGGTACGTGGCAATTGTATGGCCCGATATTCCTTCTTTTGCTGTATATAAAGTTAGTGATTATTCAGTTGTGGATTCGGGGACTGGAAGGCTCTTTGCATGGGATACATGTCGTGACAGATATGCTTTGGTGGAGACTGCTATTGCACCCAGAGTGCCACTTATAGTTAAGGGGGGCTCATCAAAAAAGGCAAAAGAGGCAGCAGCAATAGCTGCCCAAGCAGCTGCTGCAGCAGCTAGTGCAGCTTCTTCGGCAACTGTTCAAGTGCGAATCCTTCTGGATGATGGAAGCTCGCATGTTTTAACAAGGTCCATAGATGGTCGTAGCGAACCGGTATGGAGTTATTTTGTTAATACACTGTTAATAATTTAACTTATTGACATGATTAGTCTATATTTTACAGATTCTGTGGTAAGTGCCCTTTGTAACCTTCGATTCTCTACTTTAGTTTTTGACCTATTGTGTAGTGTTTGGTTAACATACATCACAGAAAACTTGGATTTCAGTTTCTGCCTTATGTCAAGGGTTCATACCAGTGGTTGGCACCAAATATAAAGGAAAATGCCAAGGATGTACACTGTAATGCAAACAATCAACTTAAGCCTTAAGGTGTGCCTTCACATTCACCTATGGGTTGTATAAAAACTGCATCGTAAAATTTTGAAAGCAGATGATTGTACTTGTCAACAAGATGAAAGTAATTGTAAAGTTAGGTATTAAGTCATCAGAATTTGTAATTATTAACGACTCTTTGTTATTTTCTTCTTTGTATCTATTTTCTCTTTATGTGTTTATTGGCTCTCTTTGTGTGTCTGTTAGCTTTCTTTGTATATAGGAAGGGGTCATACCCATGGATAGGGATGCCATTTTTTTTTCCATGAAAAATATGAATATGGCTGCTAATCAAATCACACTAGTCAATTCCGAGTTGACTTCAATTTGGTAATAATTCACTTCAATTTTATTTAAACAAACTGAATTGAATATGAATCCTATATTTAAATTCAGTATGTTAATGAATTGAATACTATTTTTTGAGTTTGACTTGAAAAAATTTGATATAATCGTGTGTGTGTCTATATATATATATATATATATATATATATATGTATGTATGCATGTATGTATGTATGTATAGGGAAAAGGGAGGAATGTGCAGCTTAAATATCCACCGTTGGATGTGCAGCTTAAATATCCACCGTTGGATATATAGAGGAGTTATCTAGTGAGCTTAGGTTGCGTTTGGAAGAGGGATACAGCTTGCTCCTTAATAAATTTAGGATGGGATAAGTTTTAGTGATGTTTATGTAAGTAGTGGGATAGTGAAAATAGATGTGATAGGTGAGTTGATGAATTATAAATTATATGTTAATGTTATTTAAATATAGTGGAGAGAGTTATAATTTATTTATTTTATATTTGATATCAGGTTGTTTTTATTATTGTTTTGTTGGAAAGTAGAGTAGGTGGAAGTTAGATGTAATAGGTAAGTTCATATGTTATCTATGGAGATTTGACATTTTATTTTAACTCATGCCACTATTTATGGCATCATTCATCCGATTCAAGCATGTCACCTAATCAACCTTTTTATTCCACATCTGAACACAACCTTAGGGCTTAAGTTACTTATTTGAGCCTAGCTTGTTGGAATACACATGGATCCTTAAAATAACAAATCCAATTGTATGGATTGAAATTTTATTGGTTGAATAGATTGTATATGAGATTTCATGAAAAATGGAAATGATTTTGATAGTGATCTTTGTTAGGAGATAGGTGTCCTACTATTTTTAGTCATTGTTATTTTTGGTAAGTGAATTGTGGTTTGTGGTTTTTCTTTATATACCTAAGCACTCTCTCTATAAAAAGAGGGCTAACACTTTCTTTTCACAATAACCAAGTTGATCTTTTCCACATGATATTAGAGTAGTGTCCTAGATCGGTGATCTGATATCTCACCAAATATCGTCAAAATCAAGATGTTTGAATCACCAACTACATAGTGATTCAAAGGATGATTGAAGAAGGAAGCTACAGTGTTGCTGCTACCATGAAAGAGAGTAGTAGTGCCGCCACCATCGTGGAGGGCAGCAACAGTGCTGTTGCTGCCTTGATGATTGGCGGGCACATAGTCAGATCACCCACTATGGTTGTTGTTGTTCAGTTCCTATGTTGCTACATGATGAGCCTTTTCTCACAAGTAGAATCCTCCTTTTGGTTGGTGATGAGTTTTCTCTCACTATTGATGAGGGAGTTTTTCTCTAGGAGCATGATGAGCCTTCTCTCCTGCACAAGTTTATTTTGCCGTAGGATAAGGCAAAATTCAAATCGATGTGGAGATGGTCTCTTGACTTACAAGGGATCAAAGAAGAGGGATAGGAGATTTGGATCATGGGTGATTGATTTGGGAGTGTCAATTTACTTGGAATGCTAGGAAGTTGAAGAATCCGTCGACACCATCTGGAATTTGAGAGGTTTGAGTTGCCAATGGGGCAACCTCTTCGATTACCACGATTGAAGAAGTCCAGGTTTCCCCCGTTCTGAGGATTGGAGAAGTACACTGCGCCCTTGAGTTTCCTATTAGTTTGTTGTCAGTCAATAAGATATGTAAGGATCTTCGGTGTAGAGTCGTATTTGATGACAGACATTACTACTTCCAAGACAAACCCATCAATGAGGCCATTGGTGGTGGTATGGAGAGAGACAAACTTTATCATCTGGACATGTCAGCCTTATTTGCTGGGGTAGTTTCCATTACTAATGATCCATGACTTTGGCATAGCCAGCTTGAGCATCCTTCAGTGGGAAAGATGCGTTAGATGTTTCCTGAGTTGTTACTCATTGACATTGGACTATGAGGATTGTTGGTTGGGGAAGCATCATCGAAGCACTTTTCCACGATAATGTGATGGGGTAAGAACCCCTTTGGCCGTTGTCCATTGTGATGTGTGGGGGGTCGCCAGAGTCTCGAGTATTAGAGGACATGAGTACTATGTTGTGTTTGTTGATGACCATAGTCGCCTCACTTGGGTCTTTCTGATGAAGAGTAGATATGAGATTCCACAGATCATTTGGTGATTTTTTGTAGAGATTCAGACACAGTATTCCTCAACTGATGGTCTTAGTCAAGGTTTTAAATATCAATATCGATATTGTATCGACAAGTCAAAAAAGAGATATATCAGTGATATATTGTTGATATTGGTGAGTTCTGGGGAAATCGCTCAGAAAAGCAAAAAAATGTGAGAAAATGTCACAAATTTTATGAAAACTACTATTTTAATGACTAATACATCATAAAGAAATAACTAGAAGATGAAAATCAATAAATTAAAGGCCTGTGCACGTGCGTGTGTGTGTTATTCAAGTTTCAACCTTTCCTGCCCAACAGTGGGAGCGACTTATTCAAGTTTCAACCTTTCCTGCCCAACAATGCCTACTATCGGCGATATATCGTTGATATTTCGGGGATATCGGCGATATATCCAAACCCCACAATACCGATATATCAAACCTTGGTCTTAATGAAAAAGTTGTAAAAATACCACTTTGTAAAATACAAGTTAGCTTCGTAACTTACAAATCATGTTTTATAAATTACAAGCCACATTTTGTAAGTTTTTTTTTTTTTGAGAGAAAAAGGATGATTATCGGAGGTTGGTAATCATCTAAAGAATTGTATTAAAAAAGTTGGAACAAGCTTATAAATGAGTAAGCCAAAGCTCAGTCAGAGAAGAGGCCTCCTTGACAACATTCTCCACCCGGCAATGATCACCATGAAACACCACACCATTACATTGAAGCCAAAGACACCAAAGAATAGAGAAGGCCTTTATCCACCCAATCGTGTCAACGTCCATGTGTCTTCTAAATGAAGACCAAAATTATCAATTGAAGAGATACTCACCGTTTGCAGATTAAAGCACTGCCATACCTCTCTTGCAAAGGAGCATGTCAGGAACAAATGTGACAAACCGTCCTTTAAATCACAACATAAGAGGCAACTAACATCTGGATCATCTGACCATTTACTTCTAAAAATCTTTGTCACAATCTTGTCCCTCTGAAGAAGCCAAATAAAAAGCTTGAACGTCAAAGGGACCTTCAATCTCCACAACATAGCATAATCAGAACTGATAACATATGCTGCAGGTCTTGTAAAATCAATTTTTCTATATGTTTTGGTAACCAAAAAAGTTCCGTCTCTCCAAACTAACCTATCCGACTCATTGGAGAGAGGCTGCAAGTCTGAAATTAGCATCAACAAATTCTGAAATTCAGTAAAAGGCACCTATGAAAGATTAGGTAGAAGCAAATACCAAGAATTGGCCTGACTATCCTAGACACTCTCCAAAGCCATATCCTTACTGTTGGCCAGCTGATAAAGCCTTGGAAGAAGGCTAAAAAAAAGTCCATTTCTTATTCAATTGTCCTTCCAAAATTGAAAACAATCTCCCTTATCTAACATTGGAGCAAATTCAATGGAAAATTCCTGCATAACCAAAAGAAGAGACGTCCAAACAGCAGTCGCCACGGCTCATGATAGCCCTCTCTTGCACGAAGCATAGGAGGCTTGAACCAATCTGACCCACATTGAATTCACACCTGAGAACAACTTAACAACCCATTTAAGCAAAAGGGACTTATTAAAAACTTCAAGATGTTGTATGGCAAATCCTCCCTCCTTCTTAGGCTGACATAGCTCCTATCAAGCCACCAATTGCAAAAACATTCCTTAGTAATCCAGACCTTTCCAGAAAAACTACTTTCGAACAATCACCAACTTCTTTATTACTTGTTTTGGTGGCATGGAAATGAAAAAATAGAAAATTGGAATAGATGACAATACTGATTTAGGGAGTACAAGATGCCCCTCTCTCGATAAGAGCTTCTCACTCCAGGATGATATTCTACTAGAGATGTGCTCCAAAAGGTTATTCCAATCCGAGGAAGGAAGATATTTCCCTCTTAATGGAAGGCCTAGATATCCAATTGAGAGATGCACAGATGGTGAATTCGATGCATTAACCTTCAAATGATATCCTAGCCCTCTTTTATACAACACAAAATTGGGCAAATTACATAAGTATCCCCTAGAGGTAAAAGAAATAACAAATACCCTCTTACAACTCAATACTTCCCCTCAAATTGGGGCGTACATGCCAAGGAGGCCCAACTTATTGCTTAGAAAATTATGACACTTTTTCTTCAGAGGTTTGGTGAGAATGCCAGCAATTTGTAGCTCAGAAGATATATAAGGGATGCTTATCTTGCCTTTTAAAAGTGCATTCCGTATAAAATGACAATCAACTTCAATATGTTTCGTCTTCTGATGGCAGACTAGATTGGATGCAATATATGTAGCGGACTTATTATCACAGTAAAGTGGACCAGGGGTATCAACTGTCACCCCTAAATCTTGTAGGAAACCAACCTCCACATGAGCTCACATGCAACCTGAGCCATGGACCTGTATTCTGCCTTAGCACTAGAGCGGGCAATTACACTTTGTTTCTTGCTCCTCCATGAAACGAGATTTCCTCCCAGATAGATAGCAAAACCCGACAGATCATCTGTCCTCAATTGACCCTGCATAATCTGCATCTGAATATGCTATAAGATCAAGAGAGCCACTCGTATTGTAGTACAAACCTTACCTTGGGTGCCTTTCAGATATCTCAAGATTAGACACATCATGCCAATGACTGTATCTGGGACTCTGCATAAACTAACGGGCGTGATTGACTGCAAAACTGATGTCTGGTCGTGTAATAGTTAGATATAACAAACGATCAACTGTATTGTGGTACCTGGTAACATCCTTAAACAAAGGATCTGTCTCAACAGAGTTATGACCAATCGGTGCCTCTATTGGTATCTCAGATGGTTTGGACTGAAGAAGTTCAACCTCTTCTAAGATCGGTAAAGTATATTGCCTCTATGATAAGGATAAACTAGGCTCCTGACGAACGTCTATCCCCAGAAAGTAGCAAAGATCACCTAAATCTTTGATGACAAAAGTTAATTGGAAAAAGGCTTTCGTCTTTGCTATCCCATCAATATCATTACCAGTCAAGATCATATCATCAATATAAACAACCAAGATAATTACTCTCCATGTTGCACTATGCTCGGTCCTCCTAACAAATATAGAACAGTCAATGGTAGATGTTTAGAATCTCACCTTCTTGATCTCTAGATTGAGCCTCTCTAATCAAGCTCGTGGACTCTACTTCAAGTCATAAATAATCTTTTGTAAGCGATTAACAAGCTTTCCCTGATTGTCATAACCTGGTGGCTGTCTCACATATACCTCCTCTGCCAGATCATTATATAAGAATGCATTCTTTATATCAAGTTGATGCAAAGTCCACTTCTGAACCACTGCAACAGACAAGATAATTCTAATAGAGGTAATACGTGCAACAGGTGAAAAAGTCTCAAGGTAATCCACCTCATATGTCTCGGAGAATCCCTTGGCAACAAGTTTGGCCTTATATCTCTCCATTGTCCCATCAGATCTGTATTTGATTGTGTACACCCATCTGCAACCAACAACCGTGGCACCCTGAGGACATGGAGTTTTCCTGGTTTGTAGAGCATGCATCTCCTCGTCCATAGTTGCCTTCCACCTCGGATCGTAGATGGCCTGAACAAAATCTCTGGGAACAACTGCAGTGGTAATGGTAGATGTAAACTGTTTGTCCTCCTGGAGATGGGAAACTGTAACGTAACGAGAAATAGGCTGGAGTGTGGTGTCGGGCCTCCTATACACAATCTCATCCTCTCTATCTGACTTACCCCTATTGGAAGGGGAAACAAGCTAAGCGGGCTCCTCATCAGTAAAGTCATCTAGTGGTGATCTCCTTTGATACACCCGTCTCCTATATAGCAGCATTCTTTTGAGAAGTAAGGAATCTTTTCAAAGATGGTCATATCCGCAGTGATAACATACCTCTTGCGAATTGGATCATAACATCTGTACCCCTTCTGGGTCCTAGAGTACCCAAGAGAAACACATTTCGTGGTACGAGGGGCAAACTTATCCTAAATACCATAATTCGGAATAAAGATGCAACCAAAAACTCATAGAGGCAGTGGAAAAATCCTGCTACATTTAGGATGTATAACCTGATATGGTATTTGACCATGAAGCACAGAAGAAGGTAGTCGGTTGATTAGGCAGGCTGCTGACAGTATGGCATCTCTAAAAATGCCTAGGTACCTTCATAAGAGACATTAAGGTCCTAGCAATATCAAACAAATGTCGCAGCTTCCACTCTGCAACCCCATTTTGCTGGGAAGTATGAGTGCACGATGTCTGGTGTATGATCCCCCTGGAACGGAAAGCTTCCTGTAAATCACTATGCATAAATTCTAGTGCATTATCACTGCGAAAGATCCGAACAGTAGTTGTTGTGGTGCATGTATGAGGGGGTACTCTTGTTATTTTGTTTTATGTCTGGTTCGGTTTGTTATTTTCCCACGTTTCCTTTCTTATAAAGGAACGTAGGGTTTCCGGTGGAAAATAGATTGGATAATTATCTCCTACTTAGTATCAGAGCGAAGACTCTTGTATCTCACCCTAAACCCTAGCCGCCACCACCCTCACCTCAATCTCGCCCTCAGCACCTCTGCTCCTGGGGGTTTGTCGCTGGCGTACCCACCGTCGCTGCCTCCTGCACGCCTCCAGCTCACTGTCGATGGCACACAACAGCGGCGTCGAGCGGTGCACGTGTCTCCTTAGTCTTCCGCTTGCACACAACACCTTGCTGTTGGGAGGTGGCGCTCCTTCCTCTGCCTACTCTCACCTCGTAGTGCGCTGCTGTCGGGTGGGAGCGGCTAATTGGTGGCCGATCTCCCTGGTTAGCCTCTCCTACAGTGGCGACACACGTCGCGGGGGTTGGATCTGGCATCCTAACGGTGGCGCTGCTGTTGTAGGGGTCGTCGGCGGCTGTGAGGCCCATCTGCACGAACGGCGACAGGAACTGGCTTCCTGTTGCTGTTTCTGCTCTTCCAACGGCAGAGGTTGCAAGGGGGACTTTGGGGGGCTTGCTCAGGGATCATCTGTGTGTCTTGCATGTTGATTCTTGCGCGAACCCTCTTAGTATTGATTGGCGTGTGATCTGTCATGTCTCCGGTCTAGATCTTACGTCAATCATTCCCTCTCCTTCGGACTTTTCTTCATGATTTCAGATCTGATTTTCTGAAATCCATCACGTCTTTCCGGCTTTTGTGATATTGCAAGGCACGATGAGTTCACCAGGTAGTTCAGAGGTGACATCAGGAATCGCTACAAATGCAAGCAACCACAAAAATCGATTCTTCACTCTGGTAGTGAAGTTGGATGAAGCCAACTACGTGAGGTAGTCTCGCACTTTCCTGATGACAGTTGAGGGCCATGACAAGGAGCATGTTCTTCTTGAAAAAGAGCTCGAGAAAAAAACTGGCAAGTATGCCAGTTGGAAGAAGGATGATGCCATGGTCGGTGCTTGGATCATGAATTCTGTTGCTCTGTCGATTGGAGATGGTATCATGTACTTTGCCACCTTCAAGGAGATGTGGGACAATCTCTGTGACATGTTCTCCAATGAGAAGAATTACAATCGAGTCTTCCAGATTCACCATGACCTGGTCAGTTGAAGCAAGAAGGGAAGACTCACGCTCAATACTACACTGTGTTTAGGGGGATGGTTGCCAACTACGATGCTTGCCACTCGGTTTGTACTTGTGCTGCTTAGAGGGAGTACAAGAAGGAGTTTGTCGTGTTACAGTTCTTACGGGGGCTTAGTATGGAGTATGAAGGTGCCTGTTCTCAGATGCTGACTCAGGCCTTTCTTCCATCTTTGGAAGAGGCTTATAGTAGGTTGAGCCGTGTCTTAGTGAGACCTACTCCAGAGGTCCCTGGACAGAGTACTACTTTGGCCGCTTTCAGCAGTCGTGGAGGATCCTCTACACGAGGTAGGGGGTGTAGTCATGGACAGAGTAGTTGCTAATGCACCACTTGTACCTTGTGTGGTAAGGTGGGTTACGTGGAGGCCTCATGTTGGGCCAAGCGCAGTGGCGAGTCAGGTTGTTCCAGGAGCTATTGATTAAATCGAGGTGATGATTAAGGCAGAATATGATGCACTTGCACGTAGGTTGGCACAGTTGACACATGAGACACCTACTTCCTCCAAGAATGCAGCCTTTGCCACGTCCTCAGGTAATGGTTGGTTATCTCAGGAGCACCTAGGCACTTAACTGGTGATAGGGATTGTTTCTAGAGTATTTGTGATTTTCCTCCAGGGAGGATGGTTCAGGTGGTTGATGGCCACCATTCGCAGGTTCAGGGTGAGGCGGAGGTCACTTTGTCTCTTAGCCTGCAGCTCCCTGATGCTCTTTTTATGCCTAATTTTCCTATCAGTTTAGTATCTATTAGTTGTATCACTAGAGATCTAAATTGTAGGGCAATATTTGATGACGTGGGTTGTATCTTTCAAGACAAACTCATCGGGAGGACGATTGGTGGCGGACATGAGGAGGGGGGTCTACCGACTGGTCCAGACTCCTTTTGCGGCAAGATGTCAGGTAGGGATAACTCGTTGTGGTGGGACAACTTTACAATGCCATCGTTGGCTCGGACATCCTTCCTTGGATTGATTAAGACATATCATCCCTCATTTGTCACCCACCATAGAGATATGATGCGATGCTTATCAGCTGGGCAAGCATCACCGCTCCTACTCGCCTATTACCATGATTGCATCTGCTGAATGTTTTAATTTAGTGCATATGGATGTTTGGAGTTTGAGTCAGATTTTAGATAGACAGGGCTATAGATTTTATTTGATTGTTGTTGATGACTTTTCCAGATTGTCATGGATGTTCTTGCTTAGAAATAAATTAGAAGTTGGTGATGTTATTCAAACGTTTATTAATCAAATAAAGATGTAGTTTTCTAAAATTGTTAAAGTTGTATGGTCTGATAATGCATTGGAATTTTGTACTAGGCAACTGGCCCTCTTTTACAGTTCTCTTGCCATTATTCAACAGACCTCTTGCCCGCATGCATCTCAGTAGAATGGGGTGGCAGAGAGGAAACACAGGCATGTTTTGGATATTGCTAGGACATTGTTAATACATCACAATGTCCCATCTAGTTATTGGGGAGATGCAGCCTTGATTGCATGTTATTTGATTAACCGGATGTCAATGTTAGTTATACAGGAGCAGATTCCCTGGCAGGTGTTGTTTCCTGGTAGAAATTTATTTACTATGCCACCCACAATTTTTGGATGTGTTTCATTTGTTTATCTTTTTGGTCTTGGTCGGAACAAGCTCGCACCCTATGCTGTGAAGTGTATTTTTCTGGGATATACCAGCACCCGGAAAGGATATAGATGTTATGACCCAATTGTCCAACGACACTACGTGAGTAGTGATGTCGCCTTTCACGAGGAGATACCCTACTCCATGAGGGGTCATAACATGACAGATTCCTTAGCCCCTGCTTTGATGCCTATTCCTCCACTACAGTTAGAGGATATCCCAGTTATAGAGATAGATGTTAGAGATGGGGCAGATGGGCACACTACTAGTTCCTGTGGATCAAAAGACAGATCAGATAGTGCACACCCCCTCTCCTCCACGTCATCAATCCCTCCCCCCAGGTACAGTCTGACCCTACTGATGCTGCTTCTAGTGACTCTTCTACAGGTTATGATGCCCATTGTGATTATGCTGATTATTATCTTTCGATTGCCATGAGGAAAGCTCCTCGGTTCTGCACCCACTACTGAGTCACTAGTGTCCTTTGTACTGCGAATCTAGGGAGGAACTTTGGCCAGTTCACCTCTGCCCTATTTAGCACTGAGATTCCCACTACATATCAGCAGACCATGTTTCATCCAAAATGGCGAAGGCCATGGAGGAGGAGATGGATTGCCTTGCAGTCACGATAGATTTGGGAGGTTGTTCCCTTGCCACAGGGAGCAACATTGGTTGGAAGTTGTTGGGTTTTCACTATGAAGTATTACCCTGATGGAAGCATTGCGAGACACAAAGCCATGCTTGTTGCAAAGGGGTTCACTCAAACGTATGAGGTGGACTTCTTTGATACCTTCTCTCCTGTCGCTATGCTCCCGATCGTTTGGATCTTACTCTCTGTTACTGCTCACTATGATTGGCCACTACATCATATGGATGTGAAGAATTCTTTTCTATATGAAGATCTAGAGGAGGAGGTCTATATGTAGCAACCATTGGGGTACGAGGTTTAGGGGTAGTGTGTGTCGCCTGAGGAAGGCCATATATGGCCTTAAGCAGAGCTCGAGAGCTTGGTTTCATAAGCTCTTGGAAGTTCTTCACACGATTGGCCTTTAGGGGTCCACAATTGATCATTTATTATTTGTTCGGTAGATCGAAGGTGGGATAGTGGCATTACTTGGATATGTTGGTGATCTGATTGTGATAGGGAGTGATGAGGCAGGAATAGTAGAGGTAAAACAGACATTGTAGGATGGATTTATTATAAAGGATCTGGGTGAGCTCAGATATTTTCTTGGGATTGAGGTGGCATAAGGCAAAGGTGGCATTGTCATCTCACAGAGGAAGTATGCTCACGATATTCTACGGGAGACTGGGATGCTAGGGGCGAAGCCCTCAAGCATACCTATGGATCCTAAGGTGCACCTGTACGATGGGGAGTCTGCCACGGTGGATAGTCGGTCCTATAGACAACTAGTGGGCAAGCTGCTATACCTTACCATCATGAGGCCAAACATTTCCCTTGCGGTTGGTAAACTTAGCCAGTTTATGGATCGACCCACGAGACAGCACTGGGATGTTGCTATGCAGGTGCTGAGGTATTTGAAGAATGCTCCAGGGTGAGGCCTAGTGTTTACCAGAGGAGCAACCATGGATGTGGTGGGATACTCCGATATTGACTATGGAGGGTGTCTTTTGGATAGAAAGTCCACCATTGGGTTTTGCACTTATGTTGGGAATTTGGTTACATGGCGAAGTAGGAAACAAACTGTGGTATCCAGATTAAGTGCAGAATCTGAGTACCGCGCTATGGCGCAAACTGCTGCAGAAATGGTCTCATGGTTTGGGTGAGGTCTGTACTTCATGATCTTCAGGTGCAAATGATTGGTCCTATGGAGATGAGATGCGACAATCAGGCAGCTACGTTCATTGCAAACAATCCGATGTTTCATGAGCGGACTAAGCATGTGGAGATATATTGCCACTACGCTAGAGACTTCATCTAGAAGGGGATTATCTATACCTCATCGGTTTCCTCTGAAGACCAGACAGCTGATGTGTTCACTAAGCCCCTTAGTAGAAGTGCTTTTGATACATGTTGTAACAAGCTGAGTTTGATTGACATCTATACTTCAGCTTAAGGGAGAGTGTTGTGATGCATGTATGAGGGGGTACTCTTTCTATTTTGTTTTATGTCTGGTCTGATTTGTTATTTTCCCACGTCTCCTCTCTTATAAAGGAACGTAAGGTTCCTGGTGGAAAATAGATTGGATAATTATGTCCCATTGTAGTACCATACTGTGTCTGCGCCTTAGATAGAAAATACTGAACAATTGTAGGAATCTCACTATGAGCCTTCATTAGAATCACCCAGGTTAGTCTACTGTTGTCTTTGACCACAATTGCAAAATATCTGTGTCCACCAGTAGAGACAACTATGGATGGTCCCCATACATCACAATGTCCTTGGGAAAAGGGCACTGAACTGACACTAGCATCTCTCCTGCGATGGCTACTCCTGTGATGCTTCCCTAACTGACAATCTTCACAATCCAGAGCCAAAGACTCAGGTAACTCTAGATACATCTGATGCATCTTCTTCATGGAGGGATGCCCAAGTTTACGATGCTATAGCAAGGGATTACGAGAGATTAACACAACCTTGGCAAATAGTACATACCACATATTTCTATGCCACTGTCAACTATTTCCCCCGTGGTTAGATCTTATACGTAACATTGTTTCTCATAAAAAATAACACGGTATCCAAGATCTCTGCAAATTCTACTTATAGACAGAAGATTCATTGGAAACTCAGGAGCATAATATGCATTCGCTATCTTCATCCTAGATGTCGCATTTGCACGTCGAACTACTGTAACAAGAGAGGTTGTTGTCACTTGTACATTATGGATTCCCTGTGGAGCCACAGAGTTCCTTAGACGATCTTTGTCTCCAGTAAAGATGGATAGAAGCTCCAGAGTCAATCACCCATGCACTCCTGAACCTCTTTTTCTTCATCTCAGCTTCTTGGGCTGCATATGCTAACCCAGTAGAAATGGAAGTTGATTTTCTCGAATCAACTTTCTCCAACATGGGCGAGAAAAGATGCATTGCCATTGACAATGGGTGCGAGAGAAGGCTCATCACGCAAAGAAGACCATGAACAAGCCAAATTAGGCTGCCAGCAGCAGCAACAACCCTTGATGTCGGCGATCATGGGCCCCAACTGGTGGCGCCACCGGTTGCAGGTAGCTTATCGGCGGTGCTGGCAAGACTGCTGGGTAGGGGCATCATTGCCACTGCTGCTGTCGTGGTGGTTGTAGTCGCCGCTGATGGTGATGGCGGCGACGTGGATGTCCTTCATTGGATTACCTCCACGTTGGTGATCTAAGCATGTTGTGGTGGTTTTTTTTCGGTGGGATATCGGAGCATCGACTTAGGATTGCTGCTTTGGTACCATGTTGAATCAAAAAAGGATGCATTAACTTTTAAATGAAACCTTAACCCTCTTTTATACAAAAGAGAATTGGGCAAATTACATAAGTATCCCATAGATATAAAAGATATAAAAAATACCTCCTTACAACTCAACAACTACCAACCACATTGAAAGGCACACAAGTGGACTTCATCCCATTAATTCTCAACCTAGATATCTCTTGAAAAGTCCTTATCGATGAAGGCAAATGCTCAACCCCTTCAATAAAAAAAGTAGTGTCATATGCATATTGCAAAAGAGGTGTAAGAAGGGAACCATCCTCATGCAATGTGAATCTAGTAAGTATACCTCTTCTACAAGCCTTAAAGCAAAAAATGCCAATGTATCAACCACAATATTGAAAAGAGCTAATGGGTAGCTTTGATGAACTCCTTGCTGAAGTTGTATCTATGAGCCATTTGACTGACCATTCACTAGCACCAAGAAGGAGGTAATAATGCACCTCTTCAATTGCACCTACAACGTAGGAAAGCCCCTCCTCCTAAGGATTTCCCAAAGGTAGACCCAGGAAATTGAGTCCTGGAGCTTTGAAAAATCCACCTTCCACATGAAAGTAGCCACCCTCCTCCATAAGGACATCCCATTAGCCAAAACAAAGGATTCCTGCAAAGATTTTGCTCCTAACAAAAGTGAACTGAACATGGCTAATAATATTGGGTAACACCACATGTAATTTGTTTGCTAGCACCTTAGCAACCACAAGATAGATAGTGTTGGACAAAGCAATTGATCTATACTCATCGATTGGCATCGCACTCTGGCGCTTTAGCAAAAGGAACAAGTAGAATATATTTAGCCTTGCAAAACCTCTATTCCCATAAAACAACCCTCAGATCATGGCCATGAAATTAGGCCCAACATTCTCCCACAACTCTCTATAAAAGAGGACTTGTATGTAACCCATCTGGATCCGGTGACCCCTTTGCCCTTAAGCCATGTAGAGCAACTGGAACCTCTTCCTCTGAGACTTTCATGGCTAGATCCCTATTCATCTCATCTCATAAGACAATCATATCCGAACATCCCAAATGCCAGAAACCACCAGGCTATTGTCCAGTGAAAGGCCAGAAATAGTCACGAACTGCCTCACAAATTTGAGTCCTCTGCTCTAGAACAGACTCACCAACTGTCAAAGAGGTAATCATATTGGACCTTCTCCTAGTGCTGGCTGACAGATGAAAGAATCTATAGTTGGAATCAACTTCCTCAAGTCAAAGTTATCTCGACTTCTGTTTTCAATCCATTTCCTTCTTCGTGCCCTCTTATACCACCATTTGCAATCTTCGATGCTCCTGGCCATTCCCAGTAGATAGGCTCAACAACTTCCTTCCTGTCAAGAGCACTAATAGCCTGTAAAGCATCCACTCTTCTTTTCTCTCGATGAGCCACAAGATCCCTCTTGCACTCAATCAAAGCAGGTCGGATACCCTAAATCTTGGACGCCAGCGTACGTGAAGCTGATGTAGAAGTTAGGATCTTAGACCACTTCTCATGAATGAAGTCTTGGAAGCTCGACTCCTTCAACCATGATTTCTTAAACTTGAAGTAAGTTGAGTACAACAAACCTTCGTTAATGCACCATAAAAAAGGAGTGTGATAGAAGAAGGGTCTATCTCTCACTCCCACCTCTGCCCCTAGGAAGGCCTTAGCCAAAGCCACATTACAAACAAATTTATCAATTTTGGATGCTGCACTTGCACCATTCCTCCAAGTGTATTGTGCTCTGAATATAAGCAAGTCTAGTAGCTCCAAATCATCACTATCCTATGAAAATTTGCCATTGATCTATTGGGCCTCCCATCCGATCTATCATCAAAAAATATCGTGGCATTGAAATCACCACCTAGCAACTAGGGTCTGCCCTCTACCTCATCTGATGCGTGAACAATCTCATCCCACATTTGAGGTTTGGAAGCAACATCACACGGGCCATAGACATAAGAAATAGATAACAGCAAACCATTCACCTTGTATAGGAACCTGTAATCACACGCAAGACCACCAAAGAGGAAGATAACTCCAGCAAATCTCCATTCCACATCATCAGAATACCTCCTGATCTGTCCACCGCTTTCACCTCCAAATGATATGTGAATCGGTCCCCATAGAGGCTCCTTTTCAACTGTGGACTCAACAAATCAAGACGTCTTCTATAGCAGAACACAATCCACTCTCCACTTCAGAAGATACCTCCTCAAGATAGACCTTTGTGTCTCATCATGAAGGCCGCGAACATCCCATGACAAAATTGTAACCATTAGAAGCCATGGATCTCCCATCACTAATGACCTTCTTAACATTAAGAACCTTAGCAACCCGAAGATCAACCTCTTCAGAGGGCTTTCCACCTTTAGACGTTTCGTCATTCACAATGTTCTTTTTTCGGATCAACTTCCTCTTATAACAAGAGTTAAAAAAGGTGCTTGTGCTTTTGTAGCATCATTTTTGTCGATCTTGAGGACCTACAAACTGAGGACAAGTGTTGAAGGATGTCCTTTCCATTCTGTCCCTACTCCCCACTGCCCTCGGGTCCTTGATCAGAGCTGCTGTGGCAAGTACTACGCCATTGGGTGATGCTGCACTACCCACAACATCAGAGGCAGCATCAAACACCATTTGCTGCTGGTGCTGTGCTGAATTTACACCTCTCTCATATCCAATTAACTCCGTTAGATCAAGCAAAAAGAGTTGGTCAAGGGCAGATTGGTACCTCCGGAAATCAACCCAAAGAACATAGGTCTGCAATCAACTTACACACAAGGAAAAATCAAACCAGGCCTCTAACTAGAAAAAAGAAAACTAGGTCTAGTTGGACCGCACAAGGAAAAAAATTGATTATTGGATTCACCATGCCTAATGCCCTACTTGTATTAGGGTTACAAGTAGGATTGGCCTTTTCTATATAAATGGACTAATTCCATGTTTTCTTCTTTGAGATTTCATAATAAAGTTTTCCAATTCTCTAAAATCTCCATATGGTATCGGAGCGAGTCTTTGGGATCCCTATGCTCTCCATTGGTAGATAGGGGTGCCATCGACCCCCTCTCTACCTTGGGGTGCATGTGCGACCCCTTGGCCAACGTTGCCGACATTGTGCATCGCTGAGTATCACCGAAGATTGCCAAGGCATGTTTCATGCCAATCTTCTCTCCATCGCTGATCTTAGGGGACCGTGTTGGTCCACCCTATTCATTGCGTGGGCCCCTTATATCGAGCAGCAAGCCGTTGAATCGGTTTTCAGCATGGTTTACGATCCAGTCAGTGAATTTTGCTTTGTGCATGTGCGATTACGTAGCTGGCGCCATGGCTAAAGGAGATTCTTTGACGGTGACTTATGAGGCCAAGATCTAGGTCTCGGTGCTAGTTCAAGGGACTACTATGTAAATCAGAATTTTTTTTCTTCAATAGGAACTACTACTGTTGCTACAAGTCGTGTGGCTAATATTACTGCTTGGGAATGCTTCCTTATGTGTTACAACCATTATATGTATAGTTGTTACTACTACTATGACCATTGTGCCGCTACAAAAGTCACAAAAGTACTATCTGCACAACTAGTGCCTGGCTCGAAAGAAAGTCTTGAAGCCTTGGGTTGTGTGATTGACGCCAAAGACGCCGATGAGTGGTGGCGAAATTGATCCACAGGCTTAGCTCTATCCATAATTGCTTGGCACCGATGTTCATCTTCTCCTAGCATGAAGAGTTTTTCTTTGGTAATGGGCGAGTATCAATGCTTAGGAATGTACTTGGTATAAGTAATAGTATTCGGATCAGTTTAGTATCGATACTAGTTTCAGTGAAGTACTTTGTATCAATACTTGGGATCGACTCCCCTTATGGTGCTTGGAATTATCTTCCAAAAGTTAATGTCTCCAAGTCAGTTTTTGCTCCAACTTCGACGAGTTTGGATGTTCCCCAATGAAGAGATCATCGTCTGCATGCATGAAGAACAATTCTGTTTGCAATATGGAGTCTGTGTGTGACTAAGAGTCCACACGTGTCTGTGTGCTTCAACCTCGAATTACATCAGATCAGAGGAGCTTCTACTAGTGCACTACTACAAGTTGGGCATTTCATGTTCCAACTTAGGAGTGTTAGAGAAAAGTAGAATGAGGAATCAAGATTATCGATTTCCTATTTTATTTCTTTTCGTTAGAGGTTTGATTGTATTAGGATTACAAGTAGGATTGATCCTCTCTATATAAAAAAAAGGCTAATTTCATGTTTTCTTCTTTGAGATTTCATAGTAATGTTTTTGAATTCTCCAAAATCTCCACAATAATCATTCCATTTCATATCATCTTTGATATTTTTGTCTTTGTTGAAAGTTCCTTATGCAAAGCACAAGGTATAAACTAGTTTGTCACAAAAGATGTTGGCATTATTAGGTGTTTTCTTGGTACTATAGTCTTTTTGGGATGGCACTATAAATTTGTTGTACAGAATATGTGTTCTTGGTTTCTTCATTGGCATTGGTCTCTTTGATTGCAAGCCTACATTCTTCAAAGACAAATATTGCATGATCCGTACTCTGTTATTTGGAGGGGAGCATCCAGTATTTTTTGTATTCCTTGAAAGTTAAAGGAAAGTATTATAGAGTAGTTGTAAGACCTGTTATGTTGTGTGATTTTGAGTGTTGAACTGTTAATTGAAAGTATGTGCGAAAGATGTTTGTAGCAGAAATGAAGATTTAAAGTGGATGTGTGTTCATACAAAGAAGGATTGGATTTCTAATGAGATTATTATGGAAAAAGTTTTGGATGGAACCAATAGAGAATAAAATGAGAGACACATTTCAAGTGGTTTAGACATTAGCAGAGGAGGTTAATTAATGCCCTAGTCATGAGATGTAAGGAGTTAGCCTTTGAACCTCTTAGGAGGGTGTAGGGAAGGCTAAAGAAATGATGGAAGAAAATTATTAAACATGATATCAATTACTTTAATTTGAGCCTAGAGATGGCTTAAAGCATAGTTGACTGGAGGAAAGACATTCATGTAGTCGGTCCCACTAAGTGTGGGAAAAGGCTTTGCTGCTGCGGTCGCTGTTGTTGTTGCTTAGTTCATTATATTCAAATATAGTTGACGACTTGTTATCCTGATGCTATTGAAATAGTAAGTGAAATTATGGATAAATCACCACAAGTTCATTGGAATGTTACCTATCATATACTTTGGTTCTTGAACTTTCTCTTGGCAATGCTCCAACAACATGTACATCTTGTACCGATTGTCTTTTTTGATGCTGATTAGCTTGGTTCTAGAGAAGACATGCATTATATAATTGGATGTTGCAGTTCTATTGGTGGCAATCTAGTCACCTGGAATAAGAAGCAAAATCTTGTATTTATATCTGGTTTAGAGTAAGAAGGCTCATGATGCCTATGAGTTACTTTGAGTTGCCTCTCTTGTGAGAGATATGGTGTACCGATGCAACACCTAATACCTATTACTATGACATAAGGATGTTCCTTTCATTGCAATTAATCCCACTTTTCATGAATGCACCAAGTGCAACAAGGTTGACTGTTATTTTGTTCATAATGTTTTAGTACACAAAAAAAGCACTCCATATCTTGCTTGGCTTTTAAGGCCTGTGGAGGGGGTTTGTTTTCTGGTTTTACCTTGTGAGGTGATGGATCCTTGCTCAGTCATATTTTGCAGTATGTGGATGACACGATCTTTATGCAGGGAGTATACGTCATGCAGAGCATGTCGCAGAGCTGATCATAATGTTTGGGGACATTGCGGGGTTTCTCATAAATGGGAGGAAGTTGTCTTTTATTCCTTTTCATCAGGATAGGAGTGTGAAGGATAGCATCTCTTGGATCCTTGGTACACTGATTGTGCATTTGCCAGTTGTGTATTTGGGTTTGCCTTTGAGGGGGAAGCATTAGGTGTCCATAGATTGGAGAGTTGAGGAGAGTTTAACTAAGTGGTTGAATGGTTGGAGTGGGAAGCTTCTGTCCAAAGGAGATAGACTTGTCTTGGTGAAGGTGGTTCTTTCCACAGTTCTCGTGTTCTTTCTATGTTCTAACCCCCGAAGAGGATCTTGTTGAAGATGGAAATGGTTTGGAAGAGGTTTTTTTAGAAGGGGCTTGACCATTAGGGTCAGTTTCTTCAGGTGGTTCCTTGGAGAGATGTATGTTGGTCGAAGATGAGGGGTGTTGAGGGTTAGGATGCTTGATGATTTCTATCCTTGTTGCTTATGAAGTGGGTGGTGAGATTTTTGGCTAGTGGGGATGGACTCGTAGACATGTTGTCGAGGGATTCTTATGGATCGCCTGGTAATGTTGCATGCAAGCGCTCTCACACTGTGATACCCTTAGCTTTTTGGTGCTTTATGGAGCCTTTTATTTCTTGGGGGATTTCTTTCAGCTTCTTTGGACTGAGGCTTGATGGAGGTTCTTTTTGTTTCTGGAAGGATGACTAGATGGGGAGTGGTGCGTTGGAGCTTTTGTTTCCATGGATTTTTTGGTCTGGCCCTTGATGAGGATGCTCGTGTTTCTGATGTTTGGGATGATGCATACTGGTTTTGGTCTCCTATTTTGCAATTTGGTCTGCCTGATGCATCATTGGAGATGCAAGGACTGTTAGGGTTACGTCATGGTGTTACTATTGGTAAGGATCCGGTGGATGGATTTGGGTGGAAGGATGGGGCTTTCTCTATGGCCCAGGCTTATAAGAAGTTGACTTTGGAGTTTAGGCTGGCACCTTTGGCTTGGGATGATTGTTCCTTGATTTGGAAGTTGTCTATCCCTTTGAAGGTTAAATCGTTGTTGTGGTTATTTATAAGGGAAAAAGTGGTGACGAGAGATTTTTGGTCAAGATGGGCAAATGACCAAGGTGTGGATTGCATTTTTTGTGGGGCTGTAAGGGAGAATATAAGCCACCTTTTCTTTGAATGTTAGCTATCCTCGGAGGTTTGGAGGATGTGTGACGTTTGACATGTGGATATGTCCTCATTTGCTGCATGGTGGAATTCCTTCCGTTCTTTGGTTCATGTGGATACTGCTTGATGGGTGAAAGTTGCGGTGACGTGTGTTCATTTGGCTTTGATGGATTGCTTCTATCTTCATGAGCGAGCGGGCCTTGGTTGAGAATATTGTTAAGGACTTGTGTTGTCTCTCTGAGTTATGGCTCGATAACTTGTAAGTCTTTCTGGTTTTGTTTGAATGAGATTCTGGATGATTATCGAGTGTCGACAATCTTCCTTTTACCTAAAAAAAAAAATCAAATTTTATCACAAAGGCATATTTGAAGGCTCATTTCATGAATATTATAATCATATTCAAGATGGGCATGAGTGATCTCCACGCTCTAGCTTGATAGAGAGTGCTAGAGTTTATAATTGTTCAATTACATTTATTGTTTCGATCCTTATTATTTACTTATGTATTTGTTAGAGGGAGTGTGTGACTTCCTTCTTTGTTTCTTTCCTTATGCATTGTTGATCTCTATGCTCTAGCTTGAGAGCATTGTTTTGAATGCCTATGGCGTGTCCACGACATGCCCACGAAATGGACTTTTTCTAACATGGGGCGATATTGACACACATGTAATGTCGAAATGTAGTATTGTTAGCAATATTTTGCCAGATATTGATAATGTGTCGATAAGTTTGGAGAAATAGGTGGCATTAGGTACAATTATTAAATTGTTACTATATTTTAAGGTTAATATAGGAGTCTCAATAACCAGTTTCTACCTATTACTATTGTTGTAAGTGATTTAAATCATGCTGTTGACATGTCCAAATAGGTACTTTTGGAATTAGGCCATATCAACAATAATATAATGTTGAAACACAAGAACTTCGACGAAATGTCATCGAAATTTCATCAAAATGTCGGTAAGTGACGAAATATACTTAGCATTTCAACTTGTTCCTGTTGCTTTTTATTCTTAGTTCTCTTATTCTTCTCTATTGCTTCTTATTCAAATTAAATCTCTATTGCTGCTATTCTCGTCTTGCTGCACCTCCCTTCCGACTCTCTTAAGGTTTGATTCCACACTTGCCTATAATTATAGAGTAGATCTACATGCTAGACTCTAGATTTACTATTATTACGAACATATAGGTCTAATTATAATTTAGAATTGAGGAAACATTTGTTTAATTCTAAAAAATAAAATCCTAAGTTTGGTTTAGTATTAGAGAGTAAAGAACTTGCATCCATCCATAAGAGAATAAAATATGAAAATTGCAAACACTACGGACTTGTTTACTTCATGCATTTATGATCATTTACTTTAAGGATAACTTGCAAAGTTATGTTAATCTAGATTTATTCAAATTGGTTCATCTATTGGCATAGTGAAAGACCTCAAATCTACTGCAAAATAAATTGATTTAAGATTGATTGGTTAGATATTTAAATTTCAACTTTTAAATTTTTACTTTAATTTATTGCAACTATGCATTTGAATCTTTTATCTTTGCATGACTTAAGTTAATTCATATAGTAATTAATAGATATTTGATTCTTGAACTTAAGCATGGTATAATGGACTGCATATTGTATATTCTTACATAAATATGTTTAAGCATGTGATTTTCTTAAAATTCTAATAATTTTGACTACTTTTGCCATTTTTATCGATATACGTCAATATGTCCTTGACGTGGCTCCGAAATGGATTATTTGTGGGGTATTGATATCATTGAAATCTGATGTCGAACTATAGGTGCTTCCATAACGTGTCTTCAAAATGTGCACTTAAAAATTTATCGAAACGGCATCGAAATCGATATTTAAAACCTTAGCGTGTATTTATAATTGTTTAATTATTCTTACTATATTTCCTTCTCTCTATTTCTTTCCTTATGCATTCTTAATTTCCTTTTTTGTGTTGGAGGGAGTGTGAGTACACAATTGTTTAATTACTTGTTTAGTTACTCCTAATGTATTTCCTTCCCTGTTTCTTTCTTTATGCATTCTTAACTCCCTGTTATGCACATATTTGCTTCCCTATATGTGGTTGGATTGCTTTTGCGGATGTTGGTGGTGGTTTTTTTTCCGGTGATTTGCAAGTGGAAGATAGTTGGGAATTATCATGCACTTCTGGTCTCCAACTAGTTACTTTAGAAAGATACATGGAAAGACATCTTCCCATGGGCATGCTGCCGTTGACACAAAATTAAATTTCTGGATATTGTAAAGTATCTGCTATTGTCCCATGGGAATCCATAGTCACATCATAGTTTTGGCTAAGGATAGTTGGCAGCACTAACATTTCGAGTTCATAGAGAAAGTCATGTAATAGCTTAGTATTAAACGTGTTGTATCTGTTGTTCTTTCGCTTTCAAGCCAATACAAATTGTTAGGAGCATCACTTGGCAGAGTTATAGATCTATTGTTGTCTTGCATTCCCTTGCAGGTAATTGGTTTGCATGGTGGTGCACTTCTTGGTGTTGCCTATAAGACGTCTCGGAGGGTTGGCCCTGCTGCTGCATCAGCAGTTTCTTCTATCCAAACCATGCCACTGTCTGGTTTTGGAAATAATGGGGCTCTTTCCTCTCTTGGTTCCCCAGAGGAGGTCAAGGTGGCAGAATCAGCTCCCCAAAACTTTCAGCTATACAGGTGTGATGACAATGAAAAATGAACCCCTTATGAGTTTCTTTTCTAAATTCCAAACCTTTTCATCTTGACGTTGAACTCTTGCAGCTTTTTAGGTAGTGCATACAGTTTTGATGAATCTTTTTTCCGTTTAAATTATCAAGGTGTAGTTAGACTAGTAGTTAATACGTAATAGATGTTTTAGCGTGAGACCTTTTCTTGATTTATCTAGAATAACCGTAATATTTCTAGATGATTTCAATTTGGGTTGTTTACTTTCAGGGTACATTCCTTTTAGTAAACAAAGAGTAAGTTTTGTCTGTCAACCTTTGTTATTCTGTTTTCTCTAATTTACCATGCTGTTTTAGACTCCATAATTTCTCCATGGTTGGAGTTGTTTGTGATCATTTTTTTTGCAAGTAACTGCAATCATTTCAATCAAATTCCGACATTCTATGATATAATAGCATAATTGCTTTCCCAGTCTCTTCTTCAGCTGTTGTTGAAAGGACTCTCCTTCGGCATCACCTGAAAACATTGGTGATTGGATCTCCAGGATGTTTGCTTCACGCATTTGTCGACCATCTCCATCTCCTCCTTTTTTGTTCATGCCAAGCATTTCTCCACGTAACATGTCTGTTGCGAAAAATGAATGATTTGACTATTCTTTGAGAGCCCCAGAACCTTTATATAGAGAGGTATAAGGGAAAAATAACATTACACACTTACATAGAAAGAAATAATAATAAATATGCCTCTAATACAATTCAACGCTCTCCCTTAAGCTAGAGCATAAACATCAAGCATGCTCAGCTTGGAACATAGGATCTTAAGTCGCTTCCTGGAGAGTGCTTTCGTAAAGATATCTGTTATCTAATCTTTGGTGCAAATGTAGCGTGTGTAGATCTTATCTGCAATGGCCTCTTTGATGAAGTGACAATCCACTTCAATGTGCTTTGCCCGCTTATGAAGTGCAGGGTTATTGGCAATAATGGTAGTAGCTTTATTGTCACAATACATAGGAATAGGCCTTGAAACATGTACACCAAAATCCTGCAAAATAGATCGAACCCATAGTAATTCACAAGTGGTATGTGTCATGGCTCTATACTCTGATTTGGCACTCAACCTCGAGACCACTGCTTGCTTCTTGCTCCTATAAGTGATAAGATTGCTCCCCACACAGGTTTAGTATTTAGTGGTGGATTTCCTATCCTCATGTGTCTTAGCATAATCTGCATTAGAATAACCACATACATCAACATGCCCATGGTTTTGAAAGTGAAGCCTCTTTCCAAGGGCATGCTTCAAGTATCTCAGTACTTAACAAATTCCATCCCACTGGATCTCCCTAGGTGCTTGCATAAATTAGCTTAACCTCCCAATTGTGAAGGCAATATTGGGCCTAGTAACTGTTAGATACAACAACTTTCCAACTATGGCACGATATTTGGTCACATCTTGTAGTAAGGGACTATCAACATCTGTAAGAGGCAAAGAGGCATCCATAGGTACACATGCTGGTTTGTATCCCATCATACCGGTCTCCTTCGGCATGTCAAGGACATACTTGCGCTATGATATCACAAGCCCTCCTATCTGTTGTACCTTAATACCAAGGAAGTAATTAATAGGGCTTAGATCCTTAGTAACAAATTGTGAATGTAGCAATGCCTTAGTATCCTCTATACCCTTCCTGTCGCTGCCAATTGAAAGAATATCATCAATATAAACAATAAGAATAATAGAACTTGTCTCCCCGTGCAATGTGAGCACTGAGTGATTTGTAGAAGACATAGCAAAGCTGTGCTCACTGTTGTAAAAATTGGTTGAGTTGGCCGACTATTCCTAGTCAGTCCCCTAACCGATTGAATAACCCATACTCGGGCACATCGTTGGTAGGCGTAACTACTTAGTCGAGTAGTTGGTCTTCTTGGCTAACTTGCACCCAATTTCTCTGTAGAGAGTTGACTTCTGATTTTATTCTCTTGCTCGGTTACTTCAACACTTAGAACTTGTGCTTTTCTTTCGTTAGACTTATGGTTTGTAGCTTGTTTTTATAATTTTGAGTTTGAAAATGGTTTACTTTTATGTAATGGTATATTTTACTTGTTATATATATATATTTATTTATCTAAACATTTAAAAAATACCTGAATGAGTACTCAAGTACTCCCCTACACATCGAATACTCCTTAGTCAGTGATCAAACCAACTAAATACTGACTACCAAGTTTTACAACACTAGTTGTTCTCCTATACAACTTTGCCAAACCTTTCAAACCATACCCTTGAACTCTGTTTTAAGCTATAAATGGCCCTTTTCACTTTGCAGACTTTCTGACACTCCCCTTGACTTTTGAAACCTAGAGGCTACCGTATGTAGACTTCCTCTTCCAAATCTCCATACAGAAATGCATTCTTGATATCTAATTGGTGGACAATCCACCTCTTGTTGATAGCTACAGATAGGAGGATTCTGACAGAATTAAGCCACGCCACTGGGGAAAAGGTCTTAAAGTAGTCCACCCTAAATGTCTGTATATAGCCTTTGGTGACAAGGTAGGCTTTGTAATGTTCCACAGTGCCATTAGGACATTTGAGAGTGAACACCCACCTACACCTCACAACCGTAGCTCCTTGGGGTAGGTCAACAAGGTCCCAAGTTTCACGAGACTTCCATAGCAAGTGTCCAAGATGGGTCTTGGAACACATCCCGATGATCCTGTGGTAGCTGATGACTATCAATGGCCAAAGAAAGACCTCCTATTGTAGGTAAATGGTTAAGTGACAAATTGAGAAACAAAATATTTGGCACGTGATCGTTGAGCCTTTTGTTGTGCTATGGAAAGGTCTAGATTTATGCTATTAAAAGCAGAAGGTACTTGATCCTCAGATGAGTCACTGATGGCTGGAGAGGACTGTGTAGGAATTGTAGACAAAGGCTTATCTACTTTAGGTGTATCCATAAACCTACGTTGAAAATGTTTAGGAAAAGTACATGTGACATCTGGATGTCTAGAACAAACATTAGGATTAGGCAAGCCGATTCGGTATAGGAGGCTTAGAGGGCTGTGGTGGCTCAGACGGCATAGGAAGCTGAATTTCCTGGGGTATGACTTGTGTGTAAGGCTCCCTGCTTTTTGTGTAATAAGGAATCTCCTCAAAAAAAGTGACCTCCGCAGAAACATAAAAACATTGTGGTATAGGGTCGTGGCATTGATATCCCTTTCGTGTCTTGAAATAACCTAAAAAAATACACTTGACCTACTGAGGTGAAATTTTATCCACCTTGAAGAGATGGATAATGCAGACACATCTAAACATAGCTAGAGCGATAGAAAACAAATCTTTACTAAGAAATAAAATAGAGTAAGGGGTTTTTGCCACCCAAAACGGGCGAGGACACTTGATTCACCAAAAAAGTAGCAGTCAAAACTACGTTGGCCCAAAAAGACGAGGAAACATTCATCTGGAACATGATAGTACAAGCAACATCCAAAACATGACGAAGTTTACGTTCAACCACCTTATTCTTTTGTGAGATACGAACGCATGATGTTCGATGAAAATTGAGTAAGCATGGCATTAAACAATTTTAGACCATTATCACTCTTGAAAATTTTTATAATTGTGGAAACCAAGTCTTTATTTTTTGAATAATATTTTGAATAAGAATAAGAATTTTGCACTTATCTTTCATTATAAAAACCTTAGACATCCTCTTTTTCAAAAAAAAAAAAAAACCTTAGACATCATGGTACAATCATCAATAAGAGAAAATACCGAAACCTCTAAGATTATGGACCCTACATGGGCCCCAAACATCACCATGAATTAATTCTAATACAAACTCAATACGCTTATTCTGAGATAGAAAAGATTTATGGTGCTTGCTAAGTTGGGATGCCTCATAACGAAAGGACTCTGGAAAAGATAATTACAAAATTGACGGCATAGGACGAGTAGACTAGGGTAGCCAAGACGAAGGTGCCACTGAAGAGCAGTAGTGCAATAGACAGCATTAACAGAAGATGGTGTGGAATGTGGAGGTAGTAAAGACTGCTCTGCTCAAGTCCACTGATCTGCCTCATTGTCTGAAGGTCCTGCAAAAAGTACTGGTAATGAAAAATAGCTCGACACTGCAGATTTCTAATAATCTGGCTAATAGACATCAAATTAAGAGCAAACTTTAGAGCGCTCATAACATTAGACAGAGGCAAAGTAGGAGATAAGGAAATATTCCCAAGTCTTGTAATTGTTAATAGACCCCCATCTGCTACCTTAACTTGGAAGGGGGTAGCAAGATCTCGAAGGGAAGAAAATAAACTAGCATCACCAGCGATATGTGAAGAAGCACTTGAATCAACAATCTAGGCTGGAGGTTGAGTCTTGGTAGTCATAGCAGAGGTACCTTTGGACTTTTGAATTGATGTTGAGGTGGAGGCTCGAGAAGCAACAAATCTCTCATACTTTGCCTTCGATATAGTAATTTGGCCATCATCTTCGTGTGCCTGAGTGGGGCCCTCTGTAGAGACCTGGTGAGCACACAGATCCATCCCTGAGGGTACCCATGCTTCACCCAACAACGATCCATTGTATGTCCATTTTTGTGACCGTACTCACAGAAAAGGGAACTCCATTCATGTTCTTGACCATCACGGGTACCTCCACCACAACCACAACCACCTTGACCTCTTGAAGTAGGATTACCATGACCACGACCTATGGAGGCCATGGCGGAGGAATCGAAAATAGGCATAGGGTCGGAAGTCTCCAATCTTGATAGATGAGCATAAATCTGTACATGGTTAGATATCCCTTTGTTCTTATTTTTTGATCTTTTGTTATTTTATTATTCTTTCCTGGACATGTAGTGCAAATGTCCCTCACATCTCTTTATATAAAGAGGTGTAAGGTTTTTTGGTGGAATAAAATTTTTCATTCTCTCCGACTTGGCATCAGAGCAACGATCCTAGGTCAGTGCTGCCCTGATCCGCTGCTGCTGCCGTTGCCGCCTCCTCCAGTGGCAGCAGTCGCCACACTGCCACCGCATGCAGGCGGTTAGGCAACCCCTGTGTTGGCGTGAGAAGGGGTCTAACCCCTTGGGTGGCATTGCTAGGGTCCTCCCTATGCCCTAGTTCATGCCTTTGTTTATCCTAGGGGGCTGCGATGGCTTTTGACGTGATCTTTGGGACTTCGGTGTCTTGGATTTCATTATCAAGGGATCACCATCTTCTTGATCAGTATGCTTCAGATCTGAAATAAGTCTTTTAAATCAATTTGGTGCCTATTTCTCTCCCTATGAGGCATGATGGCATCATCCAATAGTTCGGGGTGGCATTTTACAGATGTAGAGAATTATAAGAATCCCTTCTTTGTTCCTATCTCGAAGTTGGATAAGACCAACTATGTTAGATGGTCTCAGATGTTTCTCATGACAGTGGAGGGTTACGATAAGGAACATATCTGGATGAAGAAGGAACTAACAGACAAGACGAGGAAATACGTCATGTGGAAGAAAGACAATGGGATGGTCTGAGCGTGGATCATGAATTCTATTGTGCCTCATATTGGGGACAACATTATGTACTACAAGACAACTAAGGAGATGTGGGATTCTCTGCATGATACTTATTCTCATGAGAAGAATTTTAGCAAAGTGTTTGAGATCCACCATGAGATTGGTAGCTTGAAGTAGGAGGGTCAGTTAGTGTGTTAGTACTATGCCACCCTTAAGGGGCTCCTGGAGAAGTATAATGCATGCAGACCTGTGGGTATGTGTGCCACACAGAGAGAGTACAGGAAAGAGGTTGCGGTTCTATAGTTTCTGGATGGACTTGGGCCTGAGTATAAGGTAGCCAAGTTGCAGATTTTGACACTTTTTGAGCTTCCATCTCTAGAGGAAGCATACTGCTGGATTAGTAGAGTTGCTGTGAAGGCTTCTTCTGTTGATGTTAGTTAGAGTACAACACTTGTGGTCGCTGGTAGACGTGGTGTCCGTGGTTCTCCTACTAGAGGGAGACGTTATGGTCGGGGTCAGATAAGCAAGGCTTGGACCATGTGCTCCTACTTTGGAAAAGTTGGACATGTTGAGGCTACGTGCTCGACCAAGCATGGTAGACCTCCCATGGCCAACTAAGCCGTTTCTTCTTTCGAGGAGCAAGGTGATATTGTTTCATGTGCAAAGTACGATGTAGTTGTCCAGCGTATTGCCCAACTGGCACAGGAACCTACCACTTCTACTAATACCACTGCCTTCGCCTCCTCAAGTCAAGGTTTTAAATGTCGATATTGATGTCGTATTGACAAGTCAAAAAGGAGATATGTCGGGGATATATTGCAAATATTGGTGAATTTTGGGAGAATCACTCAAAAAGGCCTAAAATGGCTTAAAATGTCACAAATTCAATGAAAATTAACATTTTAATAATTACTATATATATGAAGAAATGACTAGAAGATTAAAATCATAAATTTTGAATGAAAACATAATAGAAATGCTCTACTGACATATCGGCAAAGTTATGTCATAGCATTGGAAAGAAACTACATATAACATGATAATAACTGAAGATGTTCATAGTATACTCATTAGAAGAAATGGAATATAAGTAATACCAGTGGACCACACCAAGTACCAACCAATGCCACCAAATCAACACCATATTGAGCTTTGACTTGGCTCTTTGATTTTCTTCCTCTATTTGTAATGCTCTGACATACAGTAGGACTTTTACGTTATGAAGTTGTATTAAGTATTGTATTCATTGATGTATTGTTGGTAGTCTTCATCATTGTAGTGCAGAAGATTCCAAGACGTGGATATTGACTGTGATTCTCGAAGGAACTACTTTTGCTTCTAGATTGACCATAACAATATTCACCTCGATGTTAAATTGTGATTATTTAAGCCACACAGCATCATCAAATTGGAGATTAATTCTTAGGTAATGTGTAGATCACATTAATTTGTGCAATAGTCGAGTGTAGCATAAGATTTAACCTTGAACAGTAATTGGGGTTAAATCATAGTGATTTAGGCCACGAATTATCACCAAATTGGGGATTAATTTGGGATCTTGTCTAAATAATGTGTAGACCACATCAATTTGTATAATAATCGAGTGTAGCATAAGATTTAACATTGGTATGAGTAGTAATCAAGGTTAAATTGAGGTGATTTAGGCTTCATGATGCAAAAAAATGGCAAGACTAAGGTGATTACTTTATTAAGAGATAAAAAATAAGGATTCCAAATAACCTAATAATTTAGAACGGATCGGTGAACGCTCGCAGTAGGCAACAACAGAGAATAGAGGAGAGGATAGGAAGAAAGTAAAGAAAGTGGAGACTGGAGAGCAACTGCAGAGGTATTGCCTGATGTTGCTAGATATTAGTAATATTTCGGAAAAATTGCATGCATGTGCTTCAATTTCGACGATATATCGTTGGCACACATCGACATGGGTGAAATATCAACATAGGTATTATCAGGGTTATTGACATATCTGTGACATGTCGCTAATATGTTACATCTTTTTCACTATGGGTGATATATCGTCGATATCCTGGAAAAAGGATATTCTTGTGATATCTATACAAGTCATGTTGGGGATATGGATATATCGCTGACATATTGAGATATCTATTTCCATTCCTTAGGTACAGTTTCTGCCTTGAGCACTAGTAGTGGATTTTCTGATGGCACCATGTGGCTAATAAATTGAGGTGCATCCCGATATCTAAGTGGAGGTCATAGTTGCTTTTAGGATATTCAATCTATTCCTCCTGGTAGGACTGTTCAGGTTGCTGATGGTAGGTATTCTAGGATTGATGGTCAGGGGGAGGTTACAGTTACTACTTCGCTGAGATTGTCGGATGTTCTTTTCGTATTTGATTTTCCTATTAGTCTCTTCTATGTTAGCATGATTACCAAGGATATAAATTGTCATGCTATCTTTGACATTGTGGGCTATACTTTTTAGGACAAGCTCGCGAGGAGGATGATTGGTGATAGACATGAGGAAGGGGGTGCGTATTGCTTGGTCTAGACATCATTTGCTGTACTTGGGGCGATGTGGGCAGGTTGAGCCTTGCATTGGTTGCTGCTCTTGCCAAATCTCTTGGAGGCGATGCAGCAGTGGTTAATCTTGTTGGCTGTGGCTCATGTATGAAAATGCTTTTGCGAGTATTGGGCCTCATCGTGTTGATTGTACTTCTAGAAGCGAAGGGCCTGAAGGTGATGCGCAACTCCCTATCATAGCCTGCAACTCATCCAAGTTGCAAAAGGGGAGGTTGTGCTGTTTCATTTGATTCAGAGGGCTCATGTGCTAGTAGATCTCTGTGTAAAGAGTGGCCTTTTGTACCGCTCCTGTTATAAGAGGAAATTTGTCAAGAACAAGAAGGCAACTAGGGGGCAATGAGGATGATGTGGAAGTCAGGGTGGCCAAAGCTTTGAACTTGAAAAAGATGCCTGCTGCTTGTGGCAGTGGAGGTAGGACGGTCTCTCATGGTTAAGACCCTTTCTTGGAATGTGAGGGGCTTTTGTGATCGGGAGTAAAGGTCTATTTTGAGAAGATATCTGACTGAGTGGTGGGTGGACATGGCATTGTTGTAGGAGACACATTGAAAATTCAGATCGGCAAATTACAGATTGTGTTGTCATTGGATCTTTATTTGGTTTATTTGTCAATTGATGTGGTGGGGAGATCTGGGTGCAATGGCTCATTTGGAATGAGGACGTGGTTCAGCTGGATGACTCCTTGGTGGGCTCCCATGTTATCGGATTCTTCTCCTATAGGACTGATGGCTTCGGTTTTGTTGTTTCCGCTGTTTATGGATCTTCAAACACTTTTCTACATGGGTGTTTGTGGGAAGAATTGGGGCAGGTTGCATCCAGGGTTGATGGTGGTCCTCAGTTGGTTGGAGATTTCAATGTAACTTTGTCCATGGAAGATCGGCTAGATGGGAGGTTTGACACTTCATTTGTGTAGTTTTATGAGGTGGTTGATGATTTGGGTCTTATGGATCTTTCGGTATCGACGTCACAGTTTACTTGGAGAAATGGGTCTGGACAGATGTCATGCATTGATAGGTTCTTTGCAATTTTATCTTACTGAGTCTCTCCATGGCGCCTTTGTTTCTGCTTTGGTTAGACCTTTTTTTGACCATACTCCTTTATTGTGAGATAGTGGTGAGGCAGGTTTTTCTACAAAATATTTCAAGTATTAAAAGTCTTGGTTTTCGAAACTTGATTTTCGAGACTTGATAAGAGAGAAGTGGAAGGGGGTTTCTACTTGTAGTTTTGTAGTCTGTACGGTGGCTACTTGTAGTTTCACAGTCCGTATAGTGGCTGAACGTATCAAGGTTGTTAGGTTGGCGATGATGGAGTTCAAGAAAGAGATTAGGAGGCGAGATAGTACGAGAGGGGAAGCCTTGGAGGCCCTGGTTGAGTTGGATAAGAGGGAGGAGTTGGGGGAGTTTGATGGCACAGGACGAAGGGAGAGGGTGGCAATGCAAAATAGGATTATAGAAAATGATCGCATGAGAGAGATTGATTAGAGATAGAAATCCAGGCAGTCGTGGCTTCGAGAAGGCGATTCCAAGACAAAGCTTTTTTGTTTGTTTATTGGTGCTTGGAGGAGGATGAACTTGATAACTTTGATTCGTGTCGATGATGAGTTCTCCTAGAGACAATAGATTTGCAGGGTCTTCGCAGATTATTTTCATAACTTTACCAGAAGATGGCCACAAGGTAGATGGGCATTGGGTTCCTTTGAGTTGGGCAAGTTGGATGAGATGGTGAAGATGAATCTCCTTAGGCCTTTTTTTGATGAGGAGGTGCTGTAGGCAATTCGCGGTTTGAAGGCGGAAGGTTCACTAGGTCCAGATGGTTTGCCAGTCTTGTTATTCAAGGAGTTTTGGAATGTAGTGGAAGCAGATGTCTTGGCAGTAGTGAGGGAGGTCTTTTAGGAGAGTCGTGGATTCGAGAGGATAAATCGGTTCTTCTTATTTTTGCTTCTAAAGAAGGGGCTGACTTTGTTGGGGATTTCTGACCTATTGCCCTCTCCAGTGTGATCTATTTAATTGTAGACAAAACTTTTGCGTATTGGCTTTGGTTTGTGTTGCTTTTGTTGATTTGTCTAGTTTGCTTTTATCCTATGGAGATCTATTATGAATTCTTATGTTCTAGCTGAGGAGGTGATTGCCAAGGTTTGAAATATAGATTTCGATGTCGTTTCGATAAATTTCTAAGTGTGTATTTTGGAGGCATGCCAAGGGCACATTGTGGAATCGTTCGTATTTTGATGTCAGATTTCGAAGATTTCGATGCCCTGAAAATAGTTCATTTCGAAGGCACGTTGAGGGCATTTGGAGGCATGCCGATGTTTATCGACAAAAATGGCAGTAGTCAAAATGATTAGAATTTCAAAAAAATCAAAAGCTTAAACATGTTTATGTAAGAATAATAATGTTATATTCTAATATTCATATGTAACATGTTATACAGTCTACTATACTATGTTCAAGTTCAAGAATCAAATATCAAATAAATGTTGTGTAAATTGAATTAAGCGGATAAAAGATTCAAATATATTGTTTACGATAAACTAAAGTAAAAATTTAAAAGTTGAAATTTAAATTTCTAACCAAGTGATCTTAAATTAATATGTTGATAGATTAATCAAATCCAACAGAACTAGATTAACATAACTATGAGTGTTGTGTTGGCCACTTTTATTTGTCACCCTGTATGAGTCACGTTTAGATCTAATTGTATCATATTTATGTATGAAAAATATATATTGTCAAATTTAAACATGAGATCATGGGTTTCTAACTTGGATGTTATCCTTGAAGTAAATGATGGTTAACTCATGAAGTAAACAAGCCCTTAGTATTTTTAATTTTTAGATTTTATTCTCTTAGGGATGGATGTAAGTTCTTTATTTTTTAATGCTAATCTAAACATAGGATTTTATTTTTAGAAATTAAACAAATGATTCCTCAATTTTAAATTATTATTAGACATAATAGTAGATTTAGAGTATTGTATATAGGCATACTCTATAATTATGGATAGGTGTGGAATCAAACCTTAAGAGAGTTGGATGAGAGGAGCAGCGAGATGGGAGGGAGTAGCAACAACAGAGATTTAGTTTAGCAGCAGTAGGGTAAGCAACAGTAGTAGTAGAGAAGAATGGGAGAATTGAGAGTGAGAAACAGTAGTAGCAAGTTGAAATGCTGAGTACATTTCATCATTTGCTTACATTTCTGCGAAATTTTGACAACATTTTGTCGAAGTCCCTATGCTTCAACATTATATTGACGTTGATATGGCCTAACCCTAAAAAGTCATTTCAGCAACATGTTGACAACATATTGTTGAAATTTAAATTACTTACAACAATAATAATGGGTAGAAACTGGCTATCGTGACATCTATATTGACCTTAAAATATGGTTACGATTTAAGAATTGTATCTAATGTCACCCATTTCTTCGAACTTTGGCAAATTATTGTTGACACTTCTGCATTTCGACATTACATGTGTGTTGATGCCGCCCCATGTTAGAAAAATGCCATTTTGTGAGCATGCTGTGGGAATTTAGAACAAGGATGGTCGCATCTTGGAATCAGTTGGCTGTGCCTGCTTTTATGTGGAAGGTGGACTTCTTGAAGGCTTATGACATTGTCTCTTGGGCCTATTTATGGGAGATTTTGGGAAGGGGGTTCCTAGAGGTTTCGGTCAGACTCATGAGATGATGTGTCACGACGACTTCCTTTTTGATACTTGTCAATGGGAGGTCTTCTGGGTCTTGGACGTAGCTGGGAGTTAAATAAGGCTACCCTTTGGAGCCTCTACTTTTCAACATTGCTGTCAACACCCTTGCTTGGCTTTTAGGGGATTTAGGGAGAGGCTCTTTTCAGGTTTCACATTGATCGGTGATGGTCCTTGCTCACTCCACTCCTTCAGTATGCTGATGATAGTACTTTTTATTTGGGTGGTGTGCGTCGGGCTTAGAATGTTGGACAGTTGGTTAGTTTCTTGGGTAATATCTTAGGCTTGTTGGTTGACGGGCAGAAGTCGACTTTCATTCTTTTCATTTGTATAGGAGTGGTGAGGACAATATTTCTAGCATTCTTCATACGCTGATTGTTAAGCTTTCAATTACGTATTTAGCTTTATCGCTGAAGGGGAAGCGTTTGGTGAGGTCAGACTGGAGGCTTGTGGAAGAAAAATTGTCTAGGAGATTGAATGGTTAACTGGGAAACTCTTATCTAGAGGAGGTAGACTTGTTTTAATTAAGGCAGTCTTGTTGGCAATTAGACCTTCGAAGAAAATCTTCACGAAATTGGAGGTGGCTCGGAAAAGATTTTTCTAGAAACGGCTTGAGCATCAAGGCCGCTTCTTATAGCTTGTTCCTTGGAGGGAGGCCTATAGGTTGAGGAAGAAGGGGGGTTTGGGTGTAAGACAACTTGATGAGTTCAATATTGCGTCTCTTATGACATGGGTGGCGAGATTTTTGGTGGGAGGAGATGGTCTTCTGGATAAGTTGTGGAAAGACTCTTATGGGACTCATTTCATATAAACGTTCATGACCGGTTCATCCTTCTGCTTTTTGGGCTTCTATTGAGCTGCTAGTTGTGCATGGATTGTCTTCTGGATTCTTTAGGTCGAAACTTGGTAGTGGGAGCTCCTTCCGTTTCTGGAAGGATGATTGGATGAGAAGCGGTAGCTTATAGTCTTTGTTCCTGTGTCTCTTCAATTTGTCTCGAGACAAGGATGCACTCATTTTGGAGGTGTGGGATGGTACCTCCGGATTCTGGTCTCCAGCTCTCCAGCCTAGTCTTTTTGACGCCTCCTTGGAGGAGCTTCAAGCTTTGCTTGAGTTGCTTCATGGGATCTCCATTGGCAAGGACTCTTTGGATGGTTTTAGATGGTGGGACGGTGTCTTCTTGGTAGCTAAGGCATATGGGAAGTTGATGTTAGAGACGTGGAAGGCATCTCTGGTCTGGGAGGACAGTGCTTTGATTTGGAAGCTGCCTATTCCTCTAAAGGTTAAAGTCTTCTTACGGTTGTTCAGGAGAGAGAAGTTGGTGACGAAAGCCTTCAAGGTTAGATGGGCCGTTGATGATGATTTGGATTGTATTATGTCTGGCTTGGCAATAGAAAACCTGGAACATTTTTTTTCTAGTGCAACTCTTCTGTGTGGATGGAATGTGACATTCGGAGGGCTGATATATCATCCTTTGCAGCTTGGTGGGACTCCTTTTGCAATCTGGTGCATGCGGATATGACAGGCTAGGTGAATGCTGTGGTGGCGCTTTGGTTGATTTGGTTGTAGTGAAATGCTTTCATTTTTAAGAGGGGGAAGGCATGTGTTGAAAATGTTATGAGAGGCATCTTTCCATTCTAAGTTGTGGCTGAACAATTTGTAAACTTGTTCCAAATTTTCGATTGAATGAATTTTTGGATGATTACCAAGTGCAGGTAGTCATCCAAAACCAACAAATAAAACAAGTTCTAAAATCATCAATGCCTAAAGCATTATTCACAGTAACTAAAGCATTTCTTAAGAAAGTAACTAAAGAATTATCAACAAATTGAAAATAAAAAAAAAGCAAATATCAACAGGAACTAAAACAAACTAGTATGGAAAAATAGCAAGTAATTCCATAGGAGAGAGCCAAGAAAATAAAAAAGGGCAGAAATAACATAGGAAAAGAACTACTTTTGTAAATTGAGGGGTTGCTAGCGACAAGAACTTGGATATGTGGTTGCATGGACATGGAGAGCAAGTGTGCAACAACAATTGAGTCATTTAGTGGAAGTGAGGAAGCTAGGGATGGTAAGCGGTAATGTTTTCTAGGCTGAGTAGGTGGTCAAGTACTTCTGTGCTTCCTCATTGCTGAAGTACATACATATAAACATACCATTATGAGGTTTGATTGAATAATTGGGTTGAGTACCTTGTATGCTCGCCTGACTACATGCACTTTTTCTTAATAGAGCCCTATTCACAAAAAAAACAAAGACCCCTTCAACATCCAAGATCCCTCCAATCAATCATGTCCATTTTTTCATATTCATATCTACTGTTACTCATCATTCTTGTAGAAAATTTTATTTTTAGTTGGCTGAAACCAGTGTGCATGTTTAGTATAATTATGCCAATCAATTATGCATGTTTATGCATTTTTGTATAAATGTTTCGAAGTATTGTTATGATTGTACTATGACTTTATTTGTCAAAAAATGTTATTTTTTAGTTCGAGAGGTTATTGCTCATCAATCATGCATTTTAGTATGATTATTATTTTTTTTTGAGAAGACATTTTAGTATAATTATATTAATGCAAGTTATAATTAGTAGTATAAATAATTATGTAAAAATTGTTTAATATCATTAATCATTTAAAATTTAAAACTGCATATTCATTCACGTGCTCATATGCATAATGAGTACTCACTATGCGGTGACTTATTCGATTGAATATTACATACTGTTTTTCTAAACATTGGTGGCTGTGATGAGGGAGTTGGGTGGGCTGGTCGGATGGTGTGGAGGAGGTTGGGTTGAGATGGGGCTGTGGAGGAGGAGCTCGATAGGGGGTTGGTGACTATATGGTGGGGCAACAATTATCTTATGGTTGATCAATGTTGGTGGCTTAGGGTATTGAAGGGGTTGCGACGGTGGGAAGTAGGACAAAGGGTGTGTCTGGAGGGTTTTGAGGGGGAATGCAAAAATAAGATGGAGGGGTATCTAGTTGGTATTGTAACCTAAAGGGGCCAATGGGCCATTCTTAGTCGGCTGACTAATCATCAGTCATTTGATTAATCGGCCCTGCCGATTATTGGGCCGAGTATTGATACTTGGTTTGGTCCACAGCCAAATAGGATTAGTTGGTCAACTAATTGGACGACTAGATCTATTTTTATGTACTTAAGAGTCTTGATGAGTCTTAGGGAGAGAGTAACTGAAAGGTGGTTGGAAGAGAGTAAGTGAAAGGTGGCTAGCATAAGTCTTTAATTAGTTAGCTGCTGTGCCTGTCAGGTCTACAGCTGAAGCAATATATTATTTAAGGTTTTAAATGGAAATTTTTAAAGCCAAGAAGTAACACCATATATGGGTTTTTATGGATATGGAGAAGGCCTATGCTTTTGTTTCAAGGGATATATTTTGGAGAATTTTAGAGGAATGCAATTTTTTGTATCAACCCTCTAAAGGATAGGTTTTATATAGCCATAGCCTTTCTAAGGTCCTAGAGTGAGTCGACAGACTTCTTTGAGATTTATATTAGTCTGCACTAAAGTTCAACTTTAAGTCCTTCACTTTAATGGATGAGTTCATGAAGCACTTCCAAGTTGACGCACCATAGTTCACAGTTTTTAAGATGACATTATGCTTGTGGGTGAGACATGAAGCGAGCTATATAGGAAATGGGAGTGGTGGCAAGAGGCCTTGAATCTAAAAGTTTCTGACTTAATAGGACAAAGTTTAACTATATAATATGCAAATTCACTCTTGGAAGACATGCAGAAAAATCAGAGGTGAAAATTAAGATAAAGTCCATTCTGAAGTAGAGGCCTTTATTCACTTGGGATCAATATTCAATAATATGGAGAAATTTATGGTGATATTGCACATAGAATTAATATAGGGTGGTTAAAGTGGAGACAAGCTTTGGGTATGGCCACTAGAGAGCAGTGTAAAGACTTTTCATGCCATATGGATTGTAACGTTGGGATGTCAATTGTAGCATGGCAAAAGAAATTTTTGGCAGAAATGGAGATATTGAGGTGGATGCATAGCTAATAAGTAATGATAAAACCCAAAAATAGGTTATTTACGAAAAAGTTGGTGTTACACCAATAGAAGATAAAAATAGAAACTTATTTGAGGTGGTTCAGGCATCTAGAAAGAAGTCCTTTGATGTGCCAATCTGAAAGTCTGCGAACTTAGATACTGAGCATGTAAAGAGGGGTAAGTGAAGATCAAAAAAGTGTTAGAAGAAACAAAGTTTTTTGAATTTTAAGTCCTAGAAGGATCCATAATAGATCTAAATATAGAGAATATTCATGCATCTGACTCCACTTAATTTGTGAAACTGCTTGGTTGTTGTTGATGTGGATACCTATGGGTGTGATTTTAGCATTTCATGTATTTACTATTGCATATTTTGAAATCTAAATATTCCATTTTAGCTGAGTTTTTAATATTTTGTTCTGTATTCTTGGAAATTCTGGCAGGGAAGTGAAGATCGAAATTACCCCATTTACATTTTTTGTGAATTTCCAGCTGTCTTTTTGGATATTTTCCTGTGCAATGTCATGGCGCATCAGATTCCGAGTTTCACGAGGAACACATTTCATTATTTGTTTGAGAACAATAGATTAATTGTTGCCTTTTGAGTTTCTGGTGGTTGTCTGATCTAAGCTTGCATATTTTGAGTTTGGCTAATGGGACAATATTAATTTTTATTCTCACAGGAACAGAAGGAAAAACAAAATTTTGGTTTACCATGTAGTTTATTTTATGTTCTTTTGGCTTTGTTAATTGGTTCCATGCATTTGTAACTTCTGCAGCTGGGAGACTTTTCAACCCGTAAGTGGCGTTTTCGCCCAGCCAGAGTGGGTTGCATGGGATCAGACGGTTGAGTATTGTGCTTTTGCATATCAACAATACATCGTCATTTCTTCTCTACGTCCTCAATACAGATATCTTGGTGATGTGGCAATTCCTTGTGCCACTAGTGCTGTATGGCATCGCAGACAGTTGTTTGTTGCTACCCCAACTACTATTGAGTAAGATGCTACATTTTATTGATTAAAATGTGTACTAATTGCAAAAGTTTTGAAAAATAATTCTCATTAATTGAAAATAGAAGTCAACCCCTAATCTTAATCTTAACTAATTTGAAAATAAAATAGAATAAAATCAAATCTTAGTGATAACATAATAAAATACGAAATCCTAACTTAACTCTTAAGAAACCTATTTTAATTATTGTTGTTTAATCAAAACGAATGCATTAACTTTCAAAAGAAATCCTATGCCTCTTTTTATACAAAAGAGAATTGGATAAATTACATAAGTATCCCTTAAGGATAAAAGAAATGATAAACACCCCCTTACAACTCAACACTCCCCCACGAGTTGGGACGTGTATGTCAATGAGACCCAACTTGTTGCTCATAAAATCATGGCACTTCTTCAAAGGTTTGGTGAGAATGTCAGCAATCTGTAACTCAGAAGATATATAAGGGGTACTTATCTTGCCTTTTAAAATTGTATTCCAAATAAAATGGCAATTGACCTCAATATGTTTAGTCTTCTCATGGAAGTCTGGATTGGAGGTAATATAGGCAGCATACTTATTAGAGTGGAATAGGTGTATCAACCTCCACCCCTAAATCTCGTAGGAAACCAACTATTTAGATGATCTCACACGCAACTTGAGCCATGAACTTGTATTCTACCTCAACACTAGAACGAGCAACCACACTCTGTTGCTTGCTCCTCCATGAAACTAAATTTCCTTCCTTGTAGATAGCAAAGCTTGACGTAGATCATCTGTCCTCAATTGACCTTGCATAATCTGCATCTGGATAAGCCACAAGATCAAGAGAGCCACTTGTACTGTAGTACAAACCTCACCTTGGGGTGCCCTTCAGGTATCTCAAGATGAGACACATCATGTTAATGACTGTATCTAGGACTTTACATAAACTGATTGGCTCGAAAACTAATGTTTGGTCGTGTAATAGTCAGATATAACAAACAACCAACAATACTGCGGTACCTGGTAACATCCTCAAACAAAGGATTTGTCTCACTAGAGCTGTGACCAGGAGGTGCCTCTACTGGTATCCTAGATGGTTTGGACCTAAGAAGTCCAGCCTCCTCTAGAATCTGTAAAGTGTACTGCCTCTGTAATAAGGATAAATCTTCCTCCTGACGATCAACCTCTATCCCCAGGAAGTAGCAAAGGTCACCTAAATCTTTGGTGACAAAAGTGGATTGGAGAAAAGCTTTTATCTTTGCTATCCCATCAATATCATTGTCAGTTAAGATCATATCAACATAAACTGGCAAGATAACTACTCTGTCTCACCATACCATGTTTGTCTAACAAATATAGAATGATTGGTGGTAGACCGTTAGAACCCTATATTCTTAATCTCTAAATTGAGCTTCTCAAACCAAACTCGTGGGCTTTGCTTCAGGCTGTAAATGACCTTTTGTAGACGACAAACAAGCTCCCTCTAATTGTGATAACCTGGTGGCTGTCTCATATATACCTCTTCTTAAGTTCTCCATATAAGAAGGCATTCTTTATATCAAGTTGATGTAAAGGCCATTACTTAACTATAGCAACAGACATATGATCCTGATAGAAGTAATACGAGCAATTGGTGAAAAGGTCTCAAGGTAATCCACCTCATATGCTTGGGTGAATCCCTTGGCAACAAATTTGACCTTATATCTCTCCATTGTCCCATCAGATTTGTACTTGGATGGTGTACATCTATTTGCGCCCAACAACTGTGGCACCCTCAGGATATGGAACAAGATCCTACGTTTTCCTAGTCTGTAGAGCATGCATCTCCTCATCCATAGCTGCTTCCACCTTGGTTGGTGAAGAGCCTGAAAGAAATCTCTGGGAACAACTGAAGTGGTGATGGCAGACGCAAACTCTCTGTCTCCCTCCTGAAGATGGGTGACTGTAGTATAACAGGAAATAGGATGGAGTGTACATACGACACTAGATCTCCTCTACACGGTCTCCTCTTCTCCATCTGAATCACCCTTATCTAAGGGGATTATAAGCTGAGCTGGCTCATTATCAGAGGAATCATCTACTTAAGATCTCCTGTGATACACCTGTCTCCTGAAAAGTATGGAATTTTCTCAAAGAAGGTCACATTAGCAGTAACAACATACCTCCTGTGAACTGGATGATAACACTTTGTCTTTCTTGGTCCGGGAGTAACCAAGAAAGACACTTCATGGGACGGAGAGCGAACTTATCCTGAATATCATAGTTTTGAACAAAACATATGCACCAAAAAACTCGCAGAGGCAAGGGAAAAGTCCTGTTACACTCAGGATGTATAACTTGGTACGGGATTTGACCATGGAGCATAGAAGATGGCAATCGGTTAAACAAGTATGCTGCTGACAGTATGGTATCACCTCAAAATTGCCTAGGAACCTTCATATGAGACATCGATGTCCTGGCAATATTAAGTAAATGTCGCAACTTGCACTTAGCAACCCCATTTTGCTGGGAAGTATGAGCACAAGATGTTTGGTGAGTGATCTCCCTTGAATAGAAGGCCTCCTATAAATCACCGTGCATAAATTCTAATGCATTATCATTATGACAGATCTGAACAGTAGTATCATACTGTCTGCACCTCAGACAAATTGCTGAACAATGATACGAATCTCACTGTAAGCTTTCATCAGAAACACTCAGTTAAGTCTGTTGCTGTCATTGACCATAATTGCAAAATATTTATGTCTACTAGTAAAGGCAACTCTAGACGGTCCTTAGACATCACAATAATGTACTAGGGAAAAAGGTACTGAATTGACACCAGATTTCTCCTGGGGTGGCTACTCTTGTGATGCTTCCCCAATTGACAATCCTCATAATCCAGAGCCAAGGACTTAGTTAACTCTAGATACATGTGACACATTTCATGAAGCGATATCCAAGTTTACGATGCTATAATAAGGGATCACAAGATATTGACATTGCCCTGGCAAACAATGTAGGCATGTCCAAATAGTATAGATCACCTCTTTCTATGCCACTGCCAACCATCTCCCCTGTGGTTCGATTTTGGAAGTAACGGTATTTCTCATAAAAAATAATACGACATCCAAGATCTCTGTAAATTCTACTCACAGATAGAAGATTCATGGGAAATTCGGGAGCATAATATACCTTCTCTATCTTCATCCTAGATGTAGCATCTACATGTCCAACTGTTGTAACAGGAGAGGTTGTTCCGTTTGCTACCTGCACATCGCTGATTCCCCGTGGAGTCACAGGGTCTTGCGGATAATCTCTTTCTCTGGTGAGATGGACAGAGGCTCCAGAGTCAATCACCTATGCATTCCTGTACCTCTTTTTCATCTAAACTTGGGCTGCACATGCAAACCCAGTAGAAACTGAAGTTGATCTTCTTAGATCAACTTTCTCCACCCTGGGTGAGAGAAGACTCATCGCCATCGAAATTAGGCGTGAGGAAATACTCATCACGCAAAGTAGAACATGAACAACATGGACTAAGTAGCCACTAGCAGTAGCAACCCCTGCTGCCGGCAACCACAGCCCACAATTGGCGGTACTGCTGGCAACAAGTAGCCCAGCGGTGATGCTGCTAGTGTCGGCAGACCGTTTGACCTTGGTGTGGCTGCTGCTATTACCCTCTTGGCTGGTGTTGCTGTTGCTGGTGGTGGTGGTGGTGATGTAGAAGTCGATCTCCATTACATAACCTCCACGTTGGTGATCCAATTAAACTGTGGTGGATTTTTTTTTCGGTGGGATATTGGAGTATCGGCTTAGGATCGCTGCTCGTATATCATGTTGAATCAAAAGGAATGCATCAACCTTCAAAAGAAACCTTAGTCCTCTTTTTATACAAAAGAGAACTGCACAAATTATATAAATACCCCTTAAGGATAAAAGAAATGACAAACACCCCCTTACAACTCAACAATTCCTATTTATAATTTCATCTTTTAACATTAATATATCATCCATGGAGGATGTTCATTTAGCAAAATTTGTCTATAATATATCATGCATGTAGGATGTGTATTCTGCACAGTGCTGCAATGAAGTTATGGCTGATAAATGTAAATTGAAGAGGCTACTCTTCACATTTTTCAAGCAACACTAGCTTGTGCACTTCGGTGATTACTTCCGGTGCTATTTTTTAAGAATCCCATATTCATACTTATCAATATTATGTCAAGTCTAGAAATTCTAGATAGGCAGTAGTATAGATCTGCATGCAAGACGTAGCCCATCTATTTTTATGAAGTTGACTTATGTATTTGTATTATTGCTAAAATTATACCCATGTGTTGGTGAAAAGATTAAATACTTTATGCATTCCATCCCATTCACATTTATGAACTTGACTTATTGTGTATTTGTGTCCATTGAGCTTACAGATGTATTTATTATTTTTCATTCATTTTGGATGACTGCATAATTTTCTTAAACTTCTCTATTATAAAAGAGAAGCTATGGTTTTTTTTTAATAGTAGTGCATTTTTTTCCCTTCACATGGTATTGGAGCAGTGGTCTTAGCTTGATACTCCGATATTCCACCAAATATCAACCTAAAAGATGATCGAATCACCAATAGAAAGGTGATTCAATGGAGAAATAAAGTCAAAATCGTAGCAGCAGCAATAACAACATGGGAGAAGCATCTCCCAATGCTGCTGCCGTTGTCGCTGCCACAGGGCCTGCCGACGCTGCTAGTAGTGTTGCCTGTGGACCCAATGCCACCACTGGAGGCTTGCTGGCAGCCTTGCAGGTCAGCAGGTGGCCGGTGGTTCCCATCCTTGATGTTGTGATCTGCATGATGAGCCTTCTCTCATGCTTAGTGCATGTGGTGATGAGTCTTCTCTCATCGTGGTTGATGAATCTTCCTTTATTTAGCATGGTGAGTCTTCTCTCATGCAAGGAGGATGTGATGAGGTTGTTTGAAGGGCCTATTTTAGATCTACAAGGGCATGTGTGTGTAGCCTAAGTAGAATTGAAGAGGAAGAAGGGGGGTCAGAGGCACGTGGATAGTTGATTCTAGCGCCTCTATACATCTCGGGCAATGTTGAGGGGTTAGTGAATTCCACAGATCCACATGGGATCAAAGATGTTAGAGTTGCCAATAGGGCCATATCACCAATCACGGTGGTTGGAAGTGTATGGGCATCCTTGAAGATGATGATTGAAGAGGTTTATTGTGCTCTTGAGTTCTCGATAAACCTGTTGTCAGTGAGTCGCATCTGTAAGGACCTTGGGTGTCGTGTAGTGCTTGATGAGATGCATTGTTACTTCTAGGATTGTTAGACATGAGAGATTATAGGCGAGGGCATAGAGCGAGATGGTTTCTATTACCTTGACACACCAACTTTGTTTGCTGGAGCCGTTTCCATAGCCACTGATCCTTGGTTATGGCACATGAGAATTGTACACCCATTACTAAAGAAGATGCGTCATATGTATCCTGGTTTGCTAGACTCCTTGACTCTGTATTGTGAGGATTACCAGCTTGGGAAGACCATAGGAGTACATATCCATGGAGAGAAGCTGGGGTGAGTACTGTTCCATTTTCTCTTATGCACTGTGATGCCTGGGGGCCATTTAGAGTACCTACTCCAGGAGGACATCGATATTATGCAGTCTTTTTGGATGATCATAGCTGTCTTACTTGGGTCTTCCTGATGAAGGCTCGATCAAAGATTCCTTAGATTATGCAGCAGTTTCTTGCAAAGGTTCAGACCCAGTATGCTATCAGTGTCAGGGTTTTCCGTAGTGATAATGCATTCGAGTTTATGCAGCGAGATGTACAAGAGCTTTTCTCTTCTAGGGGCATTATTCACCAGACGTCGTGTGCTCAAATGTCCCAACAGAATGGCGTGGCTGAAAAGAAAGCTTCGACATCTTGATATTACTAGGATCTTGATGATTCACATGAAGGTTCCTAAACAATTCTAGGGAGGTGCTATATTTACTGTGGTGTATATGATTAATTAGGTACCTTCGTTTGTACTTGAGGATAGACTTCATATCAGGTGATCTATCTAAATTGTGACAAGCCCTTTGCTCTTTCATTGAGGATTTTTTAGTGTACTTGTTTTGTATAGGCTTATGGCAACTAAGACAAGTTTTCACCCCAAGCAGTCAAGTGCGCCTTCCTTGGACATTCTAGAACACAAAAGGGATATAGGTGTTATGACCCTATCCGCAGGAGATATATTGTTGTAGTAGATGTTACTTTCTTTGAGAAGATCCCATACTTCTCAGAGGAAGGAACATTTATACAGGCTACTTTGGTGGAGACACGGGTTTATCATCGGAGACCACAGATTTCATTTGATATTGTGACTTATCATATCATGATAAATGAGAGTGGCTCAGATATTGAGTAGGTAGTGTAGAAGTCCAGTAGAGCATGTACTCTTCATCATTATCTCAGTATACAGGATTTGCCCATCTGAAGGATGGGGTTTGCCAGTTTGCCTCAGTTATTCTAGAGATTTTGTTTAGGTCTCTCAGGATTCTAGGTGGCGTGCAACAATGGATGAACAGATGCAGACACTATAGTCTTGAGAGACATGGGATCTTGTGCGATGTCCCCCTGGTGCTACTCTTGTTGATTGTAGATGGATTTATACCATCAAGTATAAAGCTGATGAGACTGTGGATAGATATAAAGCCAAGCTTGTTGCTAAAGGCTTTACCTAGACCTATGGGATAGACTATCTTAAGACCTTCTCTCCTGTGGCTTGCATTATATTTGTCAGGTTCATCATCTCAGTTGTTGTTGTTAGGAGTTAGCCTTTATATTAGCTGGATATTAAAAATACATTCTTATATGGTGACTTATCTGATGAGGTATACATGAGACAGTTACCAGGGTACAATACTTAGGGGGAGCTTGTGTGTGCCTGATGAAGGCTATATATGGGTTAAAGCAAAGTCCTCATGCTTGGTTTGAGAGGCTTAGCTTAGAGAGTGAGAGGATTAGGTTCCAGCGTTCCAGCTTAGACCATTCTATATTTGTCAGGAAGACTATATATGGTGATCATGAGTGAGTTGTCATTCTTGCTGTTTTTGTTGATGACATGATTCTTACTAGAGATGATCAGGATGGAATTATCTAGACCAAATCCTTCTTACAATCCACTTTTGTCACCGAGGACTTAGGTGATCTTAGATATTTTCTGGGGATCGACGTAGTTTGACAAGGATCCTATCTTTCCTTGTCATAGAGGCAGTATATGTTGCATATTCTTGAGGAGGTTTGTTTGCTTGGGACTAAGCCTTCTGGTATACCCGTGGAGTTGCTGCCAACATATTCTTTTGAGGAGGACCCACTGTATGAGGATGTCACTCGATACCGCAGTTCAGTGGGACGTTTGCTATACCTTACTATTACGAGGCTTGATATTAGTTTTGCTGTGAGTCAGGCTAGCCAGCACATGCATACTCCACAATATAGTTATTGGCATGATGTTTGCCTTATTCTTAGGTACCTCAAGGGGACACCAGGTAGAGGACTCTACTACAGAGATGGTGGCAGTCTGGACATTCTAGCCTACTCTGATCCAGATTATGTTCGGTCCGTAGATGACTGACATTCTACTTTAGGCTTTGCAGTTTATCTTGGAGGGAACCTAGTCTCTTGGAGGAGTAAAAAACAGAGTGTTGTTGCTTGTTTGAGCGCATAGGTTGAGTACAGAGGGATGTCTCAGGCCGCTTGTGAGATTATGTGGGTCGTCTCCTTTTTGCAGGACTTGGGCATTTGGGTCACTATACCAGTTCTACCTTTTTGTGACAACAAGTCAGCCACATATATTACTTCGAATCTAATTTTTCATGAAAGGACCATGCATATTGAGGTTGATTGTCACTTTATTCATGATGCAGTCCTTGCAAGGAAGATTAGCACTCCTTATGTCTCCTCTGAGTGTCAACCAGCGGATATATTCACCAAGGTTCTTAAGAAGAAATGTTTTGATTTCCTGTGTTACAGGTTGGGTCTCGTTGACATCTACGCTCCAACTTGAGGGGGAGTATTGAGCCGAGGGACGTATTTACTATTTTTCATTCTTTTTGGATGACTATGTAATTTTTCTAAATCTCTCTATTATAAAAGAGAGGCCGGTGTTTCTTTTTAATAGTAATGCATCTTTTTCCTTTCACAATAATTGTGAAGATTTGGAAGGGTGGTGTGGAACTGTTCTTCAATATGGTGTGTGGAGAGAGAGAAAGGAGTAAGCGGTGAAGAAGAAGAAGAAAGGGGGGAGTTTTGAAGTAGAAAATATTATTGCAATTCAAAGAAAATAAGTGAGTTTTGATCTCTATTTAAAGAGAATCAAATCCAATCACAAATCTAATTGCAATCCTAACAAATCTAAGAATTGCATAACCTAAACATACTCAATCACAATCAATTATTCTTAAAATTAATCTATCCATCCAATTAGTGAAAAAATAAGTTGTCACATGAGACACAAAATAACTTGGCATGTAAGCCAACTCAACACCTAACCCTAATGTCACCTTGGCCGACTCCGATGGACCAGGCATTGTCCGCATGACCACTTTATTTCAACGCTAACAGAATCATTTCTTGAATCATATCAATGTTCTAGGTGCCTGAATTATATATAAAGGACCAAATAGTAAATGCATTTCATGATAATTGTGGATGTGATATCTTATATGATTTCTAGTGCCTAACTCGTGGAAATTTTTACAGATGTGTATTTGTGGATGCTGGAGTTGCACCCATTGATCTGGAAACAATAAAAAGAAAGGAAGAACTGAAAGCTAAAGAAGCACAAGCTAGGTCTGTTGCTGAGCATGGAGAGTTAGCTCTGATAACAGTTGACAATCCACAAGTAGATACCAGCGAAAGGATTCCTGTAAGACCTCCAATGCTGCAGGTAATGATTCATTTCATTTTGATGTTGCTTCAGTGTTCAATATTTTGGATAATGCTTACTGCTGTTGGAGATACATGAATGATTTAATATTGTTTTTAAATTTATTGTTGATATAAATGGGCCTTTTGTCTTCCATCCAAAGACCTTGTGAGGCCATTGTTTCTGTCTTCCTTCGTAAACAAAAAATCTAAGTTACCTCCGCCATGTTTATGCACCTATGTTCCTTTTTGTCAGTGTATGCATGATACTATCCTGCATTTGTCTTAGAGAATGCTTCGCACTAGCTCCTGTCCTTCCCTTTTGCACCCATGCAGAAAATTGTTGATGGATACTCAAACAATCCTTCAAAAAGCCTCATTTATTTAGCCAAATTCCTAGTAGAATGTCTTTGCTGTGCGAGCTGTTTACCCACTGATTGACATTATGCAGTGCCTCAAGACATGTTGGGCTTAGAAGTCAAATTTAGGGGAAACTGTTAACATAAGCCAGCTTTTGTTTTATTTAATTTCATTTTAATTTTTGGAAAAGAACCTACAGGGTATCTGCATGTTGTACCTATTTTTTGGATCGTTTTGTAGGGAAAGTACTTTACAGCCTTTCCCATATAGATGCTACTCCTTTTGAGGACTTTGCTTGCTACTATATGCTGGCAGAGGTCCACAGATATTTAGACAATCTTTTCAAGAATGTTGTTAAGCTAATTTATGCCATGATTTGTCTTCATATATTATATGTGATGTGTTTTAAAGTGTACTTACCTGTATCATAATTACTTCGTTTTACTTAACCTAAATACTATTTTAAGCTTACTTTATGATGTGATCCTCATCATCGCAAAAAAAAAGAATTATGCAACATGGAACAGATCCTTATTCATCATGCTAATCTATGGACCTTATTCCAAAGTGACAAATGGCCCCTGAAAGCATAAACCGACCACAATCTCCACAGTTCCGTAGTGCAACCCTTCTCTGTTGAAGGAAGGGAATAGGTCTGGTGGCTGTCGTGTGAATTCTGTTACATTGGAGTAAATTTCTTTGTACAATAAGAGTCTATTTATTTACAAACAATCTCTATGCTCCTGTTCATTGCAGATCGCCGTGGGGATTAAGTTTGATTGGGCAAAACGCATATTAAATTTCTTAATATTTGTTCACTGCCAAAGTTAGCACAAAGTTTGTGGTTGATTGGAAGTGCGAGGACAATCTGTTTTGATTTATTTAAGTTTTTATCCCTGAATTTTATTGATTTTGCATTAGTTTGGCATATTAATCTTGTTTTGCACTTAGATTGCATTGTTGATGCACATTGAGGTGCAACTCCTTTAAAATTAGCTTTAAAATGAGTAGATTATTGTATATGTAACTGTGAAGGAATAATGCCACGTGGTAGTCCACGAGGCACAGTTGCGACCTGGACAGTCCACGTGGCAGTGGTCATGTTTTGGGTCCGATAAAGGGTCGCCGGCCCTAGATATTTAGGGATTTGCTTGGAGTCTAAGTCTTGTCAACTTACGTCACTTTATTTAGTAGATAATTACAGAATTATTAGGATAATTAGGACTTACCAATTTTGGTAAATTGGGATTGTGATTTTCTATTTTTCTATTTTTAGATGTAGGATTATCTCTCTATAAAAAGAGAGGAATCCCACCATTATCATTTGAGTTGAATACAACAATATTTCCTTCATTCTATCAACTCGTCTCCAACTCTTGCGTAGACTCTCTCTTAGCACTCTCTCCCATGCACAAGGCTCCGCACATGGATCCTCTCCATGCCAAAGCACCATCCTTCACATCATTCTCCACACTAACAACCTAGGAGTAGACCCTAGCCTAATTGAAATTGGTCTTGATATCTTACTAGGTATAGGCCCCATGGGCTTATTTCAATCACCCAGAATGCTTGAACCCATCTTGCCTAGTAATAATTCTTGATCCTTTATGAAATTGTGTGGTTATCAACCGGATAACCACACTTATATCGTTAAAAAGAAATCTTAATCCTTTATTATTCATTCTTCAATTTCTTGAGTTCCTAATGTGATAGCATTTTTTGGAACATTACAATCTCTCCCACTTAAATGAATGATATTCTCCTTGTAGGATGGCCCAGTCACATTATTCTATTAGCAGTTGTGGCTCCACCTCTTGTCTCTTGATAGGAGTTTCAACTTTGATACCATTCATAATAACTTAGGCTTGGATTCAAATTTAATTGGAAATATTGATCTTGATAAATTACTAGGTATGGCCAAGGGTGCAAAAATGTGTCTATGCGGTCGATTAATCGACCACATAATCATATGCAATCCAAAAATGAATGGAGTACCTATATTTGGTCTTATAGTTGGTCTACCTGATTAATCGGTCGAGTAAGATTTAAGGTTTCAATCATTTTTAGCTTTGATGCATGTGCAATGCACCCCCAAACCAAAACTTGACTAAACTCGACGCCTAAATGCGCCCAACTAAACCCGAGTTCTCCCATTAACCAAGTTCCCAACGCATGAAAGCCTTAACTCTAAGCAAAACCTTCAGTCCAGAGTCCCTCTTCTCGTCTCTAATGCTCGTCGCCGCCCATCAGTGACTGACCCACTACCACTTACAACCTCTTTGCAAGTCACCATTTCATCCAGCAGGTGTTCGGTCATCACCACATCACCCAACCCCTCCATTACCGGTGAGTGGTCTCCACAGTGGCTGCTAGCAGCTGCTATCATTTGCAGAGTTTCCATCGTTGGTGAGCGATGCGTTGGTCACTGTTGCCCTCTTCACCGGTGGTTGCTACTCTCCATGGTTTATTGGTAGCCCCTGCTTCTCTCTATTCTCTTCTTATCGGTGGTTATGATATTGATTTCTTTCAAAAAAAAAGATTAATGATACCGTTTTAATGATTTTCTTGCAAATGTGAGTTTAGATTAGTTTTTGTTATTGTTAGTTGCATGTATTACTTTAGATTGGTTTGTGTCACTTGACTTTAAGGAGGAGGGGGAAGATGGTTTTGAAGAGATCAAGAAGATGAAATTGTTGAGGATCTTACCTTATTTCTAGCTGAGGAGGAAGTGGTTTGAGTCCTAATATTTTCTTGAGATCTTTCTTTGAGAATTTGCTATCTATTTTATACTTTTTGAGGTATTTGGAACTAAAACTTGTCTCCTTTAGATTTATGATGCATCAATCTTAGTTTATTTGTGTTATTTTATGTGTTGTGATATTGATAGCTATTTGTTAGAAGTTATATTGAGAGAATATGTATATCAAAAAAATAATATTAATATACGTGATATTTCAATTCATATATTTGTATGCTTAATATGTATAATGGTATATATATATTTATATTTAAAATTTTAAATATTAAAAAATACAACACCGATTAATCCCCGATTAATCGCCTGCATATCGTATATTCCTTCGTCGGTGACCTCACAGACTAAATATCGACGGTCGATTTCTATGGGCATGGCTTGATGGACCCACACCAACTGCCCAAAATACCTATGCCCAAGTTATCAAGTAGTTGTTTCCAATCCTCTATAGTTGAGTATTCAGTTTCTTGACTTTTTTATGTACTACTATTTTTAGGGACATTAGGATATGTGTACAAAGAAAGATCCTACCATTTCAATCATAGTTTTTTCTATTTTAAATATTATATGAAGATTAAAAATTATACTAATGGAGTACGTTTAGTCCTTGTAATTGACATAATCAAATTAGTCTAAGATGGCTGTGTAATTCTTTCTTATTATGTGGAAAGAACTAAATGGTTTTAGTAATTCTTTCAGGTTGTTCGTTTGGCTTCATTCCAACATGCACCTTCAATACCCCCTTTTATATCCATGCCAAAGCAGTCCAGAGTAGAGGGGGATGATGCACCTTCACAGGTGGCAGAAGAACGCAAAGTAAATGAGGTAGCTGTAGCTGGGGGAGGGGTCTCTGTGGCAGTTACCCGTTTTCCAGCAGAACAGAAGCGGCCAGTAGGACCTCTTGTTGTGGTTGGTGTCAGAGATGGAGTGTTATGGCTCATTGATAGGTAGCATATTTTGTCTGTTGAATATTTATCCTGAAAAATTCATATTTAAGTGCATCTGGGCAGCACATTATTATTATTGTTTGTGAATTGTGATACATCAGCATGCTGATGCTTGCATGCAAGTTATTAACTATTAGCCTTTCCGATAATTGTATTTTATGTACTGTTTGAATCAGGAATAGGGAATCTCCAGTCTATCGCACAAACTTTGCAGACTCATTCTTACTACCATACATTTCAGTCGTCTGAAAAAAACCACAGATCCAGAAAATTCCTTGTTTACCTGTATATGGTCTCACTTTTTTTTTTTAATTTTGACGAGACATATATTCACTTTTGAATGTCTTAAAAGGTGATATTGCAGCTCTCCATCACTGTGTTAGGTCAGTTCCTTGCCAATCTCTCACGGTAATTTTTTTCTGGTCTCTTCTCTATTAGGAGTCTGCAGTGAAACCATGAAGTTATGTCCACTGAATTGTAGCATCCTGCCACAACCACCTTCTCCCTGGTGCCATTGAAGATAAATGATCACATCATCTATGCTATTCCCCTTTTGAACAGGTCATGTTCAATAACCTCACATGCATTCTTTTGCTGAAGAAAGGTGAACGAACAAGAAAAACCTTCCATAGTTTTAGTCCAAACCCTTGTGAGATGCCTTAAATCTCTATATGTTGGTTGACATTTTTTGCTAAAGGGCCATGAGACAAGGTACGGTGATCCCTGCAGCATAATGTCTCGTATGGAGGTAAATGCTTGAACAGTTTTGGCTGTACTACTTGGTGCGTAATTATTGAAGCAATTCTTGCATTTGCAGGAAGTCACCAAAATCTTACAGAACAGGAGCCCTCCTCAAGGGCAGGACCCATACTCTATTTGCACAGATGGGCTTCATAATTTCCAACCCACAGTCCCCACTAAGAGAGCTGCAAGACTACAACCATGCTATCCATCACCTTGGGAAGGTCCTCAGAATGTTATCCTTGTTGGGAAGATTTATTTTAGGATAAGTACTAATCCATCCTAACCTTCCATTTGATAGCCCTAACCAGACTCCCAGATGGAGTTTCAATTTGCACCTTCAAATCAAGGTACTGGAACCTTCAGAATTGATATTTATGCACAACTCCTAGGAGACAACCAAAACCCCCTCTAGCCACTCACTAAACCAGCCTAGAGAGCTCCCTTCCCAGCTTGTCCATATGTGCCTTACTAGCCAATGGAAGAAAAAGACACTCAAGCAAAAACATTAATGTTGCTTGAAGTTTGGCCTCGAGCAGCTACCTGCTAACCTGCCATCAACCTGAGATCTTTCATTCTGTCTTCTTGAGAATTTGTGTCAATTTGAGGGCACAGCCCGATTACTGGAGAAGGTCCATGTACCTTATGCAGATAGAGGGCACAGATAACTCAGCAGAGGCTTTGCCGAAGTCACAACTTTGTCATGTATATCCAAAGGCACAAACTTCAATGTCATTAATCCACGACCTTGGAAGGAAGCAAACTACATGTGATGACCACTCCTTGACATGATAAGATTATTATCAACAAACTTGGGCACCTAAACTTTCTTTCAAAAAAAGAACTTGGGCACCTAAATTGGCCAAGCATCAGTCCCTACATAAAAGTCATGCAAGAACACTGTTGTGCAGTTCTTCCAAGAGTTGAATCCATGGCTATGATGAGTAAAATCAGTGCTGAAAGGCAATTCTGACTGAGTTTGACTGAGGTTAATTGGACAGCCCACACAAGGCAATGTCTTCAAGAAGACAGAATGAAACTGTCTTAGGTATGCTGCTTCATTATGGCAATAACTCCACTGGGAGCCCCTTCAAACAAAACATGCTAGAGAAATCTTCAATCTATCATGTCATGGGCCTTTTTGAAGTCAGCCTTCCCTCAGAGGACTGAGAGGATTCGGCCTTTATTTTCTTCCATGCCTTTATTTCTCTTTTTTTTCTTGGAACATGAAAAAGCAGGTTTTGTTGAATGCTACTAAAAGTTTGAGCATCTGACCAGTAAAATTTAGTGCCTAGATTATGGAAGTGATGAGCTATGAAAGAAGCTACACTTAATGAACTGTAACCCAGCTGCCTTCAGAATTTGAGATTCCAAGGGAATGACTTGTGTTTCCTAGACAAATCTAAGCATGCTTTTTAGATTTATGCTAGGTTCAGGGTTAATAAATTTGGACTGAAGTGCCACAGTAATTGAGAATTATTTCCAGAGATGAAAAATTATGCTTTATTTTTTTGACTGGGAAAAGTTATGCTTTATCTTGTGTCTATATAGCATAATCATCTATTTCCTTCATATGATAATGTCATCCTTTCTTGGGGGATCACCGGCAAAGTTAATGAGGATCACCACAGAATTCTGGGAACCACCAGAGAAGTTGTCACCACCAATTACCAAATTGCCTAAGTCATCATCCATGTGATACTTATTTCTGCTCCCAAGACGCTTGATAGAGCTACTCCAATTGTCTGCATCTTGTCCAGCGTCTCTAGATAGTTGTATGACATATTATTTGGTTAGAAGTTTGTTCTAGTATCACCTGTGTTCTAATTCATTTGTTGAAATACGTAAAGACATGCTTTAGTTTCTATGTGCATTCTGATGTCTCTATCGTATGTAAAATTTGACCTTTGTTTGGATTGATTTCAAAATATCTTTCTGATCGTTGGGTTCTTTGACAGATATATGTGTTCTCATGCACTGTCTCTGAACCATCCTGGTATTCGTTGTCGCTGTTTAGCTGCTTATGGTGATGCTGTTAGTGCTGTGAAATGGTAATGATTGATTGTGATTTTTTGCTTGGAGGTGTCTTTCAATGATTTGACATGTAGGATGTTTGAAATTTTGGCATGATGTGCAGGGCTACCAGGCTTGCTCGAGAGCACCATGACGACTTAGCACAGTTCATGCTGGGAATGGGATATGCAACTGAAGCACTTCACCTCCTTGGGATATCCAAAAGGTATTAGTGAGGAAACTCCTATATTTACAGAAAAACATTTGTTCACATACAGTTCGTCTTATCTAACTTACTGTGTATTAATTGCTTTCAATTTTCAATAAAAAAATTTCCCTTCCAGGTCCACATGAGCACATATCTTCAGAAAAAAAATCCCTCCCAAGACACTTGAAAGCTAAGGATTTTTAAGATTCAGGAGATAATAGCTTAATTGAAATGAATTTCTATTATTCTATCTTCAGGTTGGAGTTTGACCTTGCAATGCAAAGCAATGATTTGAAGAGAGCATTGCAATGCTTGTTGACAATGAGCAATAGCAGGGGTCTAGGACAGGAGGCTGCTGGGAATGATGTGACTGAAATTCTGAATTTGACTGCTGCAAAACAGGAGAACCTTGTTGATGCTGTCCAAGGAATAGTTAAATTTGCAAAAGAATTTATGGATTTAGTTGATGCGGCTGATGCTACTGGACAGGCTGATACTGCCCGTGAGGCCCTTAAGAGGTTGGCTGCAGCAGCATCTGTGAAAGGTGCATTGCAGGGCCAGGTGATAAGAGGAGTGGCCCTTCGCCTTGCAAATCATGGAGAGCTGACTAGATTATCGGTGTGTGTTTATACTTATTTGCTTGATCTTCTCAATTTCTATCAGGATAATGCTATCCTCTCAATTTTTATACTAAGGATTTGCCTAGTTTGTGATTCTCTGTACTTCCTATCTTTCTATGAATGTTTCATAATTTTCTTATGACATACAAAAAGAACATGAATTAAAGTGGGTCTCTTGCTTGGTGGAAAGAATATCGCACTCAATCTACATCTCAACAGTTTATGCACATTCGTTGATGCCTAGAATTTGATTATTTGGGCATTCATAGACTTGTCGATTACAACATCTAGTGAGTAACCTTCACATGATATATCAGTGTGAATTTTTTATTGATGGCTAGACTGGTATCAGGTGTGTTACAGGTGCATCCACGTAAATCTGTATTTGAACCATAGGCATGTAAATCCATTTATTAGGAAACACATGCTTGCTGCAGTTGGATTTTGTGTTAGGTAGATAACCTCTCATTTGCTATAAAATAATTTGTTTTTCCATTCCCACAAGATATCCATGAAGTTTTGGGCTTAAACTTCTCATCAAGTGCACACAAATTGGATTTCTAGCCAATATTACTGTGACAATATCACAAGCCACTAAACAGGCATGCCCATGTTTCTGAACGTCAATGCCCTTAAATCATGTGATTTTTCTTATTTAGGATTAAGTCCTGGAACGGCCTAGAAGGGATCTGAGTGGAGGTACATAATCCACATAGGCAAGCTCACTTAATGTAATTGTAATGTATTTGGATCACAAGCAACTGTTGCTGAAACTGTAGGGAAACAATGTGTCTAGTACCCACAATAAACCGGTAAAACAAACTGTTCTCCAGGGAATTGCCCTTGGGTGGAGAATGTTGCAAGGGAATCATCCTCTGGATCTTTGGAAAAAACTTGATGTAACCTTTATTCTACTGGTGGTTTAATAAATGTCGATGAACTTTCAGTGGTAATTCTTTTTTCTTTCAAAAAAAAAAAAAAAGGTTCTGCAACCTCCGACTGAAATTAGTAATGCTTCTGCATATATGCCACATTTATTTTCCTTTGATAATAAAACAACGTGGGATGATGATGAACCAAAGATATGGTTGGATCGCTTCTTTCTTGTATTTTCTATGTAAAATATTATTCTTTATGACGTCTTAGGTTTTGGTGAATAATCTCATATCATCTGGACAAGGCCGTGAAGCAGCATTCGCTGCTGCAGTGTTGGGAGATAATGCTTTGATGGAGAAGGCATGGCAAGAAACGGGGATGCTTGCTGAGGCAGTCCTTCATGCTCATGTAACTTTACTGAACTTTTTTCAAATTTTGGATCATAATGATTGTTATGGATATTGGTTCTAGTACCTGTTAATATGTCACCGAGGGCCATTTTTAATGTTGATAGTTGCTCCATGCAGTTGGGCTTGCATATACATGGGGTTAATACTTTCCATGACCCCTTTCTTTCCAGGAGGGCTCATAAACATTATGAATGTTTGTCATTGCATGTCATATTTTTAATTGAATGCATTTTTTTTTTTAAATTGAAAGTTACATTCTTGTGAAGAAGTTAAGTGGGTATAGTTCTTGTTCAATGGTTTGCCATTCTAATTCTTTGGGGAATTTGGAAGAGAGATGACAACTTACATCGTTCCTTAAAGATGTAGTTAACAACAAAGAAGGAAAGTATTGGAACAATTGCAACTCAAGTTTTAATTGAATTGAGCTTGTCAAAAGGAGTGGCAAATTTGAGGAAGTGCCTTGGTGAGAAGAGATTAACAATATGAAGAAGCATGTTGATGGTTCCTTGTATCTGTGGGGTTCCAAGTGAATGGTCACCAAATTGCACAAGCAACACTGGGTTGGGATGGGGGAGAAAGAGAGAAAGCAATTTCACAAGGAGGCGAGGAATTGGTTGTTGAGTTCATGCTTTGGTAAAGAGTGGTACATCTTTGGGAGGAAGCGGATCTTTCAAATTCACTAAATTGCTATGTGTATGGAGAGAATCAGAAAGTAGAAGAGAGACAGACGGAGAAGGGGAGAGAGAGATTCCCTCGGGTGCCTACAAGGTGGGAGAGATCAGTCCAATGTATCTGTATGTAATCTCCTGGAATTTGAGTAGATGTCATTCCATGTGGCGATGATGATGATTGGCAAGATCCTTTGCTAGCTCTCCTCATTTTTCATGGTCAATGGCTGTGATTCTCTGTTGATGTCATTTCACCTCCTGAGGCTACTGTTGATGTGTTAGGACCTGGATCCTCAGCTTGTTCGTCTTCATGCATTTGGTTCCCATTCCAAGCTTAGAGCCTCTCGATGGCTGAATGCTGCCAGAGGGTGCCATCATCCAAATTCTTAAGCAGGTCATGACTTGTCGTTCAAGTTGTTCGATGAGGGGTTGAGGCTTGATCTTCATCACGTGGGTGGTAAATTTCCTTTTCCATTTCATCATCAAGGAAGTGGCAATCCTAAATGTGTAGGTGCCTGCTGGATGGTCACATTTCATAACAACATGAATTTGTATCATAATTCTAAGGTCACACATCGATGAGCTGACCCATATTAGCTAGCATGTAGTATGAGCCACTGCTTTATACTCAATGTTTCCCTAGATCATGAATCAATTGTTTATTAAGTTACCACTGCATGTAGCTGGAATGTCACACAAGAAGGAACCATGAGGTGGCCGTGAATCTGCTTTGATTTTTTGACATATAAGTTACATTGCTGTCCTTGCAAGGTGTAGGCCTGAATACCATGACATAGGTCATTTCACATGTTTCAAAAAGAATGAGATGATTTCATTGAAAAAAATTTAAACCTCTATCAATTTACACACTAAACTCATAACAAGGAAAATGCATAAAGCTAACAAAAGATTATAAGAGATCACTTGTTCTAACATGTTGAACTTGCCATACAACTTTGTATTATGACTCCAATGAAAAGGCTTAGTAAAAGTATCGACGGCTTAATACTTTGAGGAGATGGAGGGAGCAATTATTTTCCCCTTCTGATGACAACCCACCTTAGGATGCTTCATTCTTTCGCATAGAACATGATTAAGACAAGATAAATCTAACAAAGACCAAAAAGGCATGTCTTTATGATCCATATGATCCATATGCACAAAGATGGCTTAACAACAAAAAGACCTATCTTCTCAAGAATCTTGAAAACAATTTTGGTTTAGACCATAATTGGACCTTCTAGACTTGTAGTTACTTCTATCCCAAGAAAATTGTGAAAATATTGCAATTTTCTTGGGTCTTTGGTTGCAAAGGATTGTTGCACTATCATTATCAGTAAGAATCAAAGATGCCTTGCCTTTTGGTAGAGAAGACGATGGTGAGATCGTCTTTCAACTACTGCTACTACTGCTTGGGACTATCTCTCATTTCTGCCTACTACTTGATGTTGTTTGGGATTGTCTCCTACTGCACTTTGTCTACTACAATTGTTACTTTTGCTACGATCTCTCCTACCTGCTCCTCTGGAGGGGAGGTAACTTTTGTTTCTTGTAACAAGTTTGGCATTATATGCTCCAACTTGGGGGGAGCGTTAGAGAAAATTAGGAAATAATGTTTAGGAAGTAGAATTATTATTTTTTTCTTATTTTGGCTTTTTCTATTTTGTTTCTTTCCAAAATCATAGAGATATATTTTAGGTAGTTAGAGATTGATTAGATTTGATTTGATTGTGTTAGGATTGCAATTATGATTGACCCTCTTTGTATAAAGGGACCAATTTCATATGTTTTTTGTAGAGATTTCATAATAAAGTTTCTTAATTCCTTAAATCTCCACATATGTAACTAGTTTTGCTACTTCACTTTTGAAGCATTTCCCAAAAGATGTTGAGATTAGGTATGTGGAATATTGACACTTAGATAAGCAAGCTCATGGAGGTCATGGATATGCTAATCAGCAGGAAGATCCAAATTCTTTTCCTATAGAAGACAAGGTGAATTTTGGACTGAAGGTAATTTGGAGAGGTTTCTAGATTGAAGGTCAACTTGTAGAAGTTTGACTTGTTGCCATTTGGTATGTCGGTTACATGACCATGCTCTAGACACCATTTACGTACCTTCGGTTTCCACTCTCACAGAGTCTTATTATTGCTAGAGACTAAGCACCCATATGGAAAGATTAGAGAAGTGCTTGTAGGGATGGACACTGGGACTACTTTCAAAGGGGGAAAGGCTTGTTCTCATTTCCTCGATTCTCTCAGTGCTCCTGAGTTATTATCTGTCCATGTTGAGGATGCCGGCTGCGGTCTCCAAGAGAATTGACTTGATCCATGGATATTTTTCTACGAATCGAACTGTGGTGAAAATTTTATTCCCTTGGTGGCATGGGATGAGCTGTGCATGCCCAAGTAGCTTGGAGGTTTGGGGGTCTTAAACCTGTAGGTGATGAATGACACAACTTACGAAATGGATCCTCCCGCTTATGGGACCTGAGTAGCCATTTTAGAAGACGATTGTTGCAAATCTTATGGATCTTATGGTGATACTATTGTCGAGGATGAGAAGAGGGATACTTTTAAATGATCTTCTCATTTCTAGTAGGGACATTAGAAAACTATTAGAATGGTCTAGCCCCACTGCAAGGTAGTGTTAGGGGATGGCACTCGTTTTAGATTCTGGATGCATGCATAATCTTTAGTGGGTATCTTGGTTGAGGGTTATCCTAGGTTGGCTGCTCTAGCCTCATCCCCTTTGGTGTTTGTGGTGGATAGCTTCTCTAATGACTCCTGGTCACACGATTGTAGAAATTTGTAGTCAGTATTTAGTTAGTGAGGTCACTGATTAAAGAGTATAGGATATGTGGGTGATTAACTGATTAAGTATTTTTAAGTATTTAATGATTTAAATATAATTATATATACTATTTTGTATATTAAATATACATATATATAAAAATTGAAAATATGTACATATGTATTAGTATTATTTTTTAGACATGCATATCTCTTAAGGAGATTCGGTAGCCGATAAGGAGGGTGGTGGTGATGGAGGAATAGGGAGAATCGGAGAGAGGGGCACATGTTTAGGGTTTTGTTAGGATTCAAATGTAGGGGGAAGGGGATGGAGAAGTTAGGCGAGGTTCTTTTTCTCTTCGATGCACCGATCAAGAGAAAAAATTAAACTCCTAATGTCTGATTAATCGATTAATTGGATAATCGGCCAATTAATCTGTCCAATTGATATGCGATTTGGTCCTTGATCACATATGATTAATCGGTTACATTGATTGATTTTTGCAACCTTGGTCATCTCGGCTACCAATATCTCTTTCTGAGGCATGACTTGAGGATCTCACTATGCTCCTTAAGATGCTTCATGACATTAGATTGGGTTTTGGATGTGATGGATGGATTTGGAGATATGGGATATTCTTTGACCTACTTAAAGTTCATGGAGGAGACCTCCCATTATAACAAGGGATTGGCATCGGGTTATGAGAAGTTTTGGAAGGTCCATTTGCCACTTGAAGTCAAAATCTTCATGTGGTTGCTGAGAAGAAAGAGGCTAGTCACTTGTATTTACAGATGATGATGGGGACATGATGTTGATGACTTTTGCATCCTCTGTGGGTGGACCTAAGGACATGGAGCACCTCTTCTTTCCTTTTCCTTTGTCACAGGAATGCTAGTCTTCTTCACCAGTGAACATCTGCCATGAGTCCTAGTTTGCTTTTTGCCTCAATTTCCACCAACTCCTTGCTGATGAGGAGTCTATTCGGAGGGCCTCAAACCTTCTATGGTGTATTTAGGTGGAGCATAATGGGGTGATATTTAAAGGAGAATGGGCCTTCGTTGATGGGGTGAAACATACGTATACCTCTCTTTGTAATATTTTGTCTACTGGGGCTCTTTTTTAATAAAATCTTAGGGGGTTAACATTCGTTGTTAATGCTTCTTTTTCTTTGTTTTTGTAAAAAACAAGGTGAATTAGAGAGAAAGCAAAGGGATCGAAATAATGGGCTTCAAACTCTGGTACTTGAGAAGAGAAAGCTCAAAATGCTGTTGGTGTTATCATCCATAAGGTCTTGGAGAATTTGATTGAGGTTAAAAGGTTGACGGATGTGATTATTTTAACAAAATTGATCATAGGAGGAGAGCTCATCTTTTTAGTTAATGCACCTCAAGTTGGTTTGGAGGAAAGGATAGAAAGAGTTTTAGGAGCTTGATATGGTAAATTATGGAATTACACAAAGAGAAGTGACTTGCTTAGGTGGATATTTAAATGAACATAGGGGAAATGATGTTGTTAGAGTTATTATTATTATTTTTTAATTTATTTCTTGTTCCTTTTACTATTTTTTTATTTCTTGAGGGACTCATGTAATTTTTCCTTTTCCTCTCTATGTAAGAGAGGTTAAGGTTTTCAATAATCGATTAAGACATTCTATTCCATCAACATCATATCAGAGACCTTAGATTGACATTCCGATATCCCACCAAATACTACAAAAAAATTCATTTTCTCTCCCTTATTCCTCGATCTTGAGGATATTCTTGGGACATTGTGCAATGCCACCTTCATTGCCCCTCCATAGTGTCGTCAGATTTGCTGCAATGAAACCCCAATGTTGGTGTGTATAGCGTCGCTTAGGCTCATCAGTAGTGATATGCAATGCTGCACTTTTGGACGGTCATTTGGTTGAGTTATTGAGGCCTAATCTGATTAGTTGATCGTTTCTTGTACCTTGTCCATATTGTTGCACATCTGATCTGGGCCTCTCAGATCGGCTAGTGCCTTGTTGGCTGATCTAAGTGAAGCCTAGATTTAATTATCTACTGTTTGTACACATCCGTGTACGTGATTTACTTTGAAATTCCAATGTTCTAGGTGTGTGGCACCCATTTGTGTGTTTTTTTTTTATACACCTGCTGTGCACATCTCTGTGCACCTTTATGATTGGTGACTTGTGTGTGTGATCACCTCTGGTATTTCCATGATTGATGGACACTTTAGCTTTTACCTCAGAGACCAATATTTCTATTTTTTGCCCCTTGTTCAAGGACCTCCATTAAGTTGATAGGGTCCCAAAACTATGTTTTGTGGTCAAGAACGTTTCGCATATTTGTGTTTGTGTGTGTAGGGGGGGCTTGAGCGACTGCACACACTAATAGATGTGGCCCCTGATCCCAAAGATGACGGATTCAAGAAGTGGGAGAAGGACAATTACCTTGTTATGAATTGGCTCATGAACAACATTGATCCCAAGATTGTAGTAGATATGCTGTATGAGATGGTGAAGGAGATATAGGAAGCACTAGAATGCAGATATTCTATGTAGATGAATAGTTCTTGTTGGGCTGATAACTACAGACAGATATGGAGTACAAATTAGGGTGATATGTCCTTGGTTGAGTATTTCACTACTCTTGAGGGATTGTTTGTGGAGCTTGTAGTTTTCCAGTCTACCTGCTGTGATAAGCAGGTTACTGAGCGAGTTGAGGGGTGGACATATCAATTTCTTGATGGCTTCTTTTTTACATCACTCGACCTGAGATTAGATATTGTCTATTGAGTATGTTCTTGATATTGAGACTGTGTATGGATGCCTCCAGAAACTTGATGTTGATGCTCCACCACCTTTACCCTCTACTATTCTTGAGGCTGTTGCTTTTGCAGCATCTGGAGGTATAGGTGGTCGTGGATGTGACAGGGGTTTTGGTCGTCATATTTACCCTTTGTGTATCCATTGCAAGGAGACTAATCATCCCTTTGAGAGGTGTTGGGAGAAGTCTTGTAAGCCACCTTGGGCTAACTAGATTTCCGCGGCATCGGTCTCTCCTACTTTTGAGGCTACCACAGATCCATCCAGCTATCCCTTTACCAATGATTAGTTGGACCGTCTACGACAGCTCTTGAGGAGTGAGCGTTCCTTGTCTACTATTGCACTTACTACAAGTATTGTAGCAAATGTTGCCCTTGCAGGTACTTATGATTGGATCATTGATTCTGGATTTTCTACTCATCCAATGAGTAGGGCTTCTAGTTTATCATCTCCGGGAGATTTGCTACTATCACCTCGATTTGTTTAGCCAATAGGAGTAAATCTCCTGTTACAGAAGTTGGGAATGTGGAGTTTTTCCCTAGATTGGAGCTTATTGATGTTTATTGTGCTTTTGAATTCCCTCTCAGTTTGCTATTTGTTAGTTAGATTTGTAAATAGTTAAAGTGTCGTACTATTTTTGAAGAGGATCATTGTTATTTTCAGGACATTCGGATGAGGTAGATGATTGGTGGGGGCTTTGAGTGTGATGGGTTCAACTACCTAAGTCTAGCTTCTATTTTTGCTGGAGGTACATCTATCTCCTTGGATCCTTTATTGTGGCATGTTAAACTTGGTCATCCTCCTTTGTCCAAACTAATGTAGATGTTCCCTTCTCTTCCATCTTCCACCATGTTCGACTGTGAGGCCTATCAAAACATAAGTGTTCATTTTCTTTACATCTTGAGAGTTAGAGTCACAGTGTTCTTCACATAGTTCATTGTGATGTTTGGGGTCCTTATTCTATTCGTACTGAGTCAAGTCATAGATATTTTGCTGCTTATGTTGATGGCTTTAGTCGTGCTTTTTGGATTTTTCTTATGAAAGACAAGTTTTAATTATTTTCAATAATAAAGTTATTTTTGGAGGCGTAAAATATTTATTCTACAAAAATAAAATGTTTTAGATTTGATAATGCCCTTAAATTTGTTCAGTAACTTTTTCGATCCTTTCTTGAGGATAATGGGACCATTCATTAGACCTCTTGCCTGTAAACCTCTTAGCAAAATGGGGTTGTGGAGAGAGAGCTATGCCATATCCTTGATATTACTCGGATACTCCTCATATCCATGAGTGTTCTAAAGCAATTTTGGTGAGATGCTGTCCTCACTACTAGTTATCTCATCTGTGTGCCCACTTTTGTCCTTTAGGGTGATATACCCTTTTAGTTGCTGCATCTTGACAAGGAGCTAGTTTTTTTGCTCTTTCGGACTTTTGAGTGTGTGTTTTGTGCATAACTCTACTAGCCCCGATTCTTGTATTGCTAAGTGTGTGTTCTTGGGTTATTTTCGCACTTAGAAGGGGTACAAATGCTATTAACGGAAAAAAACTGAATGAATTCATTAGAAAATCCTAGGGTCTTGTTAGATCCCCTCAGGATACTAAGTGTGTGTTCTTGGGATATTCTTGCACCTAGAAGGGGTACATATGTTGTCGAGGGAAAATTACGAAATGAATTCATTAGGAAACTTTAGGGTCTTGTTAGAGCCCCTTTGGTCTTTGATTATTTATCGTAGTTTGGACTTGGTTATATTTCTTTATTTCTTCGAGTACTCTCGTCATTTGTCTACCTCTATAGGTAGGGGTATGGAATAAGATAACTTGATTCATTTCTTCTATGTTTTCTCTAGTGGCGTGCCTTCCTGTTGTCCGCATTCTGATCTCTATAGCTATACAGTGAGACTAGCCCTCCATCAGCTTGATGTGAAAAATACCTTCATATATAGTGACTTGCAGGAAGAAGTGTATATGCAACGGTCCCCAGGTATGAGATTTAAGGGGAGTGTTCTAGGGTTGTCGCCTGTGCAAGGCGATTTATGGTATGAAATAGAGCACTAGGGCCTAGTTTTAGGAGTTGTTTGAGGTTATTGAGCCATTAGGTTTGCGCAGGTTGTCGTCAGATCATTTTTTGGTTTTCAGGATGATTGTATAGGGTATTGTGGCATTGCTTGTTTACGTTGATGTTATTATTCTTATAGGGGGTGATGGACTTGGCATTGGTGAGGTTAAGAAGAGCTTTACGAGCAACTTTGTTGTAAAAGATCTTGGACCTCTTAGATACTTTCTTGGGATAGAAGTGACATGGAGTAGGAAGGGAGTTGTACTCTCCCAAAGGAAATATGCAGTTGATCTTCTGCAAAAGATTAGCATATTGGGGGTAAAGTCAAGTAATATTCCTTTGGATCCCAAGACACGTTTATATGATGAGAAGGCAGAGGCAGTGGATAATCGTCAATATAAAGGACTAGTGGGTAAACTCTTGTATTTGACTGGTACGAGATTGGACATTTCCCTTGTTGGGAAATTGAGCTAGTTCATGAATATGCTTACTAGACAGCATCGAGATGTTAAAATGATAGTGTTGAGATACCTGAAAAGGGTGTCAGTAAAATGGATTTTGTTCATCACGGAAACCTCTACGAGTAAGTTGGAGAAAATGATTAGTCTTATTCCTCAAGAAAATCCTACTGTTATCGTACCCCTTTGATATTTGTCCTACTTTTATTATTCTTTTATCTCTGGTCCTTTATATTTTACCCACACCTCTTCCTCTATATAAAGAGGTCTATAGTTTCCTTGGAATAACAACTTGCTCATTTTCACCGACTTGATATCAGAGCGATGGTCCTGAATCGGAGCTCTCGGTATCCCACCCGAAAAGGGCTTTGAAACCCTCAACCACCAAACCCCTCTTTCTCACTCTCATGCGGGCGTTGGTGGCGTCGTTAGGCAGCTCCTCGCTGTAGCGGCGGTGTTGCAGCACTTGGAGCAGTGCTACAACGATCTGCAGGCACCATGAAAGGCGATCCGAAGGTGCAACAGCAGCGCAGTGGGGTCTAGCAGCGGTGATTTAAGGCTCGGTGGCAGTCGCAGCGCTAATCTGAAGACACAGCGGTGGCGCAAGGGTTGCTGCGACCCTATTCTAGGGTTGGTGCTTCAGGCGATCACAGGGGTTGCTGTGATCTTGTTCTAGGGTCGCATCTCCTATGGTTGCAGCGAGAGAGACCTAGGTATCTTTGGGGCCATCTTGGGTGCCTTCCCTCATACACTTGCTAGGCCTATGTTTGTCCAAGGGGGCCTTCTGTTCAACATGCAGATCTGAAATCCTTTGATTCAGATCTTGCCCGTCTATGAAGTGATCTGTTCCAGGTGATTTCCCTTCTTGTTTTCCTGATTTGGCCTCATGGCTACCTCTCCAAAGTCCGAAGGCCCGTCTGAGAGTATGACGGATCATGGGAATATCAAAAATTCGTTCTTTGTTCCCATTACGAAGCGTGATGAGACCAACTACGCTCGTTAGTCGCAGACGTTCCTCATGATAGTTGATGGTCATGATAAGGAACATATTCTTCTAGATCTAGAGCCAACAGAGAAAACTGGGAAATATGCCACATGAAAGCGTAACAACTCTATGGTGAGAGTATGGATTATGAATGCCGTTGCTACTCACATCGGAGATGGGATAATGTTCTACAAGACTGCTAGAGAGATGTGGAATTCTCTTCATGATATATTCCCATGAGAAGAGCTCGAGCAAGGTGTTTTAGATCACTCATGACACCTCGCTGAGGCAGGATGGATTGACACTGGCATAGTATTATGCCAGATTAGTGGGGTTGTTGGGGAACTACAACTCGTGCAAGCCTGTGTGCACGTGCGACGTAGAGAAAGCATCGCAAGGAGTTTACGTTGCTCAAGTTTTTATTTGGATTGAGCTCTGAGTTTGAGTCTGCACGGGATCAGATGCTTACTTTCACAGAGCTTCCTACTTTGGAGGAGGCTTACAGTAGGGTTAGTAGATTGCCCATTAAATCTACTAATCCTGAGGTGATAGGCTAGACTTCAGCCTTTGCTGCTGGTGGTGGACGTAGTGGACGTGGAGTTCCATCCACTTGTAGACGTAGGCGTGGCTGGGGACCACCTGGCAAACCACGATCCACTTGCACATATTGTGGACGCATTGGTCATGTGGAAGTTAGCTGCTGGACCAAGCATGGTCGTCCTCCTATGGCAAATTAAGTTGTCTCGATCCTAGAGATGGAGACTGATGTGGTGCCCAAGTCAAGAGTATGAGGCTCTTGCCCAAAGATTGGCTCAGGTGACCCTGGAGAGTCCATCCACTTTTGATATTGCTGCTGTTGCTTCATCAGGTATGGAATATGCTTCTAGTTTTTCCATTCTTCCCCACATCTGTAGTACTATATGGCTTATTGATTCTGGATCCTCCCAGCACTTGAGTGGAGATTAGAGTTGTCTTAGATAGATAAAGGCAGTTTCTTTTGGTAGAACTGTATAGGTGGTTGGTGGTCATCACTCTAGAGTAGATGGACAGGGGGAGGTGTCCCTCTCGTCTACTCTGTAGTTGCCTCGAGTTTTGTTTGTACGAGGATTTCCTATTAGTCTTTTATTTGTGAGCATAATTACTGAAGACCTCAACTATTGTGTTATATTTGATGATGTGGGCTGTTACAGGACAAGTTCATGGGGAGGATGATTTGTGGCAGACATGAAGAGGGGGGTTTATGGCCTAGTTCAGACCGATACTGCTGCTTCGTGTCAGAGCGAGTTCAGTTTTGCTGTAGGGACTATATTGCAGTGGTACTATCATCTTAGACACATTCCTCTGGACAGGCTTCACTGGATTTTCCCTCATGTCTCTCTGGCCATTGAGATTACTTGTGATGCATGTCAGCTTGGGAAGCATTACCGGGCTTCATTTCCTGCTAGTTCTTCTACTACTGATTTTGTGTTTTAGTTGATTCACTTTGACGTTTGGGGTCCAAGTGTTTTAGATAGATAGGGTTATAGATATTACCTAGTTATTGTGGATGATTTTCGAAGCATGTCATGGTTGTTTTTATTAAAGAATAAGTTAGATGTTGGCAACGTCATTCAAAGTTTTATTCTTGAAATAAAGACGTAGTTTTCTACTATTGTAAAATGTGTGCGCTTAGATAATGTATTGGAGTTTTGTACTGCCAGATTATGTGATTTTTACAGATTGAATGGTATCATACATCAGATCTCCTGTCTTCATACATCCCAGCAGAATGAGATAGCAGAGAGGAAACATAGACACCTCCTTGATGTTGCTAGAATATTGATGATAGATCATAATGTTCCACAGATTTATTGGGGCGACGCCTTAACAGAATGCCCAGCTCTATATTGTCTGAGTAGATCCTTTCGCAAATTTTGCATCCAGATAGAGAGTTGTTTCATATGCCACCTCGCATTTTTGGTTGTGTTGCATTTATACTCATTAATGGACTTAGCCAGGACATGCTAGCACTACAAGTAGTAAAATGTGTTTCTAGGTTACAGCTCTACCCAAAAAGGGTATAGATGCTATGATCCATTAACCAAACAACATCATGTAGGTGCGGATGTCACCTTTCATGAGGCTGTATCTTATTTTCCCTTCATTGTTTAGTGGATGCCCGCTGTTCTTGAGATGGCACCAATGTCGATTCTTGCTATATAGTTTAGAGATTTCTCTCTACGTTAGCTACCTGCAAGTACATATACTAGATTTAGGAGATAACCATTTGTGTACAAGCTTCTAGTGACTTATAGACCACGAGTCATAATATCCCCCTCTCCCACCCCTGCACCATCATCCTCCCTCACATAGGTATGTGTTGATACTGATATGCTTGTGTTTGATGCTTCTCACAGGGATAGTTAGTAGGAGCTTACTGGTGTTCCAGAGGAGTACGAAGTTACTGATATTCTAGATGAGGCTACTGAGGACATTGATTTGCCTATTGCCATTCGCAAGGCACCCCAAAGTTGTGCTCAGTATAGGATCATAGGTGCTTCTGTCAGTGATGGGCTAGGTTCCCACCTTGCTACATTTACTTTTGCTGTGTCTGCATCCAAGTTGCCCACATCGTATCAAGAGGCCATGCTTATCCTAAGTGGCTTTTGGCCATAAAGGAGATAACTTTATGTTCGTAAGGCATGTGGGAGCTTACGTTGAGACCACCTACTGCACGGGTGGTAGGATGCAGATGGGTCTTTGCCTTGAAATATAACCCTGACGAGTCTATTTCTAGGCATAAGGCTTGGTTGGTGGCCAAAGGGTTCACCCAGATTTATAGGGTAGACTTCTTTGAGACATTCTCACTGGTGGCACGACTTCTGACTGTTCGGATTCTCTTGTCTGTTGCAGCAAACAGAGACTGGGAGTTACATCAGTTAGATATAAAGAATGCATTTTTATATGGTGATTTTCAAGAAAAAGTATATATGCAGTAGCCCTCCAGTTTTGAGGGTGAGAGGGAGTGTGTGTGCAGGTAGAGGAAGGCGATCTATGGACTCAAGCTGAGTCCTCGTGCATGGTTCCCCAAACTGTCAGAGGTTGTGGAAGGATTGGGCATGGTGAGGTCTACTTCAGATCATTCATTGTTTGTTAGGAAGACTGACAAGGGAGTTGTGGTGCTCCTTGTGTATGTTGATGATATTATCATTACAAGAGATGATACAGAAGGGATTGGACATGTCAAAGAGAAATTGACGTCGCAATTTGTTATGGACTTAGGTCCTCAACGTTATTTTATGGGTATTGAGGTGGCTAGAGGAAAAGAAGGAATTGCAGCTAGTTAGAGAAAGTATGCTATTGACATTCTCTAGGAGATTGGGATGCTTGGGGCGAAGGCAGCAAATGTACCCATGGATCCCAAGGTCCATCTGTATGATACTGAGGCACAACAGGTGGATAGCAGGAGCTACAGACGGTTGGTTGGTTGCTTTACTTGACCATTACCAGACCAGACATCTCCTTTGCTGTGGGGAGGTTGAGCCAGTTTATGGATAAGCCCACGAAGCAACATTGAGATGCTGCTATGCAGGTACTTAGATACCTGAAGAATGCATCTAGATGTGGGCTGTTGTTCAGAAAGGGGTATCCTATGACTGTTATAGGATATTCAAATGCTGATTATGCATATTGTCTTACAGACAGGAAGCCCATTACTGGTTTCTGCACCTTTGTTGCTGGGAATGTAGTCACTTGGAGGAGCAAGAAGCAAACAGTTATGTCCAGATCAAGTGCAGAGTTATAGTATCATGCCATGGCACAAATTGTTGTAGAGATGTGTGGATTCGATCTATCCTCAGATATTTGCATGTTCAGATAGAGGAGTCGATGGAGATAAGGTATGACAATCTAGCAGCTAGTTACATTGCCAACAATCCCATATTTCATAAGAGCACGAAACATGTAGAGATTGATTGCCATTATACATGGGATCTCATCCAGAAGGGGATTAGCTACACTACACCTGTCTCCTCAGAGGACTATACTGCAGATGTCTTCACCAAGCCACTTGGTCAGACTGCTTTTGAAAGTTGTTGTGACAAGCTGAGCATGATTGACATCTATGCTTTAGCTTGAGGGGGAGTGTTATTGTATCCCTTAATATTTCTTCTGTTTTTATTATTCTTTTATTTCTGTGATTCTCTGTATTTTACCCACACATCTTCCTCTATATAAAGAGGTGTGAGGTTTCCTTGGAATAACAACTTGCTTATTTCGACCGACTCTTGCACCTCTTTTTATAGAGGTGTGGGGTGAATTACATTATAAGTCTAACAGGGAAAAGCAAATAATAAAACAGTCCAAACAAGAAGGAAAAGATAACTAGAGTGCTATGTCAACACTCTCCCTCAAGTTGGAGCATATATCAATGATGCTCAGCTTGGAACATTATATGTTAAATGCGGATCTAGGGAGAGGCATCATGAATATATCCACAATATGATCTTCAGAAGCCACTGAAGTAGTATAGATAATCCTACGCTGTATCAGGTCTCTGGTGTACTGGCAATCAATCTTAACATGCTTCGTACGTTCAATCTCCATTATTTCCTTCACCTGGACATGTAGATCCAGCAACATTGATCTGATCCAGGCCATCTGTGTGGCTGTTTGTGCGATAGCACGGTACTCTGATTTTGTACTTCACCTGGATACCACCTGTTGCTTCTTACTCTTCCAGGTCACAAGATTGCCTGCCACATAAGTACAAGAACTAGTTGACTTCCTATCTGCCATGCAACTTGCATAGTCGACATTAGAATAGCCAACAATACTCATAGATGTGCTCTTCTGTAATAGAATTCCTCTACCAGGTGCTTTCTTCATGTATTTGAGCACCTGTATAGCAGTATCCCAATGTTGCTTGATTGGTTTGTCCATGAACTGACTGAGTTTTCCCATTGCAAGGGAGAGATCAGGACGTGCAATAGTAAGATATAATAGCTTATCAATCAATTGCTTATAAGATCTACTGTCTATGGGCGGAGAGTCTGTATCGTAGAGATGTTCTTTGGGATCCATAGGTATATTAGCAGGCTTAGACCCCAGCATTCTTGTCTCCTGCAACACATCAAGAGTATACTTGCGCTGACTGAGGACAATACTCTCTTTGCTGCGTGCCACCTCAATGCCAAGGAAATATCTGAGTTCACCCAGATCCTTCATGACAAAAGCTTCAGCCAACTTTTTTACCTCAGCTATCCCAGCAATGTCATCTCTAGTAAGGATAAGATCATCAATATAGACGAGTAGTGCCACAACTCCCCCGGAGTTCTTCCTGATAAAGAGTGAATGATCAGCAGAAGACCTCACAAGTCCCACGGTCTGCACCTCCTCAGATAATTTATGGAACCAAGCCCTCAGGCTCTGCTTCAGGCAATAGATGGCCTTTTCAGTCTACGTGCACACTCACCTTGAGTCAAATTTGGGTGGCTGTTGCATGTAGACCTCCTGAATATCTCCATACAAAAAGGCGTTCTTCACATCTAATTGATGTAGAGGCCAGTCACCTGAGCAACAACAGACAATAGACTGCGAACAATAGGAAGTCGGGCTATAGGAGAAAAGGTATCAAAGAAATCTACCACATATGTTTGAGTAAATCCCTTTGCTACCAATCTCGCCTTGTAATGAGATATAGTGCCATTTGGTTATTACTTGAGAGTAAAGACCCAGCAACACCCCACTATCTCTGCGTGACTAGGCAGAGCAGTCAGTTCCCACATCTCTCTGGAGCATAGAGCAGCCATTTCATCCTCTATGGTTTGACCACTTTGGATCAAGTATGGCTTACTGATAGGACGTAGGAATTTGTCGTAGAAAGAGTAGTAGTGAATATAGCAAACGATCTCCCAAGGTTAGCAATAGACACTGCTCTTGCAGTATGATAATGGGCACAATTGCTGGGGGCCTTTCTAACAGCAATCGGAAGGTCAACATCCTCCTTTATGGGCTCAGTATTAATAGGAGGTGTAGCTTGCTCCTCAATAGGAGAAGTAGACTCATCAAAAGAACCTGTACAATCACCACTAGGACAACTCATGTCAGTATTAACACATACCTGACCAAGGGAGGAGACAAGTTGCTAAGTTGGTGGGGGGGTTTGTTCTTGACGCCATATATGCTGTCTGTACATAACAGGTAACCTGTACACATGAGTAATTTTTGCCTCCTACCTCGTAATTGTCTCTGTAGTAGTGGTATTCTCACTGTGTGTAATAGGAATTTGCTCCGAAGGAATTGATGGAACAGGCATGGGGATTGAGCCTCCCTTAAACATCTCCTGATGACCATTTGTAGAGAATTATGGAATAGGCTTATGGAAAGTGACGTTTGCATGCGCATAATGCTTATTTCTTCATGGGTTATAGTATCTGTATCCTTTTTGGGTGCTAATATATCACAGAAAGACACACTTCATCGCCCTTAGAGCAAGCTTATCTTTACTAGGTCCTAAAACATGTTCAAAGGCAACATAACAAAAAACACGAGGTGTCATAGTAAACAATTCCTTCTCTCGGTGAAGGACTTGCCATGGAACTTGTTCTTGAATAGTTAAGTTGGGCAATTTATTAATCAAATAGCACACAGTTAACACTGCATCTCCTTAGTAAACTTGTGGCATATTATGCTGAATATGTTTCCTTTCAACTTCTATTGTGAAGTATGAGGACATAATGTCTGGTGAACAATTTCAAGAGATCTGTAAAAAGATTCCCACTTAACTGTACAAAACTCTAAGGCATTGTCAGATCGTATAATCTTTACAGTAGTAGAGAATTGAGTTTTTATTTGCAAAATAAATATTTCAATCACAAATCCAACATCTGACTTATTCTTTAGTAAAAATAACTATGGCATCCTAGAAAAATCATTCACAATAAATAAAATTGATGATCCAGTCTATTTGATACTCTATTAGGACCCCATATATCTATATTACAACAACAACAACCAAGCCTTTTCCCAAACTAAGTGGGGTCGGCTATATGGATTCTTTGCCTCCACATAGATCTATTTTCAGCCATTTTAGGACTTAAAGTAAAGTAATTGAGGTCATACTTAATAGTTTCCTTCCAACACTTGTTTGGTCTTCCTCGCCCCCTCTTAGCGGGTTCAGCCTCCAACTTCTCACATCTCCTAACTGGAGCATCTAGTGGCCTTTTTTGTAAATGTCCAAACCATCTTAGACGGACCTCTCTTATTTTATCCTCTATCGGTGTCACCCTAACCTTGTTTCTAATAAATTCATTTGAAATACGGTCCTTTCTTGTATGACCACACATCCATCTTAATATCTTCATTTCTATCACAGACATCTTCTGTACATGCCTATAGTTTATAGCCCAGCATTCAGAACCGTACAACATGGCTGGTCTTACCATAGCTCGATAGTATTTTCCTTTGACTTTTAAAGGAACCCTCTTATCACAGAGAACACCAGAAGCACCCCTCCATTTCAACCACCCTGCATTAATTCTATGTGTAACATCTCCATCAATTCCACCATCATGTTGGAAAATGGATCCCAAGTACTTAAAAATATCTTTCATTGGAATGCACTCTTCTCCAATTTTTATATCAATCCCTTCGTTATTCCCTCTACTACTAAACTTACATTTCATATACTCAGTCTTCGTCCTACTTATGCGTAATCCTTTATCTTCCAGGGCTTCTCTCCAAAGCTCAAGTTTTCTGTTCACTCCATCTCTTGTCTCATCAACCAACACAATGTCATCAGCAAAAAGCATACACCAAGGCACCTCAACTTGGATATGCTTCGTCAACTCATCCATAACCAAGGCAAAAAGATAAGGGCTTAAAGTTGAACCTTGATGCAGACAAAAATGGTAATATCAAAGTAGTCTGTCAAATCATCCTTAGTCTTAACACAAGCTGCAGCTCCATAGTACATATCCTTTATGAGGTTGATATATATAATTGGCACTTGTCTCTTCTCTAAAATTCTCCACAAGATCTCTTGGGACAGAATCATAGGCTTTCTCCAAATCAATAAAAATCATATGTAAATCCTTTTTCTTCACTTTGTATGTCTCCATCATACGTCTCAAGAGGTGTATTGCCTCAGTAGTAGACTTGCCTGGCATAAAGCCAAATTGATTTTCAGTTACCATAGAGACTTGCCTCACCCTTCTTTCAATTATTCTTTCCCAAAGTTCCATCGTATGACTCATCAACTTAATACCTCTATAGTTGGAACAATCTTCTATGTCACCCTTGTTCTTATGTAAAGGTACCACAAAACTTTTCCTCCATTCCTCTGGCATCTTGCCTCTCCACACAGTATTAAATAAATTTGTGAGCCAAATTATACCCTGTTCTCCCGTCATTCTTCAGACGTCTATAGGAATATCATCAGGCCCAACAACCCTCCCACTTTTTATCATCTTCAGAGCCTTCTCTACTTTCTTTTGTATGCTTCGATAACATGATCGATTCACATACTCTTCTGAGTTAACTAACTCCCCTAAGATGATATCATTCTTTTGTTCTTATTAAATAGCTTATGAAAATTCTTTTCTATCTTGTCTTTATATCCTTACTAGCTATAAGCACCATTCCTTCTTCATCCTTGATGCATCTTACATGCGTAAGGTCCTTTACTTTCCGCTCTCTTGCTTTAGCTAACTTGAAAATATCTTTTTCACCTTCTTTAGAATCAAGTTTCTTATAAAAGTGCTCCCAAGTTTTTGCTTTTGCTTCACTAACAATTTTCTTTGCTTCTTTCTTTGCTCTTTTGTAGTTTTCCATATTTTCATCGGTCTTATCTCGATATAAGGCTTTAAAACAGGCTCTTTTAATTTTAAGCTTCTCCTGCACTTCCTCACTTCACCACCAAGCCTCCTTTTGTCCTGGAACACCTCCTTTAGACACGCCTAACACCTCCTTTGCCACCTTCTTAATACAGTTTGCCATATTTGACCACATTTCATCAGCACTACCATCAAGATCCCAAGCCTTTTGTTGCATCATCTTCTCTTTAAATTTCACCTGCTCTTTCTTAAGATTCCATCATTTAATTCTCAAATTCTTAGACACTAATTTTCTCTTCTTTGCCTTCTTCAAATGAACATCCAACACCAAAAGACGATGTTGAGCAGTTAAACTCTCCCTTGGAATAATCTTGCAATCCTTACAAGATAAACGATCCCTTCTTCTCAAAGCAAAGTAATCGACCTGCGTTCTTGTTAAGCCACTTTTATAGGTAATCAAATGTTCTTTCCATTTTTTGAAGAAAGTATTTGCTATGAAAAGATCATAAGCCATAGCAAAATCAAGGAACGTCTTCCCTTCTTCATTCCTAACACCAAACCATGATTTCCATACACTCCTGCATACTCTAAAGCATCTTTTCCCACATGCCCATTTAAATCTCCACCCAAGCAAATCATTTCTGTCTGTGGGATTCCTTGAATTATCATATCAAGCTCTCCCGAAAATTTATTCTTTATTCTTTCCTCTAGACCAACTTGAGGTGCATAAATTGAAATGACATTCATGATCTCTTCTTCTAAGATTAATTTTATCAAAATAATTCGATCATCCAATCTCTTAACCTCAACGACGCTCTCCTTCAAATCCTTATGAATTATAATACCCACGCTGTTTCTACCTTTGTCCCTTCCTGAATACCAAAGTTTAAAACCTGTTCTCTCGATTTCCTTTGCTTTTTCACCAACCCACTTAGTCTTTTGAAGGTAAAGAATTTGAATCCTTCTCCTTACCATTGTATCCACAATCTCCATGAGCTTGCTGGTCAAGGTACCAATATTCTAACTACCGAATCTCAGCATTCTTTGTGACGCTTCGATGACGAAGTGGTGGAACTCCCCATATATCTATATTGAATAAATAAAAAAAAAATAGCAGAACTCTGAGAAGAATTGGAAGGTAAATTGGCTCTGTGATGCTTTCTTAGCTGACACGCATCACACAAAATCTGTGGTAGGTGAAATGTGAAGGATGACATGTCGTAGCCTGTCTAGTGAAGGGTGCCTAAAACGACAATGCCACTGAAGAGTTGTACTAGCACTAAAAGCGACCTCTCCCTGACAACAGCAAAAGGAGTCTGGATCAGGCGATATACATCCCCTTCTCATGTCCGCCACCAATCATCCTTCCCATGAATTTGCCTCGAAAAATATAGGCCAACTCAAAAATGGCGTGACAGGCCTTTTGTGATTTTGCTAACTAACAAAGAACTAATTGAAAAATTAGGAATATAAAGAACATTGGGCAGAGTCAGTGAAGGTGTCACTGCCACATCTCCTCTGCCATGTACTTTGCACTATCTACCGCTTGGCATCTGCTGCCTGAACAGATCTACCCGAAGGAATAGCTTGAACCTATCTAAAGGCAGGTTGATCACCACTAAGATGCTGGGAGGCTTCTACGTCTACTAACCACGAGGCGCTATCAGAAATCTCACTACTGGATATATAAGCAGAAACTATAGCTGAGGAAGCCAATCCAACAATATCCGTAGTAGTAGTAGTAGTCTCTTGAGTCAATTGGGAGAGACACTGGACATCATAGTTAGCATGTGACACCATGTTGCTTGCCTTCTTAGAAGAGATAACTTGGTTGGCCCTAGGTGGTCTACCATGCTTCGACCAGCAGGAGGCCTCTGAGTGACCATCCTTGCCATAGTGTGAGCATATGGTGTGGGGTCTGCTTGTTGTGTCCCGATCTCCACATCCTCTCTCCTTAGTAGATGGAGCACCACGTCCATTATGTGTAGCGGTTACGAAGACAGGAGTCTGGCTAACATTTGACAGGGTTGGTTTAACAACCACCCTACTTACTCGATTGTATACTTCCTCAAGTGATGGAAGCTTAGCCAGAGTCAGGATCTGGGACCTTGGCGCTTTATAATCTGGTCCAAGTTCATCCAGGAACTGAAGAACTACATATTCCTTCTTGTGTGACCTCTAAGTGGCACAGGTGCAGACGGGACGACATGCATTATACTTCTTTAGAAGCCCTTTCAAAGTAGCATAATATTGGGATAGTGACTGGCCCTCTTGTTTCAGACCACCAATGGCATGATGGATCTTAAACAACTTGTTGGAATTCTTCTCGTGAGAATACGTGTCATATAGAGAATCCCACATCTCCTTGGCCGTCTTGTAGTACATGATTCCCATCTCCAATCTGAGACTCCATAGAATTCATGATTCAGGCACAGACCATTGCATTGTCCTTCTATGTGGCATTTTTCCCTGTCTTCTCTTGTGGCTTCAACTCCATCAAGATGTATTCCTTATCGTGTCCCTCTACAATCATGAGGAACGTCTGAGACCATCAGCATAGTTGGTTTCATTCAACCTGGCGATAGGAACAAAGAAGGGAGTTTTGTAACTCCCGATGTCCGTAGCGGTAATTGATGACACATTCGAAGAGCTTGAAGAGGCCATCGTGCCTTGGGACCGCCACAAGATGCCACAAACATGATCTGAATGCAATATTCAGATCTGAAAAATCTGAGATTAGTGAAAACGTAATCTCTTGATTATGAAATCTAAGATCGAGAGATCTCAGAAATTATCCCAAGAGTCATAAACAACCTTTAGAATAGGATTTAGCACATGTTAGGGTACGGGGAAGACCCTAACAATGCTCCTAAGAGGTGCTACTCCCCCTTGCCGGCAAGATCAATCTGCCGTTGGGAACCACCACTTGCAACGGTAGCAGTAGCAACCCCTGCGTGGGACAACGCTGCTTGCTGGAGAGGGCGACGCTGCTGCTGGAGAGGGGCGACGTTGCCGCTAGAGGTCGGTTGCTGCCCGGTTGAGGTGCGGCGACCCTACTGGAAGCGGGCGGCACTGCTGCTAAGGGTGGGTGGCGACCTTAGGAGGGTGACGATAACTCGAGGGAGGCCGACAGGAGCTAGGGTTTTGGGTGGAGGGGTATAGAGGCCTATGTGGGTGGGATACCAGAGCGTCAATTTAGGATTGCTAGTTTGATACCAAGTCAGAGAAAATGATTAGTCTTATTCCTCAAAAAAATCTTACACCTATTTATATGGAGAGAGGTGTTGTGTAAATTACATCATAAGTCCAACAGGAAAAAGTGAATAATAAAATAGTCTAAACAGGAAGGAAAAGATAACTAGAGTGCTATGTCAACAGAGTATGGTGACTTATACAGATGTAGATTTTGTAGGATGTCTTGTTGACAGGAAATTTATCACTGGCTTTTGTACTTATGTAGTAGGGAACTTGGTAACATGGAAGAGTAAGAAATAGGTCATTGTATCTAGGTCCGCTGCAAAGTCTGAAAAAATCTTCTCAGTCAATCAATGCGTTGCTAACAAGATGATAGTTCATTTTGATATATTTGGTTTGCTCATGGAAAAAAAGATTGTTTGCAATAAAGGTTATTGGCTTATTATCATAGTACATAAGCATTGGCAAAGGGACATGAATGCCAAAATCATGAAGCATAGACTAAACCCAAAGTAAGTAGTGTGTGCCATAACTTGGTATTCAAATTTCGTATTAAATCGTGACACCATATTTTGTTTCTTACTCCGCTATGTAATAAGGTTGTTACATAGCGGAGATGGAGGCTTGCATATGGTGGAGGCGGTGGTGGTATTGGGCTGTTGAGTGGGTAATGGTGATCGATCAGTAGGCATTGGTAGAGGAAGTTCCTAGGTTAGATGAGGATGCAAGTTTTTTTCCTTAGATGTAAAGTAGGAGTTGAAGGAAATAGAGAATCTTATTGCTCAAGGAAACCGTACACCTCTTTATATAGAGAGAGGTGAAGGGAAAATATTATAAGACTCCAACAAGAATATAAAATAATAAAATGACCTTCACAATATGACGTAACACTTTCCCTCAAGTTGGAGCATATATATCAATCATGCTCAGCTTTTTTTTACACTTCTGAAATAATAGACGTGATAAGGGCTTGGTGAATATGTTTGCAGTTTGCTCTGAAGAAGCTAAGAGGTGTGAAGCAAACCCTGTTGAATCAAACTCTTAGTATAGTGACAATCCATCTCCACATGTTTAGTCCACTCATGAAACATATGGTTATTTGCTATGTACATGGTAGCTCTGTTGTCACATACATCTCTATAAGCTTCTCAATAGTAACATAAAGATCTTTCAATAGTGATTGTATCTAAATCATCTCAGTAGCTGTATGCGCCATAGCACGGTACTATGATTCAGCACTAAAGCGTGACACCACACTGCTTTTTACACCTTGAAGTCACCAGATTTCTTGCAACAAAAGTACAGAAACATGTAGTGGATCTCCTGTGTCCAATATCACTTGCACAATCTACATCAGAGTAACCAATAACAATCCTAGGAGCTCCTCTCTGAAACAAAAGGCCTCGACCTGGAGTCTCCTTGATATACCTCAACACCTGTATTACTGCTTGCCAATGCTCATTGGTAGGTTTGTCTAGAAATTGACTCAACTTGCCCACTTCAAGACTAATATCTCGCTTGGTGATGGTCAGATAAAGCAATTTCCATATAAGCTGCCTATATGCTCTCTTATCCATCAATTTAGCAAACTCATCAAACAGGTGAATCTTTGGATTCATAGGGATATTTGCTCCCTTGGACCCAAGCATGCCAGCTACCTGACGAATATCCAAGGCATGTTTCCTTTGGGACATAACAATTCCCTGCTTGCTCGTGGCAATCTCGATGCCCAAGAAGTACTTAAGTCTCCCAAGGTTCTTCATAATAAACTGTTGTGCCAACTATTCCTTGACTTGAGATATACTAGTCACGTCATCACCTGTGAGAATGAGATCATCAACATATACAAGTAGGGCCACAACACCCTTATTGGCCTTCCTCATAAATAAGGAATGGTCAGGAGAAGACCTCTCCCCCTGAACCTCAAAATCAGGAGGTTGCTGCATGTATATCTCCTCTTGAAGATCATAATGAAAACTATTTTTGACATCCAGCTGGTGAAGTGACCATCTATAGTGGTTGCCACAGAAATAAGAATACAAATAGTGGAGAGCCGAGCAACTGGTGAAAATGTGTCAAAGAAATCTACTCCATAAGTTTGAATGAATCTTTTGGCCACAAGACGAGCCTTATGTGTAGAAATAGACCCATTTGGTTTGTATTTCAAGGCAAAGACCTACTTAGCTCCAACAAAATGCGCTCCAGAGGAAAAAGAAGTAAGCTCCCAAGTGCCTCTGTAACGAAGAGTAGACATCTACATCATTTTAGCCTTCCAATGTGGATTCAGAAGTGCCTGCTGATAAGATGTAGGTATCTTTGGACTAGACATAACAACGGTAAATGCATGAAATGCACCACCAAGAGAGTGAATAGACACTGCACTCCCAGACACACAGTATTGAGCATATGAGTGAGGAGCTTTCCGAATTGCAATAGGGATATCATCATCAATAGGACTTGAACAAACATTAAGAAGATAAGTACTGTCAGTGGGCTCAACATGTACCTGATTAGGGGTGGACACTGGTGGCTTAGGAGGGACATAGGAGGAAGGGGGTATGTAGCTTTCTCTCGCTGATATGTAGAGCTTTTAAATGTCTTTTCATCTAGTGGTATAACTCTAAATGTACTGACAGACTGCTTTGAGGGAGTAGAAGTGCTGCTACTGGTATGAAAATCATCCATGGATATAGGAGGCACATGCATGGGCACAACAATTTCCACATCACTCAACTGACGAGCGGATGTGGAAAAATATGGAATAGACTCATGGAAAGTGACAACAACACTAATATACTACTTTTTGTGTATAGGATCAAAGCACCTATACCCTTTTTGGGTACGAGAATAGCCAAGAAATACACACTTGACTGCTCTGGGGGTAAGTTACGAGCAGGTCCAAGTAAGTGGGCAAAGGAAATACAACTAAATGTCCTGGGATGCACCAAGAATAGATCTGCATTAGGATTAACACTGTCTATGATAATTGCTCATGAATTACAGAAGACGAATGCCTGTTAATAAGATAAGAAGCTGTAAGTACTGCAACCCTCTAGTAAATGTGCGGGGTACTATTCTAAATAAGCAAATCACGAGCTGTATCCAGAATATGTCCATGCTTCCGTTATGCAACCTATTCTGTCGTGACTGCAGGAGGTCTGGTGCATAATACCAAGAGAATTATAAAAAGTAGCTAATTGTTTGGTACAAAATTCTAATGCATTATCAGTTCTAATGGTTTAATACAAATAATAAATTGATTTTTCACAAATGCCACAAACTGTAGAATAATTGAACCATCTGACTTATTTGTCATAAAAAATAACCATTATAATCATGAAAAATCATCCATAAATAGTAGATAATAGCGATGACTATGTCTATTTGCAACACGACTTGGGCCCCATACATCACAATGTAGTAAATCAAAACACGTTGAACTACTAGAATTGGTAGATGCTGGAAAACTGGCTTTATGGTGCTTCCCCAGCTAGCAAGCATTACGCTGAATCTTGGTAACAGGTGAGAGATGTAGAATGATCCAGCGTAGCTTGTCCAAAGATGGGTGGCCTAGTCGTCTGTGCAACTGCAAGGCACTGGCAGCAGAACTCATTTGATATGCTGTAGCAGCTGGACTCTGTGCTAGTCGGTATACACCTCCCTCCTCATACTTGGCACCAATCGTCCTCCCCCTCATTCGGTCTTGAAAAGTACATCCAACATCATTAAAAATCTCATGGTAGTTCAATTGTTTTGTAATAGTACTAATAGAAAGTAATTGCATGGTCATATCAGGTACATAATAAACATCTGAAAGATATATAGTAGAGGTAACTGACACTCTCCTACCGCAAATAGGGGCATGCCTACCATTTGCCAATTGGATTGAACGTCCCTATGAAACACTCTGCTTGTCTTCAAAGCACTGGGGATTCCTAGTGAGATGATCTGATGCATTAGAATCTATCAACCAAGTAGTAGTCACACCTGAAGAAGCAAAGGCATAGGTTGTGCCTGAAGACTAAGCCTAGTATGTGTCAACGGTGCCAGATGCTGTATCACAGAATCGTAGTTTGCCTCTGCAAGAGTAAGAGACTCAGGAGCAGTAACTTGGTTAGCAACAGTAGGTCATCCAAGTTTGTTCAAGCACTTGGCCTCAACATGGCCAATCCTCCCACAGTATGTGCAAGTCGGCTTACCACGTGCACCATCTCCATGTCCTCTACCTCTGCCACAAAAAGATCCTCGTCCACCACGGGCACTAACAGCTGCATGTACAGAGGTAGGAGTAGAAACAACCTCATGTGTTGACTAGACCTGCAGCCTGTTCAATCTCCTATAAATCTCCTCAATAGGAGGTAACTCTAGCAGGGTAAGAATTTGAGAATGAGCAGCTGCATAGTCATCATTCAGACTAGCAAGGAACATATGAGCAGAAAATTCCTTTGATCTCTACACGTGGTAGATATACACATGGGCCTGCAAGCATTGTACTTCTCCAAGAGACCTTTCATAGTAGAGTATTGCTTCGGATGACACAAATCATATTGAATCTGGAAAACTTGAGTAGAATTCAGTTCATGAGAGTGATATTTTCAAACCATCCCACATTTCTTTGGCAGACTTGTAGTACATTATCTCATCTCCAATCCGAGGAATAACACTATTTAGCATCCATGCTCTCACCATGGCATCATCCCTGTTCTAAGTAGCGTACTTGCATGTCTTTTGTTCTGGTGGTGTTTCAGTAAGAGCATGTTGCTTCTCATGTCCTTCCACTGTCACTAGGAAGGTTTGAGACCAATGGAGGTAGTTGGTCTCATTTAACTTCATAATAGGTGCAAAGAACAGACTTTTATACACACCGATTTCTCCTACTTGTCCACCTTGCCCTGAGTTAACCACAGATTCAGAGGTTGAAGCCATAATACACCTTCAACAATGAGAACTTCATAAATTGACATGAAAATTAGATCTGAAACTGCAATAAATTGGAGAATACACACCTTGGAAGCCACACACACGCAGTTGAACACTCCGTCAATGCACTAAAGGGGAATACACACCCCAAGATATTATCATGGGAATATAAACCCCAAATTCAATGAAGATATCTAAAAATGCCATACCACAATACTATCGATGCATCAAACCACCTTTTTGGAAGACCCTTGGTTTTAAAACTCCATTAAACACGATCCAAAGACCCTTCAATCAGACCAGGATAGTGATCTGCCCTCTCCCTGGCGCTAAACACAGGAAGCGAGAGAGAGAGAGCACAAGGATGAAGAGGTGAGTGGCGTTGGGGGGCTGGGCGGCGCTGACCACCGCGGTGGCGCTAGTGGCTGGTGCTGCCAGTGGTAGTGGTGGGGTTAGGGTTCTCTCTTGGTAGAGCCCTTAACTTGGCTTTGATACCAAGTTGAAGGAAATAGGGAATCTTATTGATTAAGGAAACCCTACATCTCTTTATATAGAGAGAAGTGGGGGAAAATATTACAAGAGTCCAACAAGAATATAAAATAATAAAATGACCCTCAGAATATAATGTAATAGTAGGGAGCATCCTCAAAGAAGGTAACATCTGCATTAATATAAAACTTGTGTCAAAGGGTCATAACAATGATATTCCTTTTGGGTGCACAAGTATCCTAGGAAAATGTACTTTACTAAGCGAGAAGACAACTTGTCCACTTTGAATAGATGGACAAAGCACATGTTAGGAAATAAATTAGGATTCAATTAGTTACGAATTTGGTTGCCTTATTTTAGTCAATGTTATTTTTAATAACTTTGTTATATTTTTTTTATTATACCAAACTCTCTATATAAAGAGGGGCATGGCTTGCTTATTTCAATAAGAAAAATCCTTTCCTCATTTTTAACATGGTATCAGAGCCACCGATCTCTGTGGCTTAGAGTTAGGAGAGAAGCAAACCTTGAGAGGGAAGGGAGTCTTTGGCGGTGCTATCAGCCTCTAGTGAGCTGCCATGGGGTCCCTTTCTCTCCACGTCGGTGTCCTCTCTTCTCTCCCACTGATCTCTCCTTTTCTCAACATTGGAACCCACCAATAGTAGTTGTAACAACAATTGAAGTACCAATAGCTGATTTGATCATCATTGGCCTTCGCATCGTCATGTAGATTGGATGCACTGTAACACATTGAGAATATTTTGGCTGGCTCTTGAGGTATAGGGGCAATGGTAGCGAGGTGACTTTATGCATGTCGGAGAAACCAAGATGGCACGCTGGCTTGCGGGGTGTAGGAGCACTGGCACCTGTGTAACCTTATGCGCACTTAAGAAGACCAAGCCCCGTCGTCTTCAGACTCTTGTATGTGGGAGCAGTAGCATCCGAGTTGTAGCCGTGATTTCTCACATACCTAGTGCCTTACGCAGGATGTACAAGTAGATGCATGATCAGTAGTTGCAGATGCAGATGCTAGTTACTTCGTCATCTACGGTTGATCTCTGACTCTCGTCTGCCATTGACTGCCTGGATTAGGCGGAAGCCCCTTGTTTGTCGTGATTCCTTCAAGTTGGATGTTGTACGCTACAACTTGGGAGTATTGGGAAATAAATTAGGATTTATTTAGTCCATGTTATTTTTAATAACTTAATTGTTAAATTTCCTTTTTGTACCAAATCCTTTCTCTATATAAAGAGGGGTATAACTTGCTTATTTCAATAAGAAAAATCCTTCCCTCATTCTTAACAGCACACAGCCATAAACCATGGGCGAGGGAGAGCACTCCTGATCAATAGGGAATGATGTTGTAAGAACATTAGTCCAACATTAAGGAGGAACTTGCATATGAAATATCATAGTTCTAGTCACATCAAGCAAATGTTGGAGCTTACGTTCAGCCATCTCATTTTGTTGGGAGGTGTGAACAGAAGAGGTTCGATGGATAATATCCAAAGATGCAAAGAAATCAGCCATAGTACAATTAACAAACTCAAGGTCATTATCACTTTAAAATATACGAATAATGATAGAAAATTGAATCGAATTTTTTTTTGATACGTGCAATTTCAGACTTTTTTAACATATAAACCCAAGTAACATGGGTACAATCATCTACCACCACAAGAAAGTACTGAAAACCCCATAGATTTCGGATTAGACATGGTCCACGCAAATCAGTATGACCTGAAGCAAAAGGTGACTTACATTTTTTATTGGTAGTGGAAGGAAAAGAAACTTTATGGTGCTTGCAAAGTTGATAAGCATTAAATTGAAAAATTTTTGGAAACTACAGGTTTGGAAATTAACAGCGAAAAATTGCGATACTTAGGTGACCTAATATGATATTGAAGAGTACTAGTGGTCAGTGTAGCAATAGCAGATAAGTATGTGAGAGGTAGGCTAAGGTAGTAAAGACTATTGCGCTAAAATCCTTATTAATTCGCCTTATTATCTAGAGATTCAGCAAAGAGGAAATGATCATAAAGGACTGCGTAATAATTTAAGGCTTTGGTAATTTGAAAGACAAAGATTTAGAGAAGACTTTGGTGCATGTTTAAAATATCAGTAAGAGACACCCAGTGAGAGGAATATCTCCAACACCAGTAATAGGAGATAAGTCACCATTAGCAACTATCACATTAAATGGGTTAGAAAGAGATTGCAATGAGGTGAACAAAGAGGCATCTCTAGTAATGTAAGAAGAAGCACGAGCCTAGTATCCAATCTAAGTCATGAGAGCTAATTGACAAAGCATGAGTGCTTATTGGCATGACAACAAAAACTTTAGCAAAAAGGGGTAGATTGATAGGTTAGCAATCTGTCATATTCCTCTCGAGAAAGTAACCTGGGAAGCCGAGCTGTTATCTTCTTGGAATGTCGCTTCATCAGCACCAGGAGAGACATGATTGGCACGTGGAAATTGTTCTTATAGGTAACCATGCTTGATTCGGCATTTGTTAACCGTATGATTGGTGTGATGGCAATGCTCATAGAACAAGCCACCATGATCGCATCCATGTCCACCATTAGCCCTAGGAGGGCAAGCTCTTCCCTTGCTAAAGAAGTCACCTCGACTACAACCAAAGATGCCATGGCAGAGGAGTTAGAGATGGAAGTAGGATTAGCCACCTTAAGGTGAGGGAAATGCACATAGATCTGTGCAACCGTAGGAATCTCCTCTAGAGTCATCAATTGGTTTTTCACCACCTTGTATTTAGGGTCAAGAGTGGCAAGGAGCTGAACCCATCTGATGGCTTCCCTCTGCTTGGCCATAATATACGCATCAGAGGCTAATAAGTGTCTTGCTCATCTTACAAATTCTTCAAGGAGACTACACTTTGCCAGGGACATTAACCCCTTTTGGATAGTATGTATGCCCTCTATGACCCAGTACAAGCGAGCAATGTTACTCTTCTAGGAATGTATTTTATGCAGCACTTCTCACATTCTATTAGCGATGAATATGACGTGACTTGCTTGGCTATGGGATCCTTCATGCTATTAAACATACAAGTGGCCTCCCAATCATTGGTCTTCTCCTTTTCAGCTGGCTCATCCTTGAGAAGGATGCACTTCTCATGAGACCCTACAAATTGGGCAAAGACATGGACTGGGGAAGAAAGTTGGTTCCATCCAATTTGATAGATGTTCCTTGCATTCGATGAGGTGTGCTCGTGGTGGATAACTTTTCCAATGAGTCATCGAGAGCATCTTCATGGTCTCCCGTAGTAGCCCCACTTGTAAGAAGGGAAATAACAAGGTATAACAACACAAAATCAAAGCATAGAGATGGTCAATAGATGTGAATTAGATTTGGAACGATGTTTTCAGACCATACATTGCTAAATCCAACTCCAAAAACCTCCCAACTAGCCCACGTAAAGCACCTGTGGCTGATTAGGTGTGTCCAATGGCTAAGAAGGGGGGATCAGGCCCTCCTTAGTACTGTCGCCTAGCAGGGGCGGCGATCACCCATTGCAGCCAAGGCCTGCTAGGCCCTAGTGGCAACGTTGGAATCGTAGGGAGGGGACTGCGACGATGCTAGAGTAGGTGGTGTTGTTGTTGGGTTGGCGGTGCTGGGTGGGGTGTTGCACAATGCCCAACGCACGCAAGCCCTTCAGATTGAGGGCGGTGGTGGGATACCTGGGCACCGGTGTAGGATCGCTGCTCTGATACCATGTTGTGGGAAGAAAGATGGAATGAATTCATTAGAAAACCCATGGGTCTTTATATAGCTAGACACCCAAGGGTAAATTCAGTCATAACCCTATACAATGGACCATTAACATAAAAGACATTAAATAATAAGCACAACTCCTAATAGATGTTTTGAACAAGTCAGTCGTTATCTTGTTAGCTGATGTTACCCTCTTTAAGAAGGTTCCATAGTTTTCTGTTGAGGGGCATGCTACTGAGTTTCATTTTTAGGTCTACACTAGAAGGAAGGCACCATCGAACATGCCTGTCCTTGTCTCTTGATCCATCCTTAGGTGCTAGCCCACCAAGCGAGATGCCTCCTACCAAATTTGCTCTGGATGCTCCTCCCCTATTGGTAGAGAGCCATGGTGGGGATGATGACAAACCTATTGCCCTGTGGACATCGGTTAGATCTTGTACTTTGCATTCTATTTCTCATTTCACTTCCACTGCCCATTTAGATTCTTTTGTGCAGCAGTTCTCCTAAGCCTTATGTAGTACTATTTTGCCACGCAACTATCATGACACTTTTAAGGATACGAAATGGGTGGTAGTTATAGATGCAGAGATGGGAGGCACTCACTACCCATGACACGTGGGTCTTGTGCCAGTTCCTCTTGATGCTATAATTGCTGATTGTAAATGGGTGTACACTGTCAGTCTGTCAAATGCCATGCAGGCGATAATGTTGATAGGTAAAAGGCATTCTTGGTTGCTAAAGACATTCTTACCAGTAGCCAGAGGTAGCTCCATCTGTATTTTCATTTTTGTGGCTATCAATCAAGATTGGCCTCTCTTCTCATTGGATATTAAAAATGCCTTCCTTTATGGTAACATACTTGAGGAAGTTTATATGAGACAATTGCCTGGTTATGAGGTTGAGGGGAAGTGTGTATGTAAATTGTAGAAGGTGGTCTATAAGGTTTAGGGGAAGAGTTCCTGCACATGGTTTTACAAACTAAGCACAAAAGTGGTGAAGATTGGCTTTAAGCGGTCTACCTCTGATCACTCCATTTTTATCAAGTGAATAATTGCTGGTACAGTGATACTGGTTGTATATGTGGATGGCATGATTTTGACAAGAGATGATAGAGCTGGGGTCTAAGAGGCCAAGGTATTTCTACAGAAGGCCTTCGTTACAAAGGACCTTGATGAATTTTATTATTTCTTGGGCATAGAAACTGTGAGGGACAAGAATGGGTTGGCACTTTTTCAGAGAAAATACACCCTAAAGATTTTAGAGGATGCAAGGCTTCTTGACACTAACCCTACTTTTGTTCCTATTGAGTAGAAAGGTCTGAGGATTATCTCTTTGAAGATGTACATGGATACAGAAACATTATTGGCAAATTGTTATGTTTGACGATTACTCATCCAGATGTCAGCTTTGCAATAAGCAGCTTTGGTCAATTTATGAAGAGATTGTGTTATAATCATTGGCATGATGAATGCCTTATTCTGAACTACCTGAAGGGATCTCTTGGTAAAGGATTGTATTACAAGAAGAATGGACACTTGGAGTTGTGTTTCGATTCTTATGTTGATTATTATGGGTTAGTTGAGGAAAGAAAATGCACTACTGGATTTGTTGTTTTCCTTGGAGGCAACCTGGTGTCTTGGCATAGCAAGAAGCAAACAATGGTTGCTGATCGAATACAATAGGACAGTACAGAGCAATGGCTCACACCACTTGTGAGGTCAGGTGGATCACATCCTTCTTGGCCGATCTTGGCATTCCCACGAAGAGTCCTACTCTTATGTTTTGTGACAACAAATCTGCTACTTATATTTCTTTTAATCCCATTTTCTATGAGAGGATGAAGCACATTGTGATGGATTGTCACCTTATATGCAACACTATGATGGAAGGAAAAATACAACACCACATATGTCCTTTGAGCTTCAATTGGCAAGTATCCTTATGAAGGCCCTTTCAAGAAAGTGGCATTCCTTTCTATGTGATAAGTTGGTCTTGAAGAACATCTATGCTCCAACTTTAGTGAAGTGTTAGAGTTCTTGCCTTTTTCTTATTTATTTCTTGTTCCTTTTACTAGTTTCTTTTTTCTTAAGTGACTCTTCATGTAATTGTCTTTCGCTTTTCTCTATATAAGAGAGGGTAGGGTTTTTAATAATTGATTAAGACATTCTATTCCATGAACATGTGGGGGATTAATGGAAGTTATGGGTTTGGTGATAGAAATGAAGACAAGAAGCATTTGATTATGTATAATATTGACATATTCCCTACTTATATTTCTGTTTTGTGGGCTTCTTGCTATTTTATTTTTCTATGTGGACATGTAGTGTATTTTTCCCACATCTCATCTCTATATAAAGAACTCCGCCTATGTTGAGGTTCGTGTGCCTTTTCATTGCCGGTCCCAAGCCCAGGTAAAGGAGGGTTGCGTTAGGTAGCCGACAGCCAACGTAAAATTTGTCGGATCTTTAAACATGGATTCTAGCAAACACTCTGATTTCGTTGGGGCATTCCCTACTTGCGACGCGCTGCATCGACGCCCGGGTGTAGTGATAAATGAGCAAGGGTTCTTGCATGAGGAATGCATGCAAGTAAAGAAGTGAGTTTTGCTACATCACCGCCCGGATGTAGTCCAAAATGAGCAAGGGTTCTTGCATGAGGAACACATGCGAGTAAAGAAGTTAGTTCCGCTACATCGCCGCCCGAATGTAGTCCAAAATGAGCAAGGGTTCTCGCATGAGGAACGCATGCGAGTAAAGAAGCTAGTTCTACCACTTCGTCATTGAAGTGTGTCAAAGAATGCTGAGATTCTGTAGTTAGAATATTGGTACCTTGACCAGCAAGCTCATGGAGATTGTGGATACAATGGTAAGGAGAAGGATTCAAATTCTTTACCTTCAAGAGACTAAGTGGGTTGGTGAAAAAGCAAAGGAAATTGAGAGAATAGGTTTCAAACTTTGTTATTTAGGAAGGGACAAAGGTAGTAACGGCGTGGATATTATAATTCATAAGGATTTGAAGGAGAGCGTGGTTGAGGTTAAGAGATTGGGTGATCGAATTATTTTGATAAAATTAATCTTAGAAGAAGAGATCTTGAATGTCATTTCAGTTTATGCACCTCAAGTTGGTCTAGAGGAAAGAATAAAGAACAAATTTTGGGGAGAGCTTGATATGATAATTCAAGGAATCCCACAGACAGAAATGATTTGCTTGGGTGGAGATTTAAATGGGTATGTGGGAAAATATGCTTTAGAGTATGCAGAAGTGCATGGAAATCATGGTTTTGGTGTTAGGAATGAAGAAGGGAAGACGTTCCTTGATTTTGCTATAGCTTATGATCTTTTCATAGCAAATACTTTCTTCAAAAAACGGGAAGAACATTTGATTACCTATAAAAGTGGCTTAATAAGAATGCAGATCGATTACTTTGCTTTGAGAAGAAGGGATCGTTTATCTTGTAAAGATTGCAAGATTATTCTAGGGGAGAGTTTAACTGCTCAACATCGTCTTTTGGTGTTGGATGTTCATTTGAAGAAGGCAAAGAAGAGAAAATTAGTGTCTAAGAATTTGAGAATTAAATGGTGGAATCTTAAGAAAGAGCAAGTGAGATTTAAAGAGAAGATGATGCAACAAAAGGCTTGGGATCTTGATGGTAGTGCTGATGAAATGTGGTTAAATATGATAAACTGTATTAGGAAGGTGGCAAAGGAGGTGTTAGGCGTGTCTAAAGGAGGTGTTCCAGGATAAAAGGAGGCTTGGTGGTGGAGTGAGGAAGTGCAGGAGAAGCTTCAAATTAAAAGAGCCTGTTTTAAAGCCTTATATCGAGATAAGACCGATGAAAATATGGAAAACTACAAAAGAGCAGAGAAAGAAGCAAAGAAAATAGTTAGTGAAGCTAAAGCAAAAGCTTGGGAGCATTTTTATAAGAAACTTGATTCTAAAGAAGGTGAAAAAGATATTTTCAAGTTAGCTAAAGCAAGAGAGCGGAAAGTAAAGGACCTTACGCATGTAAGATGCATCAAGGATGAAGAAGGAATGGTGCTTATAGCTAGTGAGGATATAAAGACAAGATAGAAAATAATTTTCATAAGCTATTTAATAAGAACAAAAGAATGATATCATCTTAGGGGAGTTAGTTAACTCAGAAGAGTATGTGAATCGATCATGTTATCGAAGCATACAAAAGAAAGTAGAGGAGGCTCTGAAGATGATAAAAAGTGGGAGGGTTGTTGGGCCTGATGATATTCCTATAGACGTCTGGAGAATGACGGGAGAACAGGGTATAATTTGGCTCACAAATTTATTTAATACTGTGTGGAGAGGCAAGAAGATGCCAGAGGAATGGAGTAAAAGTTTTGTGGTACCTTTACATAAGAACAAGGGTGACATAGAAGATTGTTCCAACTATAGAGGTATTAAGTTGATGAATCATACGATGGAACTTTGGGAAAGAATAATTGAAAGAAGGGTGAGGCAAGTCTCTATGGTAACTGAAAATCAATTTGGCTTTATGCCAGTCAGGTCTACTACTGAGGCAATACACCTCTTGAGACGTATGATGGAGACATACAAAGTGAAGAAAAAGGATTTACATATGATTTTTATTGATTTGGAGAAAGCCTATGATTCTGTCCCAAGAGATCTTGTGGAGAATTTTAGAGAAGAGACAAGTGCCAATTATATATATCAACCTCATAAAGGATATGTACTATGGAGCTGCAGCTTGTGTAAAGACTAAGGATGATTTAACAGATTACTTTGATATCACCATTGGTCTGCATCAAGGTTCGACTTTAAGCCCTTATCTTTCTGCCTTGGTTATGGATGAGTTGACGAAGCATATCCAAGTTGAGGTGCCTTGGTGTATGCTTTTTGCTGATGACATTGTGTTGGTTGATGAGACAAGAGATGGAGTGAATAGAAAACTTGAGCTTTGAAGAGAAGCCCTGGAAGATAAATGATTACGCATAAGTAGGACGGAGACTGAGTATATGGAATGTAAGTTTAGTAGTAGAGGGAACAACGAAGGGATTGATGTAAAAATTGGAGAAGCGTGCATTCCAATGAAAGATATTTTTAAGTACTTGGGATCCATTTTCCAACATGATGGTGGAATTGATGGAGATGTTACACAGAATTAATGCATGGTGGTTGAAATGGAGGGGTGCTTCTGGTGTTCTCTGTGATAAGTGGGTTCCTTTAAAAGTTAAAAGGAAAATACTATCGAGTTGTGGTAAGACCAGCCATGTTGTACGGTTCTAAATGCTGGGCTATAAACTATAGGCATGTACAGAAGATGTCTGTGGCAGAAATGAAGATGTTAAGATGGATGTGTGGTCATACAAGAAAGGACCGTATTTCAAATGAATTTATTAGAAACAGAGTTAGGGTGGCACCGATAGAGGATAAAATGAGAGAGGCCCGTTTAAGATGGTTTGAACATTTACAAAGAAGGCCACTAGATGCTCCAGTTAGGAGATGCGAGAAGTTGGAGGCTGAACCCGCTAAGAGGGGGCGAGGAAGACCAAACAAGTGTTGGAAGGAAACTATTAAGTATGACCTCAATTACTTTAATTTAAGTCCTAAAATGGCTGAAAATCGATCTGTGTGGAGGCAAAGAATTCATATAGCCGACCCCACTTAGTGTGGGAAAAGGCTTGGTTGTTGTTGTCATCTCTATATAAAGAGGTGTAAGGCTCATTATCTCCTACTTGATATTAGAGCGTGATCCTAGGTCAGGTTCTGATATCCTACAAAAAATGTAGCCGCGAAAACTTCTACCTTAACCTTAGATCTCTCTCCTTACCAACGGCCACAGTAGCCATCGGCAGTGGCGGTACCAGCAATAGGGGCCACTGGCGTTGGTCCAACAACACCCAATGTCGTTAGAGCAAGGCCACCAGTCGTTGGTCTTGCCTTTGTAGGGCAATGTTGGGGTTATAGTCACGAGTAGCTAGGTGGAGGAGAGAGGTGGCCCCATCGTCGTCTACGGGTCCCATTTGAGTTGATCTTGGCTCTTGCGGGGATAATCTGATCTCGTAAAGGCGATTAGGGACTACAACGTGGTTTTTTGGGTTATCCTTTGCCCAAAAATGCATGGTTATCCACTTGGTATGATCTAAAAATTATTGTAGATCTCAGAGTTTGCGTTGTTTCTATGTCTGGAGGTTCATGATGGCTTCGTCTTCTGAATTTGAGGTTATGTCAGGTTCCACATCCGAGAATATGACTTACAAGAGTCCGTTGTTTGGCCCTATTATCAGGCTGTATGAGACTAATTATCCAAGATGGTTTCAAATGTTCCTTATGATGGTGGAGAGACATGATAAGGAACATATTTTATTGAAGCCAGAGCTTACCGATAAGATGGGAAAAAATGTATCTTAGAAGAAGGATAATGTTATGGTGCATGCTTGGTTGATGAATGGCATTATTCCACATATTAGAGATGAAATTATGTACTACAGGACAACAAAACAGATGTGGGATAGTCTCAGAGACATGTATTCATATGAGAAAAAATCTTCTATGGTCTTCCAAAAATGTCATGAGTTGTTTGAGTTGAAGCAAGAGGGTTGTTCATTCTCACAATATTATTCTTCCTTGAAAGGTCTTTTGGAGAAATATAATGTATGTTGACCCCTATTTGTACATGTTCTATCAAGAAGGATTATTGCAAGGAGTTCACTGTCCATCTATTCCTGCCTGGACCTGGTCCAGACCATGCTGCTGTTCATTCACAGATTCTCATGTTGCCTGAGCTTCCTACTTTGGAGGAGGTTTACAATCGTCTGAGTAGGCTTGTTATGCCTCTACCTTAGACTTGAGAGAGTGCTGGACAAGCTTCAGCCATGGTTGCTATAATTGGATGTGGAGGTAGAGGTGCACTTGCCACGTGTGGTTAGGGGAGAGGACGAGGCCTATTCAGGCGGACCTGTATTACTTGTACCTTTTGTAGGAATGTTGGACATATTGAGGCCTCATGTTGGGCCAAGCATGGGAGGTCATTGATTGCCAACTAGGCCTCTGTGACTTTTGCTGACTAGTCTGATACTGTTTCTTGTGCTGATTATGATGTGGTGGTTCATTGTCTTCTCAGTTAACTCAGGAGACGACCACCACCAGTGAGACCACTGCCTTTGCCTCTTCGTCAGGTACTGACATGTCCTGATTGGTAGATTCTAGTGCTTTACATCATTTATTTGGTGAGCAGGGATGTTTTGGGAGTCTATAGACTGTCATATGGAAGGACAATACAAGTACATATGGTAGACATGCACCGGTAGGTGGTAAGGGGAGGTGTCTATTATTTTATTATGCGATTGCCTAATGTATTTTTCTATGAATTTGTTATCTGTTAGCAAGATTACAAAGCTGCTTAATTGCAGAGCTATATTTGATGACGTTGGTTGCATATTTTAGGACAAACTAACGGGAAGGACGATTGGTGGTAGATATGAAGAGGGGGTGTGTATCACCTTGTCCAAACGCTTATTGCTGCTACACGTCAGGGTGGTTCTAGCTTCACATCTGGGAGTACTTTGCAGTGGCATCATCACCTTGCTTACCCATCTTTGGACATGCTTAGATGGATCATCCTACACTTTGTCACCGGCGACGGAGATACACTGTAATGTGTCAGCTGGGAAGCATCAAAGATCTTTTCTTGTCATCTTTTGGCTTGTTTACTACAGCTCTATCAGCTATGGAGTTACCTTTTACACATAAGCAGGCTATGCTTGATCCAAAATGGCGGAAGGCCATGGAGGATGAGATGGCTACTTTACAAGACCGACAGACATGGGAGCTTACTTTTCTTTTATCAAATACAATACTTGTTGGGTGTCATTGGGTCTTTTGCTTTGAAGTACAACCTAGATAGGTCTATTTTAAGGTAGAAGGCTTGGTGGAAAATGGATTCACTCAGACATATGGGGTAGATTTCTTTGATATCTTTTCCTAGTTGCTCATTTGTCGATGGTCAGGATTTAGATTTCTATTGCTGCCTAAGAGGATTGGAAGCTTCATCAGCTTGACCTAAATAATGCTTTTCTTTATGATGATCTCAAGGAAAAAGGTCTGCATGCAACAGCCTCTTGGATTTCAGGCTCAGGAGGAGTGTGTATGCAAGTTAAAGAATGTCATTTATGGATTCAAGTAGAGTCCAAGAGCATTGTTTCACAAACTCTTAGAGGTGGTTGATAATTATTTATACCTAAATATTATTAGGCCTAATATTGCTTTGGTCTTTGTCAAGTTAAGTCACTTTATGGTTAAACCCACTAAATTGCATTGGCAGGTGGCTATGCAAGTGCGTAGGTACTTGAAAAAAGCACATGGCCGTGGGTTACTATTTCAGAGAGGACCACCCCTGATTATTTTGGGATATTCAAATGCTGACTATGCAGGGAGTCTAGCTTATAGAAAATCCACCACAAGTTTCTGCACTTTTGTTGTTGGTAATCTTGTTACTTGGAAAAGTAAGAAATAGGGGCTTGTTTCCATGTCAAGTGCAGAATTTGAGTATTGAGCTATGGCCTAGATTGCTATTGAAGTGGTATGGGTGAAATCCCTATTGAGAGATCTACATGTCCAAATTGATGGTCATATGGAAATGAGATGTGATAACTGGACATGTACTACATTGCTACTAATCCAATGTTTCATGAAAAAACGAAACATGTTGAGGTGGATTGCCATTACACTAGAGATTTAATATAGTAGTGAGTATTGTGCACTACTTATGTTGCTTAAGAGGACCAAAGCGTTGACATTTTCACCAAGCCATTGTCACGTGGAGCTTTTGATGCATGTTGTTCCAAGCTGAGCATGATAGATACCTATGGGAGTATTGACATATTCCTTATATTTTTGTTTTATGGGCTTCTTGCTATTTTATTTTTCTATATAGACATGTAGTGTATTTTACCCACACCCCTTCTTTATATAAAGAGATGTAGGGCTTATAAGAAGACTAAGTTGAATAATTATCTCCTTGTTATAAGTATGGTCTAATAAGAATATAGTTTGATTATTTTGTTCTAAGAAGTGATTGATTGTGCTTCAATTTGTTGCAAAGGTCATTTCAAGGGAGTGTTTTAACTTCTCAACACCATTTATTGTTAATGAATGTGCATACAATGATGTTAAAAAAGGGGAAATATTCAAGAATATAAGAATTAAATGATGGAATATTAAAAAAGAACATGTGATTTCAAGGAGAAGATGCTGCAATAGAGGGCTCAAAAACCTGATGGGAGTATTGATTACATGTGAGAAACTATGCCTGATGGAAGTATTGAATACATGTGAGAAACTATGTGTTAGGGTGTTTAAAAGGAAGAACACCAAGGCAAAAGAAAGCTTACCGGTGGACAGTGAAGTAAAGGTGTAAGAGGATGTTAGGACTAAAAAAGTATGTTTTAAAACCGTTCGTAGGATAAAACTAATGAAATTCTTTTTTGAAAAGAAAAATAAAGCTATGAAACTTGGCATGTTATAAAAGAGTATCTATAAGAAAGTTGATTTTAGAGAAGGAAAGAGAGATATCTTCAAACTAGCTGAAGTAGGGGTGCAGAAAGCAACATACAAAAATAGGTTTATTCGAAATTAAGGATGCTTATAGCTAGTGAAGATACAATGACAAGGTGGAAAAGTTATTTCATAAGTTTGGTGGTGAAGTAGAAAAGTGTAAGAGAAGCTTAAAGCTAAAAGATCGTGTTTCAAAGGCTTATATGAGGGTAAAATTGATAAAAGCTTTGATAGATTATCAAAGAACAAAGAAAGAGATGAAGATGGTTAACATAGTAAAAGTAGAAGCTTAGAGCGTATCTAGAAGAATCTTTATTTTAAAGAAGGAATAGGCGTAAGTAGCTAAAGCATGGGAACAAAAAGTGAGGTATCTTTCACAAATAGGTGTATTAAGGATGGTGGAATTGGGAGCTAGTTTGGGCTTATGCCTGATGGGTCTATAATTGAGGTAATAAGGTGTATGATGAAGGCCTACAAAAGTTAAGAATAAGGGTTTACATATCTTTTTTATTGTTTTTAGAGAAGGCTTATGATTTTGTTTCAAGGAATATCTTATGCAGAATTTTGAAGAAGAGACGAGAGCCACTTTTATATGTTAGTCTCATAAAGGATATGCATGATTGAATTGTAGTCTATGTGAAGATTGGGCTAGGTTATCAAACTTGACATCATTTTCAATTTGCACCAATGATTAACGTTAGACCCTTATCTATTTACGTTAATTATGAATGAGGCGACAAAGTACACTTAAGATAAGGTGCCATAGTGCATGATATTCTGCTAATGACATTATGATGTCAAGAGGTGGAGGAATAGAAAAGTTGAGTTTTGGAGACAATCCTTAAAAGCTAAGGGCTTTAAGGATAAGTAGGACAAATACTTAAGTATATTGAATGCAAGTTCGGTGATTAAGACAAAGGGGATATATGTGAAAATTAAAGCATGTTGCATTTGAAAGATCTTTTCAAGTCCATTATCTTAAAAAAAGGTCCATTTCAACAAGATGAAGAAATCGATGGAGATGTCACTCATATTATTATTTTAGGTAGGTTGAAAATGAGGGGATGTTTCTCTTTTATTTTTTTGTTTCTAGGGTAAGCTTCTCATGTTTTGTGTGATAAGAAGATTCCTAGAAAAAGGGAAAGTACTATAGAGCATCTTTATGACCTGTTATGCTATATGGATCAAAAGGTGGTAAATTGTAGGTATGTGCATGGATGTATTTGATAAAAATGATGTTGACTTGGGGATGTACATGAAGGCATAAGAGTATTGGTTCTTTTCTTGCCACTTTGCTTCGGAGGTGTAGTTGTGGCGAAGCCTAGATGTTACTTAGGTGAGTTACTCAATGTGGGAAGCCTTTTGGAGTTGGTTGCGAGAGGTGGAAGATTCTGGATGAAGAGGGAACAACCTGCCCCCTTTGCCATCATCTAGGTGATTTGGCTACAAAGAAATGGGGTCATATTTCAAGGGGTAAAGGGCTTTTGTGGATAATATCTTTAGAGGGTAGATGTGGAGTTCTATATAATTGTACCTTTCTTTTTTGTATTGAAGGAGATGACCACTAATCTCATGTGATCGTCTTTTTTTTCTCGAGAAAAAATGAAGATGTTGAGGTTTATGCATGTGTATATGCATAAGGATCAAATTTGTAATGTGATTATCAGCAAAAAGGTTGAGAAAGTATTTATAAAGTGAGAGGTGTTTAAAGTGGGCTTGACATCTGCAAAGAAGGCTAATTGATGCCATTGTCAGGAGATGCAATAAATTGGATGTTGAGCCTCCTAACTCGGTTTGGAGAATGCGAAAGAAGTGGTGGAAACAAAGCACCAGGCCTGGGGATGACTTAAGATAGGTCTGAGTGGAGGTAAATAATTCATATAGTTGAGCTTGCTTAATGTGGCAAAGGCTTTGACGTTGTTGATATTGTTGGCTATACATTGTCACAAGATTTGGAATCGAATATGATTGGATCTCTGCAACACTAGTGGTAAGGGTGTAGGCCATAAAAAAACCTTACAGTTTTGCCACTTATCTAATCAACCAAGTCTTGCTACACATTGACTGAAAGTTTTACTGAGTTTCTGTTGTATTGTAAGGACATCTCCCACTGAGTAGTAGGCCAGATGCAGTGGTAGATGTCTACTACTTGAGAATCAATAGATATTGAAGAATACTTGTTTGCAAGAATTTCCAGAATTTCCTTGACATTCTTTCCATAGAGCATCTTGGCATTGTTCTTGATCTCAATGAGTTCAGGATATGGTAGTTTTCTTACTTGAAATCCCGTAATGGGGGGTTTTCGAGTCTAGAACCTCACATCAGAATATAGAGTTTCTGACCCCCAATAAAGATATGCGTGAAGTTTGAAAAAAATCAGCCACGTGACAGTGCCACATGGCAGCCTGTATGCATGTCCATATGTGCGCATGTGCGCGTGTATGTGTGTGTGAGTTGGCATGAGTTGCTTAGGATGCAACTTTTCTTTATATAGTTAATTGTGGTGATTGAATTGTTTAGGAAAGAGTTAGTTAGGATTAGGATTACTAGAATCCTAATCCCAAGTTTGTTGGGATTGTGATTGGCTTCAATAATAATATTAGATCTCTTTAAATAGAGACCAACACCTCTTGTTTTTCTTTGAGTCCAATAATAAAAATTCTTTCATCTCTACCGTGACTCCTCTCCTCTCTCCCTCTTCATGTGCCATCTTCTTCTTCTTCCACGTGTTGACCTTTTCTTCCATGTGGGTTCACCAAAGTGCCACGAATCTTCACATGGTATTAGAGCGGGTGTTTCGGGTCCACTAGTCTTCAAGTGTGGAATACAAGGAGCGAGGAGAAGAGGGTCCACGCACAAGGAGTTTCCCTTGCACGTGAACCTTCCACACATTAACAAGGCCACGTGGTTCGTGACATTTTTGTCCGACATAGGGAGTTCTCTCAAGAACTCCTTGAAGAGCCTTGACGCCTTAAGGTTTAAGGAGTCAAGAAGAGGACCTTGGCAAGTCTTCTCTCTCACGTATCCAACGTCTTACCTAGAGCGTAGAAGTAAAGAGAGGTTTGTTTCTCGAAGATGATGATGGCGGAGCTTGAGGCCCAAAAAAGGGAAGAGGAGATCTATCAAGTTATGATATGGTTTGTGGTCTTTATACTTTTACAATGGACACTTTATATCTGATTTTTTTACTCTCCTTTAAAAGAGGAAATTTTCCCAGAGAAAAATGTGTCAAATATCATACATGGGATCACTCATTTTCCTATCAGTTCAAGAAACCCGGATACCATCTAAAGAGGAAACATCTGCAGTTATCGCAACGTCTTCTGAGGTTGTCAAAAGAAGCAATGACTTTCTAGGTTGCAAAAGGACTAAAGGTTGATCTAAGAAGTTCATTTATCAAAGACCCGTGCAAGATGCAAGTGGTTGGGCATTTAGCCTCACAAAGTTGAATAGCAAGTCATCGCCCTTCTGGCCTTAACTTGAGGGAGAGTGTGAAGAATGTAGAAGCCACGTGGCAGTCTAGTCGGTTAAGGAGGGGCGTCGACCCTAGTTGATTTATGAAAAGCTTGTGATGAAACGATGTAGTTCTGGGAACCATTGACGGATAGATATGAAAGTTTTAGCCTGCATTTCAGATGAGTTAGCCACAACCATGTTAGAGTAGAAGAAAATTAATAATCAGTAGCAGATGGTTATAGGAGACCCAGAACAATAATTGGCTATGGTAGCAGGAGGTAGGAAACAATACATAACATGCAACCAACATCCAAGTGATGCGTAGAATGCACATCTTTCATAGTCATACCACATAAAAGGACCAAGAAATTGTACCATACAGATCCTAGGGAGTGAAAGACATGATTAGCAACCTGTGATGCCCTAGATGATCACCAACCTATTCATGAGAACTTTACCACAAAGGAGCAGAGCATGCAGTCATGCACAAGTAATTACACTGGCCTTTGTGTAAAAGCCCATTGGAGCACATTGGGCTTGCAGGCAAGCACACAATCATGTGAAGATTGCATCGCCATGCATAGGAAGGACCATTGAGGATCTGATCACGATAAGGGGAAATGAATGAGAAGGGGAGCGCGAGGGTGGGAGGGGGAAGGGTCTGGTTGGACGGCGGTGAAGAGGTCATGGAGGGGTGTGGAGTCGGTGCGTTGCTTCAAGTGTCTTGGGAGGGGGCACTTCGCGAAGGGCTGTAGGGAGCCGGTGAAGTGTTTGCGGTGCGGAGGTCTCGGACACAGGTAGGCGCGATGCCATTTCCGAGAGCCTGTCGTTGGGGTTCCTATGGGGAGGGCGAGGGTGTTCCCGCCTCCACCGGAGGGGGCGCCTCTCGTAGAGGTTGAAGCGCCGTGGTTGGAGGAGATTAGGGCCCTGGAGGGGAGTTTGGCGACGGCTTTGGTTGCGGTGGTGCTGGAAGGGGAGGTGGGGTTGGGGGACTTGAGAGGGGCAGTTTCATCGTTCTTGGGGATCGGAAGAGGTGCCTTTGGAGTTGTCTCTCAGGAGTGGTTGCTTGGTGCTGTCAGGGCTCGGACCGATAATGCTGCAGCGCTTGGCATTCAAGGAGATGTCATGTGGTCGAGGTGTGGTGAGATGGATGTGGCCGGTGAGGTCGGATGGGGCTGTGGAGGAGCGGCCACCGGTTGGCGCGAGGCAGATGGTGGTGATTGAGGGGGTTCCTCTCTTTCCTTCGTACGGTGGAGGTGGTGGCAGCAGTGGTCGCTCTGTTTGCAAGGCTCCGGAGCTGCGAGGGACTGGGCCTGAGATTGGAGGACCTGTCGAGGTTCGGTGCGTGGGTGGAGATGAGGCCGGGGATGTAGATTGCGGAGAAGTTGATCCTGAGATGGGGGAGTTCCTTCTGGTTGATTCAGGGTGGGCTCCGAGCGGTGGTAGCGGTCGGATGAACATGGAGACGAGCCCCTGACGCGATCTTTGTCAGGTCGACCAGGTGGCGATGGGCGATGCGGACGGGATGGTGATGCGCTTGTAGAGGTGGAAGCCGAGGAAGCCTCTGATGCAGCGGCTCATGTACAAGCCGAGGTGGACTTATCGGAGAGGGAGGGCTAAGACCCCACTCCGACCGAGAGCGAGGTGGGAAGCGACCAACTTCGAAGGAAGGTGGTGGTCGGCGGCACTGAGCCAATTGGTGGGCGAGGTGGAAGGTCGGTGGAAGACTTCATAGGTGGCGGAGGTGGTGCGGGGTGTGCTTGGTCGGCGATGGTGGCTGGTGGTGGCGCTGGTAGCCAGTGAGAGGCTGGGGTTGGAGGGGACGCAGGGGTTGAGGGTTCGGCGGAGTTTGGGGTGGCTGAAGAAAGGGTGGTGCGGACTGGGGAGGTGGAGGTCCCGCTGGTGGGGGAGTAGGTGCAGCAGGGAAAATCGGGTTGGCATGAGGAGCTGGAGAAGGGCAGGTTGACAAGGTGGTTGCGGAGGTAGGCTTCAGGTGCATGATGCAAGGTGGAGTCTCCCGAACTTCTCCATGACTAGGGTCCTCTTGTGGAATGTGAGGGGGTTGAACGACCCCTCCAGACAGGCAGTGTTATGTGGTTATATTCAGAGGTGGGGACCTGAGGTGGTGTTTCTCCAGGAGACTAAGTGGGGGAGCTGTGACCAGAGATTGTGGAGGGAGGTGGGGGGGAGTGGCATTGGGGAGTTCTTGACCCTTGACGCGATTGGAAGAGCTGGTGGGATTGTTGTTGGGTGGAAGGGAGATGCCCTCTCCTTGCTGGACTCAACGATCGGTTCCCATGTTACAGTCAAAGTTGCAGAGGCGTCGGGACAACCTCTGTATGCTCTTCTCCTCGGTCTATGGTCCGTCTGATAGTATGCGGAGGTAAGCTTTGTGGGAGGAATTAGATCAAGTCACGGTGGCCCATCAGGGGACCCCGTGGTTGATTGGAGGCGATTTTAATGCCACTTTGCTGGCGGAGGATAGACCGGATGGCCGTGGGGGTGTGGACTAGGGCTCTGAGGCCTTTGCGGGTTTTGTTGCTGCACAAGGGCTGGTTGACATGCCGCCCTCTTCCTGCCACTTCACCTGGAGGAGCTCTGGTGGGCAGCGGTCTCGGATTGATAGATTCTTCGTCTCGACGGCAATGGCAGAGGCTTTCCCTATGGCAGAGGTTAGACCTCTGGAGTGGCCGTTCTCGGACCACACACCCTTTGGGTGACGAATGAATGCTGGAGGCATGGAACATATTTTAAGTTTGACAGAGCTTGGCTCCTTAAAGAGGGATTCAGGGGGCTGGTGGAAGAGAGATGGAGATCTACTCATGTGGATGGCTCGGCAGCTGCTAAATTGGAAGCTAAACTACGAGAGTTGAGGTCCTTCCTCAAGGTCTATAAGAAGCAAATTAAAGAGGAGCGTGGGAAGAGGAGAGATGAAGCTCTCAGGGAGATTGCAAGGCTGGACTTGGCTGAGGATGTTGGCCTCCTATCCGAAATGGACAGGGTGAACAGAGCAAAGTGCTTGCAGGTGGTGCAAGAGGAAGATTGGAAGGTGGAAGTGGAGTGGAAGGTGAGATCCAGGCAGAGGTGGCTCAGGGAGGGCGATTCTAACACTCGGTATTTTCATATGGCGGCATCTGGGAGGAGTAACTGGATCGATAGACTGATGGTGGAAGGGAGGAGTTTATGGGTAGGGAGGCGGTGGGAGGGGCGGTTGCGAGGTACTTCAGAGAGTTCACCAGGAGGAGGCAAGGGGGAAGATGGAGGTGGTTGGGATCCGAGGTGCCACGGATCAGGGATGCGGAAGCGGAGCACTTGACGGGGCTGTTTGAGGAAGATGAGATTCATAAGGCGATCTGGGGATTGAATGCTGATGGTTGTCTAGGTCCGGATGGTTTTCTAGTTGCCTTTTATAAGGAGTTTTGGCCGGTGGTGGAGGATGTGGTGCAGGTACTGCAGGAGTTCAGAGAAGGAAATTCAGGCTTTAACAGATTGAACAAATTTTACTTGTTCTTATTGCCGAAGAGGGAGGGAGCGGAGGAGATCCAAGAGTACAGGTCGATAGCTCTTTTGAATGCTATTTACCTGATTGTGGCTAAGATCTTGGCGAATAGGTTGAGGAAAACCTTGGCGAGGATTGTGGATCCGGTACAGACGGCTTTTGTCCTGGGCAGGAACATTTTGGAGGGGTATGTGGTGGCTTCGGAGATCCTGTCTTTTTGGAAGAGTAAGAGGAAGGCTTTCATGTGGAAGGTTGATTTTAGCAAGGCGTATGACTCAGTGCAATGGTCTTTCCTTTGGGCCTCTTTGATGAAGAGGGGATTTCCACCCTTGTGGATCGAGTGGATAAAAAGGTGTGTCACCACGACGTCTTTCTCGGTTCTTATTAATGGAAACCCAGTAGGGGGTTGGATCCAGCCGAGAAGAGGGGTGAGACAAGGGTGCCTGTTGGCTCCGATGCTTTTTGTTATAGCGGCTGATGCACTTGCGTGGGTAGCAAAGAAATCTTGTGAGAGAAACTTGGTGAGGGGTTTCTCCTTGGGAGATGGGACAAGCATCCTGTTGCTGCAGTTTGCGAATGAAACGATTTTCTTTATTGAAGGCAGGGAGGTGGAAGCTAGGAGGATGCATATTTTGCTTCTTTTGTTTGGTGAGGTTTCAGGTCTGCAGATTAACCTGTCCAAATCAGGTTTTGTCCCTTTTAATTTGACGGAGGTAGAGGCGAGGGAGTGCAGCACGGGTCTTGGCACAGAGCACGTGAAGCTACTAATTAGATACTTGGGTCTACCGCTGACAGATGATAGGATCTTGGTGTAGGATTGGGCTCCCTTGATGGGAAGGCTGGAGGGGAGGTTGGCAGGATGGGCGTCCAGGCTTTTGTCGAGGGGTGGAAGGTTGGTTTTGCTCAAGGCGGTTCTGGCGGCGATGCCGTCGTATTCACCTCTGTCCTGAAGCTGTCTTGGCAGGTCGTCTTGAGAATGTTGGGGCTTATGAGAAATTTCTTCTGGTTCAATCAGGGGTTGAATGGGCCTGGTGCCAGGTTGGTGACGTGGGAGGAAGTTTGCAAGCCTGTGGAGGAGGGGGGGCTTGGGGTGAGGGATTTGGGGAGGTCTAATGATAGCCTGCTGGTGAAATGGGTTGGGGGCCTCTTGGAGAATAGGGGGGATTTGATGGGGAAGGTTTTCAGGACAGTTTATGGTGGCCATCTGCGTTGGGACCTCCTATCCCTGCCGAGGGATGCTTCTCATTTCTTGAAAGGTTTATCGACGGTGGCTCCTGAGGCGCAGAACTGTTTTGTACCGGTGGTGGGGACAGGGGAGATTTTCAGGTTCTGACAGGATATTGGACAGGGCAAGGTTCACTTTAGAAGATTTTCGAGACTTTTTGCTTTGTCCTCGACCAAAGAGGCGTCTGTGGCTGAAGTTTGGTGAGGTGGGTGGTGTCCGTCTTTTGCAGGGAATCTTTCAGATGCGAGAATTAATGACTTCCAGAGGTTTCTTGAAGAGTTGGAAGGCCTGCAGCTGGCATCCGGAAATGATATGTTTGGTTGGGATGAAGGAGATTTCTTAGTGGGAGCTGCGTACAGGAGATTGTCCGGCGGGGGTCCCACTGGTGATTTGGATCTGGTGAGAGATTGCAGATAGGTTTGGAAGGTGGCTTGTTCTTTGAAGGTTAAGATTTTTGTTTGGCTTCTTAGGAAGAGAGGGCTCATGACTAAGGTGTGGAGGGCGAGATGGGCTCCTGGGGAGAGTAAGGTTTGCCCTTTGTGTGGAGGTGAAGATGAAGATGTTGACCACCTTTTCTTCTCTTGCCCGTTTGTCGTGCAGATTTGGAGCTGTGTGGGAGCAGGGTGGTGGAGCTCTCGGTCTTTTAATGATTTTTGGAACGATTGTAGAGGCGGAGGGGGCAATGCTGGGCAGAATGTCTTCTGTACGAAGAAGGAGAGGGCCAGACTGATGGCGGTCCTCTGGGGTGTCTGGTTAGGAAGGAATGATGTCATCTTCAGAGGGCAGATGCCTTATGTGGAGAATTTTGTGAAGTCTATTTTTGTTTTGAATGAGCTTTGGAGTGAGTCCTTGTGAGTGAGGGGTCTTTGTGATTGTCCCTTGGTATGGTGTTCGTTGGATAGCTTTCTCTTCTAATATATTTGGGTAGTTATTATTTTGGATAACTACTCTTTTCTTTTTCAAAAAAAAAACCTTGCTGCCATGGAGCAGGTGCTGCCTAGGTTGAGTTGAGCACCACTCTGTCTCTAGTGTAGTGCTTTTTGCATGTTTGGATTGCAGTAGGGAGGCAATCAGTAGGTTCAAATTGAAGACTTTTGATGGAAGAAAGGTAGGGAGAGGGATTGGGTGGGTAACAAGGATTGCTACTCTGATAAAATGTTGGAGGGAATAAGATTATTTCATCACAAAAACCCTATTTTTTTCTCCAGTAGAGATTAAGGGGGGAACTACTTAAGCCCACAATAAAAGGAAACATGCGAGGCAAACAAAACTTAATTAAAGATACCGCCTGTCTTAAGAACATGAATATCATGCTTTTTTCATCAGATACGTCATATGCTCTTTTTATCTTTTAGCTCCTCACAATTTCAATCCATTGTCTTCTAGGCCCATGGTCGCCCGGCATTGAAGAGTCTGGTCCAGTCCTGGAATTCTGCCTTGCAAAAGGTGCTCGAACCTTCACGTTCTGTCAAGACTGATGCAGCAGCAGCATTTTTGGCTTCTCTGGAGGAACCCAAGCTGACAAGCCTTGCAGATGCAGCCAAGAAGCCACCTATAGAAATCCTTCCTCCTGGCATGCCTTCTTTATCGGCCCCTCCCATCACCATTAAAAAGACCAGTGGTGCACCAGGTCAGCAACAGCCACCTGGAAAACCGTTGGCACTGGAAGCACCACCAGCTGCTGCTGCTTTGGCAAGCAATCCATCTTCAGAACCAAGTGGTGCTGCAGCACCTTCGGGCGATGCCACTGAATCGCAGCAAAATACTACTGAATCTGACAATGCTACAAGAGAGACTGCTGGAGCCGACCAAGGCAGTACCGCTACCCCGAAGGAAAATGGAACAGGGGACGGTAGCACTTCACCACCAGGGGATGCTGTAGAGGAGAAAGCAGCACAGGATAATACCACAACACCGACATCAGAGTTGGCTGCATAGAGTGTATGCGATGTACTAAGCTATATTGAGTTATAGCCTCTTTTACGGTATCTTTCTCTGTGTATGGGTTTTCTCTCTCTTTCTTTTTTCTTTTTGCAATTATTTTGTGGTATCTTCTGAGTTCATTGTATCTGAAACTTTCACGTCAACTTGTATCATTCTTTCTAGAAACGCGTGGTTAGGCAAATGTATGAACACCACCTGAGCTACTTGTAGAGGCAACCTATATATTTTGCTTTTGTTTTTGTACAAGTTTGGACTTGGAACTCATAATCATAGGTAAAGAAATCAAATCCATCAGTGCTGTAACTTGAATAAGGATCAATATGTGCAGGTGTGCATGTAAAAGTAACATGTTGCAGATACGCTGCCATTTCTAACGCTTAAATTGGACATTTTGCATTTTGATGGCTGTAGGGTTGTTTCACCTGCAAGAGTTGACTGGATTCCTGCAACCGAGAGTACGTGAATGTTCAGTGGTTGTATAATTTGTTCGTCATGTCTAACGGTTTATTTGGCCCCAGGATTTGTTTCTGCCCATAACACGCAAAGCAAGTAAATTGTCATTGCTCTGGCGGGTAAGTTAAATCAATAATTCAAACAAGAAAAGCCAACTATAGATGTTGGCACATTTTTTTACAGAACCTGTTTGTACTCTAGACGCCATCACGGTGCAGATGATTTACGAGTGTTCAAGAAAGCAAATGGGTATGGCAAGCCCCAGAAGCTTATTGGTGTTACTGGTGAAACTATGTTGAGATCAAATGGAATAGCAATTATACCAAAAAGTCGCCCGTATATGATATATGTATACTTGAACTGCCGGAGCATTTATGGAAAAGTGCTACGATTCAGGAAATTATATGACATCTTAGCATCTGCAGTGATGATTAGGCATTCCTTTATTGCGACGGTAAAAAGGCTGTTTCTTTTGGGAATACCAGGGTTCGACTGGTTTGTGTTTGTCTCGATAAATGTCCACAAGTATAGCTCGATAAGTTTAATAAATCGGGCTCAAGCTAAAACTCAGGCTCAATAAAATGGTGAAAAAAAAACTTTGGGTCGGGCTTGGCTGATAGGAGTCTACACTTGATAATTATGTAAAATGATGTATATTTATATTGATGTATGTTTATCAATTACCAATTGTGGCATCGTTAGAAAAAAATGATCCATGGTGACAAGTGGATATAAGTTGGGGGCCAGCATAGGACAATTTTTACACAAGTAAGCTTGTTCCTGGATAACAACAATAGATATGTGACGTAATTTTAAAATACAAAACATGCAATGCACAATCAGTGTAACAACTTGGTCTGATATAAACAATTGAGAAAAATTGGCTTAACCAGCTTGTTTGGTATTTGTTCAATGAATTCAAAATAATCGTTCTAAATGTTTAAACCTAACTTATCAAGTGATTAACCTCAATTCTTATAATCTACTACTGAAGTTTCTAAGTTTACAATGTGACCTCTTTCAGGGACTTTATAATTGTGAATGACATACTGTAACATGGCATGGTTTTGGATATGATAGGGGAAGATGTAACTTTGAGTTTTCTTTGTGGCATATATATCTTTTTAATAAAGGTGGCTCATTAGTGGGCTTGATTGGGGGCTCAAGTGCAATGAAACCTAACTGCAACCACCTAAGCTTGAATCGAGTTTGATTTGTCTTATTGAGTCCAAGCCCAAGCCAAGTTAATCTTGGCTTGTTTGTCACGATGAATGAACTCTTAATGTTAGAAGGAGGGTTGAAAAGAAACTTGCATAGATCAAGCAATTGTGGGAGAGTGAAGGTGTATTCACCTACCTGAGAAACGTGAGGTGCAAAGGAGGATGAAAGTGAATGTTGGATTTTATAAATTTGCTTGTAGTTAATGGGACTAAGAAATAAGATCAAGAAATTATAAGTAGAAGCACTATAGCATTGGTAGTGGTAGCAGTATTAGCCACAAGTCCTTTGTTATAAGTTCTATTAGTAGTTTTAGTCGAGAAAAATTGAAGTCAAAATAAAATGAAAAATTTGATGCTTAGAAGATTCAATTTGATTATGGATTTTCTAGTTCAAAGAACAATTTTGAATCGAATAGAATCAATTTACATATATTATAAATATATAATATATATATAAACAGATATACCATACATTTGTTTCCTTGCCCCTTCCCCTCTTTGTTTCGATCCATTTTTATCTCACAACTCTTAGCTTTTCCAAATTCACAAATGTACGCAAATGTCCACCAAGTTCACTCCTAACACCTTACCCAATATCACTTCTTTACCAATTAACATGTATTATTGTTCAGCCTACACACTTATTCATGTCATTTACAAATCTAATTATAAGTCCACACTTCTCATCAGACCCTTTTTTGTTTGATTTTAACTAAAACCTTCTTTAAACTGGTGTACCTTGAATTGAACTGGTTGTAACTGATTTTCAAACTGAACTGAAATTGAGAATCGATTCAATTATGGTTCAAATTTTTGATGAATTGAGATTTTGGTTCGATTCAAAATAATGTGTCCAAATCAAACCAAACCCATTTTGCAGTGTTGTGATATGCAAAATATAGCACCGACACTAGTGCAACGATAAATACCATGCTTACATCAATGCTAATATTATATGAGTAGAGAAATGGAATATGCAAATATTTACAAGTATCCTTCTATTTCCCCAATTAGATTGTACACAAATGACAAGACCTTGTGGATATGTGATTTATCTTTTGATGCACAAAAGTTATTTTCTTTGATTGCACGAGCAAACTCAGTATATATAAGCCAAATTATACCATATACCATATATGATTCAGCTCGCCGATTCTTAATTCTTTTAGAAAAAGCACGAGATGGAGATATTCCCAGTCAAATAAACCAAGTTGGACAATTCCATAAGCTCGAGACATTTTCGCTGTTGTTTGGATTGTTTGTGAACAGTAATGCTGTATTCAGTTGCAGGTTAGTTTTTTAGATAGGTTAAATTTTTCAAAGAAGGATTAAGTGAAAATGCATTTGGCTTGATGGTAGAATAAACATTGGGTTAATTATTTTGAATTGGAGAATTATTTTAAATTTAATGTTGGTTAATCATATTATTTTGTTTGGTTGATAAGGTAACAAACGTTGGAATAGTTGCATATTGTACTGTTACCAAAAAAATAGGTGTTATAATTTATTTATTATATATTTGATATTAATTAGTTGTTTCTTTATTTATTATATATTTGATGTTAGGTTGTTTCTTTTTTTAAAAAAAAAAACATTTTCATTAGGGTTGAATACTTCGGAATTCTCAATCACCAATTGTTTTTTCTTAGGGCTTCCCGAGCAGTGGCCGGCCTACACTGACTTCGGCGGTGAGGGAGCCATTGTTCGAGTCCTGCCCTTGCCTTATCAAGTATGGGGTGATGTACGGGAGGTCCTCCACCCCTAAGTTGCTACGGAATTATACACATAATCCTGGATCATAAAAAAAAAAAATCACCAAATTTCTTTCATTTTAACATAAGCACAGTAATTATAGGCTCGTATAAGGTGGATTAACCTGACACTTAACCTGCAATCAGCTGCAGCCCTTTTTGAGCAAGTCTCGAGTTCGTAGGATTTAGTGCTAGCAGATCCCATCATTAGGGGACTTAAGATGTTTGTTTTCAACCATCAATGCAGATGCAACCAAAGCTTTCCTTTTCCTTCCACCAAAAAGAAAATCTTACCCAAGATTCAATATTTGAAATGTGCATTGTCCTCATCCATCCCATCGTCCAGATGGCAAGTAATACATCTATTCGCCACCAACGTCGAAACATACACGGGGGATGACAAGGAGAGGGGGCTCATACGTACACGCCACATATGCGCCTTTGCCTTCAAATGAAGAAATAGGGAACAACCCATGGCCGCTGTTGTTGGGGGAGTTGGTGGGGTAGTTGAGAGGTCCACCTTGTCGGTCTAGTCATTACCCGTCTGCCTATTTCCTTCCGTGGTTTGAGACTTTTCTTTGATTCCCCGAAGTGGATAACGTTGCTTGCAGGATGTACGTATGTCAAATCTTATCAAACTTTATGGCCAAAGCATGGTGCATTCAAGGAAATTAGAGCATTTAGCACCCAATTATATGCCGAAATACTTGCCATTTTGACAAGGTTTGGCCAGATTGTGAGCCGCCTGATTGCGCATGATCTATGCAAATGAGAACACATAGCATCTCTGAAAGTACGTAAAAAATGTTCACACTCCCAATCAAATATAAAATGTTCATCGTTTGAACTTCTAGTAACAAGAAGTGATCTCGGTCAAAGATAAATAGACAGTGAGAGATATTCTTTAGGTTGTGTTTGGTAAGAGGATAGTATTATATTTGAATAGAATAGGAGTTGAATAAATATAAGAAGTTGTTTGATTGATGATATTGTAATGATTGGTAGGATTGCAATAATTGATATGTTTATTTTATGAGAGAAGAGAGGGTTGATGGATTTTGATGAGATAATTGTTAATTTTTTTATCTTTATCTCTCTCCATCTCTTTTCTCTCTCCCATCTCCACCCCCTCATTATTCCCTCTCTACCTTTACCTTGGAACCAACAACCCTTCTCCCAAATTCTAACCCAAGCTCATACGAAAATCTCAATCCCAACTACTATTTCACAGTCAAATGTAGCCTTATTGTCTTGATAGTGGAAAGGAGATTGTAAGCTTTTGCACCAATACCACTGATTGGTTGGAGTTCTTCCAATAGAACCCATTTAAGTGAGCTGTTTTTGTCGATGTAAAAAGACACCTTGACACAAGAGTCAACAGAATAAGCAGCGTCTAAGAAATTGGCTGAATAGGTGATTTCATGCATCTATTACTATTATTTATTATTGGAAGAGGCATCACAATCATTAGCCATAGCCCTTGGTACCGGTGGCATTACAATAGTTACAATGGAGTGAGTCGGTGCAAGGAGATCGACAGTGACATATACACGGAAGATCCCATTTTTCTTCCGTGTTATCCTGCACATCAAGAAAAAATGAAGTAGAGGCAGATTTGTCAATGATAAGCAAAAGATCGAAATCAAGAAAAATGACGTTGCCTCCCCGGCGACGGTGCCATTTTGTTGGGAGAAATCGTAGATCGCATTTTTGATAAAAGCGTCGTAGTATAGTTGAGAAATACGATCCAACAAAGATATTGTTTTGAAAATAACGAGACTTTGAGTCCCGGTCGTTCGTCTTTGGGAGGCATTGTTTTTGTTTTGGAAATCAATCTTAAAGACGCTCTACTTTATTTAAACGACATGTTGGTGCGTAATATATAGGCAGTTAAAGAACATGCACTTAAATCATGCAAATATGATAATCATTTAGCTCAAGGTGATTTCAGACACATAAGAGATATATATATATTTAAAATGAAATTTCATTCATCGTGGGAGAGTTGTTGCACAAGGAAATCTAGAGGAAAGCTTATACATGAATGCTTAAAATTAAATCTAAAATTAAATCTAACTACCAGAAAACAATTGCATACAAGAATCAGCGGAGAGATTTCGCATGCATCATTGGGAAAGAAGTGAGACTACTCTACCAAGTAGAAAAGAAAGCAATAAAAATTATGAAGAGCATGATCTAGAGCTAGAAGAATAGAGGGCATTCAGGGGTGGTCCCCGATGGCCTTGGAGTGGTCGAGAGGAGAATGAGGGGCGGCCAATGTAGCTTAAGCCGACCCTTGGAGGGAAGTAGGGTTGATCCAGCATCCCAGCATGGTGTCCTCCATGGTGGTGGTAGTGAGCTCGTGGAGGTGGAGTGAGTGGCTAAGTGGAGGTGGCGTGAATGGCACCAATGGAGAGCAATTGCCAAGGGAGTGAATGGGTGAAAATGGCCACCCAAGGGGTCTTTTTATAGACTTAAGGGAAGCTCTCTAGAAAATTATGGAATTCTCTAGAGAGGCCTATTGTGGGAGCTCGTGGGAGAGTGAGAGAGAGGGTGGATGGTGGTTTTTAGATCGACCAAATGTGGATCTAAAAATTGAATGGCTCTTGGTTGATATTTTTGGCAACCAAGGCAACCACACATGGTAGAGAGTTATAGAGAACTCTAGGCTAGATATTTTCTTGTGGATGATGTGTGTGGGTGTGTGTGGGTCGAAACTTAGGTGGTTAGGTTGATTAGGTTGGGTTCTAGTGGGTTTAGGTCAAGGTAGGTCTCAAATTAGGGTTATAAACCCTAATTCACTAAGGTAAAGTGCAATTAAACTTAATACAAGTTTAATTGGGTGTGTGGAAACTTAATTGAGAGTAAAACAACTCAATTAAGTCAGGTCTAGGTCAATTGGACTCTCATTGAGTCCAATTGGACAGTGTGTGCTGAGATCAGGGCTCAATTGGACTCAATGAGTCCAATTGAATAGGCTGATGGAATTGACTAAGATCCAAGTCAATTAGGTTTAGTGAGGACCTAATTAGGTCCTTAGGGAGGTTTAGAGGTGATGTACTAGGGTTAGGGCACCTTAATTTAGATTCCTATGGGGTTGGAATTGGGTTTAGGGAACTAGAGATCCAAGATCAAGGCTTAAATCTCAAAACAGGAATTGAAGAGCAGTATCAGACGTCTAATTATATAATCAGAAGTCTTATACTAAAAAATCAGAAGTCCAGACTTGTTGTCTGGACGTCCAATCAGAGTCAGGAAGTATTTCGGGTTCTGTTTTGGGTATTCTGCAGAAATTGGACGTCTGACAAAGTGTCTGGACGTCCAATAACACTGTAGAAGTGGGTTTGAAGTGTGCGGGAGTTGGCTAAGGGTCCTGGACGTCTTAAAACTTATCTGGACGTCCAGAGAAGGGTTGTAACTAGGGTTTTAGGGATTCCTAGGGTGTTGTGACCTAATCTAAGGGTGGCTAAGGCTTGGGGAAGTCTCTAGGCTATCCTAGGGCTAGGATGGACCTAAGCTCTTCACATTTTACTGCTTTATTTCTACTTAAAAGAGTAGAAAACCTTTAACCCCCTTACATTATTATTCCTACATCTAAACTAGGCCTTCTGCTCCAGCTCTGCTACAACTCTCGTTATTCCTGATCCAGCTTCAGATCCAGCTCCTGATCAGCTTATTCCCTGCGATCGACATAATGCACTTAATCATCACATTATAACATTATTTTATGCATAGCTATAGGAAAGCAGTAAAGATGCAGATAATGTGTATGCATGCATGAATAACCCTAACTTATGCTAAGTCCTAGCTTAATCTAGGCCAATTAAGACTTGTGATTGCTGCGCAATCAGGTAGTCGTTGGGTGAGGGATCGCACGGCCGAGGCTCTGTCACAGATCTCACACACTTTGATTTGAATCGCGCGCCTCGTGAGATTGCAAGGATCGGACGGATGGCACCACTCCTGGTCATCTTAAATGCATGCCCCAGATGACGTGCATGCGATCTGGCATGCGCCCTCGCGTTGGTGGGCGACGTCAAATGGCACGTTGAGAATCTTGACCGTGCTATCAAGATTGTGCGGCCCTATTTCAGTTGGTGTGTAGTGGGCGCGGCAAATTGCGACTCGAACTCGTGCTTGCTTTTTGAGAGCGCTCGTCTTCACCGTTGTGCCAAAGCAACACTTTGTCTAGCAGAGGACGGTGCAGTCGTGTGCACTTTGGCCGTCGGATGAAGATCCAACGGTCGAGGTGCATCCTTGCTTGAGGCCAGTACGATGGCTCAGGTGGGGGGTGGCCTAGATGGTGCCACATGGTGCCATCTGGGCCATCCATCTTCATCTTCTTGTAGAGGGTGCTATGGAGCTCTGATCAAGGTGATTTTCACGTTGATGGACTACGATCGTCACTCCAGATTCATCCGTACTGTCGAATTCTTCATCCGAAGCCCATAAAGATATCACACTACCTCCTTGCCTTGTAAATGGAAGAATTAATATACATAATATGCAACTATCCTAAATGCCATGCAATGGATGTTATGAAGTATTTATAACATGATATGCAATGCTAAGCTTAGGAACTATCATAAATAAGCATTTTGTCATGAATTTATGTGTGTTTATCACCTACGCTTCACGTCTGTGAGACACCCCCCAAGCAAATGGACAGGTGGAGGTAGCCAACCGTACCATCATCTCGTCATTAAAATGAAAGCTAGACTCCTCAAAGGGAAGATGGGATGAAGAATTGCTAGATGTATTGTGGGGCTATAGGACTTGCTAAAAGACTTCCACGAGTCACACACCTTTCAGCCTAGTGTACGGCATTGATGGGAACACCATCATGAGCCCTAACTAGCTCATTTTGACCCAATGAAGAGAATAAATGCTCCTACATAACCAACTGAAGGTCATAATTCACTGCATAACCTTTCTGAGAGAAACACAAGAAATAATGGGTAAAACTACAATTTTACCAATGCAGTACAACCACGGGTTTTCTCAAGGACTAAACAAAGGTTAAACGATCTTAATAAGATAACAAGTGGGTTGGATTTGACAGAAAAGGGTTTGTGTGTGTTCTGTGAATTAAATGACTTCTTGAAACCCTAAAAATTGACCCACTTGATTAGCCAAGGTTCTGGTTTGGATAAAATTCACTTAAACCCTCTAAAAGTCATAGAAAAATATTCTCTAAGGTTTACTACCTTCAATTTGGCTATTAGAACTCATCTTGACCTAGAATGGGGTCTCAGACAGATATTTGCCCTAATTTAGGTTCTTACATAAATTACTTAGTCAAACATGGTCAAAACAAAAATCCAACTTCACCATTAGATTCCTTGGATCCAAATTAGGTTTGTACCAAAATTTGGACCTAAGGGGAACTCATCTTGACCTAGTTTGCAAAAAGGTCCTGTCTGATTACATTTCTACCCCTAACTTTCAAAAACCCTTCCGAACAGGTCAAGATGAGTAGGTCGTAACTTCTTCTTCATCTTCACAAATAGGTCCCTCCATCATTATCGTGGAGGAATCCTACTCCGACGACCTTTGAAAGGAGAGTTCTCCCTGATTGCTCAGAGAATCTCCTCCAAAATTGGAAGAGAGATTACTTGAGAATTCCCTCCAATATGAACCCAGTTAGATGCCCTGATTCTTTCCCATTCTCTTATGCGAATAGATGAGAGATTTGGGTCTCTTGAGAGCTTCCATCTCCGGCGAGCCTGCCTTGCTTGGAAGCTTGGCTTCCAAGCACAAAACCCTCTATGAAGACCTATTTAGGAAGCCCCAAATCCAATCGAGTCTCCTCAGCTTGAAATTAGGTCGGTTCCCCCTCCATTCCTCTCTCCCTTCTAGCCGCAACCCTCTAAAAGCTTCGGCGGCTTCTCCCTAGCTCTCTCGTCGCCCAATCACAATACCAGTGGCAGGGTTATCTCCACGACAGTCCTCCGCGTTGTGCAATATCGGCCGATGTCGCCCTTGTCTCGTCTTCACCGTCGCCTCTTCTACGGAGGCTTCATCTTCCCCATGTCTGACAACCATACTGACGTGGGATTCCTTCCCCTTTCGTCCTTAGATTAGGTTTCTTAAGTTCCCTATCTTCCCCACTTTCTTTCCCTCTCTCTATTTCCCAAAATCAACCATCGACGCCACTGACCACCGTCACCTCGTCCATCTCCGACGATACCTCTGACAAAATGCTCCCGTTTCTACGCACCTCCATCCACCTCACCGACCACCCTACAACCTCCACTGCAACTCCCTGATCATTTCCCCTCAATCCAATCACTCCATTGACCACCTAAATACCTCCCTGAACATACCTACTTTCATCGTCCAAAATTGTCATCGTCCGGCCACCACAGCCACCTTCACTCCACGCCATGGCCACCATTACATTTGCCATGCCACGGTGATACTACTGAACGTTCTGATGTGGCCATAAGGCCCTTGTTCTTGATTTCAGGTATTCGACCATGGTTCGCCATTGCTGCCAAGCTTGGAGCAAGCTTGCTGCTGCCTTAGTTGCTACTGTCCTAGATTGCTACCCCCAGGTTGTGCAGACTTGAGGCGTGCATGCATCCAAGCCCCCAAGCAAAGGCTCTAGCAGTTGCAGCCCCTTCAATTTGGCCAAGCCTTGCTGCTGCTGCGGTGCGCGAAAGGAAGGTGGGACATTTAATCCCACCTCGGAAATGAGAAGACACCCACGCCTGCATAAATTGATTTTGTGCTAGAGGCTATTTGCCTCCAACACTGAGGGTGAGGTTCTCCTCCCCCCTTCACCGGACTCATCCACAACACTTAATACACTGACCTGGCTGACTCGACTACCCAACCTGACTTCACTCCTCGCTCACCACACATGCCCGTGAGCCTAGACCCGAGTTTGCAATAGGTCCGATTACCCGATTGGCTAAGGCTCTGGGAAAGTGAGAATTGAAATAGAAAAGAGAGAAGGAGAGAGGAGAGTTGCTTGGGGTTAGGGGGTTTTGCTCTGAGAAGATTGCTCCATACTTAGCTGGATTCTGAGAGAAGAGCCAGAGAAGGAAGGAGAAGACAGAGAAAGCTAAGGAAGAAGAGAAGGAAGAGGCAAAGGTAGAGAAAGAAGAAGGGAAGAAAAAGGAAGAAGCTGAAGAGAAAGAGAAGGATCAAAGAAGAAGAAGAGTAGAAGCCAAAGAAGGAAGAAGAAGACAAAAGGAAGCCAAGGCAGAAGGAAGAATAAGGAAAGAAGCAGAAGAGAAGAGGCCAAAGGAAGAAGAGAAATCAGAAGAAGAAGAAGAAGAGAAGGCTGAAGGTAGAAGAAGAAGAAAAGAGAAATCAAAGAAAGAGATCAAAAGAAGAAAAGGAGAAGAACTGTAGCACAAGTCATTTAAGACGTCTGATTGTAAAATCAGACGTCTGAATTCCTATTTCTTTCTTTAGTCAATTTGAGTAGCTATTATTTTGTCTACAATTCTTTTTACTCTTCATATACTTAAATGGTCTACATTCCTAATTAGTTTTTGAGTAATATTATGTGTTCAATTTGCATTTATTGTTGAGATTAGTGTGTGAATTTCATTTGCATCTTGTGTTTGACCTCGAAACATTTTTCGAGTAATAAAATTGTATTTGTTTTGAATGTTGTTTTGGCTGTACTACAACGCAACACTTTTTAAACCCCGACTTAGCGCCATGAATAGGCATGAAAGCCTGGCTACCTATAGAAATAGTTCTCCCTACATATCGATCACAACCATATAACCCTGACACCAATGATGATCAACTTTTCCTAGCCTTAGACTTGGTGGATGAGATGAAAGAGAAGGCATTAGAGTTGGTGCTATAGCACAAAGAGGCAACATTAGTCGCCTACAAGAAGTGGGTCCATAAGTGGAAGTTCTCTGAAGGAGATCTGGTTCTACAAAAAGTGAAGTCTTCATGTCAAGTAACTTGAGCGGAAAGCTAGATGCCCTATGGGAGGGACCTTACAAAGTTTGCAAGGACAATCCAAGCAACTTCTATGAGTTACAAACTCTAGGCTGCAAAACAATTCCTCGAACTTGGCACGTGAGTAATTTATGACTGTATCATATTTAAAGAAAGAAAGCAAGAAAAGGAAGAGAAAAAGTACTTTCTTTCATTCTTTTTGATTGAGTATTTTATATTCTCCATGAAGGCCATTCCCATCAAATGGCCCAACAAAAAAAGAAAATAAAAAAGGGGGGAAAAGCAGGAACACCAATGACAACAATAGCCATAGCGTGATTTACTCTGAGTCTTTGGGGAGGTCAACTAGAGGAGTTAGAGGGGGTAATGAGGCTTCATAAGGGGTTGATGAACACACATAAATTCATGATAAATTGCTTATTTATGATAGTTCCTAGGCCTAGCATTGTATATCATGTTATAAATATTGCATAACATCCATTGCATGGCATCTAGGATAGTTGTTTGTTTTGTATATTAATTCCTTCATTTTATATGGCCAGGGGGGCAATGCGACATCCATACGGATTTTGGATAGAAAATCTGACTGCAAGGATGGATCTGGAGCGACAATCGCAGTTCGGCATCGCCGAAATCATCTCGATCTAAGCACCGTAGCACCCTCTACAAGAAGAAGACGGATGGCCCAGATGGCACCACGTGACACCATCTAGACTGCCCAACACCGGCCAACAGCCATCGCTCACTCCCTTCATCATCCACGCCCTTGAATCCGAGCCGTTGGATAAAGATCCAATGGCTGGGAAGCGTCTGCACCAAGCTCCTTCGCGTGACACAAAGGGCGACCTAGCGCAATGGTGGGAGTGGTGGTTCTCAAGGGAGGGGCATGGGTTTGAATCCCCGCAGCCCCCTCAATCCTCAAATCAGCGGCGCACGCAAGCAGCAGCGCACGCAAGTAGCGCACGCTAGCGTGCATATGATCACTCCGCCGTGCGATCAGCGTGCGTGATGGGTGGTAGCGTAGCGTGGGCGTGTGCGTGGTTGGTGACTGCTTTTAGTGATAGCTGGGATGGCCTACAGCGATGCTTACAGCTGTAGCTACTTCATTGCAAGCCAGCAAAGCTAGCTAAGGGCGTGAGCGGATGTGAGTTGTTTGCTGCAACATTTCCAGCGACGGTCTGGAGGTCGCTAAAGGTCTTTTACCCATTTTTAGCCTCTTCTCCTCCACTATAAAAAGACCTAGACTCCTACCCTTCCAAGCCATCTCTACATTCTTTACTCCCACATATTCCCAAGCTCTAGCAAGCCTACCAATGCTCCATTACAGTTTGTTCTCAAGCTCCCAAGGTGCCTATTAGTATAGCGAACCTTTGCCCCACCAAATACTCATCCAACTTCCCATCCCCCTTCATAGGTCACCTTGGAGCCGTCCTCCCACCTCCATTCTGGTAGCAGATCATCTCCGTCTTCTCACCTCCATTCCGAAGCCACGCCGAAGCTTTCCTCAATCTGATGTCCTCCTGCATCTCACTTCCATCGTCCCGCTCCTCACCTCCTTCGTTCGAGCTTTCGCCAGGCGCTGTCGTCTCGTCGAATAGCCAATTTGGGAGATTTCCTCTCACCTCCCTCTCCTTTTATGCTTTCGTAGATTATTGTAATAGACATTAATGCCATACATCACATTTGATCCCATCTCTATCTTGTGATTGCTTGTCTTTTATTTCAAAAACACAAAAATAACAAACCCTAAAATACCAAAAAGAAATAAATCGAAGTGCGGTTTTCAACTAAAGTAAACATTGCCTCCCTGTATTCAACCTGGGACTCCCTTGGAGTTTCGGTATAAATTTTGTTTGATCGACATGCTTTGCAACTACGACGACGGGTTACTCGTAACCCTGATTCCTAACATGCGAAACATGCCCAACCATTTTGTTACCGTTGCCGGGGAGGCAATGAAATTTACTTTATTGTTTATTGCATTTCTTTGTATTGACATAGCACTAACCCTACTTGTCTTTGATCTACTGTCTTGCAGGTACCCTAGCATGGAGATCCAAGTGCATTAGATCGGAGTAAAGTACGGGTAGAGTACTCTGTAAGTGTCCCCCACATCCCCCCTACTAGTTCATTTCGCTACACTCATAGTCAAGACCTAATCTACCTAGGTGTTTGCATAAACCCTAGGGTAGAATTGTTTGTCTTGTTTGCCACCTTCATCCACCTCACCCCCTGATGAGAACCTCATCATGAGCCATAACTAGCTCATTTTGACCTAATACAAAGGATAAAAGCTCCTACATAACTCAAGGAAAGGCTTAACTTAGAGAATTCTGAGTTTAAGGAGAAAACAAGTCATAAGGGGTAAAAATGTAATTTTACCAGTATAATCTGCATACAGGGTAATTCAGGGTCCAAACATAGGTCAAACAAACCGAATAAGAAGGAAAGTGGGATGATCTGACAAGGGCTACAGCAATTCCAAGGAACTAAATGATAATCTGTAACCTTAAAACAAACCCACTTCAATTCACGAGGTTCGAGGCAAAGTAAAAATAGAATAAACCCTCTAAAATTCATAGAAAAATAATCTCTAGGGTTTAGAACCTTCAATTTGGCCTTCAGAACCCATTTTGACCTACATTGAGAACCATGCCCAATTAATAACTTAATTTGGGTTTTTGCATAAATTGACCGGTCAAACAAGGTTTAATATAGAAATAAAATTCACCATCAGATTCCTTAGGTTCTAATTAGTCATGTATAAAAACTTGAGCCTAAGAAGAAACCTTCTTGACCAACTTTACACTTTGGTCCTCATATATTTACTTTTTGGCCCTCAACTTTTGAACCCTCGCAGTTTGGCTCCTAACTTTCCTTCGTTCTTTGCATTCAGGTCCTCCCTGCAAAACCTGCCAGCACCATGCTCCGGCGACCTTGCGCGGAGCATGGCACCGCGCAGGGTGAGGGGGAGGGTCTGGCAAGTCAACCGGAGGTGCCCTGCGTCGTCAGCCGTCGCAGGAACACCCCCTGGTCGCTGCAACCCACCATACCGGCCGTGCGAACGCACGGACGGTATGGGTTTCCATCTCCGGCGTCCTCCGGCGAGGGAGACACGTCGTCTCCCTCCGCCTTCCTCTCTGATTCGGCCCCTATAAATACCCCCGTCGCTCCACCGTTCTTCCCAGCTCGGATCTGACGGAGAAAACCCCCAACTTTCCTCTCATCTCACTCCGGCAGACGCCCACCAGCTCCGGCGGTTCTTCCTCCTCCTCTTCGCTCTGCCGCAATACCAGCAGCAGAGACTTCTTCCCCTGCTCTTCCCGCGTCGCGCAATACCGGCGCGCGCTGCCTCTGCCCCGTCGTCACCGCCGTCCTCCCCCACTGGGCACCTTCTTCTCCGGCGACAGCAGGTACAACCGTCCGCCTCCTCGCCCCCCTTCGTCACTTTAGTTAGGTTAGAACTACTTCCCTCTATTCTCTCTCTCTTTTCCCCTGCTACTTTTATCTAATTATCCCTCGACCGCGCCTAATCACCCTCACCTTCTCCGCCTCCGGCCATCCTCCGGTGAGCCGCTCCCATCACTCCAGCAACCCACACGGCTCGCCGACCATCGCAGAACCTCCGCCTCCTCACCCTGATCAACCTCTGCCCTTCCACTTCCCCTAAATCACCCTCTGCAACTCCACCGAACAAACCCATCTCCCGACCCACAGTCCGACCTAGGGCAGCCCTTAGGCTCCGCCCCGCCGCCTGCACACCCCCTGACCACCTTCGCCGTGCCACGGCGAAGGTCCTCCGCGTTTCTGATTGGGCCGAGAGGCCGTTTCTCTGTAGGCAGGTACCTGCGCTCGTCGCCGCCATTGTTGAAGCGAAGAAGCTTCTTCACCTGCTGCCCTAGGTGCGCCACGCCCAGGTCACGCTCCCAGACAGTGCGAGGCGTCTTCGCGAAGTACCAGGCTGCAGTCGAGTCGAAGCTCTCGCGCGAAGCCCCCGCGCTTCGCCTCGACTGCCGCTGCTTCCTCCGCGCAAGCACCCAAATTGGGGTGGGACATTTAGTCCCACCTCGTAACCTTTCAGAGGAGCGCGCCCGCATAAAGGCAAAAAGTGCCTTATGCTCGTTGCCTCCTGAGCATGGGGTGAGGTCCCTCTTACTCACTCGCTCGACCCGGCCTCGTTCCCGACCACGCCCCGCGGACCTGGCCCGACCCGACTTAGACTGACCTGCACTCCTCGCCCACCACGCACGCCGGTGGGCCTGGACCCGGGCGCGACCCGTACCCGACTACCCGGCAGCTCTGGGAGAGCTTTCCTAAGAGCGATTTCTGTGAGAGAGAGACGCGGGGGAGGGTAGAGTTAGGTTTTGCCCCTCCGATCAAAGCTGTGTAAGTGTGCAGGCATAGGTGAAGAAGAACCGTGGAAGAAGACGAAGGCTGAAGGAAGGAGGAGCACCGGGCGGCACTGTAGCAGCGGCGATTTAAGTCGTCTGATTGGAAAATCAGACGACGTCCTGGAGGCAAAGAAGGAGAAGGAAGGCGAGGCAGAGGAGAACACAGAGAGGCCAAGGGAAGAACTGAAAGAAGAAGAAGAGCACGAAGAAGATCTGAAGAAAGGAAAAGAAGAAAGAAAGAAGAAGAAGAAGAACAGGACCGCTCTGCAGAAGAAAAAGGAAGAGACGAGCAGAAACAGCTGAAAGAAGAAGAAGAACATCACCACTGCAGATAAAGAAGAAGAACAAAGGAAGAGAGCAGAAGATCTGAGAAGGAAGAAGAGGAGAAGCAAAGAGAAAAGAAGAAAAGCCAACAAATTCTCTCTCTCTCTCTTTCTTTATTTTTGTAAAAGAAACTTGTACCCCTAGAATACAACTTGCTCCTTGAGTTCGACCTCGGGAACTCTTTTATTTTCCGAGTAACAAATTGTATTAAACTGGTAATTACCTCTCTCTATACTATACTACGACGAAATAATAAAACTATAGAGGAAGGTCGCCACCACCCCCGCATATAAAAAAATAAAAAAAAGAGATACTTTCTGTGGAACGAATCAATATACACACTCTATACACCCACATTTGAGGCACATAATCGGACTTGATTTTCATCTACTCAACCGGGCTTCTGACCTATGGACCCGGTACACGAATTCAACACATAAAAAAGTAGAAATCATATTAGGTTAACAACCTTTTTGTGTGCCTTAATCGGTGGTGCATTTGAGCCAATTGATTGAATTATTTGGGTCGCACCACCTAAACTAAAAGAGGTTCATTTTCTAGCTACCCCATAGGATTCAATAATTAGGTCAAGCCAGGCACTCCATATTTTTCTTGATTTCTAAAGGAAATACTTGAACATGTGCTTTCAACAACAAACTTGGTTTGCCTTACAAAACTTGGTTGAAAACACCTAATATTTGAATCCTAAAAGCTATTAAGTAAAATTCGAACCCTAAAACTCACCTCATCATTAATAATCTTGCTTGAAAACCTCTTGGTTGTGCACATTCACACGTTCTCAAACAAATCATTAAGGGTGCAATCCATTAAGGGCCCATCACATTCTAGAGCACCAATTTCCCAAGCCTAACTAAAATCAATTAGATGTTGGCCCTAAGGATTCATTCGCTTGTTGGGATCCAGATTGAGATTATTCATGATTAACCTGCTTATACTAGTCAATCTGATGTCTAGCTAGGGGAGTAGCATCAAACGACTGCGGTTGGGTGGTACACTAAGAACCGACGGTGCAAGCCAAAGGAAGAACCTTCTCCTCAGTCCCTCCTTCAACTAGTTGGATTGCCTGGACATAAGTAGAGTAAATCGTCCATAATCTTAGGATGGATTCTGAGAGTCAGTAGACCTTAGGCTACCCCATCTAAGGATAGGCTTGTATTCTTGTGCTGTAGGGTTCCCTCTTTTCCCCATCCTTCCAACTTCCTTCCAGTGTATGCTTGGGAGGAGGTCATTGAACCCTAGATTGGAAGGACCTTTAGACCATTCTAGGAGGCAGAGGTTGAGCTATAGCCAAGCAGATCCCATGGCTAATCAACAACTACCTCCCCCACCACCGAACCTGTAGGAGCTGATTCAGAGGCAGTTGGAAAAATTGCAGTAGATGCAGCAATGGTTCCAACGTGTGCATGGTCAGGGTGCTCGACCCTTGATGGATTTTTACGATCCTTCAAACTATGGGGAACGTCCCGGCGTCATGATTCCCACTGGAGACATAGAAATCAAGCCCCAAGTCTTAAGTTTGATTAAGCATTTCCATGAGCTTGGCTCGGAGGACCCATTCCAGCACCTGGAGGATCTGACCACTTTGGTTCAGACCACTAGAGTAAGGAATGTAAATGAAGAGCAAATGATCATGAGGCTTTTCCCCCACTCTCTCAGGGATAAGGCCGCACATTGGTACAGGACTATAGTAAGGCCTATTAAAGCTGGGGCTGCTCTTAAATTGGCTTTCTTGAAGAAATTCTTCCCTATCAGAAGGACCAATGCCTTGCGTCAGGTGATTACCACTTTCATCCAGTGGCTGGGGGAATCGTTTCATGGTGCCTGGGAGCGATTCTAGAAACTTTTGAGGAAGTGTCCACACCACGAGGTGCCGAAATGGCAACTCATGCAGGTTTTCTATCATGGGTTGGTTGTGTAACTCCGTAATCACGTGGACGCTTCTTGCGGAGGCAATTTCCTCAACAGGGATGCATATAGCGCATACGACCTATTTGAGGAAATGAGCGAGAACTCAATTAATCACATCTCCATGGATGCATTCAACTGGCCCCAACAGCCTAGGTCAAGTGCTAATGAGATCCAGGATTCTCATTCATTTGACATGGAATTTAATTTGTAATAAACTGGATAAAATGGACTTGGTTGCTAAGAAAATGGAAGAATGGATGTCTAGGAATTCAGGAAACACTTCCTTACCCACTAAATCCCAGAATTCAGGATTCCATTCCTCACGAGCCCCCACAGGGTGAGAATTCGTGAACCAACTTGATTCGGCTCAACCTGTGAGCCAAGATTTCTCGGAACCATATGGGTTCCAAACTGGGGCCTCTGATCCCAGTTTCTCAGATCCTTCCTTCTCTCCACCCTCATTTTATGAGGATGCATATGCAATGTAGGAGAATGTTAGGTCCAACCCGTATTCCAACACTTATAACTTGGGGTGGAGGAACCACCCTAACTTCTCCTGGAAAAATCAGGGGCAACAGACCCAATCTCGACCCCGCAACTATGCATCTCAAAAACCTATGGGTCAGGGTCAAGTATGCACCCAGTTGCCCTAGTGATCGGTTAATCAGCCATCTTGGAATGCCCAACAATCCGCAGGGAAGGCTGATTTAAATTGACAGATGGTGGAAATGCAATGGTCCATGCTTCAGCTTATGCAACGAATGAAGACATCCTTGGATAACTTGCAATTTGGGTTAATTGCTAACACCCGACAACCCGGATCTCTACCATCTCAACTTGTACCCAACCCACGCATTGTGCAAAAATAGGGCAATAGTGCCCGTACGAGAATCAAAGGGACACACACGCACATGCTCAGGTGATTGAGCAGGGTCCCTCATCTTCTTCTTCCTCTGGTTACATGACTAACCAAGGACCTCCAATCTTCACTAGCCCACCTCAAGACCCAAACCCGTATACCTTTGCAAACTCTGTCACCTTGAGAAGTGGAAAGCAAACCCGGGACCCTAAATTGCCCTCTAGATGCCAAAACCTTGGGGAGCTTGAGAGAGAAAAGGATGAGATTGAAAAAGACAATAAGGCTCAGGGATCAGAAATTGAAAATTCCACCCATATCCTATTCCCTGAGGCCCTATTGAAAACCAAGAAGAAGAAAACCCTAGACAGCAACAAGGAGCTTCTGGATTTATTCAAGAGCGTAGAGATCAATATTCCGCTCCTCGATGCTATTATGCATATCTCGGCTTACGCTAAATTCTTGAAAGAACTGTGCACCCAAAAGCATAAGCCGAGAGAACCCACTCTGAGGAAGGTGATTCTCTCTGAGCAAGCAAGTTGTGTTATCCTGCATCACCTTCCTCAAAAGAAGAAAGATCTAGGTGCTCCCTTGATATCATGTGTTATTGGGGAATACACTTTTGATAGGGCACTATTGGACCTAGGTGCATCCATCAACCTAATCCCAACTTCTATTTGTGAGAGGTTTGGGTTAGGTGAACTCAGGACAACCTTAGTAATGCTACATTTAGCGGACCGATCGGTCACCACACCGAGAGGTGTTATTGAGGATGTAATTATCAAGGTCAAGGATTTCTATTTTCCTATAGATTTTCGCGTCGATGACATGGATGTACCTAATGATTTGAGGAACATGCCCATCATTCTGGGGTGTCCGTTCGTAGCTACCGCCAAGGCCAACATAAACTGTGAAAGTGGTAGTATGGAGATCGCCTTTGGGGATAAGAAATTAACTCTGGGTATTTTTAAGGCGATAAGAGGATTTAAGGATTGTGGATTCATTGTGGAACTCAAGGATCAGGATCTTGAGACATGTATGACAATCAATGCATTCGAGGACTCCATTAGCTTTAGCAAAATGAACCCACAACCCTCCTCCGTGGTAGACCTGCCACATCCTGAAGAAGCTATTGATTTTGTTCATTCCTAGCCTCTTCCACTGGCTTGATGAATCTTCATTAGCATCCTCCCTTCCTTCTATTCTAAACCCACCCCAGCTGGAATTAAAACCATTGCCCAAAAATTTGAAATATGAGTTCTTAGGACCTGAAAACATGCTCCCTGTGATTATTAGTGCTGATTTGACTAAGGAGAAAGAATTGAGGTTAATTAAGGTCCTTAAGAACAACAAGGAGGCAATTGGTTGGACCATCCACGACCTTAGGGGGATCGAGCCATCTTATTGTAATCATCATATTTTCATGGAAGATGGATCCCACCCTTCTCATGCAATGCAAAGGAGACTAAACCCGAATATGAGAGAAATGGTCAAGAAGGAGATAATCAAGTGGCTTGATGCTAGGATTATTTACCCAATCTCAGATAGTTCGTGGGCTAGCCCTGTTTAGATTGTACCCAAGAAGGCGGGAATAACCGTTATGACTAATGAGAAAGGGGAAACGTTCACCACTCGTTCAGCTTCTGCTTGGAGAGTCTGTATTGACTATAGGAAGCTGAACACAACCACTAAAAAGGATCACTTTCCCTTGCCATTCATCGATCAAATCCTTGAAAGGTTAGCTGGGCAAAAATATTTTTGCTTCCTGGACGGTTATTCGGGAAATAACCAAGTCCCTATCCATTCAAAGACCAGGAAATGACAACTTTCACATGTCCCTATGGAACCTTTGCATTCCGTAGAATGACGTTTGGGCTTTGCAATGCTCCTGCGACTTTTCAAAGGTGCATGCTGGCCATCTTTTCTGACATGGTGGGAGATTGTCTTGAGGTGTTCATGGATGATTTCTCCATTTTTGGAGATTCTTTTGAGTCTTGCCTGGCTAATGTGGAATTGATCCTTCAGAGATGCATCAAAACACGGCTGGTCCTTAGCTAGGAAAAGAGCCACTTTATGACTTAGGAAGGCATCGTCCTGGGTCACGTGGTCTCTAGTCGGGGAATTGAAGTTGATAGAGCTAAGGTGGATGCTATCTCTAGACTTCCTCCACCCACATCCGTAAAATAGATTCGCTCTTTCCTTGGGCATGTGGGGTTTTTTCAGAAGATTCATTAAGGATTTCTCGAAGGTTGCTTGGCCCTTGAGTAACCTTCTGGCCAAAGACACGCCGTTCAAATTTGATGAATCATGCCATAAGGCATTTGATTTATTGAAAACGGCAGTCACCTGTGCCCCGGTATTACGACCATCGGTCTGGACAGCCCCATTTGAGATTATGGCTGATGCATCTGATTTTGCCGTCGGGGTTGTCTTGGGTCAAAAGATTGAGAAAAAGCCCTCTGTGATTTACTATGCTAGCAAAACTCTGGATGAGGCCTAGAGGAACTACATCGTTATTGAAAAAGAATTGCTAGCAGTAGTTTTCTCTTTAAAAAATTCAGGGCTTATCTGTTAGGTTCTCATGTCATCATCTATACCGACCACTCGGCCTTGAAACATCTCTTAGCCAAAAAGGATGCCAAACCCCGACTTATTCGCTGGATTCTGCTGCTTCAAGAGTTCGATCTTGAAATCATGATAAAGTTGGGGAACAAAATGCAGTAGCGGATCACCTCTAGAGAATACTAATTGATTCTCCTCATCCGGATGTCTCGATCTCTGATACTTTACTGGATGAGACTATCCTCACAGTCTCGGGTATCCGAACCCCTTGGTTTGCTGATATTGTCAATTATTTGGCCATTGTTAAAATCCCCCAAGATTGGACCAAACAATAACGGGATAGACTTGTGTCTGAGGCCAAATATTATTTTTGGGATGATCCCGAGCTGTACTGCATCGACGCAAACCAGATTATTCGTCGATGCGTCTTGGAAGTTGAGTTCCATAGCATACTTGAGTTCTGCCACACATCTACATGTGGTGGACACTTTTCTAGGAAAAAGATGGCCGCAAAAATTTTGCAATCTGGATTCTATTGGCCATCATTATTTAAGGATGCCCAGGAATTCTCTAAGTCATGCACCCAATGCCAGACACTCAGGAACAAGGCTAAGAGAGATATGATGCCCCTGAACCCAATTCTTTCTGTCGAACTTTTTGATATTTGGGGCATCGACTTTTTGGTACCCTTCCCTCCTTCATTTGGACACCAGTTGATGAGAACCTCATCATGAGCCATAACTAGCTCATTTTGACCTAATACAAAGGATAAAAGCTCCTACATATCTCAAGGAAAGGCTTAACTCAGAGAATTCTGAGTTTAAGAAGAAAACAAGACATAAGGGGTAAAAATGCAATTTTACCAGTATAATCTGCATACAGGGTAATTCAGGGCCCAAACATAGGTCAAAGCAACTTAACAAGAATAAAAGTGGGATGAGATGATCTAGCAAGGGCTACAGCAATTCCAAGAAACTAAATGATAATCTGTAACCCTAAAACAACCCACTTCAATTCACGAGGTTCGAGGCAAAGTAAAAATAGAATAAACCCTCTAAAATTCATAGAAAAATAATATCTAGGGTTTAGAACCTTCAATTTGGCCTTGAGAACCCATTTTGACCTACATTGAGAACCATGCCCAATTAATAACTTAATTTGGGTTTTTGCATAAATTGACCGGTCAAACAAGGTTTAATATAGAAATGAAATTCACCATCAGATTCCTTAGGTCCTAATTAATCATGTATAAAAACTTGAGCCTAAGAAGAAACCCCCTTGACCGACTTTACACTTTGGTCCTCATATATTTACTTTTTGGCCCTCAACTTTTGAACCGTCGCATTTTGGCCCCTAACTCTCCTTCGTTCTTTGCATTCAGGTCCCCCCTGCAAAACCTGCCAGCACCATGCTCCGGCGACCTTGCGCGGAGCATGGCGCCGCGCAGGGTGAGGGGGAAAGCCTGGCAAGCAAACCGGGGGTGCCCTGCGTCGTCAGCCGTCGCAGGGACACCCCCCTGGTCGCTGTAGCCCACCATACCGGCCGTGCGAACGCACGGACGGTATGGGCCTTCGTCTCCGGCCATCCTCCGGCGAGGGAGACACGTCGTCTCCCTCCGCCTTCCTCCCTGTTTTGATCCCTATAAATACCCCCCGTTGCTCCACCGACCGGGGCAGCTCGGATCTGACGGAGAAAACCCCCAACTTTCCTCTCTTCTCTCTCCGGCAGACGCTCACCAGCTCCGGCGGTTCCTCCCCCTCCTCCTCTTCGCTCTGCCGCAATACCAGCAGCAGAGACTCCCTTCCCTGCTCTTCCGGCGCCACGCCGCACCCAGCTGGCGCCTCTCCGGCTCTCTGCTCGCCGCCGCCCCTTTCCCTGAGCATCTTCTTCTCCGGCGACAGTCGATACGACTGTCGCCCTGCTGCACCCCCCTTCGTCCCTGCAAGTAAGCTAGAACTACTTCCCTTCTTCTCCTCTTTCTTTCCCCGCTTTCAATTTGTTCAATTAAGCCCTCAACCGACCCTGACCATCGTCACCCCCTTCGTCTCCGGCCACCCTCCGGCGAGATGCTCCCATCGCTCCACAGCCTCACACACCTCGCCGACCCTCACCGAACCTTCGCCTCATCACACTGAGCACCCCCCACCCCTCCACTGCCACTCCACACCTCCGTAACGCTCCCCCGAACAAACCCATTCGTCCGGTTGCAGTCCAACCTAGGGCTGCCGCCAGACACCACCTTGCGGCTTGCCGCGCAGCTCCACACCTTCGCCGTGCCACGGCGAAGGTTCCCCAGTGGTTTGATCAGGCCGAGAGGCCATATTCGTGTCCGACAGGTTTTGAGGTTCGACCGCCATTAACGCACATTGAAGCAGCTTCTCCCGCGCTCCAGGCTTGAGGACTCCAGGTCTCCAGCTGCTGCGGATTGCGGGGAGTCTTGCGAAGGCAGCCAGCCAGCAACCGACGCAAATCGAAGCCGCAGAGGCTAGGCCGCGGTCTCCCAGCAGGCGCACGCGAGGAAAGGCCTCCGTTTAGTCCCACATCGGTAAGCCTCACAACCTCTTCACCGTTTAAATTGATTTTGTGCATTAGCCTTACTGCCTCAGCACACGGGGTGAGGTCCCCTTCACCCGCCCGGTTACCCGGTCTCGTCCGCGCTCACGCCCCGCGGACCTGACCCGACCCGACTTAGACTGACCTGCACTCCTCGCCCACCACGCACGCCGGTGGGCCTGGACCCGGACTTGACCCGTACCCGACTACCCGGCAGCTCTGGGAGAGCTTTCCCAAGAGTGGTCTCAGAGAGAGAGAGAGACGCGGGGGGGAGAGGGTAGAGTAGGTTTTGTCCTCTGACGTAAGCTCTGAAGTGTGCAGGCACAGGTGAAGAAGAAGGACCGCGGAAGAAGAAGGAAGCTGAGGGAGATACTGTAGCAATAGGCAGTTTAAGTCGTCTGATTTGGAAATCAGACGACGTCCTGAAGGGAAAAGAAGAAAGAAGGAGGTCTGAAGAACAACAGAAGAAGGCGAGGCAGAGGAGAACACAAAAGAACAAGGGAAGAACTGAAAGAAGAAAAACAAAGAAGAAAGAAGAAGATCTGAAGAAAGACAGAAGAGCAGGAACAGCTGGAAGAAGAAGAAGAGCATCACCACTGCAGAAGAAGAACATCACCTCTGCAGACAAAGAAGAAGAAGATCTGAGACGAGGAGAAACAAAGAGAAAAGAAGACAACAAATTCTTTCTCTCTCTTTCTTTATTTTTGTAAAAGAAACATGTATATCTCTAGAATACAACTTGCTCCCTGAGTTCGACCTCGGGAACTCTTTTCCGAGTAAAAAATTTATATATTTGAAATGATGGCAACAACTGGCTATACTACGACGCTATAACAATAAAACCCGGTTGTATTATACCTCTTTCACCAGTATATTCTGGTCGCTGTTGATAAGGTGTCCAAGTGGATTGAGGCAATTCCCACCCAAACCAATGACCACAAGGTGGTCATCGATTTTGTAAAGAGAAATATCTTCAGTCGGTTTGGGATTCCTAGGGCAATTATCAGTGATGGTGGCACACATTTCACTCATGCCCAGTTTCAAAATTTACTCGGGAAATATGGGGTGAGCCATCGGATTTCCACACCATACCACGCTCAGATGAACAGACAGGCCGAGGTCTCCAATCGGGAGATCAAGTACATTTAGCAGAAAATTGTTAGGCTTGATAGGAAGGACTGGACCCAAAAGCTAGATGATGCTCTTTGGGCATACCGTATAGTGTGCAAAATGCCTATTGGTATGTCTCCGTTCTGTCTGGTGTTTGGTAAGGCATGTCACTTACCTGTAGAACTTGAACACTAGGCATTCTGCGCCATCAAGAAATGTAATGTGGACCTTGAGTTGGTCAGGAAAACCAGGAAACTCCAATTATCTGAGTTGGAGGAGCTTCGTAATGATGCTTATGAAAATGCCATAATTTATAAGGCAAGGACCAAAGCTCTCCATGACCAGATGATTTCACGTAAGAGCTTTGAGCCGAACTAGAAGGTTTGGCTTTTCGATTCTCGATTGAAGCTTTTCCTCGGAAAAATCAGGTCTAAGTGGGATGACCTGTTCGTTATTGAGCGGATTTTCCCTAACGAGGTCGTCGAAATCTCTGACCCAAAGACGGGTAATATTTTCAAGGTCAGTGGATAGCGTCTCAAACCCTTTGTTGACCATGTGCTCCCTGAACCCGTCTCGGACAAGGTTGCTCTTACCTTGTCGTAACCACAGCAGGCTGATCATCGCCCTGCTGATGGCACTAAACTCAGCACATGTAAAGATTGTTCCAAGCTGACCAGTCTCATGGAAACCAGGTGCTATTCTTCCACTTCCACTCTCTTGCATGCTTTCATTTTTTTCACAATGAGGACATTGCAATAGCTAAGCATGGGGGGTTGGACATATTTTATAACCTTTTTGTTAGCTGTAACAGTAATTTCCTATTATTTGATTCTTGTTAAAAAAAAATTAGAATTAGGAGACGAGAACTTAGGCATTAGGAGTTGTAAACTTTATGAATTAATACTTTGAGACCTGAGTACTTAGACTCTTCAGGTCTTCGGGCTTAATTAGCCCCGGCATCCACTCGAATGTGGACTTAGTCTCGAGTCCTCGCCAAGTAAAATTTATTTTAATTTGGTAAATAATTTGGGATGATAAGTATGTGACTTATCAACCCACCCTTTGATTTGGGGGGACTTTAAGCGTAAGCATCTACACACATTTTTTGCACTGACACATTTTCTGGCGGTTTTTATGGAAATTGGGTTGCTAATGGACCGACTTGGGTGGTATGGCTGGCAGGTTATCGGTGGTAACAGCTCATCTGTTGGTTGTTCGGAGCCCAGCCACAAGACCATTTTCATTGTACTGCCTTTAGGTAAATCTTAGATCAGGAAAGTCACCTACTTAAAAAAAAAAAAGAGGAAAAAAATAGAAAAAGGAGAAAATAAAAAAATAAATAAAATCGCACTTCACTGCATGAGTATGGTTGGCAAGTTGTTGGTGGTAACAGCTCATCGGCCGGTTGTCTAGAACCCAGCTAAAAAAAATGCACAGTAATTCCCAAAACACTTAGGGAAGAAGAGGGGAAGTAGAATAAATCGGGGAGATATACACTGGGTTCACCCTTGTGTTGACCCCATAAAAAAAAATAGGGAGAAAGCTACCGATCAAAAAGATAAACCTCTAGGCAAGGTCACCTAGGGTCGTAGAAACCCGAAGTCCATTTTAATGGCCATTTAGTGAGTCTTTCACTATTTTCACAAGATGCTTAGCACTTAGACTCCTTTTCGAGTCTTGGGCGGGTCAGGTAGCCGTAAAAAGTTATCCCGTAACTCTCAAACTCCAAAAGTACAAAAAAATTAGAAAAGAAGAAAAACAAGAAATAAAATTTTACCTTTTCTTCTCAAATAAGGTGAGGGCTTGGACAGTCTGCATTTTGGTAGGCACCCGGGCACTGTTGAGTTTTTGTAATTAGGTCTTGAGGATGATATTTTCTAAAGCAATCAATGAATTTTGCCTAAATACTCAAACCCTGATTCTACTTTTACACATAGCATTTAGGTTAATTTTGCTAGGGACTAGCAAAAGGTAAGCATGGGGGTATTATGAACACGCATAAATTCATGATAAATTGCTTATTTTTTATAGTTCCTATGCTTAGCATTGCATATCATGTTATAAATATTGCATAACATCCATTTCAGGGCATTTAGGATAGTTGTTTGTTTTGTATATTAATTCCTTCATTTTACTTGGCCAGGGGGCAATGCGACATCCATATGGATTTTGGATGGAAAATCTGACTGTACAGATGGATCCGGAGGGACGATCGTAGTTCGGCATCATGGGAATCATCTCGATCGAGCACTGTAGCACCCTTTACAAGAAGACGGACGACCCAAATGGTGCCACGTGGTGCCATCCAGACTACCCAACACTAGCTAATAGCCACCGCTTACTCCCTTCATCATCCGCGCCGTTGGATTAAGATCCAACGGCTGGGAAGCATCTACACCAAGCTCCTCCGCGCGACACAAAGGGCGACCTAGTACAATGGTGGGAGTGGCAGTTCTCAAGGGAGGGGCGCAGGTTCGAATCCCCGCAGCCCCCCCCAATCCTCAAATCAGCGGCGTACGCAAGCAACAGCGCACGCAAGCAGCGCATGCCAGCATGCACACCAACAGGTCGTCGCGCGATCAGCGCGTGTGATGGGCGGCAGCGTAGTGCGGGTGTGTGCGTGGTTGGTGCCAGCTTTTAGTGACAGCTGGGCTGACCTACAGTGACGCTTACAACCGTCGCTACTTCATTGCAAGCCAGCAAAGCCAGCTAAGGGTGTGAGCGGATGTGAGCTGTCTACAACAATGTTTCCAGCGACGGTCTAGAGGTCGCTAAAGGTCCTTTACCCATTTTTAGCCTCTTCTCCTCCACTATAAAAGGACCTACACCCCCACCCTTCCAAGCCATCTCTACCTACTCTACTCCCACCTACTCCCAAGCTCTAGCAAGCCTACCAACGCTCCATTAGAGCTTGTTCTCAAGCTCCCAAGGTGCCTATTTGTATAGTGAACCTCTGCCCCCACCAAATACTCCTCCAACTTCCCATCCCCCTTCATAGGTCACCTTGGATCCATCCTCCCACCTCCATTCCGGTAGTAGATCATCTCCGTCTTCTCACCTCCATTCTATAGCCATGCCGAAGCTTTCCTCAACCTGATGTCCTCCTACATCTCATCTCCGTCGTCCCACTCACCTCCTTCGTTCGAGCTTCCTCCAAGCACCGTCGTCTCACCAAACAGTTGATTTAGGAGATTTCCTCTCGTCTCCCTCTCTTTTTATGCTTTCGTAGATTATTGTAATAGACATTAATGCAATACATCACATTTGATTCCATCTCTATCTTGTGATTGCTTGTCTTTTATTTCAAAAACACAGAAAAATAACAAAACCCTAAAATACCAAAAAGAAACAAATCGAAGCACAGTTTTCAACTAAAGTAAATGTCGCCTCCCTGTGTTCGACCTTGGACTCCCTTGGAGTTTCGATATAAATTTTATTTGATCGACGTGTTTTGCAACTATGACGGCGGGTTACTCGTAACCTCTATTCCTAACACGCGAAACATGCCCGACCAGGGGTGCTCCCTAGATGGGAAGGCTACTTTGAGGCTCCTACCCTCCAAAAGAGCCTGCATTGTTGCCAATTTGTACTTGTTGGCCTCCTTCGAGATGAGGTCCCGACTCTCTTCCATAGACGAGTCGGAGGTGAAAAAATCCAACACCGTCTCAATGTCCATCTCCAGTGAAGTAGCATTCTCCAGTTCCAAGACCCTTTTGGTCCTCTCCTTTGCATGCTGGTGGGCCTTGGCGAGGTCGTCCCTTAGGTCGTCAATGCCCGCCTCTGCCTTTTCATGACTCACCAGGTTGGAAAGGTTATCTATGGTTTTGCCCAAGCGGAGGTGCTCCTCCTCTAGAGCCACCTCATACCTTTCAACCACTGAGGAATGGGAGGCCTTCAATATCTATACCTCTTCCTTCAACCAGAGCATGTTGTTACAGGAAGATTGCAGCCGGTCATTTAAGTCTTGCAATTTCACAAGATTTCTCTTGTGAATTGACATAAGATTCTCTTCAAACTCTTCGGCCAGGGACTCAGCTCTCTTTAGCCCCAAGTGGTCATTCTTCAGCTCTTTTTGCATATGGGTTACCTGGCCAATTGCTTGCTGCTACAACCGAAGCTTTTTAGTAGCCTCCTCAGTAGCTTTCTCCGCCTTCTCATGGGTGGCAGTAGCTTCTTCAAGTAGGCCGGAAAATTTCTGTTGCTCCACCATGGTGGTTGCCACCCATTTCATGGCCATTTTAGCCACCTCACAAGGGATGTTAGAGTTAGCGGTGTCAGGCAACTCATTGCCGACAAGAACGAAAAAAGACCCAAGAGTCTCAACCTATCAAAAAAGAATGATTTGAACTTAGAGATCTTATATCTTATAGACATGGAGATCGTGAAACCAATGAGGGAAAGAACTTACCACACACATATAGTAAAAGAAAATGTGTTTGAAGTTCACCCCACCCTAACGAGGGGTGGCCTAAGTTAGGGCATCCTACAGATTTCGCAGCACTCGCATCTCCAGCATGGGGAAGTTGCTAGAAGAGCTTGCCTGTGCCGAAGTCTCCTGGCCAGGCACATGGCCCTCACAGGCCCCTTTCAGCATGGCCCCCTACCAACCCGATTTCCTGGCCTATAACCTTGTACCCCTCTTGGCCACTAGGGTGCATCAGCATCGATGCCCCTGTGGTGCTTCACCTATAATACGGTTGATAAAAAATGTTATCACCAAGAAAACCTCCCGACGCTGCTGCCTCTTGTACTGCCTTCACGAAAGAGTTCGGAGGACTAGTCGGAGGGATGGGTAGGCCAAAACTTCCCCTCTCGGTCGCTTCACCAAGAGTTTAACATAGGGAGTCACCCAAAAGGATATGTTCAAGCGGGGCAGGCGGACGAGGCAAAGTAGTGGGGGCATCTGACAATTTAAACCCTCCAGGATTTAAGGAGTGGGCCAGTGCCGACTTTGGTACCGAAGAGGTCATGGCAGTCCCCTTCTTCACATGCTTAAGGGGGACTTCCTTGGAACCACTACCTGTTGACTCCTTTTTTCCTTCCTAGGGACGGGAAGATCTACTCCCCTCAACTCGCTTTGAGGGCCTATCCCCTGCTTCTCCCCTCCTAGACCCACTGTGATAAGAACTGCTGGGTCATCACCTTGGAGTGTCTAGATGGACAAACAGACCAAAAGCTGGGAGAAGAAAAAGATGAAAGTTCCCTACGGGAGGGGGTGAGATTTGCATGATGTGAAAAATAAACAGAAATAATGTAAAACAATCCCATAAATAGACAATCACACAATGCACAAAGATTTTTAGGTAGAAACCAAAATCAGGTGAAAACCATCACCTAACCCTCTCGAGTTAAGATTTTCTGATTGACCAAGTTGATCAAAATCTACTAACAAACTACTTTAACGAGGGTAGTTAAACCTCTATACAACAACGCTACAAGTACGAAGGTAGAGTTCCTCAAACCCCTCCTCCTCACGAGGAGTATTTTGTCCCTCGATGGAGACAGGAATTATCAAGGAGAATACCCAACAATAACAAAGTAAAATACAAACAAGACCTATAAAGCCATAAAGATAAACCTAGCTACTATAAGTAAAGATTACTTCCCTTTGCTGGAAGTGCGTTGGCTTGTTGCAGATGCGTGAACCATGCGGCAGCACTTCATCGCTCTCATAATTGCAGAGGGAGAGTGGGTACACAGCTGGATGATGCTCTCTGGTGTGGAACTAAAGCTTGGAGAGCTAAGGCTTCTTCTCAAGATCAAATTGACACTATATGATGTGAAAATATGTTACTTGGTGTTCCTCAGTGTGTTCTTACAAGGCAAGGGTACTCCTCTATATATAGAGGGCCTAGAAAGGTTTTGGAAGGCCTTGGAAGGCTTCCATAGCTGTTGGGAATTATCCCAAGGCAGAACAGGTTGTAATCAGAATCATTAATGATTCTGATAGGGTCATCAGATGTCTGGGAAAAAGATCAGATGTCTAGAAGACAAGTATAAGACGTCTGCAAACTAAATCAGACATCTAATTGTAGACGAGTTTCCTTCTTGACTTGCATCAGACCTAAACAGGGTTCTAGGTCAAAGTGATCAGACGACAGGGTGGTCGTCTGGCACATGAATTAGATGTCAGGAAACTAATAACTCTATGGGAATTGATTCCCAAGAGTTTTTAATGGCTATAACTCTTAACAAAAGTGATTTAGGGTCAAACGAGGCTCAACGTCTATTTATCAGACGTTTGAGGTCCTCTACGGACATCTGATAAAAACCTAAAGGTCATTTCTCAATGATTATATTTTGAAGGCCAATGTTTGACTAATTGGACTTCTGGCCAAGTCATCAGACGTGTGCTAAGACATTTATACTAAGGGTCGATCGTCTGAAATCAGCAGACAGAAGGTTCTAAGACCAGCCCTAAATGATTGGACATTTAATTCAACATTCAGACGTCTTAAAGTTTGTTATCAGACGTTAGACTTTTGTGTTAGACGTTTGAAAAGGCTGTCTGAAGCCTATTATGGTTTTTCTAAGTCTTCCACAAAAAACCTAAGTATCCTAGGGTTGTGCAAGTGTTCCTAGGACTGTTGTAATGGTACTTTGTGGCTCTTTAACATGAATCTAAGAGAGAAATTACAGAGCAACAGAAGAAACAAAATACAAAGAATAAGATGAATGAAAGTCTATCCTAATCTTATCTTCATGCCTTCTTCAAGCTATTGCTCCCCGCGAAGCTCTGTCTCCTCTGTCAAGCTCCTCCAATCCGCCATGGATGCGAGCTCAAACTTCGTCTTTACACTTGTATCCATTTGCAATTATCCTTAAATCTTAGACTCAAAAGCGAATGTTAAATAACTAGTGTTTTGTTATCATCAAAATAAACGATCGTGGTGCCTTTCACCAACAATCTCCCCTTTTTTGATGATGACAAAACTATACATAATAATAAATAACAATCTCCCCTATTTTGACATTATCAAAAAGGTTTATCCAATTTTAATGCTCCTAAAACTCCCCCTTAAAACATGCTCTTCTAAACTTGGGTTGCTTTCATTTAACAAGAATAATATTCTCCCCCTTTTAAAAACAACAAGATAGCTATATGATTTTCTCTCCTTTTCTAAAGGAAATATAGCTATGTTAACAAATCCCCCTTAAAGATAGACAATTATTTCATCAATTTTAACTCCCCCTATCTATATGCTATTAATAAAGAGATAGGGAAAAAGGGATTACCTCACCTACCAAGGCCAATAGAATGGCCCAAATGGAGGTGGATGCTAAACTGGATGAGGTTCCCATCTGTAGCTTGGAGGTCCGGGCATCGATGTCGGTCTCCAATCATGTGGTCACTGTGAGACGACTCGGACATTTGTTCATCGTCTCGTCGGTCACCTCTTCTCCTTCCTCGGTCTACTCCTTGGTCCTCCCAATTCGATTTGACCGTTCTTGAGCTTGTAGGTCAAATCTTTTATGTTGTAATTTCCTTTAAAACCTACAAAACAAGATTCTACTTGAACTTTCGGTATCCAAGTTAGCTTGGATCCGGGTTTGTTAGTTGGTCTCCTAGATGGAGATCCTTTCTCAACCTTACGGCTGGATAAAATTTCTACCTTATTAATCAATTTATTTGATTTCTCCCTAAGACATGCAAGTTCATCTTCTATAGCATGAATTTTTCTTTTTAAACTAGAAATTTTAATTTTTAAGTTAGTACTTTCCTCAATCAACTTACTATTTTCATTGATTTGGTCTCTATTTTCTAATAACATGTTATTATCCTTAGGACTAGAACTAGTTTCTAGATCCTTAAGTTTAATTTCTAACCTATTATTTTTAGATTTTAGAAAGCCAAGTTTCTTTTTAATGTTTTTATTTTCTACCTTTAATGACTTACCAATTTCAAAAAGCTCATCAAAGGTATCTTGTAAATCTGAGTTTATCTCATTGTCGAAGTCGCTTTCGCTATCATTTGCCGTGGCCATGAAACCCATGCAAGTGATTTCTTCCTCGAGAGTTTCTTCTTCTTCTGAGCTCATGTCATCCAAAGTAGCTTGGAACGCCTTCTTCTTATACTTCTTCTCCTTCTCCTTCTTCTTCTCCTTCTTGAGAAGAGGGCACTCATGTCATAGGTGCCCCTTTTCATTGCAATGATAGGAACATCTTGGGCTTCCTAGCTCCTTTTCCTTCTCTTTCTTGGAATCTCTACAAAACTTGGAAACTTTTTTAAGTAAAAATTTAAAGTCTTCGTCATCAGAACTTACCTCTCTATCTGACGCGGCTCTGAAGGCGAGAGACTTTCTTGGTTTTGGTTTTGGTGTGTCCTTCTTCTACTTCAATTTTTTCTCGTAGGCTATCAGATTGCCTAGGAGATCCTCCATGTTGAGCACCTCTACGTCGTTTGCCTCCTCGATCACGGTGACCTTTTGTTCCCACTCTAGTCTGATCTTTCCTTGAAGCTCCCTCTTGATAAAGATCTTCCCTAAAGCTTTCAATCCATTCATAATGAGAGTGAACTTAGTGTTCATCTCACTTAAGGTTTCGTTAGTCTTCATAGAAAATGATTCAAATTCTTGTGAAAGTAAATTAATTTTAGAAGACTTTACCTTAGAGGTACCCTTGTATGTGGTGGCGCACAGAGAGATTTGATTGAATTCTTTGGGCTCAATGCACAATACAATGTGTTCATTTTTTTTGCATTGAGAGAGAGCTCATGGATTTGTTGTTGCGAGTAGCCTCCTGCGGGTTTCTTTGGTATGTCAAACGGTGTCTCGAACCTAGCCCAAATCGTGAAGTCATTGGCTTACGGCCACGTCTTCATCCTGAGCTTCCAATAAGTGTAGTTGCTCCTATCGAAGAATGACGGATGGGTGGTAGATTGCCCCTTGAAAATTTTGATCGTGGACATGCTCCCCTCCATTGATCTCTCTACAGAAGTTACTCCTAAAGGCGGAAAACCTGCTCTGATACCAAATGTAAGTTCCCTAGGGAGGGGGTGAGATTTGCGTGATGTGAAAAATAAGCAAAAAAAATGTAAGACAATCTCACAAATAGACAATCACACAATGCACAAGGATTTTTAGGTGAAAACCCAAATCGGGTGAAAACCACAACCTAACCCTCTCAAGTTAGGATTTTCTGATTGACCAAGTCGATCAAAATCCACTAACGAACTACTTTAATGAGGGTAGTTCAACCTCTATGCAACAACGCTACATGTACGAGGGTAGCATTCCTAAAACCCCTCCTCTTCACGAGGAGTATTTTGTCCCTCAATGGAGACGGGAATTCGCAAAGCGAATACCCAACAATAACAAAGTAAAATACAAACAAGACCTATAAAGAAACAAAGTAAACCTAGCTACTATAAGTAAAGATTACTTCCCTTTGTTGGAAGTGAGTCGGCTTGATGCGGATGCGTGAACCACGCGGTGGCACTTTATCGCTCTTGTAATCGCGGAGGGAGAGTGGGTGCGCAACTGGATGTTGCTCTTTGGTGTGGAACTAAAGCTTGGAGAGCTAGGACTTCTTCTCAAGATCAAATTGACACTATATGATGTGAAAATATGTTACTTGTTGTTCCTCAGTGTGTTCTTACAAGGCAAGGGTACTCCTCTATATATAGAGGGCCTAGGAAGGCTTTGGAAGACCTTGGAAGGCTTCCATAGCCGTTGGGAATTATCCCAAGGCAGAAGGGTGTGCTACGGATGTGAGTTCGAGTGTCGAACTCAGGGAGGCGTGAAAATCAAATTTTTCTTATCACTTAGTGTCACGGAAATGATGGGTTTTTGCTTGCGAGAAGATGCAAGAGAAAAGTGAGTGAGAGAGAGAGAGAGAGAGTAGGGTTAGAGTCTTTTAAATCATGGCAATCACTTAGATCAAGATAGAAAACAACATCAAAACTATATTTAACATGCAATTCAAGTTTTACAAATACAACGATAGCTAAATGGTTAAACAAAAGGAAAGTAAAGCTAGAGTAAAGGGAGAGAAAGAGAGAGAGGGGAGATGGCGAGGCGGCCACGGCGGTGGAAGAAGGCTCTGTCGGCAGGTCGTCGACTCCGTTGATTACAAGAGATGCTAAGGGAGGCTAGGAGGGTGATACAACACTTGCTAAGTGAATTGAATGCCCTCCATGGGTGATTGGAAGGGGTTTAAATAGGGCGAAGGTCCTTCTAAATGAAGAAGGGGTTTTAGCGACGTCCGGGACGTTGCTAAAACCCTTCCCAAAGCATTGGTGAAGCACCCTGCCCAGCGGTTGCATGCACACGCTGTTCTTCCTCTCGCGCACAATCCACGTGTTGCCTTGATGGCCGTCCGATGGTTGAGATCTCGTAGAGGGTGCACTTGCGGATCGCTGCTGAGGCATGTGCTGCTCGTGCGTCATCGCATGCGTTTGGCCGAATGCTCCTGATTGTGCTGTGTGGCGCTGTCGCGGTCGCTTGGTGATCGGGCATTCCAATTTGATCGCGTGGTTGATTTCTATGCTCAAGCCACTGCGGGCGCTTCAAACATGTGCCTTCTGCGAGTGTTGCAGGGGTGCGACCGCTGCGCTGCCCTCCGCAAATGGTCGCACGGAGGAGATTGGGTTCGGCTGCTGCCGACCGTTGGATGGGGATCCAACGGTTGGATCTTCATGTGAGGTCTGGCATGTAGATGCGGAGAGTGCGGGCGAGCGTGACTTTTAGCCATCTAGTCAGAGATCGGATGGCTTATAGTGTTTTCCTGCGGTGCTACGCGATGAAGGGCGCAGGGGTGGCTCCATGTGGCATGCTGTGGGTCGTTGATCTGATGATCAATGACCAGAACTTCTTAGGCCGATAAAGGGAGCTCCAGATGTCGGATTTGGCTGATTTTGAGTCCGTTGGACTTCGTTCGTCGCTCTGAATCCATCCGTGCAGTCCGATCTCTCATCTGAGGTCTGTTTTGACATGCACTTGTACAAATGGTCATTAATAATGCACTTTAAGCAATCTCGATGTGCGATGCATGCAATGCTCCCATTCCTATTTATGATGTGTCATCTGTGCATTTTACCCTTAAGACCGACCCCTTTTGGCAGAATTAACATTGTAAAATGTAGTGTTATCATACCCCCTTGCTTACACTTTGCTTGTCCCCAGCAAGGTTTTTTCTAGCCATTATTCTCAGTCAGAATCCAAGAAGTAATTACTTAGACATTTTGTTGCTTGTCAACAAGGGGAAATATACTAAGATCTTGTTCTACAGAGACTAAACAGCACCCGGGTGTTTGCCAAAATATGAATCGCCTGAATCCTTGCTTTAAGGCATGTACATATATATATTTTTTTCTTTTTCATTTCTCATTTTTAGATCTTTGGAGTTAAGAGTGTGTTGGTAACTTTTTACGGCTACCCAACCCACCGAAAACTTGGAAAAGACTCCAAGTGCTAAGCATCTTGGAGTGAAGATCGTGATAGACTCACTCAACGGTAATTTAGACAGACTTCGGGTTTCTACGCCCCTAGGTGACCGGGAAAGGACGTATTTTGCCTGAAGGTGTATTTGTCTGATTGGTAGATTTCTCAACGTTGTGACAACCGGGTTTATTGTTATAGCGTTGTAGCATAGCCAGTTATTACCAACATTTCAAATATAAAAATTTTTTACTCGGAAAATAAAAGAGTTCCCGAGGTCGAACTCAGGGAGCAAGTTGTATTCTAGAGATATACATGTTTCTTTTACAAAAATAAAGAAAGAGAGAGAAAGAATTTGTTGTCTTCTTTTCTCTTTGCTTCTCCTCGTCTCAGATCTTCTTTTATCTTCTTCTTCTTTGTCTTCTTCTTTCAGTTCTTCCCTTGTTCTTTTGTGTTCTCCTCTGCCTCGCCTTCTTCTGTTGTTCTTCAGATCTCCTTTCTTCTTTTCTTTTTCCAGTCAGGATGTCGTCCCTCCTTCTTTCTTCTTTTCCCTTCAGGACGTCGTCTGATTTTTCAATCAGACGACTTAAACTGCTTGTTGCTACAGTGTCTCCCTCAGCTTCCTTCTTCTTCCGTGGTCCTTCTTCTTCACCTGTGCCTGCACACTTCAGAGTTTACATCAGAGGACAAAACCTACTCTACCCTCCCCCCCGCGTCTCTCTCTCTCAGAAACCGCTCATGGGATAGCTCTCCCAGAGCTGCCGGGTAGTCGGGTACGGGTCGCGCCCGGGTCCAGGCCCACCGGCGTGCGTGGTGGGCGAGGAGTGCAGGTCAGTCTAAGTCGGGTCGGGTCAGGTCCGTGGGGCGTGAGCGCGGACGAGATCGGGTAACCGGGCGGGTGAAGGGGACCTCACCCCGTGTGCTGAGGCAGTAAGGCTTATTCACAAAATCAATTTAAACGGTGAAAAAGTTGCGAGGCTTACCGATGTGGGACTAAACGGAGGCCTCTCCTCGCGTGCGCCTGCTGGAAGACCGCAGCCTTGCTTCTGCAGCTGCAGCTTCAATTTGCGTCGGTTGCTGGCTAGCTGCCTTCGCAGGAATCCCCGTAATCCGCAGCAGCTGGAGACCTGGAGTCCTCAAGCCTGGAGCGCGGGAGAAGCTGCTTCAATGTGCGTTAATGGCGGTCGAGCCTCAGAACCTGTCGGACACGAATATGGCCTCTCGGCCTGATCAAACTACTGGGGAACCTTCGCCGTGGCACGGCGAAGGTGTGGAGCTGTGCGGCAAGCAGCAAGGTGGTGTCTGGCGGCAGCCCTAGGTTGGACTGCAACCGGAGAAATGGGTTTGTTTGGGGGAGCGTTACGGAGGTGTGGAGTGGCAGTGGAGGGGTGGGGGGTGCTCAGTGTGATGAGGCGGAGGTTCGGTGAGGGTCGGCGAGGTGTGTGAGGCTGTGGAGCGATGGGGGCATCTCGCCGGAGGGTGGCCAGAGACGAAGGGGGTGACGATGGTCAGGGTCGGTCGAGGGCTTAATTGAACAAATTGAAACCGGGGAAAGAAAGAGGAGAGGAAGGGAAGTAGTTCTAGCTTACTTGCAGGGACGAAGGGGGAGCAGCAGGGCGACAGTCGTATCGACTGTCGCCGGAGAAGAAGATGCCCAGGGGAAAGGGCGGCGGCGAGCAGAGAGCCGGAGAGGCGCCAGCTGGGTGCGGCGTGGCGTGGGAAGAGAAGGGGAGGAAGTCTCTGCTGCTGGTATTGCGGCAGAGCGAAGAGGAGGAGGAAGAACCGCCGGAGCTGGTGGGCGTCTGCCGGAGTGAGAAGAGAGGAAAGTTGGGGGTTTTCTCCGTCAGATCCGAGCTGCCCTGGTCGGTGGAGCGATGGGGGGTATTTATAGGGATCAAAACAGGGAGGAAGGCGGAGGGAGACGACGTGTCTCCCTCGCCGGAGGATGGCCGAAGACGAAAACCCATACCGTCCGTGCATTCGCACGGCCGGTATGGTGGGCTATAGCGACCAGGGGGGTGTCCCTGCGACGGCTGACGATGCAGGGCACCCCCGGTTTACTTGCCAGGCTCTCCCCCTTACCCTGCGCGGCGCCATGCTCCGCGCAAGGTCGCCGGAGCATGGTGCTGGCAGGTTTTTGCAGGGGGGACCTGAACGCAAAGAACGAAGGAGAGTTAGGGGCCAAAATGCGAGGGTTCAAAAGTTGAGGGCCAAAAAGTAAATATATGAGGACCAAAGTGTAAAGTTGGTCAAGGAGGTTTCTTCTTAGGCTCAAGTTTTTATACATGATTAATTAGGACCTAAGGAATCTGATGGTGAATTTCATTTTTATATTAAACCTTGTTTGACCGGTCAATTTATGCGAAAACCCAAATTAAGTTATTAATTGGGCATGGTTCTCAATGTAGGTCAAAAATGGGTTCTGAAGGCCAAATTGAAGGTTCTAAACCCTAGAGATTATTTTTCTATGAATTTTAGAGGGTTTATTCTATTTTTACTTTGCCTTGAACCTCGTGAATTGAAGTGGGTTGTTTTAGGGTTACAGATTATCATTTAGTTCCTTGGAATTGCTGTAGCCCTTGCTAGATCATCTCATCCCACTTTTATTCTTATTAAGTTGCTTTGACCTATGTTTGGGCCCTGAATTACCCTGTATGCAGATTATACTGGTAAAATTGCATTTTTACCCCTTATGACTTGTTTTCTCCTTAAACTCAGAATTCTCTGAGTTAAGCCTTTCCTTGAGATATGTAGGAGCTTTTATCCTTTGTATTAGGTCAAAATGAGCTAGTTATGGCTCATGATGAGGTTCTCATCATACCCCCATGCCTAGCTTTTGCTAGTCCCTTAGCAAAAACTTAAGGTTTCAACCCTTGTTCTAGACCATGAAGTTTTTAATAGTTTTAGATAAGTGCCTTTTTTATTTGAGCATAGATTAGGTTAGAGTGTTGACCATAGGCCTAAAAGGTACTCTAGTACCAATCAAGATCCAAATCTGTCTAGCCTTAGCCTCAGTCTTTAGCAAAGGTTTTTAAGGTCCATAAGAACTAACCTAAGGTTTATTGGACTTTGTGGTTAAAGCACCCGTGCTTGAAATGATTTTAGCCCTGGCTCAGTTCGCAGTGCGTTTTGTAAGAGAGATAGAAAGTTTTTCTGTTTGGAGAGTTTTCTCTCTCTTTTTCTTTTTAGTTCTAGCCTAGGATTGGCTTTTCAACACGGTCTGTATCAGATTCCTTGCTCCCATCATCAATCCTCAAGGGTTCCTGGCGATCGATGCTTCGAGATAGCACCGCCCATGGCAACCCCCGGAACCCTGGCTATTGAGATTTCAAGATAATCCCATCCATGGTGTTCCGTGGCCGAATCCAGACCCTGGCAATTGACACTTCGAGATAATGCCATCCATGGAATCTGAACCAGCAGAGTGCTTACATGCCCCCAGTAGGATATGTAAATATCCTAAGAGACAAGCACCGAGGAGATGATATTTTTTTACGCATCTTCGAGGGGATTTCCCGCCTCTCCGCGCTGGGAACTCGTCCAAATCAACTTGTGTTGATCGGCCGCTCCTATTCTAGGTGTTCTTTTCAGAATTTTGCGACGCTTCTGCGTGATTCTGATTTTTACGCTTACTGAACCAGGTTGTGTGTGAGGTTAGGGTGCTTAGGTTACTGAGTCCCGTAAACCAAAAATTAGTTAACGAGGCCAAATACTCCCTAAGCCTTAGACCTAATACTTCAGCTTTTCATTTTCCTCAACCTCTTGAGGAGTGTCCAGATCTTAATGGGTACTAAGAGTCTATTCAAGAATGCCTAAGGTTTGCATTCTTACTAATCTCATTGTGCACTTTTCAGTTATTTTCTTGAATGAGGTCTAGAACTTAGGTTAATTCCTTAGTTCCTTACTAATGACTATCACCTTTTCTCATAATTTTGTGCTCCTTTTTCATTTTGTTTCTTTTCTCCTTCACAAAATTTCCTTCTCCTCTTTTCCTCTTATTCTTTTTCGAAAAATTTTTAATTTTTATGGTGTTTTTGGCATATGTGAATTTTTTTGTTTGAAACCTTTTCTTACAAGTTTTGCACTTTCATACCCCCCCATGCCTAAGATTTGCAATGTCCTCATTGTAACCTAGGGGGTCTTAGTTCATTCCTTAAGACAGAAATTTGGATGAGTGGATGGGTCGGGTTGAATTTTTGCGGACGATTTCAGATCCCAGATGCAAGCATCTGAGTTGGGGTCGGCTGTCTACAAGGGTGAACTTCGAGTGCAAAAAGGTGTCAGAACAAGTTTCAGGTTTTCAAAGAGAATGACGGGCTGCCTCCCGTTAAGCGCTGAGTTTTACGCCATCGGCTGGGCGCAATAAGCTCAAGGGGAAAGGAGGATATAAGATGCCTCAGCCAAATCAGTAGAAGTTACATCAATGAATGGCTTGAGTCTCTGACCGTTCACGATGAAAGGTTCAGAATCGTGGCTGAGTGGACTGATTTCGATTGCTCCATTTCCAAAAACCTGTCGGACCAAATATGGTCCGACCCACTTGGATCTCAGTTTTCCTGGGAAGAGTTTTAGTCGGGCATCAAAGAGTAGGACCTTTTGACCAGGATGAAAGATCTTTCTCGAGATGTGTTTGTCGTGGAAGGCTTTAACCCGCTCCTTGTAGATTTGCGAGTTCTCGTACGCGTCTAGGCGTAATTCATCGATCTCGCTGATTTGGAGTTTTCTGTGGGTCCCAGCCTTGGAAAGATCTAGATTACAGTTCCGTACTGCCCAATAGACTTTATGCTCCAGTTCTACGGGAAGGTGGCATGCCTTTCCGTACACCAGTCTAAAGGGAGACATGCCCAATTGGGTCTTGTGGGCGGTCCTATAGGCCCACAATGCTTCCGGAAGTCGGGACGACCAGTCCTTCCTGTCAGGTCGAACAGTGACTTGCAGGATTTTCTTGATCTCCCGATTAGACAGCTCAGCTAGACCATTAGTTTGGGGGTGGTAAGGAGTAGAGATTCGGTGAGACACCCCGTATTTGGTCATCAGTGACCTAAACTGAGCATTTGTGAAATGGGTCCCCCCATCAGAGATTATTGCACGAGGAATCCCGAACCTTGAGAAAATGTGTTGATGAATGAATTTGAGAACGATTTTGTGATCACAGGTTCGGGTCGGTATGGCTTCGATCCATTTGGACACGTAGTCCACAGCCAACAGAATGTATTCGAAACCATCCGAAACAGGAAAGGGGCCCATAAAATCAATCCCCCAAACATCAAAGATTTCGCATACTAGAATCGGTTGCATAGGCATCAAGTCGCGATGGCTCATGTTGCCCAAAGTCTGGCAACGACTGCATGCCTTGCAGTGATTGTATGCGTCTTTGAACAGTGTGGGCCAGTAAAAGCCGCACTGGAGGACTTTTGATGCGGTTTTATGCCCGGCGAAATGGCCACCGCATGCCTGGTCATGGCAGAAAGAGAGGATATTGTTGAATTCCCCTTCCGGGACACATCTCCGGATGATCTAATCGGCACCTATGCGGAAGAGGTACGGGTCTTCCCAAATGTAATACTTGGCATCGGAGCGTAATTTGTCTTTCTTGGCCTTCGGCCAATCGGACGGGATCTGATGAGATGCCAAGTAATTTACTACATTAGCAAACCATGGAAGGCTAGTACCAATAGTCAGCAGGTGCTCATCGGGAAAATGCTCAGTGATGGGTCCGGAAGGGTCAATTATTTCAGAAGGAAGACGGGACAAGTGATTAGCTACCACATTTTGCTTTCCCGCTTTGTCGCGAATCTCAAGGTCAAATTCTTGCAACAGCAAGATCCATCGGATTAATCGAGGTTTCGCGTCCTTCTTTGCAAGGAGATGCCTCACAGCTGTGTGATCCGAGTATATGACGACACGGGAACCCAGAAGGTACGATCTGAACTTTTCTAGGGCAAATACTACAGCTAGCAGCTCTTTCTCAGTAACCGTATAGTTACGCTGAGCCTCATCGAGTGTTTTGCTGGCGTAGTAAATGACCACAGGTTTCTTGTCAATTTTCTGTCCCAAAACCGCTCCTACAGCGAAGTCGGATGCATCACACATGATCTCAAAGGGTTGAGACCAATCAGGGGACTGTAGGATCGGGGCTTGGGTGACTCGGTCACGCAGGATTTCAAATGCTTGAGTGCATTCCTTGAAAATTTCGAAGGGAACATCCTTGGAGAGAAGAGTGGTCAAGGGGCGCGCGATTTTTGAAAAATCAGGGATAAATCGTCGATAAAAACCGACATGCCCTAAAAAGGATCGGATGTCCCTGATCGAGCTAGGCATAGGAAGGTGAGAAATCAGATTAACCTTAGCTCGATCCACTTGGATACCTTTCTCCGAAATTGAGTGTCCCAGGACAATTCCCTCAGGCACCATGAAATGGCTCTTTTCCTAGGAAAGAACCAAATTCACATCGATGCACCGCCTGAGTATCTGGACCAAGTGTTGGAGGCAATCGTCGAATGATGCTCCGAAAACTGAAAAGTCATCCATGAAGACTTCCAGATAATCACCTACCATATCTGAGAATATGGCAAGCATGCATCGCTGAAAGGTAGCGGGTGCATTGCAAAGACCGAAAGGCATCCTTCGGAAAGCGTATGTTCCGAAGGGGCAGGTGAACGTGGTCTTTTCTTGGTCCTCAGGATGGATTGCCACCTGGTTATAACCGGAGTACCCATCAAGAAAGCAGAAGAACCTATTTCCCGCAAATTTTTCGAGAATTTGATCAATGAAGGGTAATGGGAAATGATCCTTCTTTGTGGAGGAATTTAGTCGGCGGTAATCTATACAGACTCTCCACGAGTTGGCTAATCGGGTAGGAATGATTTCTTCGGTCTCAGTCGTTATAGTGGTGAGTCCTGCCTTCTTGGGCACGACCTGAATTGGGCTCACCCAACGACTATCGGAGATCGGGTAGATGATCCCGGCATCTAACCACTTGATGATCTCCTTTTTCACGACCTCCTGCAGATTGGGGTTTAAGCGTCTCTGCATTTCACGAGAAGGTCGTGTGCCCTCTTCTGAATAGATATGATGAGTACAATAAGAGGGACTTATTCCAGTCAAATCATCGAGAGTCCATCCGATGGCTCTGCGATGTTGCTGGAGGACAACAATCAGATGGGATTCCTGTTCAGGACTGAGGTTGGAATTGATAATCACAGGAAGGGTCTGATTAGAACCCAAAAAGACGTATTTCAAGTGAGCAGGAAGGGGTTTCAGTTCGAGGATGGGGTTTTCAGCAGCAGCGGGTGGTTCAGTATAGATGTGAGGTTCAAGGGTGGGAGTTACTGGGTTGTTCCTATCTGGATTCGACTCCTCTGTTTGCGGGTCAAGATCCTTCTGTGGTTGATGAGGCATAATCGAGTCATTCTGGAGGTGTGATTCATCAACCAAAGTCTTGATGTCACAAATTTGTTCGATGACGCCGCAATTAATTCCTTGTTGGGCCTTAAATATATCAATTTTCAGTGTTTGATCTCCAAACTTAAGCTCTATTTGGCCCTCCCCGCAGCTGATGTTGGCTCTAGCAGTAGCCAAGAAAGGTCTCCCTAGAATGATTGGTGTATCCCTAGGGTTCTCAGGTGCATCCATATCTAAGACTATAAAGTCCACTGGAAAATAGAAATCCCGCACTCTTACGATAACATCCTCGAGGATCCCTTTTGGTGACTTTATAGATCGATCTGCTAATTGTAATGTCACCTCGGTTGGTTTTAGCTCAGATTCTTCTAGATGGTCAAGTAAGGATGTGGGTATCAGGTTTATGGATGCACCCAAGTCTAACAATGCTCTATCAAATTGGGTACCACCTATCTTACAGGAAATCAGGGGAGTCCCAGGATCTTTTGCCTTGGGTGGGAGTCTACTAAGGATTACAGAGCTGGCTTGATCTGACAGAACAATTGGGCTCCCTCCCTTGGTTCGCGGCTTACGCTGGGGTGTACATATATTCTTTAGAAATCGTGCGTAAGCTGGTACGTGGAGGATTGCATCCATCAAGGGGATGTTTATGTGGACCTGCTCAAAGAGCTTGACCAGGTCCTCCTCAGGGGCCACGGGTTTGGTGGTCTTCTTTCCCTTGGTAAGGGCCTCGGGAAATGGGATCTTGGTTGGTTCTTCTAGGATAGGTCCGGGTTGTGGATCTGGAACAGCGGTATCTTGGATAACTATCCTAGGGTCATGGTTATCAGGCTTGGAGTGGTTTGGATAATGCGGGTCTTGAGTTGTTTTACCGGTACGTGTTGTTACAGAATTTAATCCGGCCTGATTTTGGTTTGGGTTTTGTAAGAGGGGTGGCTGCTGCTGAAATCCCGCATAAGAAGTTGAAGCCTCCATCTTGTCTGGAGATGGAGCAGTAGGGGCCTGATAAATCCATTGTGCGTGGCCTAAATTTGGATTCATAACGCGCTTCTGGGTTGGCACGTTATTTGGGTTAGGAAGGGGTTGGGAAGGGAGTGTGCCTGGCTGGCGAGAATACGCCAACTGGGCCAGTTGAGTTTTAACTTCTGTAAGTTCATCCTTGTGCTGTTTTTGAATAGCCGCATTCGTTTTTTGAATGTCAGCCAGAGTCTGAAGGATTAAGGACATTTGATCCTGATTTGGCCCTGATGGATAAGTAGGGTTGGGCCGAGGCTGAGGCGGCTGGTAATGACGAGAGGGCTGTGGGCGGGACTGAAAAGGTGGTCTTTGGGTTTGGGAATTTCCCGTCCACTGAAAATTGGGATGGTTTCGCCATCCAGGGTTGTAAGTGTTGGAGAATGGGTCGTTCTGGATGGCGTTGAGGTCCTCGCAGGTCTGAGGAACCTCCTGAGAATCAGGGAAAGGGGGAATGGAGTTCCCCCGGCTGGTGTAGAAAGGATCGGATGATCCTCCGATCCAAGAATCAGATGGGGATGAATATGGATCCATCCTAGGGGAAGATCGGTGGAGGATGTTTTCCACAGTCTCCTGTGTGGAAGGAGGTTGTGCAAAGGAGTTACGCGCGGAGGTGGCTCGCTGCAAGTGCTGAGTCAGCTCATCCACCTTCTTTTCAATGATTGAGACCTTGTCCAATCGACTGGCCATTAATTCCAGGTCGACTGATGCGGACAGGCCCTGCGTCTCATGTGCTCCCTTAAGATTCGTCGCTGCGCGGGTATTCGTCCTGTCGAATGCTCCCATGGAGTCATTGTTGATGGAGTTCTCGCACATGTTTTCGAGAATCTCCCATACGGTGTCTTCATGTTGACCCATGATGTTTCCTCCGCAAGTTGCATTGACGAAAAGGCGGATGTCCTCACGGAGTCCCTGGTAAAAAGATTGGACTTGTTCCCATTTAGGAACTCCGTGATGGGGGCACTTCCTCATGAGATCCTGAAAACGATCCCATGCCTCATGGAGAGGTTCTCCTGATTGTTGAGTGAAGTGTGTAATCTGATGGCGCAAGGCGTTGGTCCGACCAACGGGAAAAAACTTTTTCGAAAACTCGGATTGAAGTTCTTCCCAAGTGTTGATCGGCCGGGTCTGAGTTTGATACCAATGGGCGGCCTTGTCCATAAGAGAAAAGGAGAACATCTTCATGAGAAGAATATCCCGATTTTGCGCATCTGATCCAAAAGTGTGGGCCAGATGCTTTAGCTGTTTGATGTGCTGGAAGGGATCTTCAGAATTAAGCCCATGGAATTTAGGTATAGCATGAATCATGTTGGGCTTTAATTCGGAATCAGGTCCTCCAGTCGGGATTCTGACTCGAGGCTCAATGGCCACCGCAGCAGGATTGTAGTGGTCCCGCATCATAGGACGCTGTGGTGGGTGCACGAAGTTTTGGAAGAGGTTATTGAGTCGCTGGAGCTGGTGTTCCAGATTATTTTCTTCCTCAACTGGCTGAGCCATGATGGGGGAAGAAGAACTTGGTTCTGAATCAGAAGAGAGAATAATGTGAGGGTGTTGCTGCAAAAACACGGGCGTCGAGGCTTGGCCTTGACGAGAGCGAATTTCTAAAGGAGGTCTTAAGGGTGGTCTTAGGGACCTCCTTCCGTACATGCACTATTGGAAGAGGTAAGTTTAGAAGGTGCTGGACCCAATCAAGACACCCAAAAATGTGTTGGGTGACTATAGAGGTGCGGGGCAGATGGACCCCTTGATCAGAAAGATCGTCCACCTGAGAATTACCTGGGCAGCCAGAGAGGGAGAGTCCCGCGAAGACCCCTACACGGTAGAGCGTCCCCACGGGTTACAGGGTTTCCCCCACCCGACCTCTCTTGTCACTGCGGTTCCAGGTAGACCAGAATGGGGATCTTGACCTCTTAAGTCTACCAATTTTAAGATCAGGGTGCTTAAGGTTTCACTTGAACTTTAGTCTTTTAAGTGCAAAGAGTGACCTAATTTAAGGTTGGTTGACCCAAGGGGTCAACTTTACCTCTTGTTTTCTTTGAGAGCTTTTAGGTCTTGTCTTTTAGGGTTCAAGTGTTTAGAGAGCCAATTGTTTTAGGTTTTCTTTTGAATAGGTATTTTCAATCAATGGTTTAGGCACACATCTTTTGGATTTTCTCCATTCTTGATTTAAGTAGTGTGTCTCTAAAACCCTAATGTTGAATCTTATGTTGGCTCTACTTGGTCCAATTAGTTCTCTGTTGGGTAATTAGGGCTCAAGCAAGAATGTGTTAGCCCTTAAATACCCTTAATAGTGTGCAGGACTAATGAGTTGAAAACATGCAACTCTTTATGGTTACTAAGTATGGAAGACAGGTTAGCCCTATATTGCTTGTTCTTTTCTTTTCTTCCTCTTTAGAGTTTAGGGGTTAATAGCGAGAGGAAAAATTTACCTGTCCTCGGAGTGGTTGTCGTGCGGTTGCTTGTCTTCTTGATTTCCTGTAGTTTTCTGCACAAAAGAGAGGAGATTATAAGAAATTAAAAAGAAACAGGAATGTTTACCTCTAGAATAGCCGTTGCTCCCCGGCAACGGCGCCAAAAATGAGAACGTTGTGACAACCGGGTTTATTGTTATAGCGTTGTAGCATAGCCAGTTATTACCAACATTTCAAATATAAAAATTTTTTACTCGGAAAATAAAAGAGTTCCCGAGGTCGAACTCAGGGAGCAAGTTGTATTCTAGAGATATACATGTTTCTTTTACAAAAATAAAGAAAGAGAGAGAAAGAATTTGTTGTCTTCTTTTCTCTTTGCTTCTCCTCGTCTCAGATCTTCTTTTATCTTCTTCTTCTTTGTCTTCTTCTTTCAGTCATTCCCTTGTTCTTTTGTGTTCTCCTCTGCCTCGCCTTCTTCTGTTGTTCTTCAGATCTCCTTCTTTCTTCTTTTCTTTTTCCAGCCAGGACGTCGTCCCTCCTTCTTTCTTCTTTTCCCTTCAGGACGTCGTCTGATTTTTCAATCAGACGACTTAAACTGCTTGTTGCTACAGTGTCTCCCTCAGCTTCCTTCTTCTTCCGTGGTCCTTCTTCTTCACCTGTGCCTGCACACTTCAGAGTTTACATCAGAGGACAAAACCTACTCTACCCTCCCCCCCCGCGTCTCTCTCTCTCAGAAACCGCTCATGGGATAGCTCTCCCAGAGCTGCCGGGTAGTCGGGTACGGGTCGCGCCCGGGTCCAGGCCCACCGACGTGCGTGGTGGGCGAGGAGTGCAGGTCAGTCTAAGTCGGGTTGGGTCAGGTCCGCGGGGCGTGAGCACGGACGAGACCGGGTAACCGGGCGGGTGAAGGGGACCTCACCCCGTGTGCTGAGGCAGTAAGGCTTATTCACAAAATCAATTTAAACGGTGAAAAAGTTGCGAGGCTTACCGATGTGGGACTAAACGGAGGCCTCTCCTCGCGTGCGCCTGCTGGAAGATCGCGGCCTTGCTTCTGCAGCTGCAGCTTCAATTTGCGTCGGTTGCTGGCTAGCTGCCTTCGCAGGAATCCCCGTAATCCGCAGCAACTGGAGGCCTGGAGTCCTCAAGCCTGGAGCGCGAGAGAAGCTGCTTCAATGTGCGTTAATGGCGGTCGAGCCTCAGAACCTGTCGGACACGAATATGGCCTCTCGGCCTGATCAAACTACTGGGGAACCTTCGCCGTGGCACGGCGAAGGTGTGGAGCTGTGCGGCAAGCCGCAAGGTGGTGTCTGGCGGCAGCCCTAGGTTGGACTGCAACCGGAGAAATGGGTTTGTTTGGGGGAGCGTTACGGAGGTGTGGAGTGGCAGTGGAGGGGTGGGGGGTGCTCAGTGTGATGAGGCGGAGGTTCGGTGAGGGTCGGCGAGGTGTGTGAGAGTGTGGAGCGATGGGGGCATCTCGCCGGAGGGTGGCCGGAGACGAAGGGGGTGACGATGGTCAGGGACGGTCGAGGGCTTAATTGAACAAATTGAAACCGGGGAAAGAAAGAGGAGAGGAAGGGAAGTAGTTCTAGCTTACTTGCAGGGACGAAGGGGGAGCAGCAGGGCGACAGTCGTATCGACTGTCGCCGGAGAAGAAGATGCCCAGGGGAAAGGGCGGCGGCGAGCAGAGAGCCGGAGAGGCGCCAGCTGGGTGCGGCGTGGCGCGGGAAGAGCAGGGGAGGAAGTCTCTGCTGCTGGTATTGCGGCAGAGCGAAGAGGAGGAGGAAGAACCGCCGGAGCTGGTGGGCGTCTGCCGGAGTGAGAAGAGAGGAAAGTTGGGGGTTTTCTCCGTCAGATCCGAGCTACCCTGGTCGGTGGAGCGATGGGGGGTATTTATAGGGATCAAAACAGGGAGGAAGGCGGAGGGAGACGACGTGTCTCCCTCGCCGGAGGATGGCCGGAGACGAAAACCCATACCGTCCGTGCGTTCGCACGGCCGGTATGGTGGGCTACAGCGACCAGGGGGGTGTCCCTGCGACGGCTGACGACGCAGGGCACCCCCGGTTTACTTGCCAGGCTCTCCCCCTTACCCTGCGCGGCGCCATGCTCCGCGCAAGGTCGCCGGAGCATGGTGCTGGTAGGTTTTTGCAGGGGGGACCTGAACGCAACGAATGAAGGAGAGTTAGGGGCCAAAATGCGAGGGTTCAAAAGTTGAGGGCCAAAAAGTAAATATATGAGGACCAAAGTGTAAAGTTGGTCAAGGAGGTTTCTTCTTAGGCTCAAGTTTTTATACATGATTAATTAGGACCTAAGGAATCTGATTGTGAATTTCATTTTTATATTAAACCTTGTTTGACCGGTCAATTTATGCGAAAACCCAAATTAAGTTATTAATTGGGCATGGTTCTCAATGTAGGTCAAAAATGGGTTCTGAAGGCCAAATTGATGGTTCTAAACCCTAGAGATTATTTTTCTATGAATTTTAGAGGGTTTATTCTATTTTTACTTTGCCTTGAACCTCGTGAATTGAAGTGGGTTGTTTTAGGGTTACAGATTATCATTTAGTTCCTTGGAATTGCTGTAGCCCTTGCTAGATCATCTCATCCCACTTTTATTCTTATTAAGTTGCTTTGACCTATGTTTGGGCCCTGAATTACCCTGTATGCAGATTATACTGGTAAAATTGCATTTTTACCCCTTATGACTTATTTTCTCCTTAAACTCAGAATTCTCTGAGTTAAGCCTTTCCTTGAGATATGTAGGAGCTTTTATCCTTTTTATTAGGTCAAAATGAGCTAGTTATGGCTCATGATGAGGTTCTCATCACCTACCTTTGTTCTATTTGGGGTCAACACAAGGATTTTTCCAGTGTATATCTCCTTGGCTTGCTCTACTTCCCCGCTTCTTCCTTATGTGTTCTGGATCTTGTTGTGCATTTAATGAGCTGGGTTCTGGACAACCGACCAATGGGCTGTTACCCACGATCACTTGCCAACCATACCCGTGCGGTGAAGTGTGGCTTATTTTGTTCATTTTTTTCTTCTTCTCTCTTTATTTTTGTTCTTAGTAGGTGGCTTCCCTGATCTCAAATTTACCTAGAGGCAATAAAAAGAAGGTGGTCCTATGGCTGGGCTCTGGACAATTAGCCAATGGGCTGTTACCCAGGACAACTTGCCAGCCATACCACCCTAGAAGGTTCATTAGTTACCCAATTTCTGTCAGAATCTCCAAGGTGTAAGTTAGTACAAAAATGTGTGCAGGTGCTTAGACTAAAAGTCTCTCTGAGTTAGCGGGCGAGTTGATAAGTCGTATACTTATCACCTTATTTTATTGGTGGATTAGAATAAATTAATGTTGCAAGGATTTGAAGCCAAATCCATATTTTAACGGACACCTGGGCTGATTAAGTCTGAAGGCCTGAAAAGTCTAAGTGTTCAGGTTCTTTCCATATTATTTTCCACTGTTGACAAATTCCTAATGCTTAAGTTTTGTTTACTTCCTAAATTCAAATTTTTTATAATTTAATTTAATTTTATTTTATTCAAACTGATTAAATGAACTCAGAATCATGCAATTTACCACCCCCCCATGCTTAAGTTGGACAATGTCCTCATTGACAAATACATGGATGCAATAGGGGTTCAAAAAGATATTACCTGAGTGAAGTAAAATACCTGATTAGTCTGAATCTTCTGGGTTGCCGCCTAGGAAGTGTTGAGTTTAATACCTCAAGCTGGGCGGTGCTTCGTGTCATCCCTTAATGAGGGTGACAACCTCCTTTGGGGGAACCTGGGTGAGGAAGTGTTTCAATCTCCGACCATTGATTGTAAAAGTATGGCCAGTATTTGGATCTATGATTTCAACTACCCCATTGGAGTAGGGCTTGACTACCCTAAACGGTCCTGTCCATTTGAACCTGAGCTTCCCTGGAAAGAGTTTTAGTCGGGCGTCAAAAAGCCAAACTTGTTGGTTAGGCTCGAAGGTCTTTCTATAGATGAGTCGATCGTAGAAGACTTTCATTTTCTCCTTGTACAACCAACTATTCTCAAAAGCATCCTGACGAATTTCCTCGAGCTTGGAGAGTTAGAGTGTCCTCTGTGCACCAGCTAACTGGGAATCCATGTTACATTGCTTAATGGCCCAGTAAGCCCGGTGTTCCAACTCGACAGGAAGGTGGCAAGCTTTGCCAAAGACCAGGCGATAAGGCGACATGCCTATCGGGGTCCTGAAAGCGGTCTGGTATGCCCACAGGGCATCATCCAGTCGCGCAGACTAGTCCTTTCTATCAGGTCTCACAGTCTTCTATAGAATATTCTTGATTTGCCTCTTTGAGACCTCGGTCTGCCCATTTGTTTGCGGATGATATGGGGTGGCAATGCGGTGGGTAACCCCGTATTTTTTGAGTAGGGCACGGAATTGGGTGTGGATAAAATGATTTCCACCATCACTGATCATGGCCTTTGGAATTCCAAACCGAGAAAAGATGTTCTGCTTAACAAAGTCCATGACAACCTTATGATCGCATCGATGGGTGGCAATGGCTTCAATCCATTTGGAGACAGTCTACAGAGACTAAGATGTACTCAAAGCCATTGGATGGTGGGAAGGGGCCTATAAAATCAATACCCCAAACGTCGAAGACCTCGATGATTAGAATGGGTTGGAGGGGCATCATGTCTTTTCTGGTCATGGTCCCCAGAGTCTGGCAGTGAGAGCAAGTCTTAGCAAAGTTGTGTGAATCCTTAAATAAGGAATGCTAGTAAAATTCAGACTGCAGAACCTTTGCAGCCATTTTCTTTCCTGAGAAGTGGCCACCACAAGCTTGGTGGTGACAAAAAGATAGCACACTCTGAACTTCATCCTCTGGGATACACCTCCTGATGATCTGGTTGGCACAGAGGCGAAACAACATGGGATCATCCCAGAAATAGTGCTTGGCCTCAGCCAAGAACTTATCCCGTTGCTGTCTGGACCAGCTGTGCGGGGTTTGTCCTACAACCAGGTAGTTGACATAGTCAGCATACCAAGGTAGTTTCCTATCTTGCATAGCCAGAATTTGTTCATTGGGAAAAGTGTCGGATAAAGACAGGGAGGGCCCAATGTGGTCGGAGTGGAGTCTGGATAGGTGGTCGGCCACCACTTTCTTTGATCCGGCTTTGTCGTGGATTTCCAGGTCAAATTCCTACAAGAGCAGGATCCATCTGATGAGCTTGGGTTTCGCATCCTTTTTAGCCAATAGATGCCAGATGGTCGAATGGTCCGTATAGATGGTGACATGGGATCCCAGAAGGTAAGATCTGAACTTTTCGAGTCCAAAAACTACAACGAGTAGTTCTTTCTCTGTGACCGTATAATTTCGTTTAGGCCTCGTCCGACGTCTTGCTCGCGTAGTAGATCACAACAAGTTTCTTGTCTTGTCTCTGTCCCAGGACGGTGCCTATGGCAAAGTCTGATGCATCACACATGATCTCAAAATCTTGGGACCAGTCCGGGGTCTGAAGTACAGGTGCTGTGGAGTCTAAACCCCTGAGGGTGTGGTAAGCCTGGATGCAGTCAGAGGTCATGTGGAATAGGGTGTCATTGTCCAAAAGGTCGGTCAAGGGTTTCGAGAGCTTGGAGAAGTCTTTGATGAACCTTCGGCAAAAGCCAACATGTCCAAGGAATGAACGGATTTGGCAGACCGAGCTAGGTGGAGGAAGTTTGGAAATCAAATCAACTTTAGCTCGATCCACCTCAATGCCCCTATGTGATACGATGTGACTGAGGATGATTCCTTCTTGAACCATGAAATGGCTCTTTTCCCAACTTAACACCAAATTAACCTCGATACATCGTTTCAGGATTTTCTCTAAGTTGCTCAAATAGTGGTCGAATGAATTCCCAAATATGGAGAAATCATCCATAAAGACCTCCAGGTATTCACCCACCATCTCTGAAAAGATGGCTAGCATGCAACGCTGAAAGGTAGTGGGTGCGTTGCATAACTTGAACGACATACGACGGAATGCAAACGTGCCATACAGACAAGTGAATGTGGTCTTCTCTTGATCTTTAGGAGCAATTGCGACTTGGTTATATCCTGAATATCCATCCTGGAAGCAAAAATACTTCTGCCCTGCCAATCGCTCAAGAATCTGGTCGATGAATGGCACGGGGAAATGATCTTTCTTGGTTGCTTCATTGAGCTTCTTGTAATCAATACACACCCGCCATGCGGTGGTGGTGCAGGTGGGGATGGATTTGCCATGCTCATTGTTGACAACGGTGAGCCTGGCTTTTTTCGGAACCACTTAAGTGGGGCTCACCCAGGGGCTATCGGAAATGAGCTCCCCCATATTTGGGTTTAACCGTCTTTGCATCTGACGGGAGGGTTGCACCCCATCTTCTAGGTAGATCTTGTGGGTACAATAGGTGGGGCTAATTCCTCTCAAATATGAAATAGTCCAGCCAATGGCAGCCCTATGTTCTGATAGGGTCGCTGTCAATCTAAGTTCCTGATCCTTGGTTAGGTTGGCATTGATAAGTACCGGGAAGGTCTGGTCAGGTCCCAGGAAGACATACTTGAGATTCTCGGGTAGCGGCTTTAGTTCAGGTGTGGGTGGAACAATGTTTGATGGAAAGGGGAAAGGTGGGAGTTGATCAACATCAATCTCCTCTAATGGTGTTGGTTGATGGTAATCAACCCTTTAAAGGTCCATGGACATAGATGGTGACGGGTCAGAACAGTCGCTACAGGATTGGTAGTCCGAGACAGAACTAAGGGTGAGGCATTCCTCGACCAAGGGCTCCACGGGATCGTGTTCCTCGATATGGTCGCAATCAAAAGACTTGGTCGCCTGGAAGATATCCAACTGCATCTTCTTGTCTCCGAAGGTGATTTCCATACATCCCATGTCACAATCGATGTTTGCCTTAGCTGTAGCTATGAAGGATCTTCCTAGGATGATGGGTGTATTCTATAGTTGTTCAGGGACTTCCATGTCGAGCACCAAGAAGTCGACTGGAAAATAGAAGTCCTTGACCCACACAATCACGTCCTCGACAACCCCCTTTGGGGTTTTCACAGATCTATCAGCCAACTAGGTGGTAATAGGTGTGAGTGTCAATTCTCCGAATCCAAATTGGTGGTACACGATTGTCGGAATCAGATTGATGGAAGCACCTAAGTCCAGGAGTGCTCTATCAAATGTCATATATTGCAGGATATCAGGGGTGCTCCTGGGTTAGTTTGTTTGAACGGAAGGTTGCTTGATATCATGGAACTTGCTTGCTCTGAGAGCACAACCTTCCTAGGTACTTGAGGTCTTGGCTTACGTTTTGGTGTACATGCATCCTTTAGGAACTTGGTGTAAGCTAGAATGTGCTTGATGGCTTCGAGGAGTGGAATATTAATCTGAACCTGCTTAAAGATCTCCAAAAGCTCCTCAGTTTCCATAACACTTTTCTTTTTGTTGATTGTCTCCAAGTCCTCGGGATATGGTGTCTGAATGTGGATAGGGTCTATTTCTGGGTCCTTGGGTTTTTCTTGTAGGGTTTATTTCTGGGTCCTTGGGTTTTTCTTGTGCCTCTTCAGAGTCGAGTATTTTAGAGGGTGAAGTCACGGGAGGAGTCGGCCATTTGGGATCCTGGGTTTTGGTGCCGCTTCTCAAGGTTACTGCATTTGCAGAGGCATTGGTACCATGGGTTGATCCTTGTGAAGACAAGGAAGAAGAAGCACCAAACCCAGGGGGTGTTTGTGGGGTCGACTGGACCATGTGAGCTTGCTCGGGATTGCCTTGTAATCCTTGCGAATTAGGGCCTCTATTAATCATGTTTCATGGGTTCGGTTGTGGCTGGGAAGGTAGGGATCCTTGTTGTTTACAGTCCAACAGTTGGCTTAACTGTCCCTTCACTAAAGCCATTTCCTCCTGGTGTTTTTGGTTCGTTTCAACCATCATTTTTATCAGGGTGTCCATTTGGTTTTGTTGGGGAGGGGCTTCCCTACTCGGATTATAGGGGGGTCTAACTGGTGGTCCTTGCTGATAGGGGGCAGGTTTGGCTGTTGGTTTGGCCTGGGCTGGTTCTAAAATTGAGGCAGTTTCTGGTTTGTCCAAGCAAAGTTTGGGTGATTACGCCAGCCGATGTTGTAAGTGTTGGAGAAAGGGTCAGGTTTGGAATAACCTGGGATAGCTTGTACATCTTCAAAGATAGCAAATGTCGAGGGAGAGGGAAGAGAGTAATCAAGGGTTGAGGGAGCAAAGGTCCCTCCCTGGAACATGGTCAGGGGCAGTTCCAGGTTTATTTGGCTTAGTGGCTGGACCAGGTCAATATTGTGAGCTCCCATTGCTAGGTTGAGGGTCTGTAACTGCTTCTTGGTTCGATTCAGTAGTTCATCTATCTTTTTATCTACCAATTCCACTCGATCCAATTTCTTAGCAATGATATCCATGTTAACCGTTCCAGAATTTTCTTGTACCTCATAGGTCCCACCACGGGGTTGACTGGATCGACTAAACTGGGTCATGGAGGCATTATTGAGCGAATTTTCACTCATAGACTCGAAGAGCTCAAACACGCTCTCCTCGTCTTTGTTCAGGAAGTTTCCCTCACATGAGGCATCGATGAAGTTCCGAAGGTTGCTGTCCAGACCGTGGTAGAAGATCTGGGCCAATTGCCACCTTGGTACTTCGTGGTGTGGGCATTTCCTCAATAGTTCATTAAATCTTTCCCATGCCTCATGGAACTGTTCCCCACCCTAGAGTGTAAAGGTAGTAATGGCTCTTCTGAGGGCATTAGTTTTTCCTATGGGAAAGAATTTCTTTAAGAATGCATGCCTCAGTTCTTCCCAGGTGGTGATGGGTCTTCTTAGGGTTCTAAGCCAGTGAGATGCTTTGTCTCTCAATGAGAAGGGGAACATCTTAATCTAAACAATGTCTAGGCTAATGTTCCTAGGTTTTACAGTCTAGGTGATCCGGTCAAGATCCTTTAGGTGCTGGAAGGGGTCCTCATTTGATCTTCCATGGAAGTGGCTCTGAATCAGACTCAGGACGTTTGGTTTTAGCTCAAAATCATCTCCCCCTTCAGGGATCCTAAGGTGTGGCTCAATCCGAATCGCAAAAGGATTGTAGAAGTCGCGGAGGGGCCTAGGTTGGTCTTGGAATGGTGGTGGATCAAGTGGTGGTTGTCCTTGCAGGTCCTGGAAAGGTGGTGGTGGTTGCCCCTGTGGATTCTGCAACCGGTGTATGGCTTGCATGATAGTGTGGATCTGTTGCTGCTGAAGCCGGTGGTTTGTATTGATCTGGGCCTGGATGATGGCCATTGTGTCTGGTGGGGGTTGGTCCTCAACCTCATCTACTCTAGGTTCGGACATGTTTCTAGCAAGATCAGGCCTCCTGGATTCCCGTCTCAAAACAAACAATTCGGGATGAAGTGATCGTCTCCCGTGCATACACTAGAGAAGAACAGGAGGGGATGTGGAGAGCGACATATGCGAGAAGTGTGTGTGCACAACCAAGTAAGCAAGCCTAGTCCTTATAGTGTATTCCTTAGGGGACCTAAAAATCTTTAAAGGAGCGATCAAGTTCGTAAGCACTGGACTACCCTTCCCAAAGCTAATCTGGCTAGGTTGATTATGAGGGGATTGTAGAGAAGGTTCTTCCTTTGGCTTGAGCCGCCGGTTCCGTAGACCCCACACCACGATCGTTTGACACTTCCCTGTAGCCTAGTCACCATATTCTACTAAGGGAATGAAAGCCAAGTGCTCAGCGAACAAAACCACGCCTCTTGAGACTTAACCCAGTCCTGCCTAAGGCACGCCTATTCAGTTTTAATGGGGCTAGGACAGTGCTTGTGCTTTGGTTATGTGATGAGGCATTGATTAGGGAGGTGCCTTTTAGTTTTCCAATTCCAGTTTTCCTATCAAAACATGGTTTTCAAGCAAGGATTTTAAGATGTGGTATCTTTTAATGTTTGTCCTTACTTTTGTGTCTTTTAGGGTTGACGTGTCTTAATGTTTTTAAGCAAGTTTCGAGTGGGCACACCAAGTTTTGCACACAATTGGTGAGAGTAGATTCCCTTTAATGTGAAGAGGCTCTAAAACCCTAAAGTACTCATCCTAGTGTTCATGCAACTTCTACCAGATGAGTTGATTTTAGGGGTGAGTGGTGCGGCCCATGTCAATTCATAGTGGCTTTGCAAACACCACTCAAAAAAGAAAGAACACTCCAAAAAGATTAAGTCATTAAGAATGTTAGAGTGTAAATTTTTTTTGTTGGGTGATACGTTGAGGATGTGGATCAGGCAATCATTCACCACGTCAATTTTTTTGATTTAAAATTTTTTTTATATTTTCTTTTAGGCAAGCAAACAACCACGACCGAGGACTTACCCACAATCGGTCCTTGCTGTGCTTTCTCCATCTCTACCATCACGAGTTGCACTGCTTCGCCGTCCAAGCACCGAGTTCCTGCAACCATCAAGTAGGAGAAAATGCGTTAGATGATGTGAGCATGGATGTAAAATGGAAGTGACAAAATAAATCCGTTGCCTCCTCGGCAACGGTGCCAAAAATTGACGTGCTACGGACATGTTTGTTTAAAAGGATTGTTATAGTTTGCATTCGCAACGCCGATTTTAAATGAAGAAATGGACGTGAGTCCGAGTGTCGAACTCAGGGAGGCGTGAAAATCGAATTTTTCTTGTCACTTAGTGTCACCGAAATGATGGGTTTTTGCTTGCAAGAAGATGCGGGAGAAAAGCGAGTGAGGGAGAGAAAGAGAGAGAGAGAGTAGGGTTAGAGTCTTTTAAATCATGGCAATCACTTAGATCAAGATCGAAAACAGCATCAAAATTATATTTAACATGCAATTCAAGTTTTACAAATACAACGATAGCTAAATGCTTAAACAAAAGGAAAGTAAAGCTAGAGTAAAGGGAGAGAAAGAGAGAGAGGGGAGATGGCGAGGCGGCCACGGAGGTGGAAGAAGGCTCCGTCGGCGGGTCATCAACTCCGTTGATTACAAGAGATGCTAAGGGAGGCTAGGAGGGTGATACAACACTTGCTAAGTGAATTGAATGCCCTCCATGGGTGGTTGGAAGGGGTTTAAATAGGGAGAAGGTCTTTCCAAATGAAGAAGAGGTTTTAGCGATGTCCGCGACGTTGCTAAAACCCTTCCTAAAGCGTCGGTGAAGCACCCTACCCAGCGGTTGCACGTGCGCGTTGTTCTTCCTCTCACATGCAATCCGTGTGGTTGCCTTGAGGGCCATCCAATCGGAGATCGGACGGCTGAGATCTTGCGGAGGGTGCACTCTCGAATCGCTGCTGAGGCACGCGCTGCTCGAGCGTCATCGCATGTGTTTGGCCGAACGCTCCTTGCGTCACGTGGCGCTGTTGCGGCCGCTTGATGGTGATCGGGCGGTCCAATTTGATCGCGCGGTCGATTTCTATGCCCAAGCCACTACGGGCACTTCGAACCCACGCCTTCTGCGCGTGTTGCGGGGGTGCACCACTGCATTGCCCTCCGCAAATGGTCGCACGGAGGAGATTGGGTTTGGCTGCAGCCGACCGTTGGATGGGTATCCAATGGTCGGATCTTCGTGTGAGGTCGGGCGCGTAGATGCGGAGAGTGTGGGTGAGTGTGACTTTCAACCGTCCGATCGGAGATGGGACGGCTTAAAGTGTTGCCCTGCAGTGCTGCGCGGTGAAGGGCATGGGGGCGGCTCCACATGGTGTGCTGTGGGTCATTGATATGATAATCAAGGACCAGAACTTCTTAGGCCGATAAAGGGAGCTTCGGATGTCGGATTTGGCTAATTTCGAGTCCGTTGGACTCCGTTTATCGCTCTGAATCCATCCGTGTGGTCCGATCACTCATCTGAGGCCTGTTTTGACATGCACTTGTACTAATGGCCATTAATAATGCACTATAAGAAATCTCGATGTGCGATGCATGCAATGCTCTCATTCCTATTTTTGATGTGTCATCTGTACATTTTGCCCTTAGGACTGACCCCTTTTGGTAGAATTAACATTGTAAAATGTAATGTTATCACAGAACAGGCCATAATCAGAATCATTAATGATTCTGACAGGGTCATCAGACGTCTGGAAGACAAGTATAAGATGTTTGGAAACTAAATCAAACGTCTAATTCTAGACGAGATTCCTTCTTGACTTGCACAAGGTTCTAGGTTGAAGTGATCAGATGACAGGTCGGTCGTCTGGCACAAGAACTGGATGTCTAGAAACTAATAACTCTGTGGGAACTGATTCCCAAGAGTGCTTAATGGCTAGAACTCTTAACAAAAGTGATTTAGCATCAAACGAGGCTCAACGTCTATTTATTAGATGTCTGAGGTCCTCTATGGACGTCTGATAGAAGCCTAAAGGTCATTTCTCATCGATTATATTCTGAAGGCCAACGTTCCACTAATTGGACGTCTGGCCAAGTCATCAGACATCTGCTAAGATGTCTGTACTAAGGGTCGATCTTCTGAAATTAGCAGATAGAAGGTTCTAAGACCAGCCCTAAATGTTTGGACGATTGATTCAACATTCAGATGTCTTAAAGTTCATTATCAGACATTTGACTTTTGTGTGAGGCATCTGAAAAGGCTATCTGAAGCCTATTCTGGTTTTTCTAGGTCTTCTACGAAAAGATTAAGTATCCTAGAGTTGTGCAAGTGTTCCTAAGACTACTGTAAGGGTACTTTGAGGCTCTTTAACATGAATCTAAGAAAGAAAGTACAGAGCAACAAAAGAAACAAAATACAAAGAAGTTGAATAAAAATCTATCCTAATCTTCTCTTCACGCTTTCTTCAAGCTATCGCTCCTTGCGAAGCTCCGTCTTTTCCATCAAGCTCCTCCAATCCACCATGGATGCGAGCTCGAACTTCGTCTTTACTCTTTGTTGAGAAGTCGTACATCGCGTTTTTGATAGAAAAGGAATGCGTCGTAGTATAGTCGCGAAGTACGATCCAACAAAGATATTGTTTTGCAAAAAATTATGAGACTTGAGTCCCGGTCGTTCATCTCTTACTACTCTACTTCGTTTAAAGACGCACGCTGATTTCCAATCTCCTAACTAAGACTTCACCTCTTTTGTTATTAACTTGGATCACATGCGCATATGTCAAGTAAATCACGAAAGTGAACATGTGAGTTTCTGTGCGCACGATTCTAGTGAGGTGGTGACTAGTTATGGAGAAAGCATCTATTGTTGGATTTTCACTGTCCTCAGGAAATGACATGCTGGTGCGTAATAGATAGACAGTTAAAGAGCAGGCACTTAAATCACGCAAATGCGATAATTATTAAGCTCGCGGTGATTTCAAACACATAAAGAGACATATATATATAAAAATGCAATTTCATTCATTCATTGGGGAGTTGTTTGCACAAGGAAATCTAGAGGAAAGCTTATACATAAATGCTTGAAAATTAAACCTAGCTACCAGAAAACGATTGCATACAAGAATCAACGGGGGGATTTCGCATGCATCATTGGGGGAGAAGTAAGACTACACTACTAAGCAGTAAATGAAAGCAATAAAGATTGAAGCGCATGATTTAAAGCTAGAAGAATAGAGGGCATTCAGGGGTGGTCCCCGATGGCCTTGGAGTGGTCGAGAGGAGAATGAGGGGCTGCCAATGTAGCTTAGGCCGACCCTTGGAGAGAGGTAGGGTTGATCCAGCATCCCGGCATGGTGTCCTCCATGGTGGTGGTAGTGAGCTCATGGAGGTGGAGTGACTATCTAAGTGGAGGTGGCGTGAATGGATGTGTTTGGCCAAAGAAGTGAATGGATGTGTTTGGCCACCCATGGGGTCTTTTTATAGACCCAATGGCTTCTCTCTAGAGAGGTGTAGAACTCTCTAAAGAGAGTCCAAGAGTGGCCGGCCACATGTGGGTGGATGTGGTCTTTGAGATCCAAGAATTATGGATCTCAATTTGAATTCCTCTTGGTTGCTAAATTTGGCAACCAAGAGTTGGCGCCATCTCAAGAGGTCTCTAGAGAATTCTAGAGAAGTGTGTGTGCGTGAATGGGTGTGTGTGTGTGTGTGTGGTCGTGCTCTATGTGGCTAGGCGGCTTAGGTTAGGTCCTAAGGGGTTTGGGTAGGTGTAGGTCTTGCATTAGGGTTACAAACCCTAATTGCTAAGGGGAAAATCCAATTAAACTTAACCTAAGTTTAATTGAATGAGTGTGAACCTAATTGAGAGTAGAATAACTCAATTAGGTTTGGTTTAGGTCAATTGGACTCTCACCAAGCCCAATTAAACTTGTGTGGGTTGAGATCTAAGCTCAATTGGACTCAATGAGTCCAATTGACTTAGGTGAAGGTAATTGACTTGATCTAAGTCAATTGGGTTTGGTGAGGACCTAATTAGGTCCTTAGGTAGGTCTAGAGGTGATGTACTAGGGTTAAGACACCTTAATTTAGGTTCCTATGGGGTTGGGATTAGGTCTAGGGAGCTATAGATCCAAGTCCAAGACTTGAATATGAAAACAGGGACTGGAGACCAGTATCAGACGTCCAATAATAGGATCAGATGACTTATACTAAAAAATCAGAAGTCCAGACTTCATTTCTGGATGTCCAATTTGAGTTAGGGGGAAATCAGGGTTCTGTTTTGGGTACTCTGCAGAAATTGGATGTCTGACAAAGTGTCTGGACGTCCAATAACACTGCAGAAGTGGGTTTGAGGTGTGTGGGAGATGGCTAAGGGTCCTGGATGTCCTATAACTTATCTGGACGTCCAGATAAGGGTTGGAACTAGGGTTTTAGGGCTTCCTAGGGTGTTGTGACGTAATCTAAGGGTGGCTAAGGCTTGGGGAAGTCTCTAGGCTATCCTAGGGCTAGGATGGACCTAAGCTCTTCACATTTTACTGCTTTATTCCTACTTAACAGAATAAAAAACCTTTAACTCCCTTACATTATTGTTCCTATATCTAAACTAATCTTTCTGCTCTAGCTCTGCTACAACTCCCGTTATTTCTGATCCAGCTTCAGATCCTGCTCCAGATTCGGCTCTAGATCTGCTTATTGCCTGCAATCGACATAATGCACTTAATCAGCACATTATAACATTATTTTATGCATAGTTAAAGTAAAGCAGTAAAGATTCAGATAATGCTTATGTGTGCATAAATTTCCCTAACTTATGCTAAGTTCTATCCTAATCTAGGTCAATTAAGACCTATGATGCGCAATCACTCTTGTATCCATTTGCAATTATCTTGCAATCTTGGACTCAAAAGCAAATGTTAAATGACAAGTGTTTTGTTATCATCAAAATAAACGATTAGGGTGCCCTTGCACCAACAAAAGATAGCCATTATTTAGATGGTGGAGGAGATAAGCTATCTAAAGCACTATCCCCCAACTTACATGGTGTGAGATTTGAATCTGCAACCCACGTCAACACCACTTGAACGTCTTTCTATGTTAGCTTTGATTGGGCAACTAGCCCAAGGTTCATTAACCTTTGCTTGTGTGCCTGAGCTGATGGATCGGCTTCCTTGGAGCCAGGCGGTAGGTCTTTCTCAGGCTGGCCTTGCCACTTATAGGGGGCTACTAACTTCTCAACGTTGTGAATGAAGAAAAAGTGGCAGTCTTGCTCTTTCAAGCTATCAGGAAGATCGACAATTCTATATTTGGTACATTGGATATACTAGTATATGTACCAAAGGGAGGCCTACCCCTTTTTACCTTAAGAGGCATGAGCCCAAAAATTAAGCGGAATATGCCCACCTAGGGAACGATACCCAAATGAAAGCAAATGATGGTAATGGCATTGAGAATGAGCCAATAGTTCAGGCTGAGTTGAGAGAGGGAAAGATTATAGTAAGAAAGAAACGAGACCAAAAAAGGGTTCACAGGCACCCGCAGGCCATTTTCTATGGCATATTTACAAATAATAAACATGTCCATCCTCCTGTTGGAACACAGGCGGGTCATGGACCCAAAAGGATGAAATTGGACTCCATCGCATTTGTACGCTGCCAAGAATTCCTTAATGGTGGACTGTCTATGAAAGTCTGAACTAAAAGAGACAAGTCCTTGGTCTTGGACACAAGGCTCACAGAGGAAGAACTAGACTTACCCTTGCCTGCAAGGCTGGACATCGTCAAGCAACAGCTACTCCTCCTAACACGATGACTTCTGAGGAAGAGAACCTCTCACAGCTCATCGAAGAAGAAGGAATGGAGGCAAGCATGCAAGGTGGGACTGCGGCGACAAAAGGGAGTAGGTGGGGCATTTACTATGCCCCATCCACTATTTATAACTCCCTGGGGGAGTTTCTCCCTTTACGGGGCGTGGATTTCAAAAATTAAATCCCACTATATGGGGCATAGATTTCAAAAGATCTCACCAGAACCGAAATGATCATGATTATCATTATGGGCATTAAATGCCCGTTTGCATGTTTCATTTCGCCACATTGACAGCGAGCACATTCTTGTCAGTTGCGATATTTGAGGTAAACATGCCTCATGATTATCTGATAAACGCCAGTTTATCATCATTCTTATGCATTAAAACAAACCTAGCTCTTAGAATTTTACTCCGCAAACGGGTTTTTGGGTTGCATTTAGGCATAAAATAGGTTAGGCATGCATTGCATTTTTTATTGTCTTTTTAATATGTTTTTGTGAGTGTTAGGGATGAACAGATATATAGATCCCTAAAACCCTAGCACTGAAGAAGGTAAATGGTGAAGGAGAAGCCCAGACTAGCTGGAACTCAGCCGGATCCAGCTCACCTCAGCTTGATCCAGCTCACCTCAGCTTGATCCAGCTCACCGTAACTGGAACCTAGCTTACTTGAACTAGGGTTAGCTCATCCCAGCTCCATTCAGCTAATCTCAGCTGGATGGCAGCTCAAGAGAGTTCACCTTAGCTCACCCTAGCTCAAGTCAACTCAGATCCAGCTCAACTTAGCTGAGTCTAGCTCATCTCAGCTCCCACTAGTCCACAGGGAGCTCTAGCTAGCTCAGCTAAGTTGACAGGAGTTCACCCCAGCTCAGATCCAGCTACATCCAGCTCCACTCAGCTCCAGCCAGCTGAAGAAGAACTCATCCCAACTCAGGAAGCTCAAGTCTAGCTCCCGGGGACTCAGCTTAGCTCAACTCAGTTGAGCTAAGCTACCTTAGCTACCTCAACCAGCTTGATTCTTCCCGGGAAGACTAGACCCAGCTCACCTTAGCTCATTATGGTAGAAGCTAGCTTACCTTAGCTCGGCTTAGTAGCTAGCAAAGAACTAGCAAGCTAAGCCAGCTAGAATAGCTCCATGCCAGCCTCTTCAGCAGCAGCCAGCTCCAAATTTCAGTTCCAGACTTCTCCTCCTCAGCTCCTTCCTCCAAACCCTAGCTCCATTACCTTCTCCTCTACTCCACCATTAGCTAAGCTAGCTTAGCTTATCTTATCTTATCTTAGCTTAGCTAACAACCAGCTCCTTGGCCATCCATTACCTTCAAAATCAACCCTAGCTAGCTCCACCAACTCAAGCCTACCTAAGCTAGCTACCCTACTCAAGTTGGCGCCACCTCCTAGCCATCCCTTCACCCCACTATCTCCACCAAAAGACACCTAAAGTTGGCGCCAAAAACCACCCCTAACCACCTCTATATTGGCGCCACTTTCAGCCCCTTCATCCACCCTACACCTACCCACATAAGCCATCCTAGCCATCCACCTAACCCCCCTTCTAGAATCCTTCTTGGCGCCAACTTAGACCCTCTTCTAGAAGCCATTTTGGCGCCAATATCAAGGGGTGTCAACCCCCATAACTACCCCCTTGGTGCCTCTTAAGGTGGCGCCAAACACCCTTGGCCATTGGATCCTTAACCACCTCCATCATTCCATCTTGACCCTCCATTTCAAGGGACACTTTAGACCCCTTCCTATTCTATAAAAACCCACCACCTACAACCATTTTAGAGGATCCTCCATTAGTGTATTTTTCTACCTACATCCACCTATACCTACGCCCAAGGAGAAGGAGTAGAGAAGGAGATTAAAGGGGCACATCACCAGCCCTTTTGGTGCCTTCTTCTCCCCACTCTCTTCAACTTGGGCCACGCCAAGGAGGAGGACTCTTCCACTTCAAGGAGGATGGCCAGGAAAGGGAGAAGGACCTAGGGTGGACGTCCACCCTTGGAGAGAAGCTTAGGGCACGCCCCCTTTGGGCTTGCCTTGGAGGACATCACCTTGGCGGAGCACTGCAAGGAAGAAGTTGAAGGACTCTTTTCAAGATTGGGAGCCACCAACCTTGGAGCAAGAAGCCCTCTTCTTCACCATCTATCTAGAGGATTTGTGTTTTATTTTCTTTATTTCAATTTTCTAGTAGTAGAAGCTTTCCTCTACTAGGCCTTTTTGTAAAACACTTTTTCAATTATCTAGTTGCCTTCTTTGAAATTTCTTGTTTACATTTCTATTTGCTTGTTTTTAGCATTCCTCACTCCCTCTCCCTAATTATTCTAGGCCTCCACTTGCCTAGAGTGAGCTTAGGGAGAGGCTCTACCTACCAATTAGAAGTAGTATTTTAAATTGAAGTGTAAATCACCTTCCCGCCACCATTTCGCATGTTGTCTTAATTCAAAAACAAAAAAAAAATGATATATTGAAAAATACCAAAAAGAAAGTTGAGATTGTATTCCAAGCAAGAGAATCACAATTTTGCAAACATTTGACCTCCTTGGACGACCCTAGATACTCTCCTATCTAGGAATATAAATTTAAGAGTTGATCGGTTTTACGCGTTACAACGACGTATTTTAACAAACCGCGTGAAATTGCTTTCATTATCGTAGTTAATGCCAGTCTTGTCACACAAAACGACAAAACCAATTCTCACAGTGATTGGCCACCACCCGCAGAAGGCGACGCTTATGTCGTGCTTATACCTGGGATGTTGGCCTTTTAAGGCCAACTGGAACTATGGCGGTAACATGCCTATGTTCCCCTTAATGAATGTTGGCCTCTGAAGGCTGACAGGAACTCGGGTGGTAACATGCCTATGTTCCCCTTAATGAATGTTGGCCTCTTAAGGCCGAGAGGAACTCAGGTGGCAACATGCCTACATTCCCTTCAACAAGCAGTGGTCTTATTCCACATTGGTAATGGTGCCTCACCCATCTAAAATTAAAACATAAGCCTCATAACAAATGATTACTTCACTTAGAAGGCCTTAGATATATCATTGGGGGCATTGCCCATACAAAGTTTTAAGACATTTACTAGTCTCTCAGAAGCATACACTAGCTAGAGAGTGGGGGAATATGATGAGGGAAAAAAAGTACTCTTAAAATTAAAACTTCGCACAAACCCCAAAGGGCCTGGTTCCCTGATGACTCGATAAAGCTGGCCACCCGATTATCCTGTATCTAGGTGAATCCTGGCGGATTGGGCTAGCCAAGGGTCAACTAGACTAGACCTACCAAAGGATCTGGTTGACTAGAGTTGAAGAGGCGACGACTATATCCATGTTGGCGCTAATGGCCTACTCCATTTAACCACATAAATGCTATTTATAGCCAAGTAATGAACAAGGTTGGGGAAACCGCGAAGTCCATTGTAGAACACGAAGTTGTTACGAAATTTTCTTGTATTATAAATAGAGAAGTGAGAGCTTTGGGTTCGTTCTTCACTCATTTAGAGAAAGAGAGAACGGAGTGCACTTGTACAATTAACCACGCATAGTAGAATCTTGGGAGTATCACCCTCCCCCGAGACATACAATCCATCAGGTGGAACTAGGTCACCAATTTCTTGTGTCTCTGATTCTTTGATTGCTTGCTTTATTCTTTGAGTAGAGCCCCCTGCTGATCAGGGTCTCGATAAAAAATCAACTGGTTTTGTATGTTAAAAATCTCTTAAGAATGTATGAATATAAAGGCAAGTGAGGGAGATGTATGTATTTCGTCCAAAGCCTTTAAGAGGTATTTATCGACAAGATTCAAGCCTTAGAAATCACCAAAAAATCATTTCATAACGTTTAGATTTTGATTTGAAAAGGTTCAATATGTAAAGAGATTTGAATTGAAAAGTCATAGTTCAAAATGATTTGAAATTAATCGATTAATGACCACATTAGTTGATTAAAACACTATTCATTAATTGGTTAAAGGATTGAAAATTAACTAATGAGCTGCATTCTAGAACCTTTTGTTAGGGTCTTAATCAATTAACCGATAGTTTGGACAAAGGAAAACTGAAGAAATTAATTGATTAATAGATAGTATTAATCGATTAATGCCATTCCAAAACTCTTTGCTGGGCTTCTTAGTTGATTAATCCTACAGCTTCGATCGATTAATAACTTCCCACAATGAAAATTAATTGATTAACTGATGCTTTTAATCAATTAATTCTTTATTTCAAACTTTGGAACTTTGAAAACTTACATCCTTAGATCAAGAGGTGTTAGGGAAGGTAAAACTAGCCTTCTATAAAATGTTTAAATGCTCCTAATTAATGAATAGACATTTAAAATGAATTTTCAAGTATTTTCTTTCTATTTTTGAGCAATTAATCTAAAGGATGTGATGTGTGCATATTGGCTCTTTAACAAGTATTCTAAAAAATAGAAATCAATACATGTGATGTACTTTACTACTTCATGTGAAGTCCTTTACTTCTTGAAGCTTCATACTTGGATTCATATCTCCTCATAGATATATCTACTCATCATTATCTCAAATATGATCTTTTCATAACTCTTGATATAATCTTAAGTGCTGCATAAAGCAAGTCATGATTTATCTAAATATTATAACATATTTTGTTAACATCAAAATTACAATTTAGTAGTGTCTAGTATTAGCAATCTCCTCCATTTTGATGTTGAACAAAAAAGATAAAGATAAATAGGGTATGAGCACATTCTTGTAATGTATGATTTTTCCATTCCACTACCCCATTTGTTGAGGTGCTTTTGGAAGTGAGAACTAGTTTATGATATTGTTGTCCTCACTAAATGAAGAGAATAGTTGATTATCAAATTTGCCACCATGATCAGAGCGAATAAGAGTAATTAAATATCCTTTCTCATTTTGTACCAACTTAGTGAATCTCTTAAAGAATTCACAAACTTGGTTTTTTTGCTTTAGAAAATAAACCTAAGTCTAGAGTAATCATCAATGATGATAAATCAAAATCTCCATCCATTTAAACTTTCAAATCTAGTAGGTCCAAATAAGTCTAAATGCAATAATCATAAAGGCCTAAATGAAGAGATTATGTTCTTATTTTTGAAAGAACTCTTGTGAATTTTTTGTAATGTGCAAGCATCACAGATAGATTTTGTGTCAAACTTTGTATGTGGAAGTCCTTTGACAAGATTATGTTTTACTAATTTGTTTAGATTCTTCATGTGAATGTGACCTAATCTTCTATGCCACAAAGAAAGCTCATTCTCAAATGCAACTAAACAATCATACACATTATTTCTATTAATAACTACAATGTAAATGTCTTTATTTCTTTTTACTTTTAAAAGAACTTATCTACTATTCTTATCTACAATTCTGAAAAACTTAGAAGTAAAGAGAATATCAAATCTCTTGTCATGTATTTGGCTAACACTAAAGAGGTTATGCTTGAGTCTCTTAACCAAAACTATATGACTAAAGGATTGGCTACCTAGACCGATGGTACCAACTCCTATAATCTTGCCATAGTGGTTGTTTTTGAAGGTCACTGATCCTCCATCCTTATATTCCAAGTTAGTGAAGAGATCTTTGTCTTTGGTCATAAGCTTGGAGCATTCTCTATTTGTAACCCATCAACCTTTGGCTTTCTCTTAGAAAATATGTCTTCTATTAAGTTAGAGCCTGTTGAATGGATTTTAGTTCCATTTTTAGTTAATACAAATCACCACTTGGAGTAATCCACATCATCATGTCCTACGAAATAATTTTGTAACAGTGTTTTTGGTACCCATCTCTTCTTGGGTTCACAAGTATTAGCATTCTTACAATAAATGTGGTTTACGAAAGATGACTTTCCTACAACCTTTTGACTAAGTTGTAAATCATTCTTAACTAATTTCTAAGGTTGAGAAAAACTTGAAAAACCAATTCCAAACTTGCTTGATTACGGCCTTTATCTGAATTCTCTTTTCCTTTAATGAACTTCCTTAGATTATTGAAGCTTTTCAGATTTTGTTTCAAATTTTTCATATCCTTTTCTAGTTCACTAATTTTATCTTTAAGAGAACTAACTTTAGAAGCAATAAAATCATTTTCTTGAACCAAATTAGTATTTTCAAAAAGAAGTAACTCATTCTTAGCTTTTAAATATCTATTTTCTTATTTTAACATTTTGTATGAAGCAAATAGATCATTAAAAGCATCTAGGAGTTCATCAAAAGATAGATTGGATACCCCATTGTTTATGGCCATGATACCAAGAGATGTAACCTCCTCTGGAGTTGAATCACTTAAGTCATCCTCTTCACTTGAACTAGAATCAGAGTCATCCCACATTGCTTGGAGTGCCTTCTTCTTCTTGAATTTCTTCAAGAACTTCTTTGGAGTTTGCTCTTTCTTCTTCTTGTAGTGCTCCTTTTTGAGTAAGGGACAAGTTGTTTGGATGTGCCCTTTCTTCTTGCATTAGTAGCAAATAATTGGCCCCTTGTCTTCTTCCTTTTTCTTCTTGAAATTTTTCTTATTCTTGAAGAACTTTCTGAATTTTCTTGAGAGAAAAGCAATATCTACGTCTTCATCCAAAGAATATTCAAAATTGCTTTCACCCATAAAAGCAAGTTGTTTCTTCTTAGGTTCCTGCACAACCTTCTTCTTTTGGTTCCTCTTGTTTTCATAGGCCATCGATTTTCCCACCAAGTCATCCATGTTTAAGTGCTCCACCTTGTTTGCTTCTTCTATCATTGTAACTTTGGACTCAAACAAAGGAGTTAGTGATCTTAAAACTTTACCTTGTAATATTGCCTTATATAAAGGTTTTGTCTAGTGCTTTTAGGTTGTTGATGATGTTCATGAAGCAAGTATACATTTCCTTGATGGTTTCTCCTTCCTGCATCTCAAAATTTTCAAAGTCATGTATTAGTAAAAAAATAACTTTTGAGCACTTTACTTTGTTGGTTCCCTTATGACTAATTTGAAGCATCCTACAAATTTCATTTTCCATGGAGCATTGGGATATGTGGTTAAATTCTTTAGGACTTGATGCATAGTGGAGCACATTCAATGCTTTAGAATTCAGCATAAGGCTCTTTTTCTACTCTTTGATATAGGATCCTCCTGGCTTCATTGTCTTTACAAAGGGGTTCTCCATGTCCCAAATAGAGAAATCTCAAGATTGTAGGAAGATCTTGATTGCGCAGCAATCATAGGTCTTAATTGTCCAGAATTAGGCTAGGACTTAGCATAAGTTAGGGTAGTTCATGAATGCATAAGCATTATTTGCATCTTTACTATTCCTCCTACAGCTATGCATAGAATAATGCTATAATATACTAATTAGGCACATTATATAAAATGCAGGAAATAAGAAGCTCAGGAGCTAGAGTTGAGACTAGATTTGAAGCTGGACCTGAAGCCAGAGTTGTAGTAGAGTTGGAGCAGAAGACCAAGCATAAGATGTAGTAGACAATAATGTAAGGGGTAGAGGTATGCTATTTTGTTAAGTAGGAATAAAGCAGTAAACTACGAAGAGCTTAGGTCCATCCTAGCCCTAGGATAGCCTAGAAGCTTCCCCAAGCCTTAGCCACCCTTAGATTAGGTCATTGTACCCTAAGAAGCCCTAAAACCCTATTTATAGCCTCTATCTAGACATCCAGAACCCTTAGCCAAAACCCACGCACCTAAAACCCACTTGTGCAGCATTTTAAGATGTCCAGACACTTGGTCTGGACGTCCAATTTCTGCAGACAGAAGCTTAATTCTTCCCTGCCTCTGTTTGGACGTCCAGACAACAAGTCTGGACTTCTAACTTTTCATTTTAAGGCGTCTGACACTATTGTCAGATGTCTGGAATTGCTCTCTAGTTCCTATTTTTGAATTCAAGCTTGGATCTTGAATTCCTAGGTCCTTAAACCCAATTCCAACCCCATAGGAACCTAAATTAAGGTACCCAAAGCCTAGTACATCACCTCTAGACCTCCCTAAGGACCTAATTAAGTCCTCACTAAACCTAATTGCTTGGATCTTAGTCAATTCCATCAGCCTATTCAATTGGACTCATTGAGTCCAATTGAGCCCTGATCTCAGCACACATTGTCCAATTAGACTCAGTGAGAGTCCAATTGACATAGATCTACCTTAATTGAGTTGTTTTACTCTCAATTATGATTTCACACATCCAATTAAACTTGTATCAAGTTTAATTGCATTTTACCTTAATGAATTAGGATTTACAACCCTAATTTGAGACCTACCTTGACCTAAACCCACTAGAACCTAACCTAATCAACCTAGCCACCTATGTTTTGACCCACACACACCCACACACACCATCTACACGAAAATTCCTAGCCTAGAGTTCTCTAGAACTCTCTACCATGTGTTGTTGCCTTGGTTGCTAGAAATAGCAACCGAGATGCATTCAATTTTTAGATCCACCAAATGTGGATCTAAAAACCATGCATCCATCCTCTCTCTCACTCTCCCACGAGCTCCCACCATAAGCCTCTCTAGAGAGTTCCACACTTCTCTAGAGAGGCTCCCTTGGCTCTACTTAAAGGACCTTTGGGTGGCCATTTGCACCCATCTAGCCTTCCATGTAGTTTTAGCTTCATTCCACCTCCATTGCTCCACCTACCTCCACGCTAGGCCTAGATCACCTCCAACCTCTCTCAAAGGGCCAGCCTAAGCACCATTGGCTGCCCCTCCTCCTTTCAACCAAGTCAAAGGTCATTGAAGCTACCTCTAAATGCCCTTCATTCTATTAGCTAGATAAGTAGCGTCGTTCTTCATAGATTAATGCTTTACTGCTTAGTAGTGTAGCTCCATATTCTCCCCCAATGATGCATGCATAATCCCCCCATAGATTCATGTATGCAATCTTTTTCTGTTAGCTAGTTTATTGCTTTCAACCTTTCCTGTACAAGCTTTCCGCAAGCTTTACTTTGTAGCCACCATGATGCAATCAATGAAATCATCTTTTATATATCTCTATCTATGTGGGAAAATCACCACGAGCTGATTGCCATATTTCCTTCTGATTAAAGTTGCATGCGCGAAATTTGTATTCTCTTGCAACTAAGCATGTCGTGCATCAATACAAATTATTGTAAATGGGCATGTGTTTCTGAATAAGTAGAGCGAGCTAGATCGAATTCAAATATGCATTTTCTAAATGCCTCCCAGAGACGAATGACCGGGACTTAAGTCTCATTATTTTATAAATTATTTTTGATGAGCGTTTTCGTGCACTATACTACGATGAGATTTTTGTTTTCAAAACACGCGCGAGCTGCCTCCTGTCAAATGGCGCCATTTTCAGGGAGGCAACGAAATTGATTTCTATCTTTCGAGCTTTTATTGACAAATATTCCTCTACTTGTTTGTTGGATGTGCAAGAAATCAGGAAAAACATGATCTGTGCACACATCGGGTGCAGAAAAATCATCAGGTGCACATGTCCTCTTAGATTAGGATTTTCCTTTTTCGAACCCTAGGTTAGATTTCCTTCTAGCAATTTCATTTGAAAAAAAAGCCTATTTATTTTCATGAAACAAAAATAAAAAAAAAGTCTAGGTAGTTAGATTAGGTTTTCATTTGAATCTTAGGTTAGTTTGCTCGAAAAAAAAAAGAAAAAATTTTTTTTGAAAAAAAAAACTTTTCCCTTCAAAAAATAAAATTTGAAAGTTTTTGAAAGAGAAAATTTTGAAAAGAAAAAAAAATCATTTTGGTGGAAATTTTGAATTTTGAATTAAAACTCCTTTTAAAAGCTTTCCGACCATTCTCTAATTTTCGGCCAGATTTCAAATTCCAACTTAAAAATTCAATTGTTGAAAAATTAATGAGCAAAAAATTTTGAAATTCAAGGTTTATCTTCATTTTCAAATCTTCTTTCAAACGGCACCATTCATTTGAAGAAATTCAAAGTAGAACATTTTTAAAAATTTGTGAAGTGCAAGGGGATCAGAGTGACCTAGATTTGAAAATTTTCAAAATTCAAAAATCAATTTCAAGTAATCTATGAATCTGTTTTAACTAAAAATGGTAGTGTTTGAAAGCTGATCTCATTAGCTTTAATTTTTATATTTTTCTTAAATTTTTGAAGATCATTTGATACTGTTTCAAAGTAGAAAATCAACCAGGGGTTGAAATTCCAGATCTGACCCCTTGACATTTAAAAGTCTCTATAAATTCGGTTGAAATAATAAAACTTATAAACAAATATTATATGAAAATATAATTAAAAAAGGAATCTACTTGCCAAATTTTAACTTATTATGATTCCAATTTTTATCACAGAATTGTTCTTATTTTCGTAGTTTGCTAAAGAAGAAGGAAAAAAAAACCTAGAATTGCATGAACCCTAGGTTACACCTTTAGGGTTACACTCTAGAGACCATACATTTGGGATGGGCTAGACTTAATCAAGTCTAAGGTTTAGCCGATGAGCTTGGTCACCTTGTGGGCCACTCACCATAAACCCCAGCTGAAGAAAAAAGGACTAAAATTAATTTTAAAACACGAAATCAACCCGAATTCGTTGTCATACTGCTAGGTGTTTTCAACCTCTCTTGCCAAACCTACTGACTAAGTCTGTAGGGTAGTGTCAAATGATCGTAGCTAAGGGTTAACGGAACCGAAGGCATGAGCCAAAGGAAGAACCTTCCCCTTAGTCCCCTCGTAACCAGACTGGCTGAGTTAGTGTGAGAGGTGGGAATTACTTTCAGTCGGTTGAATGACGAATTTTCTCTTCAGGAGTTAGAATTTTAAACAAAAAATATGGTCATCTGATCATAAGGACCATCTGATTGACAGGGCCTTAGCCTTGTCACCAACCTAGGGGTTGGTTGGTGCGTGCGAGGAAGGAGGTCACTCAGACCTTGATTGGTTGGACCTTGGGAGCCACTCCCAAGGAGGAGAGTCTAGCTCAGGCCATCTTCTCCCCCACCCTCTTCTTCTATCTACTTAGCCACAATGGCAATCTCTGGATCTAGACCTAATTAGGATCCATAAGAGCTAGACCCACGAGCTTATCTGAGAGCCCGGGTCACTGAATCAACTCAACCTTGGGATCAGAATCCAAGGTGGTGAAGATGACTTTTCGCTTCGCCTGATCCTTCTCCTTGGGTTACTGAAATGGTTAACCCATATCCTAACTCTAGATATTATGACTCATACCAGTTGATCCCTCAAAGGATCGCATCTTATAACCCAGGATATGGATTTCATACTCCTACTTCTCACCCATGGAATATGGGTAGACCTAATTCACCCCCTGGAACCCCTGAAGAACTACAATGCATATGTGACTGCATTACAGAATACAAAGAGCCATAGCTAGTGCTAAGGAGAAGGTCACATTCTATCTAAATGAAATCCAAGCTACCGCTGATCCAAACCAAAGGTGAAGTCGGATTCTGTATCAAGTAGCTTTGATGGAGCTCCTTCAGGGAACAGCAGGGATAACAAGGCTAATTGGACAAAATTGGGAAACTTAAGAACTACTACTTTTGAGATATCAAGTGGAAAATAGCCTTGAAGACCTTGAAGAATCTGAAACGACCACATCAGACGGACACAGGAGATTCTCGGGAGTAGATACCGAAAGATAATTCAGGGGAAGAAGAATCTTGCTTGGATATGAGATAGTAGCAGGAAATATTCAGAATGGGTTCATCTGAGAACTCCATTTAGGAAACTGAGGAAAGGACAGATATCTCCAGGACTAAGCCACAATCGGATTATCCTAAATCCTAGGAGATTCCTCTTGGGTTAGATAACCCAACCATGATAAAGGAAGTAGATGGCTGTAAGCGATGGTTGTAAGCGTCGAATAATTATCCCATAGCTGGCCTTGCTGGCGCTCGAATAATTAGCGATGGCTGTAAGCGTCGCTGTACATCTGCCAAGCTGTTGCTGAAGGTTGGCGCCAACTGAGCATGTGCCCACCCCATGCGTGTTACGCTGTCTCGCCTCATGTGTGCAGATTGTGCGGTGGTCCTGCTTGGCGTGTGCGCTGGCATGCGTTGGAGTGCACACGCGCTCGTGTTGCTGGTGCGTGCTGGCACTGCGCATGCACTGGCTAGATTGAGAATGGGGAGGCCTGTGGGGATTCGAACTTGCGCCCGTCCCTTGCGAACCGACACTCCCACTGTTGCACCATGTCCGCAAGTGTGTCGCAAAGAGGAGTTGTGGCCACGTGGTGAGGGTGGGCTCTCAGTGATGGGCAGCATTTGGAGATGTGGTGGGTGGCTTTTGGCGCTCCAGATGGTGCCACATGGCACCATCTAGACCATTCACCCTTCATTGCTTGTAGAGGATGCCAAGGTGCTCTGATCGAGGTGATTTCTACATTGTCGGACTGCAATCGTCGCTTCGGATCCATCCGTACAGTCAGATCATTCATCCAAAGTCTCTAAGGATGTCGCATTGCCTCCTGGCCATATCAAATGAAGGAGTTAATATACAAAACATACAACTATCCTAAATGCCATGCAATGGATGTTGTGCAGTATTTATAACATGATATGCAATGCTAAGCCTAAGAACTATCATAAATAAGCATTTTATCATGAAATCATGTGTGTTTATCATACCCCCATGCTTACTTTTTGCTAGTCCCTAGCAAAATTAGCCTAAATGCTTTTTATAAAAGTATAATTAGGATTCGATCTCTTAGGCATAATTTGTTGGTTGTTTTAGGAACTTTCAACCGAAGACTTGGTTACGAAGACTCGACAGTGCCCGGGTGTCTGCCAGAATGCAGACCGTCCAAGCCCTCACCTTATTTGAGTAGGGAGAATACATTTTTTGTATTTTTCTTCTTTTCTAATTTTTTTGTACTTTTGGAGTTTGAGAGTTCCGAGATAACTTTTTACGGCTACCCGACCTGCCAAAGACTCGAAAAGAACTCTAAGTGTTAAGCATCTTGTGAAAATAGTGAAAGACTCACTAGGCGATTATTAAAATAGACTTCGGGTTTCTACGACCTTAGGTGACATTGCCTAAAGGTTTATCTTTTCGAATGGTAGCTTTCTCCCTACTTTTTTTATTTATGGGGTCAACACAAGGACGAACCTAGTGTATATCTCCCTGGTTTATTCTACTTCCTCGCTTCTTCCCTAAGTGTTTTGGGAATTATTGTACATTTTTTTTTTGTGTGAGCTAGGTTCTAGACAACCAGCCAATGGGCTGTTACCCACGACAACTTGCCAGCCATACTTGTGCAGTGAATTGTTGTTTTATTATTTATTTTTTTCTCCTTTTTCTATTTTTTTTTCTTTTTTTCTTTCTTTTTTTTTAAGTAGGTGGCTTTCCTGATCTAAGATTTACCTAAAGGTAGTACAATGAACATGGTTTTGTGACTGGGCTCTGGATAATCGACCGATGAGTTGTTACCACCGATAACTTGCCGACCATACCACCCTAGATAGTTCATTGGCTACCCAATTTTCTAGGAATCTGCTGAAAAGTGAGTTAGTGCAAAAAAAAAGTGTGTAGATGTTTAGGCTTAAAGTACCCCCAAATCAGAGGGCGAGTTGATAAGTCGCATACTTATCATCACAATTTATTTACCAAATTAAAATGAATTTTAATTGGAGAGGACTCGAGACTATGTCCACATTCGAGTGGACACTTGGGCTAATTAAGCCCGAAAACCTGAAGAGTCTAAGTATTAGGTCTCAAAGTATCAATTCATAAAGTTTGCAACTCCTAATGCCTAAGTTCTCATCTCCTAATTCTAATTTTTCCTTAATAGAATTCAGTAACAGGAAATTACTGTTACAGCTGACAAAAAGATTATAAGATATATCCACCCCCCCATGCTTATCTATTGTAATATTCTCATTTTTAAAAATGAATGCATGTAGGAAAGTAGAAGTGGAAGAATAACACCTAGTTTTCATGAGACTTTGGTCAGCTTGGAACAATCTTTACATGTGCTGAGTTTAGTGCCTTCAGCTGGGCGATGATCGACCTATGGTGGTTAAGGCGAGGTAAGAGAAATCTTGTCTGAGATGGGTTAGGGAGCACATGGTCAATAAAGGGTTTGAGACGCTGTTCGTTGACCTTGAAGATATTACTCGTATTTGGGTCAGAGATTTTGATGGCCCCGTTAGGGAAAATCTACTCAATAACGAATGGCCTATCCCACTTAGACCTGAGTTTTCTGGGGAAAAGCTTCAATCGAGAATCGGAAAGCTAGACCTTCTGGTTCGGCTCAAAGCTCTTATGTGAAATCATCTGGTCATGGAGAGCTTTGGTCCTTGCCTCATAAATTCTGGCATTTTCGTAAGTATCATTTCGAAGCTCCTCCAACTCAGATAGTTGGAGTTTCATGGTTTTCCTGGCCAACTCTAGGTCAAAATTACACTTCTTGATGGCCCAAAATGCCCGGTGTTCAAGTTCTACAAGTAAGTGACACGCCTTACGAAACACCGGACGGAATGGAGACATATTGATAGGCATTTTGTATGTCATACGGTAGGCCCAAAGAGCATCTTCTAGCTTTTGGGACCAGTCCTTCCTATCAGGCCTAACGATTTTTTGCAAAATGTTTTTGATCTCCTGATTGGAGACCTCGACTTGTCCGTTCGTCTGAGGGTGGTAAGGTGTGGAAATCTGATGATTCATGACATCCTACGAACACGTTTGTTTAGGAATGTCATTGTAGTTTGCGTTCGCACGTTGGTTTTAAATAAAGAAACAGACATGAGTCTGAGTGTCGAACATAGGGAGGCATGAAATCAGGTTTTTCTGTCACTTAGTGTCACAGAAATGGTGGGTTTTTGCTTGCACGGGAAAATGCGAAAGAGAAAAGAGCAAAAGTATGAGGGAGAGAGAGAGAGTAGGGTTAGAGTCTTTTAAGTCATGGCAATCATGTAAATCACAATAAGAAAAACTCAGCAAAAAGCGAGAGACAATAGCTATATAAGAAACATCCTCATTTAACATGTAACTTGAGTTTTTATAAATACAACAATAGCTACATGCTTGAACAAAAGTAAAGTAATGCTAGGGTAAAGAGAGAGAGAGAAAGAAATGAGACAGCAAGGCGGCCATGGAGGTGGAGGAGGGCTCCATCGGCGGATCGTCGACTCCGGCGAGTACAAAAGGTGCTAAGGGAAGCTAGGAGTGGGGTAGAAGACTTGCAAAGGTATTGAATGCTTTCATGGGTAGTTGGAAGGGGTTTATATAGGAAGAAGGGGTTTATAATTTAAGTAGGGGCTTTAGCGATGTCCGGGATGTTGCTAAAACCCTTCCAAAAACATCGGTGAAGGCCCCTGCCCGCCGGTCTTCCACGTGCACTGCGCTTCCTCTCCTCTGCGATTCGTATGTGTCTACCGTGGACTGTTCTATCTCCATTCAACGGTCCAGATCGCACGTGGCCGCACGCTTAGATTGCACCTCAAGTACGCGTAAGATCGGGCATCGTCAATCGATGTAGGTGCACGCGTGGAAGCATCGACACTTGAGGAGGCACCACGTAGTGCTATTTCGCTCGATGGCGATCGGGCGGTCGAATTTGGCTGCACGGACGAATTCAGTGAATGAGTTGCAACGAGCGCCTTGAACCCGCACCTTTTGCATGTGAAGTGGAGGCGTGACCGTTGCACTATCTTTGCGGATGGTTGCGCTTCCTTGTCAATCCTCAGCTGCCCGATGCGAGATCGAACGGTCGTGAAGAAGCAGAGCTGATGCTGTGTTGCGATGTGCGGGCGCTGCGAGAGCCGTTCGATCTGCGGTGATGGAAGAGGTGGGGCGGTGGCCTGGACACGCCGATCGGGTGCCACGTGGCGGCTTGATGGTCGTTGTTCATCAGATCAGCAGGCATAACTTCTTGGGCTAATTACGGGAGCTTCGAATGTCGGATTTGGTCAATTTTGAGTCCGTTGGACTCCGTTCATCGTTCTGAATCCATCCGTGTGGTCTAATTGCTCATTTGAGGCCTGTTTTGACATTGAACTCGTGCAAATGGCCATTAACACTGGCTTATAAGCAATCTTAATGTGCGATGCATGTAATGCTCTCATACCCATTTATGGTGTGTTCTTTATGCATATTTTCCTTTAGATAAACCCCAATTGGCAGAATTGTCACCGTAAAATGTAGCATTATCATACCCCCTTGCTTACCCCCTGCTAGTCCCTAGCAAGTTTCATCCTAGCCATTATTCTCAGTTAGAATCCAGGAATTGATTACTTAGACATTTTGTTACTTGTCAATAGGAGGAAATATGATAAGATCCTGATCTATAGAGACTAAACAACACTCGGGTGTCTGCCAAAATGTGAATCGCCCGAATCCTTGCTTTAAGGCATATATATATTCATCTTTTCTTATTTTTTTGGATTTTGGAGTTGAGGGTGTGTTGGTAACTTTTTACGGCTACCCAACCCACCCATAACTCAAAAAAGATTCTAAGTGCTAAGCATCTTGGTGTGAAGATCATGATAGACTCACCCAACGGTAATTCAGACAAACTTCGAGTTTCTACGCCCCTAGGTGACCAGAAAAGGAAGTGTTTTCCTGAAGGTGTATCTGTCTGATCGGTAACTTTCTCCCTACTTTTATTTTATTTTGGGCCAACATAAGGGTGTTTCCTGTGTATATCTCCCCGGATTGCTCTACTTCCCCGCTTCTTCCTTAAGCGTTTTGGATCTTTTTGTACATTTAGTGAGCTGGGCTCTGGACAACTGGTTAATGGGCTGTTACCTATGACCACTTGTTAGCCATACTCATGCAGTGAAGTGTGGCTTATTTTGTTCTTTTTTCTTCTTTTCTATTTTTTTCTTTTTCTTTTTCTTTTTTCTTTTGTTGTTTAGTAGGTGGCTTCCCTGATCTCAAATTTACCTAGAGGCAATAACAAGAAAGTGGTCCTGTGGCTGGGCTTGGGACAACCGGCCAATGGGCTATTACCCACGACAACTTGCTAGTCATACCACCCTAGAAGGTTCATTAGCTACCCAATTTCTACCAGAATCTCCGAGGAGTGAGTCGGTGCAACAATGTGTGCAGATGCTTAGACTAAAAGTCCCTCCGAGTCGGAGGGCAAATTGATAAGTCGTATACTTATCACCCAATTTTATTGGTGAATTAAAATAAATTAATGTTGCGAGGATTCGAGGCTAAATCCATATTTTAACGGACACTAGGGCTGATTAAGACTGAAGGCCTGAAAAGTCTAAGTGTTTAGGTTCTTTTTGTATTATTTCCCACTGTTGACAAATTCCTAATGTCTAAGTTTTTCTTCCTAAATTCATCATTTTTATTTTATTCTATTTTATTCAGACTGATAAAATGAACTCAAGACATGCAAATTACCACCCCCTATGCTTAAGTTTGATAATGTCCTCATTGACAAATAAATTGATGCAATGGGGGTTCAGAAAGAAATCACTTGAGTTGAGCAATGTATCTGGTTAGCCTGAATCTTCTGGGTTGCCTCCCAGGAAGCGCTAAGTTTATTGCCTTTGGCTGGGCATAGTGCACAAACAAGAATGGTTTGGGTCAAGGAGGCATAAACAAAATCAGCTAGACCAAAAATCAAAAGTCCGCATATGTGAACAAGGTTGTGGTGGAGTCCCATCTCTAAGGGGCAGGAACTCTGCAATAGATGTATCGTGCATGCCCATGTCAGTTCCTCTCTTAGTCTACGGGCACGTAGAGAAGTTGATGCGGATGAGTGCTCCTCAAATAAGACATGTTAGACACTAAAGATGTAGGTTTTATACTCAGCTTGTGTCCCCATAAAACTGTAATCCCTCAAAGGTGCATCAATTCTAGTGCATTCGGGTTGCAGGATCTTTATTCTGGTAGGGCATGTAACAAGATCAACAGTGTCATAATAAGTCCCAAAAAAAGCATGAGGTCACTCTCCAAAGAAGAATCCATCTCTTCCGCAACTATGGTTTCATTGCTCATTCCCTCCAAGCCCTTGACCTCAAGAATATTCTCTTCAACCTCGTTCGTATCAAATTCACTGTTCGAGGTTGCATTAGAGGTAGGGCCAATGTCATCCTCTAGTTCATATTCATTCTCTTGGCCCTCCTCCAAATTTGTGATGGGGATTTCAACCCATTCAGAATCGATTTCTTTGAAATTATGACTCCATTCCCCATCTCCTATGTTGGTTATTGTTCCCACCGGATCACTTCTCTCGAGTCGATTAGATTCGGATTCCAAGGCATCTCCCCTCACTTTCTTGGTTTCCTGTTGATGTATGTCCTCAATGCTCCCCAAATTATGGTCCGAAGAATCCTCAATGACCTTATCCACTGAGTTTTCCAACTCTTGGGGGGTATCAATGGTGGACTGAACCAAATTGGGGTGGCCGGGTGTAGTCCAATTGATCACGGTAGGTCCTTGCTTCACGAATTCCATGAATGGCGTTGTGTGCAGCAGCTTTCTTTGGCCTTCTTCCCCTAATTGTTGGAAGATATCCAACATGACCTATTACCCTTTAACCAATTCTTGATTTTGTCTGTGTAACTCTAACTGGAGGTTATCAAGAATTGACAGGGTGCCATTTGGTGTCCTTTGGATTTCCTCCTTGAAATCTAGGTTAAGAGGGTGTGGTTGAGGTTTTGGATTTGAATCCATACTAGGGTTTAGGTTCTTGGCTGGGTCCTCTATTCTATCATGTTCAAGGTCTAGTTCTTCAAGAGGAACCATTCTCTGTTTGGTCCTACTCCAGAATAGTTGAGGTTCTAAGTCCTCCTCCCAGTTAGATTCTTCATCAGGGGACCAAATCAAAGGTTGATGATCCTGGGCTTGCCTAGATTTCTGACCATCCTCTGATTTCCATTTGTCTAGAATTCCTTCCAATCCAAAGGTCAAGTAGGAAAGGTCGTTGAATTCAGATGACCTTTCTTGGTTATTGTCCTGAGAAGGGTAGGGTTCTTGGTGTTCTCCTAGAGTGTTGGTCCTATCAAAGTGGTTAGAGAGCAAGTGGGACCTAAATGACGAATTATCATGAGGATAATTGAGATAAGGATTCCCAAGCTTTGGATCGTACCCTTGGGTGGATATGTTGGATGTATCCCACTAAGAGGTTGGTGCAGGTTGGTTATAATTGGGATAGTTGAGACAAGAGGGATATTCTGGGTCGTACCCCCAACTCGGTGGTTGGTTATCCCAAGTAGGCTGTGGATATGGTCTACTTAGGTTAGCATACAGATCATGTTGAAGGTAGTTTGGGTAAGATGGATAGGCATTGAATCCATGGTTCAGAAGAAATGGAGGGATGAGGGAAGAACAGATGAGAGAGAGTTGTGTGTGCACAACCAAGCAACAAATCTAGGCCTTACAGTGTATTCCTTAGGGGACCTAGAAATCTCCAAAGGAACGATCAAGTCAGTAGGCACAGAACCGCCCTTCCCAGAGCTAATATGTCTAGGTTGATTACGAGGGGATTGTGGGGGAGGTTCTTCCTTTGACTTGTGTCGCTGGTTCCGTAGACCCCACAATCGCGGTTGTTTGACACTTCCCCGTAGCCTAGTCACCAGATTTTACTAAGGGGATGAAGGCCAAGTGCCTAGCAAATGAAATCACGCCTTTTAAGACTTAAACCAGTCTTGCCTAGGGCAAGTCTACTCTATTTTAATGGGGGATAGGGCAGTGCTTGTGCTTAGGTTATGTGATAAGGTGTTGATTGGGGTGGTGCCTCTTAGTTATCCAATTCAAATGTGTGTGCTCCTAACAAGACATGGTTTTCAAGCAAGGATTTAAGATATGGTGTCTTTTAATGTTTATCCTTACTTTAGTGTCTTTTAGGGTTGACGTGTCTTAGTGTTTTCAGCTAAGTTTCAAGTGGGCACTCCAAGTTTTGCACACAATAGGTGAGAGTGAGTTTCCTTTAACATGATGAGGCTCTAGAACCCTAATATTCTCACCCTAGTGTTCATGCAATTTCTACCAGGTGAGTCGATTTTAGGGTTGAGTGGTGCAGCCCAAATCAAGTCATGGTGGCTTCACAAACACCACTCAAAGGGAAAAAGGAACACTCCAAAAAGATTAAGTCTTTGAGAATATTAGAGTGTATATTTTTTTGTTGGGTGATGAGTTAAGGATTAGGATCAGGCAATCATTCACCACGCCGATTTTTTTTTTATTTTAATCTTTTTTTATATTTTTTTAGGCAAGCAGACAACCACAGGGAAAGTAATACTCACAACCGGTCCTTGTTGCGCTTACTCCATCCCTGCCGTCATGAGTCGGCCTCTTCGTCGGCCCGGCGCTGAGTTCCTACGATCAATCAAGTAGAGGGAGAAAATGAGTCAGACGATGTGAGTATGGATGTAGAAAGCGACAAAATAAATCCGTTGCCTCCCCGGCTATGGCACCAAAAACTGACGGTATCTGGATGTGTTTGTTTAAGAATGTCGTTGTAGTTTGCGTTCGTATGTCTGTTTTAAATAAAGAAACGGACGTGAGTCCGAGTGTCGAACACAGGGAGGCGTGAAATCAGGTTTTTCTGTCACTTGGTGTCATAGAAATGGCGGGTTTTTGCTTGCACGAGAAAATGCGGGAGAGAAAAGAGCAAAAGTATGAGGGGGAGAGAGAGAGAGTAGGGTTGGAGTCTTTTAAGTCATGGCAGTCATGTAAATCACAATAAGAAAAACTCAGCAAAAAGAGAGAGACAATAGCTATATAAGAAACATCATCATTTAACATGTAACTTGAGTTTTTATAAATACAACAATAGCTAAATGCTTGAACAAAAGTAAAGTAATGCTAGGGTAAAGAGAGAGAAAGAGAGAAAGGAGACGGTGATTGCACCACAAAAATACGCCTGCAATTGTGCCATCTTGTGCTATTTCCTAGCATTACCAATGCATAGTAGGTCTCCATAGTTGCATTGTAAAAATACATGCATGTATGCATTTAATTGAGAGGAGAGGAGAATAAATAAGTGGCCTTGCATTTTACATTTTTCCTCAAGTGCATCTTTGCAAAAATCCCATCTCTATTTTTATTTCCACTTGATTTTTAATCTTTCCCGCGGCTGCATGCATCTTCTCCTTGTGCCATGCTTCCCGTGGCTGCAACTTGCCATTCCCTGCTCTCCATCCCTCTCCCTGCCAGCCCTTCCCTGCGGCTGCCATTCCCTACATGAGCCATGCACGGCCATGCCTTCCCCTTCTATTTAAAGACCACGGCTCCATCCTTTGCAAGAAGCTTGGTCCCAGCCACGAAAAGAACCTGCAGCACAACCTTCTCCTTCCAGGTCATCCTCTCCTCCATTCCCCTCCATACGCCGGCCCTCCTCGGAGATACCCAGCGGGCAGGAGCTCTCACTGTGGTGCACACCACCACAGTGAGACCACCACCGCCCAGCTCTTCAAAGAGTTGGTGGGCGTGGTGGCTCTTCTTTCGTTTTGTCCGTTCCAGCAACTTCTGCCATTGGAGCTGCAGCTTCAAGCTTGAAGCTCAAAGCTTCGCATGCCCTGCAGCAGCGGCAAGAAGGTAGTAGTAGCACGCAGCAGCCGCCCAGCCTCCTTCTGCGCACTCCTGCTGGCGCCTTAGCCCTCCGCACGCGCCTGCAGGTCCTCTCTGCTTTCACTTTCTCCGCTCTGTCGCAAGCTCACTTCCGCCCTCAACCAGCCACCGCACGTCACTGCAGCGGCCGACCAAGCACTTCCCTGCACCCTTGCCAGCACCTGCAAGCTTCCGTGCAAGCTGCAGGCACCGTCACCTCCCTCTCCGCGCGCTCTGTCGCAAGCTCTCCGCGCTCGCAACCGACCGGCGCAGGCCTTCTCCCTCGCGTGCTACCCCGCGCGCACCAGCCGCGAGCCGGCCTCACTCACAACACCGCCCACTGTTGGTCGCGCGGTGCGGACGACCACTATAGCCACTGTTCACGCGAGTCTACACGACAATGTGGCTACAGTGGGGTGACCAGAAAGCTTCTCACATTCCTGGTCACCCGGCGCACCACAACCGGCCCTCGCCCGTGCGCGCGCCTGTCTGAGCATCTCCGCCCGCGTCGCCCGCACTCTCTCGCGTGTCTGCCAGCCCACCCCACTCGCCCGCGTCGCCCACTTCACTCGCCCGCATACTCCTCTTCGTGCAGCGCTGTGCACTGCGGGTTCCTCTCCGCTCCCCACTCCCACGCACTCCTCTCTGCGCAGACGCGCCTGCGCGTACGCACGTGGAAGCCCTAGATGACGCCCTTCGTGCCCAGACGCCTAACAGCGCCCTTTCACTCCAGCAGAGCGGCTGCTCTCTCCTCTCCCGCTCTCTCTCTCTCTCACAACTCTCTCTCACTCTCTCTACACCGACACACACACACACCTACACTAACACTTCCACACACCCACACACACATATACACTATTATAAACACACACATATATATATATTGATATATATATACATATATTTATATACATATATATTATATATATACATACATATATATATATATACATATATATACATCTATATAGTACTATATACATACATATACATATATATATCTGTGTACTTATATATATATACACACACGTATATACTTACATATATACATATATCTATATATATATTATTACCTATATAACTAAGTATAGATACATACATATATATATACATATATACACACCTACTTATATATACATCTATATATACATATATATATATCTAGCTACATATATCTATATATACATATATACATATACATACATATATATTTACATTTATATAGTTATATATACATACTTATACATATATATATAAATATATATATATAAATATAAAAATATATATATATATATATATATATATATAAATATAAATATATATATATATATATACATATATCTATCTATACTTATATATATATTTACATACCTATATATATATACATATACATATACATATATATATAACCTATAGATAGCCATATATACATATAGACATATTTACATATATATATATATTCACATTATTTACCATACGCGGTATCGTGGGAATATCTGCACCAGTTGTTGATATTCCCCGATACACGCGTACAAAAAGCGTGGTCGCATACATCTTCCACCATCCATCCCACACTCCACGCGGCACCTAGTCCTATTGGTTGCGTTTCTCTAGACAACGACCGACTCGACACTGTGCTACACTCCATCTTCGCCTCCACCCCCACCCCTTTATATACATAATATATACATATATATATACTGTATTTACTGTATTTCTGTTTCGCTTTCCTATTATTAAAAAGATAAAAAAAATATATAAAAGAGAAAAGATAATCTTTGACATGAAGGTACTCCATCTTGCGAATAGCAAGACCCGTTTTGGAACCTTGTTTTGGCTCAAAGCCAAGAACTCAATTTTGAAGGTGTGTCTCAAGGATAAAGATTACCAGAAAAAAATATAAATGAGAAAAACACCAGAAACACAATAAACATATGGAAGAGACTCGTTGTAGGAAAGGCGTAGAAACTTAACTTGTAACCCCACTTCCCTGAGTTCGACCCTGGTCCTAAAAGTGACAAGATAAAATCAAGTAGGCCAGGTAAAAAAAGATTTTGTAAAGAGATGGTTAGGTCCGATTTAGGTTAACCACTATACACATTTCAACGATAAAATCACCATATTAACAACCTATCTGGGCTGGACATCATACTCTTTTCTGGTGCCGTTGCCGGGGAAGTGTGCCTTCAAGTAAGTTTCTATTCAATTCCTTTCAATTTTTCTCTTCTCTCTTCACGGGTATCTCTATTTTTGGTGTGCAGGTGAACCTGGTGCAAGGAAAAGGTAGGTAGACGAAGTCAAAGATGTGAGCAGATCCAAGGTGGCAATAAGAGCGTGAAGATGTCGACACCGCATTGGAGCTTCACACATGTTGCCAAAAAAGTAGATCTTCTTTTCTTAGCAACTAGGGTTAACTTGTCACCTTAATAATAATAATAATAAAAAAAACTAAAAACTAAAAACTAGAAAAACCTCTTGGGATCTCTTGGGGCAAGTGGATTAAAATTCACTTGTTTGATTGATTGTCTTCACTCCCACCGCCCTGGGATTTCCCGCCTTACTTCGCATAGCAAAAATCCGAGAATCTTGATTCTTGAATTTTTCGCCGTGTGAAGTATTCTTTGAGGCAAATACAAAAGGATTGATTGCACCCCTCTTTTGCCTCGCTTATCTACAATTCGGGATCACATTTTTGCTGGGGAGATTTGGAATTGAGTTAATTCCAACCCCACCATGACTTTTCAACTTGCCTAAGATTCGATCCCGAATACTTCAACCCCAACAATTTGATTTTCTTTATCTTCTGGTTGAAGCCTTGTGTGTGGAAGTCATTCCTGGTGATTGGGAGCACTTGAATTGAAGTGCTTTGGCTCCTTTTCACATAAACTCTAAAACTGATTCGTGCATCCACACATAGAGATCTCCATTTAGGGTTGCCCATTGCATTTTAGCATGCATTAACCAACTGATATTGAAGAAGGGTTTGTTGGGCTTAGAAAGAAAACTTGTATTCTCACAAAAACCCGAAGATTGGTTGAATTGGTAATTCAGCAAAATTCTAAAATTCATACTACTTAAGGGTGAACTCTAAAAACCATTCACCAATTAAAAACTTCAATTCGGGGAGATTTCCCTGTTGCATGCTTGTTTTACACACTCTGAAAAAATCAATCACTTGGGCATTACCCGTAAACAACACCCTTCACATTCCAAAGGCAATTGACCCTAAGCCTCTAACTAAAACTGGTAGTAACTTGACCCTTCTTAAGGATTGGAGGTCTAACTACCTGCGTGTAGCAGCTACGTGCTGGTGAGAGTTCCCGCATGCTATCAGGTGTCTAAGACTGGGGTAAACGGCCTTTCAATCTGGCCCGGTGGTTCCGCGGTGCTCGCATTCGGTTCCGTAGTTCGTGATAGTAGGTAACTTAGATCTTTAGGTCTAAGGGCACACTGTAGAGATTAGGAATCTGATTGAATTGATTTGTAATCAAGTGTACCTTTGTGGCGTCATTTCTCTCGTCTCTTTTCCCTTCTCATCTCTCCAATTCTTCCTGCGGTAGTGCATGTTTGGGAGGAGGTCAAAAAACCCTGAACTGATTGAATTGCCTGATAAATTTAGAAAAAGATCCAAATCGTCCTCCTCCTCCACAAACATGGCAAACACCCCCACCTCACCACTTCGTCGTAATTCCAATTCTTCCAACACCAGGCTTATCCCGAGAAACCCTGCAAGACCTTCCTTATCGAGTGTTGCGCCGAGCGACTCGGTAAGTCATGTGGATTTGGCTTCTACAAGCCAGTATTTCGACACGGAGGACCAAGCCTCCATGTGCTCGGACGCATATTTAAATGCGGACACGTCTTCTGGCATAGAAGACGCTTGCGCCCTGGGGAATAACCCGTTCTCTGCCACTTATAACCCAGGGTGGCGAAATCATGCAAATTTCGCATGGTCCAACAACCCGCAGCGACAAAACCCTGCGGGTGGACCAATGCGACCGTCCGCACCCGTCATACCAAGGGCCCAGTCTAATCCTATGGCGAATCCGCAATCAGGCCCTTGCGTGCCGCAAGCAGAACACGCATCAAGGCCTCTTGATAAATTGATGCGAATCATGATGGAAATGTCAAAGCGCCATAAAGAGAACATGACCTCTCTTTAGCACCATTTGGCGCAGCAGAATGCTGAGATCAGTCAACTACGCATGGCGACTTGATCTTAGGACACTCTTCCTGCCCAACCTGTTCCAAACCCGCAAAACTTCATACCTCGTGGTCCGCAACCACAGGTAGAACCTTCTCAGGGATAGGTTCATCAAATTCTGCAAGCTTCGAGCATTCCACTGGGATTTCAGGCTAATCCCGCTACAACACCGCACTCCTATGTCCTTATTGCGAACCCTCCTCCGTCGTATGATCCCACTGGACCCGCATCATCCAATGCTATCACTACGAGGAGCGGTAAGCAGACCATCAATCCGCCTCGACCTGATCCTGGCCCGTCTTCTTCTTCATCACCCTCTCATTCGGGATGCGCACCGCATTCGCGAGAGGACAATGCACCCAAATTCGTGCCAGAATCAGTTCCATTCCCTGAGGCTCTACTGAGGGAGCCAAAAGGCGAGAAGAAAGATACGCAGGCCTTTGATAACCTACGTAATTTGTTCAGGGATGTAGAAATCAAGATACCCCTGCTCGAGGCTATCGACCACAGACCTACTGTCGCCCGATTTTTCAAAGACTACACAACACCCAGGCGACAGTCAAATAAAACTAAAAATCCGGTGGTTCTCTCGCCTCATGCGAGTTGTGCTATACTATCAAACCTACCACCGAAGCAGAAAGATCCGGGCACGCTGCTGATTTCCTGTAGCATCCTAGGATGCAATTTTAACCATGCCCTGCTTGATCTAGGATCTTCCATAAATCTCATACCGACTATCATGCTTGAAAAATTTTCCTTGGGAAATCTGAAAAACACCCCTGTCACGTTACAGTTGGCAGAACTTTCTGTCAAAATCCCGAAGGGTGTGGTCGAAGACGTGGTGGTTAGGGTCAACAGCCTCTGTTTTCCTGTTGACTTTCTTGTTTTAGATATGGAAGTTCCTAGCTCACTTTCTGATTGTCCGATCATCCTTGGTCGACCTTTCTTGGCCACAGCCCGCACCCTTATCGACTACGAGTCGTGCTGTATTGAGATTGCCGTTGGATCTGAAAAGATCAAGCTTAACATCTTCAAGGCAGCTAAGAACTTTGATTGCGATTGCATCGAGGATGACACGTCTGACGAGGAGATGACCGTCAGTGCGTGTATAGGACTAATTGGGACCTATTTAGATTGCCGTGGATTACCTTTAAACACTGATGACTACCTGACCAACACATATTGTGACGTTCCCCCATCCCTCCCTTGTCCCGTACCTTCTCCTGGCCAGACTTCTGACGAGATTTTCTCCGCTTCCCATACCTCGTGGTCTGAGTCATATCCAGGCTACTCACCGCCGGTCTACACTCTTGAAGACTGGATTGCCCTTTCTTTCCTGCCACATCAGGCAGATTTGCAACTCTACACTAGGAGCTTGAGCCTATATCCTACTCACTGGGACTTTTCCCTTTTGGATCCATCTATCCAAAGAGCCCCTCTTCTTGGCCAATCTGAGGGCCAACTTCTTCTTCCCGACTTGTTTTCTGTTCCGCTTGGGACACTCTCATCCCATGAAATGCCAGACCTTTCACCACCCACCATCACTTTTCACGCCACTATCACGAGCACTTCACTTTTCATTTCACCACCCACCATCCACCCACCCTACCACCTTGCTGTATACCCTGAACCTCAGCTCTCGTTACTCGATCTTTCGTCCTTTCTCTACCTTTCCCTGCATGCATATGAGGACATAGCATTGTTTGGCATGTGGGGGTGGATAGGCATCCATAGGATCTGGGTATTTTATGGTATCATACAGTTCCCACCTATTTATAAATATGCAAGAAAAAAAAAAAAATAATAAGAATAATAAATAGTGTTTAGTAATGATTTGAAAGCTGAAACAAAAATACAATAAGTGTTTTAGATATTCAATCTTTGGTAGTAAGATTCGCTCAGGCTCGGCTTAATTCTCTTGGGCATTGACAAGATAGATTGGAATCTCTCCTAACTAAGGACGTATTCTTGTACCTGAGACACCAGTACAGGATTCGTTGGTTTGCTTCTACTTGAGAGCTTAAGTAAACTTGGTTCACACTACACATATCAGGAAAGACCAGGTGAACATAAGATCCAACCCTAGTGTTCATTAGGGAAGGTGGAGTCCTTACCTGTGCGCACAGGTAGACTTTTTATCCCAGGCTTTAGTCTTGTGTTTAGGAGTGACTCTTTCTACCAAAAAGAAACTTTCCCACCAAAAAGAAAAGTGCACTCCTTCAGAAAATGTTGTAAGAGATATAATGACACGTGTTTCAAAAAAAAAAAAGTTGCAAATAAGTCAGTATATCTCATAAATGTCTGTAAAGACTTCGCCCTACAAGAAGTTCTTCAGGGTAGGTTACAAATACCTTGTTTTCCTTTGAGCCACAAAAATCAGAAAATGGGAGTTGAGTTTTTCGTCTTCTTAAGGGTCAATATGAAAACACGAGCTGAATCTGGGACCAACCTGTACTTAAAGATTCGTGAAACCCTGGGCTTGAGTCTTATTGTTCATCTGGTCAATCTTGATCCATCACTATGCACAAGCCATAACCTCTTGAGCTCTCGAGTATGGCAAAAACCTCCTGGGTTCTGGAAATCGTACTTAAGGTTTAAATATCAAGAGTCCTGGTTAGTTGAGAGATGATTTATGTCATGTGAGACTTAAAGTACTGGCAGTCTTCTCTACAATTGGTTCTCACAATATCCAACAATAAACACACCTATATCGCCTTAGAAGAAAATCTTTAGCTTAAGATCATTTCTAAATACTGTTTTGCTAGGGACTAGCAAAGATAGGCATGGGGGTATGATTGCACCACAAAAATACGCTTGTAATTGTGCCATCTTGTGCTATTTCCTAGCAGTACCAATGCATATTAGTACTCCATAGTTGCATTGTAAAAATACATGCATGTATGCATTTAAGTGAGAGGAGAGGAGAATAAATAAGTGGCCTTGCATTTTACATTTTTCCTCAAGTGCATCTTTGAAAATTCCCATCTCTATTTTTATTTCCACTTGATTTTTAATCTTTCTCGCAGCTGCATGCATCTTCTCCTCGCACCATGCTTCCCGCGGCTGCAACTTGCCATTCCCTGCTCTCCATCCCTCTCCTTGCCAGCCCTTCCCTGTGGCTGCCATTCCCTGCATGAGCCATGCACGGCCATGCCTTCCCCTTCTATTTAAAGACCACGGCTCCATCCTTTGCAAGAAGCCTGGTCCTAGCCACGAAAAGAACCTGTAGCACAACCTTCTCCTTCCAGGCCATCCTCTCCTCCATTCCCCTCCATACACCGGCCCTCCTCGGAGATACCCATCGGGCAGGAGCTCTCATTGTGGTGCACACCACCACAGTGAGACCACCACCGCCCAGCTCTTCAAAGAGCCGGTGGGCGTGGTGGCTCTTCTTTCATTTTGTCTGTTCCAGCAACTTCTGCCATTGGAGCTGTAGCTTCAAGCTTGAAGCTCAAAGCTTCGCATGCCCATCAGCAGCGGCAAGAAGGCAGCAGCAGCATGCAGCAGACGCCCAGCCTCCTTCCACACACGCTTGCAGGCGCCCCAGCCCTCTGCGAGTGCCTGCAGGTCCTCTGCACTTCCGCTTTCTCCACTCTGTCGCAAGCTCACTTCTGCCCTCAACCGGCCACCGCACGTCACTGCAACGGCTGGCCAAGCACTTCCTTGCACCCCTGCCAGCACCTGCAAGCTTCCGCGCAAGCTGCAGGCGCCCTCTCCTTCCTCTTCGTGTGCTCTATTGTGAGCTCTCCGCGCTCGCAACCGACAGGCGCAGGCCTTCTTCCTCGCGTGCTACCCCGCGCATGCCAGCCGCGAGCCGGCCTCACTTACAGCACCGCCCATTGTCGGTCACGCGGCGCGGACAACCACTGTAGCCACTGTTCACGCGAGTCTACGTGACACTGTGGCTACAGTGTGGTGACCAGAAAGCTTCTCACTTTCCTGGTCACCCGGCGCACCACAACCGGCCCTCGCTCGTGCGCGCGCCCGTCTGCGCGTCTCCGCCCGTGTCGCCCGCACTCTCTCGCGTGTCTGCCAGCCCGCCCCACTCGCCCACGTCACCTGCTACACTCGCCTGCATACTCCTCTTCGCGTAGCGCTGTGCACTGTGGGTTCCTCTCTGCTCCCCACTCCCACGCACTCCTCTCTGCGCAGACGCGCTTGCGCGTACGCACGTGGAAGCCCCAGACGATGCCCTTCTTGCCCAGATGCCTTAACAGCGCCCTTTCACTCCAGCAGAGCGGCTGCTCTTTCCTCTCCCACTATCTCTCTCTCTCTCTCACAACACTCTCTCTTCACCGACACACACACACACCTACACTAACACTTCCACACACCCACACACACATATACACTATTATAAACACACACACAGATATATATATATACGTAGACTTATATATATTAATATATATATACATATATTTATATACATATATATTATATATATACATACATACATATATATATATATACATATATATGCATCTATATAGTACTATATACATACATATACATATATATATATCTATATACTTATATATATATATATATACACACGTATATACTTACATATTGATAACACCACGCAAGGGGGTAGTAATTAGGTTGAATATGGCCCATATTTAGAATAAAAGGCACAACATAAAGTAGAATAGGAGAGTTGCATGCATCAAGTACCAAGATTGCTTATAAACCGTATTAATGGCCATTTGTGTAAAGTATTTGTCAAAGCAGGCCTCAGATGAGAAATCGGACCGCACGGATGGATTCAGGACGACGAACGGAGTCCAACGGACTCAAGATCAGCCAAATCCGACATCTGGAGCTCCCACAATGGGCCCAAGAAATCATGATCGTTGATCTGGAGATCAACGGCCCAGAACGCGCCACGTCGCCCCGCCCCCGCCGCTCTCTCGCCCTCAAGCCAGCCAAGAATGAATCTCGGCCGTTGATCTTCGATCGAACGGCCGAGATCCGTGCGCTCGCCCGCGGTCGCTGCGACAAAGAGCGGGCATGGCGCAACGGTTAGCGCGCACGCCCGCGTCGCAGCGACGCGCGTTCGAATAGCGCGGAGAGGAAATCAAGCGCGAGCGAAGGGCGCGGCGAAATTGACCCGCCCGATCAGCAGCGGGCGGTCAGGATTGCGCCACGCGGCGCGATGACAGCGCCCGAGCGCCCACGCGCGCGTGCACGCCGGGCGGAAACGTGGGCACGCACGCGCGCCCGAAGCGCGATCTCAGCATGGGCGCGGGAGGATCTCAGCAGTCCGATCTTCGATCGGACGGCTCTCGTTCATCATCCACGGATCGCGCTTGGAGAGAGAGAGGGGGCGGGCGGCTGACCGGCGGCAGAAGGCCTTCACCGACGTATCTGGAAGCGGTTTTAGCGACGTTCTGGATGTCGCTAAAGCACATTCTTCTTTTAGGAAGCCCTTAACTCTATTTAAACCCCCTTTACCACCATTCAAGGCATCCTCTCCCACTTGCAACTACTCCACTCCTCTCCTAGCTAGTCTTAGGCACTCTTGTAATCGCTGGAGACGACGAGCCGCCGACGGAGCCTCCTCCACCGCCGTGGCTGCCTCGTCGCTCTCCACTCTCTCTCTACCTCTCTCTCTCTCTCTTTTAAGCTTTCATTTACTTTTGTTGAAGCATGTATTTAATATTGTAAACCATGAACTATGAATGCATGTTTAATGAAATTATTTTCCATTTAGTTGCCATTTTACTTTCTGTTTAAAGTGCATGATCAAAACCAAGAGCTTTCTAACCCTAAACTCTCTCTCTATCTCTCGCTTTTCAAAATCGTCTCTTTCGCAAGCAAAACTCTGCCTTTTTCGTGACAACAAGTGGTAAACAAAATTCGATTTCCTCGCCTCCCTGAGATCGACACTCGGACTCACCTCCGTTTACTTCTTTTAAAATCGACGTATCAAGTGCAACTATAACGACACCTCTTAACACACACGCACGAAGGCACGTCAGTTTTTGGCGCCGTTGCCGGGGAGGCAACGGATTTGTTTTATCACCTCCATTCCACACTCATTCTCACATCGTCTAATGCCCTATTTTTCTTTTTACTTGACGGTTGCAGGAATTCGGTGCATGGACGGTGAAGCGACGCATTCCACGACGGTAGCAAGGGAGTAGGCTCCTCGAGGACCGATAGTGAGTACCCTCTCTCTCATTGTTTGCTTGCGTGAAAAAGCTAAAAAAAAAAATCATAAAAACTAAAAAAATTGGCGTGGTGAATGATTGCTTGACCCACATTCTTAACACATCACCCTACAAAAAAATGTACACTCTAATATGCTGGATAAATTCCTGGAGTGTTCTTTTCTCTTTCTCTTGAGTGGTGTTTGCGAAGCCACCGTGAATTGACCTGGGCTGCACCACTCAACCCTAAAACTGACTCATCTAATAGAAGCTGCATGATTATCAGGATGAGTACACTAGGGTTTTAGAGCCTCTACAAAATAAAAGGAAATCTACTTTCACTAAGTTGTGTGCAGAACTTGACGTGTCCACTGAAACTTGTTTGAAAATATTAAGACACGTCAACCCTAAAAAGTACTTAAGTAAGGATGAAACACTAAAAGACACTATATCTTAACAAATCTTTGCTTGAAAATCATGTTTTGCTAGAAGCACACACTTTGAAAGTAGAACATTAAGAGGCACCACCCCAATCAACGCCTCATCACATCACCTTAAGCACAAGCACTATCCTAGCCCTTTAAAACTGAGTAGACGTGCCCTAGGCAGGACTGAGTTAAGTCTCAAAAGGTGAGGTTTTGTCTGCTAGGCACTTGGCTTTCATTCCCTTGGTAGAATCTGGTGACTAGGCTGCGGGGCAGTGTCAAACGACTGTGGTTGTGGGGTCTATGGAATCGGAGGCGCAAGCCAAAGGAAGAACCTTCCCTGCAATCCCCTCGTAATCAACCTGGCCAGATTAGCCTTGAGAAGGGGAGTCCAGTGCTTACAGACTTAATCACCCTTTGTGAGATTTCTAGGTCTCCTAAGGAATACACCATAAGGATTAGGCTTGCGTGCTTGATTGAAACACATTTCTCGCATCTGTCGCCCTCCTCATCCCCTCCTGTTATTCTCTAGTGTATGCACGGGAGGCGCTCACTGCATCCCGAATTGTGTGTTTTGGGGCAGGAATCTAGGCGACGTAATTCTGTTGAAAACATGGCTGAACCTAGGGTAGATGAGGCTGAAGATCAACCCCCACCAGATGCTATGGCTGTCGTCCAGGCTCAAATCAATGCTAACCATCGGCTTCAGCAACAACAAATCCACACCATCATGCAAGCCATACAACGGTTATAGAACCCGCAAGAACAACCACCACCATTCAATGACATACCAGGACAACCACCACTTGATTTACCACCATTTCAGGACCAGCCAAGACCCCTCCGTGATTTCTATAACCCTTCTGCCATTAGAGTCGAGCCACACCTTAGGATCCCCGAAGGGGGAGACGATTTTGAGCTAAAACCTAATGTATTAAGTCTAATCCAGAGCCACTTTCATGGAAGCTCAAATGAAGACCCCTTTCAGCACCTAGAAGATCTCGACCGCATAGCAAGAACAGTAAAACCTAGGAACATTAGCCTTGACATTGTTCTAATCAAGATGTTCCCTTTCTCATTAAGAGACAAGGCTTCTCATTGGCTTAGAACCCTAGGTAGACCCATCACCACCTGGGAGGAACTGAGGCATGCATTTTTAAAGAAATTCTTCCCCATAGGAAAGACCAATGCCCTCAGAAGAGCTATCACTACCTTCACACTCCAGGGTGGGGAACAATTTCATGAGGCGTGGGAAAGATTCAATGAACTTTTGAGGAAATGCCCACACCACGAAGTTCCAAGGTGGCAATTGGCCCAGATCTTCTACCACGGTCTGGATAGCAACCTACGGAACTTCGTCGATGCCTCATGCGGGGGAAACTTCCTAAACAAAGACGAGGAGAGCGCGTTTGAGCTCTTTGAGTCTATGAGCGAGAATTCGCTCAACAATGCCTCCATGAACCAGTTTAACAGGTCCAGTCAACCCCGTGGTGGGATTTATGAGGTGCAAGCAAATTCTGGAATGGTTGACATGGACATCATTGCCAAAAAGTTGGATCGAGTGGAATTGGTGGACAAGAAGATTGATGAGCTTCTAAACCAGACCAGGAACCCCTTGCAGACTTTCACCCTAGCAAAGGGAGCACATAATGTTGACCTGGTCCAACCCTTCACCCAACTGAACCTGGAACAACCCCCAACCATGTTCCAAGGAGGGACCTTTGCTCCCTCGACCCTTGATTACTCCCTTCCTTCTTCATCAACATCGGCTATTCTAGAAGATGTGCAAGCCGTCCAAGGATATGCAAAACCTGACCCTTTCTCCAACACTTACAACACCGGCTAGCGTAATCACCCCAACTTTGGTTGGACAAACCAGAAACTACCGCAATTCCAAAACCAGCCCAGGCCAAACCAACAGCCACACTTGCCCCCTATCAGCAAGGACCACCAGTTAGACCCCAATATAACCAAAATAGGGCGGCCCCTCCCCCACAAAACCAAATGGACACCCTAATAAAGATGATGGCTGACATGAACCAAAAACATCAGGAAGAAATGGCCTTGGTAAAGGGACAGTTAAGCCAACTCTTGGACTGTAAACAGCAAGGATCTCTACCTTCCCAACCGCAACCAAACCCGCGAAACATAATTAACAGAGGCCCCAATTCGCAAGGGTTCCAAGGCAACCCCGGGCAGGCTCATATGGTCCAACCGACCCCACAAACACCTCCTGGGTTTGGCGCTTCTTCATCCTCGTCTTCTCAAGGATCACCCCATGGCCCCAATGCCTCTGCGAATGCGGTGACCTTGAGAAGCGGCACCAAAACCTAGGATCCCAAATGGCCGACTCTCCCCGAGACTTTACCCGACTTAGAAGAAACACCAAGGACCCAAACATGGAACCAATTCAGACACCCTATCCTGAGGCCTTGGAAACAATCAAGAGAAAAAAGAATACTGTGGAAACTGAGGAGCTGATGGAAATTTTTAAACAAGTACAGATTAATATTCCGCTTCTAGAAGCTGTCAAACACATCCCCGCTTACGCCAAGTTCTTAAAGGATGCCTGTACACCCAAGCGTAAGCCAAGACCTCAAGCACCTAGGAAGGTTGTACTCTCTGAGCAAGCCAGTTCCGTGATATCAAGCAACCTTCCACTCAAACGAACTGACCCAGGAGCACCCCTGATTTCCTGCAACATCGGGGACATGACATTTGATAGAGCGCTCCTAGACCTAGGTGCTTCTATCAACCTAATTCCCACAACCTTGTACCACCAATTTGGTTTTGGGGAGCTGGCACCAACCCCTGTCACCATCCAGCTGGCGGATAGATCAGTGAAAACCCCAAAGGGGGTTGTCGAGGACGTGATTGTACGGGTCAAGGACTTCTATTTCCCAGTCGACTTTTTGGTGCTCGACATGGAAGTCCCTGAAAAATTACAGAACGGACCCATAATCTTAGGCAGACCTTTCTTAGCTACGGCTAAAGCAAACATCGATTGCAACACAGGATGTATGGAAATCGCCTTCGGAGACAGGAAAATGCAATTGGATATCTTCCGGGCAACAAAGTCTTTTGATTGTGATTACATTGAGGAACATGATCCCGTGGAAACTTTAATCGAGGAATGCCTTACCCTCAGTTTTGTCTCAGACCACCAAACCCGTAGTTCTGACTCGTCACCATCATTACCTGTGGACCTCTGTAAGGCTGAGTATCATCACATGACACCATTTGAAGAAATCGATGTTGATCAACTACCGCCCTTTCCATTCCCATCGACTGTGGTCCCACCCGCACCTGAACTTAAACCATTGCCCGAGAATCTCAAGTACGTCTTCTTGGGACCTGGCCAGACCTTCCCAGTGATTATTAATTCCCATCTAACCAAGGATCAAGAACTAAGGTTGACTGCAACTCTTTCAGAACATCGGGCCGCCATTGGTTGGACCATCTCAGATCTAAGAGGAATTAGCCCCACCTATTGCACCCATAAGATTTACCTGGAAGACGGGGCCCGACCTTCCCGCCAGATGCAGAGACGGTTAAACCCTAACATGCGGGAGGTCATTAAAAAAGAAATTATCAAGTGGCTCGACGCCGACATCATCTACGCTATCTCTGATAGCCCCTGGGTGAGCCCCACTCAAGTGGTTCCAAAGAAGGCTGGGCTCACCGTTGTCACTAATGATCATGGCGAATCCATTCCCACCCGCACCACCACCGCATGGCGGGTGTGTATTGATTATAGGAAGCTTAATGAAGCCACTAAGAAGGACCACTTCCCCTTGCCATTCATTGACCAAATCCTTGAAAGATTGGCATGGCAGAAGTATTTTTGCTTCCTGGATGGATATTCAGGATATAACCAAGTCGCAATTGCTCCGGAAGATCAGGAAAAGACCACATTCACTTGCCCGTATGGCACGTTTGCATTCCGTCGAATGCCGTTCGGGTTATGCAATGCACCCACGACCTTCCAGCGTTGCATGCTAGCCATTTTTTCAGAAATGGTGGGTGAATACTTGGAGGTCTTTATGGATGATTTCTCTGTATTCGAGAATTCATTCGACCATTGTTTGAGCAACTTGGAGAAAATCCTGAAACGATGTATCGAGGTTAACTTGGTGTTAAGTTGGGAAAAGAGCCATTTTATGGTTCAAGAAGGAATTGTCCTCGGACACATCGTTTCGCATAGGGGCATCGAGGTAGATCGAGCTAAGGTTGATTTAATTTCCAAACTTCCTCCACCTAGTTCGGTCCGACAGATTCGCTCTTTCCTAGGACATGTTGGCTTCTACCGAAGGTTCATCAAAGACTTTTCCAAACTTTCCAAACCCTTGACCGACCTTCTAGCCAACGATGCCACTTTCCACATGTCTCCTGATTGCACCCAGGCTTATCATACCCTCCGGGACTTAGTCTCCACCGCACCTGTACTTCAACCCCCAGACTGGTCCCAGGATTTTGAGATTATGTGTGACGCATCAGATTCTGCCATAGGCGCTGTCCTAGGACAAAGGCAAGACAAGAAGCCCGTGGTGATCTACTACGCGAGAAAAACGTTGGACGAGGCCCAACGTAATTATACGGTCACAGAAAAAGAGTTGCTTGCTGTAGTCTTTGGACTGGAAAAATTCCGATCATACTTGCTGGGATCCCACGTGACTATCTACACCGACATTCAGCCATCCGGTACCTGTTGGCCAAAAAGGACGCAAAACCCAGGCTCATCAGATGGATCCTGCTTTTGTAGGAATTTGACCTGGAAATCCGAGACAAGGCCGGATCGAAAAATGTGGTGGCTGACCATCTGTCAAGACTTCATCCAGACCACATTGGACCCTCCCTACCTCTATCTGATACCTTCCCTGATGAACACATCCTAGCCGTGCAAGACAAGAAAATGCCATGGTATGCTGACTATGTCAACTACCTGGTTATAGGACAAACCCCGCACAGCTGGTCCAGACAGCAACGGGACAGGTTCTTGGCTGAGGCCAAGCACTATTTCTGGGATGATCCTATGCTGTTTCGCCTCTGTGCTGATCAAATCATCAGGAGGTGCCCCCCGAAGACGAAGTTCAGAGTGTGCTTTCCTTTTGTCATGACCAAGCGTGTGGCGGCCATTTCTCTGGCAAGAAAACAGCTGCAAAAGTTTTGCAGTCTGGATTTTATTGGCCGTCCCTATTCAAGGATGCACACATCTTTGCCAAGACTTGCTCACGATGCCAAACACTAGGGACAATGACCAAAAAAGATATGATGCCCCTTCAGCCCATTTTGATTGTCGAAATTTTCGACGTTTGGGGTATCGATTTTATGGGTCCCTTTCCACCATCCAACGGCTTCGAGTATATCCTGGTCTCGGTAGACTATGTTTCCAAATGGATTGAAGCCATCGCCACCCGACGATGCGATCACAAGACGGTCATGGACTTTGTAAAGAAGAACATCTTTTCCCGGTTTGGAATACCCAAGGCCATGATCAGTGATGGTGGAAGCCATTTTATCCATTCCTAGTTCCGTGCCCTACTTAGAAAATACGGGGTAAACCACCGCATTGCCACCCCGTATCATCCACAAACAAATGGGCAGACTGAGGTCTCAAATAGACAAATCAAGAACATTTTACAGAAGACTGTGAGACTTGATAGGAAAGACTGGTCCACACGACTTGATGATGCCCTGTGGGCATACAGGATCGCTTTTAAGACCCCGATAGGCATGTCACCTTACCGCTTGGTCTTTGGCAAAGCTTGCCATCTCCCTGTCGAATTAGAACACCGGGCTTACTGGGCTGTTAAGCAATGTAACATGGATCCCCAGTTAGCTGGTGCGCAAAGGACTCTTCAATTATCTGAGCTTGAAGAAATTCGTCGGGACGCCTTTGACAATAGTCGGCTATATAAGGAGAAAATGAAAGCCGTCCACGACCGACTCATTCATAGGAAAACCTTTGAGCCAAACCAACAAGTCTGGCTATTTGATGCACGCCTGAAACTCTTCCCAGGGAAACTTAGGTCCAAATGGACAGGACCATTTCGGGTGGTCAAGCCCTATTCCAATGGGGCAGTCGAAATCGCCGATCTTAATACCGGGCACACCTTTACAGTCAATGGTCAAAGATTGAAGCATTTCCTGGCCCAGGTACCCCCCAAGGAAAGTGTCACCCTTGTTGAGGGCTGACACCAAGCACCGCCCAGCTGGAGGCGTTAAACTCAGCGCTTCCTGGGAGGCAACCCAGCGGATTCAGACTGATCTGGTAGTTTACGTCACTCAGGTACTATCTTTTTGAACCCTTCTGCATCCATGCATCTGTCAATGAGGACATTGTCCAACTTAAGCATGGGGGGGATGGTAAACTGCATAATCCTGAGCTTAATTAATCAATCTGAATGAATAAATTAATTGATTAAAAAAAAAAAATTTGAATTTAGGAAGAAAAACTTAGGCATTAGAAACTTGTCAATAGTGGGAAATAATACAAAAAGAACTTAAACACTTAGACTTTTCAGGCCTTCAGGCTTAATTAGCCCTGGTGTCCATTAAAATATGGATTTAGCGGCGAATCCTTGCAACTTTAAGCTATTCTAATCCACCAAATAAATAAGGTAATAAGTATACGACTTATCAACTCACCCTCTAACTCAGGAAAACTTTGAGTCTAAGCATCTACACACATTTTTGCATAGACTCACTTCTCGGAGATTATGACAGAAATTGGGTAGCTAATGAACTCTCTAGGGTGGTATGGCTGGCAAGTTGTCGTGGGTAACAGCCCATTGGCAGGTTGTCCAGAACCCAGCCACAGGCCATTTCTTTTTTGTTGCCTCTGGGTACATTTGAGATTAGGGAAGCCACCTACGAAAAAAAAAAAAAAAAAAAGAGAAGAAAAGAAAATAAACCACACTTCACCGCACAAGTATGGCTGGCAAGTGATCGTGGGTAACAGCCCATTGGTCGGTTGTCCAGAGCCCAGCTCAATAATTGCACAAAAAAGAACAAAACACCTAAGGACGAAGCGGGGAAGTAGTACAAACCGGGGAGATATACACTGGAAAATCCTTGTGTTGACCCCAAGTAAAATGAACGTAGGGAGAAAGCTACCAGTCGAACAAATACACCTTCAGGCAAAAATTTATTTTCTTTTCCGGACACCTAGAGGCGTAGAAACTCGAAGTTTGTCTCAATTACCGTTAAGTGAGTCTATCACAACATTCACACCAAGATGCTTAGCACTTAGGGTTTTGATCTAGTTTTGGGTGGGTTGGGTAGCCGGAAAAAGTTACCAACCCACACTGAATTCCGAAAATTCTAAAAAGACGTATATAGATATATACGTATACATATGTATAGTTATATATACAATGCAAGGATTCGGGCGATTTGTATTTTGGAAGACACCCGAGCGCTGCTTAGTCTTTGTAGATTAAGATCTTCGTATATTTCCTCTTATTGACGAGTAACGAAGTGCCGAAGCAATTACTTCTTGAATTCTCCAAAGAAATAAAGGCTAGAATAAACCTTGCTAGGGACTATCATGGAGTAAGCATGGGGGTATGATAACACCACGCAAGGGGGTAGTAATTAGGTTGAATATGGCCCATATTTAGAATAAAAGGCACAACATAAAGTAGAATAGGAGAGTTGCATGCATCAAGTTCCAAGATTGCTTATAAACCGTATTAATGGCCATTTGTGTAAAGTATTTGTCAAAGCAGGCCTCAGATGAGAAATCGGACCGCACGGATGGATTCAGGACGACGAACGGAGTCCAACGGACTCAAGATCAGCCAAATTCGACATCCGGAGCTCCCACAATGGGCCCAAGAAATCATGACCGTTGATCTGGAGATCAACGGCCCAGAACGCGCCACGTCGCCCCGCCCCCGCCGCTCTCTCGCCCTCAAGCCAGCCAAGAACGAATCTCGGCCGTTGATCTTCGATCGAACGGTCGAGATCCACGCGCTCGCCCGCGGTCGCCGCGACAAAGCGTGGGCGTGGCGCAACGGTTAGCATGCACGCCCACGTCGCAGCGACGCGCGTTCGAATCGCGCGGAGCGGAAATCAAGCGCGAGCGAAGGGCGCGGCGAAATTGACCCGCTCGATCAGCAGCGGGCGGTCAGGATTGCGCCACGCGGCGCGACGACAGCGCCCGAGCGCCCACGCGCGCGCGCACGCCGGGCGGAAACGCGGGCGCGCATGCGCGCCCGAAGCGCGTTCTCAGCACGGGTGCGGGAGGATCTCAGCCGTCCGATCTTCGATCGGACGGCTCTCGTTCATCATCCACGGATCGCGCTTGGAGAGAGAGAGGGGGCGGGCGGCTGACCGGCGGCAGAAGGCCTTTCACCGACGTATCTGGAAGCGGTTTTAGCGACGTTCTGGATGTCGCTAAAGTACATTCTTCTTTTAGGAAGCCCTTAACTCTATTTAAACCCCCTTCTACCACCATTCAAGGCATCCTCTCCCACTTGCAACTACTCCACTCCTCTCCTAGCTAGTCTTAGGCACTCTTGTAATCGCTGGAGACGACGAGCCGCCGACGGAGCCTCCTCCACCGCCGTGGCTGCCTCGTCGCTCTCCACTCTCTCTCTACCTCTCTCTCTCAAGCATGTATTTAATATTGTAAACCATGAACTATGAATGCATGTTTAATGAAATTATTTTCCATTTAGTTGCCATTTTACTTTCTGTTTAAAGTGCATGATCAAAACCAAGAGCTTTCTAACCCTAAACTCTCTCTCTATCTCTCGCTTTTCAAAATCATCTCTTTCGCAAGCAAAACTCCGCCTTTTTCGTGACAACAAGTGGTAAACAAAATCCGATTTCCTCGCCTCCCTGAGATCGACACTCGGACTCACCTCCGTTTACTTCTTTTAAAACCGACGTATCAAGTGCAACTATAACGACACCTCTTAACACACACGCACGAAGGCACGTCACATATATACATATATCTATATATATATTATTACCTATATAACTAAGTATAGATACATACATATATATATATATACATATATACACACCTACTTATATATACATCTATATATACATATATATATATATATCTAGCTACATATATCTATATATACCTATATGCATATACATACATATATATTTACATTTATGTAGTTATATATACATACTTATACATACATACATACATACATACATACATATATATATATATATATATATATATATGTATGTATGTATATATATATATCTATACATATATCTATCTATGCTTATATATATATATTTACATACCTATATATATATACATATACATATATACATATATATATAACCTGTAGATAACCATATATACATATAGACATATTTACATATATACATATATATATATATTTTCACATTATTTACCATACGCAGTATCGCGGGAATATGTGCATCAGTTGCTGATATTCCCCGATACACGCATACAAAAAGTGTGGTCGCATACATCTTCCACCATCCATCCCACACTCCACGCGGCACCTAGTCCTGTTGGTTGCGTCTCACTAGACGACGACCGACTCGACATCGTGCTACACTCCATCTTCGCCTCCATCCCCACCCCTTTATATACATAATATATACATATATATATACTGTATTTACTATGTTTCTGTTTCTCTTTCCTGTTATTAAAAAGATAAAAAAAATATATAAAAGAGGAAAGATAATCTTTGACTTGCAGGTACTCCGTCTTCCGAATAGCAAGACTCATTTTGGAACCCTGTTTTGGCTTAAAGCTAAGAACTCAATTTTGAGGGTGTGTCTCGTGGACAAATATTACCAGAAAAAAAATTTAGATGAGAAAAGCACCAAAAACACAATAAACGAATGGAAGAGACTCGTTGTAGGAAAGGCGTAGAAACTTAACTTGTAACCCCACTTCCCTAAGTTCGACCCTGGGCCTAAAAGTGACAAGATAAAATCAAGTAGGCCTGGTAAAAAAAAAGTTTGTAAAGAGATGGTTAGGTCCGATTTATTTTAACCACTATACACACTTCAACGGTAAAATCACCATATTAACAACCTATCCGAGATCGACATCAGACGGTGAGGCAGCCATAGTGGTGGAGGGGGGCTCCATTGGTGGCTCATCGACTTCGGCGAGTACAAAAGGTGCTAAGGGAAGCTAGGAGTGGGGTAGAAGACATGCAAGGGTTTTGAATGCTTTCATGGGTAGTTGGAAGGGTTTATATAGGAAGAAGGGGTTTCTAATTTAAGTAGGGGCTTTAGTGACGTCCAGGACGTCATTAAAACCATTCCTAAAATGTCGGTGAAGACCCTTGCCCACCGATCTTCCACATGCGCCATGCTTCCTCTCCTCTGTGATCCATGTGTGTCTACTGTGGATCGTTCGATCCCCAATCAACGGTCCAGATCACGCTTGGCCGCGTGCTCAGATCGTGCCTTATGTGCATGTGAGATCGGGCATCGTCGATAGGCGTAGGTGCGCGCATGGAAGCATCGACGCTTGAGGAGGCGCCACGTAGCGCTGTCGAAATCGCTTGATGGCGATCGGGCGGTCGAATTTGGATGCGTGGATGAATTCAGCAGATGAGCTGTAGCGGGCGCCTCGAACCCGTGCCTTTTGCGCGTGAAGTGGAGGTGCAACCATTGCGCTGTCTCCGCGGATGGTCGCGCTTCCTCGTCAATCCTCAGCCGTCAGATGTGGGATCGGACGGTCGTGATGAAGAGGCAGGGCGATGGCCTGGATGTGCCGATCGGGTGCCACGTGGTAGCTTTATGGCCATTGATCATTAGATCATCGGTCAGAACTTCTTGGGCCAATTGCGGGAGCTTTGGATGTCGGATTTGGTCGATTTTGAGTTCGTTAGACTCCGTTGGTCGTTCTGAATCTATCCGTGTGGTCCAATTGCTCATTTGAGGCTAGTTTTGACGTTGAACTGGTGCAAATGGCCGTTAACACTGGTTTATAAGCAATCTTAATGTGCGATGCATGTAATGCTCCCATGCCCATTTATGGTGTGTTCTTTGTGCATATTATCCTTAAGATAAACCCCAATTGATAGAATTATCACCATAAAATGTAATGTTATCAATTCGCTCCGTATTTCCCTAGTAAATTCTAAAACTAGGCATGAGTAAAATGTGTGCCACCATCACTGATAATTGCCCGAGGAACCTTGAACCGACTGAAGATATTTTTCTTCACAAAATTGATGACCACCTTGTGGTCATTGGTCCCAGTGGGAATTGCCTCAATCCATTTGGACACGTAATCAACAGTGACCAGAATATACTGGTGTCCAAATGGAGGGAAGGGTCCCATAAAGTGGATGCCCCAAATGTCAAAAATTTCGATGGAAAGAATTGGGTTCTGGGGCATCATATCTCTCTTAGCCATGTTCCCGAGTGTCTGGCATCGGGTGCATGACTTTAAGAATTCCTTGGCATCCTAAAATAATGATAGCCAATAGAATCTGGATTGCTAGATTTTTGCTGTCGCCTTTTTCTCGGAAACGTGTCCACCACACGCAGATGTGTGGCAGAACTCAAGTATGCTATGGAACTCGATTTCCGGGATGCATCGACGAATAATCTAGTCTGCGCTGATGCAGTACAGCTCGGGATCGTCCCAAAAAATAATATTTGGCCTCAGACACAAGTCTATCCCATTGTTGTTTGGTCCAATCCTAGGGGATTTGACCAACGGCCAAATAATTGACAATATCCGCAAACCAAGGTGTTTGGATACCCGAGACTGTAAGGATAGTTTCATCCAAAAAAGTATCAGAGGTCGGGAAATCCTAATGAAGAGAATCAATTAGGATTCTCGAGAGGTGATCTGCCACTACATTTTATGTCCCGACTTTATCCCTAATTTCAAGATCGAATTCTTGAAGTAGCAGAATCCAGCGAATAAGTCAGGGTTTGGCATCTTTTTTGGCCAAGAGATGTTTCAAGGTCAAGTGGTCAGTATAGATGATGACACGAGAACCTAAAAGATAAGCCTTGAATTTTTCTAAAGCGAAAACTATAGATAGCAATTCTTTTTCAGTAACGGTGTAGTTCCTCTGGGCTTCGTCCAGAGTCTTGCTAGCGTTGTAAATCACAGAGGGCATTTTCTCAATCTTCTGAGCTAGGATAGCCCCGACGGCATAATCAAATGCGTCAGCCATAATCTCAAATGGGGCTTTCCAGACTAGTGGTTGCAACACTGGGCACACTTGACTGCAGTTTTTAATAAGTCAAATAACTTATGGCATGATTCATTAAACTCGAACGGCGTGTCATTGGCCAGAAGGTTACTTAAGGGTCGAGCAACCTTCAAGAAATCCTTAATGAATCTTTTGTAAAAACCCACATGCCCAAGGAAAGAGCGGATCTGTTTTACGAATGTGGGTGGAGGAAGTCTAGAGATAGCATCCACCTTAGCTTTATCAACTTCAATACCCCGACTAGAGACCACATGACCCAGGACAATGACTTCCTGAGTCATGAAGTGGCTCTTTTCCCAGCTAAGGACCAGCCGTGTTTTGATGCATCTCTGGAGGATCAATTGCAAGTTAGCTAGGTAAGACTCAAAAGAATCTCCAAAAATGGAGAAATCATCCATGAACACCTCAAGACAATCTCCCACCATGTTAGAAAAGATAGCCAGATGCACCTTTGAAAAGTCGCGGGTGAATTGCAAAACCCGAAAGGCATTCTATAGAATGCAAAAGCTCCGTAGGGACATGTGAAGGTTGTCTTTTCCTGGTCTTCGGGATGGATAGGGACTTGGTTATATCCTGAATAATCATCCAGGAAGCAAAAGTATTTTTCCCTAGCTAACCTTTCAAGGATTTGATCGATGAATGGCAAGGGAAAGTGATCCTTTTTAGTGGCTGTGCTCAACTTCCTATAGTCAATACAGACTTTCCAAGCAGAAGCTGAACAAGCGGTGAAGGTTTCCCTTTTCTCGTTAGTCGTAACAGTTATTCCCGCCTTCTCGGGTACAATCTGAACAGGCTAACCCATGAACTATTCGAGATTGGGTAAATAATCCTAGCATCGAGCCACTTGATTATCTCCTTCTTGACCACTTCTTGCATATTCGGGTTTAGTCTCCTTTGCATTTCACGAGAAGGGCAGGATCCATCTTCCATGAAACTACGATGATTACAATAAGATGGCTCAATCCCCGTAAGGTCGTGGATGCTCCAACCAATTGCCTCCTTGTTGTTCTTAAGGACCTTAATTAACCTCAATTCTTGTTCCTCAGTCAAATCAGCACTAATAATCACAGGGAGCATATTTTCAGGTCTTAAGAACTCATATTTCAAATTTTTGGGCAATGGTTTTAATTCCAGCTAGGGTGGGTTTAGAATAAAAGGTATGGAGGATGCTGATGAAGATTCATCAGGACGATCCAGTGGAAGAGTGATGGGAACACCATCATGAGCCCTAACTAGCCCATTTTGACCTAGAAAAGGAAACAAAATCTCCTACATAACCTAGAGAAGGGCCTAATCAAGGAATAACTATTCTGAGAAGTGATTAGCCCATATTTATGGGCTATTTAAGTATTTAAGTGCCTAGACATTAAGTTAATTCTAGCATTTCTTTAGCATGCATTAGGATGTAAATAGATTAATTCATATTTTTGATTTAATTACATAATTCATGCATTGCATTCATAACTAAATGCATTTAGAATTAACTTAGAATTACATTCATTTAATTAGTTAACCAATTAGGTGCATTGCATGCATTATTTTAATTTAACATAGAAGTTAAGGGCTTATGCATAAATAACCATAATATTTTATTCTTTATTTTTTTCACCTTTGCACAGGTAACTCCTCCGGCTTCGGCTCTGTCTCCTCCTCCTACGCATCACATTTACGCTACGGCATTTTGAATTTGAAATGAAGGCTGTGGCTACAAAAGGAGGAAGGAGAGTTGCCATGCGGTCAAGGCCACCATCCCTGACCCACCACTGTGCAGAGAGTTGATCTCTCGTTCATTCCACACCACCGGCCTCCTTCCGCGAGCTCAATACCACTCCATCGCAGACAGGCAAGGTGACAGACCGCCGCGCCATCTGTGGCTTGTGCATCACTGCGAGCGTGAGCCTGAGGGCCACGTAACCACTGCCAGCAACCACCGCCATCAACCACCTTCAGTTCCTCATCCCTGCGCAAGTTAAGACGTCTGGGAATGGTCGCAGATGTCTAAACTCCCATATCTTCTTCTGTCCTCTTTTTATTTCTTATGTTCTATTTCCCCTCCACTTCAACAATACCCCTCATCGGTGCACCTCCAGCAGCAGCCGCCACTTACAGCCGAACCCACCACGCACCCGCGCGGCCAGCACGCCTCCAGCAACTGCAACCACCACCGCGCACCACAGTTTCCAGTACCTCCCCGCGTGCACCTACGCGCCTTCAGCAGCAGCAGCAGCTGCTCAGCACAGCGCGCCCACCTCCAGCGCCACTGTAGAGCCCCACGCCCGTGCCTACCTCCACGCGTCCACCTCCCTGCAGGTCTGCAGCACCCACCTCCAGCACCTCCCTACAAAATGCGAGCCTCACCACGCATATTCCAGCCTACAGAGCCGCACCTCCGCGCGCGCCTACGCACTCTACAGAGCTCTTAGCGCCCACGCCTCCATGTCTCCACACATTTGCAGCACGCGCGGCAGCAGTAGCTCCTCCATCTCCGCCACTCCTCTCCTCCAGCAGGCCAGCTCCGACCATCTCACGACGCACCGCTGCCACCACCGCGACGGCCTTGCTTCAGCCAACCTCCTGTGGGAGTCCCTCCTCGATTGAACCTCTCTCCCATGCGTAAGGAGGAGAGAGGTAAAATCCCCTATTTTTGTTTTAATTAAAATTTACATTTGAATGCCATTGCCACCAAAATCAATTTTAAGTTATGATTATTTTAATGTGGTGAAATTGTGACTGCATACTCATGCTTTCTGATAATTACGTGGTTATTGATATTCACATGTTTTAACATTGGTTTTGGGATTAAAATGTGCACAAATTTTCTCTAATACATGTCAATTAAAAATTACATAAAATCATCACATATTTATTGAATATTTCAGTGAGGAAAAATTGCACATATACCCTTATATTTTTGAGCTATTGTGTATCTTCTTTCCATTGCATTTCATGTGGGATTTGATTATGGATTTCGCACGTGATTGAAAGAATATGAAATAATCGAGCTTTTATTGCATCATTGCCTCCCTGTGGACACGACCTGCTCTTTTGCGAGTGGTTATTTTAATTATTGATTAGTCAATTTTTCCACCACATAGAACTACAAACGACGCGTCATTTTATGTGACAAATGACTTTCAAAGTGAAGAATCAACTTGTCAAGAAGAAAATAAGAAACAAAGGGTAAAACTGCAATTTTACCAATGCAGTACATCAACAGGATTTCTTAAGGGCTAAACATAGGTCAAATAGTTTGGAGAAGATAAAAAGTGAGTTGGTTCAATCAGAAATGGGTTCATGTGCAATCTAAGAATTAAATGACATCTTGTAACCCTAAAATAGACTCACTTAATTCAACAAGGTTTTGGTTAGGATAAAAATCAACTAAACCCTCTAAAATTCATGGAAAAATATCCTCTAGGGTTTAGGACCTTCAAATTGGCCTTTGAAACCTATTTTGACCTAAATAGGGGCCCTAGCTAATTATTTACACTAATTTTGGTTTTTGTGAAAAATGTCTAGTCAAACGTGGTCAAATCTAAAATCCAACTTCACCATTGGATTTCTTTGGTCCAAATTAGGTTTGTACAAAAATTTGGACCTAAGGGGACGTCACCTTGACCTTCTTTTCAAAACAGTCCACCCAATTACATTTTGAACCCTAACTTTTGAAAACCATTGCGTAGACCCCCTATCTTCCTCGCCACTCTTTGCAATTAGGTCCCTCAGCCATTACTGCGGAGGAGTCCTACTTCGACGTGGATTTGAGGAGGATTTATCCCTGATTCCTCAGAGATCCCCTCTTAGATTTGAAAGGGAGATTCTTTGAGGAATTCCCTATCATCTGAACGCAATCTCAAGCTTTGATTTGCACACAATCTCTTGTGCGAATGCTCGAGAGACATGGGTATCCTTTGCACATTCCTACTCCAGTGGGGATTCTTGCGCTTGGAAGCTTGTCTTCCAAGCATAAGGACATCTACCAGTACCTATAAAAGGACCCCTTGATCAGGCTGCTCAAATCTAGCTTGGCTTGATCGGAGAAAATCCTCCAATTTCTTCCCTTCTTTGGCGAAAGCGTCCAGTGAGCTCTGGCGATTCCTCTTTCTTCTTCTCATTGCTCAGCCATAATACCAATGGCAGAGGCGTCTTTACCTCCTTCCTCCACGTTGCACCGTACCTGCGCATGCGCCAAAAGCCTCTTCGTCGTCGCCGTTCTCCCTCCACTGGAACTTTCTTCTCCGACGGCGGTAGGTACGCGCCAGCCGCCCTTCTATCAACCTTCGTCCCTTAAGTAGGTTAAAACTCTTCCCCTCTCTCCTCTCTTTATTGCCCCCATCTTTATTTCTATTTTCAACCCCTCGACACCATAGACCACCACCATCTTCCTCACCTTCGGCAGACCACCGGTGAGGTGTATCCATCACCTCCACTGATCCATCCACCTTGCTAGACCCCTCAAAACCTCCGCCATCATCCACTGAGCACTTTCCCCATCTCCATCGATCGCCATCACCTCCACACTCGCCCCCCAACCAAACCCATCATCACGGCCACAGAGTGACCTAGGCACGCACGTCTAGGTTGCCCCGTGCCCAGCCACCTACCTAGATACCTTCTTTGTGCCACGGCGAAGCTGCCTGTGTGTTCTAATGAGGCTAAAAGGCTGTATTGCTTGAAACGTAGGTTCGACCTCCACCGCCATTGGAGCAGGCGTGAAGAAGCTTGCAAGCTCACTCTAGGTCGCATTGCTGCAGGCAGAAGAGTCCCAGGTGCGCGGAAACATTCCACGACCCTCTCGCACTTAGCAATCGAAGGCTACATTGACCGCATCTACGACAATTGCACAGGCATCCTCCTGTGGGTACGCGAAGAAGTGGGTGGGACTTTAGTCCCACCTCGGAAACGTTGGGCCCAGGTGAGTGGTTTATATTATTTTTGTGTTTTTACCTTGTTGCCTCAGATCACGGGGAGAGGTCCCCTTGCCCGTTCACCTGCCTCATCTGCGACCCACGCTTCGCGGACCTGGCTTGCCTGACCCGTTTACCCAGCACTCTTCGCGCACCACCCATGCCGGTGCGCCTGGACCCGAGTGCACGTAACCCGACCTGTATACCCGATTGGCTCTGGGAGAGCGAACCGAAGAGAGAATAGAGAGAGAGTGTACGTGGGGAGAGTAGGGGTAGGTTTTGCACTCGTGTGAGCAGGGAAAGGAAGAAGGAAGAGGAAGTCGCAGCCGCAGAGGAGCTAAGGAGGAAAGGCAAAAGGGGTGAAGCTATGGAAGCTGAAGAAGAAGGAAGAAGAAGCATTGTAGCAGAGAAGGTGCAAAAGCCTTGAAGGCAGAAGCCGAGGAAGCTAAGGAAGAAAAGATGAAGCATTGTAGCAGAGAAGGTGCAGCTGAAGAAAAGGAAAAGGCAGAGAAGAAGGAATAAGAAGGAAGGAGAAATCAAGGAAGAAGAGAAGTTAGAAAAGAAGAAGGCCAAAGTCAGAGAGGAAAAGAAAGAGAAGCTAAGGCAAGCTTGTAGAGGAAAGGAAGCAAAAGAAGAAAGAGGAAAGCTAAGAAGAGAAGGAAGAAGGAAGCATTAGAAAGCTAAGGCAGAGAAGAACCAAAGAAGGAAAGAAAGAAGAAAGAAGAAGCTGAAGAACAAGTCAAAGAGAAGAAGTAATCAAATACTTTTTATCCAATCTTCTCAATTTCTCTTTTATTGCTACATTTTATTACTCATAAACTCTTGCATTATATTCTGAATTAGATTGAGTAACTTTAAGTGTTCAAATTACATTTATTGAAATTAGTGAATAAATTCCATTTGCTCCCTGTGTTTGACCTCGGACTCAACATTCGAGTAATAAAAATTCTTATTTGTTTACAAGGCGATTTCACTTATATTGCAACGCAACATCATTTATCTTTTAAACACCGATTTCCTTGTGTTAACAAAGAGGCTTGGAATGAACAAAATCAACAACCTCTTCAGGAGGTGGCAGGTCTACCACGAAGGGTTGTGGGTTGGGTTCATTAAAGATGGTGGAGTCCTCGAGTGCATTGATTGTCATACAAGTGTTAAGATCCTGATCCTCGAGCTACTCAATGAATCCACAATCCTTAAATCCTCTTATCACCTTAAAAATATCTAGAGTTAACTTCTTATCCCCAAAGGCGATCTCCATACTACCGCTTTCATAATTTATGTTGGCCTTGGAGGTAGCTAGGAACGGACGCCCCAGAATGATGGGCATGTTCCTCAAATGATTAGGTACATCCATGTCAAGGATGAGGAAATCTACGGGAAAATAGAAATCCTTGACCTTGACAATTACATCCTCAATAACGCCTCTCGGTGTGGTGACCGAATGGTCTGATAATTGTAGCATTATTGAGGTTGGCCTGAGTTCACCTGACCCAAACCTCTCATAAAGAGAAGTCAGGATTAGGTTGATGGATGCACCTAGGTATAATAGTGCCCTATCAAAAGTGTATTCCCCAATAATGCATGATATGAAGGGGGCACTTGGATCTTTCTTCTTTTGAGGAAGGTGATGCAGGATAATAGAACTTGCTTTCTTAGAGAGAATCACCTTCCTCGGAATGAGTTCTCTTGGCTTATGCTTTTGGGTGCATAGTTCTTTCAAGAATTTAGCGTAAGCCAGAATATGCTTAATAGCATCGAGGAGCGGAATATTTATCTCTACACTCTTGAATAAATTCAGGAGCTCCTCATTACTGTCTATGGTTTTCTTCTTCCTAGTTTTCAATAGGGCCTCAAGGAATGGGATATGTGTGATATTTTCAATTTTCGATCCTTGGGCCTTATTGTTTTCTTCAACCTCCTCCTCTCTCTCAAGCTCCCTAGGGTTTTGACTTCTAGAAGGTAATTCAGGTTTTGGGTTAGCTTCCCACTTCTCAAGGTGATAGAGTTTGCAGAGGCATAAGGGTTTGGGTCTTGAGGTGGGTTAGTGAAGATTGGATGGCCTTGGTTGGTCATGTAACCAGAAGAAGAAGAAGATGAGGGACCCTGCTCAACCACCTGAGCATGTGCATGTGGGTCCCTTTGATTCCCGTACCCTTGGGCTCTATTGCCCTGATTTTGCACATTGCGCAGGTTGGGTATGGGTTGAGATGGTAGAGATCCAGGTTGTCGATTATTAGCAATTAACTTGGATTGCAAGTTATCGAACGATGTCTTCATTTGCTGCATAAGCTAAAGTATGGACCCTTGCATTTCTACCATCTGCCGGTTTAACTCAACCTGCCTTGCAGATTGTTGGGCATTCCAAGATGGCTGAGTAACTAATCTCGGGGGCAACTGGGTGTATACATGACCCTGACCCATGGTCTTTGAGATGCATAGTTACTGGGTCGACTTTGGGTCTGTTGCCCTTGACTTCTCCAGGAGAAGTTAGGGTGGTTCCTCCAACTCGAGTTATAAGTGTTGGAATACGGGTTGGACCTAACATTCTCCTGCATTGCATATGCATCCTCATAGGCCGAGGATAGAGAGAATGAAGGATCAGAAAAACTGGGATCAAAGGCCCTAGTTTGGAACCCATAAGGTTCTGAGAAATCCTGGCTCACAGGTTGAGCCGATTGAAGTTGGTTCACAAACTCCCGTCGCATGGGAGCTTGTGAGGAATGGAATTCCAAATTCTGGGATTGAGTAGGTATAGAAGTGTTTCCTGAATTCCTAGACATCAATTCTTTCATTCTCTTAGCAACCAACTCCATTTTATCCAGTTTATTACAAATCAATTCAATGTCAAATGAATGAGAATCCTAGATCTCATTAGCACTTGACCTAGGTTGTTGGGGCCAGTTGAATGCATCCATGGAGGCATGATTAATTGAGTTCTTGCTCATTTCCTCAAACAGGTCGTATGCGCTATCTGCATCGTTGTTCAGGAAATTACCTCCGCAGGAAGCGTCTATGTGATTACGGAGTTGCTCCACCAACCTGTTATAGAAAATCTTCATGAGTTGCCATTTCCACACCTCGTGGTGTGGACATTTTCTCAAAAGTTCCCGGAATCGCTCTCAGGCACCATGAAACAGTTCCCCTGGCCGCTGGGCGAAAGTGGTAATCGCCCGTCGCAAGGCGTTGGTCCTTCCGATAGGGAAGAATTTCTTCAAGAAAGTCGACTTAAGAGTAGTCCAAGTTTTTATCGACCTTCCTATGGTTCGGTATCAATGTGTAGCTTTATCCTTGAGCCTCATGATTATTTGCTCTTCGTTCACATTCCTTGCTTTGGTGGTCTGAACCATAGTGGTCAGATCCTCCAAGTGCTGGAATGGGTCCTCCGTGCCAAACCCATGAAAATGCTTAATCAAGCTTAAGACTTGGGGCTTGATTTCTATGTCTTCGGCGGGAATCATGACTCCAAGATGTTCCCCATAGTTTGAAGGATCATAAAAATCCTTCAAGGGCCGAGCGCCCTGACCAATCATACGTTGGAACCATTGCTGCATCTGCTGCATTTCTTCCAATTGCCTCTGAATCAGCTCCCACTGGTTTAGGGGTGGGGGAGGTGGTTGTTGATCAGCCATGGGATCTACTTGGCTAAAGCGCAACCTCTGCCTTCGGGAATGGTCTAAAGGTCCTTCCAATCTAGGATTCAATGACCTCCTTCCAAGCATACACTAGAAGGAAGTTGGAAGGATGGGGAAGAAAAGGAACCTTGCAGCACAAGAATACAAGTCTGTCCTTAGGTTGGGTAGCCTAAAGGTCTACAGACTCTCAGAATCTATCCTAAGATTATGGACAATTTACTCTACTTATATCCAGGTAATCCAACCAGTTAGAAGGAGGGACTGGGGAGAAGGTTCTTCCTTTGGCTTGCCCCTCCGGTTCCTAGTATACCCCCCAGCCATGGTCGTTTGACGCTACTCCTCTAGCTAGACATCAGATTGACTAGTATAAGTAGGTTAATCATGAATAATCTCAATCTGGATCCCGTAGAGCGAACCAGTCTTTAAGGCTAACGTTTACTCAATTTTAATTAGGCTTGGGACATTGGTGCTTCTGGAATGTGTTGGGCCCTTAATGGGTTGTGCCCTTAATGATTTGTTTGAGAATGTGTGACTGTGCACAACCAAGAGGTTTTCAAGCAAGATTATTAATGATGAGGCGAGTTTTAGAGTTCAAATCTTGCTCAATAGCTTTTAGGATTCAAATATTAGGTGCTTTCAACCAAGTTCGTTTTAAAAGCACGTGTTCAAGTATTTTCCTTTAGAAATCAAGAAAAATATGGAATGCCTGGCTTGGCTAAGTTATTGAATCCTATGGGGCAGCAACAAAATGATCCTCTTTTAGATTAGGTGGTGCGGCCAAAACAATTCTATCAATCAGCTCAAATGCACCACCGATTAAGGCACAAAAAGGTGAATAACATAATATGATTTCTACTCTTTTATGTGTTGAATTCGTGTACTAGGTCCACAGGTTGGAATCCTGGTTGAGTAGATGAAAATCATGTCAAGTTATGTGCCTTTGATGTGGGTGTATAAAGTGTGTAAATTGATTCGTCCCACATAAAGTATCTTTTTGTTTTTTTTATAAGATGTGGATGAGATGGGTGAAGGTGGCAAACAAGACAAACAAAGTCTATCATAAGGTTTATGCAAACACCTAAGTAGATTAGGTCTTGGTTATGATTGTGGCGAAATGAACTAGTAGGGTGGAAATGTGGGGGACACTTACAAAACACTCTACCCGCACTTTACTCTGGTTTATCGCACTTGGATCTCCATTCTAGGGTACCTGCAAGATGGTAGATCAAAGACAAGTGGGGTTAGTGCTATGTAAATGCAAAGAAGCATAGAAAACAATAAAGTAAATTCTGTTGCCTCCCCGGCAACGACGCCAAAATGATCTCACGTATTTTTCGTGTTTGAAATCAGGGTTACGAGTAACCCGTCGTCGTAGTTGCAAAACTCGTCGTAGTTGTATGAAAACCATGCTTTGATTTGTTTCTTTTTGGTGTTTTAGGGTTTTGTTATTTTTTTTTTTGTTTTTGAAATAAAATGACAATCATTCATAAGAGAGAGATAGAATTGAATATGATATATTGCATGAATGTCAATTACAATAATATAGAAATCATAAAGAGAGAGGGAGGTGAGAAGAAATCTCTTGAAGTAGCTATTCAACGTGACGATGGTGCCTGGCAGGAGCTCGGATGAAGGAGTTGGGAAGTAGGACGATGGAGGTGAGAAGCGGGAGGACGTCGGGTAGAGGAAAGCTTCAGCGCAGCTCCAGAATGGAGGTGAGAAGGCGGAGATGATCTGCTACTAGAATAGAGGTGGGAGGATGGTTCCAAGGCAACTTATGAATGGGGATGGGAAGTTGGAGGAGTATTTGGTGGGGCAGAGGTTCGCTATACTAATAGGCGCCTTGGGAGCTTGAGAGCAAGCTTTAATAGAGCATTGGTAGGCTTGCTAGAGCTTGGGAGTAGGTGGGAGTAGAGTAGGTAGAGATGGCTTGGAAGGGAGGGGGTGTTGGTCCTTTTATAGTGGATGAAAGGAGGCTAGAATAGGCATGGGACCATTAGTGATCTCCAAGTCGTCGCTGGAAGTGTCGCTGTAGGCAGCTCACGCCTGCTCACGCCCACAGCTGGCCTTGATGGCGCTTGAATGATTAGAGATGACTTTAAGCGTCGTTGTATGTTTGCCAAGTTGTCGCTGAAGTCTGGTGCCAACCGAGCACGCGCTCGCCCCATGCACGCTACGCTGTCTCGCCTCATGTGTGCGGATTGTGCGGCTGTCCTACCTGGCATGTGCGTTGGGATGTACTAGCATTGCTCGTGCTCACACTGCTGGTGCATGCTGGCGCTGTGCATGCGCTGGCTGGATTGAGAATGGGGGGCTGCGGGGATTCAAAACCACACCCCTTCCTTGCGAACTGATGCTCCCACCGTTGCGCCACGTCCGCGAGTGTGTCACGTAGAGGAGTTGCGGTCGCGTGGTGAGGGAGGGCTCTTAGCCATTAGATTTTCATCGAACGACTGAGATCACTTGATGGGCGGTGTTTGGAGATGTGGCTGGTGGCTCTGGGCACTCCAGATGGTGGCTCATGGCACCATTTGGACCATCCACACTTCATTGCTTACAGAGGATGCCACGGTGCTTGGGTCGATGTGATTTCTATGTTGTCGGACTGCGATCGTCGCTCCGGATCCATCCGTATGGTGGATTTTTCATCCAAAGTCCGTAAGGACATTGCATTGTGTTACAATGCTTTGTCGGGCTTATAAGTCAATTGTGGTGTAGCATAGGTGATCAAGCGTTGATAACAAATAAGAATTTATTACTCGAAGAGCTAAGTATCCGAGGTCGAACATAGGGAGCAAACGGAATTTATTCACTAACCTCAATGATGTAATTGAACACTTAGAGTTACTCAAAACTTAATTCAGAATATAAATGCAAGAGTGTAAGAGTTAAAATTGTAGCAAAATAGAATTGGACATCTGATTCTATCTTAAAAAGATATTTCTCTTTAAGCTTTTATTTCCTTCTCCTTCTTAAGTCTCTTGTCTGCTGCCTTTCGTCTTCTTTCTTTTTCCTCTGTCGTGTGCTTTTGCCTTTCTCCTTCTCTTTCTGTCTTTGCTTGTCTTCTTCTTTAGCCATCGTTCTTAGCTTTGGCTTTCTTCCTTCTCTTTGGCACAGTGCCTTTCTCCTTCTTCTTCCTCTGCGGGTCTTCTTCTTCTTTCTTTCTTCTTCCTTCTTCAGCCGCACCGCTGCTATAGTGCTACTCCTTCCCTTGGCTTCTGCCCTTCTTCCTTCTTTCTTTTTGCAGCTAAGTCTCAACTTCACCTTGCCTTGATTTTTCTTCGGCCTTAGCTCTCCTCTGACTTCCTCTTCTCTTTGGCCTTCCTTCCTTCTTCCTTTCTATGGGTAAGCATCCTTACTTTCACCTCAGCTGTGCCTTCCTCTTTCTTCTTCTTTTTCCTTAGCTTCCTTGCTGTGTCTCTTCCTTCCTTAGCTCTGCTTCTTCCCTGCGCATGCACACACACAGAAGCAAAACCTATTCCCCTTACCCTCCCCATGTCTCTCTCTCCATTTCTCTCTTCAGTATGCTCTCCCAGAGTCGGGTAATCGGGTCGGGTACGCGCTCGTGTCCAGGCGCACCGGCGTGGGTGTGGTGCACGAGGAGTGTTAGGTTTAGGTTAACGGGTTGGGTGCCAGGTCACGGACGAGGCGTGGCGAGTGAGGGCGAGGGACCTCACCCCTGTGTTCTAGAGGCAGATAACATAAAACACAAATCCAATTTATCCTATGCACCTTGCTCTTGCATTCACGAGGTGGGACTAAATGTCCCACCTGCTTCTGCGCTCGTGCCTGCAGGAACTCCTTCTTCAAGTGCTGCTACTAGGTTGCTTGCCAAACCAATTGCTCGGCTGTATGAGTTCACACACTCATCCGCTTCCTCTGGGACTTTGATGCCTGGAGCATGCAGCCTGGGATGAAGCTCGCGACCTTCTCGCTGTGTGCATCAATGGCGGCAGGTGGTGAGATTTGACACACACAAACATGGCCTTGCGGCCCCATTAAAACACATGGAAAGCTTCGCCGTGTCAAGGCGAAGGTGGTACGGTAGGTGGCAGGCTGCGGGGCGGCCTAGGCATGCGTGCCTAGGTTACCCTGTGGCCATGCTTATGGGTTAGGTCGGGGGACGTTTGGGGAGGTGTTGGCGGTCAATGGATGGGTGGAAGAAGATTAGTGGATTGTGGCGGAGGTAGTGAGGTGTCTGGCGAGGCGTGTGGAGGTGTGGAGTGGTGGAGGCACCTCGTCGGTGGGCGATCGGAGATGGAGAAGATGGAGGTGGACAGTGGTTGCGAGGGGTCGAAAGGGAAAATAGAGAGAGGGGAATTTAAGAGGGGATAGAGAGGAGTAAGTCTAACATAATTAAGTGGACGAATGGGGAGAGGTGGCAGCTGGCTGTACCTGTTGTTGCTGGAGAAGATGGTGTCCAGTGGAGGGAGACGGCGACGACGAAGGGTCTAGAGGTGCGCACGCGGGTGTTGTGCGACGTGGAGGAAGATGGTGAGGGCAACTCTACCACTAGTAGTGTGGCAGAGCGACAAGAAAGAGGTGGGAGGCTCATCGGAGCTCGTTGGACTTCCTAACTGGAGGAGAAGAGGATGAAATTGGGGTGGATCTCTGGCCAAGTCGAGCTGAATAGGTGCGGCTGGGGTTGAGGATCCTTTTATAGATGCTGGCAGGGGCTCCTGTGCTTGGAAGACAAGCTTCCAAGCGCACGAGTCCTCGTCGGAGAAGGAATCAGTTGGAGACCCAAATCTCTCGTGCATTCGCATGAGAGATTGGGTGCAATTTAGAGATTGCAATCAAGCTCAGTTGGAAGGGAATTCCTCAGAGAATCTCCCTTCCAAATCTGGGAGATCTCTGAGGATCTGGGAGTACTCCCCCTCCATCCCTCGTCGGAGTAGGATTTCTCCCCATTAATGGTGGAGGGACCAGTTTGTAGGAGTGGCGAGGAGGTTAGGGGGGTCTGTGTAATGGTTTTCAAAAGACAGGGACCAAAATGTAATTGGGTGTACTATTTTGCAAAGTAGGTCAAGATGACCTCCCCTTAGGTCCAAATTTTGGTACAGACCTAATTTGGACATAAGGAATCCAATGGTGAAGTTGTATTTTAGGTTTGACCATGTTTGACTGGACATTCTGCACAAAAACCCCAATTAGTTCAATTAATGAGCTAGGACCCTAATCTAGGTCAAAATAGGTTCCAAACGCCAAATTGAAGGTTATAAATCCTAGGGGATATTTTTCCATGAATTTAGAGGGTTTAGTTTATTTTTATCTTGACCAAAACCTTTTTGAATTAAGTGGGTCTATTTTACGATTACAGAATGTTATTTAATTCTTGGACTGCACATTAACCTATTTCTGATTGATTCAACCCATTTTTTATCTTATTCAGACCATTTGACATATGTTTTTCCACTAAGAAATACCGTTTATGTTCTGCAATGGTGAAATTGCAGTTTTAACCTTTATTTCATGTTTTCTTCTCAAAACACTTATTCCTTGAATTAAGCCCTTCTCTAGGTTATGTAGGAGCTCTTATTCTCTTTCTTGGGTAAAAATGAGCTAGTTAGGGATCATGATGAGGCTCTCATCACATTGCCTCTTGACTATATAAAATGGAGTTAATATACAAAACATACAACTATCCTAAATGCCATGCAATGGATGTTATGCAGTATTTATAACATGATATGCAATGCTAAGCCTAGGAACTATCATAAATAAGCATTTTATCATGAATTCATGTGTGTTTATCAGGCTCATATACTTGAACGGATACATCTGATTGAGTTTTCGCCCTGCTGGAGGCGTTAAACTCAGCATCTACCTCACATTCTACCATCACCCTAAACATACGTTATACATAGCATATTTTTCTTTTTAGCATATTTCCTTTTCACATATTGCATACTGTTAGGTTGGCCAGTGCTGAATGTTAAACTTCAGGAGCAATTTCAGGTGATTTCTACCCATTTACTCCCTGCTGTATTTATCTTCTTTTATATTCATGCATGAGGACATGCAAGAACTTAGGCATTGGGGGGTGGTAGATATGACAAAATTGAAAATTTTTATGCTAATTGATGGGAACACCATCATGAGCCATAACTAGCTCATTTTGACCCAATGAAGAGAATAAATGCTCCTACATAACCAACTAAAGGTCATAATTCACTGAATAACCATTCTAAGAGTGAAACAAGAAACTAGGGTAATACTGCAATTTTACCATTGCAGTACAACCATGGATTTTCTTAAGGGCTAAACAAAGGTCAAATGGTCTTAACAAGAGAATAAGTGGGTTGGATCAGACAGAAAAGGGTTTGTGTGTGTCCTGTGAATTAAATGTCTTCTTGAAGCCCTAAAACAGACCAACTTGATTAACCAAGGTTATGGTCAGGATAAAATTCACTTAAACACTCTAAAAATTATAGAAAAATATCCTCTAGGGTTTAGTACTGTCAATTTGGCCATTGGAACCCATCTTGACCTAGAATGGGGTCTCAGACAGATATTTGCCCTAAATTGGGTTTCTGCAAAAATTTCCTAGTCAAACGTGGTCAAACACAAAATTCAACTTCACCATTGGATTCCTTAGGTCCAAATAGGTTTGTACCAAAGTTTGGACCTAAGGGGAATTCATCTTGACCTAGTTTGCAGAAAGGTCTAGTCTGATTACATTTATACCCTTATCTTCGAAAACCCTTACAAATAGCCCTCCAACTTCTTCATCTTTTTTGCAAATAGGTCCCTCCTTCATTATGGCAGAGGAATACTACTCCAATGAGCTTTGAAAGGAGAGTTCTCCCTGATTGCTCAAAGGATCTCCTCCAAAATTGGAACTGAGAAAATCCTTCAATATGAATCCAGCTTGATACCCTGATTCCTTCCAAATCTCTCATGCGAACGCATGAGAGATTTGGGTCTCTTGAAGCTTCCATCTTCGTCGACCCTTCCTTGCTTGGAAGCTTGGCTTCCATGCATAAATCCCTCTCCAGAGACCTATTTAGGAAGCCTTAGATCAAAACAGAACTCCTCAGCTTGAAATTGGGCTGGTTCTCCCCACATTCCTCTCTTCCTTGCTGGCAACAATCCTCTGCAAGATCTGGCGGCTTCTCCCTCGCTCTCGTTGCCCAACCACAATTCCAATGGTTGGGTTAACTCCACCACAGTCCTCCGCGTCGCGCAACACCGACCGACATTGCCTCTGCCTCATCTTCGCCGCCACCTCATCTACGGAGGTATTCGTCTTCCCCACGACCGGCAACCATACCGGTGTGGGATTCCCTTCCCTTTCATCCCTTAGATTAGGTTTCTTAAGTTCCCTATCCTCCACACTTTCTCCCCTCTCTTTATTTCCAAAAATCATCCATCGACGCCACTGACCATCGTCACCTTCTCCACCTCCGGCGACTCCTCCGGCAAGGTGCTCTCGTCGCTCCGCACTTCCATCCACCTCACCAACCACCCTATGACCTCTGCTTCATCTCCCTGATCACTTCCCCTCATTCCACGCACCGCGCCACTCACCCAAGCACCTCATCGAACACACCCACACATTCACACACAGTATGCCCTAGGCACGCATGCACAAGCACCTCCGAGCCACGCCGACATCCCCATCACATCTGCCGTGGTTCGGTGACCCTCTCTGAATGATTTGACGTGGCCGCGAGGCTGTGCTACTGATTTCAGGTTCAGGATGACTGCCGCCATTACTGCCGAGCTTGAAGCAAGGTTCAAACCGCTCCAAGCCTCGCTCTACTCCAGAAGATCGCTCCACGCTGTGCAGTCTTAAGGCCCGCACGCATCCAAGCCATCAAGAAAAGGCTTCAGCTGCTACGGCCTCACCAATTTCGTCATTCACCTTCTGCTGTGTACACGAGAAGAAGTTGGGACATTTAGTCCCACCTCGGAAGTGGAAAGCCACCCGAAGTTGCATAAAGGGAAAAAGTGTTAGAGGCTCTTCGCCTCAAACCCTGAGGGTGAGGTCCTCCTCCCCCCTCTCACTGGACTCGTCCGCGACACCTAATACGCGGACTTGGCCGAATCTGACTACCCGATTACCCTTCACTCCTTGCTCACCACACATGCCGGTGAGCCTAGACCTGGGTTTGCGTTAGGTCCAATTACCCGACCGGTTAAGGCTGTGGGAGAGCAGTTCTGAAATAGAAAAGAGAGAAAGAGAGAGGAGAGCTATGTAGGGGAAGGGGGTTTAGCCCTGGAGAGTTTGGCTCGACACTTAGTCGAATTCAGAGGGCACAACAGAAGCTGAAAGAAGAAGAAGAAGAAGGAGAGGAGGACTGTAGGGCTTAAGGCAAAGCAAAGAAGGAGAAGAGAAGGTAGACGGTAGAGAAAGAAGAAGAAGGAAGAAGAAGGTGAAGAGAAAGGCAGAAGATAGAGAAAGCTAAAGAGGAAAGAGAAGGATCACAGAAAGTTGAAGAATAAGAAGGAAGGAGAAGACAGAGAAGAGAAAGAGAAGAACTCAAACACTTTAAGTCATCTGATTAAGGAATTAGACGACAGATTCTAGTCTCCATTGCATATTTATATATTGAATCATTTAGTGATATTATAGGAGTATTTGGTGATCTACATCACCATTTTACTCCCATATTTTTGCACTCTGACACTACTACTATTGCAATTTCTTCAGTTTAAATTGTGATCTTGATTTCTAAATACCAATTTGCTCCCTATGTTCGGCCTTGAAAATCTTTTCGAGTAATAAAATTATATTTGTTTTGAACGCTGTTTCAGCTATACTACAATGCAATACTTTTTAAAACCCGATTCAATGCTCTTAAACACCAACATTTAGGAAAACCTCGGAGCTGCATGTCAAACGTACTTTTGGACCCTAAAAAAAAGAACAACCGACTCCACGTTCAATGCTCGCATTGGAGCTAAAAATAATCTACAACAGCCACTTCTGACTCACCTGCTTACCTTTTGTTCTAAATTTAGGGTTAAGCTGTATGTAACACGAAAGGGAAATTTCATGAAGTATGAATATAAGAGGTTACTTGTTTATAGCATATATACATAATGCATCCATGAATAAGATTATCTTATTAAGAGAATGCTTTAGGGATTTTATCCTCTAGTTGATTCCTGTAATATGGAATCCAGTATAACTTTTCACACACACGCAGAATTTGCAATGGATTTACAGTGAAGGCTGATAAACGTCTTTAGTCCGTCGAGAAGAAGTAGTACTTCTTTTCCTGAACCCTTGTACAGTGTTTTGGGAGTTAGGCAGATTTTCTTCCAAAAATCCACCAAATAGTGTGAGATGAGAATATAGAGAACTGGTGCTTTAAGATTAGTGTAAGGAATCTAGAATCCTAGATAATTAGGTGATGATACTCAGAGATTAGGCATAGTTTTCGATCTTGGTTCTTGCGGAGGGAAATTACATGGAGGGTGAGTTTTCATAAAACTAGGGCTAAGGTGGATGGTTACGACCATTCTTTACGGAATCCTCGGCTGAAGGAGGGTATTGATGTTACGGTCGAAAACACACCGTCCTATCCGTCTCTCCCGATGTCGTGAATAGGCACTTCCTCCAAATAAGCCACCCAATGTCTCTTGAGTACCACCAATCCTTAATAATGCCTCCTTAATAAAGTTCATGAATGTATGCTAGCTTGTGTTGTGTTGAAAAAAAAAATTATACATAGAAAAAAAAGAAAAAAAATGAAAGAAAATGAAAAAAAAGAAAAAAAATTTATAAAAAGAAGAAAAAGAAAGAAAAAAAAGTGTGAATATTTAGTGCTTATTTTAGTTGCATTGAGACAATACCACCAAATAAATTTGAGATCCACCAAATAAGGCCTTGACCTATCTTTCTGTGTTTTTGACCGCCCAAATATTGGCTGAGGAATTCCGACTTAGTGTTAGGGTTATGGAACTCAATTAAGTGTTAATGTCAAGTGAGACCACCAAATACGAATCATATGTGAGAATCTGGTGAGATTGTGAGCTCTAAGAAAAAAAAAAAAATAGAGAGAGTAAGAGAGAATGAATACAAAAGAACCAAAAAAGACCATAGCTTTTCTCGTCTTTCGCTGAGTTGAGTTACTTGATAATCTGGGAATCTAAATTCTGAAGTACTAATCTCCATGTAGCACCAACTGAGAGTAAGCCACCAAATAAACACCCGTATCCCTCAGACATCCTCTACCCAAGCTTAAAGCTAGGGTGGAATTCATAGAATATCTTGAATACCCCGAGGGAAGAAGTTCGCCTATCCCGCTAGAATTTTACTTGGGGTCAACTATAGGCTTTGGAGGTGAATCAGGTCTTTCACTCAAATCCGTTGCAAAAGCTACGTAGCTGCACTTTCACATTTGTCTGGATTTCTAGAGCATAGGATGAAAACAAAAAGGAGAAAAATCTTTAGGCATACACTTGATAAAATAATCAATCCCTTAGGGACCCTTCTGTGAATAATTTAGTTTTTCATTTGCTAAGGACTAGCAAGATTTAGGCATGGGGGTATGATTGCACAGCAATCATAAGTCTTAATTGTCCAGAACTAGGCTATGACATAACATAAGTTAGGGTAGTTCATGAAGGCATAAGCATTATTTGTATCTTTACTGTTCCTTCTATAGCTATGCATAGAATAATGCTATAATATACTAGTTAAGCGCATTATATAAATTGTAGGCAATAAGAAGCTTAGGAGCTAAATCTGAGACTGGATCTGAAGCTGGACCTGAAGCCAGAGTTGTAGCAGAGCTGGAGCATAAGACCAAGAATAAGATGTAGTAGGCAATAATGTAAGGGGTTGAGGTATGCTATTATGTTAAGTAGGAATAAAGCAGTAAACTTTGAAGAACTTAGGTCTACCCTAGCCCTAGGATAGCCTAGAAGCTTCCCCAAGCCTTAGCCACCCTTAGATTAGGTCACTGTACCCTAGGAAGCTCTAAAACCCTATTTGCAGCCTCTATCTAGATGTCTAGATGAGTTACAGGATGCCCAGAACCCTTAGCCACAACCCGCGCACCTAAAACCCACTTCTGCAGCATTTTAAGACGTCCAGACACTTGGTCTGGATGTCCAAATTCTACAGAAAGAACCTTAATTCTTCCTTGCCTCTGTTTGGACGTCCAGTCAACAAGTCTGGACATCTAACTTTTCATTTTAGGACGTCTGACACTATTGTCAGATGTCTGGAACTGCTCTCTAGTTCCTACTTTTGAATTCAAGCTTGGATCTTGAATTCCTAGGTCCCTAAACCCAATTCCAACCCCATAGGAACCTAAATTAAGGTACCCTAACCCTATTACATCACCTCTAGACCTCTCTAAGGACCTAATTAAGTCATCACTAAACCTAATTGACTTGGATCTTAGATAATTCCATCAGCCTATTCAATTGGACTCATTAAGTCCAATTGAGCTCTGATCTCAGCACACATTGTCCAATTGGACTTAGTGAGAGTCCAATTGATATAGACCTACCTTAATTGAGTTGTTTTAGTCTCAATTAGGGTTTCACACATGCAATTAAACTTGTATCAAGTTTAATTGCATTTTACCTTAATGAATTAGGGTTTACAACCTTAATTTGAGACCTACCTTGACCTAAACCCACTAGAACCTAACCTAAACAACCTAGCCACCTAGGTTTCAACCCACACACACCCACACACACCCACACACACCATCTACACGAAAATGCCTTGCCTAGAGTTCTCTAGAACTCTCTACCATGTGTGTTGCCTTGGTTGCTAAAAATAGCAACCAAGATGCATTCAATTTTTAGATCCACCAAATGTGGATCTAAAAACACCCATCCATCCTCTCTCTCACTCTCCCATGAGCTCCCACCATAGGCCTCTCTAGAGAGTTCCACACTTCTCTAGAGAGGCTCCCTTGGGTCTACTTAAAGGACCATTGGGTGGCCATTTGCACCCATCTAGACTTCCATCTAGTTTTAGCTTCATTCCACCTCCATTACTCCACCTCCATCTCCATGAGCACACCATGGCATCCCCATCACCTCCATGCCAGGCCTAGATCACCTCCAACCTCTCTCAAAGGGTCGGCCTAAGCACCATTGGCCGTCCCTCCTCCTCTCAACCAAGTCAAAGGCCATTGGTGCTACCTTCGAATGCCCTTCATTCTATTAGCTAGATAAGTAGTGTAGTTCTTCATATATTAATGCTTTATTACTGCTTACTATTGTAGCTCCATATTCTCCCCAATGATGCATGCATAATCCTCCCATAGATTCATGTATGCAGTCGTTTTCTGTTATCTAGTTTATTACTTTCAAGCTTTCTTGTACAAGCTTTCCGTGAGCTTCACTCTATAGCCACCATGATGCAATCAATGAAATCATCTTTTATATATCTCTATGTCTATGTGTGAAAATCACCATGAGCTGATTGCCATATTTCCTTATGCTTAAAGTTGCATGCACGAAATTTGTATTCTCCTGCAACTAAGCATGTCATGCATCAATACAAATTATTGTAAACGGGAATGCATTTCTGAATAAGTAGAGAGAGCTACATCGAATTGAGATATGCATTTTCTAAATGCCTCCCAGAGACGAACGACGGGGACTCAAGTCTCATTATTTTATAAATTTTTTTTTTTACTAGCATTTTTGCTCCCTATACTACGACAAGATCTCTATTTTCAAAACACGCGTGAGAACTGCCTCCTGTCAGATCTCCACTCTTTGTCTCCAATAGGTGTAGTTAGACCCATCAAAGTAAAGAGGTTTTGTAATAGATTGTCCATTGTTCTCCGAGGTTGTAACTGCTCTTACAACCATGATTATTCACCTGGAAATAACTCTGAGTAGTGAAACCTGCTCTAATACCAAATGAAATGGCACAAGAGGAGGGGGGGTGATTTGTGCTATTAAAAAAAAATGAAAACTAAAAAATCAATCATAGAAAACAGACACAAGGATTTAGAGAGGAAATCTTTCAATGGGAATCTCTAGTACATAAACCCCCTCTTGGATAGGACTAAACAGGATTTAGTTCCTCTTCTGCGAAGAACGAGAAGCCTACAACTTAATTAGGCACCCAATGAATAAGTGTAAATTGAAAATAAAATGTACTCAGGTGCTATAGAGCCACTAAATCTTCAAATAAGTGTAATAAGACATAAGAATACTCTCATGTACCTCCTTTAATTTGGAATGCAAGAGTTGAGTGCAAAGGAAGTCGAGTACGAGAGCCTTTCATAAGTGAGATTGGAAATCAAGTGTTATGCTAAAAATCTCTTAAGAATGTGTTAATGTAAAAGCAAGTTAAAGAGATTGTGTATTTTGTCCATAGCTTTTAGGAGGAATTTATAGACAAGATTCAAGGCCCATAAACCACCAAAAAATCGTTTCATAATGTTTAGATTTCGATTTGGAAAGGTGCATATGCAAAGAGATTGGAATTAAAAAGGCATAGTTCAAAATAGTATGAAATTAAACAATTAATGCCCACATTAATTGATTAAAACAGTATTCATTAATTGATTAAAGGCTTGAAACTTAATCGATTAGCTATTGATTGAGCCTTAAAGGTTCGATAAGGAGAAAGGGGGAAATTGAGATAAGCCATGGTAGAATAGAGACCAGCTGAGCGATGACCTAGTTCCACCTCGAGGGTGTACATCTAGGGATGGGATGTTCGCCCTCAAGATGCATTATGTGATATGTTGTGTACAAGAGATCATGCTCCCATGCAAGATCCTTGGGTGTCCTTTATAGAGGGGATTTAGGAAATTACAATAATGATGTTGACATTTACATATATCGAGAGCACAATGCTTTTGGATTGTCTCATTGATTGCACTAATACCTTTATTCTTATGTTGTCACCTAGATTCTTGTGCCACCATACTTGCATTTATCATATAGGCCTGATGGTAACAACATCACGAGCCATAACTAGCTTTATTTAGTGATAAATGCTCCTACACAGTCGCTTGAGAGCCATAATTCCATGAAAATCCATTTTGAGAAAAAAATATTAAAACATGGTTAATTATGCAGTTTTAGCATCACATCATGAAAGTAGAGTAACCACGGATTTTCCAAGGGTTAATGTAAGGTCAAATGAACATTAAAGTCTAATAAGTTGGTCCACACAGACAGAAACAGGGTTTCACGTGTTTCGAGAACCAATACAGCACCCAAAACCTTAATTTCAAACCTGCTTGAATTGAAGAGGCTATGGCCAGGATAAAATTCATTTAAACCACCTAAAATTCATAGAAAAATATTCTGAGAGGATTGGTATCCTTGGTTTGACTATCTGAACCTATTTTGACCTTGAACAGAGTCTTAAACGGAATTCTACCCTAATTGGGCTTTTTAAGAAAATTATCTAGTCAAACTTGGTCAAAACTCAAACCTGACTTGACCATCGGATTCCTTGGGTCTAAATTAAATTTTTACCAAAATTTGAGCTCAATCAGAGTCCATCTTGACCTAGTTTGCATTTTAGTCCCCAGACCTCTATTCCTTACATTTAACCCTTTAGCTTTCATCTTTTCTTTTCAAAGAAACGCCTAGCTTCTCACCTCTCTTGCAAATAGGTCCAACTGCCGTTGTCTTCCTCGCGAAATAGAGAAGGAAACTCGCAGCTCTTGAAACCCAAACTGCTTCATTTAATCCAACAAGTTGATTGATGAAATCTCAATAAAAAATCACTAAACTTGGCGAAATTGGTCCTCAGATCATTCCATGTCGACCAAGATCTTCTTTGAGGCCAATCATGGCTGGAAATTGCACCGACGAGCTCGAGGAAACCAAGCTCTGCAGGCGGTTCAAGACACCTTCCTATTGGGCGTTTCAGCGGAGGGAAACCTTAACTATAAAAGTGACCACATCTGTTCAATCCATCGTTGTCTAGTTTTTGGCGTGCAACCCCTCTCTTCTCCTTCATCCTCAGCCACCATTAATGAAGGCCTGGAGCTTCACCAATCCCCTTCGTTGGCCACTCCCACATACCATAGGGAGAAGGCTTTTTCTCTACTCCTTGTCGTGCTTTTAAACAATGAAGGTGGTCTAATTACCCCCTTGTTGGCTATATCTTCACCTCCTTTGCCCACAGCTCTGATGTACCTCTGGCAAGCTTCCCTGAAAATCCATTCGTCCAATTACCTTAGGGCTTCTCTCTCTCTACCCTCCAATTAGGTTTAGGCTAAACCTTAGGTCCTAATTTCTTCTCCTCCACCGACTCCAGCAACCACCTCCACGATTTCCTTCATCACCGGAACTCCCTACCTCATTCCACCCAAATTAGGTTGGGCAAGAGTTCACGCACACCTCCACTATACTTTTGCCCAAGCTAATTTAACACTTCAACACATCCAACTCCTTCCCCCACTCCATTCGTCAGAGCTTCGCTCTCCTTCACGCTCTAGCCACTCCACTGCACCTTGCACTCACCTTTAAAAATAAAAAATAAAATGTGGAGTGACGTGCGCACGTGCGTGTGTCTTAAGAAGTGTTGTTATAGTCGCACTTGCAATGCCGGTTTTAAAGTAAAGAAATGGAGGTGTGTTCGAGTATCGGTCTCAGGAAGGCGTGAAAATTGGATTTTGCTTATCACTTGTCACGGAAAGTGTGGAGTTTTGCTTGTGAAAGGTGCGGTTTGAAAAGCGAGAGAGAGATAGAGAGAGAGATTAGGGTTAGAGTCGTTTCTTTGCTTGATCATGCAACTTAAATAGGAAATCAAGTAAACACTGAATGGAAAGTAACTTCATTGATCATGCGGCTTTAGTTCACAGCTTACAACATTAAATACATGCTCAAACAAAAGTAAAGGAAAGCTTAATGGAGAGGAAGAGAGAGAGAGAGAGAGGAGGAGAGAGGCGAGGTAGCCACGGCGGTGGAGAAGGCTCTGTCGGTGGCTCGTCGTCTCCGGCGATTACATGAGGGCCTAAAGCTAGCTAAGAGAGGGGTAGAGTAGTTACAAGGGAAGTGAATGCCTTGAATGTGTGGTTGGAGGGGGTTTAAATAGGGAGAAGGGCTTTCTAAAAGATGAAGGGGCTTTAGCAACATCTGGGACGTTGCTAAAACCCTTCCAAAAGCGTCGGTGAAGCCCTCCAGCCCGCCGGTCACACGCCTGCACCGTTCTTCTTCGCGCCTGATTCGTGGCCACTGTGTAATAGCCGTCTGATCTTCGAGATCTTCCCTTGGGCACGCTCGGATCGTGCCTCAGGTGCACGTGTGCGCGGGCGTTGTCGCCCGGCGTGCGCGCGTGTGTGGACGCTTACTGTCTGAGGGCACACCTCGTGGCGCGATCTCGGCCGCCCGCTGCTGATCGGGCGACCCAATTTCACTGTGCACTTCTTCGTCTTTAATTCTTCGCACCGCACGGCTCGAACCCGCGTCGCGTGCGTGAGGGCGTGTGCGCTAACCGTTGCACCTTGCCTACTGCTTTATCGAGGCGATTGCGGGCGGGCGCGTGGTTCTCGGCCATTCAATCAAAGATCGACGGTCGAGATTTGATCTCAGCTGAAGGAGGAAGTGGCATGTGGTGAGTGGGGGGGGGGTGACGTGGTGCAACGAGGGCTGTTGATAATCAGATCAACGGTCAGAACTTCTTGGGCCCATTGTAGGAGCTCCAGATGTCGGATTTGGCTGATCTTGAGTCCGTTGGACTCCGTTCGTCATTTTGAATCCATCCGTGTGGTCCGATTGCTCATCTCAAGCCTGCTTTGACAAGTGCTTACACAAATGGCCATTAATACAATTTTATAAGCAATCTTGGTATATGATGCATGCAATGCTCCTATTCTACTTATGTTGTGCCTTTTATTCTTAAGATGGGCCCTATTTAACAGAATTATCATCCCCATGTATAGTGTTATCATACCCCCATGCTTACTCCTTGCTAGTCCCTAGCAAGGTTTATTCTGGCCTTTATTTTCTTTCAGAATTTAAGAAGTAATTGCTTAGACACTTCGTCACTTGTCAATAGGAGGAAATATACCAAGATCTTAATCTACAAAGACTAAGCAGCATCCGGGTGTCTGCCAAAATACGAATCGCCCGAATCCTTGCTTTAATGTATATAACTATATATATATATATTTAGAATTTTTTCAAAATTCAGCATGGGTTGGTAACTTTTTACAGCTACCCAACCCACCCAAAACTCGGTCAAAACCCTAAGTGCTAAGCATCTTGGTGTGAAGATCGTGATTGACTTGACGGTAATTTAGACAGACTTTGGGTTTCTACGCCCCTAGGTGACTGGAAGAGGAAATATATTTTCCTGAAGGTGTATTTGTTCGATTGGTAGCTTTCTCCCTACGTTTGTTTTAATTGGGGTCAACACAAGGATTTTGCCAGTGTATATCTCCCCGGCTTGTACTACTTCCCCGCTTCTTCCTTAAGTGTTTTTGTTCTTTTTGTGCAGTTATTGAGTTGGGCTCTGGACAATCGACCAATGGGCTGTTTCCCACAATCACTTGCCAGCCATACTCGTGCAGTGAACTGTAGTTTATTTTCTTTTCTTCTCCTTTTTTTTTTCGCAGGTGGCTTCCCTGATCTCAAATGTACCTAGAGGCAATGAAGAAGAAATGGTCCCGTGGCTGGTTTCTGGACAACCTGCCAATGGGCTGTTACCCACGACAACTTGCCAGCCATACCACCCTAGAGAGTTCATTAGCTACCCAATTTCTGTCAAAATCTCTGAGGGGTGAGTCTATGCAAAAATGTGTGTAGATGCTTAGACTCAAAGCTTTTTTGTGTTAGAGGGTGAGTTGATAAGTCGTATACTTATCACCTTATTTAGTAGGTGGATTAGAATAGTTTAAGGTTGCAAGGATTCAAAGCTAAATCCATATTTTAACGGACACCTGGGCTGATTAAGCCTGAAGGTTTGAAAAGTCTAAGTGTTTAAGTTCTTTTTGTATATTTCCCACTATTGACAAGTTTCTAATGCCTAAGTTCCTAAATTCATTTATTTTTTTATTCAGACTGATTAAATGAGCTGAGGATTGTGCAATTTACCACCCCCCATGCTTAAGTTGGACAATGTCCTCATTGGCAAATGCATGGATGCATAACTGTTCAAAAAGATAGTACCTGAGTGACGTAAAATACCGGATCAGTCTGAATCCTCTGGGTTGCCTCCCAGGAAGCGCTGAGTTTAACGCCTCCAGCTGGGCGGTGCTTTGTGTCATCCCTCAATGAGGGTGACACTCTCCTTTGGGGGAACTTGGGCCAGGAAGTGCTTCAATCTTTGACCATTAACTGTAAAAGTGTGCTTAGTGTTAGGATCAGCGATTTCAACCGCCCCATTATAGTAAGGCTTAACCACCCGAAATGGTCTTGTCCATTTGGACCTGAGTTTCCCCGAGAAGAGTTTTAGGCAGGCGTCAAACAGCCAGACTTGCTGGTTAGGCTCAAAGGTTTTTTTATGAATGAGTCGGTCGTGGACGGCTTTCATTTTCTCCTTATACAGTCGACTATTTTCAAAAGCGTCTCGACGAATTTCTTCGAGCTCAGATATTTGAAGCGTCCTCTACGCACTGGCTTACTGGGAATCCATGTTGCATTGCTTGACAGCCCAGTAGGCCCGGTGTTCCAACTCGACAGGAAGATGACAAGCTTTGCCAAAGACCAGGCGATAAGGTGACATGCCTATCGGGGTCTTAAAAGCGGTCCTGTGTGCCCATAGGGATCATCAAGTCATGTGGACCAGTCTTTCCTGTCAGGTCTCACAGTCTTCTGTAAAATGTTCTTGATTTGTCTATTTGAGACCTCGGTCTGCCCGTTTGTTTGCGGATGATACGGGGTAGCAATGAGGTGGTTCACCCCGTATTTTCTAAATAGGGCACGAAATTGGGAATGGATAAAATGGCTTCCACCATCATTGATCATGGCCTTGGGTATTCCAAACCAGGAAAAGATGTTTTGCTTAACAAAGTCCATGACAGTCCTGTGATTGCATTGGCGGGTGGCAACGGCTTCAATCCATTTGGAAACATAGTCTACCGAGACTAGGATGTACTTGAAGCCGTTGGATGGTGGAAAGGGACCCATAAAATCGATATCCCAAACGTCAAAGATTTCGACAATCAAATTGGGCTGGAGGGGCATCATATCTTTCTTGGTCATGGTCCCCAGCGTTTGGCAGCGTGAGCAAGTCTTGGCAAAGTTGTGTGCATCCTTAAATAGGGACTTCCTGTAAAATCCAGACTGCAGAACCTTTGCAGCTGTTTTCTTTCCAGAGAAGTGGCCACCACAAGCCTGGTCATGACAGAAGGAAAGCACACTCTGAACTACGTTCTTGGGGATACACCTCCTGATGATCTGGTCAGCATAGAGGCGAAACAGCATGGGATCATCCCAAAAATAGTGCTTGGCCTCAGCCAAGAACCTGTCCCGTTGATGTTTGGACCAGCTGTGCAGGGTTTGTCCTACAACTAGGTAGTTGACGTAGTCAGCATACCATAGCATTCTCTTGTCTTGCATAACCAGAATGTGTTCATCAGGGAAGGCGTCAGATAGAGGTAGGGAGGGTCCAATGTGGTCTAGATGAAGTCTAGACAAGTGGTCAGCCACCACATTCTTTGATCTGACCTTGTCTCGGATTTCTAGGTCAAATTCCTGCAAAAGCAGGATCCATTTGATGAGTCTAGGCTTTGCGTCCTTCTTGGCCAATAGGTGCCGGATGGCTGAATGGTCAGTGTAAATAGTCACGTGGGATCCCAACAAGTACGATCGGAACTTTTCAAGTCCAAAGACTACAGCGAGCAACTCTTTCTCTGTAATCGTATAATTTCGTTGGGCCTCGTCCAACGTTTTGCTCGCATAGTAGAGCACCACGGGCTTCTTGTCTTGCCTTTGTCCCAGGATAGCGCCTATGGCAAAATCTGATACATCACACATAATATCAAAGTCCTGGGGCCAGTCTGGGGGTTGAAGTATAGGTGCAGTGGAGACTAAGTCCTGGAGGGTGTGATAAGCCTGGATGCAATCAGAAGACATGTGGAATATGGAGTCGTTGGCTAGAAGGTTAGTCAAGGGTTTGGAAAGCTTGGAAAAGTCTTTAATGAACCTTCGGTAGAAGCCAACATGTCCTAGGAATGAGCGAATCTGTCGGATCGAGCTAGGTGGAGGAAGTTTGGAAATCAAATCAACCTTAGCCCGGTCTACCTCGATGCCCCTATGCGATACGATGTGACCGAGGATAATTCCTTCTTGAACCATAAAATGGCTCTTTTCCCAACTTAACACCAGATTAACCTCGATACATTATTTCAGAATTTTCTCGAAGTTGCTCAGACAATGGTCGAATGAATTCTCGAATACATAGAAATAATCCATAAAGACCTCTAAGTATTCACCCACCATTTCTGAAAATTTGGCTAGCATGTAATGCTGGAAGGTCGCAGGTGCGTTGCATAACCCGAACGGCATTCGACAGAATGCAAACGTGCCATACGGGCAAGTGAATGTGGTCATTTCTTAATCCTTCGGAGCAATTGAGACTTGGTTGTATCCTGAATATCCATCCAGAAAGCAAAAATACTTCTTCCCTGCCAATCTTTCAAGGATTTGGTCAATGAATGGCAAGGGGAAATGATCCTTCTTAGTGGCTTCATTGAGCTTCCTATAATCAATACACACCCGCCATGCGGTGGTGGTACGGGTAGGGATGGATTTGCCATGATCATTGGTGACAACGGTGAGCCCAGCTTTCTTGGGAACCACTTGAGTGGGGCTCACCCATGGGCTATTGGAGATAGGATAGATGATGTTAGCGTCAAGCCACTTGATAATTTCTTTCTTAACGACCTCCCACATGTTTGCGTTTAAACGTCTCTGCATCTGGCGGGAGGGTCGTGCCCCGTCTTCCAGGTAAATCTTATGGGTGCAATAGGTGGGGCTAATTCCTCTTAAGTCAGAAATGGTCCAACCAATGGCGGCCTGATGTTTTGAAAGGGTCCCAGTCAACCTGAGTTCCTGATCCTTGGTTAGATGAGAATTAATAATCACTGGGAAGGTTTGGTCAGGTCCCAGGAAGACATACTTGAGGTTCTTGGGCAATGGCTTAAGTTCAGGTGCGGGTGGAACCACAGTTGATGGAAAGGGAAAGGGCGGGAGTTGATCAACATCGATCTCCTCAAATGGTGTTGTGTGATGGTACTCAGTCTTACAGAGGTCCATGGGTAGTGATGGTGACGGGTCAGAACAGTCATTACGGGTTTGGTGGTCTGATACAGAACTAAGGGTGAGGCATTCCTCGATCAGAGTTTCCATAGGATCATGTTCCTCAATGTAATTGCAATCAAAAGACTTTGTCGCCCGAAAGATATCCAATTGCATTTTCCTGTCTCCGAAGGTGATTTCCATACATCCCGTATCACAATCAATGTTTGCCTTAGCCGTAGCTAAGAAAGGTCTGCCTAAGATTATGGGTGTGCTTTGTAATTTTTCAGGGACTTCCATGTCGAGCACCAAAAAGTCGACCGGGAAATGGAAGTCCTTGACCCGTACAATCACGTCCTCGACAACCCCCTTCGGGGGTTTCACGGATCTATCAGCCAGCTGGATGGTGACAGGTGTTGGTGTCAACTCTCCGAAACCAAATTGGTGGTACAGGGTTGTTGGAATCAGATTAATAGAAGCACCTAAGTCCAGGCGCACTCTATCAAATGTCATGTCCCTGATATTGCAGGAAATCAGGGGCGCTCCTGGATCAGTTCGCTTGAGCGGAAGGTTGCTTGATATCACGGAACTTGCTTGTTCGGAGAGCACAACCTTCCTAGGTGCTTGAGGTCTTGGCTTACGTTTGGGTGTACAGGCATCCTTTAAAAACTTGGCGTAAGCTGGGATGTGTTTGACAGCTTTGAGGAGCGGAATATTAATCTGTACTTACCTAAATATCTCCAAAAGCTCCTTAGTTTCCACAACATTCTTCTTTCTCTTGATTGTTTCCAAGTCCTCAGGGTAGGGTGTCTGAATGTGGATTGGGTCTATTTCTAGGTCCTTGGTTGGTGCCTCTTCTGAGTCGGGTATTTCAACGAGTGAAGTCTCAGGGAGAGTCGGCCATTTGGGGTCCTGGGTTTTGGTGCCGCTTCTCAAGGTCACCGCATTCGCAGAGGCATTGGGGCCATGGGTTGATCCTTGAGAAGACGAGGATGAAGAAGGACCAAACCCAGGGGGTGTTTGCGGGGCTGGCTGGACCATGTGAAACTGCCTGGGGTTGCCTTGGAACCCTTCCGAATTGGGGCCTCTGTTAATTATGTTTCGCGGGTTCGGTTGTGGCTGGGAAGGTAGGGATCCTTGTTATTTACAGCCCAAGAGTTGGCTTAACTGTCCCTTTACCAAGGCCATTTCTTCCTGATGTTTCTGGTTCATGTCAGCCATCATTTTTATTAGGGTGTCCATTTGGTTTTGTGGGGGAGGGGCCACCCTATTCTGATTATATTGGGGTCTAACTGGTGGTCCTTGCTGATAGGGGGGCAAGTGTGGCTGCTGGTTTGGCCTGGGCTGGTTTGGGAATTGCAGTGGTTTCTGGTTTGTCCAACCAAAGTTGGGGTGGTTACGCCAGCCAGTGTTGTAAGTGTTGGAGAAAGGGTCAGGTTTCGCATAACCTTGGACAGCTTGCACATCTTCAAGGATAGCCGATGTCGATGGAGAGGGAAGAGAGTAATCAAGAGTTGAGGGAGCAAAGGTCCCTCCCTGGAACGTGGTCAGGGTTTGTTCCAGGTTCAGTTGGGTTAAGGGATGGACCAGGTCAACATTATGCGCTCCTTTTGCTAGGGAGAAAGTCTGTAAGGGGTTTCTGGTCTGGTTTAGTAGCTCATCAATCTTTTTGTCCACCAATTCCACTCGATCCAGTTTCTTGGCAATGATGTCCATGTCAACCATTTCAGAATTTGCTTGTACCTAATAAATCCCACCACGGGGTTGACTGGACTTGTTGAACTGGGTCATGGAGGCATTGTTGAGCGAATTCTTGCTCATAGACTCAAAGAGCTCAAACACGCTCTCCTCATCCTTGTTCAGGAAGTTTCCCCCGCATGAGGCATCGACGAAGTTTTGTAGGATGCTGTCCAGACCATGGTAGAAAATTTAGGCCAATTGCCACCTTGGTACTTCGTGGTGTGGGCATTTCCTCAAGAGTTCATTAAATCTTTCCCACCCCTCATGAAACTGTTCCCCACCTTGGAGTGTAAAGGTAGTAATAGCTCTTCTGAGGGCATTGGTCTTTCCTATGGGGAAGAATTTCTTTAAAAATGCATGCCTTAGTTCTTCCTAGGTGGTGATGGGTCTACCTAGGGTTCTAAGCCAATGAGAATCCTTGTCTCTTAATGAGAAGGGAAACATCTTGATTAGAACAATGTCAAGGTTAATGTTCCTAGGTTTCAAAGTTCATGCTATGCGGTCGAGATCCTTTAGGTGCTGAAAGGGGTCCTCATTTGAGCTTCCATGAAAGTGGCTCTGGATCAGACTTAAGACATTCGGTTTCAGCTCAAAATCATCTCCCCCTTCGGGGATCCTAAGGTGTGGCTCGACTCTAATAGCGGAGGGATTATAAAAATCGCGGAGGGGCCTCGGCTGATCCTGAAATGGTGGTATATCGAGTGGTGGTTGCCCTTGTACGCCTTGGAAAGGTGGTGGTGGTTGTTCTTGTGGGTTCTGTAATCGTTGTATGGCTTGCATGATGGTGTGGATTTGTTGTTGTTGAAGCTGGTGGTTTGCATTAATTTGGGCTTGGGAGATGGCCATTGCGTCTGGTGGGGGTTGATCCTCAGCCTCATCTACCCTAGGTTCAGCCATGTTCCTAACAGAATCACGTCACCTAGATTCCTGCCCTAAAACACACAACTCGGGATGTAGTGAGCGTCTCCTATGCATACACTAGGGAAGAACAGGAGGGGATGCAGAGGGTGACAGATGCGAGAAATGTGTTTCAATCAAGCACACAAGCCTAGTCATTATGGTGTATTCCTTAGGAGACCTAGAAATCTCACAAAGGGTGATTAAGTCCATAAGCACTGGACTCCCCTTCCCAAGGCTAATCTGGCCAGGTTGATTATGAGGGGATTGCAGGGAAGGTTCTTCCTTTGGCTTGCGCCTCCGGTTCGGTAGACCCTACAACCGCAGTCGTTTGACACTGCCCCGCAGCCTAGTCACCAGATTCTACCAAGGGAATGAAAGCCAAGTGCCCAGCGAACAAAACCTCACCTTTCGAAACTTAACTCAGTCCTGCCTAGGGCACGTCTACTCAGTTTTAAAGGGCTAGGATAGTGCTTGTGCTAGGGTTATGTGATGAGGCGTTGATTGGGGTGGTGCCTCTTAATTTTCCACTTTCAAAGTGTGTGCTTCTATCAAAACATGGTTTTCAAGCAAGGATTTTTAAGATGTGGTGTCTTTTAATGTTTCATCCTTACTTTAGTGCTTTTTAGGGTTGATGTGTCTTAATGTTTTCAGACAAGTTTCAGTGGGCACGTCAAATTCTGCACACAATTCGGTGAAAGTAGATTTCCTTTTATTCTGTAGAGGCTCAAAAACCCTAATGTGCTCATCCTAATGATCATGCAGCTTCTATTAGATGAGTCGATTTTAGGGTTGAGTGGTGCGGCCTAGGTCAACTCACGATGGCTTCGCAAACACCACTCAAAAAAGAGAAAAAAACACTCCAAGAATTTATTCAGAATGTTAGAGTGTACATTTTTTGTGGGGTGATGTGTTAAGGATCTGGGTCAAGTAATCATACACCACGCCAATTTTTTTTTTCAATTTTTACACTTTTTTTAGTTTTTCACGCAAGCAAACAATCATAAGTAAAGAATTACTCACTATCGGTCCTCGTTGCGCCTACTCCCTTGTTACTGTCGTGGGATGCATCGCTTCGTCGTCCAAGAGCCGAATTCCTGCAACCATCAAGTAAAAGGAAAGCAGGGCATTAGACGATGTGAGAATGGATGTGGAATGGAAGTGACAAAACAAATCTGTTGCCTCCTCGGCAACGACGCCAAAAACTGACGTGCGCACGTGCGTCTGTGTTCAGAAGTGTCGTTATAGTCGCACTTGCAACGTCGATTTTAAAGTAAAGAAATGGAGGTGAGTTCGAGTGTCGGTCTCAGGGAGGTGTGAAAACTGGATTTTTCTTATCACTTGTCACAGAAAGCGCGGAGTTTTGCTTGCGAAAGGTGCGGTTTGAAAAGCGAGAGAGAGATAGAGAGAGATATTAGGGTTAACGTCGTTTCTTTGCTTGATCATGCAACCTAAATAGTAAATCAAGTAAACACTGAACGGAAAGTAACTTCATTGATCATGCAGCTTTAGTTCGCAGCTTACAACATTAAATACATGCTCAAACAAAAGTAAAGGAAAGCTTAAAAGAGAGGGAGAGAGAGAGAGGAGGAGAGCGGTGAGGCAACCACGGCAGTGGAGAAGGCTCCATCGGCGACTCGTCGTCTCCGGCGATTACAAGAGGGCCTAAAGCTAGCTAAGAGAGGGGTAGAGTAGTTGCAAGGGAAGTGAATGCCTTGAGTGAGTGGTTGGAGGCTGTTTAAAAAGGGAGAAGGGCTTTCTAAAAGAAGAAGGGCTTTAGCGACGTCTGGGAAGTCGATAAAGCCCTTCCAAAAGCGTTGGTGAAGCCCTCCAGCCTTCCAGTCACACGCCCGCGCCGTTCTTCTTCGCACCTAATCCGCGGTCCCTGCATGGGAGCCGTCTGATCGAAGGTCGGACGGCTGAGATCTTCCCTTGGGCGCACTCGGATCGCGCCTCGGGTGCTCTTGTGCACGGGCGTCGTCGCCCGGCATGCGCGTGCGTGTGACCACTCGCTGTTTGAGGGTACGCCGCGTGGGGTGATCTCGGCCGCCCGCTGCTGATCGGGCGGCCCAATTTCGCCATGCGCTTCTTTGTCTTTAATTCTTCGCACCACGCGGCTCGAACCCACGTCGCGTGCATGTAGGCGTGCACGCTAATCATTGCGCCACGCCTGCTGCTTTGTCGAGGTGACCGCGGGTGGGCGCGCGGTTCTCGGCCGTCCGATCGAAGATCGACGGCCGAGATTTGATCTCAGTTGAAGGAGGAAGTGGCGTACGGTGAGCGGGGGGCGACGTGGCGCAACGAGGGCTGTTGATCATCAGATCACTAGTCAGAACTTCTTGGGCCAATTGTAGGAGCTCCGGATGCTTGATTTGGCCGATCTTGAGTCAGTTGGTCTCCATTCGTCATTCTGCATTAATGGCCATTCTGTATTCTGAGTCAGTTCGATTGCTCATCTCAGGCCTGCTTTGACAAGTGCTTACACAAATGGCCATTAATACAGTTTTATGAGAAATCTTGGTATATGATGCATGCAATGCTCCCATTCTACTTATGTCGTGCCTTTTATTCTTAAGATGGGTCCTATTTAGTAGAATTATCACCCCCATGTACAGTGTTATCATGGAGTGCCTGGTTCAGTCCTAAAAATCATCCCTAAGTGGCAAGCTACTTGATGAATCACTTTTATCTTAAGTGGTGTGGCCCAAACAGTTCAATCAATTGGCCTATTGCACCACTTATTTAAGGCACACAGAAATGTTTGACCTATTAAGATTTCTACTCACTTATTTGTGTGTTGAATTAAGTGTACTGGGTCCACAGGTCAGATCCCAGTTAAGTGGTAGAATCGATGTGATTGTGCGCCTTAGGGTGAGAAGTTGTGGGTGTTAAGTGTGTAGCTTTCAAAAAATCCCACAATCAGATAATACTTTTTTTATTATTATTATTTTTTTATTTATGTGAATGGCAAGGTGGGTGGAGGTGGCAAACAAACAACCAAATCTATCCTAGGGTTTATAAAAAGCACCTAAGTTGATTTGGGTTTGAGTTATTAGGTTATGGAATGAAAACTAAGGTGGGGGTGGTGTGGGGGACACTTACAAAACACTCTACCTGCACTTTACTCTAGTCAACCGCACTTGGATCTCCATGCTAGGGCACCTGCAAGACAATAGATTAGAGATAAGTAGGGCTAGTTCTATGTAAATGTAAAGAAGCGCAGAAAACAATAAAGTAAATTCTGTTGCCTCCCCGACAACGGCGCTAAAATGGTCGCACGTGTTTCATGTGTTAGCAATCGGGGTTTCAAGTAACTCGTCGTCGTAGTTGCAAAACACGTCGATCAGATAAAATTTATACCAAAACTCCAAGGGAGTCCCGGGTCGAACACAGGGAGGCGACGTTTATTTTAATTGAAAACCACACTTCGTTTTGTTTCTTTTTGGTATTTTAGGGTTTTGTTATTTTTTTTGTATTTTTGAAAAAAGAAGACAAGCAGAATGAATCACAAGATAGAGATGGAACAAATATGATGTATATATCACTCCAATGTTGATTACAATAAACTATAAAAGCATAAAAAGAGAGGGGGGTGAGAGGAAATCTCCTGAATCGGTTGTTCGGCGAGGCGACGGCGCCTGGTGGAAGCTCGGACAAAGGACACAAGGAGCGGGACGACGGAGGTGAGATGGAGGAGGACATCAGGTAGAGGAAAGCTTCGGTGTGGCTTCGGAATGGAGGTGAGAAGATGGAGATGATTTGCTACTGGAATGGAGGTGAGAGGACCGCTCCAAGGCGACCTATGAAGGGGGATGAGAAGTTGGTGTATTTGGTGGGGCAGAGGTTCCCTATACTAATAGGTGCCTTGGGAGCTTGAGAACAAGCTCTAATGGATCGTTGGTAGGCTTGCTAGAGCTTGGGAGTAGGTGGGAGTATAGTAGGTAGAGATGGCTTGGAAGGGAGGGGGTGTAGGTCCTTTTATAGTGGAGGAGGAGGCAAAAATATGTATGGGACCATTAGTGACATCCAGACCGTCGCTAAAAGCGTTGCTATAGGCAGTTCATGCCCGCTCATGCCGCTCACGACCATAGCTTGCTTTACTGGCACACGCAGAATTAACGATGGCTATAAGTGTCGCTGTAAGTCCAGCTCATGCGTTGCTGTAGGCCAGCTCATGCGTCGCTGGCAGGCGTTGTCCCCTCCTATTTTTGCCGCACACGCGTGCATGCTCACGCGCTGGCATTGCCCTATGCGCATGCACGTGCGCGCTCACCCGGGCTGCTGCACGTGTGCGGTGGCCCGTGCGTGCGCTGGGCGGCCTAGGCTGGGCCACGTGGCGCAATTTAGGTCATCCATCTTCTTTTTGTTGTAGGGGCTGCTACGAAAGTCGGATTGAGTTGATTTTTACGCCATAAGGCTGCGATCGTCGACCCGAATCCATCCACGCAGTTGCATTTGTCATTTGAAGATCCGAATTATGTCTCCTATTCCCTTGGCCATTGATCTTCCTCAGACTGCATATGGTGCTACGGGACTCCGATCGAGGCGATTTCAGAGGCATTGGACTTCGATCGTCGTCTTGATCAGATCTGTACGGTCGGATCGTCAATTCGATGCTCTGAAATAAATATCCTTCTCTCCTAACTACAAAAAGGATGTAATTAACCTAAATTATATATAACTACTCTAAATGCAGTAGGATGCATGCTATGCAATATTTATAACATGAAATGCAAATCTAAGCCTAGGAACATGCATGAATAAGCATTTTACCCTCAATAAATGTGTTTACATCATACCCTCATGCCTATCTTTTGCTAGTCCCTAGCAAAATTAAACTATATGCTATGTATAAAAGCAGAATTAAGATTAGATCGCTTAGACCTAAGTCTTTTATTAACAATAGAAAATTTCAACTAAGGTCCTAAACTACGAAAACTCAACAGTACTCGGGTGCCTGCCAGAATGTAGACCGCTCAAGTCCTCACCTTATCTGAAAGGGGAAGATATATATTTTTTATTATTTTCCTCTTTTCTAATTTTTTTGTACTTTTGGAGTTTGAGAGTTATAGGATAATTTTTTACGGCTACCCAACCCGCCCAAGGCTTGAAACGAACTCTAAGTGCTAAGCATCTTGTAAAAATAGTGAAAGACTCACTAGACGACCGTTAAAACGGACCTCGGGTTTCTACCACCCTAGGTGACCTTGCCTAGAGGTTTATCTTTTCGATCGGTAGCTTTCTCCCTACTTCTTTTATTTATGGGGTCAACACAAGGGCGAACCCAGTGTATATCTCAGTTTATTCTACTTTCCCGCTTCTTCCCTAGTTGTTTTTGGAATTATTGTGCAATTTTTTATGAGCTGGGTTTTGGACAATTGGTCGATGAGCTGTTACCATTGACAACTTGCCAGCCATACTCGTGCGGTGAAGTGTGGTTTTATTTTTTTTTAATTTTCTCCTTTTTCTATTTTTTTATATTTTCTTTTCTTTTTTTTCTTTTTTTATGTAGGTGACTTTCCTGATCTAAGATTTACCTAAAGGTAGTACAATGAAAATGGTCTTATGACTGGACTCTGGACAATCGACCGATGAGCTGTTACCACCGACAACTTGCCAGCCATACCACCGTAGATAGTTCATTAGCTACCCAATTTCTAGAGGAATCATCAAAAAGTTAGTCAGTGCAAAAAATGTTTGTAGATGCTTAGGTTTAAAGTCCCCCCAAATCAGAGGGTGGGTTGATAAGTTGCATACTTATCATCCCAATTTATTAGCCAAATTAAAAATGAATTTGAATTGGTGGGGACTTGAGACTAAGTCCACATTCGAGTGGACATTCGGGCTAATTAAACTCGAAGACCTGAAGAGTCCAAGTGTTTAGGTCATCTCATATCATTTCCTAAAGTTAATAACTTCCAAATGCCTAAGTTCTCTTTTCTTAATTTCTTTCTTTTTTTATCTTTTTTCAAATTTTTAATTTTTTTTAATTTTATAAGAAACTAAAAGAAATTCTATGGAGTTAACATAATGATTTCAGAAATTTATTATCCATCCCCCCATGCCTAAATGATGCAATGTCCTCATTGTAAAAATAAAGACATGAAAAGAGCAGACCAAACAGAACATCACCTGAGTGTCATCAAAATCCAGTTAGGTTCGCAGAGAGAAGAGTGTATACACACACGCTAAGTTTAATGCCTTTAGCTAGGCATAACATGCATACAAAGAAGAAATTGAGAATTCACAAGTGCAGGTCAAAATTGAAATAAAAATATTGATCCTCAAACCTGCCAACAGAATATGTCCATAGACATGGACCTGATGCCCCAGGGTCGAGTGGTTCTCAGGTTCTGGATGAAAATCACCCAGAATTGAAGGTTGTTAAGCTTGTGGGGCCGGGCCTGCGGTTTAGTGGTGTGCAACCCAAGACCAAACTGTCGGACAATGGGTAAAGATGGTTCAATAGGTGCGGTTGTCCACTTAACATCTAGCTCAGAAAAATAATCAGTTATTCCAAGCTTGGGTCGTACGTGAAAGATATCATAAGGGCCCGTATAGATGATAGGTGGTTTTAGGTCAATAGGTACCCTTATATCCAAACTTGTTTTTCCCTCAAAATTAACCTCCCAAATTTTCATTTCAACATTCTTATCCTCCAACATCAAGTGCTCAGTTTCCAGGACCTCTAGCATATTATTCACCCCATAAGATTCTCCCAAGTCCAGAAATCATGGCAGACTCAAGATTGACTTAGGTACAATGATTTCCAAATCAAAATCAATCCCTTTGGGGTGTGGTTGAGTAATGGGGCTATTGATTGAATCTTTTAGTAAATGAGGATTCAAATCCTCTAAGTTAGTCCCAACCGAATCCAAATCTTCAATAATTGGGCTATCAACTGGTTTGTCAGATTCCTCAAGCCCACTTGTCTCACTAAAATCCTCTTCCTTAAGTTCAAGTGAGACTTCACCACAAGATTCTTCACCCTCAGAGTCAAAGAATCCATGATCCTCATTTATATTTGTCTCAAAATCATATGTCATTTCATGGTCCGTGGAGACATATTTTTCCTCGCTCCCTGGCTCAGGGATCTCGGGTGAATCAATCGGTTATTGTCGATGGGTTACTCTAGCCCAACCTGGTCATCCCCAGTTTCAGAAAATGTATCCCCCCCGATAGGCGCTTGAGTGGGTTCTGACATTAGCTCTCCTGAAGGGGGTTCATCTTGAGAATCATCCCAAGATTTGACTGGCAAACCACAAATTTCATCCTCAACCTCGACAATTTCCCAAGAAGAAACTCACCTAGGTCCCTATCCCTAACACTTTAGAGCAAATCCAATAAAGAGCTATCTAGCTCGTCAATCATTTTATCATGGGCTCCAATGTTTCAGTGCATGGTGTTGGTTGAGCTTCTAACGATTGTATAGTGTTCCTCAAATTAGCCAACACCCTATCCTGGATCTGGTTTACCTGAATAGACTGGTTTGATTTAGGTTTGGGCGGGTTTGGGTTAAATCTAGGGGAGTCAAGATGTCAAGGTTCTTGGGTCCCTCCCTGAAAGTAGGTCATTCTAGGTTGTTCAAAGGATGGTGATGACCTTTTTTCAATGGAATACTGGGGAGGGTAGGTGTTATAATCATTATATCCTTCCTGATTATAGATGGGGTTTGTTTGGTGATCAAATGATGAAGATCTATAATCATTGTAGCTCTGGGAAGGATAATAATCATAGTCTTGCTGTCCAAGGTTAGGCCCTGGACATTGAGTTCCGGATTCGTATCCCCAATCAAAGCCATCAAATCTAGTGGATGGGTAATTACAAGTTAAGTCGAGATAGTAATCATCTTGGGGATAAGTGGTGGTAGGAGGATAGGATTGGAAATGGGTGTATGATGTGGAAGGGTACATGGTGAAGTAAGGATGGAAATCAGAAGAGAAGGGAGCCCTGCAATACAAAAATATAAGCCTGTCCTTAGGTTGGGTAGCCTAAAGGTCTACAGACTCTTAGAATCCATCCTAAGATTATAGACGATTTACTCTACTTATGTCTAGGTAATCCAACCAGTTAGAAGGAGGGACTGGGGAGAAGGTTCTTCCTTTGTCTTGCGCCTTCGATTCCTAGTGTACCCCCCAGCCACGGTCGTTTGACACTACTTCCCTAGCTAGAAATTAGATTGACTAGTATAAGCAGGTTAATTGTGAATAATCTCAATCTGGATCCCGACAAGCGAACCAATCCTTAGAACCAACGTCTAATCAATTTTAGTTAGACTTGGGACAATGGTGCTTCAGGAATGTGATGGGCCCTTTAGATGGGTTGTGCCCTTAATGATCAGTTAAAATGTGTGTGCATGCACAACTAGGGTTTTCAAACAAGGTTATCTGATGATGTGTCTTTTAGGGTTCAACCTTGTTTTGTAGCTTTTAGGGTTTAATCTTTAGGTATATTCAATCAAGGTTTAGTAGAACACTCCAAGTTTTGAAAGCACTGGTGCAGATATATTCCGTTAAAAATAAGAAATAAAATGTGGAGTGCCTGGTTCAGTCCAAAAAATCAACCCTAAGTGGCAAGCTACTTGATGAATCACTTTTATCTTAAGTGGTGTGGCCCAGACAGTTCAATCAATTAGCCTATTACACCACTTAGTTAAGGCACACAGAAATGTTTGACCTATTAAGATTTCTATTCACTTATTTGTGTGTTGAATTAAGTGTATCGGGTCCACAGGTCAGATCCTGGTTAAGTGGTAGAATCGATGTGATTGTGCACCTTAGAGTGAGAGGTTGTGGGTGTTAAGTGTGTAGCTTTCAGAAAATCCCACAATCAGATAACACTTTTCTTTTATTATTATTTTTTATTTATGTGGATGGCGAGGTGAGTGGAGGTGGCAAACAAACAACCAAGTCTATCCTAGGGTTTATAAAAAGCACCTAAGTTGATTTGGGTTTGAGTTATTAGGTTATGGAATGAAAACTAAGGTGGGGGTGGTGTGGAGGACACTTACAAAACACTCTACCTGCGCTTTACTCCAGTCTACTGCACTTGGATCTCCATGCTAGGGTACCTGCAAGACAATAGATCAGAGATAAGTAGGGTTAGTGCTATGTAAATGCAAAGAAGCGCAGAAAACAATAAAGTAAATTCCGTTGCCTCCCAGGCAACGACGCCAAAATGGTCACACGTGTTTCGTGTGCTAGAAATCAGGGTTAGAAGTAACCAATCATCGTAGTTTCAAACCACGTCGATAAGATAAAATTTATACCGAAACTCGAAGGGAGTCCCGGGTCAAACACAGGGAGGCGACGTTTACTTTAATTGAAAACCGAACTCTGTTTTGTTTCTTTTTGGTATTTTAGGGTTTTGTTATTTTCTTTGTATTTTTGAAAGAAGACAAGAAGAATGAATCACAAGATAGAGATGGAACAAATATGATGTATATATCACTCCAATGTTGATTACAATAAACTATGAAAGCATAAAATGAGAGGGGGGTGAGAGGAAATCTCTCGAATCGGCTGTTTGGTGAGATGATGGCACCTAGTGGAAGCTCGGACGAAGGAGGTGAGGAGTGGGACGACGGAGGTGAGATGTAGGAGGATGTCAGGTAGAGGAAAGCTTTGACGTGGCTCCAGAATGGAGGTGAGAGAACGGAGATGATCTGCTACCGGAATGGAGGTGGGAGGACGGGTCCAAGGCGACCTATGAAGGGGGATGGGAAGTTGGAGGAGTATTTGGTGGGGCAGAGGTTCACTATATTAATAGGCACCGTGGGAGCTTGAGAACAAGCTCTAATGGAGCGTTGGTTGGCTTGCTAGAGTTTGGGAGTAGGTGGGAGTAGAGTAGGTAGAGATGGCTTGGAAGGGAAGGGGTGTAGGTCCTTTTATAGTGGAGAAGAGGTAAAAATAGGTATGGGACCATTAGTGACATCCAGGCCTTCATTGGAAGCATTGCTATAGGCAGCTCATGCTCGCTCATGCCTGCTCACCGCCACATCTGGCTTTGCTGGCATGCAAATGATTAGCGACGGCTGTAAGCGTTGTTGTAGGTCCAACTCATGCGTCACTGTAGGCTATCTCATGCATCGCTGGAGCTGTGCTCCCCGCTTTTACCGTGTGCGTGCGTGCCCACGCATTGTGCGCATGTGCACGCACCCGCGCTGCGGCATGCGTGCGGTGGCACCTGCATGCACTGGGCGACCTCGACTGCACCACGTGGCGCAATCTGGGCCGTCTATCTTCTTGTTGTAGGGGCTGCTACGGAAGTTGGATTGAGTCGATTTTCACGCTGTTAGGCTGTGATTGTCGACCTAAATCCATCCACGCAGTTGGATTTGTCATTTGAAGATCCAAATTATGTCTCCTAGTCCCTTGGCCGTTGATCTTCCTCGGACTGCATATGGTGCTATGGGACTCCGATCGAGGCGATTTCAGCGGCATTGGACTCCGATCGTCGTCTTGATCAGATCTATATGGTCGGATCATCAATTCGAGACTCCAAAATAAATATCCTTCTCTCCAAACTACAAAAAGGATGCAATTAAGCTAAATTATATACAACTACTCTAAATGCAGAATGATGCATGCTATGCAATATTTATAACATGAAATGCAAATCTAAGCCTAGGAACTTGCATGAATAAGCATTTTACCCTCAATAAATGTGTTGACATCATGTGCATTCTGTAGGGCTGTACTATGATGAGCTAAGTCATCTGAGAAGGGTGCTCGTTGACTGATTTGCTTCAAAGGCACTGTGGCATTATTTCATATGTTACTGTGAACTTAAGCTGACGAGGATATCTGGTTGAGGAATATTATTGAAATATTTGAGTAATTTGATACTTGGGTATATGCTTAATTAGAAGGATATAAATGGTGATCTAAATCGCCACTTTTGGATTTCTTCCATTCTTTTTGCCCCTGCTATTTCATGAGATACATTGATCTATATTTGAATGCTATTCTGACCAGTTTATTCATTGAACATCTTTATTGTGCTTAATTAATTGTGCTCATTGTTGAACGTGGAAAACTACGCTTTCGTAGTTGGATTCGAAAACCCGTCGTCGTAGTTCGAGTCGTGAAGAAATCTATTCAATAGATAAAATTTATATTGAAAATCCATAAAGAAGTTCCAGGTCAAACACAGGGAGGTGGATGTCTGATTAAAAATATGCATTTGTTTTGTTTGTCACAAAATAGAATAGCTGGTCGAAAACTAGCTATCTATTTAACAAATAATAAATAAAAGAGAGAGAGAATATTACAAATAAAAGCAGAAGTGATGTAGAATAAACATGGATTTCATTATTAGAAGTTGTGCATTACACTACTCATTATGACTAGAAAGCGGGAAATCTATACTAGAAAGCAGTAAATCTACTCTAGAAAGTAGTAAAAAGAATGGAGAGAGAAGTATCCTCCTCAACAATCGTTTGGAGGACGAGTCGGACGGGACGATGCTTGGAAGATGGGGAACGGAGTGGAAAGGAGGACAAAGTGGGAGGAACGGGAACGAAGCAGTGAGTCGTCGTCATTGTGGGATCCGCTTCCCGAATGCAGAGAGAGGACAACTGCGAGATGCTCCACGAAGGGGGACGAAGGTGGAAAAATTATGATTTCTACTCTAGAGGAGAATCCTGAGTTTGGGACAAGCACTTAGAGCTGTGGAAGGGGTGAGAGAAGAGAAGAAGAAATGAAATATTCGTAGGGTAGGGTCTCCTTTTATAGTTGCAAGGATTCGGGGCATTTTGGTCATTACAATATCAAAAACATTAATATGGGACCTTTAGCGATGGAATTAAACATCGCTAATGGTCCGTCATGGGTGACGTGTGCATGCTGCGCATGCGCCTGCTCCTCTTCCACGCCTGATCGGCTCCCAGCCGTTCGATTGTGAGATCGAACGGCCAAGATTGCTTCTCACGGAGCTTCAGCTTCATAATTGTGCGCCTGATCAACTTCTGACTATCTGATTGTGAGATTAGACGGTCGAGATCTCGCCTCACAGCGCCCGTTCAAAGGCCCTGCCACGTGCCCGTGTGTGCGATGAGGCATGCAGACGTGCATCATCGCGCTCGTACACGATCCAACGCATGTCCTCGTGCCACATCTTCGCTTCATCTACTGCACGATCGCCATCTGACGGTTAGAATCGACGCGCCCCCGCTCTTCGCTCTGATTTCCAGTGCATGGCAATTCGACCTCGCAACCTGCGCTTCGCCCACAGAATCGTAACCACTGCGCTGCGCCTCAGTATTTATCGTGAAAAGGATTTAAGCGCGTGCGCTCACGGCCGTTGGATCAAGATCCAACGGCCCAGATCATGCCTTGCCATGCCTTCAGAAGATGGGGAGCAGTGCTGAGCAGCGACGTGGCTGATTCTCAGCCATTGGATGGGCATCCAATGGTGGAGATTCGTCGAGCGGGTGAAGAAGAAAAGCAGAGGCGGGTCCCTGGGGCCGGTTGGGCGGCTGAGATGGCACCACATGGAGCCATCTTAGCCGTCCATCTTCTGTGTGTTGTAGATGGTGCCATGGGTATTGGATTGGATCGATTTTTGCGCCGTTAGGTTGTGATCATCGATCCGAACCCATCTGTGTGATTGGATTTGTCGTCTAAGGTGCAGATTAACACCATCTTGGCCCTTGATCTCTAGGCTTCCTTGGATTATATCTGGTGCTACGGATGTTCAATCAGAGCGATCTTGGAGTTGTTGAACTTCGTTTCCTTGATCAGATCTGTACAGTTGGATCCTCGATCCGAAGTCCTGAATAACAAGTTGCCTTGTCCCTGGCCATACAAGGAGACAATTAACCTAAATTTTATACAGACTACCCTAGATGCAAGATGATGTATGTTATGTAATATTTATAATATGTGATGCATTTCTATGCCTAAGAACATGCGTAGATAGACTGTTTATGTGATATAAACGTGTTTACATCACACCCCTATGCCTATCTTTTGCTAGTCCCTAGCAAAACTACATGCTATTTATAAGGTAATTAAGTCGAATTTCTTAGGCAATAGTTATTTTCAACACTTAAGGATTTCAACTAGGATTTGAACTACAATGACACAACAGTGCCCGGGTATCAGCCAAAATGCAAACCGCCTCAAGTTCTCACCTTATTCAAAGAGGGATTTCTTTTTCTCTTTTTCTTCTTTTCTAATTTTTTTTGGATTTTTGAGTTCAGGGTTACAGAGCAGCTTCCTATGGCCACTCAACCCGCCCAAGACTCGATAAGAACCCTAAGTTATAAGCATCTTTTTGTGAATGTGATAGACTCGTTAATCGGCATTCAGAATGGACTTCGGGTTTCTACGCCCCTAGGTGACCTTAGAAAGAAATCTGCATGAAGGTGTATCTATACGACCGGTAGCTTTCTCCCTACTTTTATTTTTATGGGGTCAACACAAGGGTGAATCCAGTGTATATCTCCCTGGCTTATTCTACTTCTTCGCTTCTTCCTAAATGTTTTGGAATTTTTAGTGCATTTCTTGAGCTGGGTTCTTGACAACCAGTCGATGAGCTATTACCACTGACAACTTGCCAGCTATGCTCGTGTGGCGAAGTGTGGCTTATTTCTTTTTGTTTCTTTTCTCCTGTTCTTTTTCTTTTTCTTTTTGAACTTTCTTTTCCTTTTTAAGTAGGTGGCTTCTCTGGTCTAAGATTTACCTAAAGGCAGCAGAAAAAGAATGGTCCAGTGGCTGGGCTCTGGCCAACCTACCTATGGGCTATTACCCACGATAACTTGCTAGTCATACCACCCTAGAAGGTTCATTAGCTACCCAATTTTCGTTAAAATCGTCGAAAAATGAGTCAGTGCGAATAGTGTGTAGATGCTTAGACTTGAAGTTCCCTCAAATCAGAGAGCAGGTTGATAAGTCGTTTACTTATCACCCCAACTTATTTAATCAAATTGAAATCAAATTTAGGATGGCGAGGACTCGATAAACAAATCCACATTTTAGTGGATACCCGGGCTGATTAAGCCCAAAGACCTGAAGGGTCTTCGTGTTTAAATCATACAATTTTATTTCCTAAGATTGAAACTTTTATAAATCCCAAGTTCTCTTTCCTAATTCCATAATTCTTTCTAATAAAAACAAAATGAATCTACGGAGCTGACAAAATAATTCAAAGATGAATATCCACCCCCCCATGCCTATCTAATGCAATGTCCTCATTGTATTAAGAAGACATGAAACAGAGTGGAGTAGAGTAGAAAGCACCTGAATTGAGTGAATAATGGGTCCGCTCCAAGATAAATAGAAACTGTATACGTGCTGAATTTAGTGCCTTCAGCTAGGCACACTATACAACGAAGAAGAAATAATGAATTCACAGGTACAGGTCAGAATCAGAATAAAAAGATTTACCTTAGGACCTGCCAGCAGATGTCCACAGATGTAGACCGGATTGTGATGCAGACCCATGCCCCATGGTCAAGTATATCTAAGGTTCTGGATAAAAATTACCCAGAACTTGAAATCAGTATGCAAGCGGGGTCGGGCCTGCGATTTATGAGGATGCAACTCAAGACTAAAAAGTTGGGTTATAGAGAAATCAAGATCAAAATAATAACTAATGAATGTGTGCTTGGGTTGGACATCCTCAGAACAAATGTCGTAAGGGTCCTGATTTGATGGTTTCATATTAATTGATACCCTTAGACTTGATCTTTCACTTTCTTCGGAATTAACTTCCTAAATCAATATTTCCCAACTCCTATCCTCCTTCAAAATGTCAAATTCCAGGACCTCCTGTATATTAATCACCCCATCTAAAATTTCCAAGTCTAAAAGATGTGGCTGAATCGGAATTGACTTGGGTCTAGTTATTTCAAAAATAGAATCATCAGTAAACTCAAGGGAGCGTAACTGAGAATCAGGGCATTGAGTTGAATCCTTAATGCATGGATTTGAATCTACCATAGAAGCCCTAATAAGATCAGTTTCCTCAGTTATTGGGCCATCATATGATCTATTGGATTCCTCAAGCCCAGTTGTCTCACAGAAATTATGTTCTGTAAACCCATGTGAGACCTCGCAAATTGATTCTTCACCTTTAGAATCAAAGAAATCTAAATCCGTATTAATGTGTGTCTCAAATCATCAATTACTTTCTAATCCATAGAGACGTACGTTTTCTCGTACCTCGGCTCAGGGATTTCAGGTGAAGAAATCAGATCATCCTTAATTAGTTGCTCTAGATCAATCTGGTCAACCTCCTAACATGTGACCCCCCAAATAGGTGCCTGAGTGGGTTCTGACATTGGCTCTCTTGAAGGGGGTTCATCCTGGGAATCATCTTAAGATTGAACTAAAGCAACCATAAATCTCATTCTCAGTTTCGATAACTTCCCAAGTAAAAACTCATCCGGGTCCTTATCCTTAACATCCTGGAACCAATCCAACAAATACTTGTTTAGATCATCAATCATTTCAATCAGGGGCTCCAATTGTTTAGTGTAAGGTATTGGCTGAGCTTCTAAAGATTGTATAGTATTCCTCAAGTTAGCCAAAACCTTTTCTTGGACCTGGTTAACCTAAACCAAATGGTTTGGTTCAAAATTGGGCGGGTTTGGGATCAGTGCAGAGGAGTTAACAAATTGAGATTCGTGATACTTTCCCTGATAATAGGTCATTTCGTGTTGTTCATGAAGTGGTGATGACCTAAAGGCAGTGTACTCAGGGTATGGGTAAGGATCAGTGTATCCACCTTGATTGTAGATTGTATTAGGTTGTCCATGAAGGGATGATGATCTATAATCGATGTGGCTCTGAGAAGGATAAAAATCTTGATGATGGTGTCCAGGGTCAGATCCTGAACATGGAAGTCCGGAATTGTATCCCCAATCAGAGTTATCCCAACTAACAGATGGTTGATTATAGTACAAGTCGGGAAAATAATCATGTTGTGGATAAGTCATAACAGGAGGGAAAGAGTGGGAATGCGTATAAAATGTGGAAGGATTCATGATATACGGGAGGAAGAAAGGTGCCCTACAATACAAACAATCAAACATGTCCTTAAGTGGGCTAGCCTAAAGACCTACAGACTCTCAGAACCCATCTTAAGATATAGAAATGATTTGATCTACTTCTTTCCGTTCAATCCAACCAGTTAGAGGGAGGGACTGGAGAGAAGGTTCTTCCTTCGACTTGCGCCTTCGGTTCCTAGTGTGCCCCCCAGTTGCGATTGTTTGATTCTGCTCCCCTAGCTAGACATCAGATTGAATGGTAGAAACAGACTAATCGAAAATAATGTCATTCTTGGCTTCGAAGAGCAAGTCGAATCCTTAAGGCCAACATCTACTCTGTTTTAATTAGGGTTAGGTTTGAATGTGCTTTGGAATGTGATGGGCTCTTTATCTGGGTTGTGCCCTTAATGATTGATTGATGTGTGTGTGCGTGCACAACCAGTGGTTTTGAAGCAAGATTATTTTTGATGCGGTGAATTTTAGGGTTCAAATCTTGCTTAGTAACTTTTAGGATTCAACCTTAGGTATTTTCAATCAAGTTTTGTTGGCACACCAGATTTTGAAAGCACAGGTGAAGATGTTTTCCTTTGAAGCTTAAAAGATTGTGGAGTGCCTAGTAAATCCCTAAGAGTTGAACCTATGTGGCAGCTACTTAATGAGTTGATTTTAGTTGAAGTGGTGCGATCCAATCAACTCAAACAATCGGCTTGTCGCACCACTTGGTTAAGCACATAAGTAATTACCTAATCCGATTTCTACTTGATTATGTGTTTGGGTGTGTGTACCAGTTCCAAAGATCGGTTTACCTGTTGAGTTTGAAAATCAGATGAGGTTGTGTACCTCTGTGAGATTTTTTTAATTTTTCTTTTTAAATGCGGAGGGTAAGGTGGATGTAGGTGTCAAACAAACAATCAAAACTAACCTTAGGGTTTATAAGAACACCTAGGTTGATTTATGTTTGTGCTATTATGTGGTGGAATGAAAACTAAGGGGTGGGAGGTGGGGGTAAACTTACAGAACCTTTAGTAGCACCTTGCTCCAATCAACCGTTTTTGCTCATCTCAAAAGAGTACCTGTAATCACAATAAGAAAGGAGAGAAGTGAGGCAAACGATTTGTAAGTCGAAAAATGCGAAGAATCAAAGAGTGTCGCCTCCCCGGCAATGGCGCCAAAATGTTGGACATGGAAAACTACGCATTCACAATTGGATTCGAAAACCCGTCATCGTAGTTTGAGTCACGAAGAGATCCATTCAACAGATAAAATTTATACCAAAAATCCATAAAGAAGTTCTGGGTCGAACATAGGGAGGCAGACATTTGATTAAAAATACGCATTTGTTTTGTTTGTCACGAAACATAATAACTGGTCGAAAACTAGCTATCTATTTAACAAATAATAAATAGAAGAGAGAGAGAATATTACAAAAAAAAGCAAAAGGGATGTAGAATAAATATGGATTTCATTATTAGAAGTTGTTCATTACACTACTCATTTCGACTAGAAAGTGGGAAATCTATACTAGAAAGCAGTAAATCTACTCTAGAAAGTAGTACAAAGAATGGAGAGAGAGTATCCTCCTCGAAGATCGCTTGGAGGAAGAGTCGGACGGGACGATGCCTGGAAGACGGGGAATGGAGTGGGAAGAATGAGGATGAAGCGGGAGGAACAGGAACGAAGTAGCACGTTGTTGTCATCGTGGGATCCGCTTCCCGAATGCAGAGAGAGGACAACCACGGATGCTCCATGAAGGGGGACGAAGGTGGAAAAATTATGATTTCTACTCTAGAGGAGCATCCCGGGTTTGGGACAAGCTCTTAGAGCTTTGGAAGAAGTGATAGAAGAGAAGAAGGGATGAAAAATTCGTACGGTAGGGGTTTCCTTTTATAGTTGCAAGGATTGGGGGCATTTTGGTCATTACAATATCAAAAACATTAATATGGGACCTTTAGTGATGGACTTAAATGTCGCTAAAGGTCTGTCATGGGCGATGTGTGCACGCTGCGCGCGAGCCTGCTCCTCTTCCGTGCCTGATTGGCTCCCAGCTTGCTTCTCACGATGCTTCAACTTCATAACCACATGCCTGATCAACTTCTGACCATCCGATCGTGAGATCGGACTGTCGAGGTCTCGCCTCATAGTCCCCATTCAAATGCCCCTGCCACGTGCCTGTGCGTGCGATGAGGCATGCAGATGCACGTCATCGCATGCGTACGTGATCCAACACATGTCCTCGTGCTATGTCTCCGCTTCATCTGCCGCACGATTGCCTTCTGACGGTCAGAATCGACGTGCCCCCGCTCTTCGCTCTGATTTCCAGCGTATGGCGATTTGACCTTGCAACCTGTGCTTCGCCCACAGTAGTGTAACCGCTACACTATGCCTCAGTCTTTGTCGCGAAAAGGATCAAGATCCAATAGCCCAGATCATGCCTTGCCGCACCTTTAGAAGATGGGGAGCGGTGCTGAGCAGCGATGTGGTTGATTCTCAGTCGTTGGATAGGTATCCAATGGCGGAGATTCATCGAGCATGTGAAGAAGAAAAGCAGAGGCAGGTCTCTAGGGTCGGTCGGGCAACTGAGATGGTGCCACCTGGCGCCATCTTGGCCATCCATCTTCTGTGTGCTGTAGACGGTGCCACATGTGTCAGATTGGATCGATTTTTGTGCCGTTAGGCTGTGATCGTCGATCTGAACCCATCCATGTGATCAGATTTGTCGTCTGAGGTGTGGATTAACACTATCTTGGCCCTTGATCTTTAGGCTTCCTTGGACTGTATCTAGTGCTGCGGATGTTCGATCAGAGCGATCTTGGAGTCGTTGAACTCTCATCATTGCCCTGATTAGATCCGTACGGTTGGATCCACGGTCTGAAGCCCTGATTAACAAGTTGCCCTGTCCCTAGCCATAAAAGGAGACAATTAACCTAAATTTTATATAGATTACCCTAAATGCAAGATGATGCATGTTATGCAATATTTGTAATATGTGATGCAATTCTATGCCTAAGAACACACGTAAATAGACAGTTTATGTGATATTTACGTGTTTACATCACTCATCATTTCTGATTTGAGATTAGTGTGTGGATTCCATTTGCTCCCTTTGATCGACCTCAGACTCCAACTAGATTTCGAGTTTATAAATTTAAGCGTTTTGTGTGATTTTGTTGACTATACTACGATACACATATTTCTTCACTCGATGAAAGCACTCAACGAGGCCTTGGAGGTGGTGTCTGGCCTATCATCCCATTCCTTAATTAGGTGGATTTTGTTTCTAGGTTTCAAGGTCCAACCTGGTTAGTGGTCAGGCTAGTCCAAGAGTCTTGCAATTTAAGGGGTGTTTGCTCCTTGAGGTGGTTCAAGTCTTGGTCTTGTTTTGGTAGGCTTTTATTCTTTTGTTTTGGGCATATTTTGTGAAGGTTGCTTCTTCCCTTATCAATTATATTTCAGAAACCTTCTATCAGCATTTTAATCGATCAATGGATAGTTTCAACAAAGGAAAAATAAAGAAAATAATTGATTAACTAATAGGATTAATTGGTTAATGTCATTCCAGAACTCTTTGTTGGACTTCTTAATTAATTAATCCTATAGCTTCAATTGCTTAACTATTGGAGTTATGTGCCTTGAGTGAGCCAACCTGAGTGAATCACTCGATCACTGATTCAAACTTGAGTGTTAGATCATGTGGACACACAAATGCAGTTAGATAGGTCCCTTAGTACAATCAACATAATGTACTTTGCCATGTTGGATATACTGATTACAGGTATTGAAGGATCCAAATGGTTTCTATGGAGGATTTTGATAAGTTATCAAGAACGATCATGATATCCAACTATGTCTCCTTTTGAGACTATTGCTCTTGATGCACATTCTCTACATGGGAATAGAGATTCGGGGTTGTCATGTAAGTTGAGTCAAAGAGTTAACTTAAGAAGATGGAGATGCCGAAGTCCTCTTATTACTATCATGGAGAAGGCACATCTTTTGACTTGAGAAAAATATGTGTGTCTTTGTCTAAATATGCACACTTGGTGGACCGATAGTGGATACACCCACCATGGTGTTGAAAATGAAAAGCTGATGTGCATATGAGAACACAGAAGACACATGATCTATCAAAGGAATCACATAGATCCACTATCTTAGGAGTACATAGTAGATTGAGAGAGTCAAGCTCACTCTGCATATATTGAGAAGTAAGAAATTCCATACATGATCGTATAGGTCCTGATTTGACCCATACATGAAGTGAAGAAGACAATCCTTTAGGAAAGGATCTGGTCTTCGTTCTCGTCCCAATAATAGAAAGAGAATGTGAAAAGTATGTAGCTCATGATGGGACAAACAGTGAATCTAGGATTCAATCTCAAGGGTTATACACTGAGAGAGGCGTAGCGTCATAATTCCTTTAATCCTAAGTGCTTGGTTATTGGTGTGATGAAACAAATGATCATTTTAGTGTGTTCCTATTTGATCGAATAATTGAATTGATTTAACTAGTTAAATTTGATTCAATTCAGCAATTAATTGCACTTAATTTGATCAGGTATAAAATTCATGGGTTGAATTACAATTAATTGATGTTTAGATATTGGATTTAAACACCCCATAAAAGTTATGAGATAATCTTGCAAAATTATGTAGGAATTAATCCCAACCCTTGGATGGAGATCCAAGGGTTCACACTAAATAAGGATTTGTTTGAAATTCCAACAAATATCTCCCCATGCCAAAAGAGAAACCCTAATTTGATTCCTAAATCAAATTAATCAATTAGTTGATTGATTGCCTCAATTCCTAACCAATTAGTTGATTGGATGGCTTAATCACTAATATAAAGGAGTTATAAAAGGAGTTAAAGAGTAGTTGGCCACCCCCATTACATTTTCTTCTTCTTTAATTCTCCTTCCTCTTATTAGAAGAAAAGGAGAGCGAAAAAGAAGCAAGCCAGCCAAGAGCAACTCTAGCTGATGCCAGCCAATACAAGGGCGTTGATCAGTGCTTCAATCAGCTGACCAACTAGTACTGGATGGCGAAGGGTACGCTCTTGGAGACTGAGGATCTTCCTGATCTGCAATCCTTGTAGTATTAGGTCAACTCGCAACTACTGGGCTGTGAGAAGTTGATTCTCTAAGCTCCTCTCATGATGGTTTTCAAGGTGAGGGTCACCTCCCAATCCGTGAAGGAGTTTGTGAGATGCGAAAAGTTCACAAGGCTTACCTCGAAATTGATTGCCCTCAATGTGATGGACTTCATCTATCTGGTAAGATGAAGGGTGCCCCTGAGATGGGACTTATTTGCATAGACATAACATGTGGGGTGTTGTGATATATGTTTGCACCTCAAAACACGCCTATAAGAACGCCTTCTTATGCTATTTTCTAGCATTAACTATGTATATTATAATCCTGTAGTTGCATTTGTAAAAACGCTGGCATGCATGCATTTAATTGAGAGGAGAAGAGAATGGAATAAATGGCTTGCATTTTTACATTTTTCTTCAAGTGTCTCTTTGCAAAAGTCCCCTCTCCATATTTTATTTTCATCTTTCTTTCTTCTTCCCACGGCTTTTCTCTCCTTCCCGCGGCTGCGTCCTTCCCGCGGCTGCACTCTTCCCGCAGCTGCATGCAGCAGCCACGCAGCACCTCTTCCCGTCACGTCTCCCTGCCAACGCCGCTCCCTACAGCTGCAACTCGCACGCCCTCTCCCTGCTGCAGCCAACACGCCCCTCTCCCCTCCTCTATAAGTAGCTGCAGCTTCATCCTCGCGAAGGAGCGGTTGCAGCTACTGAAAAAAACCCGCAGCCACCTTCCTCGCCCGTTCTCCCCTCCCATACGCCGGCCCTCCGTCGAGGAGGCACCCGACGAGCAGGAGAACCCACTGTGGTGCTCACCACCACAGTGGGAACACCACCGCCCAGCTCTTCAACGAGCAGGTGGGCGTGGTGTTTTTCTTTTCTCTTCGTTTTCATCTCCACGCCATTGCTGCCGCTTCAAGCTCCGAAGCTTGAAGCAGCAGCAGCAGCAGCTAAACCGCGGCGACAGCAGCAGCAGCAGCAACCCCCGCCTCCTCCGCGACCTTCCCCGCAGGCGCGCAACCCTCTGCGCGCGTCTGCAGGCCCGTTCTCCGCCTCCGTCTCCGTTCTGTCCGCCTCGCAGTTGCACCCGTAGCCCGCCGCCGTGCGCACTGCAGCGGCCGGCTACGGCCTCACGCCGACCCCTGCCCCCCTCCGCGACCCTCCGCGACCACCTGCAGACCTCCTCCACGCTCGCTCCTCCGCGCCATCGCCCGCTCGTCGACTTCGCGCAGGCCTGCAGAACCCTGCGCGAAGGCGCGCCCGCACCCGCCGTCTTCAGACGTCCGCCTCCGCCTTCAGACGACGCGGCGTCAGACGTCCGCCGCCGCGAGCAGACGTCTTAACTCGCTGCCATCGTCCGCGCTCGCGATCTCTCCCGCCCGCTCTTTCTCTCTCTGGCGCTCTCTATCTCTCTCTCTCTCTGCTGATCTCTCTCTCCCGCTCTCTCTCTCTCTCATGTATTCTCTTTTTTCACTCACTCACAGACACACGCTACACCAACACACACACATCTTCACCGACACACACACACACCCACACACACACTTACACTATACGTATAGTTATATATAGTAACATATATATATTTATATACATCTATATATAATATATACATACATACATATATATATATATATATACACTTATATACATAGTAATATCTATAGTTATGTATACATACATATATATATAATATATATACATATATATATAATATATATATATATATATCTACTTATATATATCTATATACTTATACATATACTTATATATATATATATATATATATATATATATATACTTATATACATAGTATATCTATATATTTATGTATACACACACATATATATAATATATCTATATATATATAAATATACACGTATATATATATATCTATATACTTATACATATACTTATATATATATACATATATACTCATATACATATATATAAATATACATATCTATATACTTATATATATACACACATATATATATATATATCTAGATACATATATACTTATATACATATATATATATATACATCTATATAGTATTATATATATATACTTATATACATATATACATAGCTATATACATATATACATACATATATATATATATACATATACACCTATATATATATATATATATATAGAATACATATATATCTATATATATCTATACATATATACTTATACATTTATATACATATAGATATATTTACTCATATACATACATATGTACATATATTTTCACGTTATTTACTATACGCTGTATCACGGGGATATCTGCACCAGTTGCTGATATTCCCTGATACACGCGTACAAAAAAAGCGTGGTCCCATACATCATCCATCCTCCATCCACACTCCGCGCGGCACATAGTCGTGTTGGTTGCGTCTCTCTAGACGTCAACTGACTCGACATAGTGCTACACTCCATCGTCACCTCCACCCCTACCCCTTTATATATATACTACATATAAATATATATCTATAGCTACTATATTTACTTTCTATCTGTTAGCTTCCTTCTTAGTAAAAAGATAAAAAAAGGTATAAAAGTGGAAAGATAATCTTTGATTTGCAGGTACCCCGTCTTGCGAGTAGCAAGGCGCGTTTTGGAACTCTGTTTTGGCTAAAAGCCAAGGACACAATTTTGAGGGTGTGCCTCAAGAACAAGGATTACCAGAAAAAAAACCTAAATAAGAAAAATACCAAAAACACAATAAACGAATGGAAGAGACGCGTTTTAAGGAAAACGTAGAAACTCGACTTTAACCCCACTTCCCTGAGTTCGACCCTGGGCCTAAAAGTGACAAGATAAAATCAATTAGGCCAGGTTAAAAATTTTGTAAAGAGATGGTTAGGTCTGAATTAGGTTAACCACTATACATATTTCAACGATAAAAGCATCATATTAACAACCTATCCAGGCCGACCCATCATGACTTTTCTGGCGCCGTTGCCGGGGAGGTGCGCTTTCGAGTAAGTTTCTATCCAATTCCTTTAAATTTGTCTCTTCTCTCTTCACGGGTATTGTTGTTTTTGGTGTGCAGGTGAACCTGGTGGAAGGAGAAGAAGGCTGATGAAGTCGAGGACGTGAGCAGATCCAAGGCGGGAACGAGAGCGTGAAGACGCCGACATTGCATTGGAGCTTCGCACACGTTGCCGAACAAGTAGGTTTTCTTTTCTCATCAAATTAGTGTTAACTTGCCACCACAAAAATAAAAAAAAAAAATTTTAAAACTAAAAACTAGAAAAACATTTTGGGATTTCTTGAGGGCAAGTGGATTAAAATTCACTTGATTGATTGGTTGTCTTCACTCCCACTGCCCCGGATTTCCCACCTTACTTCGCATAGCGAAAATCCGAGAATCTTCATTCTTAGATTTTTCGCCGTGGGAAGTATTCTTTGAGGCAAAGAAAAAGATTGCTTGTATCCCTCTTTTGCCTCACTTATCTTTAATTCAGGATCACATTTTTGGTGGGGAGACTTGGAATTGAGTTGATTCCAACCCCACCACGACTTTTCAAATTTGCCTGTGATTCGATCCTGAATACTTCAACCCCAAAAATTTTATTTTCTTTATCTTTTGGTTGAAGCCTTGTGTGTGGAAATCATTTCTGGTGATTGGGAGCACTTGAATTGAAGTGCTTTGGCTCCCTGTCACATTGATATAAAACTGATTCGTGCATCCACACTTAGAAATCTCCATTTAGGGTAGCCCATTGCATTTTAGCATGCATTAACTAACTGATAATTGAAGAAGGGTTTCTTGGGTTTTAGAAGGAAAACCTGTATTTTTGCAAAAACCCGGAGATTGGTTGAATTGGTAATTCAGCAAAACCCTAAAATTCATACTACTTAAGGCTGAACTCTAAAAACCATTCGCCAATAAAAACTTCAATTCGGGGAGATTTCCCCGTTGCATGCTTGTTCTTACACACTCTTAAAATCAATCACTTGGGCATTACCCGTAAACAACGCCCTTCACATTCCAAAAGCACTTGACCCTAAGCCTCTAATTAAAACTGGTAGTAACTTGACCCTTACTAAGGATTGGAGGTCTAACTACCTGTGTGTAGCAACTACGTGCTGGTGAGAGTTCCCGCGTGCTATCGGGTGTCTAAGACTGGGGCAAACGGCCTTTCAATCTGGCCCGGTGGTTCCACGGTGCTCGCATTCGGTTCCGTAGTTCGTGATAGTAGGTAACTTAGATCTTTAGGTCTAAGGGCACATTGTAGAGGTTAGGAACTTGACTGTATTGATTTGTAATCAAGTGTACCTTTGCGGCGTCATTTCTCTCATCCCTTTTCCCTTCTCATCTCCCCAATTCTTCCTGCGGTAGTGCATGTTTGGGAGGAGGTCACAAAACCCTGAATTGCTTGTATTGACTGATAAATCTAGAAAAAGAGCCGAATCATCCTCCTCCTCCACAAACATGGCACACACCCCCGCCTCACCACTTCGTCACAATTTCAATTCTTTCAACACCATGCTTATCCCTGGAAACCCTGCAAGACCTTCCTTATCGAGTGTCGCGCCAAGCGACTCTGTAAGTCATGTGGAACTGGCTTCTGTGAGCCAGTATTTCAACACGGAGGACCAAGCCTCCGTGTACTCGGACACATATGCGGACACGTCTTCTGGCATAGAAGATGCCTGCACCCTGGGGAATAACCCGTTTTCTGCCACGTATAACCCAGGGTGGCATAATCATCCCAACTTTGCATGGTCCAACAACCCGCAGCGTCGAAACCCCGCTGGTGGACCAATGCGATCGTCCGCACCCGTCATCCCAAGGGCCCAGTCTAATCCTATGGCAAATCTTCCATCAGGCCCTTGTGTGCAGAAAACCAAACACGCATCAAAACCTCTTGATAAATTGATGCGAATGATGACGGAAATGTCAAAGCGCCATAAAGAAAACATGACCTCTCTTCAGCATTTGGCGCAGCAGAATGCTGAGATCAATCAACTAAGCATGGCGACTCGATCTCAGGGCTCCTTTCCCACCCAACCTGTTCCAAACCCGCAAAACTTTGTACCCTGTGGTCCGCAACCACAGGTACAACCTTCTCAGGAACAGGTTCATCAAATTCTGCAAGCTCCGAGTATTCCTTCGGGATTTCAGGTTAATCCCGCTGCAGCACCGCACTCTTATGCTGATAGTGATCACATCAAGGATGACACGTCTGACGAGGACGTGACTGTCAGTACGTGTATCGAACTAATTGGAGCCGATTCTGACTGCTGCGAATTACCTGACGACTGCCTGACCAACACAAACTATGACGTTCCCCAATCCCTCCCTATTCCTGTACCTTCTCCTGACCAGACTTCTGACGAGGTTTTCTCCACTTCCCATACCTCGTGGTCTGAGTCATTGCCGGGCTGCTCACCGCCGGTCCACACTATGGAAGACCGGATTGCCCTTTCTTTCCCGCTAAATCAGGCGGATTTGCAAATCCACACTGGGACCTTGAGCCCACATCTTACTCACCGGGGCTATTCCCTTTTGGATCCATCTATCCAAAAAGCCCCCCTTCTTGGCCAATCTAAGGGCCAACTTCCTCTTCCTGATCTGTTTTCTGATCTGCCTGGGACACTCTCATCCCAGAAAACGCCAAATCTCTCACCATCCACCATTACTTTTCACGCCTCTATCGCGATTACTTCGCTTTTCTCTTCACCACCCACCATCCACCCACCCTTCCACCCTGATTTATACCCTGAACCTCAGCTCCTGTTACCCGATCTGTCGTCCGTTCTCTGCCTTTCCCTGCATGCATATGAGGACATAGCATTGTTTGGCATGGGGGGGTGGATAGGCATCCATAGGATCCGGGTATTTTATGGTATCAGACAATTACCACCTATTTATAAATATGCAAGAAAAAGAAAAAAGAAAAGAAAAAATATATATATATATATATATATATATATATTAGTAATAAATGGTGTTTAGTAATGATCTAAAAGCTGAAACAAAAAAATATAATAAGTGTTTATGGATATTCAACCTCTGTTTTGAAGAATTTCCAGGCCACAGAAGCTTGATTCGCTCAGGCTCGGCTTAATTCACTTAAAGCATTGACGAAATAGATCAAAATCTCTCCTAACTAAGAACGTTTCTTGTACCTGAGACACCAGTACAGGATTCGTTGGTTTGCTTTTTCTTGAGAGCTTAAGTAAACTTGGTTCACACTACACATATCAGGAAAGATCAGGTGAACATAAGATCCAACCCTAGTGTTCATTAGGAAAGGTGGAGTCCTTACCTGTGCGTGCAGGTAGACTTTTTATCCCAAGCTTTAGTCTTGTGTTTAGGAGTGGCTCTTTCCACCAAAAAGAAACTCTCCCATCAAAAAGAAAAAAAAAAAAAAAAAAGTGTGCTTCAAAATGTGTTGTAAGAGATATACTGACACGTGTTTTGAAAAAAAAAAAAAAAATCAGAAAATAGATGTTTTAAAAGAGTCAGTATATCTCATAAATGTCTGTATACTTTGTTTTTCGGTGAGTCAAAAAAAAAAAAAAAAAAAAATCAGAAAATGGGAGTTGAGTTTTCCGTCATCATCTTAAGGGTCAATTCGAAGACATGAGCTGAAACTGGGACCAACCTGTACTTAAAAATTCGTGAAACCCTGGGATTGAGTCTTAATGTTCATATGGTCAGTCTTGATCCTTCACTATGCACAAACCATAACCTCTTGAGCTCTCGAGTACGGCAAAAACCTCCTGGGTCCTGGAAATCGTACTTAAGGTTTAAATATCAAGAGTCCTGGTTAGTTGAGAGATGATCTATGTCATGTGAGACTTAAAGTACTGGTAGTCTTCTTTACAATTGGTTCTCACAATATTCGATAATAAACACACCTATATCACCTCAGAAGAAAATTTTCAGCTTAAGATCATTTCTAAATACGGTTTTGCTAGGGACTAGCAAAAGATAGGCATGGGGGTATATGTTTGCACCTCAAAACACGCCTATAAGAATGCCTTCTTATGCTATTTTCTAGCATTAACTATGTATATTATAATCCTGTAGTTGCATTTGTAAAAACGCTGGCATGCATGCATTTAATTGAGAGGAGAAGAGAATGGAATAAATGGCTTGCATTTTTACATTTTTCTTCAAGTGTCTCTTTGCAAAAGTCCCCTCTCCATATTTTATTTTCATCTTTCTTTCTTCTTCCCACGGCTTTTCTCTCCTTCCCGCGGCTGCGTCCTTCCCGCGGCTGCACTCTTCCCGCAGCTGCATGCAGCAGCCACGCAGCACCTCTTCCCGTCACGTCTCCCTGCCAACGTCGCTCCCTACAGCTGCAACTCGCACGCCCTCTCCCTGCTGCAGCCAACACGCCCCTCTCCCCTCCTCTATAAGTAGCTGCAGCTTCATCCTCGCGAAGGAGCGGTTGCAGCTACTGAAAAAAACCCGCAGCCACCTTCCTCGCCCGTTCTCCCCTCCCATACGCCGGCCCTCCGTCGAGGAGGCACCCGACGAGCAGGAGAACCCACTGTGGTGCTCACCACCACAGTGGGAACACCACCGCCCAGCTCTTCAACGAGCAGGTGGGCGTGGTGTTTTTCTTTTCTCTTCGTTTTCATCTCCACGCCATTGCTGCCGCTTCAAGCTCCGAAGCTTGAAGCAGCAGCAGCAGCAGCTAAACCGCGGCGACAGCAGCAGCAGCAGCACCCCCCGCCTCCTCCGCAACCTTCCCCGCAGGCGCGCAACCCTCTGCGCGCGTCTGCAGGCCCGTTCTCCGCCTCCGTCTCCGTTCTGTCCGCCTCGCAGTTGCACCCGTAGCCCACCGCCGCGCGCACTGCAGCGGCCGGCTACGGCCTCACGCCGACCCCTGCCCCCCTCCGCGACCCTCCGCGACCACCTGTAGACCTCCTCCACGCTCGCTCCTCCGCGCCATCGCCCGCTCGTCGACTTCGCGCAGGCCTGCAGAACCCTGCGCGAAGGCGCGCCCGCACCTGCCGTCTTCAGACGTCCGCCTCCGCCTTCAGACGACGCGGCGTCAGACGTCCGCCGCCGCGAGCAGACGTCTTAACTCGCTGCCATCGTCCGCGCTCGCGATCTCTCCCGCCCGCTCTTTCTCTCTCTGGCGCTCTCTATCTCTCTCTCTCTGCTGATCTCTCTCTCCCGCTCTCTCTCTCTCACGTATTCTCTTTTTTCACTCACTCACAGACACACGCTACACCAACACACACACATCTTCACCGACACACACACACACCCACACACACACTTACACTATACGTATAGTTATATATAGTAACATATATATATTTATATACATCTATATATAATATATACATACATATATATATATATATATATACACTTATATACATAGTAATATCTATATTTATGTATACATACATATATATATAATATATATACATATATATATAATATATATATATATATATATATATATCTACTTATATATATCTATATACTTATACATATACTTATATATATATATATATATATATACTTATATACATAGTATATCTATATATTTATGTATACACACTCATATATATAATATATCTATATATATATAAATATACACGTATATATATATATCTATATACTTATACATATACTTATATATATATACATATATACTCATATACATATATATAAATATACATATCTATATACTTATATATATACACACATATATATATATATATCTAGATACATATATACTTATATACATATATATATATATATACATCTATATAGTATTATATATATATACTTATATACATATATACATAGCTATATACATATATACATACATATATATATATACATATACACCTATATATATATATATATATATATATATAATACATGTATATCTATATATATCTATACATATATACTTATACATTTATATACATATAGATATATTTACTCATATACATACATATGTACATATATTTTCACGTTATTTACTATACGCTGTATCACGGGGATATCTGCACCAGTTGCTGATATTCCTTGATACACGCGTACAAAAAAAGCGTGGTCCCATACATCATCCATCCTCCATCCACACTCCACGCGGCACATAGTCGTGTTGGTTGCGTCTCTCTAGACGTCAACTGACTCGACATAGTGCTACACTCCATCGTCACCTCCACCCCCACCCCTTTATATATATACTACATATAAATATATATCTATAGCTACTATATTTACTTTCTATCTGTTAGCTTCCTTCTTAGTAAAAAGATAAAAAAAGGTATAAAAGTGGAAAGATAATCTTTGATTTGCAGGTACCCCGTCTTGCGAGTAGCAAGGCGCGTTTTGGAACTCTGTTTTGGCTAAAAGCCAAGGACACAATTTTGAGGGTGTGCCTCAAGAACTAGGATTACCAGAAAAAAAACCTAAATAAGAAAAATACCAAAAACACAATAAACGAATGGAAGAGACGCGTTTTAAGGAAAACGTAGAAACTCGACTTTAACCCCACTTCCCTGAGTTCGACCCTGGGCCTAAAAGTGACAAGATAAAATCAATTAGGCCAGGTTAAAAATTTTGTAAAGAGATGGTTAGGTCTGAATTAGGTTAACCACTATACATATTTCAACGATAAAAGCATCATATTAACAACCTATCCAGGCCGACCCATCAATATACCACCCACAGGTATCCTTCTTACTCATGGGGATCCTGGAACAGAGAGATACTCACAACCCAAGCACCCACAACAAAGTAAAAATAAAATAAAGATTACAAATAATCCTATACAGCCTTATAAAAGATATAGAGATAAGATTGTGGGTTAGAGAAACTCCCTTTGCAAAACTATTTGGAGAGACAACCCAAAGAAATAGTGCTGAAAAGATAGTAACAGTCATAAAGGTCACAAGATAGCACTTAGAAAGAATTTAGAGCTCCAAGCTTGATATTTTGCTTAGGATTGTTGTGTATAGGCTTTAGTGACCTTAGGTAAGTATTTGTAGAGTGTAGGGGGTTAGGTTCAAGCCTTACTGAATTAGGATGCAATTATTTGAGCTAGAATGGCTAGGAATCATAAATGTAAAATTTGATAGAGATATACATCTGAAAGAAAAGGTAGACATTTGAAATTGACATTTTAGATGTCTAAACTAAGGCATAGACATCTGCTTGTCTCAAAGAAGGTACCCTAAAGAAGAAATATAGATGCTTGAACAAGAGTCCAATGATAAAAATTTTCCTGTAACTAAAGTCCAACATTATGATTGAATAGGGATGTCTAAAACTCAAAACTAGACATTTGAAATAGTTCATTTAGACATTTGGAAAGATGATTGTATCACAGATGAGTTATTGGAGTTGAGTTGGGTTGAAACTAGGATAGGGATGTCTAAACAAGTAACATAGTGATCACCTTCTAATCTGCTTTGCTAACTATAGTTAATTAGGTCGTCGTTATTATTGTAGTATAGTCGCAACCTAGATGGATGGTCAATCATTTTATTTATTTAAATAATTTTTATTGGTTTATTCTAGGTCATTCACTGGGAGACAGTTATTGATATACATCACTCTCTATGTTCCAAAAATGTCCTTTTATTCTAAAAATGCCAATTATATTTACAAATGAATTAATGAATCAAAGAATGAATGAAGTATAAAATGAATCAATTAATGCTAACTACAATGCCTTAAACATATTTACAATCAAACAGGCATAAAAAACTACTTAATCTATTCTATGTTAGTTATACACAATTATCCTAATTAATACCTAAATGTAGGTACCAAAATACTAGAAGTGTAAACTAAACTAAGCTATTCTAACAGATACTAACATCTATAGTAACATATATTATATATACACAAATATAATATATATACTTACAAATATATACTATTAATACTTAAGTATGTACACTCTACATATAGTATTTATCATATACTACACACATATAAATATACTTTTGTATCGTATAGACATTATATATAATTCTAACTTAACTAAACAATTATACAAGGCTACACTAATAGACTTAAGTGTTGCTAAAGCCTTCAAAAACGTCACTAAAGACTATACACAAAAGGTTAAAACACTTATACTACTTATATATATACAACACACACACACATATACAGATGTTTAAGCATAGTCGTCAGGTGTTAAGAAAATACATGTTGTAGTATAAGATGAAAATCGCACAAACACTTAAATTTATAAACTCGAAAACACAAGAGAGTCTGAGGTCATTCGCAGGGAGTAAATTGGCAAGTTCAATTCACTAATCACAATATCAAAGAAGAATATGTAATTGAAACCACAATAATACTCAGAAGAATATTTCAATAAAATTAGAGAGTCAAAGTGCAAAACGATAGGGTTAAAATGGTGATTTGTATCACCAAATTAACCCTAATGTTTAAGCTAAACAACTATCTCAAATAAATGAATAGTAATGCTCAATCAAGTGTAACCAAAGTAGCCAATAAGATCAGAACCAACCGGTCAAATGTTGGGTTATAGTCTCAGACGCCTCAACCGCAAGAGCCTCAAAAGAGACACAAGGGTCTCACAACACAAGGCACGAAGGCCTTATCTCGAGCCTCAAAGGAGCCAAGGCACAATAGCAGGACACTAACACAAAGGCACAAGGGCCTCTTCAAATTTCAGCTAACTGTTGAGAGCTAGGGAGGGCACAAATCCCAAAGTAGTAGAGAAAAACCCTCCATCCTCTTCCTTGATTCTCCTCCCTATCTCTTAGATTAGATCCGGGCGAACAGTATCGGGTATATGGGTATTCGGACTAGGGACTAGACTCGCCTGTGTGGTGTAGCGAGTGAGGAGTGAGCGCACGTGTGGTGAGTGGGACCTCACCCTGTGTGCTGATGCGAACTACCTCTGCACAAATCACTTTTATCTACTGCAGTGTGCTTCAAAGTCCTCGATGTGGTACTAAAGGACTGCCACTTCTTCGTGTGAGCTACAGCTGGGTGTTGCTTCTGATTGGAGTTGAAGTTGATGCCTGCTTGTAACGACCCGATTCCCGAGTCCCTACGAGACACGAGAACTGGATCGACTCGACTAATCCCAAGACCTAGTCGTCCAACGAGGAAGTAACTAAAAGAGCAGTAAAATAAACCACATTCAGCATGAATATAACTAACAGTTAGAAAATACAGCAGTAAGAAAAGAAATCACTACAGTATATACCACCACAATAGTAGAACAACATTCGTAACATAATATGAACTGCAGGTAAAGAAAGGTACAGCGGAAACAAGAACTACTCACTACAGTGGAACAAAAAGAGGTACAAGAGAACCGTGGTAACTCTACTGGACCCTACTCGGCCCAGCGTTCGCTGCAGCCGCTGACCCTGGCTGCTCCACACCTGGTCCTGAAAGGTAACGAGTGTAACACGTCAGCAAAATGCTGAGTAGAGTGGCAACTAAAACTAAAGAAAACAGTAGGGTGTGCAGTAGCTGTTATGTTCTGCTACTTTCTTTATTTACGTCTTTCAATTTTCTCACGATTTCATTTATTTCTCAGATCCTTTACTTGTTCTCGAATGTTCCTCGTGGGAACGATCTTGATTGCAGTCTTTTCCAAGAAGTAGAAGTAGCACGTGGTGCTCTCCTGGCCGGGAGAGTCCCCCGCGGTGATCCTACTCTCAGTCAACCACCCCAAGGTCACGGACAGACGTAACGGTGACTGCGGCATGCACGATAAACGCACAGGTAGCTAACCCGCACTAGCACGCGGTCAGTCGTTTCCGTTAACGGGTGCGCCCAAAGCACAGCACGGAACCAGGGCAGAGCCCTCTCAGTAACAGGGGTCCGACCCCTCCACAGTAACCAAACAGGGGCCTTGCCCCTCCACAGTCCGCGCACCCTCGCCTGACTACCCTGGTTTGCCCCAGTGGGCCTAACAAGTCGGTGTAGGAGGCTAGCAGAACCCCGGGGCCTGTGGGGTAGCTAGTACCTCCCTACACTAGTATCTCTCCTCGGTACTACGTACACGAGGGCCAGCAAGTCGGTACAGAGTGGCCAGTCCTAACCTCGGGTCCCTAGGGCGGCTAGCTCCACTCTACACTAAACAGGGGGACAGTCGCTCTCCTTGGTACTCTGTACTCAAGGGCCAGCTCAGTTCCCCAATTCTATTCCATTCACTTTCCTGGAGTTCTACTCCTAATTCCCCGTAGGGTTCCAGCTCTTAACTCAGCGCATTCCGATTTCACCTTTCCAGTTTCACGTTCATACATCCCATATTCTTACTCATGTTCATTTATTCATAATAGGCAGCTGTTTAAACGAATTTACAGGCAGCTATTATTTCCTTTCCACATTTTCCAAGACTGCAGTATTCATATATTCCACTAGTTTTCCCGTCCTAGGATTCATGCCGTATCCTAGGATCTATCATACAATCTAGTTTTCCAGCCCTAGGATTCATGCAACACCTAGGATCTATCATTCAATCTATTTCTCATTCCTAGGATTCATGCAGTGTCCTAGGTTCTATTTATGGTTCCATAATTTAACAGATTATACTTAAAAGGCACTCTACCGGTTACAACAGGCGAACTGGGGGCGTGGTCGGGAATCCCGCGTTCCTCCGCAACCCCCGGGACTGCAACAGAACAGGGTCCTATCACAAGAATCAAACACAAGGAGTGTCTCAAAACAGTGTATAACTACTGTTGATGGGTAGAGGATTTAATTCCGAAAAGGACGCAACTCGAAACGTGGAAAACAGAACCCGAACGGGCCCTAAACGGGTCGAAAACGACGAAACAGTGCAAAATCAGACGTCTGGAACTTCTTCCAGACGTCTTAAAAAGTGGATCAGGAATTACCTTGCTCTGCGTGGGCTCTCAGACGTCCATAAGCTTGCGGGGGCGTCTGGCCTAGTTCCCAGACGTCCGATGGTCACCCCGGACGTCTGGATGTCGCTCCCGTCGTCTGGTACTACAGCCAGACGTCTGATTCGCGTTGGATGGCGAATCACCGAACCTGCGCGTACCCATCTCTCTCTCTCTCTCAGTACGGTCAGTCGAAAGGAAGGAAGAAAGAAGGAAAAACTCACCTTTCAGACGTCTGGACAGTCTTCCAGACGTCTTCCCCGCTGTTTGGCTATAAGCCCAGACATCTGATTCTGGAAAAGTTTCCAGAACCAGGGCGCGACTCGCCCTCCGCTCACGACGCCCGGCCGCGCCGCGCCTCGTGCGCCTGTTGCTCGAGCCGCAGCAGTCCCCCCCGCGTCGCTCCGCGCCCGCTGCGCCCCCCGCCGACCGGCCCTAGCAGCCCCGGCGAGCTCGCCCTCATGGTCGAGCGCCTCTCCCACACGCAGCACCTCCTCCCACTCTCACCGCGGCTGTCGCTGCTGCTGCACCCTCGCGCTCGCTCTCGCGCACTGGCTGGAAGGAGAAGAGGAAGGAGACGGAGGTGACGGGAGTGAGGGAGAGGGCGTGGCCTTTTGAGGCCACGCGAGGGGGAGAGAGAGAGCACGACAGAGGGTGCAGGAGGGAGAGGGAAAAAGAGAGATGGAATTTCCGCAGGTTTGCGCGCTCAGGCGCGCAGACGAAACAGTCATGCCAAAATAACCGATTTCCAGACGTCTAGAAATTATCCCCGACGTCTGATCCGACGTTTGGAGGTGATTCCAGACGTCTGGTTCGACGTCTGGGCCACCTCCCAGACGTCTTAAAAGACGTCTGGAGCGCACGTTCATAACAATATAACAAACTCAAAGGAAGTTTCCTCCCCGAAACTTGCGCTAACTAGGGTGCGGAAAAGACGTCAAAATAACCATAACAAACTCAAAGAGGACCGAAGCCGGTCCGAAAAGACGTACCTGCGAAAAGCTCCGGGTACCGCTCCCGCATTGCCGCTTCAGGCTCCCAGGTAGCCTTCTCGTACTGCTGGCTCCTCCACAAAACCTTTACCAGGGGTACTTGCTTTCGTCTCAAGCTACGGACGACTCAGTCTAAAATCTGCACTGGCCGCTCGAGGTAGGTCAGGTCGTCGCCCACCTCGACGCTCTCGTGACTCAGTGCGTGACTGGAATCGGCTACGTACTTCCTGAGGTTAGACACGTGGAACACGTCGTGCACACCAAAAAGCTGCGGGGGAAGGGCAAGTCTGTAAGCAACGGGTCCAACTCGCTCCAGGACCTCAAAGGGCCCCATGAACCTCAGCACGAGCTTCCCTCTCACCCCAAACCACTGTAGGCCCTTCATATGCGAAACACGAAGGAAGACGTGGTCCCCAACCTCAAACTACACCTCTGTGCTTCTCCGATCAGCGTAGCTCTTCTGTCGGCTCCTGACAGTGCGAAGTCGCCTGTGGATCTGCTCGACTACCTCCTGACTCTGCCGGATCAGCCTGGGGCCAACCTCCCACTTGGTCCCCACCTCAACCCAACTCAAGGGTGCCGTACACCTCCGTCCGTACAGAGCCTCATAGGGAGCCATGCCGATGCTCGAGTGATAACTGTTGTTGTATGCAAACTCTGCCAGGGGCAGGTGCTCCTCCCAAGAGCCCCTCCAGTCCAGTACATAGGCACGCAAAAGGTCCTTAAGTGTCTGTATCGTGCACTCAGACTATCCGTCCGTCTGGGGGTGGTAAGCCGTACTAAACCTCAACCGCGTCCCCGGGGCCTGCTAAAAGTCAGCTCAAAACTGGGACGTAAAGCGAGTATCCTGGTCGGATACGATCTCCCGCAGAACTCCGTGTAGTCGTACCACATCACGGATATACCTCTCTGCCAACTGTGCTGGTCCCAAAGTGACTCGGATCGGCAAGAATCGTGCCGTCTTCATCAGTCTATCCACTATTACCCAGACTGCGTCGTGTCCTCGCTGGGTAACAGGTAAACCCACCACTAAGTCCATGGTGATGCTCTCCCATTTCCACTCTGGCACTAGAAGCGGCTGTAGCGGCCCTGCAGGCCTCTGATGCTCAACTTTCACCTGCTGGCACACTAAGCACTACTGTACGAATTCACCCACATCCCGCTTCATCCCCCTCCACCAAAACTCGCATCTCAAGTCGTGGTACATCTTCGTGTTTCCGGGATGTATGGTGAACCTGGAACCGTGTGCCTCAGTCAGGAGCTCTCTCAACAGCTCCTCGTCTCTGGGAACGCACAACCGTCCCCTCAGGTAGCAGCACCTGGTTTGTGAAAGAGAAGTCCCCCAGGTCTCCCGACAGTACTCTGTCGCGCAAGGACTGCAAGTACAGATCGGCCATCTGTCCTGTGATGATGCGGTCTATCAGCTCTGGCCTAGTCTGTCGTGTCACCGTCACTGCCCCACAGTGCCCCCGTAACTCCAGGGGTCACCAACTGCCCACTGGTTGCGAAATACGCGTGATTTGTAAAAGCGGGTTTTTAACGTCGTTGTAACACGCGAATCCGCTTTCGCTTTTAAATTTATATCCTAGATAGGGGAGTATCTAGGGTCGTCCAAGGAGGAAAAAATTGCAAAATTAATCCTCTTGCTTACAGATAGATCTCAACTTTCTTTTTGATATTTTTCAATATGTAATTTTTTTGTATTTTGAAAAGACGAGGGCAAACTGCAGATTGTAGCTAAAAGAACTAACACCTACAAATGATTAACTAAAATCTAAAAGATAGAAATATGTTCTTCCTAAGCTCACTCTATGCAAGTGGAGGCCTAGGGTAATTAGGAAGAAGAGGTGAAACAAGTGCTAGAACCAAAAACAACTGCAATAAAAAGCTAAAAGAAGGCAATTTGATTGAGTAGAATGAGTGTTCTTTTCAAGGACAAGTAGAGGAATGCTTCTACTAGAATTAAACAATCTAAAAGCAAGAAAAGAAACACAAATCCTCTTGAAAAAATGGTGAAGAAGGGAGTCTTCTTGCTCCAAGCCTAGCTTCTCCTTGGCTTGAAAAGAGAGCCTCCTTTTTGTCCTTCCTTGAGAGCTCCTCCAAGGTGGAAGCTTCCACCTTCAATGCTCTCTCCAAGGGGTGGGCGTGCACCACCCTCAAGAACTCCTCCAAGGTGGCATGGACCACCTTCAAGATCTCCTCCAAGATCTTCCTTGCCTGGCTTCTCCTTTGGCTGGCGTGACCCAAGAGAGAAGGGAAGAGGGGAAGGCACCAAGGGGACAGAATATCCCCTTAATCTTCTTCTTCTTCTTCTCTCTTGGACGTGGGCTTCTTGGTGGAATATGAGAGTTAAATTGCTAGCCAAGGATGACTTGAATGGTGGTGGGTAGTGGTCTTTTTATAGGGTAGGATGGGGGGTTAAGGTGGCCCTTGAAATGGAGGGCTAGGATGGAAGAATGGAGGTGGTTGGTGATCCTATGGCTAAGGAGAGTTGGCGCCAACTCAAGGGGTGTTAAAGGGGGTAGTTATGGTGGTGTTGGTGTCTTTTGGTGGTGGAGAGACACCACCATGTTGGCGCCAACATGGGGTCTTCTAGAAGGGGGGTTAGGTGGATGGTGGAGATGGGTTAAAGGGGGATTGTGTGGTGGAGATGAGGGGAGATTTTGGAGGGAAAAGTAGCGCCATTAAGGTGTGGTTATGGGTAGTTTTTGGCGCCACTTTTAGGTGTCTTTTGGAGGTGGTGGGTAGGTTAGGTTGGTGCCAAGTAGGTTAGCTTATGTGGAGCTTAGGTGGAGCTAGTTGGGTGGAGTTGGTAGGTGGGTTTTTGGGGTGGTACAAGCCAAGGAAGTTGGAGCATAGCTAAGCTAAG